>CM059582.1:64432500-65777500 GCA_030407085.1 Trichopria drosophilae | reverse complement strand
GAGGCAATTAGCTATATAAGTTTTAACTTTCTCACGAATTCCCGGAAACCAGTACGTACTGACGATATTGTTAACCACCTTATCAGTTCCAACGTGTCCCAAATCATCGTGACAGGAACGGATTACGTTTTTCTCCATTGTTTCGGGCACATAAAAAACTAAATCTTTTTTATTCGCTCTCCGGTAGACTAACCCGTCGCGTAGCTCGAAAAGTTTATCTTCTCTAGTTTCTAATTGCTCTCGAATCCTTCGAATCTTCTCATCGCATTGCTGTTTAATTGCTAAAACCCGTTCGAATGTATTAGGTTCTACAATCAGGATATTATGGCACCTGCTTAACGCGTCGACATGTTGCATCCGAATGCCCGGACGATGCTCTAAACGATAATTGTAAAAACAAGGCCCATCGCGCAATTCGAGGATTATTGTCTTGTTTGTTTAGTGTGAGTCTAAAACTATCGCAGTCTGTTAACACTGTGAACGACATGCCAAGTAAATAAACGTGGTATCTTTTTATCGCTTATATCACAGCTAAACATTCTAATTCGAAACTATGATATTTCGATTCCGTGGTCGATGAGCGTTTACTAAAAAATGAGACGGGTCTAAATTTTCCGTCAATCTGTTTTTGTATGAGAACGGCGCCGAAACCGCTCGCACTTGCGTCACAATGCAACTCAGTCTGCAGTTTTGGGGAATAAATCGCTAGAACGGGTTGCGTCGAAAGTCGATTCTTCAAAGCGTCGAACGATTCACTTTGTGCCGGGCCAAAACTGAATTCTTTGTTTTTCAAAACATCATAGAGTGGTTTCGCGATAATAGAAAATTTACTAACAAATCTTCTAAAATAACTAGCGAGGCCCACAAACTGATGGATTTGAGCAAGAGTACGGGGCGTTGGAAAATCGACGATCGACTTCACATGCTCCCCACTAGGCCGTATCCCGTCAGCATCAATTAAATATCCTAGATAAACGACTTGTGGGTAAAGAAACGAGCATTTATCTATTCGAAATTTAAGCGAAAATTTTTGGGCCAGACGAAATACCTCCCGCAGTATATCCAAGTGTTCGTCTATATGTTGGGTAGCGATGAGTAAATCATCCAAATAGATTAATATTTTATCCTCTTGGATCAATTTTTCAAATATTTTATATATATATCTTTGAAACCTGCGCGGGGCATTGGTCAGTCCAAATGGCATACGGAGAAATTCAAATTGTCCCATCGGAGTAACGAATGAAATATATTTGATAGACGATTCCTCCATCATAACATAAAAAAACCCGTTCTTTAAATCCAATTTAGTATAATAATGTTTATTTTTTAAGCGATCGAGTAAATCGTCTATCAGCGGGGTAGGATAATTCTCCTTTTCCGTGATTTTATTAAGTTCTCGATAGTCGACGCATAATCTAATTTCATCGTTCTTTTTCCGAACTAATACTATCGGACTTGCATACGGTGATTCACTAGGTCTAATTATCCCATTCTTCAATAAATCATCCAAAATTTCCCGTAGCTTCTCTTTTTCGGAATAAGCCAAACTAGGTCTAAAACTTATCGGTTTATCGTGTTTTAAACGGACAGTCATTTTACAACTGACCTGTTGGCGCGTGTCACTACTACATTTACATTTGATAAATATATTCCTAAGATCTGTAGCGATCGCGTTGTTGATAATGGGCGAAATATTTAAGGATTCACATTCAACATCAATTTGAAAGTTATCTGTCGTATCGATCAACATGAGTTGTTCGCAGAAATCGGCCGACCGTACATGTTCGAGTGGTTCCGCGTTTTTCGTTATTTCAAAAGTGCTACCCATAGTAATTTTCAATAACGGGCTCGAAATAAAGTCTCTTCCCAATAAGGCATCGTATATCATAGTCTCATTAGGAACTACGAGAAAATCAATGTTGATGTTTACATCCTTAATATCACCGACCATTATATTCTTTCTATATACACCTAAAACTACGAGTTTTGAACCGTTAATCCCTCTAATATCATAATTATTTGAACGATTTTCGAGAATCGCGTCGATGGGAACGTGTTTATCTTTCAAAAGACTAAACGGAGATCCAGAATCAATAACCGCCCGAATTTCACACAAACGATTTTTATCGCGAACATTCGTATCGAATTTAACCGACAATATATATGGGTCGACGTCTCGGCGATTTCTTCTGCGGACAATTGTCCATTCGATGACCCATTTTTCCGCACGAAAAACAGGAACCAAGTTCTCGTCGTGGTTGTCGGCAATTTGATGACAAATGCCCCCTCTCGTTGCAATTGAAACAGCGTATACTGTCTCGTGGAGCGACTTCATCTCGTGGCGGTTTTGGTCTAACATTTCCACCGTCTCTTGAATTTCCCTCATTAATTGTTGCGATTTCGGGTCGAAGTACGATATTTCTAAAGGCTTCTTGAAGTTCGTGTTTAGATGAAAATCGATGCATTCGCGCTTAATCACGGAGTCTTACATCTCGAATGCCATCAATAATGTATTCGACAATTTCAGCTTCACATATAGGAACTCGGTTTGCTAAGATCGTCTTGTCATAATAATAATCTAAAAATGGTTCGTTAATTCGCCATATTCTTTGTTCGAATTCACGTCGTAATGCTAGTCTGCTCGAGCGATTATCGAACATATTGGCCATTTCTTGCAATAATTCTGTCACTGATATTTCGAGACATTCTGGTTTTGAATGAAACCAGAGTAAAGCGCGGTCTTTTAATTTCGAGCCAATTAATATTTTAAGGTCATCGTCAGTCAGGTCGTATGTACGACGAATGAGTTTGATCTGTTTTTCCCATTTTTCAAATGAGTCGGTGTGCCCATGAAAGTCACCGATTAGGCTCCCAATATTGTTAATATTAACCTGACTCAGAGTCGAGCGCATGCTTCGTGCGCCGATAGAGTGTGCCGATGATTCTGACCGCAGCTCGTTTTCACGTGTTGCAAGTTTTAATTCTCTTTCTAGCAATGCTTTTTCTCGTTTCAATAAGTCGATCTCGCGTCGAACAGATTCGGGGATTCTTTCATCCTGTTCACGATTCGAATTTGAATTATTCACCTCTTCCGAGGTGGTCAACGCTAAATTATTTTGCGCATTTGTTGCAGAAAAAGTGTTCGACATTTCTTGAGCTTTTTCTTCAAATTCCGGATCGGCTTCTAGTAATCTATGTACTAATTCTGATTTTGAACCAGTGGTATTAAGCTGCAATGAGCGAAGAAAAGACTTCAAATCCGAAACCGTATAGTCGCTCAATGCTTTAGACATGTTGTCGAAATATAAATGATTTACTGCGTGCACAAATTATATCGAACAAAGCACTGAACTAGCGATCGGCCGTTGTGTCGCACTATTCAAATATGCCACGTGGCAATATTCGCACAAATTCGATCCCACTTCTGATCTATAGCAGTTAGGA
The DNA here is from genome assembly GCA_030407085.1 of Trichopria drosophilae. NCBI lineage: Eukaryota > Metazoa > Arthropoda > Insecta > Hymenoptera > Diapriidae > Trichopria > Trichopria drosophilae. The sequence goes on along the minus strand of CM059582.1, from coordinate 65,774,056 downwards.
AAATGAAGGATGACCGATCATCCAGGTTTACAGAGAGTCAACACTTATCTAATGTATCGACACGGATTATTTATTTCGCGGCGTATCGCAAACAACAATTGATACAAGTTTAATACTAATCTATTGAGTCTCTCCGTCACAATCTGAATATGCGACCGATCGCGATCAGATGTCTGCAGGCGACTGACTCGTCGCTCGAATTTACCGTCGATCGTTGCATAGCTAACGACTTTTCACGAAGGGACCGTTTGTATTTATTTGTTTACTTACGCATACATTAAAGTAATTAGTACATACTTCTCAAAAGCCTACAATATATACATATTGTAGGATGTTTGTAATTGGAGTTAAAACCTCGTTATGTTACTACTGGTATACTTGAAATTGTCGAACTTTCACCTTGAAATGACCTGGACATTAGATTAAAGGGTGTAACGAGCCGTTTAAACGAATCGCGCGCGGAAGAGAATGAGTGACGGATAGAAAGAGGACCGTTCCAATAATTGTATCGACGTGCTTGCCAGTTTAGGTGGATATCGCGGATTATGCGCTGGCAAGCTAAATAACGACGGGAACGCGGACATTACAAGAAAATCCAGAGGACGCGATGTGCGCTGTCGCCATCCGGTTTGCCATGTTGATCCCAGACCCATGTGGGATCGGCGCGCGGATTCAGACATGCGCGCAACGACGAGGCGCTGGCGCTGGTGCGCCCCTACGTGCGCTGAAGAGGGGCAACGGCGCCCTGGCCTCGCAGATATGGAGAGTGGGCAACGACGGGCCGAGTTCCAAGCTCGGAGCTGCATGTGTCGCCGCGATGGCGCGCATGCGCTCCAAATACAAATGAGGGCGGGCTGTCAAATTCAAGTTAATCAAATGGCATTTGAATGTTTGACAGTTCCTGTCCCGATTCAGCGTAAAAAAGGAACTCGGCGACATTATTGGACACGGGGATACTTACCGAGGTATTATAAGAGCTGGCATCGGTAGGTATCCTCCTTCTTCGTGACTTCTTCTTCTTCTTCTTCGACTTTTCCTCGATGACTCGCCGCCTACCCAGACATTCTTCCGGAGGCCCTTGCTGCTCCGACAATTCGAAGTGGGCCCACACAAATTCACAGCCAGCACCTATTTTTCAACAAGTCGAGGAGGCGGCGAGAATTATTTTGATAAGACGATACAACGGAACGATGGCGTCACTCCGTTCGTCCCGTTTCAAGTTTAGACGAGGCTGCTGGTCCTCTCCTTCGGTGTCGCGGGGGAGTGCGACACCAAATTTTGGATTCAAGAGCTGACAGCAGCCGAAACAATATTTCAACAAGACGAATGGAGAAAAAACTGGACGAGAAGAAATAAGGACGCCGAAAGGATCAAGAATCACGTAAGCCACTTGCTCTTCCGGCCGTTTTAATAAATAAAATAATATTGTGAATATTCTTGTTATGTGATGCCAAAATATTTATGTTAATGAGTGTGTTTGTATGTGTGTACAAATGAATGTGTGACGGTGTTATTTGTATAATTCCGCGTAAATTATTTTCGTCCCGCGTAATTTATCCCGTCCGCGTATTTTATTCCGTTGACGAAAGTAACAAAATTTCAATGACTGACAATTCCACGCAATTTACCGAAGACTCGATGACTTATTTTTTTTTTATGACTCTCATTTTTTATTCGCGTATTTGACTTCGAGTGTGGTTGTATGGGTGTGACGAATTGTTGATGGACGAGTTCAATTATTTGTAAAGTTCAATATGAAAATATATAATTAATTGAATGATAAAAAATAATGACCTTTATTATTTCAGCACCTAATGATTCCAACCGATAATTTTGACGATATTGATATTAATTATTTTTATGACGTGTACGATTCCGAAAAACTAAATAAACAATTACCGGAATCGTTACAACGGTATGGTCATGGTAAGTTCTAACGTAAGGCTTTCCGATCTACAAATAATGGTTCCCATTTCATCGTCGATATATTATTGTCATGCAGGAATTTATGAGACATTCACCTTGAAGTGACCTTGACTCTGACTCCAAAGTATATTCGAGGTTATGTCCTGAACGTAGAATTTTCCTCACCTTCAAGGTCACGAACAAGGTTAAATTCAGTAGTACAATTAAATAGCCAGGGAAAAATGCTCAAACTTTTGTCTGAAACATTTTCCCCGAAAATGCACTCCCGCTGAGATATTTAACTGTTCCGGAACTTTTTCCATCTCTGTATACAGGGTGTCCCATTTTAATCTAGCGGTGGAAGTAACTCCGAGGGGGGTGGTTCAATCAAAAAACGTATCCGACAAAAGTTGCAGGGACTGAAGGGGGTCATCGAACGGTGACCTTGACCTTGACCTTGAGGTCAAATTTGAAGGTTATTTCAGGATGAAATCCCGATTTTTAAATGAAAACCCTATTTTTGTATTTCGGATGTCGAAAGAGCGGAAAATTTCATGTTCAAATATGTCCTTGACCTTGACCTTGAGATCAAATTTGAAGGTTATTTCAAGATCAAATCGCGATTTTTAAAGGGAAAGCTTGACTTTTTTATTTTAAATATGGAAAGAGCGACAAATTTCACTTTCAAATTTGTCCTTCACCTTGACCTTGACCTTGAGATCACATTTGAAGGTTATTTCAGGAGAAAATCCTGATTTGTAAAGGAAAACCCAATTTTTTAAAATTTCGATATCAATACAGCGGAAAATTCCACGTTCCAATATGTCCTTTACCTTCAACTTGAGGTCTAATGTAAAGGTTATTTAACCAATGGTTTTTTCTCCATTTGACCTTAAAATTACCTTGAACCTGGTCTTATGAACTGACCTTAGCCTCCGATTTGCTGGCCTCGAAAACATTTGTATGAATTTTTTCAGATTTTTAGAATCGTATTTTAACGTTTGTATTACAAAAGTCCTAAAAATGACCTGGAATGACCTCTACCGATAGATTCAAATTGTAAGTAAAAGATGGATTCGGATCGAGGGATCACAAAAACCTATTCGTGAATTTTTTCAGATTTTTCCGACGGGTTTTTCTCCATTTGACCTTCAAATGACCTTGAACATGGCCTGATGGGGCTTAACCGACCTCCTCATCGTAATCAGCGACCCCATAAACCTTACCAGTACCTATGCACTCCCCGCGTTCACGCATAGATCAAATGTTGACCTGTGTTATTTTGAATCTTGTAGGTCATAGTGAGGAGTGCTTATTTCTTGATTATCTTGCACACGCATTTTATACGGGTTTGAAAAGTACAGGTAATAACGTTCTAAAGTTATTTTTCTAAAATTGTTGGTCGATCCGATTTCTTTCGCAATTCATTTATTTTTTAAATTATTTTTATCATCTCTATTGTTATTGATTACTCGACATTAGCATTTGTTCTTTTGAAGGGGGTGTGTTTTTTAATTATTTCGTCTGGTGTAGTGTATACCAATGTGTGACTATTTACCGACCGAAATAGTGGACATGATTTTTGTTCTTGGGGAAGCGGGAAACAATTATACGTTAGCAGCACGTCTCTATTCTGAGAAATTTCCGCAAAGGCGGAAACGCCTACTAGGACTACGATACGCACTCTTTGTGAGGGCGCCAGACATGGTAATTTACGAAGGGTGCGTTCGAAATCGGGTCCTACTGAAGGTGTGATAATCGCTGTTGTGGGTGCTGCGGCTATCGATCCTCATATTTCGACCAGGCTGATCGAAAGGCAGCACGGAATTCCGAAGTCGATAGCAAACCGTATCCTCAAAAACAATAGCTTCCATCATTACAGTATAGTCCTCCTTCACAAGCTCGAACAAGTCGATTTTCCTCGCCGTGTACAATTTTGTAACTGGATACAAAATCATATCCAGGCAAATAATCCAGTGCTTCTTGAGCAAATACTTTTCAGTGACGAAGCAACCTTTGGAAACCGAGGCGGACTTAATAGACACAATTGTCACTATTCCTCTGATTTCATTGGACGCGACACCATGAGTTTCAGATACAATGGTCTATTAACGTGTGGGCCGGTATTGTTGGAGATTGCATTGTTGGGCCATTTTTCTTTGATAACCATTTAAACGGGGAAAAATATTTACATTTTCTGCAGAACGAATTACCGCTACTGTTATAAAATGTACCCCTTCACATTTATCAAAGACTGTGGTTTCAACAAGACGGAGCGCCTGCTCATCGATCACAGCGAGTGAAAGATTATTTGAGTGCGCGTTTTCCGAACAGGTGGATAGGTCTTAGAAGACAATTACAAATGTGGCCCCCACGGTCACCAAATTTAACACCCTTAGATTTCTTTCTTTGGGGATACGTTAAAGCAAAGGTTTACACTGAAGAACCTACAGCAGTTGATGATATGAAAATCCGTCTTCAACATGCCTGTACTTCAATAACCGCACGGTGCCGGTGAACCCACTTTCACCCAAAGTCACGAACAAACTGGATTTTTTTCTGATTATGCTTGTTTTGTGTTCCACGAATAGTTTAAGACCAAAAATAAAAAAATCGATCGGTATCTTTTTGAGAAAAATCGATTTTTGTATTAATTTACTCTCGACTTTTGAACCAATAGTTTTCATGACATTGAAAATTTATGAAATACGGTACTCGGTGGTTTTCGGGGTCCCTGATTATGAATCTCATATCTGATTTTCAAAATTCAAAATGGCGGATGCAAGATGGTGGACCGAACGTTAAAAACTTGCTTGATCGAAGTGACAGAGGGTACTCGGGGGTTTTCGGAGTCGCTGATTACAAATCTAATCTTAGATTTTCAAAATTCAAAATGGCGGATCCACGATGATGGACCAAAACTTAAGCAGTTTTACCTATTAAGCTGAGTACTTGAATATTGGGCCTTACAGTTTACAATATTTTACTATTGTGCTTGCCATACTACCAGTAAATAAGTTTCTACCAGAATTGTAATAATTCGATTAAAAAGGGTAATAAAATACATTTGTATGTTTGTATGCATTTATTTGAATAAGGTTTTTAACATTTCATAAAACGAATATACTTAAATGTGTTGTCCATTATATTCGCAAACAGCTTTCGATGTGATAAACGATGTGATTACTATGGGTGATGTGTGTCGACTTTATATTTTTGCCATACCTTGTTAAAATCGAAATGTACAGCTTCCATGGCCTGCTCGCTGTAAAACCCTAGGCCTTTTCTGCTCTTCAAACAGTATTCTTCCACGTGGTACAATACTGTGGACTTTTGGCGTTACGGGAATTTTTAAATCTAAGTAGCTTTTCTTGAAATTAGAGATGGAATTTTTGAAATTAGGTTCAAGATGTTTGCCAAAACAGTCTTTAACTACGACTTTAAAATCATTGAATACTTGGACATATTTTAAACATTCGAGAGGACATGTTGATCGTAGTACATATACTTTATCTAAAAGCTGTTTGCAAGCATTTCCGTTGAAGCTGGAGCAACTGTGAACTACTTGACGTTGCACGTGACACGTGTTTGCCCATGACAAGGATTCTTCTTTAAATTCAAGAAGAATATGGTTAAATAAGTTGTTCACTACTCCCAACATTAAATGTAGTTCTGGGGGTGGAATTACGTCAAGAATAGCTTTATTCGAGTCTCCCGTAAAAACTGGTAGATTCACGCAATTCATGTATTGTTTGGCTAATTCTTTCTTTCCTCCCATTTCACGCCATTGAGAATAATTTTCTAAAACGTTACCAATGGATCTTGATACACCGCGACATACAAGATTTGACTTCTCTGCACAACACCACGTACAATGAAAGAGACTGCTATGAGACATTATACCAGTTAACATGTTTGCAAGTTTTAGGTCTGTTGCATTTGTACCTTCAAAATAGTCCATTTTAATTGCTGACCATAGTTGTACAACGTTCTCGTAATTCTCCTGAGAACCGTCTGCTACACCAAGTATGAATAACTTTTTAACTCCTGAATCTTGAAAGCCTTTAGATACGATACCGCGCGAATATTTCATTCTTCCGTCATCATACGATTCAAGATCATTTTCAATGGATTGAATTGATAAGCACACAAAAGGACAAAAGGACAAAGGACAGGTTATTTTCCCCCGCGTTAATGACGAATATGTCTGTTTGCGGGTCGGCTCTCGGGTGGAAAGGTACAGGACAGAAACAGACAGTACATGACAGAACTATAGGCAGATACATACACAACACCCATCCGGAGCCAGTCCCCCCAACCCCAATATCGGTAGCACCAGCAGATTCGGCGGTCTGTGCCTTAGCGAGTACGACGCGGGGCTTATCCTCTCTTTATCCGAGATAAGACCCACGACGTACCGACCGCGGATAAGACGCTGACGGTACCGATAACTGCCGACGGGGGTCGGCAGTGGTTCCAAATTCGTACCTTCGCCCAGCAAGGTTCCCCGGTTATTCCACACTGGACATAAGCAGAGAAAATTGCAGGACGGGGATTCGAACTCGGGACCTTCGCGACGTTCAGTTCGGGCGGACTAAGACTGACGCCTTAGCTCGCACGACCATCACGCCGACCTGATAAGCACACTTTCAAAAAATTTCCACTACCATCAATGCCGAACTTTAAGTGTACCTTAACTATTTGACGTTTCTCTTTAATAAATTTAATCAAACCTTCTAAATTTATACAATAAACGACAGCTTTTTGAACATCTGCAATCGTTTTGGCTTTCACGTTTTTTAGTGAGAACGTTTCAACATCAAAAAACTTGTTTACACAATGAATATCAGATGACAATTTACTAACTGAATTAGGTTCGATTATTTTTCTGTTGTCACTCGTCACGCGAATGATGGATGCAATACCAAGAGTTGTGTTTTGTGACAGATTAAATTTTACCTGCATTTTCTTCATATCTTCAGCAGAGATTATTTTTTTTCCTACGGAATTTTCTTTCTCGCGTGGTGTATTTATGGAAACTCGTAGACGACTGCCACCCGATTTTTCAGAAAGTCTAAGAGTACCTTCCGCATCAGAGGCATTTTCTTCTGCCATTTTTTTCTTCATCAGAGAAGAAATAATTTGATCTTGAACTTTCGGAGTTGACTGTGACGCTATGTTCGTCACATTATCTACAAGAGATTACGCATTGCACTTATGGGGTTTACCACTTCCAACTACGCAAAAGCAAGACTTGTACCGTTTTTCAGGTTTCACTTTTTCACATCGACCTTTAGATATTCGATTAGCTGTAAGTAAATAAATCACCCGGGGGATTAAATGTAAAACACCCGGGAGTTAAATGTAAAACATTATTTATTTGATATATTTACCGTTCTTTACACTTGATTTTTCGTATCATTCTTATTTTTCGGAAGTAAATTACTGCTTTTCACAAAATTTGTAATAGGTTGATGTCTCGCGATTTGACAAATAAGGCATTCACATTGCAACTGCATATCGAACCTTGTATTAATCTTGTTCAATTTCAGCTGAGATAACTGTTTCAGCTGGAGAATTTTGGACAAATTTTCCTTATCATTATATAATTTCGGTAAGCAAGTTCCACAAAGAGCTTTTGGCAGATATTCGTTTGTCGCGTCATACTCGAAAACAGTTTTTATGGCAGTTTCAATTTTTCCACCAACACTTATGTTTACTACTTGCTTAACATTATTTCGGCTTGCCTTTTTCAAACAGATTAAACAGACTTTTGCTCGGTTTTCACTATGCGTTGCTACAGCATACGGCATGACTACAGATTATAACCAACAAAATTTGGGAAAACAAATCACATTTGACAGCGTCTTGACAAAAGAAAATCGTTCATGGCTACCTCATCGACTGTTGCTATTACTGTCGATAAGTCGGCGCGGTTTCTTGTTAGATTAAAAAAAAAATTCGCAACACAGATACCAGCATTCACAAATCTGACTTTATAAATTAGTAATTGGCCAACAATACTCTCTATTTGGGCTTTTGAAGTTTTTAGAATGTAAATGAAATAATAAAACTGAAAATGAAAAATGCACATATAATGATAAACATTTATAATTGGTCTTAAGCTGTTCGTGGGATACCATAAAAGCATAATCAGAAGAAAATTCCATTTTATGCATAACTTTGCTATTAGATTCATAATCCTACGACTCCGAAAACCCCCGTGCTCCAACTTCGATCAAGCAACTTTTTATGTTTCGGTCCAGCATCGTGGACCCGCCATTTGCAATTTTGAAAATCGGAGATCAGATTCGTAATCAGCGTTTACTCATTCTAAATGCAAAACCGCGAAAAAAATTCCATCTTGAAAAATGGTTGTCTTATAGATAAAAGCTCAGCTTTCTTTCTACGTTATTTTTAGAACAATAAAACGTGCTCTTCATTAGGAAAGCATAGAATATGTATATTTTTAATTTAGGAGGAAAATAGGTCCGTAGTAAAATGTTGGTTCAAGCTGTGTATAAAAAATTACACGTGTTAAAAAGTGAGTATTTGCCGCAGCCACATAATTAGTGGTATATATTTCTGTCAGCAGTCGGCGTGATGGTGCTAAGGCGTCAGTCTTAGTCCGCCCGAACTGAACGTCGCGAAGGTCCCGAGTTCGAATCCCCGTCCGTGCAATTTTCTCTGCTTATGTCCAGTGTTGAATAACTGGGGAACTTTGCTGGGCGAAGGTACGAATTTGGGACCGCTGCCGATCCCCGTCGGCAGTTATCGGTACCGTCAGCGTGTTATCCGGGTCTTATCTCTGATAAAGATGGGATAAGCCCCGCGTCGTACTAGCTAAGGCAAAGACCGCCGAATCTGCTGGAGGTATCGATAGTGGGGTAGGGGGGACTGGCTCTGGATGGGTATTGTGTTGTATCTGCCTATAGTTTTGTCATGTACCGTCTTTGTCTTGTACCTCTCCACGGGAGGGCCGACCCGCAAACAGACGATTAAATGTCATTACGCGGGGGACAATAACCTGTCCTTTGTCCTTATATTTCTGTCAGCTAGATGAAATAACCTTCAAATTAGACCTCAAGGTCAAGGTCCAGGTAAAGGACATATTGGAGCGTGGAATTTTCCGTTCTATTGATATCGAAATTTTAAAAAATAGGGTTTTCCTTCACAAATCAGGATTTTATCCTGAAATAACCTTCAAATTTGATCTCAAGGTCAAGGTCAAAGTCAAGTCAAGGACATAGTGGAACGTAAAATTTTCCGCTCTTTCCACGTTCAAAATAAAAAAAAATCAAGCTTTTCCTTTAAAAATCGCGATTTGATCTTGAAATAACCTTCAAATTTGACCTCAAGGTCAAGGTCAAGGACATATTTGAACATAAAATTTTCCGTTTTTTGGATATCCGAAATACAAAAATAGGGTTTCCATTTAAAAATCGGGATTTCATCCTGATATAACCTTCAAAGGGCATAGCAGGATAAGCATGGGTGTGCTGCCTTGGCACTGATCTCGTTGAAATTTTGAATGAAATTCGGTGTCTATATGTACAAGACATCCCCAAAATATTAGCCCATAAAAATAATTTTTATGGAAGTTATGGGGGTAAAACGAAAAATAGAAAAAATCACTTTTCTCGTAAACGGTTAAGTGGATTGACACGAAAAAATTATATGTTATGGTTTTCGAAGGGATACTTTCGGAGGAAAAAATTGGATTATTTGATTACTCCCTGTTTAGATAGGGGTACAAAAGAATGGTTTAATTTAAACAAAATTTTTGTATGGGTTTAGCCTTTCAAGACTATCCCCATTTTACCCCCAAAGTAACCGTAAACTACTCTAGAACACGTAAAAAAAATTTCATAACGAAGAGGTAGAACCTAATTAAAATCAGCCTTAATCTCTACTGTGTTGCTTAAAATGTCAAACGCTCAGCACTATCGGTAGGTATATTTAGTAATCGCCACACAGACTTACACGGCATCGTAACAAGAAATTCGTTTCGATATGACAATAAAGTTTAGTGACGAATAAAAAAGGTTTTTATTGTAATTATTGGGGGTGAAACGAAAAATATATAGCCGAACGTTCCAAAAACTTGTAAATCGATTGTAAAGGAAAATATATATCATGGCTTTCGAAAAGGACACTGTAAAAAACTGAAATTTTTTTCTAAAAAGTAGGGGGAACAAGTTTTTTACATTTGCTTCAATGTTGTTGTTTTTTGTAAAGCCTAAGGGATTCTGCAAAATATTGTAATATCTATTATAAGAATGTATATAGTAATAACAATTGAATTGTTACAGAATTATCACATGTAATACCACAAGAGGTTCAAAATTATCGGATTAATTTTGGACCACGAGTGGTATTCTGGGTATTATTTTTCCATACACATTTCGGTCAAAAGAATTGCAGAAATGTAACCTGTCAATCTAATTGAGGGGTTAAGTGAATATACAGATAAACAGCAAAATTACCGGTGGAATTCTCAAAAATGTTCACTTATATTTGAGGTAGCCTATATAAAATATCGACGAACGCTGCAATTCTATTGACGGAAATTTAATGTGAAAAATAATAAAAATAAAGATCTTTTGCTTTCGTGTAGAATATATGTGCAGAAAGAAAAATTAATTTTCACTCTTTCAATACAGGGGCTCAATTTTCACTATATAATGAATGAATTTGCACTCGACAATATTTGGAATATATGTCACGCTTGCGATTTGCCTGCCTTTTATGTAGTTTTCAAGACCCAGTACATGAATGTTTAATAATGCTGGCACCGAGATTATAGTGTTCTTCGATATGTTTATGTTTGTGCCCTCTGTGACTTTGTTAATTGTTCGCTCTTATTTGTATTTTAAAATTTGAAGTTCAGTTACCAACGTTAATTTCGATCGTTAGTGCGCATAAGGTGATAGTGAATAATAAAATCTCGTTTGAAGAAATGTCTGCATCAAATGAAATCCTAGATGTGCCGGATGTGACAAGCTGTTAACGAAAGTAAAAGGACAGAAAAAAATAATTCAGACAGAAAATGAAGCAAACAATTTCTCTACATGTCTTCAGCGGACCATAGTTCTTGGTGATGTGTTGTGTGAGTATTGTCGAAAGCTTCAATATAAAACTAGTGTTGGCATGGTGCCTCGCTCGCTTCGCTCGCTCAGAAACTTCGACCCAGTGGAGAGTCGGCTATTCCTTAAGACTCGTTTGTTTACTAACAGCTTTCAAATATATTATAAAATTATATTGATATTTGGTGGTCCAATCATATTTAGGTCCAAGTGGCTTCGATAGATATGTTACAACAATATAGTGTTTCTTATATGTATGAAAATTGAAAATGAGCATTTTCAAAACTTCGACCCCGACAACAGGCCAGCCAAAGTATTAATAAATAAATGTTGCAAAACACTTACTTCAAGCACTTGTATTGTAATAGACTATTCGATGCATATTACATGTTTACTGTGTTTTCCTAATTACTGTCTGTATTATTATGATATTATATATACAATATATATACATATAATTCATGAAAGATATCTTGAAAGTGTCGAAAAGATCTCCGACGGATATCTTTTAGATACTATAAGACATCTTTTAGATATATCGAAATAGTTATTTTCGTATCAAGGGCGTAAAAGAACTTTGCACCCGTAGGTGATCACCGCGCCCGAGGGGCTGGCAAAGACTACCCCTGGGGGATAGGGGGTCGAAACGTCGAAATTTGATGAAAAACAATAGGGTAATTTTTTTGCCGCGATGACCAAATTCAATACTTTTTCAGACAATAGTCATAAACATTTTAAACCAGTTTTTATGGCATTATTGTTGACTTTAGGAAGAAAATACATACAACCTTTTTTGTAGAGAATTTCATGCTCTATCTTTTTTGTTTGAAACATTTTTTAATAAAATTTGTATTTTTCAAAATAAATGCAAAAAACTACAAAGAAACTTAATTGGGGCTAATTTTTTTTAGTAATGGACGGGTGGATCTGCCTTAAAATGTAATCAGATCTAAGTTATGCCAAGACGCGTATTTTAAGAAAAAATTTATGTCAATACGCTTATCCGTTCGCGAGTTATCGCGAGACAAAAAAACGGGACGTACGGACGTACGGACGTACGTACGTACAAGATCACGGAGACAAATTTTTTTATTGTTGATTTGGGTTCCTTAGGGTCTGAAACGTCGACATTTGATGAAAAACTATATGGTAATATTTTTGCCCGAAGTGACCAAATTCAATACGTCGTCCAGACTTAGTCTGGGTCGAAGTAAAAGCGAAATATGATGACGTGTTAGGAACAGAAATAGATGAATTTCAATTATCCTCTAAAGATCCTACAGTTTCTTTTCAACTCAAACCTGAAAAAGAAATAGATAATGAGAGAATTGAAGTTCCCGTGCCAAGAACTGTTTCAACTCACATGTACTGTTGTCTTTGTTCTAATTCAAAGAATTTAACTGTTATTCCGGAAGAAGCTAGACTGCAATCTTATATTAAAAGAAAAATTCACATACCAGCAGGAAATCGGTGCTGCAGGACACACTTAATTAAATATCGTTTCTATGAGGAAGACCTTAAGCTTTTGAAGATTTATTCTAATTCGTCTAGTCCAAGTCCCTCCGAATTAGCAAACATGATGAAAAATCTTGCAGTGGAATGTGATTCCACTCTTTATAATAAGATAGCAGATTATAGTCTTCCTGAAAAACAACTTTTGATTTTTACGGGATTAAACTGGGAAAATATCATTGTTTTAAAAGATATGTTAACTTCAATGCGAAATAGGGACACACGTACGATTACACAGGCCCTCGTAGTATTTCTTTTTAAACTTCGGACTGGCAATTCCAATAAACTCATTGCTTCCGTATTAGAATTAGAAAACGAACAGCTTGTTTCCGAATATTCATCCGCTATAGTTAAATCGTTTCAGGAAGATGTCTTACCATCCCATTTTGGATTAAAATCTGCCAATAGAAACGATCTAATTCAAAATCATACTACCGATATTGCCAAGAATTTATTTTGTACTCATGAAAAGTTAATGTTAATATGCGATGGGATTTATGCTCGTCTTAAAAAAAGTACGAATAATGAATTCCAACGAAAGTCATATTCTGGTCACAAAATGGTCCCACTTTGCAAGCCGTTTACAATTTGTACAACTGACGGATATGTAGTGGACATGGTAGGACCATATCCTGCAAATATGAATGATGCAGAGATCTTGAAATCTCTTTTAAAGGAAGAGAGTGATTTAGGCAATTTATTAAGAGAGGGAGACTATTTAGTACTCGATCGCGGGTATCGTGATGTCAAGTCTGAATTAGAACTATAAAACCTTAATGTATTAATGCCTGCATTCGAAGGGAAACGAAAACAATTGAATCAAATGAATCTCGCTTTGTAACAAAAGTTCGATGGACAGTAGAGGCTATTCATAGAATATTAAAACAAAAATACAAGATGCTCTACCATAAATTGGATAATAAAACACTTCCGAAAGTTGGAGCATATTTTCGAATTGCGTGTTTTATAAATAATATGTTTTGTATTATTGTACTATTTTGGAAAGGTTGAAAAGTCGGAAATCTGTTGCAAATTCTTTAGCTGACGAGGCCGAAGAAAATGGATGGATGCGTAAAAAATGCATTTCATCGGACGATCTTTTAGATTTCCCTGAAATGACGGAGAAAGATTTGATAATCCTTTTTACCGGAACTTATGAACTATCGCAGGCAATATCCTATTTAGCTGAAATGGTGGATAAAGATGGTAGAGTAAATTTCCAGGTTTTTAAAGAGGATTCAAATATTCTGAAAGTTCAGGTTCAGTCGCGTCATATTTCTCGAAAGATGTATCGTTATTTTTTGAAGTACAAACCAAATAGTATAGGTGCATCAGGATTATTGCAATATGCATGTGAATGCGCCAATGGCAGAAGAACTGTCGGTTGCTGCTCACACATTGCTGCAGTAGTTTATTTTCTTTCACATGCAAGATATTTATCTAAAATTTACAAGCCTGCTGAAATTCTAAGTCAAATGTTTTGCGAGGATAATGTTATCCCAGTAATAGAAGAAGATAGTGATGACGATTAAACGACTCAGTTTAAAAAAGCTTAAGATTCGTGAGAGGCAAGGGGTCTCACGCTAAGCAAGCACCCCGATTTGTGAGAGGCGAGGGGACTCACTTTAATCAAGCACCCCGACAAGAGGTCTAAAATCGCACTGCTACCTCCACGTGGTAGACCTTGGAAACTACAAGAAATGTAGGCGAATCGCAGACGTGATATACTATCTAAATATCCTCTAATGAAAGAGTGAAAATTAATTTTTCTTTTTGCATAATCTACATGAAAGCAAAGGATCTTTACTTTGTTAATCCTGTAAATCTTCAAATTGTTATTACTATATACATTCTTATAATGGATATTACATTATTTTGCAGAACCTCGTAGGATTTACAAAACAACAACTTTCAAGCAAATGTAAAAAACTGGTTCCCCCTACGTTCTAGAAAAAAAAATTCAGTTTTTTACAGTTTTTTTTTTCTTTCGAAAGTCATGACATATATTTTCCTTTACAATCGATTTACAAGTTTTTTGAAATTTTGGCTATATATTTTTCGTTTTACCTCCAATAATTACAATATAACTTTTTTTATACCCCACTAAACTTCATAGTCATATCGAAACCAACTTGTTGTTATGATGCCATGTAAGTCTGTGTGGCGATTACTGAATATACCTGCCGTTAGTGCTGAGCGTTTGACAGTCTATGCAACACAGTAGAGATTAACTCTGATTTTAATTATGATCTACCTCTTCGATTTTTGAAAATTTTCTGACATATTCTGCAGTAGTTGACGGTTATTTAGGCGGTAAAACGGGGATAGTCTTGAAACGCTAACCCCATAAAAAAAATTGTTTTAAATTAAAAAAATTTGTTTGCACCCCTATTTAAAGTGGGAAAAATCAAATTTTTATGGGCTAATATTTTGGGGATTTCTTGTACATATAGAGACCGAATTTCTATGAAAATTTCAACGAGATCGGTACCAAGGCAGCACACCAATGCTTATCCTGCTATGCTCTTTGACCTCAAGGTCAATGTCAAGGTCACCGTTTGATGACCCCCTTCAATTCCTGCAACTTTTGTCCGATACGTTATTTGATTGAACCTGTATGCGCAGTAGACACTGGTGATATCGATATATGTGCGCAGTAGTCACGGGTGACATCCATATATGCGCAGTAGTCACGGGTGATTATTCGACTTTTAACATTTTTAATCTAGTTACTTCTGAACAAATGAATATTTCGAAAATCGTTGAAGTACGTGAAACTATTTTTCGAAAAAGCTATCATCTCCGAGGGGTTCCAACCCCCCACCCTAAAGGGGAACGTGGGGCACGAGGGGGGATGAATATCTTAAATGGCAACATGGGTCAAGTGGGGGCTCATTTAAAAGGTCTCTTCGAGACGAATACAAAACACTGATCATAGATGGCGTTATAATCATTTGTCGCCGAATTACTCATCGTTTGAAATTTATAATCTCGAAAACCAATATTCGGATCCAACATACCACACAATATTTGTGGCGATTAAAAGTGCTTAAGCACCCTCCTCTTTTACACGGGCTTTGGACCGTCATAGGCAGAGTTTTGCTACTTTTCTTTACATTTTTTCTTTTTTTTTTAATTTTCTTTCGTATTATATATAGTATTCGTCTCGAAGAGACTTTCAAATGAGCCCTCAATCAACCCACATTACCATTTAAGCTATTCATCCCCCCTCGTGCCCCACGTCCCCCCTTAGGGTGGGGGGTTGGAACCCCTCAGAGATGATAGCTTTTTCGAAAAATAGTTTCACGTACTTCAGCGATTTTCGAAATATTCATTTGTTCAGAAGTAACTAGATTAAAAATGTTAAAAGTCGAATAATTCCGTGGTAAGTGATCGCAGCGCCATCTATGACCAGTGTTTTGTATTCGTCTTGACGAGACCTTTCAAATGAGCACCCACTCGACCCATAATGCCATTTAAGATATTCATCCTCCCTCGTGCCCCACGCCCCCTTGGGGGGGGGGGGGGGGGAGCGGAACCCCTAAAAAAAGATAGCTTTTTTTTAAAATCGTTTCACGTGTTTCAGCAATTTTTAAACTTTTTTTCTTTCAAAAGTTATAAGACCGTTTCCAAACTTTTGGGACACCAAATGTATATATAATGTGAGACTATAATTGCATATTGTACATTTGTGTTTTCCAGCACTTCTGTTTTACCAGTAGTTTTCAATATTTTTTGATGACGCAATGATAAAGGACGCTTCATGCTTTTCGATTTCTTTCGGGTTAAAAGATTGTCTCTTATTTTTACTTTTATCTTTACGTGTCGAATTTGCTTGGTGGTTTCTCGGCACTTTATGTTCGTTCATTTTAAAAATATCGAGCCCAAAGGAATGTCTTCGTAATTCAACAAGCCACACGAAACGGAGCCGAGGTACGAAATTTCTCCAGTTCTAACGGTCAGAAAAACGTGTTTACTAATACATTCCTAGTAGGAAACTTTCGACGAACAAAAAAGTGGTAAAGGTATGCAAACAATAGGCCGCCGCCTCGTCATATACGCTGCGCCCGTCCCGATCGAGTCGAGTCGACCCTAACAACGAGCTTTGAATGCCTATATATCTAGAAAATTCGCTCATGCTGCCGTGATATACATTACGAATGTTCACGGGGGCGAAAATGTTACCATATCGCTTTTAATGAGCTCGAGTAAGGTTGCGCCTATTAAGCAACTTGAATTATCTGTGGTAGTCGTACTAGCCCGTTTACTTAAAACTCTGGGAACGAAGCGTCAGTTTGCTACATTCACTCAATACTGTTGGACCTATGCAACCATCGTTTTCGACTGGCTTAAGTTACCGTCCACACTATGGAGAACTTTTGTAGTCAATAAAGTGTCAGAGGTTCAAACTTCTACTCCCAAAGCCATTTAGCATCTTTAATTTCTTATACCAGAAATGAACGTCATTTGCTAAAAATATGTAAACTAGATGTTCAGGATCGCGAATGAGGGATCTTCGTAGGGCGGTCCGCGGGTTTTCATATTATTAACTGAAATACGTGCACTAGGTATTCGGGATCATCGATTACAGTTTCTAGGTACTGCGCTCGGTAGTTTTTCATGTTATTATCTGAAATGCGAACACCAGGTGTTCGGGATCGCCGATTACTGCGTCTAGGTAGTGGGTTTCGTGGGTTGGCATGTTATTAGGTAAAATGCGTGCCCCGGTGTTCGGGATGGCCGATTACGGTATCTAGGAAATGGGCTCCGTGACTTTTTTATGTTATATGATGAAATACGGGCACCCGGTATTCAGGATCGTCCATTAGAGGATCCACATAGTGCGCTCAGGAGTTTTTCATGTGATTAGCTAAGCTACGAGCACCAGGTATTATGGGTCGCCGATTACTGTTTTTGGGTAGTGCGCTCCGTGGTTTTTCGTGTTATTAGCTGAAATACGTGCCCCCGATGCACGGAAGATATTGCAGTACGTCCTTTTCCTAAATATGAATTAATAGGTATCCGCTAACATACTCAATCTTTATTAGACTTACAATAAAAGGAAAAAATACTAGAATATTTTTTCACAATAATATTCAACAATTTTCCAAGGATATAGGAAGATTTTGTCCTAATAAGATAATACGGAGAAGTTGCGGGATGGATGATTTTGATAATATATTTTTTGATCTCCTAATTATAAATAAATAAATATGTTTATCTCCTAAGAAACAGCAAATTTAATGTGCGGTTTAGTAATATATGTTCATAATAGTAATACTCGAATAAATTATAAAAAATATGTTCGGTGGTCCTTGTAATATTTCTTAGATTTTTCATTTAAATAATGTATTGTGATTGTTTTCAAAGCCATGCACCGATACGCCCATTCTGAAGATTTCGAATTTTTCACTTCTTTTAAGGGTTTAGCTCCCACGTACGGAACTACAGCTGATATTTATTAGATTTTTAAACAAATTATATACTGTGGTATTCTTCAATTTCACGCCTTTAAAGGCTTAGTATGTGGATTTTGAATTTTACATTTCTCGTAGCAGAAGCTGCTTCTCATATTTTTCAGATTTTACAAATAAATAATGTTTGGTCATATTTTTTAATGCCACGCCCAACGAGGCTCACTATGCGGATTTTGTTTTTGTGATTGTTAGCAGTAAATGAGGATTTAATTTCTAATATTCGAGACTGCTTCTAATGTTGATTATAGTTTTTAAACAAATCATCTACTTTTATATAGAACTGAGATGGTAAAATTTGAGTGAATTCGTTAGTCTACGCTGACTTTTCAGTGCAGGGTAGTGCAGGTGGTGTTCCAGCTAAAATATGTAAACATGTGTGAGTGAGGAATGTATTAATGTGTGTTACACCTGGAGCAACACGCAGCTCTGTTTTTTCCCAGGAGATGATCTTTGCAGCTGCACAACTCCGATATCGCCAACGTGTTTGTCAGGTTGGTTATAACGTGGAAATTAAAATATAATTTAATAATATTAATAATAATTTTATTTCAATTTTTCCTTTACATTATATATAAATCTAAAGGACCTATCGGGAGCATAGAAGCCCGTACATATTGTAACGCGACGTTTATTACACGAGGGAGAGAAGGAAAAATCGCGAAAACGAGAAAGCACGTGCGCGACCGGAACATGTGCCTGCCCGCCATATTGAAATATTAATCCCCACGTGACCGCGGGTAGGCAGCAAGGCGAACACGGAACGAGAACGGCGCCCCAAGTGGATCGTGCACAAACGAGAAGCGGCGCTGTTGTCCACCGCCACGATAATGCGCATGCGGCGCGGGTGTTTTTAAATGAAAGGGAGGAACTGTCAGTTCAAATGCACAAATGACATTTGAATGACTGACAGTTCCACCCAAAATTCTAAGTAAAAAGGTATCGTGGCGATTCCTGGGGGGACAACCCCGAGATTATAAATAAGGGCTCCGCTTGGGGCTTGGGAGAATTTACGCTGCTTCCTCTTACGGCCTGCAACTACGGTCCCTACGTCGGCGACCCTCATCGAGGAACATCAAGACGTGGCCACGCAACAATCTTCGAGGGCGTCGATCCACATCAGGGCAAAGCCGATGCAGCCGTCGTAAAAGAATCAAAGGCGATTATTTTCATCGACTTCGACCCGCCTGGTCGAAGTCCAAGGTAAGCGTGATCTCTCCAACTTTTCCATCATCAAATTTTGCAAATTATCTGCCACTCTGCTTCCCCTGTCGAGGTTCTGCGAGAGTACGGAAGGCGAAGGAGCGGCCATTGGGTACCCGGGGAGATCCCGCTACTGGAGTTCGACAAATAATTCGACCGGCGGATCATCGAGCAGAAACCAGGGCCGGCCCAATAAATTCAGGGGCCCGAAGATCGAAAGAGGAAGACATCACGGAAGATTTGCGCCTTCTCTCCCGCTGCGGGTGTTTCCGGACTTTTTGTTATTTAATATTGGTATCGTATAATTATTTTGCCGTCATTTTTATGAAATTCTTACCCGCGTAATTTATTCCGTTTAGTGGTGCGTTCATTGACAAATTTTAATCCGCGTAATTTATCTCGTTCCTGACCCGAATATTAACTAGTATTGTATGTTCTTTTTTATGTGTGTACCGTATCCGCGTAAGTTATTCCGCATGTGTCTAAACTTGTTGTAAAGATAAAATATCGGTTTATGATTTCGATTGATTGACGCGAAAGAATGGTAAATAAATGTCACGATTCTAAATTCTCCATGCAGTAATCACCAAATTAAAGAAAATAGAGAAGTAAGGATTTGTACATCGAGGAAATATTGTGAACCATATCTCGATAACTATTAAATTAGTTACAATGGCGCCCAACAAGTAGGGCTCGAGAAAATTAAGATTTTTTCGACAACTCATTGATTGCTGCATGGAATTTAGCGTAACTAAGAGATCAAAATCAGGTAGAACCACAAATCAAAGATATAGTACATTAAACTTTGCGAGAAAAACACAAAAAATACAAACCTGCTCCAATATGCCGTTGTTTCATGATGAACGTCCAGTCGGAGCGAATGACAACCCAAGCACGCAAAACGAGGCAAATCCGACGAACGAAAGTGAAATTCGACGAATTACGAACTCCGTAACGGAAATGCAAAAACAACTCGATTTGTTGAGAACCCAAATTCGGCAGCAAAATGACGAGTTCAATGCTCGGGGACCTGATAATTCAAAAGATGAACAGATTGCAGCTTTTCGAGCATTTGCTACCGAGCGCAGTACCTAGAAACTGTAACCGAAATTTCAAAATGAAAATACGACAAATCCTATGAAATTTATAGACGACGTGGAACGATATTTCAAATTAAAGAATATACACCGAGTTCGTAAAATACTATTTATTGAAAATGTTTTGGAGGGAAGAGCGCGAGTATGGTTCGGCGTAAATAATTTCGAGACATATGATGAATTTAAAATATCATTTTTAAGAACATTTTATTCACTGCCAATACAATTGGAACTAAAACAAAAATGGACGAATGAACGCTATCGCGAATCTGAAGGGGGTTTGCAGAATTACTTCTATAAAAAAATTTTGGACGCAACGTATTTTATACCGAAAATGACTGAATGTGAAATTAATTACATGATAATCCAACAATTACCATGGTCTGTACGAGAATCATTAGTTTCGATAAAATACGACGATACCGAAAGAATAATTCAAGCACTCACGAAATTGGACGCGATTCGAACCGAAAAAGTGACGAAAAGTAGAAGTAATCCTGCAATAACGAAAACCGCACGAAAGAAGTAAGGCAAATTCAAACGGGTGAAAACCGTTCAAAAAATATAAATACGCGAAATGAAAATCGATCCCGAATTCCGCAAAACTCTAACGGGCACATTAATCCTCAAAACGGTTCACAACACTTGTAACTACCGGACGTCAGATACCCGCCACCGATTTTTCAAAATTCGAACGTGATTTCTCCGAATAATTACGCACGAAAATCCAATTTAAACTGAAGACCGGCGCGTTGAATTACGCCCCAACGGCGCGTCGTGATTATGATTTCGCACCGGAGTTGCAAAACAATATCGAAATCAAAACAAACAAAAGTCGATTAAGTGAGGAATTTAAATGTCCACATATTAAATTGAATATATATAATAATGATATATGGGCTCTAATTGACACGGGTAGCCAAATTACGGCTATCTCAGAAAATGTTTACAAACAAATCTGCAGAACAGAGAATCCGCACGAACTACCTGTGACTAATCTATTAATTTCAACTGCAATTGGTAAAAAAGCCACAACAATAAAAAGACAAGCATTTTTGACTTTTAATATTGACAATGTGACGAGAGCCCATTCATTTTTAATAATTCCTCACTTATCAACAGAAATAATTTTAGGCAACGATTTCCATATGACATTCGGAGTAGTGCTTAATTATCCGGAGAAATCTATCGTGTGGGCGGGAAAATATATCTCGAAAACATGTGTGCAGTTTTCTAATGACCCGTCAAGTAGCATCACATGTTCTAATTTGGACGATGATGATAATAATTTTATTTATGATGACTATGTAAATGATGATAATTTTGAAAATGAAAATGATAATAATTTTATTTATGATAACTATGTAAATGATGATAATTTTGAAAATGAAAATGATAATAATTTTATGCATGATGACTATGTAAATGATGATAATTTTGAAAATGAAGACGATAATAATTTTAGTTACAATGACCATGTAAGTAATGATAATTGTGAAAATGAAAGCAATAATGATTTTATTCATGATGACTACAGCAGTGACGATAACGTTAGAAGTGGGAACAATAATTGCAATAATGAAAGAAATGATATTTTAAATGCTGACGATTTTGGAAGAAATGATAGTGTAAATCTGATGATTCTGAAAGAAATGATATTTTAAATATTGACGATTTTGAAAGAAGTAATATTCTAAATAGTGACGATTTTGAAAGAAACGATATTTTAAATATTGACGATGTTGAAAGAAATGATATTGTGAATGTTGACGACTTTGAAGGAAATAATGTTTTATATGATGACAATTGTGGAAAAAATGATGTAATGAATAATGACGATGTAGTCGCTGATCATGTCACATGCGACATTGGTGACAGGGGGATAGGTCGAGTGGTTCATGACGGAGAACATGAGGTCGCTAACGGGTGTTCAGGAGATAATCCGCTGGTAAAATGTAATCAGATTGTGACAACCGATGTGGATTGCGAGTCTGAGGGTTTTCAAGCAACAAAAGAACATGAAATAATGAATATAATCAATAATATAAATGACTTGAATAACCATGAGAGGACCGCATTCGAGAAAGTTCTAAGGAAACATGTGAAGTTGTTTTCGGATAAGATAGGATGCGCTAGAGGTTATGAGCACAGAATAATCTTAAAAAATGACAAGACATACATTAGACGAAACTATCCAGTGCCATTCGCCCTTAGAAGTGCTGTCAGCGGTGAAATAAAAGAAATGATGGCACAGGGGATAATTGAAAGGGCGATAACGCCGTACGTAAACCCATTGAGAGTGGTTAAAAAGGCTAATGGGGGGATTCGGATTTGTATAGATGCTCGACATCTAAACGATGTAATAGAAGACGACAACGAATCCCCCCCCCCCCCCAATTATTAAAGAATTAATCAAAAAATTTTATGGTGTGGATTTTTTCTCAAAAATGGATCTCACGCACGGTTACTGGCAAGTACCGTTGCATATTGACTCGAGAAAGTATACGGGATTCATTTTTGAGGGAAAAACCTATCACTTTTGTCGGATTCCTTTCGGCCTCAAAACTGCTGGCAGTGGCTTCATTAGGGCGCTCGGAATGGCAATGGATGGGGATTTCGAAAAAGAAACCGCGATATATATTGACGACCTATTAGTAGGGACGAGTTCGGTTGACAATCATTTAAAAGTATTGGACCAATTATTTTGTAAATTATCCGAATACAACTTCACATTAAATCTAAAAAAATGTGAGTTTTTTAAGACTAATATGCCATTTCTGGGGTTCATTATTTCTCGCAAGGGGGTGGATGCAGACCCCGAAAAACTGAAAGATATTAGGGATTTCAATGAACCCAAAAACGTCAAAGAACTGCAACGATTCTTAGGGGTCTGCAACTATTATAGAGAATTTAGCCCGAATCATAGTAAGGCTGTAGACCCCCTGCGAGAATTATTAAAGAAAAATGCAAAATGGGAGTGGAACGATGCCCAAAGAAACGCGTTTGCGACCCTTAAACGAAACTTTCTCGAGTGCATCACTTTACATCATGTCATTCCGGGTTCAATGTTTTATGTTGAGGCTGACGCGAGTGATCGTGGTCTGGGAGGCGTACTCGTGCAATTTGATAAAGAGAAAAAGAGACAGATAATTGCAGTAGCGAGTCGGTGCTTAAATAATGCAGAGATCAAATATACCACGACCGAGAAGGAATGACTATCCATCGTATATGCTGTAACAAAGTTCCGAGCTTATCTGATTGGCGTCCATTTTGAGATTGTGACGGATCATAGGAGTTTAACATTCTTACGATCCTGCACATTTCAAAGTGCTCGCCTGATGCGCTGGGGACTATTGTTGCAGCAATATTCCTACTCGGTCAGCCATATAAAAGGATCTCAAAATGTCATGGCAGATTTTTTAAGTCGCAATCCGTCAGGAGAATTTGGGAATTACGAAGAGAAGAGAACGATAGTAATTGCTAATTTTAAAGTTAAAGACGATAATCGGGATGCATTGGCCTTGAATACGGCAGTCTGCCTGATAAATGAAAAAGAAATGAAGGGGGATATAAAAAATTTAAAAATTTGGCAAAAGGAGGATGACTTCGTTGCGGGGTTGATAGATAAATGTAAGGACAATAAAAATGACGAATCTTATCAACTTTGCAACGATATTTTATTCCATAAGTCCCATGGACGACAGGAATGGCAGATTGTGGTTCCGAGGCGGATGCATGCCGAATTGATTGAATATACTCATGAGAAATTGTGTCACCCAGGAGTATATAAAACTTTTGAATATTTAAAGAGATCCTTTTATTGGCGTGGCATGCACCGACAAGTGAAAAAGTATGTTGCATCCTGTGACCTGTGCCAACGCGTTGAAACTCCAAGTCAAGCTATGGAGGGGGAATATGAGTTTGTTAAATCCACGTCACCCTCTGACTTGGTGACAGTGGACTTCTATGGTCCATTACCGCGTGGCAGGGCAGGAATGCAGCATATTTTTGTAATAATAGATGCGTTCTCAAAGTACGTGAAATTATATCCAATGAAAAGGGCCACCACTCGGGCCAGCTTAAACCGTCTTATAAATGATTATTTCATAAATGTGGGGAAACCTAAAAAGATTTTAAGCGATCATGGTTCGCAATTCACATCGGGCTTGTGGATGAACACGTTGGAGGCATTGATGTTGGGGTTCGCTTTAGCTCCATTCGACACCCACAGTCGAATCCTACTGAGCGGGTGATGCGTGAATTGGGTCGCCTTTTTCGCACACTCTGCTCAGATAAGCATACGAAATGGGTCAGCTTCGTTCCAGAGATAGAAAGGGTTTTAAATGTTATGACTCATCACTCGACAGGTTATGCTCCTCACCAGCTTCATTTTGGTGAGCCTGCCGAGGATATAATACGACAATTAGTGAAATTCCCACCTATAAAACAAATAAATTATGACCATGTGATTATTTTCGCTAATGACAATCTGGAACGGAGCTATAGACAGCGCAAAAAACAACAAAAAACCATTTCAAAAGTACAAATAAAAGTGGGAGATATGGTGCTATTGCGAGTTCCCCATCTGTCCAGTGCACTTGACAGAACAACAAAAAAGTTTTTTCACCTATTTGAGGGCCCTTACAACGTCGTGTCAATGGTTGGAAATAATGCGGTGACACTAGGTGATCCAAAATCTGGCACTACAAAAGAAGGCACATATAATAAAGCGAGTCTTCATCCATATGTCGGTATGACGTCCGATTCTTGACTTGCGGCTACCTCCAAGGCTTGTAAAAGGGACGGGAGAAATAAAGAGCCAATTTTATTTTTATTTTTTCATCCATACGTTCCGGCTGTATAGTTGACCATGTGCACTGCATGTAAACAAACCGACGAACGGACACCATAGACGATTCGATTTTATGCACTCCCGATTCGGTTTCTTTCTCGTGATCGGACGACCCCTTGAAAGAAAAGGGGGATATTGTAACGCGACGTTTATTACACGAGGGAGAGAAGGAAAAATCGCGAAAACGAGAAAGCACGTGCGCGACCGGAACATGTGCCTGCCCGCCATATTGAAATATTAATCCCCACGTGACCGCGGGTAGGCAGCAAGGCGAACACGGAACGAGAACGGCGCCCCAAGCGGATCGTGCACAAACGAGAAGCGGCGCTGTTGTCCACCGCCACGATAATGCGCATGCGGCGCGGGTGTTTTTAAATGAAAGGGAGGAACTGTCAGTTCAAATGCACAAATGACATTTGAATGACTGACAGTTCCACCCAAAATTCTAAGTAAAAAGGTATCGTGGCGATTCCTGGGGGGACAACCCCGAGATTATAAATAAGGGCTCCGCTTGGGGCTTGGGAGAATTTACGCTGCTTCCTCTTACGGCCTGCAACTACGGTCCCTACGTCGGCGACCCTCATCGAGGAACATCAAGACGTGGCCACGCAACAATCTTCGAGGGCGTCGATCCACATCAGGGCAAAGCCGATGCAGCCGTCGTAAAAGAATCAAAGGCGATTATTTTCATCGACTTCGACCCGCCTGGTCGAAGTCCAAGGTAAGCGTGATCTCTCCAACTTTTCCATCATCAAATTTTGCAAATTATCTGCCGCTCTGCTTCCCCTGTCGAGGTTCTGCGAGAGTACGGAAGGCGAAGGAGCGGCCATTGTGTACCCGGGGAGATCCCGCTACTGGAGTTCGACAAATAATTCGACCGGCGGATCATCGAGCAGAAACCAGGGCCGGCCCAATAAATTCAGGGGCCCGAAGATCGAAAGAGGAAGACATCACGGAAGATTTGCGCCTTCTCTCCCGCTGCGGGTGTTTCCGGACTTTTTGTTATTTAATATTGGTATCGTATAATTATTTTGCCGTCATTTTTATGAAATTCTTACCCGCGTAATTTATTCCGTTTAGTGGTGCGTTCATTGACAAATTTTAATCCGCGTAATTTATCTCGTTCCTGACCCGAATATTAACTAGTATTGTATGTTCTTTTTTATGTGTGTACCGTATCCGCGTAAGTTATTCCGCATGTGTCTAAACTTGTTGTAAAGATAAAATATCGGTTTATGATTTCGATTGATTGACGCGAAAGAACGGTAAATAAATGTCACGATTCTAAATTCTCCATGCAGTATAGATATACTTATACTTTAGTCAAGGCTTGAGCGGGGAACGCAGAAACGGGTTTACTGCGTTGCGCAGTTGACTGTCGCATGGATTTTGTAAAGTTCGCGGATGCTTCATATGAACGAATTTTCGACGTTAGAAATTTGACCAATTGATCATAAGTGGCGTACTCATCGTCTTTAAGCGAAAATCCCCATGCTTCGCGCGTTCCGCACTCAAGTCGCGAAGTTATTATAAAGACTAAAATGTCATCCGACACGCGTCGATTTAGTTTTATGAGCGTATCTACGGATGATTGAACTACATCTAACAACGTTCTTAATTCGGTTGGAGAAGCTTCGTGCGCGACCGGTTTTATCGCGAATAAATTCGATAAATGCTTTTGCAATAATCGGCGACGGTTTTCATAACGGTCGGTTAGTAATTTCCAACCAATGTCGAAATTTTCCGCGGTAACCGACAAATTCTTTAATAATTTGGCGGCGTCGCCATCCAAGCAAGATTTAAGATAGTAAAAGCGCGTGAAAGAATCGAAAGATTTATCGTCAATAATAAGCGCACGAAAGTGGTCCCGAAATTCCACTCATTCTGCATAGTCGCCCGAAAATCGCGGCAATTTCATACATGGTACCTGCGAGCGCCGCGATTGCCCAACGCTAATTGAAGCTGGCGTGCCGGCTTGATCCGATGTACAAACTGCTGGTCGGTGTAAATTGACAACTGCTGTCAATCCGGCGATGGCATCTATATAGATGGTTTCATATGAGGCGATGATATCCTCCTTGAAGTATGCTTCTCCGGAGCATTGCGGAACCTCTTTAAAGTTTAACAGCTCCAAATGTTGTTCGGAAACTGCATTCCAATGCTTCTCAACCAATTTAAGCCGAGCTTGCGCTTGGTCTCCGGTGAGTTGCGGATTTTGTAGCGCCTCCGTTGCTCTCTTAATTGAGTGAAACGATGCATGTTGACGAGCTGTCAACTGAATGTACTGGTGATACGAGTCCGGATAATCTTGCCGATCTTTTGGCATTTTGCATTAATTATTTTTGCAATTAATTAAAAGTGCGAATTGATTTTTGTTAATCAATTGCGATAATGATTCGTTTATGCGTGACTAAGTACGAAAACGAACGAACTTTTCCACAGCCGGTACTATGTCCTTATGGGGAGCCCTGGTTAACAAGCGTGCTCTGTAAATCTTAGATTGCAGCGGGGATCTCGAGGCGTGGTTCTCGCGCCTGCTGCCAATTACGGAGCCAGAAGGTGTGGCGCTGACTGGCCAAAGGCGGTTGCCATGGCAACGAAGAGGCGGAGAAAGGGAGAACTTGCTGCTAGCTTCCTTGCTGACGTCACGATTGTGACGTAGCGTCACGAGTGTGTGAGACTACACTTGATGCGTGTGCGGGGTCAGGAGACCCGAGAGTTGCCGAAAGTGGCCGAAGCGTTAACGAGATGCACGTCGAGACTTCAGCTCCGAATTGTGATCGGAAGCTGCCGAAGGTGGACGGAAACGTCCGAATCTTTGAGGGACGATATGCACTTTGGGATGCACTCGCGCACTGTTGCACTTGGCACACAATTTAATCTTGAGTCCGAATTTAGCATGCACTCCAAAATCCTGGCAGGATCGCCAAATGTTTTGATTGAGTTTGCAAGCGCACAAATGCAGCTGCCAACTATCTTGCCGCGTGTGCGCGGTTCAGGACTGGAGTGATAAATTAAATGCGGCAGTTAGGAACTCACAATTTATTGCACAACACTTAATAAAATTACAAAGATTTATGTTTGGGTACGCGAAAGAATTCGCCACGAGCGTGTATCACGCGTGATTTCAAAACGTCACAACTTGATTGCAGATAATTCGCGAAATGCGTACTTAATTAGAAGTTAGTGCGAGAATACGTAGATTCGCGGAGATTTTGGCAATCTCAGAGCGGAGACCAACGAGTACAATTCTCGTGGCTACCACGTTGTTTCTAAGAAAAACCGGAAAAGGAACCCGGTTCGCGGGAAAAGTAACAACCACTCTGCCACGGTGGGCGAAATTCGCAATTACAATTACAAATTGCGCGTAATTTAAATTACTGAAATACAATGTATTACAATCGGTCGGTATTAAGGCGCGCGGCGCAGTACCTTCTCTCTCTCAGAGATGGCGCGAGACGTACCGATTTGATCGCAAACCAGAAATATATACGCGAACACTCACAATGAAAAACCCGCCAAACATATGTTTTTTAAAAATGGATTGTTATCAGCGTTTAGATTTTTTATATCGATATATCTCGTCATTTGTTTAAATATCGTAACCTCATTCATTTCATGGGAGACATCTCTATGGCACTCGCTAAATTGGTGTGAAAAGTATTCGGTGGTGATAATTGCTGTTCTCCAGTTTGTTTTCGTTAATTTGTCGTTAATTTTCCGGTGTTTGTTGTTGATTGTCCGTTTTGTTGAGCTATTACGTGGTTTTTTGTTGAGTTTTCTTCTTGTTAAATTTTGCCCAGTAATTGACACTTTTTTTATTTTAAAAAATGTCTACTTTGCTCTACTATACTGTAAAAGCCCGTGAAGCTTGGAAGGAATCATTCAAGAAGCAGCGATATTACAGCGGACATCGCTATTGGTTTCATTCGTTCACCAAATCGGCCATGTATGTGAGTCGTTTTTAGTTTTATAAGACATGTGAGAGGCAAAATGCAATTTAAAAAAGTACTGTCCATTGGGCAATTTTTGTGCTTTCCTTTTTTTACACCTGCCCATTTCTTCGCACATATTGTTATTGATATGTCATGGAATTATCCAAGAAATGTTCGTTACAAGTCATAAATTTGTTGATTAAAAGTTATAAATAAAGCTCAAGAGAGATCGAGAGCAATATTGATGTATCTTAAACGGTAAGGCTACAGAGCCTGGCCACTTCGAAACTATGCGATTCTATTGTGGCAGCCTTAGCTAAGTTATAGTTCTTCCAGTAGTTTGAGCGTCCCTATGTAAGCTACAATACTACTGATTGAATAATTCCGGATTTCTTCAGGTATTAAAAAGTACTTTCCGAAAGTCATGTATCTTTCCTGATATGTTGCTATACAAGATGTCAGTAAGTGTACAGGAGTTTCGTTCTCAACAAGACAGAATCTGCAGTGAGTGAGTGTTTATTGAGTCGACAGTCTTCTGTTAGTAGTCTTGTTATTGCTTTTGCAGTATGTCTTTTGGAGTTGATTGTTTCCATGGCCTTAACTGTGTTGTATCCTTCTATAAGTGATCTTGCATGTCTTGAGGTTTCCAAAGTACCCCAAGTTCTCTTTGCTTCACTAATTGTCGACTTTTTAAGTAGTTTTTTTGCTACTTCAGTAGTTATTCCCAAAGCAGACTCAAGGCCAATGAACTTATTACTGGCACCTACCTTGGCGAGTTTGTCGGCTTCTTCATTTCTCATATTTCCGGCATGCCCTTATCCATTTTAGGGTAACTTTGTTGTTGTATTGAGTCAGGTTATTTAGGGCAAATATGCAGACTTTTACTAGTTTGGAGCTTACCGGTAATACCTCCAGAGCCATTAGCACGGCTTGACTATCTGTTAGAATGTTGATAGTACAGTCTTTGTACCCTTTGTCCAAATTAGTTTGCACACATTCACTGACAGCCATTAATTCTCCGTGCATTTAGAAAGATGCTTGCATTTTGTCCGAGACTTCCTGACATTTTGACTTGTGGGCGGGCACCAAATATCCTACACCTGGTTCCACTCGCCATTTTTGAGCCATCAGTGTACCACACCAGTGAGGTTCTTGTCAGATCGGTCTCTTCCCTCATTGGTTACTCCGTAGATGGTGGTTCGACGTTAAAAAGCCTGGTTTCTCCAAGCTCAGGTTTAATGTCGTCTTTGGGGATTCCCGTGATCGGATTCCGAAAGGTTTCCCTTTTGAGGTTGTTATATTTTATTATAATTATTAAATATATTATATTATATTATATCTCTTTGATAACCAGTTTTTGTTCTCTCCCATGTGCACTGTGTACATCGCACTTCTTGCCTCATTTCTCACCTGCAGGTGGAATAGTGGTATATTTAGTAATGCTTCTAGGGCAATTATTGGAGTTGAGTTTAATGCTCCAGTTATCAACCGACAAGCTAGGCATGCTGGTTAGTTTTTGTATGCAGTTTATTTGAAGGGTTTTATCTTTCCATATCATTGCTGCATAAATGATTGTTGGTGTAACTATGATCTCATATACCCACATTGATCATGACACCACCTGCTCACGATGTTTAGAGCAGCTTGAATTCTAGTTGCCAGGGTGTTTAAGCAGATTCCTCTAGTTATGATGGCAATGTCATCCGCATAGCCTTGTACTTGAAAGTAGGCTTCACTTAATTCCACCAGCAGGCTATCTACTAGAATTGGCCATAATAGGGGTGAAAGAACACCTCCTTACGGGTAACCCCTAGTAGTTTTTATTACCAATGTAGCATTTAGTAGACTGGAAATTACATTCCTATTTGATAAGAGGCGATTTATCCAGTTTATCGTGGTTGAGTCGACACCTTTCCGTGTCAGTCCTTGCAGGATAACTTTGGTTGAGGTGTTATCAAAGGCACCTACTACATCTAAGAAGACACATAGGGCAACTTCTTTGTCCTCTATGGCCTTTTCAAGTTTGTCTACTAGATTGATCAGCACTGTTTCAATGGATTTACCCTTCTGGTAAGCATGTTGATCGCTATGTAGATTGATTATATTCAGGTATTTTCCCCTGATATATTGATTGATTATTTTCTCCATTGCCTTGAGTAGGAATGAAGTTAGGCTTATCGTTCTGTATGACTTTTGGTCGGCATTGTCTTTTTTACCTACCTTTGGTATATAGGCCAACCTTACCTGTCTCCACACCTCTGGTATAAGTCCCCAGGTATAGCTGGCTCTGAAGATTCTCAATAGTGTTGGTAAGATTATTTCTAATCCTTGCTTTAGTAGCATTGGGAAGACTCCGTCTTCCCCTTCTTTTTTGTAAGGTTTAAAGGACCATATTGCCCACTTTACTAAGTTTGGTTTGAAGATTTCATTGGCTTTTTTCCACTCAGTGTTAGACGGTTTTCGTTGTCCATCCTCAGCACCGCTGTTTTTTACCACATCGCCTTCAAAGCCTGGAGAGTGTGTCATCGCTAATAACAATAGCGTTTCACTCTCCATTTCCTTGTATGTGCCATCAAGGTTTTTTAGTAGCCCTTGTGGATTGCACGGTGTTTTTGTCATAATCTTATGAATCCTGGCTCCTTGTGCGGTGTTATTTATCTCGCCACACAAGTTTCTCCAAGGTGGTTTTTTTTATTTTTTTATTTGTTTATTGTAATTGGGGAGTTATGTTCCATATGCATCCCAATTATTAGTGGTTTCTAATTCTACTTTACTCAGGCGTCCACCATGGGACATCCCTATTAGTCGTTTTAGAATTGAAAGGACAATTTTCTTCATATGCTTTTAAAATTAACCCAGTTAGGAAATTCGTAGCATGAGTAATGTTCTCAGGGGTTTTAATCGGAAAGGATAGATGAGACATATCGGTACTGAGTTTTTGTTTCAAATTTACCCAGTCAGTCTTTTTAGGATTTCTATATACAATTTTTCTAATATTCTTTTCTGCGGATAAGTCAAACCTTATGTATCTGTGGTCAGATAACGATTCCTCATTCCACATCTACTGATGTTATTTATTACATTACATGTGCATAATGTTATATCTAGGACTTATTGCCGAATGCAGGTTACAAATGTGGGTTTGTTACCCCTATTTAGGATTCTTAAGTTGCTAGATATAATAGCGTCGTTAAGGTACTCACCTCTGCTGTTGTTATCAGTACTATCCCATACATCCTGGTGTGCGTTGGCATCACATCCCAGTATCAGTTTGGCTTCAGAAGGCCTACTGAACTGGATTAGCCCCTCCAGTGGGATTGAGGGGTCAACTGTTTCCCCTGGATGGTAGACTGAGACAACTAGTACCTTTTGTCCCCCTTCCAGGGGAATAAATTCTGCAGCCATATAGTCTGTTTAGAATTCTGGAACAGACAGAAATTTCATGTTTTTATTAAATACTAAGCATGCTCTTGGTTTGATACCGCCGGTATTGTATAAGATATTACCTGCATATTCGAGACCCTGAATCTTGTTCCCGTTCATCCAGGGCTCCTGTATAAGCCCCACGCTCAAGTGGTCCTTATGAAACCTTCTGCATAGGCTTGCCGAGGCAGCCTCAGCATAATGAAGGTTTATTTGAACCACTTTGAGTGTGGTCATATCCATTGTTAGTGACACCCGTCACTTTGGAGAGGTCGGTGTTTGTCGCCATCTTCTCCCCTGTTCCTGCCACTAAGGGTATTGGATCCGGCATCGAGTCGGCTCCGGAAGACTGGGTGTCTACCTCCATCGCGGCCACCACAGATGGCTCAGCAGCATTGGATTGCACACTGGGTACCTGCGGACTTGCCGAGTAGATCACCGCTCCAGTCTCCATTGCCGCACTCGCACCTTCTCCCGCCTCTTTTTTGGCCGGCTTCTTAAATCAAACCAAGACTTGATCAAAGTCAAGGAAGGGTCTACATGCAATCCCCTAAAAAGCCTCATGCGAGACATCATCGATTGCAACGGTCAGGGTTCGTCCCTTACTCTCCGCCTTTGCATTGAGGATCCTCCAGAGATCAGTCTGCAGACCTTTGTTTTGGGTTTTTATTCAGTGCAGTATGTCTTTCGGGGGTTTTGCTTCAGCCCCCAGAACTCACACTACACCGACTTTTGGTTTGGGTAGCTCGTCTTCACCCATAGGTTCCCCACCAGTTTGCTTGGTGAATTATCGTTTTTTACATTCACAATTTTTCTCGGTCATGACTGTTTGAAAACAAATTCAAATTTTTTTTTGTAATGGGACTATTCTTACGTGTACTTCACAATTTATTTTAATTCATGATTTTCTGTTTTTAAATTCATAATTCATTATTCATTACAAATTATATTTTGAATATTCCGCGTAAATTGCGATTTGTGATTATTCATTTCGAATGTTTGAGTAATGAATGACATGAATTTGTGTATTATGTATCAAATGTTGTCCATCCCTGAAATAATGAATATGTGTGAAATAATCGCTTCGGCCCATGCGTACCACAGCGTAGATAGCGCCAATCTAATTATTGGAAATACGATATTTGCCAAAAATAAAATACCCCTGTTTTTTTGTTCAAGAAAAAAAACGGAACATAACTATTTTCTACAAATAGCGCCCTGTTAATCAAAACCAATCCCCGGTCGTTCTAGCGCCATCTTGACTCGATCGCAAAAGGCTCTCCGCTCTGATCAATCGCGTGGGTATCGACTCCCGTTAGATCTAGAACTTTCAATTGCCGCGGATTGTTCCCAGAAGTGTTATCTGTCAAGGCCGCCTGCGGCGCAATAATGTATTTTCTGGGGAAGAACAGTGCAGAATCTCGTCTGTCTCAAAGGGACCGCCGACACGTGCGTATCGTTCCCAGCGCCCTTTTGCATTTCTAGACTCGTAGATGCAGTTTTTCTCGGTTGCTACGGTTCGCCTCTGTTACCGGAAAATCGTTGGTTCGAGACTCTAAAGTCAACCGTTCATACTCTCATGTCCACGGCCGTTTCGGACTGGAGCTCACGGACGCGTCGTGATCAAATAATTGTTCGTTGCGTGAAATAAAAGTGATCACTAAAGGCATATTCTGGTACATGCATTCCTTGCAAACCTGGACCCCACAACGTGAGCTGTTAATGCTCGCCAATCGCGGAGTGCGTTACATTTGGCGATCCTGCCAGGATCTAATTGTAAGTAGAGTGTCTCGGGAGTGGCGTTTTTTATGAAAAAAATTGAAATTAACGTAATTTCTATTTCGTATTGCCCTGTCGTTTCGGGAACTTTCGGACGCACTCGCCTTGTCACACGTAGTTGGCTGCTACTTTGAAAGCCCACTCCGCGCTCCCCGGGTTTTCATCACCAAGCCGTCAGTCTCGATGCTACCTGTGCGATGGCAACATCTGGCTCGAGCACTGCACGCACATTACGCTTAATAAATCGACGAATTTAAAATCTAATCGTCGCAACTGTCCATTTGGAAAATGCCTAAAAACCACAGCCAAACGAATGCGCATGATGACTACCACGATTTTATTCAGCTCGTGGCACAGCAAACCAGGCTGCTGCAGTAAATTAAAAGAGCACATGCAATATCCACTTCGCCTGAATTAACTGTTGAACAAGAGCGCGTTCGACTGGCATTTATTGCGGAAAAGTGGAAGAATTTAGCAGCCCGCGTCGAGAAATTGGTTCTTTATGAGCCTCTGCCGGACTGCGCAAACGAGGAGTATTTTACCGAAAATTTCCTGGAGACGAGTAAGAACATTTATCTCACGACTTGGGTAGCCCTGCCAGCCACCATAAATGCCAAAATGCCGCAGACGTCAACGCTGTCCTAAAGTGTTGGTCCAGCTGCAGCTTTCTACGAGTCCTCGCATCGACGTACGCAAGTACCAACGATTAAATTACCGCGATTATCCGGTAATTTCGTCGACTGGATAGAGTTCTGCGACTAGGATCTGATCATTAATGATCCGTTATTTGATCCATTCCATGGTCTGTTTTACTTTACATCACGTCTTGAAGGCGATGCCGCGACGTTGTTAAAAAATCCCTCTATCACAACGAAAAATTTTTATGTCACCTGGAAAATGCTCAAGGAATGCTATGAAAATAAATGACGATTACTCACTATATTATTAAGTAGTTTTTTCGCACTTAAACCCGTTTCTTGCGATGGGTCACCGGGGGATTTACGGAAATTATTAGACTCGGCTCAAGAGTGTCTCGACGCGCTCTCGAAACTTGGCCACGGTATACCCGATGGCATTAGTGTGCATGTCATTTGTAAGTGTCTTGATCGCGATACGAGGGAGGCGTGGGAGTTTTCTCTCAAGGGTACGATTCACCATACTCGATAAATTAGAACGATTGTTAAAGCCAAAAATTTGGTCTCTCGAAGCCGCGATATTTGAAAACAAAACCGAACCCAAGTTCCAGTGCGTCAACTCGTCATGTGAGTTCAAAAGGAACGTCGCGTCCAATGAATGTGAAATTCGTTTTATGTAATGACGCGCACATTATTTATAAATGCGCGCAATTTACTATAAAATCTGTACGAAAACGATGGGAAACAGTTCGCGAGTTTGCATTATGCTACAATTGTTTATCGTCACGTCAAACAAGTGATGGGTGATTGGCGATGCGAACTTAATTCAATCGCATTTAATAAGTAAGCACGGCACACGTGACTACTTACCGCCGCCAAAGTGCAATCTGGCCCGTATTATTGAATGTTTCCACGGCCAGGATGGCCTGATACGTGTAGTTAAGATCAAGACCACCGATTTAGTTTATACGCGTCCAATTACCAAATTAGTGCTTTTACCGATCGATATTGAAGGAGACACGGTGCCAGACCCATCGCGTTAGATTATAAGTTACCATGTAAGTCTTTATGTAATATGCATATAGTTAGCTATAAGTTGAATGCGATAGCAATCCTGGGTTGTTCTCGGATGCGAAATCCGACATTCTAGAGCCATCTTGGATCGATCGCAGAAAGCTCTACGCCCTGATCAATCCCGCGGTTATCGACTCCTGTTCGATATAGATCTTTCAAATCTCGCGGATTGTTCCCGGAAGTGTTATCTGTCAACGCCGCCTACGGCGCAATACAGTATTTTCCGGCGAAGAGCTGTGCAGAATCTTGTCTGTCTCAAAAGGACTGCGTGCTCTTCGTTGCGTGAAATAAAAGTGATCAGTAAAGGCATATTCTTGTGCATTTATTACAAACTTACAAAACTGGTTACGAACTTGGACCTCGCAGCGTGAGCTGTAAATACACGCCAATCGCGGAGTATAGTGCACGAAAGGAACACTATTACTTAGGGATTTCGTATTCGCTGAATACATACAAATATAAATTAAATTTTGAATATATGCCGCATTTAGATGTATACTTGTATCCCTTCCACGACAGGTTCAGTCTCTGCAGTAGTAAAGGCTGCAAAGGTTCCCCCAATTGCTCCCTTACGGTACCTTCAATCTGAAGGGAATGCATGCACCGAACCTCAGACCGAAATTGTCTGAAGCAGGTCATAAACTCGAGATGAAGGAGTGAGTTACAACAGATGTTGTTGGTTTGAAGCATGTATACGATACGGCATCAATTAATTATGAGTGAGTATTCCGACTTTCTGAGGAAACCAAAAAAAAGATTGAAATTTCTTATTTTCTATGTATCCCTGGCAAAAAAATCAGATTGAAACGGAATGAAAATTTCCTTCAATCTTAATCCGTTCTATGCCGTAACCTGTTCACAATCTAATCGTGTACATTCTGAGCGAATGCGAAAATCATATCCGGTTGAGTCAGGTACAATCCGAAACTTTCCAAAATAATCTTTCAATGAGAGCGAATCCGATATATTCCGAAATAATGCAATTAATGCCGA
This sequence comes from Trichopria drosophilae, assembly GCA_030407085.1. Taxonomy (NCBI): domain Eukaryota; kingdom Metazoa; phylum Arthropoda; class Insecta; order Hymenoptera; family Diapriidae; genus Trichopria; species Trichopria drosophilae. The sequence continues at coordinate 65,737,088 of CM059582.1, read as the reverse complement.
TCCGAATGAATCCGACGAAATCCGAAATAGAGAAAAAAAATCCTTTCGATTCCGAAGTATACCTACTTCGCTTCGATATTTCAATAAACATTTGCTATCCGTTTCATTTTTTGATTTTAATCCGAAAGATAGAGGGTCAATCCGAATGAATCCGAAATTGTTTCTCGCAAGTGGTTGAAGTTTGTAATGTTCGTATATAATCGTATAAATATGAAATTCGATCGAATCTTCGATGGCTAATGAATTCGTAGATACTTGATAACAGTCATACCGTTTCATTACCTGCTTCATGTGAAAGCACGAAAAATTGAGTGTTTTCAGGTATCACCGAATTCAACAGAAGTTGAGAAGTTTCGATCGATCTTGTATACGAGCATTACAAGATTCAACCGCCTGCGAGAAACAATTTCGGATTGATTCGGATTGAAATCGAGGAATGAAATGGTATCAATGGGTGCCGGAACGACATAGTATTTGTTCGAATTAAAATCGCGGAATGAAACGGTTTAGAAATAGTTTCAGAATTTTATAAGTGTTTTAACTCGGGGAATAACACGGCCAGTGATTGTCGAAATGATCGAGGATTCGTTTGCATTGAAATCGAGGAATGAAATGGAATACCTGTGTATGTCGTAATCCGTGAAGGTTCGTTAGGATTGAAATCAGGGAATGAAGTGGATTGTAAATCGGTGTCGGAATGACTGCGGATGAAAACGGATAGGCTTTTCGGTATGACATGGACTGGAACGAAATGAAAAAACGACAGGGATTAAAGTCGGATTAAACTGGGGACAGATTATGGAATGTCTCGGACTACACCAGTTTGCGCCGGATTAAATTTCTATCCGAAACTTTCGCCAGGATACCATACACCCTATGTATCTAGAGTCCCATTTCGAAACACCAAGATAGATTTTTCAATATTGCAGATTTCGAGAAGGTGCTAAAGAAGTGTTGTACTACAAATGCAGACAACTCTGTACAACCAGTGGAAAGTAGTACAACACCGGGTGGAAGGGTTGCGAGACATTTTAACACCTTTTTCGAATATGTGCCCTCAAACGCTTTTCAGCCAGGCAAAATTAAAGATCCACAAATAGACAGTGGTAATTTTGATCTGCAGACATTCGAACCGTCGACAACGACTTGATTATCGTCATACATGACCCATCACTTACTTCGTCAGAATGAGACTTTATGGACGGAACGTTCAACATACGTCCCATGATTACGGGGATACGGTAAGTATATACATTCTTGGGTATGTATAATAACACGGTAAGCTATTTTACTTATTACAAATACTTTAATACAAAGATTACAATTAATTTGTACAATTTATTGGCTGTTACTTTCGCTTTCGTGCTAATGCGCAGTAAAAAGGAGTCGGCGTATGTGGCACTGATGCCGTGGAAGCCGAGACATTTCATCCTGGATTTTGAACGAGCTGCCAGAAACACAGTGGGAGCGCTATACCCGCAGGCTTCGATCGTCGGTTGCTGGCTCCACTACTGCCAAGTAACGTAAAAATCTGAAATCCAAATAATATTTAGTTATAACTACAAATTGTACGCTTTTGGATCATGCATTATATATCTTTTACGTATTACAGACGATCAGAGCATACGCGACAAAAAAGAGCAGCATACGTATGCGCGAAGCTCTTATTCGTTGCAAGAATGGCGAAATAATGGCAGTGCTTCGGAAAATAATGGCACTCCCCCTGATAGTATTATCAGGGAGGCATATGAAGTGTTAGTCGCTTCATTAGCGCCTGAAGCACTGTCCATTACCGCTATTTTTCGGCGATATTATGAGCAGGAATGGCTGGGGAAAGTTGGTCCGTCACACTTCAGTGTCTTTGGTCTCGAGCACCGGGCCATCAACAACGAGTCCAATACCCCAGCGCTCAATTCAAACATACCAAAAAGGCCCAATGTGTGGAATTTTATTTGTAATTATTAAAATTGTTACATACATCAATTTTTGTTAGTAATAGAATTTAAAATTGCTTTGTTCCTTATATCACATTCAAGAAATATCAATAATGGCCAAGACAAAATCGACCAGCTGGGAAACATATTAGAAAACTTAGATATTTGTAATATGGGTGTTTTATTTATTTATTTATTTATTTATTTATTTATTTAGTTTAAGTGATTTTTTTGGCATCAAAAGTGATCATGGATCTGAAATTTGTTATAGAAAATGGGTTAATGTATTAAAGCCCTTACTCAATGTCCAGCGTAAAATTTCTTAACAATAAAACTTTTCCTTAATCGTGGGTACCTATAGCTACTCTAGAGTGGGAAAATTTGTTACCTTGGGAATTGTCAGGATTTTTAAGTACCGAGAGCTAATTGGAAAAATTGAATATTTTTACGTTAAATGTTTTATTGAATTTTTTTATATTATATATAATAAATTTTTGCAGATCCAGCGATGTACAATTCTTTTAATAATGTTACAGCGTGTCTTGAAATATTCTTTCGGAGCTCATAATCAGATTAAAATTCTAAATTATTAATCGACATCATCTTTAATGAATTTTTGCAGGCCGAGCGATGAACAATTCTTTTAACAATGTTACAGCGTGCCTTAAAATATTGTATCGGAGCTGGTAATCAAATTTTAATTTTAAATTATTGAACGACATCATATTTTATTCATTTCAGCAGCTCGAGCGATAAACAATTCTCTTTATCGAGATTGACATTTTTTTCGAGAGCTAGTCTGAAATGTAAAAAGTTATAATGTTAAAAGTTGTAAGGAATTTAGAAAAAAAATAAAATTTTATTTTAATATACGTTCACTTTACAACTAACCTCACAAGCACGTCAACGGCATCGATGTTGCATAGCTGGAGAGATCGGCCTTTGGGAAGGAAAAACGGACTCCAGCTGAAAAGGTAATGACGATTCTGGTCATCGTCCACGCAGAAGAATCGGAGGTTATCCCTTGTCGCTTGATAGGAATTATCCCAGTACCGGTGTCTGGCTGTCCCTTAAAAACGACATTACCCACCATAAATCACTTCCGTTTAAGCAAATTCAAAATGAAATTTGCACATTCTGACTGAAACTATATATAGTATATGTATATTTTTTTCAAATTATTTACTTGTTCTTTTAATATTGATATATGTATCGAAATTTGTTTAGTTTGTTGCTTATTCTGATTGCTTTAAACAAATGACGCTGAAGCTAGCCGCATTTTCTAGCCGCATAAACGCTCTCATCAAGTCAGAATAGAAAATTGACATCAAAGTGGACACATGACATTAAAAAAAAAGGAAATTTCGATTTGAAGTTCCATAGCTCAACGGACGTGAAATATATTTTGGAGGCGTTAAATACATTAATAAAGATGACGGGCATGTTTACGCGGCCAGAAAATGCGGCTAGCTTTTGCATCATTAAAAAAAAATATTACTAAGGGCTGTCTCGCTTGTATAGGCTTAATTAATACATACAAAAAGAGAAAATTTACTTCTCACGTTATATCCTACCTGACAAGCACGTTGATTCTATTGGAGTTGTGCAGTTGCGAAGATTATCTCCTGTGAAGAAAGGGACCGGCGAGTTGTCCCAGGTCTGACAAACGTACATACATTTCTTACTTACATGGAAGCGTTGCCAGTGGCGGATTTAGGGCATAGGCAACATAGGCAGCTGCCTAGGGCGGCAAATTTCGGGGGGCGGCAAATTTCAGGGGGCGACTTTCGACCGTTTACACTAGATATAATGCTACTAGAGTGTTAAAAATTTGAAAACTTTTTTTTGAAAGTTTTTATTTTTTGAAAGTTATTATTTTATTATATGAATTTTATTTATTTATTTATTTATTTTAGAATAAACGGGAAATTTTGGATACTCATCTAAAGAAAATAATTCCAAATTTGTTAATAATATACATAAATTTTGAGATTAATATAAAGAAATATTAATCTTTAATCGAAATAACAATATTATAGCTTATTAAATTGATATTATTATTATTATTATTATTATCATCGTCAACATTAATAACATTTGAATTAATAAGATAATAATCGGATAGGCCGTTTCTCGGCAATCCCTGCTCGTTCCTTACATTTTTTGAACTTCGTCGAACTTGCGGGCGTTCCGCTATCCAATGAAAAACGTGGGGAGAGCTAGGCGCGCTGCTGCCGTCTGGCGGTACAGCTTCCGTATGAAACATCCTCTGTCCGGCCGATCTGTTGAATGTACGTATATTTGCATTAAAAAAGCCAAATACATAACTGTATTGTAAGTTTCTGTCGAAATACAATGAGTGACGGACGAAATCGATTAAGCGGTGCCGAATATCGCAAACAAGCTGCGAAAAGGAAATTGAAAGAAGACGAGGTTATGGGAAAAACTCGAAAGCTTTCCTCCTATTTTATGCCTAAACAAACTGCTACTGATAACCCTATTACTACAGAATCTGCCGAATGCTTTGCAAAAACATCAGATTCCGCAGGTAAGCTGAAAATTCTATTTGTTCGTATCTCAAATTCAAAGCTCGTTGCGATGGCTCTCGTTTCGCCCGTGATATTCACGATATCTTTTTTCTTACTCTCATGAAATTTTCGATATTGTAAGCATGTGAAATTGGCCGAAAGTAGTTAATATCAGCCATGTGAAAATTTTCCGTTTTTAGGAGCCCTATTCTGGAAATTTATCACTGACGACAAATCGAAATATCGCCCGACGAAACGTACTTACGAATACCTTTCGCCGGGCTATATCTGGATTTTTCATCGGTAATAAAACTCCAGAATCCAGTGTCAGGTTAGATATGGGGCATTCCAAGCCAACTGTCCCTAATTGTTTGGTGACTTTTTTTAATCAGCTTTTAATTTTGTCTGCATGTTCCCCTAGCACATATTAGAACAAAGGCGGCGGCAGCTCTTCTCAGAATCGCAACAATGAAAAGAATTTAGAGGTTTGCAAACGCCCGCTGCTTTTAATCATATGTATACTCTAGTTTGTCATTAATAACATTTTGGAATATTTAGTTTTATATCAAAATAGAAAGTGGAAACACCGAAAGGGAGCTGCTGCCGCCTTTGTTCTAAGACACTCGGTATACGGCGTCGTCATTCCTTTGTCAACAAGTGCTGCGGCGCGCTTACCGATAGCAAATTAAAACCTCCATAACGTAAAAATTATTAGTTGAATGAACATAAAATTTCCAGAAAACATTAATAACCCCTAATGAACAACCTTCTCGAAGGATGTTGTCGTAGCTTAAACTTCGCCCGACAAACAAAGCGTTGGAAGGTATGAAAACACGAGTTTCGCGGAAATTCGTGGAAAATAATTCATAACTTTTTGGTTTTATAAGGAAGTTCGTTCATTTGTCAAAATATAAGATGAAGTTCTGAAACTTGGTGTATCAAAGCATAAATATATCAGACACCTGTTTGCAAAATTTCAGTTCGATTGGCCGTCTGGTTCTGAAGTAATTCGTATTCAATGTTGATGATTTTAACATGTGAAGTATAGGGAAAGTAGCGTCGGCACCACTATTTTCGTAAAATTCGTTTATGTCTACATAAGATAAGTGCGTAAAAAAACAGATCAAATTCTTCGGCAAGTAATTGTGAATATTTCAAACAAAAGAATTTAGCACTTTACCGTGTAGTTTACAAGAAATAAGAGATTTTTTATCGATAAATTGCCGCTTTGCCTTCTCGTGACACTCGTGAACATAACCTCACTAGCCAAATCAGTGATTTATTGAAAGTTAATAACATAATTCGTAGCTTAATGGTGAAATTAAGTATGTTCAACGTTTTGTATAAATATAATCGTTATTATTAGTAAACAAAACCATTTTTATAAACGTTTTTCTAGATGTACGGTGTTTTGACTAATAAGTCACAGACGAACCTCCTTGAGATATTCCATAATTGTTTTTTTGCGTTAGATGCGTGAAACTCTTTCGATCCATTTGGTATTTTGTCTATGCCAAATTCTCAAAAATGAATTCACTACCGCGAGTTGAAGTGAAAAATATTGAAATTTTGTATAAAATTAAAATGACGTTTTTGTCGTTTATTTTCGGTCGGTTATACATGCATGCAATATCGCGATTTTCATGGGGGTAGGACAAAAAATTAATAAATTGTCAACCGACTGTAATTTTTGCCAAGACCCTTTGAAGTTTTAATTTCATTTAAAAACAGTGAAGTTAATTTCGAAATTAACATTATCAATATATGTAATCTTTAATGCTACCCCGCAGATGAGCTCAGTGATGACGATTCTTTTGAAAATCCCTTTGAAGATATTGATAGACGACAAAGTGATATTGATAACGCGGTCGATAGAGATTGTGGGGCGTCTACAGAATCTACGAAACGAACAGAGCATGATCGGAAAATCTTCACATTCAGCGATGACCCTGCGAAATGGCTGATAAATGACTCAACCCGTGATTATATAGCTGAACATAACTACAAACAAAATAATCATCTAGATTTTGCGCACTCAAAGAGAATAAATAATAATGTCGTGCGATATTTGAATTTATCATTGTTCGATAGAAAACTTTTGAATGGTGAAAAAACTTCCCGTGTCTGGCTAGTGTATTCTCAAAGCAAAGGATCTGTGTATTGTGCTCCATGTCTTCTTTACGGAGGCGAATCATCTTTTGCTGTCAAAGATGGATTCAGCGATTGGAAAAACGCAGTAAAAAGAGTGAGTGAACACGAACAGTCTGAAAAACATCAACGGTGCTTAAAATCTTTAAGAGATAGAGCAAGTGATTTTGGTAGAATTGACAAAACTTTAATGACTGAATATAATAAAGAAGTAGCTTACTGGAAAAATGTTTTGAAACGAGTTGTTACCACTATTAAGAGTTTAGCTTCACGTGGACTGCCATTTAGAGGACATGATGAAAAGTTTGGATCTCTTCATAACGGAAATTATTTGATGTGTTTGGAATTGATAGCCGAATTCGATCCATTTTTAGCAGATCATATTACTAGATTTGGGAATAAAGGTTTCGGTAGTACCAGTTACCTATCAAAAACGATCTGTGAGGAGTTCATCCTGATTTTATCTGGCAAGGTATTAGATGTAATAATTCAAGAAGTAAATTACGCGAAATACTACTCTATTATTGTCGCATCCACCCCAGACATTTCACACGTGGATCAGCTATGCCTCATACTGCGATATGTAAATAAAGATGGTATGCCCGTAGAGCGCTTTGTGCCATTTTTAGAAAATGTAGGCTACAAGGCTGCAGATATGCATGATGCTGTAATGTCTACTTTAAAACCTCTAGGAATTGACATTGAAACTTGTTGAGGCCAGTCATACGATACAGCACGAAACATGTCAGGGGTGTACGCAGGGCTTCAACAATTAATAAAAAATAATAACGAATATGCAGAATACGTTCCATGTGCTGCCCATTCTTTGAATTTAGTTGGTACTCATGCAGTTGAAAGTTGTTCAGAGGCTGCCATTTTCTTCAATGATCTTCAAAGTTTATATAACTTTTTCACTGCATCTACGAGTCGTTGGGATGTTTTACAGTCTTGCTGCGAAAAGTCTGAAAGAATTGTTCTGAAATCCCTTTCAACAACACGTTGGTCAGCTCGTAATGACGCCGTTTGTACTCTTAATCAGTATTATAGTGAAATACTTCAAGCTTTGCATATCATAGAAAACGACGATTCACTAAAAGCTGCAGTACGCAGTGAAGCTAAAGGGAATCGAGCTCGTTTCGAATTACTGGAGACAGCTTTCATGCAATGTTTGTGGAGCTCTTTACTTTCGAAATTCTATTCCGTTAGCAAAAAATTGCAATCTGCACAAACTAATCTGAATGAAGTAGTTCGATTGTATAAAAGTCTGATCAAGATTGTGGGTGATGAACGTGAAGACTTTGACTATTTTGAAAAGAAGGCATTTGATTTGTCAAATAATCAAGAGTACAAAACAAATATATGCCGATGAAACAAGAGCAGGAGAGGTGACACTGCTCGGAAAAGATAATTTTAGAGTGAACACGTACAATTTCATTTTTGATAATTTGTTATCTGACTTACAAGAAAGATGTCGAAAATATGAAGCTATTTACGAAAAATTCTCTGTTCTGATTGATACCACGAATTTGGATAATGCTGATATTCGGGAAAAAGCACAAATTTTACAAAGAGCTTTCAGTAAAGATTTAGAGAGTTCATTAGGCGACGAATTAATCCATTTTAAAGCTTATCTCGATTGTGATAAACAAAACTTGAAACCGCTCACAATTGAAACTTATCAGTTTTTAAAAGAGAATGATCTTGACTCGGTGTTTCCCAATGTCGACATCGCCTACAGAATGTTTCTCTGCATGGCTGTCACAAACTGCAGTGGTGAGAGATCTTTTTCTTGTTTAAAGCGCGTCAAGAATTATTTAAGATCAACCATTGGACAAACTCGCTTGAATTCCTTGGCTATGCTAACGATAGAGGCGGAAATTTTACGTTCGTTAAATTGTGATGAGATAATTCATCAGTTCGCGATTACGAAGTCAAGGCGTAAAAAATGTAGAAGTGAGTGATGATCTAATCCCTTGTAGTATTTAAAAATATTGTACAAACGATGCCAAAAAAATAAGATTTAAATAAATCAGTGAATTATATTACAAATAATATTATTTATCTTGATAATAAATATTCATTGATCACATGTTAAATAAATCTTATATATCCTGAAGTACAATATACCTATATATGTATACGTTTATAAGACGAGGTGAGTAACAGTGTGGAGGGGGGGCGGCAATTTTGCATCTGCCTAGGGCGGCGAATCCTCTTAATACGCCCCTGAGCGTTGCGGCTGAAAAATGTGATGACAACTCTAGTCGTTCTCCGCATAGACGAATCGCAGGTTCTCGTAGCTTGTAAGAAATTTTACACCCACTTGTCTGACAGTGCCTTAAAAACACTATAACTCACCAATCTTCTTTCAAGCAAATTGAAACTAAAATTTGCATTTTTATACACAATGTTGTATATTTATATTTTTTTTTTTAGTTTTTTTGTCTTTTAATGTTTGCATTTTGTTGTCCTACTTATCCTATCTAATCTCCTACTTATTTTGACTGCGTTTTTTTTAAACAATATATTACTTAGGGCTGTCTCGACCGTTAAAGCTTTATAAATAAATTCGAAAAAACGTTATGCTCTATGTGTGTGTGTACTATATATGCATATAGCTGATGATATAGCAGTGCCAATCAGTTCCAAAACAAGGTCTTACAAGACTTTGCGAATTCTTTATCCGAAAAGTTAGACCTTATTTATTCATGGCTATATGAAAATAATTTGATTCTGAATATATGCAAATCTACTTTCATTACTTTTGGCAATTACATGCATCGTGTACATATGGGAAGTGATTTGGGAACTATATTCCCGCGCAAACAAGGAAACGTGAACCTAAAACGTCAGACACTTGCCACAAGATGGTGCAAATATAAGTTGCTTGTAGGGAATGGTGGCTCGCGGGAAAGAGTTCAGAGTTCCCTGCCTCTGAAGCACAACTGCTCGGAGAATATCTTAATTAATTTTATTAATGCCGGATAATAGTTATATAGGAGACCGATAATAGGGCGGAGGCTTGCTCTCGAATGCCTCGTGTTGCGCGGTCGCTCGTTCTAGTTGGCAACACTGCCGCTCCCCACTCTCGCTCGCTTACATCCCCCGCAATCTTCACTCTATCTCTCTCATCAGCTCGCTCTCGCACTCGCATACCGCGCATCTCTCTCCAACTCATAGGAGTTAGTCCCTACATGCTTTTTTGCGCAACTAGTTCACATTTTCGAGCCCAGTAGATAAGGCAGATTACATTTGCATAGCATGCATATGTATCTAAGTTATATTTTTACAGATATAAGTATTAAGGCATATTTCACGGTGGGCCGGAAGACCGATAGGTTACACAAAAATTACGACAAAAACGGAAAACGCGGTTGTTTTTGGCGTTGATTGTAGATGAAAAATCACTTTAATTCGTAATCGTAGCTGCTCCTGTTCAGTAGATATTGTCGTTTTACATATTTCTGTTTGGAATAGTTTTTGTGACACTCGTGTGATTCACACAAGTGTGAATCTTGACCGCTAAAACGACGGCACTTATAAAATTCATTATATTTCTTATTGTTTATAATCTATAGACATATCCTGTTGGTTATTCACATAAATAAAGAAAAAAGTAAACAACTAATAAAATACTTGGCGCTCTTTCTTTTAAATTTTCGTAGCATGCGTAGCGATTTTTAACGATAGTACCACAGTGTATGTAATTTATGTTCGAATCTACATTAAACCAACACTAAATTTGTTGATGAATGTCAAAAATCTTTTGAACATTGATATAACTAGATGTATACAATGTATGATTATGTAAAACAATATTTGACCCACAAGTTTTTAGCCGGTAATAACCGTTTCCAAGGTGCACCACATGGATTCCACCTACACTGCACCTCTTTTATTGTATTTTTTTTTTTTTTTTTGTTTTTTTAATTTAATTTATTTTTTTTTATATTTTTAAATTTTTGTATTTTTTTTGTTCTATAATTTTTATAAATAAATGAATTAAATGTGCTGGGACGATAACGCAACTACTGATCTCTTCAATCTTTTTGAAAAACTTTGTAGATCATCAAGAGGGTATTTATCTTAAATCTGTCCTAAAATTTAAGAAATTCCTGATGAACTGATTCGCCAGCCTGCTCAGACCACAATTCTAAACCATCATTGTTCAATGTTACGACAGGCGGGTCGTAACCGATCGCGTGATCGATTAAGATTAAACGACAATCGCAGAACACGAAAATATAACTATAACTAGTTAATATTGACACATATATTATAAACTAGCTAGATGATAATTATTGTAACAAATTAAGATGTAGGAAATAATATAGGCTGTCTAGCGTTACGTTGCAACGAAACACCGTGCTTCCAGTCTCGCGTTTCAGCTGTGAGACCAGGTGCGCAATCCGAGATGCGTAAATTCGACACGAACGTTCCAGGAAAGTGTAAGCACTTTTCGGCTGGGAACCTGCAGGCTTCGACAAATTACATGACAGCAAAGGTCTGTGTTCGGAAGCAAAACTAAAAACTCAGCAGGTTCTCAGGGGCGAAAACTGCAGACGTATACAGGAACGTCGGAACGATCCGTCGACTTCGTCGAGGCGGATCTGAAAGAAGGACAGTCTTACAAACTTAACGCACGATCTACCCAGATCGGGGAGTACGTGCACGAGATCTGTCGCGAGTCCGGAACGACGGGAAATTTAAGTGCGCGCCCCGTGCGTTCGATATAGTGCGCCGTTGCCTCTGTACGGGTGTTGGTCCGCACGGCAAAGGGATATTTCAGGTGGGGTTAATAAACGGCCCTTCATCACCTAAACTGGTGATCGTACATCACTATATCACCTTTCCCAAATATCCTCGACCTACATCCGACAGGGCTGGAGTCAGAACCTGGCCTGACCCATCAAGGACCCGTTGCGGACGTCTTTCGTCCGTAACAGGAATTTGTTGAATGGTTCGTGGCCACTACTCAAATCCCTTTTAAGAGGAAAGTTAAAAGGAAAGGCCAAAATCTTCGCGCAGGAATTAAGTACCTATGATTCGGTCGACGCGTTGCTCTCGGATATGAGCAAGACATATGGAGTTCGAGAAAATCCGCACGTTCTGTTAGGAAAAATCCCGACGTTAGTACAAGGTGAACACGAGACTGTCGTGGACTTCGGAAACCGGGTGCTGAAGTTCAAAAGTAATGCCGTGGCCGCTGCAAACGGCTCGACCACCATTACAGGCGAGTGTCGGAAAAGTCTGATCGCGCTTTTTGAACAAGAACTCCGGGAACAGTTTATCGTGGGGTGTAGAGGCGCGATGGAGTTTCGCGTGTTAAATGCGAATCCGGAGACTCTAAAGGAGGCCACAGAATATGCGGTTCGGCTCGCGAACAAATTCGATGCGAAGGATCAGCCAGAACGGCCGGCGGCCGCGCGTGTCGTTGTGATGGAGGATACACACTTTCGGGATGACGGATACGGCTATAGTTTCCCCGACGATTGATGCGCCTACTGCGACAAAACAGGGCATAACGAAAGGGACTGCGAAATTAGAATATATAATAGTACGCAGTGCGATCATTGCCTACGGATAGGACACACCCGAGAGCGATGCCTGACGTTGAGCAGGTCACAGAATAAAAATCAGCCGCGAACGCCCACTCCCCCGTATGATAACTATCGCGGAAATCCCAATGGTCGGGGGCAAAATTTTGCGAGTCAGCTGCGGGGAAACCTCAATCAGTCGAGGGGTTTCGAAAATCGACGTGGGTATTATCAGGGGGGATAGCCGGAGCGGGAGCGCCCACAGTATTCCGGGCAAAATCGTGGAAACTCCTGGAATAATCTTCAAAATATCCAGACACACCCGGAGGAGGATCTCCACGGGACTGGTCCAACTCAGGTGCAAAATAAAAGAAACCCAGGAAAATTCATTGGGCCGAGAGCCCGGGGGCAATCATCCCCTAACGCGGTTTTAAACTCGCAAGGCGCTCGGGCCGCGACTGGGGCACCGAGCGACCCGCGAAATCAGTCCAGAGTGCACGCCCGCAAGGTCAACCTGCTGAAAAAAGACGAGCCGCCATCCATTTTGGAGATGCGGGTTTCGTCTCATGCCCGCGATTAAAATTCTCGAGCTCAGATCTGGAAATTCCAGAGGGGACGTTCCTCATAGATACGGGGGCCGGGATAAACATAGTGAAAATCGGGGCACTGCGAGGAGATATGCGCCCCGATACACGCATTACTTACGAACTTAGCGGTATCGGCGAGTGTTTCACTCGCACATACGGTTGTGCGAGAATCGATTTTCGCTGGTTAGAAATCGAGGCACAGATCATGTGGGACGATTTCCCCATCGCGGAGGACGGTATCTTGGGAGATCCGTTTCTACGTGAACACTCGGTCAAAATCGACTATGAGAAAGAGATCTTCCATATCGGGGGCGAACAGCTGTCATTCGCGGACTCGAGCCGCGAAGTCGAAAAGTAATACGGGTGAAGATCGGTAATATATTGGAGTACGGAATGCTCCCTAAGGTAGACACTACTAAAGGGGTATATTTAGGAGATGCCCTCGGTCGAAACCGGGCAGGGTATGCGTATGCTATAGCTCCGAATACCAATGATTTTCCGGTGAATATAAAAATCCCCGTCGCGACCCTCGAAGCGTATACAATCGCGTGCGAGAACGGGCAGGAAACCGACGACCCGGACGACCAAATCGTCGAAGCACCAGAACCTCCGAGGAAAGCGATCTATACAGCGCATACGGATGGAAGTCGGGCGGAGCGCGTGTTTGTGCTCACGGATGTAATATATATAATGGCGCGAAGGTTTCACCTACCGGTTTCACCAGCGAACAGCTGAAAGCGGGAATCGTACGGCCATCGACTCGCCCGCTTGGGTCGTGCCCAAAAAGGTAGGCCCGAATGGGGAGATAAACTGGAGGCTCATCATCAATTTTCGTGACTTAAACGAAAAAACGATCGGTGACGCGTATCCAATCCCAAACATTGCTGACATTCTAGATAAGCTGGAACAGGCGTACTATTTCACTACGCTGGACTTAAGGTCGGTTTCATCAGATACTCAAGGACGAGCGCGATGCGCGTAAAACCGCATTCTCTACTCCGTATGGGCATTACCAATACAACTGTATGCCCATGGGAATAAAGAATGGACCCAGTGCATTCCAGCGGTTAATGGACCTAGCACTAACCGGCCTACAAGGGGTAGAAATGCTGGTTTTTCTTGATGACATCGTCATCTTCGCAAAAAACTTAATGGAACATGGCAAAAAGTTCAATCGACTTATGAGTCGGTTAGCAGGCGCGAATCTTACTTTAGAACCACGGAAATGTAATTTCCTCTGTAAGAATGCGGGGTACTTGGGTCATGTAATCAGTGAAAACAAAGTGAAACCGGATCCTAAGAACTTAGAGGCGGTCGAAAGATTTTCCCGACCGAGAAACCCGAAAAATATCAAACAATTTCTCGGCCTTGCAGGATATTACCGGCGGTTTGTGGAAAACTTTTCCAAAATCGCGCACCCGCTTACCACCTTACTACGGAAGTCTGAACCCTTTATGTGGGGCGACGAACAAGAGAAAGCATTTCAGTGTCTAAAATCGAAATTATGCACAGCTCCGATTCTGAAATTACCAGTCTTTTCAGAACCCTTTATAGTAACCACCGACACCTCAGGGTATGGCCTGGGTGCAATAATATCCCAAGGGAAAATAGGGAGTGACTCGCCAGTAGCGTACGCGTCTCGGAGTCTGAGAGACGCCGAGACCCGTTAACCGGTGATTGATAAGGAAATACTCGCCGTAGTATTCGCAGTAGAATAGTTTCGGCCGTGTCTGTATGGTCGAAAATTCACTATAGTGACCGATCATCAACCTCACACGTTCTTAAAAACGATGAAGGATTTGAAGATTCGTACGCATCGTTTCAGAAGGAAGCTTGAAGATTACGATTACGATGTGGTCTATAAGCCGGGTCGATGCAACGTAAACGCCGATACGCTGTCGACGAATCCAGCAGACGGTGTCGAACGGGAGGAAAATGATGACACGGACGAGCAAAATGAACCGTCGAATATGAAAAATGTGTTTCAGCTTCGGAAGCAAAAACCGGTCGAACGCGGATCAAAAAGGCGGAAGGAATTCCACCAATACGATACGCGCTAAAGGTCAGATTCGAGTTCGGGAAATCCTACGGATCATAAAATACCACGCAGGAACGAAAACACTGCCACAACCACCGAGAGAAGCGATGTTAATACGGAAAGGACACCGAAAACATCACGACGGCCAAAAGGGTCGTCAGTGAGTAAATACTGGGGTTGGGTACCTGTATATACCGACACGTCAGAACCTCCGAAGACGGTCACCGTACCCGTGAGCACGCGGTCGGGCAGGAATTATAAGGGAGACACTTCTCCAAATCCCCCGATTCCGAACGAGAATCGGCCGAATACGCGAAATCTCGCGATCGTCCACCCAGCAACGCCGACATTGGCGAACAAGTCGCAACTAGACTTCACAGTAATTATGGACAGAGGTTCCATACCCGATCATTCCGATACATCGCAGGATGTCATTACTGACATCAATGAATTCGTGCATAATCGAAAAACTTGGCCCTCCAAGAACGTCATTCCGGAAGCTGACGAGACTTCGTTAAGTTGTGATCACAGCAGTGGAACGGAGGAAGAACACGTACCTCCTTCAGATCCGTGGAAAGGGAAACAAAACCCTCCCCGAAAGAACCGCCACCAGTCGCGATCCAAAAGGATTTCACTCATCGTATTTGGGGAAAAATCAATCTTGAACGTCTCAACGAAAAGGAAGGAGACAGTGAGAGCTCGAAAACGAGCGAGATATGGAAAAGGAGTCGCATGAAAAAATCGCGAATGCCGGAGCGGTTGCGCAAGGAGCGCGACAAAGACACTGGCTCCGACAATGAGAGGGAGAGAGAGCGTCCCAGCACGCAAAGAGCGCGACAAAGAGAGCAATGCTCGATCAGGTGGCGAGAAAAGGCTAGAACGTCGCCATACGTAGTCACGCAAGGAGAGTGACAAGAACGGACACAGGAGTATGGAAAACATACCGGAGAAGGAGAGAGACAGTGCTCAACGAACGGAGAAGGATAGAGCGCAGAGCGGGGGGAGGAACGAAGTACAAGAGAAGAGAGCATGCAGCAAGCCTGCTGATGTCACTCCGCCCCACCCTCTACCGTGGCTAAGGAACAGAGTAACCGTCTCCACCACGCGCTTGAGGGAAAGAGAGAGTAGACGCACAGACAGAGAGGGTGATACTACGGGAGCCACATACGGGTCGAGTAGTGCGAAGGATTTGCTTTCGGTATATGGAAGTGCATCCGACGGACAGTCAGCTAAGACTGAGAGCCGGTCTGTTCCTCCTCTACACGATGGCACACGGAAAAGTACGAGTGTCGCAGAGGCCGACTTAACTCACTCGCATCGAAACGATGACAGCGAGAATCCTAGGTTTGCCCCCTCTGATCGGAACGATACGAATACGTCCCCAAGTGACAGGGACGATTGCAAAGAGACTAACAAATCTCCGCTTTATAACTATGAGGTGTCCGAAAGTGTGCCGAACCATTTGAAATTTTGGTTCGGGACGAGAAGATGGAAACGTAACAGATGGAAATTGCCTGTTCGACTCTCTCATCAAGGTGCACAAATTGAATACTACACCGAAAGAAGTTCGAAAAACACTACTCAACCTTGGGCGACTGGAGGAGTGTGCCGAGCACGTCGAAACGCGCGCGATACTCCTCTCCCCAAGCGATTACGCAAATTGCAACCAGATACGCTTATTCGCCTTGCATTTTAAGGTCAACATATGCGTACATTACAATGACGACCCAATTCGGATAAGATACTTTCATTTAAAAACCTCTGACACGGCTACGTGGTGCCATTTGCATTTAGAAAAATTGCATTACACGCCGTATATAACACAATCAGGGGGTGTGAGTCATCTCAGGGCAAGTGGCTCACCCGATCCTGGAGGTGGTTCTTCGGGAAAGGAAAGTTCCGCGGAATCTACTGAGAGTTCGAACGAGGATTCGGCTATTTTTGAGTGTTGTGTGGTGTGTTTTAAAGTGTAATCATTTTATTGCATACTGGCCTTTTAAGAAGACTTTTATCCAAATCTTTAGTCGGATTATATTTTTATTACACGTTTATTATTATCGGATTTCAAAATCGTCGTTATTCCGGACTTTAAACGTACACGTTTTTATTTTGAAGTTTTTCAGTGCTTACCGTTCGAGTGTTTGTGTATGTTAGATATTACGAATATTAAAATGAAATTTCGGTTATTATCTTCGGCCCTTTTACAGACGTTTTTATCAAAATTTTGGACCGATTTTATATTTTTATTTTTATACTATTATCTTATAATTTTATTATTATATGACTTCCTCAATCATCGTTATTGCTGACCATATAGTACGTAAACTTAACTTTTTATTTTTTGTTCGAAGTTTTCGGTGTTTACTATTGAGTGTTTATTAGTGTTTACATATTTGTGTCACATTGTGTTTAATTTTAAATCTAAAGACTTTATAACCCGCATTCTGACACATTGACTTTAGGATCGTCGAAAGTGTTGGTGTTTTTAGACATTGTTTAATCCAATATTTTTCAATATGTTTAAGACACCTCCCAAAATACAAGTGGATACCGCGGTAGCAGAAACTATAGAGATCGCCGATTTAGTAAATTTAAAGGATAACGAAAATTGTACAATTTGTCAAGTCTCGGTCGGCGGTCAACGTAGTGTATTGTGCAACAAATGTCGTAACGTCGTTCACGAATCGTGCATCACGGAAAATTTTCTGAATGATGATGGCATTTTCTGCTGCTGCGATCTTGATTGATCTTGATGATTGCAATTACAAATCGAAAAGGAAATCCTAGAGGCTGCATCGACCTCCTCTAAACGTCCCCGAGCTAAAAATTCTGTAAATACATCCGAACAACAGGATGGGGTTACTCTCGCCACAATTGCAAAACAACTGATGTTTTTAAATAGCAAAATGGCCAACTATACACTGGATATAATTCAGAGTGACCTCAATAATTTTAAGTTATCCACGGAACAACATTGTAGTGCCTTGATCACTAAAACTAATGAACTATATTCTTTAGTTTTTGATCAAAATTCGGAAATTGTTTCTCTGGAACAAGAGGTCTCAGCTCTTAGAGAAGAAAACAGCATCCTTCGCAATTCGGATAAGCTGAAAGAGAATCGTCTGGCAGAAGTTGAACTCCATTGACATAATAATGACGTAGTAATTGCAGGTGTCTCATATACTGACAGAGAAGATCTTTCAGCAATAGTGCTACGCGTGTGCGGATTGGCTGGTGTCCCTATAACTCCCGAAGATCTGGGGCGTGTAAATAGAATGCCAGTCGCTGCTACTACCAGTAATATTTCGACTAACATCACATTTGGCATGCCCATTGCGATGATTTAATTAGAGCACGGCGCTTAAAAGGTACATTAAAGTCCAATGAAAATTATGCTAGTTGGCCGGGCAACGAGATATTTATTAATGACTATTTACCACCTTCTCTATACAAACTACTTGGTAAAGCCAAAACTTATGCCCGTGACCATGGGCAAAGAAAAAACTACTAATGGTGAGCATACTTACTGCATCGCTACTGAGAATGATCTAATTTCACTTTGGTCAGAGCAATGACTGCAAAATTCGAAGGCACAACCATTTAGCTTCTCAGCAGAGTCCAGATTAACATGTCTTTACCAAAATACTCGGGGTCTCAGAAGTAAATTACCGCAATTACATGTTTCGATTAATACGCTCATTAATACTTCAGACATCATAGCCTTTACAGAAACATGGTTAAACGACTCCATTTCCGACGCTGAACTGGGATTGGATAATTATAATATCTACTGTTGCGATCGCGCCTACGAGCTATCGAATTCGACAAGAGGTGGTGGAGTTCTTATTGCCATCAAGAAACACAGTGCAGCCACCCCTTGTGATATACAGTATGTTCACCCAACTGCTGAACATATTTTCATCAAGATGCAATGATGAGACTTTTGATTTTCTTAATGCAAATTACAATGTTTTAAATGATATTTTGTTTAATGTTAATTGGCGTGAAATTTTGTCGGATCCGGATGTAAATAATATGGCGTCTACGTTTAATTCTGCTTTAATTGATGTTATATATAATCACATTTCACAGAAATCTTTTTCCAATATTACTCGTCCGCGGTGGTATACATCAGAATTAATCCAATTGATTAACGCCAAAAAAAAGACGTGGAAAGAATCTAACCTTCTTAATGATTACATAACTTTTAAACAACTTCGTGCGCGATGTATTCGTTCTTACCGTGATCTTTATCTGCAATATATTATGAAGGTTAAATTCTATTCCCGTACGAATATCAAATCATTTTGGGCATATATTAACAACCGGCGTAAATGCAATGAACTTCCAAGTAACATGTTCCTTAGTGGTACTTATGCCGATTACGGGGTAGATATTGCCAATTTATTTGCTACGAATTTTAGCTCAATTTATACTACCAGCTCCAATGCTTCTGTAACTAATGGTATTAATCATTTTCTAGTCAACTTAGTCATCACCAAGGAGGATGTTATTTGTGCTTCAATCATTTAAAATGTGAATTAAGTTGTGGACCAGATATGATACTGCCGATTTCTGCTGCTGATTTTTAATACCTCTCTTTCATCAGGTATATTCCCATCAATATGGAAAATGTCTTTTATCACGCCGGTTTTAAAATCCGGTAACAAACAAGATATTCTAAATTACCGTCCTATATCTGTATTGAATGTTTTAGCGAAACTATTCGATCGCATTGTTGCATCAAAATTGTCGGATTTTATATTCAGCAAAGTTATTAATCAGCAGCACGGTTTAATAAAGGGTAGATGTGTGATAACCAATTTATTAGTTTTTTATTCATTCATGGTTGAGGCGTTTGACGAATCCACTCAAGTCGATGCAATTTTTTTAGATTTCTCGAAAGGGTTCGATTCGGTTGATCACGGTATATTAGTGAATAAATTGGGATTAGCCGGTTTTGGTGGGACTTTACTTGATTGGCTACACTCCTATCTCACTGGTCGATCACAGGCACGTATTAAAGGTTATACATCTCACTTTTTTAATGTTTCATCTGGTGTACCCCAATGGTCCCACTTGGGTCCACTACTTTTTAATTTGTTTATCAACGATGTGCAAGACGTTATCACATCTTCTAAGTTTTTACTTTAGGCGGATGATTTAAAATTATATAATAAAATTGTATCGCCTATGGGCGCTAGTAAAATCCAACGTGATCTTGAAAATATAGCAAATTGGTGTAATCTCAAC
Source organism: Trichopria drosophilae (assembly GCA_030407085.1). Lineage (NCBI taxonomy): Eukaryota > Metazoa > Arthropoda > Insecta > Hymenoptera > Diapriidae > Trichopria > Trichopria drosophilae. The sequence goes on along the minus strand of CM059582.1, from coordinate 65,717,063 downwards.
GGCCTGCAATTAAACATCAATAAGTGTAAGGTCAAGCATCTATCGAAGTCACGACCGTCTATGGATTTCCAGTACGCTATTATGGATCATGACCTTGGAAGCGTTGCAACAATTAAAGACCTTGGGGTTACTTTTGACAATCACGGTTCTTATTATGGACACTGGAAATTGATTACAGGCAAAGCTTTTAGGCAGCTTGGTTTCTTAATGCGGTCTACACAAAATTTTTCTGATACATCTGCAATTATTAATCTCTATAAGTCACTAGTTCTCCCACATTTAACATATGCAGCTCTTATTTGGTCCCCTCACACTAAATCCGATGTTACGATATTAGAGTCTGTTCAGAGAAAATTTTTAAGATATCTTCCGAGCAAAACTAATAGCTCTATGCATCGTTTTTCACATGATTTTTCTGGTATTTCAACATTATTTCAGCTTCCGACAATTCATTCGCTTAATAAATATATAGATATTTTGACGGTATATAAAATTGTAGTGGGATCTACTAAATCGCCTGATGTCTCTAACCTGTTCCCTACTCGTACACCTATACGTACTTATAAGATATATAGAACATTATGCGAGAACACTTGCAGGTCAAATTATTCATTTCATGCCCCTATGAACCGACTGAGGAGATCTTGGAATACTTTACCAGCCACTCTTGTTAATCGTCTTTCATCACAATCTTTTATTTCTGAGTGTAGCGGAGCCATTTTGGCTGCGTATAATGCGTGAAGTATCGCCACTGCGAGTTATTCATCATAAACGTAGTTTGTATGCGCTTTTGTTTGTTTCTTGAGTATCTTATCTCGATGTATAGTTATTATGTCTCAATAATTTACGTATATTTCAAGGGCGAATCTGCCCGTTAATAAATAATAATCAATAAATAAATAATAAATTGCTGAATTATCGGTTGCAATAATTTCGCGTATATGGCAAGAAATATGTATATGTTTATATATGTGTATATATTGGCAAGTTATGTCTTCAGCCAATTGATTGATGGGGAAGGGAGGGGCGCGACGGAATCCTCCTGACCCCGGCAAGATGAAGACGCTACGTCATATTACGATTCAATAAAATGTTGTGAACTAGTCAATCGGGCAAGAGAATTGCGTAGAAGGAAGGACATGGCAGAAAAGCTTAACGCCACCATCTGCAGCGGGTCATCCCTCATTCTGACTCTCATCTGTGCCCTTCTCATTGAGAGATGTTTTCGGTGGAGAATCACAGCAGCATTCGGCAAATCCAAGAAGATCACGGTCACAACGATGAGAAATCCGTGTCGCAAAACGAAGCGTGAAGTGCAGTTCGACGCTAGTGCAAGTGCCGTAGATATCGGTTGTGATAACGCCGAGGGAGAATTATCGTCTGAATCGGGTGAATCGGGCGGCAAGCGTAGTGACGCGCCAAAAGTGCAAGCGAAAACTCTCCAGGGCACTAACTTACAATTATGCACTTAATAGAGACACAATAGGAAATAAATGACTAGCGTACCCTATGTACATTAAGTTATAAAAGTTAAGTATAAAAATGTAAAAGTTGCTGGCGGAAACCAACACCCTCGGAAACACATTGCTATTCATGTAAACATATTATGTATATAACGCGATCGCTCACTGCACCCCGTGAGTTGCGCGGCGGTGGAACGCCGGATTTTTTTTTGGGGGGTAGGTGTTACGACCGGCGGGTCGTAACCGATCGCGTGATAGATTAAGATTAAACGACAATCGCAGAACACGAAAATATAACTATAACTAGTTAATATTGACACATATATTATAAACTAGCTAGATGATAATTATTGTAACAAATTAAGATGTAGGAAATAATATAGGCTGTCTAGCGTTACGTTGCAACGAAACACCGTGCTTCCAGTCTCGCGTTTCAGCTGTGAGACCAGGTGCGCAATCCGAGATGCGTAAATTCGACACGAACGTTCCAGGAAAGTGTAAGCACTTTTCGGCTGGGAACCTGCAGGCTTCGACAAATTACATGACAGCAAAGGTCTGTGTTCGGAAGCAAAACTAAAAACTCAGCAGGTTCTCAGGGGCGAAAACTGCAGACGTATACAGGAACGTCGGAACGATCCGTCGACTTCGTCGAGGCGGATCTGAAAGAAGGACAGTCTTACAAACTTAACGCACGATCTACCCAGATCGGGGAGTACGTGCACGAGATCTGTCGCGAGTCCGGAACGACGGGAAATTTAAGTGCGCGCCCCGTGCGTTCGATATAGTGCGCCGTTGCCTCTGTACGGGTGTTGGTCCGCACGGCAAAGGGATATTTCAGGTGGGGTTAATAAACGGCCCTTCATCACCTAAACTGGTGATCGTACATCACTATATCACCTTTCCCAAATATCCTCGACCTACATCCGACAGGGCTGGAGTCAGAACCTGACCTGACCCATCAAGGACCCGTTGCGGACGTCTTTCGTCCGTAACAGGAATTTTTATATTTTTTAATTTTTGTATTTTTTTTGTTCTATAATTTTTATAAATAAAATAATAAAATGTGCTCGGACGATAGCGCAACTACTGATCTCTTCAATCTTTTTGAAATACTTTGTAGATCATCAAGAGGGTATTTATCTTAAATCTGTCCTAAAATTTAAGAAATTCCCGATGAACTGATTCGCCAGCTTGCTCAGACCACAATCCTAAACCATCATTGTTCAATAATATTATAGCTTGCTTTAATATTATAGCTTGCTTTTTAATATTATAGCTTGCTTTTTTTATAAATATAATAGTAATACTACAATAGTAATAAAAAATTACTCTTAAACCGAAAGTATATTCTTAAATTAAGAGGAATATTCTTCACAAGATGAATCCTCTTACATTAAGAATATGTACTGAAGACTAAAAGTTGCACTAGAATGAAGAATCCTCACCAAAAAAATATATTTTTTTTACGGTGTGGATTCTATTCCTGACAATATTAATATTAAGATAAACGGGCAAAAGCTAAATCGAATGTCATGTTATAACTATCTCGGTATAACTTATGGCTCTTAATCATGACTTAAAATGGGATACTCATGTATTCAACATAATCAAAAAAACAAGATAACTATTCTATGTGTTCTAGAGACTGAAGCAAGACCTTTCAAAAAATCAATTACTGCAAATATATTACAGCCTTCTTAATAGTTTTGCTGTTTATGGAATAATAGGCTGGGGACGACTTTGTAACTAAACTCTAGACGCACTGGATCGCCTTCTAAAAAGGATTTTTAAAATTATTGGTCTAAAACAACAAGACAAACCATTGTATATAAGATAGATATTCGTTGTAAATAGCATAACTCATCTATACAAGGAACTCAAAAGAGAATATAAAGAAAAATCCTTGAATACAAGATTTAAAAGTATCTTACTTTGTAATGATAGATTGTATACCGGTTGATAAAGGGAAGCAGATAATATCAAGTGTCGGATAGGTAAATTTATGCGTTTCTGTCGGTAAATCATGTGCTGCTAGTGTAGGTTTCTATGTTATAAGAGCGCGAAGTTAGTGTTGATGTATGCGATGCAAGAGAGGGAACAGGAGTGAGAAGTATCCCCACCAAGGATGCTAAAGGAAAGTGGGAACGGGCAGTGCTCGCGCGAAGAAAGGGTTCCACGTTGTCCGGCCCGGATAGAAAAATAGTAATAAGTGGAAAAACTAAAAAGAAAATTCTGTCGTTGTTGTGGAGCTTTTATTTAGACAACGTGCTGTGTATCTTTGGACTTTGATCAAACAAGTGATCGAACTCGTGGGTGAGTCACGGCATTTCATTACTTGTATTGAGATCTTGTACGGGACTTTTTATCTGCCTCTCCCCCAAACCTGCATTTTTAACAGCACCTGTGGATCAAAGATTGACGTTGACCAGAGCTTGCCAGCCCTAAAGATTGTATCACCAGGTGGCTATGGCAGCACTCCACAAATACCTTCGGATCCGTGGTTTGGTTTGGAGCACGAAGTTGCATATTGGAAGGGAAGTCAGTCATTTGTCCGTCGAGAACACGTGTTCAAGAAAAAATTAAGACTCAACAGCTAAGTCACGATCCGTTATACTTTCGTTTTCACGAAAGTCAATTCACGTTTGCCAAAATAGTGAACTTTAGTTTATTTTCTCTTATGAGATCACGAATTATCAGCTTTTTACGATCAAATCATCAGAAACGCTTTCTCATCGACGGATCCCAAATTATCATTTATTTATAAACGAATTGATGAAAAGATTCTTATTTTTGTTATTACGATTTGGCTAAGCGATTAATAGATTTAGTGTTACATTCGAGCTGATAACGCGCGGGAATTAAGTTAGGCTCGACAGCCTCGAGATTAATTATTGACCTTTGAAAAGTATTTTGTACTGCCTTTTCGTCGCGCGTTACTCTTAATAATAACGTGTATTCCGAGGGAGGCAGAAACGTTCCCTCCTTAAAACAAATTTTTTTTTTTGAGAATTATGCGAGTGAGTGGTTGAAGGGTGTGTTTGCGGTATACAGTAATGATGAAAATGGACTTTTGGACTTGCAGTAGGCTCATGTCGACCATACAGCGGGGTCGGTAGGAGAACGTTGCAGACTACATAGAACGCGTAGTCGATTTGTATGAACGTGGGATAACAGCGCTTGAGTTGGAAAAATACTGTACGGAACTCAAGAACTACTTTCGGCAAACGTTTGATCGCGATACAGTGGATTATTCTATAGCGGGGTTGAGAGATGAAGAAATGGAAATTAGATTGCTACGAGTCAATCCGCAGACCATGTCTGATGCCATGATTACCATAGAGAACTTCGCTAGGGTGGATGCAAAGAAATTTGACCTTGCAAGAAAATCGCGACGACAGTCACAAGTTCCGTTACGAAGAAATAAACAGGCTAGGGTCGAAACTAATTCTGGCACGCTAGAGACTCTCCAGACGGGCACAGAACCCAGGAGCAGGCGGTCACACAAAGGCTACAAGAAAACCCTTCCTGTAATCTTGCCGATTTCACATGAAATCAGGTCAACTGCGGAGAATACCGCCAGATCCATCAATCTACATCCGTTATATCACACAAATCTCATACATACTTGCCCACCGACCGTAAGTCCAGTTGAAGTTGTAGTGCCCAAAGTATCGGAAGAAATTATGGCTGGAGATGTGCTATCTCGCCACCAGTGCCACGTGGTCAATGACGTGGATGGTTGTACGCGGACAGTTGAGTCCGCCGGCAGGTTCAATATGGAAACAGAAGAGTTGTTCCAAAATGTAACGTGCGACAAGGATGAGTCGGCTACAGATGTACTACCTTGCCACCCATGTCATGCAGCCAAAGGCGAACCGATCGTTGAGGATCACCTTCTCACAACCTGCGATAGCGGCAAAGAACAAAATTCTTCACCCCCTGAACTTCGTAAAAATCTACGAAAACTTTCATCCCGTTATGGTAACAGTAAAGAGCCTAGTGAAAAGGCGAGAGGAAAGAAAAGAATAAAAAGTTCGCAAACATGCCGAGCTCTGTGAAAAATCTGGTTTTAAAATCAATGAAGAATAACATTTTAGAGAGAAATCATCAACGAACGAGACAAACATTGAATATTACTTCGAAGCACTCGTTCCAACGGGCAAAATCCGCGAATCACATCCAAAACGAAAGAAGGAAGGGAACCAGAATCAATTGAAAATGCGTCCTCCTAATTCGTAGTCCGCAATCTTTTACAAAAGTTAAGAAGGTGCCACGAAATGCTCAAAAAGCGGAAAATCTGAATAAAAGGAATCAAAATGTGACATTTGTCAGTACATTTTCCCGGCCTCCACCTAAGCCACCACCATATGAGCGGGTGGAGAAGAGGATGAGCTATCGCTCTCCTCTTTGTGCGGCTATCCGTTCTCGCGGATAAGCGCCCCACCTAAGGTACTGCACATCATCAGCTACTAACAAGAAGCAAGTCCAAATGCACCATGCCATGGCTGAAGTTAGACGGAAGCACAAAGCTTCCCCCTCTCCAATCGATCTCTTCTTTGTACGGCTATACGCACTTGGGCCGAAATGCTGAGCTTCATCTGGAACGTGTACCACCAGCCAGAGGAAATATGTGCTAGTTTACTTGTCTTTTGAGTGCAAGTGTTAGTGTACTAAGTTTAGAAATAATACAAGAAAGACAGAAATTTAGGGGCAATATTTTTACACATTGTTGTTTCATTTTCTCTGTTCATCGGCAAGGACGCCGATTTTTCAAGCGGGGGAGGTGTTACGATCGGTAGATCGTACCCTCCTACAATTATTGTATTCTGTGAATAAATGCAATATTTGCACTTCGCCAACTTGGGAACATGCACGAGGTGCATATTCGGACGGCGAAGCCGAGCGACGGAAATGCACCATCAGCATATTCCCACAGTTTAGAAGATATGCAACGACGAGTTCCGATGGGCTCTCGTTTCGAGACCGCATCGGAGAAGTCAGTCAAGAGTCTGAGAGCGACCTTTACAATTAATCCGTCGCAATTTCATATTTTATTCCTCCCCGCCCCTCCGCTCGCACTGTTGCGTACCATTAGATACGTAACAACCATTAAGTTGGCATTAACGATTTCTCTTTATCTCATCCTAGCGGTGGTCATTCCCCTAAAATTTATCTTATTCTATGCTTTATTGTCGTTTCAAATATTAATACGTGGCGCCGTTCATATTTTTTTTATTTATTTAAGTAGTGGAAACTGCTTCTAAACCAAATATAAGAGGGGCGCTAATATAAAAATATACCATTACAACTTCCAAAGCATCAGTTAAAAATAGGACAGAGAAGTTTTGTGTATTTAAAAAAAAAAGTATTTTAATAAATTACCGAATGAACTGAAGACATTAAGTGTGAGTGAAAAAACGCTGAAAAAAACTGAAATGTGCAATTAGGAGCATAAGTATTGTGTAATGTGCAGTCTGTGATATAATAATTTAAGTGCGAAAACATACAATTTTCTTAAAGAAATTTTAATACTAAAACGACCGACGTAATGGTTATTTAAAATTGTTGTATTTTTAAAGAACCCCGCCATAATCTTACGGAAAATTGGTTTTAGCAAAATTGTCTGAATTTTTAATATGTTGTAGTCTACATCATTCTAAACAAAAGTTCTCATGGCCACAATCCTCCATATTAAGTATTTCAGCAGGTAAAAAATAAATACCGTCATAACTCTGTACAATTTCGTAAAAAGGAAAAACAGTGCTTCAACGTTGTCAAACCATAATAAAATAATTAATTATAATGGATATTTATTTATCTTTTTAATAGGTAGTATATAAATAAATCTTACACACGGATACTCACATACAACCTTAGCCCTTATATTCGCCGCGTTGTACTTTGAGTGCAGCAAATGAAGCGGATGGCAATAATACTGCCACGAGCGCTTTTTGTTTCTCGCAAGCGAAATTGTACTCCGCTTTCTCTATAAAGCTACCGCGAACGAGTTGGGTACTATGTGAATTTTCACTAATCTAATATAGAGTGCAGATTTTCATTGTGTGATTCGTATTGCTATTTGAATAATTAACTTGTATTTAAAATTATGGCACATAATAGACGACTGCCTTGCTTCATTTGCTATGCCGCAATGATGCCGGCTCAGATGCGTCGTATTGATAGAGAAGAAGATGAAATGAAACGAGAAATTGCGATTGCACGACGTGCCAATGCAAATAGAGAACTTCTTGAAATAACAGAAGAAACTCGTATTTGCACTCATTGCAATATTTCAATTCTTCGTGAACTTGAGCAAATTCAGCAAGATCCTTCTTACTTGAGACTTAATGTTCTTACTCAAAGTAGTTCTCATACCTGTTTCATTTGCAACAATGATAATAACCTAACCACGCCCAGCATTCAATGTCGTGTTCGGATTTATTTAAAGCGTGATATTTATGTCAATAATAATGTTAAATGCTGCCCTGAACATTTAGATGACGCTGGTTACCTTTTGGAACCGTTGCTTGAGACTTTACGTTATATAAATAGACCATACATATTAAAAGGAAATGAACTTCAACGTATTTTAGGCGAATTACGAAATGTCGCTAATAATGCATCGGCTTCAAGATATGACAACGAGAACAACTTCACAGACGAAGAATTCCACTCTTTGAGCCCCATCACCAAAGAACAGTTCCGTGACCTTTTTTCATATTGCGATCCTGTTGTTCAACAGCATGGACTACTATATATTACAAAGAGGCACTTATTGACTTTTCTATGTAAAATGCGTCAGGGATTATCAGATGAATTTTTGACATTTATGTTTGGTTATAAATCGAGGCAAAGGACAAGTGTCATTATTGAGACGGTAAGAAAAAGTTTGAATGACAGATTTTTGGTCTCTTTTTTGAAAACAATGTCGTACTCTTTCTACATCTTTGTCAAATTCGTTTTTTAGCATTGCGGCGTCATTGTTTCGTCGATCTGAAAAATATGGATCTTGGATGTCTAGAATGCAGCCATTAGGAGTGACTATCAGTGCAAACTTAAATAAATGTCGTCCTTTATACACACAAAACAATTGGCGAAGTACACGAAAATTACTACTTTTCGGAATGTAGCTTTAGTCATTCCACGTCAATAATATCTAAACTGAGGTTGATGTCTCGGAATTTCACAAAAATTAAATATTTGAAGCGTATGGGCATGAAAAACATTGTGATAGAACATTTTTGTTAAATTTTCTAAATGGCGGCCGTGACGTCATATTCATTGAATTTCTTAAAATAACGATATCGTTTTTCTAATTTCAACATTCTAATGTTACTAGGCTCATTTTGTCCATAAAAATGAGTACTTTCATACAAAAATAACATTCTTTTTGTTTCTAATTTTTCATAAATTGAAATAAAATATTTTGGAATCTTAATTTTGAAAGTCATTTCCGTTTTTTTGCTTTCAAATGATATATGTTATCTGGCAGGAAATGTTTTCGCCATCAAATAACAAAAAATTTTGCGTACTTGAGCCATATGCCAGTCTACGCAAGCGATGTGCTTTGAAAATCGCATATCTGTTGTCTGGAAATGACACTTTGAGGTTTTGAATCTCTCGACAGGTAGAATGGTTATGATGCTGCGAAAATCAAAATTCGAACGATGCCGTAATGCAGTATTCTTCTAAAAATTCTGGAGTTGAATCACTGTAGAGGTCTAAATAATTGAATTTAATGATGTATTGTCATGTACATCCACTCTAAATTGGTAAATAGAGTGGCGAGCTTTTCCTAGTTCTCGAATTCTGATATATATTGTTCAATAAGAAGTTTGTGACATATTGCTTAACAAGAAGTTCATGCCTCTTTGAATAAAAATTTCTATGCAGAGGAACCCACTCTATAATAAGCGGCTAAACCCCTGAATCGCTCCTATAAGGTAGCAAATATCCCGGCGTTTTTTAAATTAACGAATTATGTTGTTTTGCTCCATAAAAATTGTATGGACGTTTTTAAAAACTTATAAGGGTACGAAACACTAAATCTTTTTTTAACAACAAGTAAAAATGTGGCAGGTTTGTTTAATCTTCGAATTATCTTATATCGCTCCTTAAAATATTTATGTAATTTTCTCGAAAAATTGGTGGAGAAGGGGGGGGGGGAGTGGGCTACAACATTTGTAAGGAGATGGAACAATGAATTTCGGTTTCAAGACAGCTCTATAATGGCTCATCCGTTAACGTTTATTCTACATAAAATATTCAAATAAAAAAGAGACGAGGTATACTTCTAAAATTTCGAAATTTCTCTTCACTACTGCTGATAGAATGTTCAAATTCAATATATCGACTTTCAAAGGACGTGAAATTGGAAAATATCCCAATAGATCATTTATTTGAAAAATCTAATGAATATTCCAAGCATTCCCGAACGTAGGATATTAAACCTCTCTTCACTATAGGTGATAGGATGTTCAAAATCAATTGTGCATTCTATGTGTAGTAGTTTGGAAAATGAAAACTTTTACCCTGCATTCCAATGAAATTCTGTGCACATCGACGATGGCATTGCAAATAATACATGACCGACTTGCTGTTTGCGTCATATTAAGACGTAAAACATTTGGATTCCTTTCCATTCAAGATAGACCGATCACAATTTAAACATATTTACGATTTATTCATTACTTCTGGAGTGGTCTTTCCATTGATTAGTCCGTCTCTAACAGGCGATGATAGATTTGATGGTATTATTGTCTCCATCTAAACGCCTTAATATATTTGTAGGATATAGTCCATCACACACGTAGCAGTACCGACGATTTCTCCGCGCCATGATAGATACAAGTCTAAAAACGTAAAATATTAATATAATCTATGAATGTCGGTTTCAAGGCAGCTCTATAGTGGCTCATCCGTTAACGTTTAACGCTAAATGTATCTGGTATTATTGTACACCAGGCGTCAGGTCTCGCAAATATACCGTGTTCATGATTGGTAAGTTAGGAATGTGTTCCGCGCTCAATTGAACTCATCTTTGAGCGTTACGAGTATGCAATCATGATGGATCTAATGCTAGATTTGCTACAAATGGTGGATTCTATGTGGCGGGCAATATTTAAAAAACCAACAGACTTAATCCAAAACTGATGTACGGGGGTTTATGTGACTGCTGATTATGAAACCGGTGAAAGATTTGTGAATTTAAAAATAATCAACAGATTCATATCAAACTTGATATACGGGAGTTTTTGGTCTAGAATTCCCTTCCGCTAATTACCCAGGATTAACGTCGTGGACGACTTTTTTCACTGCCATGGATGATTATTCAGGCTTTGGAAAAGTATATTTTTGCGCCACAAACATAAAATGTTCGAGACGTCCAAAGTGTACGAGGCAATTTTTTCCATGAAATCTGGTAGAAATATCAAGAAAATACGTCCTGACAACGGAAAGGATTATATAAGTAGACATCTTAAGGATTTTTTAAAATTGCGCGGTATTCAGTCGAAATTTGACATGATAATATATGTACATATACACGGTGAGACAAAAGTTTTAGGACATTTTTCTGGCTGTTCACTGGTAACCTTGGATTTGATCATGAACGTAACCTTGAAGGATATATATGAAGGTCAAGTCCACCCAAACAGTACTCTTTAATCCATTCATTTTCCAGGTATATTTCTTTGGAACGTTCGGAATATTTCTAAGAAATATTCCATCCATATAACGGGAACAGTGAAATGTGTAACCTTTGGACTATTCATGTGGCATATTTATTATTTTTTTTTATTTATTACTTAACGGGCGGAATCGCCCTTTTTCTAACTTGTTGCAATATTATTAGTACTTTTCACATTTATGTACGAAATGTAGGACTGCAGAAACACTAAGTACAGCAGCGGTCATGAGGCGATTTCCGCCAGATAAACAATATTTTCGAAACCTAAACAAACAACGTGGCTCGTCTTACCAACAGCGGGCTGCTGCTTGAAATCCAAAGAATCCAAAAAATCTAGAAAAATTGTTCACCGAACGGAGATCGAACTCACAACTTACGACTTCGTAGTCCAGTGCGTTACCGCCTGAGCCACGAAGCCGATATTTGCATGTTGCATGAACATTACAATAAACTAAGAATTTATCGATTTTTGGTTCCATTAAAATTAAATATTTAAAAAAAAATATCCCGAGTTGGACTCGGACCTTATGCCGTTGCCTAGATACATAGGGAGAGGGAGAGAGAGAGAGAGAGAGAGAGAGAGAGAAAGAGAGAGAGAGGGAGAGAGAGAGAGAGAGAGAGAGAGAGAGAGTAAGTCCGAGCCAGTACTTAAAAAAAGGAATTCCGATTTTAGCGTAGCCTCGAACACACACATGCACCACCACCGACGCTATCAAAACTAAAACACAACACCAACAGATAAATTGCTATCGAAGCGAAACCGACTACCAAGGCTACGATCGCGGCGCGGAACAATAAAGCACCGTATGCTAACAATGACGTAGCTCGTCTGCCCGCGAATTTGGAGATTGGCCGCGATGGGCTTTTCCGCGGATCTCGTGACCTAGCTCACCAATTAGTGGGCCCGCTGTCTGTCTCTCTCCCTAGGCATTGTGGCGCCTCGCTGCTCTCAATGCTGAAAACATTCTGCATTAAAACATTAATTTTCGTCAACAAAGACGAAACTGCCCGAAGGAGGCCTGTAAGGTTCTCAGGAACGTTACAGGTTATGTAAACTTAATTTTTTTCATAACCCTAAAGAAATAAGTCAGATGGAGCCAGGTCATGGGACCTTGCTGGCCATTCGATTATTCCTCTCCGACTTATACACCGATTCGGGAGTGTAACATTCAAGAAATCTCTTACAATGTATAAGTATGCAAATAGTGTACTTCAAGGACGGGTTCGTAACAACAGTTATATGTGCATATCTCTAGAACTTTTAGACTTCACATGACATCCGTTATCATATCTTAAAAATCGTAGAAATAAATATGCAAAATCACATTTTGTCAGATTATACTGCCTTGTACGTGTCCTTAATAAGTGTTCGGCATTAGAATCACCCACGAATTGACCCCCGGCAATTTCTTGATCACGACAATTATTTTTTTTCAACGTTCGCAATATTTCTTTTTTAAGGGGATTCTAAGCGAAATTTAAATACCCAGTTTAAATGTCTGTGCTGGCATTTAAATTTCTCTTGATATATATGTTTTTGGGGTTTGGCACGGGAAGCGCTCTCTTCAAGACAATATCCAATATGGCGCAGTACAGAGTCAACTGCTCGGAATGACGTTTAGGTTATAGCGGTAGAGTAAACATATATAGTGTAATCGCCACAATCCAGTCACTGAGAACTCATTACATTATGGTTATGTATATGCTAATGTAACATTCATTACTAATAACATAATTAGTTTTGTATGTCGCCAAACAGTTTTTTACATGGTTATGAATCTAGCAATGGTAGCATTCACTATACTTTTACATTTTCTCATTGCCAACAATTTGTTAAGCTTCTTTATATGTGAATTAATAGCGACATTCATTACCATCAACCATCTTATATTTCATACATGGACAATAATTTTTCAACACCTGTGCTAATCAAATAAATGGTAACATTCAATACCATCAACGATGTGGCATTTATTACATTGATAATAGTTTTTAAACACTTTTATTGATCGCAGTAATGATAAAATTCATTACCATAAAAGATCTTTTACTTCACATGTCGGCAATAATTTTTCAACCCTTGTGCTGATCAAAGAAACGGTAAAATTCATTAACATCAATGACCGTACATTTCATACACCAACAATAATTTTTCAACAATTCTATTGATCAAAGGAAATTGTAAAATTCATTACCGGGAACAAAAACTTCGCTTTTCACGTTGCTAAACATTTGTATGACATTTTTTGAACATGCCAATTGTAATATTCATTACCTTTGACGAATAACATTTTCGCCAATAATTTTGAACAATATTTTCTTATATCGAAGTAGTGATAAAATTTATTACCATGAACGATCTTATATTTCATTCATGTGTAACGTTACTAGGGCCGCAGTACAGCAAAATACATCATGTAATATTACAAAAAGAATTTATTAAATTATAAATCTCCACTTACAGGTTAACTTAACACTAAATCCCTAATAGACACTATATCTAACACTAGCGATTCGCTCGCGCGCACAACACTATCTTTTTCCTGGGGCCGCGTTACGCAGAACGCGTCGCCCCCCACTCTCTCTCTTTCTCTCTCTCTCTCTCTCTCTCTCTCTCTCTCTCTCTCTCTCTCTCTCTCTGTGACGGTCCGTTACACATGTACAATATTTGTTCAACCCTTGAATTGATCACGCTAATGGTAACATTCATTACCATCAACGATGTTGCATTTGCTACATGGACAACAGGTTTTAAACACTTTTATTGATCCCAGTAGTGATAAAATTCATTACCATCAACGATCTCGTCGTTTTTATATTAGCAATAATTTTTCAATATTTGTATTATTCAAACTAATGGTAACATTCATTACCGGCAAACAAATTTACAATTTTTATGTCAATGAACACTTTTTGATATTTTTATGACCCTTCAACAGCATCATTTACTACCTTTGACGACTCAGCATTAACTTAATTATTATTGTACTACATTATAGTACACTAATATTTTTATAACCTGGTTCCAAGTAACAGGAATATTTTACTATTCTTTACACCAAGCACGGAACTTTTTTTATTCATTACCATCAACGATCTTATCATTATTACAACGACAATACACGGAAAGACCCGTGGAGCGATGATCGTATGAGATGTTCGGCAAGCTGATCGTGTGAGTGCTGCACGTTAAACGTATCCCCTCTACCGTATGAAATTCGTCCGGAGCCACAGGATTTTCCGGTGGCCTTGCACGATTATGCGGTGTCTACATATGTATATCTTATACATATATGTTTGACTTGCGCGTGCTTTGATATGCGCTTTATTTCATTACAATAACATGATTAATATTAATTAATATATAAAAAATTCATTATAAAACATTGTGTATAATCGAGAAAAAAATTAAAATGTAAAACCTATATGTCACTATTACAATTAATGCTCATAATTAAAAACATAAAAAAAATCGTACTTATATTTGTTATATAATATTATATTGAAAATACGTTAAATTCATTATATCCCAAGACAAGAAAAATTTGTGCAAATGTAAATTGTAAAAGATAATGCAATTGACGGTATGCAATTGCAAGAGTGGAGTTATATAGAAAGAATAAAACTACGACCTAAATGAGATACAAATACAACAATTCAAAAGTCTTTTACTTAAAATAAATTTGTATAACGTATCTATTAAATTATTTCAAACTTATAATATTATTATATGTTTCATTTTATATGCTGCCTAACATTTTTTGACAGACGCTAAATCTATTAAATGCGTGTGAAAAGTATTATTGTAAGAATTAATATATAATGTAAAATTTAAAAATGAATATTATGCGTATATATATATATATATATATAGGATACAGAGGATAGGGAGGTACAGACAACATATGTGGTTCTAAATTTTTGAATTAAATAAAATATGCTTGAAAGCACATTATAAAAATATAATCATTTATATACATTATATATATATATATATATATATATATATATATATATATATATATATATATATATATATATATATATATATATATACCTAATCATAATGGATGCATTAGGAAATAGTTTACAGAAGTATTCAGAATTGCAATCATTCGGAATCGTTTTTCTTTGCTGGGAGGTTAACTACGTTAAAAACTCTTAATTTGTAAATAATTGGATAGTTTGTTCATAATTGGTCATACTGAATTAAAAAAGAATCCGAATATTTTCTCAGTCTTTGTGGAAATCAGAGTTCGGGAGTTGAAAATTAAAAACTTAATCAGCATTAATTTAACTTCATTCCTTCTTCAATCGTTAACTTGTCATGTAACTTCATTAAGTTTACTTGTAACTTTTTAACTGTTAAGTATTAACTGTTTACAGTTAAATCTAGCTCTTTAATATTTTCACATTACGTTTTATATTAAATGCATTAAATGCACATTAAATGCACACCGTAAAACTTGCAGATCAGTCTCAAAGCACGCGCAAGTCAAACATACATGTATAAGATATACATATGTAGACACCGCATAAACGTGCAAGGCCACCGGAAAATCCTGTGGCTCCGGACGAATTTCATATGGTAGAGGGGATACGTTTAACATGCAGCACTCACACGATTTTGCCATAGAAGTTGCACTATTAAGGCGTGCCTCTTCATACTCATGTCATGTGTTTACTCACGGTACGAAAATCGGATTACTTCATACTCTAGTCGTCCGAGCGCGGCGCAACTATCGTATAGAGTCTGCCACACGATCAGCGTGCCGAACCTCTCATACGATCATCGCTCCACGGGTCTTTCCGTGTACTTTGTCAACATTTGCATCGAATATCAAAGCAATAGTAACATTCATTACCAGCGAACAAATTTACAATTTTCACGTCGCTCAACACGTTTTTACATTTTTATGAATCCAGCAAAAGTAACATCTATTACATTCAATGACTTCTCAGCCTAATTATTACTAGAGCTGCCAAATGAATTTATACGAGTCTGGTAAGAAGCATATAAACTTTTGATACATGATTATTTGCACCTAAAGGCGTTTCATATGTTGTATTTTGTTTAATTGGTGCCGAGTTGGCAGCTCTATTTACACGACTAAGGTAAGAAGCGAATAAACTTATTATAGAAGATTATTTACATCTCATGACATTTCATATATCGCTTTTTGTTTAATTAATACCGGAGCTGTCAAGTCTATTTATACGAGTCTAGTAAGACGCAAATAAACTTTTTATTGATGATTATTTGCATCTAAAGACAGTTCATATTTCGCATTTTTTTTAATTATTACTAGAACTCTCAGTAGGTGGAATCTGATAATAATATAAATAATGCAAGTAAATTATTATTGTTAAACAAATACCTGGAACAATTGGTTGATGGATTCATTGGTGAATCTGCACGCTGCTTCCCTGTTGTCGTTGTGCCGTTGTGTTGTCTTCCTCGTCGTCTTTTATCATCATGGCGAGACCGATCGCGGTGCACGATATCTACACGATATGTCACGAATCGACAAAAAATTATTGCACGGCTCGCGCGGAGTACAAAATTTTCGAACTTTGGATTTCGGAGTTGAAAGCCGAATCCATATGACTGACGAATAGCTGCATGTCGGGCCGCCATATTAGTTATATTTCGTCTTGATTTTGTGACGTCATTGAAAACATTACGGCATGAACCGATCGCAGCGCTTGCGGTAAAACTTAGAAGTTATGCATCATATATATCATATAAGTATTTATTTAGAAAATTCTGTGATGTTATTCAAAATTTTGGCTCCACCAACACCTTTTTATATGTCTCATAGAGTTGTAAACAAAATTTCATCGCAATTGGTGAAAAATTGAGAGCGTAGAGTCCCGAATAAAAGGGGCCTGAAATGCAACGGGCATTTAAATTGAGGTATAGAATCCCCTTAACGAAGCTTTGTGTGCATTCACACTCCCAGTATAAGTAGTTTAAATTATATGGAAGTGAAAAATCATCAAAGCAAGGACACATCAAACCAAGTACCTTTGGTCAGAATGAAAGGAGGAGCATTCAAAGTTGCGCGATAACTTTTTTTAAAATTGAACTTTTTCGTAATTCGGCTGCTGTAACTTTTGTAACTACATATTAAATGTGAGTATACTACATTACGTTATTCCCTGAATAAGTGGGTTATGCACCGTCAGAAACGTGTGGCACATGAAGTTCAAAAATTTAGTACTTCCAAATGTGGAAAATTAAAGCTTGATTCGTCAGAAAAATGTACATCATTAATTGGCACATGTTGAATTTAGTTTTAAAGGCTTAAAAGTTATTGTGAACTCTTCTTTCAAAATAGAAGAGTATACGGGAAAGGACCCCGCACAGACCTTATGAAAATTGGCTTTCGGTGGATTCTCTTCAAACTGCAGGAAAATGTTGTTCATACCAAGCTGATGAAAAGTTCTCATGGCCATAACTTCCGTTAAAGCAGAATTTTGGCTCTATGGGCTCTTAAAGGTCGGTAATTTGCGATGAAACGAATCATTTTTTATAATATACAAATTATACATATTTCCTCACCAGCGATTAAAATAGTATTGAAAAATGGTACTCGGAGGTGTTCGGGGTCTCTGAGTACGAATCAGAGCTCAAAATGTTAAAATTCAAAATGGCGGAACTGACACGGGGGGCCAAAAATAAGAAAAATTATTTATTTAATGAAAAAGGTTGACCAATCGGGGGTTTCGGAAACGTTTTCGGGACTAAGAGAGTACAGAAGAGAGAAAACGCTATTTTTTCCCGACTTAACTAGAATGATCATATTTGCGAGCTTGCATCGGTCGTAAGGTGGTCATTTGTAAAATAAATCTAACCGTTGTAAAAATCGTTGGTTTACATGTAACTAAAGAACTGAAGTTGTAATGAACTAAGTGCATTACAGAAAATCACTTGATAGCCCATGAGGAGATTTTATATTTAGTAACCACCTAAAATCATTATTCCCGAAATGTCAATGTCAGACATTCTTTCCATGAAAGTCCTAAATCTGGTCGGTTTTAATTTAAGGCAATTTTTGTAATAGAAATATTAAAATCAGATTGTAATACATGAAATAGGATTGAATAATGAAAATGTATCTAGAAAGAATGAATAATTTGAAGAGTTTCTACATAATATGAAGGATAAGATCATTTTCAAAAAGAACAATTCTATAAAACAGAATCATCAAGAATTTTCACAATTACTTATTTATCATACAAATGTTAGAAAGTAACAAAGTATCGGAGTTTCCACGATCATCTTATGATGATGCAAGATCGCTAATATGATCATTCTAAATGAGTCGGGATAAATAGTGTAATCCACATGGGACGAAAGAGGTGTACTCTCTTAGTCCCGAAAATGTTCCCGAAAACCCCGATTGGTCAACCTTTTTCATTAAATAAATAATTTTTCTTATGTTTGGCCCCCCGTGTCGGTTCCGCCATTTTGAATTTTCACATTTTGAGCTCAGATTCGTAATCAGAGACCCCGAACACCTCTGAGTACCATTTTTCAATACTATTTTAATCGCTGGTGAAGAAATATGTCTAATTTGTATGCTGTAAGAAATGATTCGTTTCATCGCAAATTGCCGACCTTTAAGGGCCCGTAGAGCGAAAACCCTGCTTTAACGGGAGCAATGGCCATGAGAACTTTTCATCAGCTTGGTATGAACAACATTTTCCCGCATTTTGAAGAGAATCCACCGAAAGCCAATTTCCATAAGGTCTGTGCGCGGTCCTTTATTAAGTTCACTCCTGCTCTAGAAGACATAAACCGCAACTGTGAATATGATTTGTGAATGTCATGCGTTCAACTTCGTGCTATAGTCATGAAAACGAGTAGTGAGCAGTAGTAGTAGTTTGTTCATTGCACATTTTTGCTCGTGAATTGATGATGGTCTTTCTCTCATTTCGTAATCTATACCGCAAGTAACTACGCATTCCAGCTCCGAGTGGATTACTGCAGAAGGCAAAATAAACATAGATTTTGAGTTCTTTTGGATTCATGATCCTTCTGGTTTCGGGCGGTTCCGTCCACAATTCCAATTAAGTCATGAGGCACTATAACAACCTTGATTTAGAATTTCCATAAATGAAATTCTTGTCCATCGAACTTTGTAACACTTCTGTACTATAAGAAATCCGACTTTTTCCCCACTTAAGTCCAACTTAGAATTATACATAAAAGAAAATTTTATGTATAATTCTATTATATATAGTGTGTGGTGGATTACTTGGCGAGTGGTAGACTTTTCACTCCAAGAGTGTAAGACCTTATCCATCATTTGGCGGTAGCGAGAAACGACTACGAATCCAAAACGGTTTTTTGTCAAACCTATTATCAATTTTTCGCATCCTCCATCACCCCAGCAGGTTACAGAATTCTGGAAGGTATTTTACGAGACTCCTTTTTTCAAGAATACTGCAATTTCAATTTGGCGTCTAACCATGGTTCGGGATTTTCCTCGATAACCGAGGACTAGGTGAGGAGGAATACGATGAAGGATCAGCCCCTGGGCCGGTCGGCATAAATATCTTTGGCGGAAGAAATTTACTTACACACATAAGCACTTAGCTCGAATGTTTACCGTCTACTTTAATGGATATGAGCTCATTCCTTGGTGGCTGACGGACGGTCCAACTGTGCTTCTTCCTAAAAGTGGCGATTTATCTGATCCAGAAAATTACAGACCAATAACTTGTGTTAGTAATATTTATATACTCATTACTGCTATACTGTATTTGGGTATCAGTAAGAAAATTTAACCAGCATGGTCGCGGATACATGCGTGGCGGGAATGTAGGAAGAAGGTATCAGAGCGTAGAGTATTTCTGCTCATAGATAGGGGTGCACTATACGGTAGGGCGGGTCAAAAAATACCAAAGTTATAAGATCAAAACGCGATAGTGCGGAAAAGTTGCTACGACTCAATACAAATTTAACGAAAATAGAAAAATTGGAATCGGTCAAATTTTGACCCTCGCACATCGAGGTTAAAATGTTATCATTTTAGCATTTGTTACAGAATTTTCACAAATAATTAAAAACGATATCAGAAAGTTAGATTGAAATGTAGAAGTACGGAAAAATGCTTTATGTTAGTCCTAATCCAGCATAAGAAGAAATTTTAAAATTGGTCAAAGCTTGACCCTCGCACATCTCCCCCCATAAAGGTCAAAATGTATAATTTCTCCGGATTTTTCACATTTTTTACAATAATTTGGAAATCTTAGAAGAGTTTAGACAGCTAGTTTCTCATCAAAACCTTCGCCGAGTTGTGTGACAATGTCACACAACAAAGGGAAGATTGCTAACCTGTTAGTGCATTAGAGGTGAATAATATCATCAAAGGAGCAAGGAATCCCCCGCACCCCCCCCCCGCCCGGCCGGGATGAAATTAACAACTATTAGGGGAAGAAGTTAACTTCAGTCCATCACCACCTAGACAGAATATTCACTTTTACATAAATGGAGACCAACCCATTGCACACTGGTTTATGCATGGCCGAACGACAATAATTCCAAAATCGGGAGATTTTTGTCTTGTTAACCATATGCTAATCTCGTGACTCGATACTTTATATAAATGGTTTACGAACATTTTGAACGAACGTTTTGAGAAAGTCGTGACACCTGTGCGGCAACAAATCAGTTGAACAACGAGGCTGCAAAATGGATGTATCAGGCTGCAGGGACAACTCTGATCATGATGACAGGTGTGTTTGTAAGAACTCCGTGTTCAGTAGTTCTAAGAGTTATATTTAAAATGCCCACCTTCCTCGCGACTCATGGTATCCTATATTCGGCCAGATTTCAGAGCTGATTTCTGTCATCACCGTAGGTTGTGACACCGAAAGAAAAACAACAACTCAGCTACTAGATTATTAAAAACCAGCTATCTGCCTTAAATTCTTTTCTAACGATACCACTATCCTTCAGAAGCCAGTGTAAGTAGCCGTTACTGCCTAGTGGGCATGGCACGCTGAAGCGCCCATGTTGAACCCACTGGTTGGGTCTTGACACTGCACCTTGACTGCTCGGTACGGTGAGTATTACGAATCATTTTGCGACCAGGCATTGGATGGTAGCAGACCAACAAAACGATCCGGTGCATCAGGTCGTCAATTTTCAAAGTGTACCCGAGCGCGGATAGAGTTTTCAAAAGCATTGCTCCTTTTCGATGACGGGCTTTTCGTACCCTCGCTCTTCTTTATAGACATATACCCGATCCATACCACAACACAAACACAACATAACCACTTGTGGGATCAGTCCAGTACAAGCGTAACCTGTCGGTAGCCCGGCTGGACATCGTGAAGGTGTATGATTCAATATTGCACGAGCTTTTAAGATTGTTTTTCAAACGGCTCCATATCCACACAAATATAGTGAGAAATGTTAAGGACCTGGTGGCTCTTTGGAAAACGAGCGTTGATTACCGACCACTAACCCCATGGTAGAGGGAGTGGTTACAGTTGCGAAATGGCCCGGTGCAGTCTGCAACGGAGGAGATGGATATCGGAGCCACTTTTCTGCTGCAGACTGCACAAGTGGATTATGGAGGGCAAAGGGAGGTTAGGGTTTTAGTCGGTAAACCTAACCCTGAACATCAAGGGTCAGGGAGACACACGGGGGGGTAACCAGCATCATCAACCCCCTATGGTGTCTAATGCATTTCCCCCTTCCGTAAAAAAATAGAATTATATTAATAAAATAATTAATTTATTCATATAATTATATCTTTAATATAAAAAATTTATTTCCTAAATGATCTAAAATAAAACGGCAACCCAATGCGTGATCAATCCTTAAAAAAAATTCTTTACATCACTGTTCGTTTATGGGAAAACGAGAAGGTGGTTCTATAATACAGGATCGGAGGCAGGTTGTGTAATGTGGAAAAAGCTGCAGCAAAGTCTAATGAAAATCAAGGGGCTGAAAGGTGGCTCCACTTTTCTTTTCAATTTGCGATGAAAAACACATTTATTTTCATTTCAAAGCACTGCACAAATTGTTAACATATAAGTAGCGAGAATAGTTTTGGTCGCGCACACTTTTCGAAAAACGCGTGACGCTTCTATAGAATAGGTTGGTCTTTTCGATATCGTAGATCGTCAGATATGCTCGATTTCGCATTGAGATCGCGACTGGCTGGCTTGCGCTCGCGACTTCGAAAAACGGATCTCGCGAGAGGGGGATGCGTGACAATAGAACGCGGCGAGGGGGAACTCAGCCGAAAACATGTTCATTTCGCGCATATTTCCGAACATACCGCCCCCTTGCGACACGATAGGGCTCGCAAAATGCCTCTAAAAGAACAGAAATATAAACTATAACCTATAAACTAATCTGCCGCGGACGAATTCGCGTGAACCGACAACAAGATAATTTTCGTTATCGGATGAACAAGCTCAGTGGTCGCGGTTCGCAAAGTAACAACGCCGATGAGCCCATCAGGGCCACGAGTACACTGAGTTACCCGAGCAAGTGGCCACTTAGTTGGATGCATATTCGGTACGCGAACGAGTACGAGTTGTCCGTCAGTCAGATTTTTTTGTGGTTGTCGCCATTTTGACCGATGCTGCAGAGACCGAAGGTAATCTGCCGACCAGAGCTCCCAAAATCGTTCAACCAGTTGTCGTTGAAACTGCCAACGGGCAAGATGACTCGTCGTAAGGTCTAAAAGCGAAGGACCAGGATTGGCATTCAATGGGGACCCGATAAGAAAATGGCCAGGCGTGATAGCCTCCAAATCATTTGGATCGTCCGTGAGTGGGATCATGGGACGACTGTTCAAGCAGGCTTCAATTGCGCACAATAGAGTGGTGACCTCTTCGAAGATCGGTGTGTGATCACCCAGAACTCTATATAAGTGGGCCTTTGCACTTTTCACACCGGCCTTCCAGAGACCGCCAAAATTAGGAGCGGCGGGAGGTATGAAGTGCCATGAAATCCTACTTTTAGCGAGAAGGATGAACTTAGAGGGCTTGAAAGCATGAACTTTGAACTGCACTCTCGAAAGCCTGCGTCAAAGCGGAATCCGCCCCAATGAAAGTAGTGCCCTGATCGCTATACATATCGCTTGGTACACCTCGGCGACTTGTAAACCTTGTGAAAGCATCTAAGAAAGTGGCTGAAGAATAGTCAGAGACTACTTCTAAATGGATCGCTTTTACAGAGAGACACACAAACAGCGCAATGTATGCAGAGTGTGATTTCTGACCTCGCCCTGGGCCGTAACGTACTCGAATAGGACCAGCGTAGTCCACTCTGCAATGTTGAAAGGGTCTAGCTGGACGTAACACGCGTGGCGATGGCAGACTGCCCATTAATTGCGTGGCTGCTTTAGCCTTCAAACGAGTGCATGCAATACAGTGATAAACTACAGAGCGAATAATCTTACGAGCTTGGATTATCCAAACTGAATTTCGAAGCGTTTGTAGCGTCAAACTGATACCTCCATGAAGGCAGTCATTGTGAGCTCGTCGTACCAAGATTTTAACCACTGGATGAGCTCTAAGTATGACTGGATGAGACGCATCGTAAGACAGAGAGGCCTCTTGAAGTCGACCTCCTACTCATATTATTCCTTTATTATCAAAAAACGGTGTTAAACTATTTAACGGACTGTGTCTCGGTAAATTGGAGCCGGTCTTTAAAGAAGCTAGCTCTTCAGGAAACATACTCAACTGGAGCCACCGATACCATATAATCGAGGCAAGTTCGATAACAGAAGACGTAAGATGCAAAGGGGTCGACCTTGGTTGTCGGATTCTATTTCGCCAGAATAGAATGTATCCGGTAATCCGAAGTAGTCGTTGCCAATCAGAGACTCGGGCCGCTAGGAAGTTCAGTGTGTCATTCTCATCGAGGTTAACTGTATGAATTTGAATTCGTTCCTCCATCGGCGCATCCGGACTTGAAGGCGGAGCTAACGTCGGCCACTGATCTTCAGAAGCACGAAGCCATTCAGGTCCTTGCAACCATAAATGCGACTTGACAAGGTCGCGAGGTAATGCGCCACGAGAGGCTAAGTCAGCCGGATTGTCAGTAGTCGGTACATGATGCCAAACGGCTTTAGGGATCGAAACTTGAACCTCTGATATTCTGTTGGCCACAAAGGTTTTCCATCGTGTGGGCGGTAATTTGAGCCAGTCCAAGACAATAGTTGCATCGGTCCAACACTGTTGGCTGAATGCAGCGAACTGAGGTTGCGATACCAGAGTCTTCATCATGCGGGCTAGTAATACCGCCGCCGACAATTCGAGTCGGGGAATAGTTAATTGCTTTATTGGCGCAACCTTAGTCTTGCTCATTAGAAGAGAAATGGTAACATTTCCGTCGTCGTGAACAATCTTAGTGTATATCACGGCGGCGTAAGCAAGACTGGATGCGTCGCAAAAACCGTGAAATTCGCATTGACTGCGATCATCATAAGAACCGACCCAACGAGGCACTGCTATTTGGCTGAGCGAAGGAAGGTCGTCCGCAATGGATTGCCATTTTTTGACGACTGTTGGAGGGAGAAGCGAATCCCAATCGAGTTTCAGCATCCACAATTGCTGAATGATTATCTTAGCCAATATTACCACTGGGGACACCCAGCCTAGTGGATCATATAGACGCGCTATTATGGAAAGAAGGGTCCGTTTAGTATAAGTCCTCGGGACTTCAAAAGATATTCGGTAATGAAACATATCCGTGTTAGGATTCCAATACACTCCTAGAATTTTTATGCCTTCATCTGGAAGTAAGGATTTTTCACACGCCAATCCGTGATTAGCAGGACTGATTTCGGTCAATAATTCTCTAGCATTGCTAGCCCACTTGCGCAGTTCAAAACCGCCACCAAGCAAAAGACGAACAACCTCTAGACGTAGTTCACGAACTGATTCCAAGTCGTCAGCTCCGAAAAGGCAGTCGTCGACATATAGACCTGAGTGTAGGCTAGACATAGCATGTGGGTATCTAGGGCCATCTTCTTGAATTAACTGTTGTAACACACGCATGGCTAATAAAGGAGCACAAGAAACCCCAAAGGTTACGGTGTTTAGTTGGTAGTGCAAAATGGGTTGATTCGGGTTGTACCGCCACACGATCCTTTGAAAATCGCGATCACGCGGGTCCACCCAAATTTGCCTGTACATTTGAGTAATGTCGGCACTAAACACAAACCGTGACCGCCGCCATTGCGTCAAAACCGAAGTGATGTCGGTTTGTAATTTTGGCCCAACGAGCAAAGTGTCGTTGAGAGAGAAGCCGTTGGGGGTTTTGCTTGAAGCATTGAAGACAACGCGTAGCGGAGTGGTGGAACTCTCTTTTTTTACTCCATGATGTGGGAGGTAATAAGGGTTTGTGACAGCAGAATCATGAGGTGAGACTACTGACATGTGAGACTGCTTTTCATAGTTGGACATGAATTCGTGGTAAGCCGTTCGATCAGGAGGTGTTCGTTCGAGACGCTTTTCTAACGAGGCGAATATACCCGTAGCATTATCACAAGATTGCCCGAAAATAGGAACTTCATCTTTAAACGGAAGTCTAACTGTATACCGACCATCGGGCAATCGGGTGTGGGTGGCCAGGAAATGGGCTTCGCAGCGCATCATCCTTTAACATCGGAGTGGGAAGAGAAACTTCCTGAGTCTCCCAAAATTTAGTGAGAAGGTTAGAGAGGTCAGATTCCGCATGGCAGGTAAGAACCTGTACAGACGGTCTTGGAGGAGTTGTGGTAGACACACAACCAAACAATATCTATCCAAATATAGATCGTTGTGCTACGGGGAGGCCTGGTGGCCCTTTGATCAAACCATCGAGGATCACAGATCCGTAGAGATCTGCCCCGATGATCATGTGAATAGGTGTTGAGCTGGAGGGGCTCTCATCGGCAAAAGTTAAATGTCGCAGATGACTTTATTGAGAGGGAGACCCGGCGAAATGTGGAGTATATGACGTGGTGTCTTTTAAGACGATAGCCCGTGTTGAAAGAGACGGGGTATCATTATCGACCGGAGTGATAGATAACGTGGCAGCATATTTAGCGACACCAACGGAGGAACAACCAACTCCGGTGATTCGAGTCGAAATGCGTTCTAAGCGAGGATTGAGCATCTTAACAACCTCTTCGGACACTAGAGTGGCAGTGGAGCCTGATTCTATAAGGGCACGAATTTTTGCAATTCGACCCTTCGACGAGCTTACCAACACCGTTACAGTAGCGAGGATGGCAGCTGGCAGGCTGGAGCATTTGTCAGACACATTGTGGATAGTGATTCCTGCTTGACCATCATTGGATCCGGTTGGAGAAGCAGGAGATGCCACCGAACTTTTCACGACGGGCGGCTCTGGATCGGTCTCCTGCGGACTATGCAGCATCGTGTGATGTCGTAGTTTACATCTAAAACATGTGAATTTGCTAGTACACGCAGACAAAGTATGTTTCGCTAAGCAATTAAGGCATCAATTTTGTCGCTTTACAAATTCGGTACGTTTAGCCACGGACATATTTTTGAAACGTATACACAATCGTAAAGGGTGGTCACCTTTACATGCATGACAATTGCGCTGTTGCGTTGTCGTGGTCAATGACTGAATGGAAGTCTTTTGTCTTGTAGACGTCGTACTGGAATTGGACATTAGTTTCGCATTCTCGTGTTTCACAGATTCAAGAGCCCGTGCTCGTAAAAGCAAAAAAGTTTGCAAACTTTCATAAGTCGGATATTCTTTTGTTGAACTCAAACTTAATTCCCAGGCTTTACAGGCTTTGTACCGTCCAATTTCAGTACCAATGTGTACACAAGCATAGCGCTCCATTGTTCGACCGGAAGTTTTAAAGCTTTTAAAGCTGCAACAGCTTCGGTAGCTTTGTCATGCAAATGGAGTAACCCGACTGCACTTTCTTTATGTAAACTAGGAATCGAAAAAAGCTTGTCGAAATGTGCATTGATCATGACCAATTTACATGCATACCGACTCTCGAGAATTTTCCAGGCTTCATTAAAAGAAGTTTCCGCTAACGGAATATGACTGATTAACGCGGCTGGCTCAAGGGCCATTGACGATTTCAAATGAAGAAATTTCTGTAGATTGTCGAGAGTTGTATTGCTGATAACCAGAGAGGTAAAATAAATACAAAAAGTCGTCCAGTTGTCTGAACGACCGTTAAATTGAGGAATAGAAATAGGAGGTAAAACCGTAAGATGCCGTTGACCTTGAACATTGTCCAGGATCCGTGTTGATGACATCCGTGGACTAGAAACGTGTTGTGGTTGGAAAGGTTCCATTGCATCTTCCAAATCGCCAATCATGTCCAGATAGGAATTTTCGAATTCAGCGAATTTTCCATCGACGAAATATGGAAGCTTCGCCACATATTCAGCTGAAGCGGACTCTTTCAATTGTTGTTGGAGATCACAGCACCTCTCCCATTTCGTTTGAATATGCTGCATTCTGACCTTAAGGCGACCCATCGTAATGTCAGGACCTTTTGGTATTTGATTGAAAGCTCGCGTAATGTCGTACATGGCCTCCGTGATTTGCGAGATGAGATCATCACAAGTTACTGCGGTAGCCATGTTGTTAATGTACAAACTCTCTGTAAATTCGATTAAATTAAACGACTGTTTTAGAAGCGACTCGTCAAACAGATACGACAAGTTGAAGACGTCACTGTCCTCATACATGAAGTGTGCACAACCGAAATTGACAATTGAACTTTACCGTTCAGTGTTAGTCGAACGAATTGAATTTAAGATAATAAATCTCAATGAAATTAAAATTATAGATCAGTATAATTTACTAATTGCAAATAAATTGAAATCGAGCGACAAGTAAGGCAATGTAAATTGCAAATCTGGAATTGCAGACCAACAAAACGATCCGGTCCGTCAGGTCGTCAATTTTCAAAGTGTACCCGAGTGCGGATAGAGTTTTCAAAAGCATTGCTCCTCTTCGATGACGGGCTTTTCGTACCCTTGCTCTTCTAGTGAGAAATGTTAAGGACATGGTGGCTCTTTGGAAAACGAGCGTTGATTACCGACCCCTAACCCCATGGTAGAGGGAGTGGTTACAGTTGCGAAATGGCCCGGTGCAGTCTGCAACGGAGGAGATGGATATCGGAGCCACTTTTCTGCTGCAGACTGCACAAGTGGATTATGGAGGGCCAAGGGAGGTTAGGGTTTTAGTCGTTAAACCTAACCCTGAACATCAAGGGTCAGGGAGACACACGGGATGGTAACCAGCATCATCAACCCCCTATGGTGTCTAATGCATTTCCCCCTTCCGTAAAAAAATAGAATTATATTAATAAAATAATTAATTTTTTCATATAATTGTATCTTTAATATAAAAAATTTATTTCCTAAATGATCTAAAATAAAACGGCAACCCAATGCGTGATCAATCCTTAAAAAAAATTCTTTACATCACTTTTAAGTTAACGGAATAAAAGTAAGGGGCAATGAAACTTTTCTGCTGTCTCCCTCGTAACGTGGAAAAATCGCATTTCAAGAACTTTCGTCTCTTCGGGCACAGCCGGGCCTAGTCGGGCTTAGCTGTTTAGTTTCCCGATCAAATCGTGGCGCCCCCGCCGGCGTAAACTCTATACTTTGAAGCCCTCCACATGATTCAATTTTCTTTGAAAGGGGACACATAAAAAAGAAATGGTTGGCACGTTTTCCTCATCAACATCTGCTTGGGTCACTTTTACATTTTCCGTTAAGAATGCTCAGTAAGAAGCAGATATTTCGAAAGCTTTCGGTCCTACGGCAAAATATTATAAGGCAAAATTGAAGAGTACAGAAAATTTCTAAACGAGGTCCAGTTCATACCTTTGCAATTTATTAGAACCGGAGTTGTTGCAAGCTAATCGTTTCTTGTTTTTTTTAATGTAGAGGAAACCACCCGTGAAACAAATGTCGAAAACTGCATATTAAACTGTTATTGACATGTCAAAGATACCCCCCCCCCCCCGCTAAGAGGAAAATTACCAATTTTTTTTAAAATAAACCATTTTCATTGCATACTGTACAGGACAAACGCTTCACGAGAACCGACCTAATGTCAGGAACCAGCACGAGGCAGATATTGCAGCACCATAATGTTTACTGCAATCAATTTATTATTATTAAACATCTCATTAAAGAGAATATATTGTATTTTTAAAGAAGATCTAATCAAAAATAAAAAACAATAGATTTGGCCTGAAAATAATAAATAGTATCCAGTGTTTGACTTACCATCTTCAATTCTTAATAACAAAATATTTGCACATGCATATGATAGATAATACCCTAATAGCCAATCCATTATTAGTCATTCATTTCCACTACGTTTAGTTCATGTCATTTCAAAATTATTTTCATTTAAATGATTTTGAAAAACCTTGGGATACTTATAAGAATTCAACTTATTTACAGTATCGTTTGTTCAATTTATACAAACGGAAATTACTCGAGGGTATCAACTTGAATACGATGAAGAAAGATTTTCTGCAAGAAGAGATAAAATTTATTCATTCCTAAAAATTCCAAGAGATGTTGAAAAATTTATGACATATGGTTTCTTTCAAGTAAGTTTTATGATGAATATTTTATATAAATATTCACTTATTAATTGTGCATTTCATTATAAAGTCTCTACAAAATATATTTTGGAAAATAGTCGTTACCTCTTATTATATGGTGCTATCTAGACTATTTGTATTAATATTCCCATATATCGGTACTAATATTTAATATATAATATATTACAAAATATAAATGGAATATTATAGATAGTTATTATAATGTTGTAATTCATAATATAACAATACTTTTACATTTTAGTGTGCCGACTCCTTCCTGTTTATGTACACATTTTTACCAATTAGATTTTTTTTGGCCGTATGGGTTTTTATATCTCAACTAGTTCATAAGTGTGTCAGGTAAGTCAAATACATACTTATAGAGTTGAATCAGTCAATACGGTATGCTTTTTAAATTATTTTGGATCTACTTAAAGTATATATGTTTCAGCAATAAAAATATCAGAGACGGAAAAAGAGAAATGCTAAAACCTGCAGAAATATGCGATTTGTTGAAAGGCGTCGTTATAATATCTTGTTGGGTTCTGACATGGAAAGTTGATACTTCTATGATGTATCATATGGTAAAAAGTCAATCTGTTATAAAGCTATACATATTTTACAACATGCTGGAAGTTGGTGATCGCCTATTTTGTGCTTTTGGTCAGGATACTATAGATGCATTACTTTGGACTGCGACAGAAACCCGTTCTCGTAGTCGATTATTAGATGCTCAGCATTTTGGAATAATACCACATTTAATATTTGCTGTTATTTATGTGTGTATCCTTTGATGCATATATCTTATTATTTACAATGTTGGAACAATGATTCTAATTTTCATTTTCTTTCCGCGTAAAACTTTGTTTATATATGTGAAATTGAAAAATTAGATACGATAAGAAATATGTTTTGAAATAACTCCACTAATCTCATAAATATGTGCTTTTGTTTGATGTTCTAGACTTATTTCTATCGGTTGAAGTGGTACCAAATTAGCACAGATATGATTTTTTACATTTTAATTCTCTCGAACGTGATGCGCTTTTCAAACGCATTTTACTCAGTATCAACGAATCGTACGAGAAAACGTTATATACAAAAAAGGTTAAAGTTTTGTCTGATCTTGTCAAATATGAAATGCAAATTTGCGTTAGAGCCTTATAGTTATAAAAAATGGAAATGAAAACTTCAAAATTAACTTTTTAATAAGATGGCTATTTTAATATTAATGACTTTTAATATATGTTCTGTTACTATTGAAGAACTTTCCGTAAACATTTCAAAATGGAATTCGTATTGACTACCAAGAAATCAATGATTTACTGTTGTTGCCCACAGTGCGAATTAGTCTAGTGCGCGGTCACAAGCTACAACTCCGCCGCGTCCATGAAATTCTTTCAACAACTTTAAAAAATGTAGTAACATATTATATTATATTATAAATATTTACCACAATAAATGATAAATAATTACCGTAGTGATAACTAATTTAATATATTTTTGACGAACTACAATATTGGTTGACTGCGCTGCAATATTTCAAAGTTAAATTTAATATGATTATGATGGAATATGTTCTCCTACACGGCTTTGCCGATGCTTCCGAGAAGGCTTGTCCGCCGTGGTCTTCGTCGTCTTCCCGTCGACCTAAGTCAGTTTGCTACCGACGAGCAAGACAAAAGTTACCCCATAAAACGATTAACGATGCCACGTTTGAAACTCTGCCGCTCTCCTTCTGGCCAAACCATAATTCTCCACTGGCTTCACAAAAATCCTTTGACCTCAACACGTTCGTAAGCAATCGGGTTGCTCAATTTAAGACTATTTTGCTGGATACGAGTTGGCGCTATGTACCATCAGCCGCAAAATCCGGATGACTTAGCCTCGCGTGGTACTGCCTTCTCTCTATTGGCATCAGATAGATTGTGGTGGCACGGGCCTATTTAGTTCCCTCTTCCAAGCGTAGAATAGCCGACACAACTGCCACATTTAGCGGTCGGGTTAGATCCTGAGGAAAAGCAGCTCGTCACCTTGACAACATAGGTTACTACATAACTTAGCCGACAGGTACTCACCATGAGGCCAACTCGTTACTGCTTTACTCTTCAAATTTAACCTAAGAAAGGACTCGACGAAGTTCGACGCAGCTAAACGACAGACGACAAACAACATTTTATTGGCTACGCAAAATCCAAGAGGACTGCTTTTCCTCGAATCTTTCCCGCTTACGAGAGGGAAATTCTGCGAAAATCGGCTTCGTGGCTCAGGCGGTTAACGCACTGGACTACGAAGTCGTAGGTCGTGAGTTCGATCCCCGTCTGGTGAACAATTTTTCGACTTCGTTTCCAAGCAGCAGCTCGCTGTTGGTAAGACGAGCCACGTTGTTTGTGTTTACGTTTCGAAAGTATTGTTTATCTGGCGGAAATCGACTAATGACCGCCGCTGTACTTGGTGTAGGTTTCTGCAGTCCTACATTTCATACACAAATGTGAAGTATGGCGCCATCTTTCTAAGTCGATCTGCAGCTCTCGCAAAATCATAGTAAATAATACGGCAAAAACAATTGAGTAAAAAGGGCGATTCCGCCCGTTAATTAATAAATCGCCTTCGTTCGCTCGACCCTTACATAGACGGGGACGAACTAATCCGTGTACGTGACCGACTAGGAAATGCTCTAGTCTCTCACGACTTCTCACACCCGGTAATCCTTGCCAAACATCAAGTGTAACCCTCCTCTTGTGTGGTACACATTGGGAGACACTCTATGCAGTTATGACACTAATGAACCGTGTTCTACGTGGACATTTTTGGATCATTCGATCTCAGGTGCTTCTACGTTCGATCGTACAACCTTATTTTCTCACCTCACAGAGCGGTACTCGGTGGTCAAAAAATGGCTTCATTGTCTGAATTTCGTGTGCGACCCACCCTTCCTTTCACTCTTGTGGGCGTTGCCTACGCAGGACTGTTCATCCCTGATTGTACATCCACCGCCTTTCTAATTGCCTTCGATACGTTCTGCTTCACACGAGCCACTCCGGCCATGGTCCATAGCGATAACAGCCGAAATTTTCTTGATGCCTGTTCCGACCCGATGTCGTGTGACTATGCTGGAGGGTGCATTTTCTACGCTCGGCTTCACCGTGCGAGGATGCACCTCGTGCATATTCTCGCGTTGGATAAATGATAGTCAGCTTATTTATTGAAACAAATTATACCACCGGTACGTAACACCTCCCCACCACGAAAAATCGGCGTCCTCGCCGATGGACATGATAGGGGTAGTACATATATTTTATGCGATCCTCTAAAGACAATAAACCTTAATGTCTCTAAATTGTATTGTCTCTTAAACATCTCTATATTGAATACACTTCGTGTAAACACTATCACAACACACAGTCACTGACACTTTTCCGCAGATGGCGAAGCACGATGTGACGGAGACGGGCGATATCTTTGCTTCCCTATGCCTCCTGCATAGTGCCTTTGATTGAGAATGTCGAATGTTGGTGGGGCGCAGCTTCGCATCGAAGCATCGCACAAAGAGGAGAAGCGATGACGATATTGGAAGGACGCATTTTCGATTGATGCTGTTTCTCTTCCTTCTTTCGTTTTGGATGTGATTCGCGGATTTTTCCCGCCGCAACAAGTGCTTCGAACTAATATTCAATGTTTGCCTGGTTTGTTGATGATTTCTCTCTCAAATGTTATTCTTCCCTGATTTCAAAACCAGATTTTCCAGAGAGCATATTTGCGAACATTTTATTGTTTCTTTTGTTCTCGCCCTTTTCACTGGGCTCTTTACTGTTACCATCACGCGATGAACGTTTTCGCAGATTTTTAGAAAGTTCAGGGGGTGAAGCATTTTGTTCTTCGCCGCTATCGAAGTTTGTGAGAAGGTGATTCTCGACGGTCGGTTCTCCTTTGGCTGCATGGCATGGGTGGTGAGGTAGTACTTCTCTAGCCAATCCGTCCTTGTCGCACGTTACCCTTTGGAGCAACTCTTCTGTTTCCATATTTAACGTACCGGCGGACTCACCTGTCCGCATAGAAACATCCACGTCATCGACCGCGTGGCCCTGGTGGCGAGATATCATATCTCCAGCCATAATTTCTTCCGATACTTTGGGCACTAAAAC
Source organism: Trichopria drosophilae (assembly GCA_030407085.1). Taxonomy (NCBI): domain Eukaryota; kingdom Metazoa; phylum Arthropoda; class Insecta; order Hymenoptera; family Diapriidae; genus Trichopria; species Trichopria drosophilae. The sequence continues at coordinate 65,683,174 of CM059582.1, read as the reverse complement.
TTCATGCGTATTTGGAATGAGTCTTGATTCTTCATCATTCTCAACAATAACCCGTGCATATGCAATTTCAGGAAATTTCCATTCTGAAATTTCGGTCATTTCTTCCTCCATGATATTTTCGTCCACAAAATTGTTTGTTGGTATGCAATATACCTGTTGTAAAGGTGATTTTGGTTCTTGATATTTCTTGTACTGAGTTACCGGCATTTTGGACTTACGGTCGGTAAGCAAGTATGTATGAGATTTGTGGGACATAACGGATGTAGATGCATGGGATCTGGCGGTATTTTCCGCAGTTGACCTGATTTCATGTGAAATTGGCAAGGGTTTTCTTGTAGCATTTATGTGAACGCCTGCTCCTGGGTTCCGTGTCCGTCTGGAGACTATTTAGCGTGTCAGAATTAGTTTCAATCCTAGCCCGTTTATTTCTTCGCAACGGAACTTGCGACAGTCGTCGCGATTTTCTTGCAATGTCAACTTTCTTTGCATCCATCGGAGGGAAATACTCTATGGCAATCATGGCATCAGACAGAGTCTGTGGTTTGACTCGTAGCACTTCATTACTGGCAATAAAATTCAATTTTTCATCTTTCTAAAGAATGTTGTGGCATTTTTTGGAACATAGAAACATTTACTACCTTCTCCCAATAACAGTTTTACGTCAATATCAAGAGGAAAGTACATGATTATACATTTCTAGGTACATTTCATGTTTCACATTTTATTTAATTAATACCGGAGCACTGAACACAATTTATTTGGGTATAGTAAAAAGCGAATAAACGTTTGATATGCGAAATACATCATTATATATTTCTATATAATAGATTTCATGTTTCACATTTTATTTAATTAATACCAGAGCTCTGTGATGATTATTTACTTCTATGTACATTTTATGTATCTCATTTTGTTAAATTAAACAGTCTGGAATTGTATGATCACAGTCGTAAGATTTCATACTGCAAACTAGTTTTGAGATTATGCGTCACTTATTTGCTATTCAGATATAAGTTGTCAATTTAAACATTTTAATATATAGTTCAATATATAGCAATTATTGACCGCGTTTAATGAAATTGTAAGTTAATGACTGATAATAACAATCGCTCGAGTAATTACACACACACTTTCCCAATGTCTTTATAGGCAAATCTTTCACCATCGATTGAAGATTTAAATCCAAATCTTCTTTCGATGAGAATTTCAATATCAATAGAAGATGTTAAATTTAAAACCTGCTTTCAAAGTGTTTATTAGCGATTCAAGATTTTAGGTGAAAAACTGATGAAATGTACACTGAGAGAAAAATTTAGTGAATTTTACTAAATATTTGGTTGACCTATTCCATCCGGCCAGTTTAATCAAGCTAACAAATATTCGTTAGAATTAACTAAATAATATTTGTTTTTATATTTAGTTGTGTGCAAATTAACGAAATATTTAATAAAATTTATATTTTTTAGATCAATTTGACAAACTGATGTGGTCGTTTTAAGTAAATATTGAGTTGTGTCTAAATGAACGAAATATTTAGTAAAATTGATACTTTTTAATATCAACTCAATACACTAATATAATTGTTTTAACGAAATATGTAGTCGGTTTCAAATTAACGAAATATTTAGTAAAATTTATATTTTGTAGATCAATCCGATAATCTGATGTGGTCGTTTCAAGTAAATATTTAGTTATTTGCAAATGAGGGAAATATTTAATAAAATTAAAACTTTCTGAGATCAACCTGATTAACCGATAAGTTTGTTTTAAATAAATCTTTATATATTTGCAAAATAACAAATCAAAGTGAGTCAGAACAATAGCGTGCACGAAGCATCTCTTCTGTTCCCTGAGATAAATTTATTTTCCTGACGCTGCCCCATCCGAAGTGTTGTACTATACATATACTTGTAGTCAATATACTTGAAAAATAAATTACAAAACCATTTCATGTTAATAAGTTAGACTCCCAGGAGCCTAGAAAGTATAGCTATGCCTGTATAAAATTTAATAACATATTGGAAATATAAAAAAACTGTAAACAATTAGGGCGCCACTATAGCGGCGTCTGCCTCACAAAGGGTTAATTAATAATAATAAATTACTCCGCCGAAGGTTGAAATTATAAAATCAAAGTTTGAAACGACAACCATACAAATTTAGGAAAATCTTGGGGGAAAAAAATAGATTCCTTACGGACATATAATAAATAAATATAATGTAAGCCCGTATGGAAATAAAGGTAAACAAAGAAAAATATTTTAACCAGATTGTAGGTTTTGTACGTGGTATACGACTTTTTTAAAGCGCAAGGAAAAGTTTCCAACGAAGTTTATAGAGTCTCCTCCTCGAGTTTGATCCAGGCTTCGGGACGATTAAAAAGTATTTGAGAGGATTGTGACAAAAGTGATTTGTCGATGGAAGTAAACTAAACCTTGGAAAGTCGGAAGTCACTCTTTTGTTACGATGCTCTATCAACCAACGGAATATTCACTTCAGAATAAAGGATAACTCCATTTATCAAAAAAAAATTATATTTATTACAAAAATTAATAGAAAGAACTAATTACAACACTTATTCGGAATTTTGGCTCTTTTGGCTTGTATGCGCCGCTTAACATTTTTTGACGTTCTATACCGCTCTATTTCGTCTACGTCGGCCGTATCCCTATACAGAATTTTAGAGTCGGAAAAGTGCGTATTATGATCAAAATGTGCGGCGAAAGATGGGGACGAAATAGATGCTGATTTTACTGGTTCGAAACGCGGATCTTCTCTGAATACGCAAGGCACTCGAGTATCTCGTTCTACGCATTCAACTGGTAACAATTTCCATTCTGTTTGTCGCACTTTCACTACCGATTTTACACGAGAATTTTCTGTTAATTTGGTAATCAAATACGCTTCACGCGGGTTGTAATTATCGAAGGCTTTAAATTCTCTAGTTTAAATGTCACGACAGATTTTACAGCCCGACTGACACGGTACAACACGTGGACGAGAGGATGCAGTCTCATCATCAGAATCGTTCAATACCACGCGCAATGCGGAACGAACGCGTACGTTCCGTCGACTAGTTCCAAGATCGAAGTCGGGACATTCGTGTTCACGGTCGATTCCTTCGCGGACATTGACGCTACACTTCGTGGAGAAATTTGATACACAAATACCTTTTTAAGCGGACACTAATCAGCTGCCCTCCGATGCTGCGATCGCTGTTCCTACCAAGCAGGTGGAACAGGCGTGTAACTCTGGAACAGGTACGGTTACCTACCTTTCAGGCGGCACTACCGAATTCGTTGTAGACTTCCTAGTTACTTCTTGTTACGGATCGTAAGCCTGATGGATGTTGAAGGACTGCAGGACGCGGTTGTAGTTACGGTTGCCTATCTCACGGGCGGCAATACCGTGTTTACGGTAACCTCTCCTTAATTCTGATGTCCGGTTATATGGCTCGTTTTGCTGACAGAAGACGTTGGAACAGCTATTGTCCGTCTGTTTTGTGGATGTTTTGCCGCTGGACCTCGTTTTCGGCGTTGGATGATGCCCAAATTATTTTAAGGTTATTATTTTGAGTCCTGATAAGGACTGTTAATTCCCAACGTTGAGTTCCTATCTGGCTGCAGTTGTCCAAATTGAAGATCGCCGGATGACTGTCGTACAACCGTTGGAAGCAGGAGGCTGGTAGTTACGTCCTCTGATTATCTGCTGTTACAACCTTGGAAGTTGGAAACCAGTAGATAAGATTTCTGTCCTAAAGTTGTCCACTGCGTTTGTCCTGTGTCGAGATTCGTCCTTCTTTGCCTGTATGGTAATAATCGCCAACGTAGAATCGACTCGTATTTATACCTTGGACGCGTACTTCACTCTGTTTTAATTGGATGGTGCCCTTTGCGTGGGGTTTCCTCGCATGTAACGTATATCACAAAAACTAAGAGAAACCGATAAAAATGTAATTTGTTGATTTTCAAGGTCCTGTTTAATTTCAGAAGTAAAAAAATATCTAAAAAATATTCTATCTAATTATGAATTTTTACTTTCCTTTACGGATGTCTACGACAGGAAAATCGGTTTTTTCGTCTAAACTGTAATTTGACAGAATAAAAAATAATTAGTATTTTCTCCCATTAAAGATTGAATTACATTATTTTATGATAATTCAACTTTAGTCGTTCTTTAATTCAGAAACGGTAATTATACGTTATACGGTAGGAAACCATAGAATCTATGGTGATTAGTGTGGTTCCGACACCAGCATCTTTGTTATAGTGCTATAAAGTTTCATATGAGTTCTACAAAACTCTTTTATAAGTTCGTAAAAAACGATCTTGGTCTTGAAATTTATTTCGATCTTCGTTTCCGTAAACTTATTATGGTGAACCATGACTGGGCTTTCAGAACATTCGTACAGAACTTAATTTTTAGTTTAATTAAAAAAAAATATGATTTTCGTTTAATTTTAGTTGAACGATAATTTCGAAATCAAATAATTTAATATAATATTCGGAATTCTCGGAATTCCAGTGTGTTCGATGTTTAATTTTAAATTTGTATTTTCAAATGATTAGTCGTCGTGTATATTTTCGGAGACCCACAACTTTGATGTTTTCCTGTTAGTAATATTAAAATTTCCAGAGTTGCCGATTATTGTAGATAGTCAACAGGGTTGCCGTTTATTGCAAATAATTATTTCCACTACTTTACTTGCTTATGTTGTCCGGTTAACCAAATGGTGTGCGGTGCAGACGTATCCGCCCCATCACCCCCTTCCCAGTGAACAACAGGCAACGCTAAAAAAATCGGGAAACCGAACTTTCCTTCCTGACCTTCTAGTTCTTGAAAGTGGTGGTGTAACTGTTTTTTGTATCTCTTCCGGCTCAAATATAAATGGTGGTTTAAGTCTATTGATTGATACGGTGACTTGTCTTTTTTTAATTTGTACGATATAAGTACGCTGATTTCTTCGGATAACCTTGAACGGACCATCGGAAGGTTGTTGTAGTGGTTTTCTAATTGCATCACGCCTTAAAAAGACGTGCGTGGAGGTTTAAAGATCTTTATGAATGAAAATTCGTTTTTTATCATGGGCGGAGCCGGGTACAGATTTAAGTCGTTGCATGTGGTCCCGCAGTTTTGCAGTAAATATTGCAGGGTTGACCTTGACCTTCGGTGCATCGTAGAAATCCCCTGGAAGGCGGAGTGGCTGTCCAAAAACCATTTTTACTGCGGTAGATTTGCTGTCTTCCTTTTATGCAGATCTTATTCCTAACATAACCGCCGGTAGTATTTCGGTCCATTTCTCAGTTGCATGACATTTAATTGCAGTTTTTAATTGTCTGTGAAATCTTTCGACCATACCGTTTGCTTCAGGATGATACGCCGTAGTTCTGACGTGTATTGAACCGAGTAATTTATTCAATTCGTGGAATAAATTCGAATTGAATTGTTTACCTTGATCTGTGGTTATGTATAGTGGTACTCCATATTGTGAGATCCATTCTGAGAACAGTGCAGTTGCAACTGTATCTGCAGTTATGTCGACGATAGGAATGGCTTCTGCCCATGGAGTAAAACGATCGATGCAGGTGAGACAGTAACTACATCCTTTCGAAATTGGTAATGGACCAACGAGATCGATGTCTAAATGTTCAAATCTGTTAGACGGATTCTGGAAGCTACCGGGGTCAGCCCATGTATGTTTATGAATCTTAGATTTTTGACACGAAATGCAAATTCGTGTCCATTCGGTGATTTGTTTATTCATATTAGGCCAGACGTATCTTTGTGAGACAAGTTGTACCGTTCCTCTCATACCCGGATGCGATAGATTATGTAATAATTCGAAAAATTTTCGAAGCATTGCAAGAGGTACGAACGTTCGTTTATTTGTAGTAGAAACGTCGCAGATGATATTTTTTATCGAACCAGGAATTCTAATAGCTTCTAAACGGAGTGACGAACCGTTTGGTGTTCGCAGTAATTCCTGCAATTCTGCATCTGTCTCATGCTCTTTGGCAACTTCTTCCAGATTAACTGTAGTAGTGATTTCTTCGATTCTCGAAAGTGCATCTGCTACTACATTGTTTTTTCCCGAAACGTGCTGTATATTTGTCGTGAATTGCGAAATATATTCCAGATGTCGAAATTGTCGGGGAGAGCATTTTTCTGGATTTTTACGAAACGCATATGTTAGTGGACGTTGATCTGTATACATTATAAAGTCCCGTCCCTCTACCATATAGCGAAAGTACCTAATTGCTTCATATGCTCCCAATAGCTCGCGATCATATGTACTATATTTTTGTTGCGCTGGATTTAACTTTCGTGAAAAAAATGCTAGTGGTTGCCAGCTGTTGTCCTTAAATTGTTCCAGCGCCGTGCCTAATGCATAATCGGATGCATCTACGTGTATTGCGAGAGTTGAGTGCATACGTACGTGGAACGCACGTATTTTTGTTTTAATGAAGGCTTTATCTCGTTCCGTCGATCACGTAATCGGTTCGTTGCTTTTAATATTGTGACCTTTTAAGAGGGAACGCGATTAAGTGGTTAGCATACTCGCTTCGTAAACTGAACGTTCCTTAGGTCGTAAGTTCGAATCCCCGTCCGGCAACTTTTTCTGATTATTTCCATTGCGGATAATTCAGGAAACCTCGCTGGGCGAAGGTACGAATTTGGGACTGCTACCGACGTCAGTCGGTAGTTATCGACACCGTGAATGGTTTTTTCGTGGTCGACGCTTCGTCAATATTGTCTTGAATGATAATAAGGCAATGTTTGCGATGCGCCTGCTACGGCACAGGCCGCCGACTAGCTGTTGACGGTGTCGATTATGTGTAGTATTTGTGATTGTTTACTTGTTTGTATCGTCCTGTGTGGGATGATGACTAAGCCTTGCCCGATTAGCCATAGATGGCATAAAGTTGGCAAGTAAATCTGACCAATGTATGTATGACCTTTTAAGGCTTCGGTTAAAGGCGCTTGGATTAGTGCAGCGTGTGGAATGCATCTGCGATAAAAATTGATCATGCCCAGAAATCGTCTGAGTTGTTTAGCAGTTTCTGGACGCGGGAATTTTTCTATTGCTTGTGTTTTATCCTTGAGAGGCTCGATTCCGGTGTCGGTTATTGTATAACCTAAAAATTATATTTTAATTGCACCTTAATGCATTTGGCCGGATTCACTGAAATGCCGTATTTATTTAGTCGATTAAACACGATGCGTAAATGTTCTTGGTGCTGTATCTCGGATTCGGAGGCAATTAAAATGTCATCCAAGTAGACGTAAATAAAATCTAGGCCTTGTAGTACCTCATCGATGAATCTTTGGAAAGTTTGTGCAGCATTCCGTAGACCGAAAGGCATTTTTAACTAAACTCGAATAATCCAAAAGGTGTGATTATTGCAGTTTTTGGTATATCCTCTGGTGCAACCAGAATCTGATTATAAGCATTGATTAAATCGAGTGAAGAGAAAAATTTTTTCCCTGTGAAATTAGCCGAAAAATCCTCTAATCTTTTCATCGGATAGCAGTCCGGTATAGTGCGTGCGTTGAGTGCTCTGTAGTCGCCACATGGTCGCCATTCACCGTTCTTTTTTTTAACCTTTTTTTTTTAACATTAACAACATTAACAACATGTGTAATGGTGAGGACCAGTTGCTGTCAGATCTTCGAAGTATGCCCAATTTTGCAAGTATTTCGAATTCTTTGCGAGAAGCTTCGAGTAAATCCGGTGCGAGTCTTCTCGCTCTCGCTGTGACTGGGGGTCCTTTAGTAATTTCTATGTGATGCACCGTATTATGCTTAGTTTCCTTATTGAAAACTGCAGGCTTGCAAATATCGGGAAATTCTGCTAAGATTCTATGATACGGTGAATCTTGCATCGGAATTTTAATTTCCTCAATTTTTCCAGATGGTTTCCTTCCTATTGTAGTGAGTTTAGTGACGGCGTCGATTAATTTTCTGTTACGTGCGTCCACTAAAAGGTTATAGTAGGAAAGGAAGTCTGTACCAATTATTGGTTGTGAAACGTCAGCAACCGTAAATTGCCAAATGAAGTTTCGTCGCAATACAAGATTTTATTCGAGGTTGTACGTTCCGTACGTCCGAATTGCTGTACCGTTGGCTGCAACTCGAGTTTGATCCAGGCTTCGGGACGATTAAAAAGTATTCGAGAGGATTGTGACAATAGTGATTTATCGATGGAAGTAAACTAAACCTTGGAAAGTCGGAAGTCACTCTTTTGTTACGATGCTCTATCAACCAACGGCATATTCACTTCAGAATAAAGGTTAACTCAATTTAACAAAAAAAATTATATTTATTACATATTTGGGTCTTTTGGCTTGTATGCGCCGCTTAACATTTTTTGACGTTCTATACCGCACTATTTCGTCTACGTCGGCCGTATCCCTATACAGAATTTTAGAGTCGGGAACGTGCGTATTATGATCAAAATGTGCGGCGAAAGATGGGGACGAAAGAGATGCTGATTTTACCCGTTCGAAACGCGGATCTTCTCTGAATACGCAAGACACTTGAGTATCTCGTTCTACGCATTCAATTGGTAACAATTTCCATTCTGTTTGTCGCACTTTCACTACCGATTTTACAGGAGAATTTTCTGTTAATTTGGTAATCAAATTCGTTTCACGCGGGTTGTAATTATCGAAGGCTTTAAATGCTGTAGTTTGAATGTCACGACAGATCTTACAGCCCGACTGACACGGTACAACACGTGGACGAGAGGATTCTGTCTCGTCATCAGAATCGTTCAATACCACGCGCAATGCGGTACGAACGCGTACGTTCCGTCGACTAGTTCCAAGATCGAAGTCGGGACATTCGTGTTCACGGTCGATTCCTTCGCGGACATTGACGCTACACTTCGTGGAGAAATTTGACACACAATTACCTTTTTAAGCGGACACTAATCAGCTGCCCTCCGATGCTGCGATCGCTGTTCCTACCAAGCAGGTGGAACAGGCGTGTAACTCTGGAACAGGTACGGTTACCTACCTTTCAGGCGGCACTACCGAATTCGTTGTAGACTTCCTAGTTACTTCTTGTTGCCGGGTCGTAAGCCTGATGGATGTTGAAGGACTGCAGGATGCGGTTGTAGTTACGGTTGCCTTAATTCTGATGTCCGGTGATATGGCACGTCTTGCTGACAGAAGAACAATCGTTGGAACAGCTATTGTCCGTCTGTTTTGTGGATGTTTTGCCGCTGGACCTCGTTTTCGGCGTTGGATGCTGCAAAAATTAAAGGTTATTATTTTGAGTCCTGATAAGGACTGTTAATTCCTTTTATCTTATACAATTGTCGAGTAATTCGGTGGTTCAAGACAAGGTACGGAGCGAACTAACTTCTCCTTAGAATCCTTTGCACGCCCCTTCCCACTTGCACATATACATACGTCATACGTCACGATTGTTTACTTGATCGATCAATTCGTCCGTTACCGTATCGAATATTGATTCTTAACAAACATCTTTTGTTAATGACTTAAGTTTTCATCTTTTCGCCTCTAAAAAATTTTTTGTTAATGACTGGATTTTAACGTATGATGGCTTACTTTGTGTGGAAAATATTATCTGCAACTTCACCGAACAAATTTTTTCAAACTGTTTTGCCCAAACACGTAGATTACTCAGAAATTGTAAAAACGAAATTGATTTTTTCTTAAACAATTAAAAATATTGAACTAACGCTTCACATACTGAAAAAATTCGTTCACTGAAGTTGTAGACAATCTTTTTTTAAAAAAAAATAAAAATCCATCATACGTTAAAGTCCATTTATTTTTAAACATGGTTTGAGAAACCAAAAGAAGAAAAATTAAGTAATTAACAAAAGATGTTCAACAAATTGTTTTTGCGCGTTTCAATGTTTTTTTTTTAAAGCAATAGTGCTTTCTCTCATCATCAATGTCATTAATAACGAAAACTATAATCTTAAATAAGTTGTTAAATATTTCTCCCGACTGTACATATATCCAAATGTTGGTGGATACGAACATGCGACCTTTCGTCTATAAGTCCAACGTCGCGTCGTACCAACTGAGCTAATGAGACAATTGAATTTCTAATGATGTTTATCGAACTTGATCATCGGATTTCGTATTCTAATTAGAATTAATAAGTTAAAATAGCTGACGTGTAAAATTATTTAAGTACATAATTTCAAATACGCACGTTCCCATTGGTGACATTATAATTACCGATATTTCTGTACATTTTATATTATTATGAAAATTCCTTTTACTGGTCTTAAAATTAGTTTTATTTCACAACTGCAATATGCATTCCTGTAAATCTGTTATCCTATTTTACTATTTTTTCAGGATTGGGTAAGTTAATTTTTTTTTAACTACGTTAAGTTAAAGTTAACTGTATTAAAAAGTAACTAAGTTTAGTTAAAATTTAACACGTTATATAATTAATTGAAATAGAAGTTAAGTAGTGGAAAAAATAAAAGTTAAAGTTAAAAGTTAATAAGTTACTAGTTAAAGTTAAACATTAAAAAGATAAAAGTTTAATTTACAAGTTAATAATTAAGAAGTAAAAAAGTTAAAAAGTTAAAAGTTAAAAATTAAAAAGTTAAATGTTAAAAAGTTAAAAATTAAACGTTATCAGTTAAAAGTAAAGTTATAAGTTATAAGTGAAAAGATAAAAAACAAAAGTTAAAAAGTTAAAAATTTAAAAAGTTAAAAAGTTAAAAGTTAAGAACTTAAAACTAATCCTAATTAAGTTAAGTTAAAAGTTAACGATCTAAAAAGTAATTAAGTAATGTTAAAATTAATTAATTTTTTAACTTTTAACTTTTCGATTACCCAACCCTGCTATTTTTAATTCGTACGAAAATATTTCATGTATAATTGTAGCAAGAAAACACTATTTTCATATTATCATACTCATAAACAACGTATTTTCTATAATTTCAATATTCTTTCTTGATAATGTATTGAAGCAACGTGTTTTAAACTGAATCTGCAAAAAAGCCGAATTTTTTGTATTTATTTTTGTGTTCAAATCGTTTATTTATCAGTTCACCTCGGTTACCGCCGCAGCGGCGTCTCGTTTGAATCTCGGGGTCCGACTTGCCGGCGGGCAGGAGACGTGGTGGGGAGACAATTCCTTCGCTTACTACCCACGTAATCGTACCCACAGATGGCGTACATATATTCGTTCTTTAATCGCAAGTCATTAGGAAAATATACAGATTGATATATAAGAATCAAATTTTCAGTATCCATACATGAAGCGTGCGATAGCGATCATCCAGCAAATTCCACACCGAACGTATGCGTATTACATAAGATATATGTATGTTATAATATTTGTAAATGTGACTGTTATAGATGAAATTAGATTTGATCAATTGCCAAATATTAACTGATGCTGTTAAACAGATATAAAACTAACGAAATTCAAAATTTGTTTCTCATTTCCAGAAATTTAGTATCAACAAGAGAAACGGAACAATTGTCTCCCCTCTTCCCCTTATTCCCACCCTACCACACCGCCACTATCTTCACCCTTTATTTTTGTCCCGTTGATATAATTTCTATGTGATTCCAGTTAATTATTTGGTAAAATCTAACAAATGTTCCATAAATCCCACTTAATAAAAAATCAAATCTACCGAATATTTAGTAAAATGTAACAAATATTTAATAAATTCCAGTCAATAAGTAATAAAATCTAGTAAATATTTTTTACATTTAACGAAATATTTAGACTGTTTTCACTTCTTGAATGGACTAATTTTTTTGCCGAAACAACTAAATGTTGAATGTAATTAATAAAATATAAAAAATTGATATAATAAGTCCTTTAGAGTGTTTTCAAAAATATTTGATTTATCCAACTAAGACGGACGGATAGAATGGGTCAACCAAATAGTTAGTTCATATTAATACATTTTTCTCTCATTGTACATAGAAGTAAATAATCATGTATTTCTCTTGTTGAAAGTTTATTCCCTTCTTACCAGGTTCGAATAAATTATGTTCAGAGCTTTGGTATTAAATACAATGTGAAAAATGAAATGTTAATAGATGTAAATAATAATGTGTTTGCAAATCAAATGTTTATTTGCTTATTTCCAGATTTGAATAAATTGTGTTCAGAGGTCAGGTATTAATTAAATTAAATATGAAACATATGAAATGTATGTAGAAGTATATAATCACGTTTTTGCATTTCAATAGTTTATTCGCTTGTTGTTACAAGACTCGAATAAATTATTTTTAACTTCGGAATTAATTAAATGCAATAGAAAATATGAATTTTTCATAGGAGTAGGTATATATTCATATGTATTTCTCACATCAAAAGTTTATTTGCTTCTTACCAGACTCGAATAAATTGTGTTCCGAACTTTGGTATTAAATAAAATGTAATAGATATAAATGATTAAAGTAATGGTAAAATTCATTACTGGCAACAAAATTAAATTTTTCATGTTGCTAAAGATTATTATGTCATTTTTTGGAACGTATAATGGGTAACATTCATTCTCATCTTCATTAATATTTTTACCCCAATATCAAAGTAATAGTCAAATTCATTACCTTCAACAAAATTAAATTTTACATGTTGTTAAAGATTATTATGACATTCTTTGGAACGTATAAAGTGTAACATTCATTACATTCTTCGAATAACAATTTTCGTCAATATCAATACGTAATGGTAAAATTCATTACCAGCAATAAAATTAAATTTTTCATGTTGCTAAAGAATATTATGACATTTTTTAACGTATTAGATTGCCATTTTATGCAGAAGTATGTAAAAACCTGTGTCATGCTTAAATTTTTTATTATTTGTTTTGAATTTTTTTGCATGATAATGACAAACGATCGATTTGAAACAAATTTTTTCAGCTTCGTGACCTCAAAACGTATCCAGAAATATAGTTGCAGGCTTATTTATGGGTAGATTTTAAATAAATTTTAGAGCGTTTTAATCAATTTAGAATTTCAGATCTACAAACTTCATTTTAATATTTAGTATTAATATTTAAATCAAAAAAGAATAAGTTACTGCTTTAGCATTTTCAATATGACATTGCCAGTAGGTTTTTAATTTGTGACTATTATACAATTACTATAGGTATCACCATTTTACGCCTTCTGAATCAAAACATAATATATACCTGCATGTTGAAGTATGCTTCAAAAGGTAGCTCATATTTTCAAAATATGCAGAGCCTCGCCGTATTGACCGTCCATTTCCACTTTTTCCTTCTTCTGCTCGTTTCCTCAATTCCCTCGAATAACTGTCTCGAAGCTGAACCCACCGTTTCGTACAGTCTGAGGCTATGCACAGAAAGTAAACATTTAACGCAATGTTACTAACAGTTAATGATAAAACGAAATTGTTAAAGATTTATATCTTTTGTGACACTTTTTCCATAATAAAATAAAGATTATAACGAAGGTACAATAATAAATTGTATTAATATAACTGAAGAAAATTGTAGAATGAAAATTTTTGTTTTACAAAATTAATTGTTAATATATCAACTGTACCAGCTGAGAACAAAGTTGGCTGGTATTTTGATAATTAGCCATATACTGTAATTAATGTTGAAAATTTCTTCTCTAGAACGACCGTGATGTTGTCCCACATAATCGTTCCAAGTCCCGACGCTTGGAAGCAGTCTACTTGTGATCCACAGGGACTGTCTTCTTTGGCTGTCTCCCTCATATTTAGAATAGGTTACTCATGCTTCCTAAATCTAAGTATCCCCCTTGCCGTTGAGGAAGAAGTCTACCTACGAGTCGAGGAGACTATCTTCTTTAATCAACTCCATTAATGTCAGGACTAGGTTGCTCAAACTTCCTAACTCTTATTGTGCCCCTTTTTCCAACGTTGGCAGTAGCCTACCTGTGATCCATTGAGGCTATCTTCGTCAATTTACATCCCTTGTACTCAGACTAGGTTGATCCGTCGAACTATATATAGAACAATTTAGGCAAGCAATTTAGTCTCGCTACAAAAATAAATTCACAATTTTATATCAACTGAAACTTAGTTTGTTGTCTCCTTTCCTATCTCTCTGGCTTCCTAATATTTAGGATGAATAAGATAAACATCCCTTCCCTCATGCTACAGCATATTCCGGATGTGACACAAGTTAGACATATGCCTTTCGGGCTCACTAACGCGCCAGCGACATTTCAGCGACTAGTGGACCGCCTTATCAGTCCTGACCAGCCTGCGTAACACCGGATTAGAGTTATACTTGATTGACCACTACCAATATTAAAACCATCTGTATCATCATACCAATCTGTCAACATTAACTTCGCGAACATTAATTCTTTACGCGCGCACTATCAAACCGTCAAAAGTATTCTTTCAGATCATATCATTAGTGTTCTTTGTTTATCCGAAACCTGGCTTACGCCAGATGTGGATGATTCGTCAATAACCATTAATAATTATAATTTAGTTCGCAATGATCCTGTACTTCTCCGTTCTAGTGGCAATAGATTTCTATTAGGTGATGGATATTTGTAAATTAATTCGCTCGCTTTCGACTCGCAAAATTGACTCAGGCGAAATTCCTGATAGAGAAATGCACACTTTTCGACCACGTATTCCTATAGATCTCGCCACGGACGTTTTTAATAATGAAATCGTGGAACCGTCGTCTAATAGAGCGTATGTGTAAATTTTGCCCGAAAAGCGTTACTGGCACGACTTTCAGTAAAACTTCGTCTTTGTTTAGTCATAAATTGGTCACGGATGATTTTCTAGCAGTTCCGTCACGCTCTATGTTCGAACGAATACCCTCTTGATTCGTATTGTCTATTCGCGATCTTTTAAAATTGGAGTAGGTATACGGAGCGCGTCCTTTTTCGACGAGGACCGGGTTCGAGCGTTTAAGAGAAGAGACTAAATCACAACGATCGTTGAGTTCCGAAATTACTGGATGCCAACGACGCTATCGTATTTTGCACTGATTCGCACGGTGTGTTTTATTTAGGCATACAAAACGTAAGTTTTCTTTTCGCGCCCAAAACCGACGATCCTGTACTGGGAGCGCTAAGAATGGTCGACAATTACCAATTTGATGGTTTGGTTTTAAACAATAACCGTAATTAATCGAACTCGCGGAAGTACCGTAACCCATTCGAGAAGAGGCAGTCGAGTCGTAGGATACATAACCTCTATTTTTTGAAGTTATTGCGCTTACAACATTATTTCTGTTTCGACTTATTTTATTCGACCTATCGTCCCGGTTGGAAGTCAAATTTGTCCCTGATTTTCATGTAATTTCTTACCCGATTTTTCATTAGATTTTAAAAATTCAAAATGGCAGATTCAAAATAGCGGATGACTTTTAAAAAATCAAATGCAATTCAATATCAATTCAACGTTAAATTCGACTTCATCGACCATAGAAACCTTAAGCTGACGATTTCAAACAAATTGCATTACATTTTTCAAAAGTTATCATCTATATTGGACCTGCCGTTTTGAATTTTGAAAAATTAACATCCGATTCGTAATCAGAGACCCTAAAAACCCCTTAATAACATTTTTTGGGCAAATTGGATAGATTTTCAGGAAAGTCCTGCGCTATATTGGATCCGCCATTTCGAATGTTGAAAAACTAACAGCCGATTCGTAAACAACGACTCCGAAAACCCCAGAATAACGTGTTTCTAGCGAATTGCATTTGATTTTTTAAAAGTCTTCTGCCATTTTGGATCCGCCATTTTGAATTTTTAAATTCTGACTTCAGATTCGTAATCAGCAGCCAAAAATCTGTAAAGAACCATATCGTCTGATTTTTTTAAATATTATTATTGGAGTATAAATGTGAAATTGATGTACATTTTTTATTGGACATGGTCAACTTTGACCCCTCATATTTCCGAAACGAGGCACATGCTCACATTGAAATTTTTCAGGGATTATTGGGTCATCATATGTAACCAATTGGCATAAAAAAGTCGATCCCGTTAATATTCCTTCTACTGATTCCTGCGCGACCCCTGATAGAGCCTCGTATAATCGAGAGACATTTTCGCCATCCGAAAAAGCACCCAAATCAGACGACAATTGGTAGGACTCTTTAAAACGGATCTCCCGGGCTACCATTAAATTTCGGTGGAGGTCCCGTGGCAAGCGATTAACGATTCTACGCGACTCGTTTTCTACGGATACAGATTTTATTGCGCGAGAAAATGAACCGGCAAGTTGTTTCAATAATCTAGCGAAAACGTAATTGTTTATAGAATTTCGATTGTTGTAAAAAATTGGCGCTCGATCTATAGAATCACGTAGAGATTCACGATATAAAACCGAATTAGAATTTTCAGTGAAATCGATGTTTATGTCATTTCGAATTTCCAGTTCAATCGTTCCGATTCGCGCCTCAACCTATCCCAATTATTTTCAATTTTGCGCATTAATAATTCGAAATTTTGCGATTGATAATTTCTCACCGCATCCAATCATCACGATGTTTGGTTGTTGGTACGCCGGATGGAACGCTGGAGTCCATCCGTGCGATCTTCAACCATTCGATGAGCATCTGGAACGATCCTTGGAGACATGTCGCCGCCTTATATGTTGCGATTTTCAGCTATTTGAACGGCAATCGGGTCGGTTTGGAAACTGCTTTCTCTGCGTCCATTTTGCCGATTCACTTCCCCACCGCTCTGATTATTTTCAGCGACGTTTCGAATTCCTTCAGACGCTGGAACTTCCTCCGATGATGCGATAACGGCGCGCCCACTTCTGCGCGTTCTGACTCTTGTCGCCTTAGTTGTCTGTCCTCCGCCCAAAGATTTTGATGGACGTCCACGTCTTTTTCGGGTAACGGGCATTTTTTACCAATGAACCAATCACCGGATTTGTAAATCGTCTTTTCGCGCACGATTCACTGTTCACTCCAAATTATCCGTAGGGAATCGATCAAGAAATAGTGCACTAGCGAAATCAGAAAACGTGGCATAACACCATGAGTTACGCGTGACGATCTGCTTCGGCCGCGGCAACCGGCAAAGCTCCCGGGTTTCGGTACCAAATTTGTTCGTAAATGAACCGGACGGAATCGCGTAGAAATGATTCACCCAGTGATCCGGTATGTTAAATACTTAGTTTTTATTAACTTTATGGCGACGACGCGAAAGGAACCTATTTCGTTGAAGATCCAAATTGTAATATGTGGGGAAATGAGGAGTCGCTCGTTTGTATACGCGTTCGTCGTTAGGCTGTCAAACAAATTGTTGTCAAGGAACGCTTATCTTTTGTTATTAGATATCTCGATAGTTCTAGAAATCTCTCTCTCTCTCCCTCTCTCTCTGTTGCTGAACAATTGAACGAGATTTCAAAAGATTCTCTCGATGATTTGTTCCTCGTCGAATCTGTGTCGGTAAGTTACCGACCGTCGATCTCCGGTTTGCAAACCTTTGGATTTCTTGTTCGCCGAAGGGCCACGCCACCCACGGCAGATCTCGATCCCCTGAATCTCCGCGCGTAACATCCTCCAGGCACTTGCTATCGGAAGGCGAATCGCCTGCAGATTTTTCCGTTCGAACCTCCGGGTTGGAAACCCCCGAACTTCTTGTTCGTCGAAGGACCAGCCACGGCAAACTTTGACCCTTCGAGTCCCCGCGCATGTCTTCCTCTAGGTACTATCCATCTGAGGGCGAGTCCCCGGCAGGCAATAAAAAAATCAATGATTCCAAACGCTCCTTGAACCGATTGCTCCATGCTCCCATTTTGAAATGACCTATATGTGCTCCGACTCCGAAACATAACACGAACCAATTTCAAACTCCCTTGCTCCGAATCGAAATTTCTCTACATAAATAATTATTTTCGTATACAGCGCGCGTAAATAGACCCACGTCTCCTCGATTTCCCGAACTCATTTACAATAAATTTGATTACCCGTTTGTGCTGCTGAACCCGACTTCTGTGAGAAGTACCTCCATTCGGGTGTCCGATAGCGTGGGGGAAAACTGCCGAAAAACCCACGCCAGGTACCGCAATTCGATTCTATCCCGAACAAATACAATAAATCTAATCATGAATTATAGGCTTTCGAAAATCACTAGTAAGGATAGATACTAAACCATTTAACCTCCCACTATTTATGAATGTCTAAAATGCTAGATTTAAAAATTGTTATGCAAACTATTATCTAATAGAGGAACATGTTAAAAATATATAAAGCCGATCAAAAAACGTCAGTAATAAAGTACCGTTGGCATGGAACACCCCACATTTTAGATATGTTGATATTTACGAGATTAATGTGTCAAAAACCGGATTAAGTTGCAGATTGAGAATCATCCCAGAGGTACATATTTATCGACATTTACCCCGTGTTGAGAATGTTTAGCACTTGGATCAAAATGATGCTTCATGATATTCCGCAACCCAAAATTTTTTAATGATCAAAATAAGTAATAAGTGAAGTAACAGGCTGCATATTGAACATTATAAGTTAAAACATTTTTCAAAAATTTTTCGATAATCAGATAAACCGGCTTCGTGCTCCGGCGGTTACGTACTAGACTACGAAGTCGTAGGTCGTGAGTTCGATTCCCACCGGGTAACAAATTGTCGAAATTATATTCTTACAGTATATATATATGGGACGTTCTTTGTCAACCGGAACACAGCTCTGCCCAAAATTCATGTTGATGGATTTTGGTGATCTTGGGCTTAAAATTTTCGTTTTTGATTACTCTTTCAAAGCTCATTGGGCAGAATCGGAATTTTCAAAATTTCAGACCAATATGGCGGCAGAAAACCAGAAAAAAACGAGAGTTTGGATATATAAGCTTCACAAAAACAAAAATTTGCGTCCAAATAAACTGTTTTTGGGCACAAATGATCAACAATTAACGTACTTAAAAAGTTGGCAAGATAGGTTGAAGAAATTCAACATGGCGGATCCAAAGTGGCGGATGAAACTTCAAAAACCGTCGAAAAATTAAAAAATCGCTACTCGGACTGCCATTTCACAGTGGATTTTATTGGAAATTGTTACTCGGGGGTTTTTGGGTCCGCTGACTACGAAATTGGTGCCAGTTTGTAACAATTTAAAAAAAACAATAAATTAATTCCGTTGGAAACTTGCTAAATGGTAGTTTTTGGGATTGCTGATTACGAATCCGATATCCGCCATATTGGATCCGCCATTTTGAATTGTTAAAGAATGATATCGGATTCGTAATCAGCGATCCCAAAACTACCATTTAGCAAGATTCCAACGGAATTAATTGTTTTGAAAAATGTTCGCCATGTTGGATCTGCCATTTTAAATTTTTACAAACTGGCACCAAGTTCGTAGTTAGCGGACCGAAAAACCCCCGAGTAACAATTTCCAATAAAATTCACTGTGAAATGGCAGTCCGCGTAGCGATTTTTTATTTTTTTGAAGTTTCATCCGCCATTTTGGATCCGCCATGTTGAATTTCTTCAACCTATCTTGCCAACTTTTTAAGTACGTTAATTGTTGATCATTTGTGCCCAAAAGCAGTTTATTTGGACGTAAATTTTTGTTTTTGTGAAGCTTTTATATCCAAACTCTCGTTTTTTTTAATTTCCAGCCGCCATATTGGTCTGAAATGTTGAAAATTCCGATTCTGCCCAATGAGCTTTGAAAGAGTAATCAAAAACGAAAATTTTAAGCCCAAGATCACCAAAATCCATCAACATGAATTTTGGGCAGAGCTGTGTTCCGGTTGACAAAGAACGTCCCATATCTATATATATATATATATATATATATATATATAGATATAATAAATGTTTAAATATGGTAACGGTCGATTGTTTTTAAACTATTAATGCAATGAAGATGAAACTTTCTACAAAATTTGTTTATACCCTGATGAACAGGTTTCTCACTGATATTTTTTGGATTCTCGAAATTTGCTCGATAAACGAAGCGCCTGAACATATATTTTGGTGTTCCGTAGAAAAATATTAATAACTTTATTGTTTATTAAAATATATCGTTTGTCCTTACTTTATTAGATGTACAATCTCTAATGATCAATTTCGTTATTTATTTGTTTCAAAACTCTCAAAATTGACTTTATCACATGGAGTTGAAACAAAAAATGTGTGTGAGTGGGTCACGCAGTCTAGACAGTACTCGTAGTCGTGTTTCTTTCTTTCCGTATATACATGTTGAATCGACATACGTCGCACATCAACGGCTTCTACGCACGCTAGATTTCTGATTTGTTTTTTTTTTAAAGGATTTTTTTAAACTATGTTGTCGGTACTTAAGAACATGCCAACCTATCAGGATGCGGGACCCGAATGTTGTACTTTAAAAATATATTTTTAGATACTTTGATTTATTGTTAACCGATCCAAAATGGCATCCGAATGCCTGAAATTATTGAAAAATCACAGTAATGTGCACTTTTGAAGTTTAATCTAAGTTTTACAGGGAAAAATAATTTTTGTCAGTTTTGTGGTAAGAGATTGGAAGCACAATAGCAAAATTAGCTCATGCAATTGATTTGCAAGATGGCGGCTATGACGAGTCAGCTAAAATAACGTATTTACACAGCTTTATAGCCACTGTATAATGTTCAAACCTCTTTATTTAATAGTTTTATGAACTCTCAGGATCGTTATATCTAAATTCATTATTATCAATATTCAAAATGACGGACCGAATATGGCGGACTGCAAAATAAAAAATAGCGATTCGGGAAAAATAAAAAATACTGCCGTATTCTACGTGACGTTTGGAATAAAAATACTTATATTCATTTTCTCGCTCAGATCAGCCGTTCTCGAGTAATAAATTGTCAACATTATAAAAATTGAGATTTCGCCTCCAAACTTTACAATCACGCTTCTACATGAATGTACAATGCCTTTTCGATAGCGATCACCCGTTCTTTGCCTCTGATTTATTCGTATTCACCATAGTTGCCCTATTCTCAGCACGAGGAGGTGAACGTTTTTCAGAATCATAGTTTTTGTATTTTATGTGTATTTTTTTGTATATTTTTGGGGTGTTTTTTGTATTTTTTGTATATTTTTTTTGTGTTTTTGTATTTTAATGTATATTTGTTAGGGCTTTTGAATTGTTTTTGTGGGTTTTTGTATATTATTTTGCGTTATTGTATATTTGTTCTAATTTTCAGTGTGTTATCTTCCTTCTATTCGCGGATGAGCAGTTTTGAAGCATGTATTACAATAATACACACTCATTTTGTCAAAAAAAAAAAATTATCGAGTAATAAGACAATTTATCAGAAATCCGAAATTCGCCTTCGAACTCTGCAATCACGCGCTCTCGATCGGATTTTCTAAATTCACACTGCACAGAGGTGAATGCTCTTGAAGGCCTTAATTTTCATTATTCAAAATTGTTATTCATACTTCTTATTCAAAGTTTTCTAACGAATGCTGTGATTCTATGTAATACTGCTAAGCAGAGTAGGGAGGGGGGGGGGGTGAGTACAAAAGATTTTGCTATGACAGTAGGTAAAAATTACTGCAAAAAATGTAGATCATCAGTCCATGAAACCCAACAAATTGAGGTCCGAAAGCTGTGCGGCACAGAGTTGTGAAATTCGTATACGAAAGTTGTGCATTTCATGTTCTGCGCATTATTGTGGTACATGCTTTCAAGACGGCTCATCCTCAAATGGAGGGAAACTAGGCAACTAAAAATTAGAAGACCTACAGAAATGTATAAAAATACAACAGATATAAACAAAATGCAAAAAAAAATATATATAAAAAAAAAATATAAAATAAATACAAACAAAAATACAAAAAATATGATTCTTAACAGCGCTCACCTCCTCGTGGTGAGAATCGGGCAACTCTGGTGAATACGAATAAATCAGAGGCAAAGAACGTATGGTCGCCATCGAAAAGGCACTGTACATCCGTCTAAAAGCGTGATTGTAAAGTTTGGAGGGGAAATTTCGATTTTGATAAATTTGATAATTTTTTACTTTATAACGGCTGCTCTGAGCGAGAAAACGAATAGAAGTATTTTGATTCCAAACGTCACGTAAAATACGGCAGTATTTTTTATTTTTGCTGAATCGCTATTTTTTAGTTTGCCGTCCATCATATTGGATCCGTCATTTTGAATTTTAATAAGCTAATAATGAATTTAAATCTAATGATCCTGCGAGTTCGTAAAACTATTGAATAAACAGGTTTGAATATTATATAGGGGCTATAAAACTGTGTAAATACGTTATTTCAGCTGACTCATCACGGCCGCTATCTTGAAAATCAATTGTATGGGCTACTTTTGCTAGAATCTGTTACCATGAAACTGACAAATGTTATTTTTTAATAATTTCGGGAATTCGGACACTAAGTACCTAAAAATATATTTTGGAAGTATAACGTTCGGGTCTCGCATCCTGAAAGGTTAGAATGTTCTTAAGTATCGACAACCTAAAAAAAACAAATTGTTAAAAAGAAACAATTTGCTGACATTTATTGATAGATTTGGCTACGCCATTCGAAGGATGAGACTTTGTTAAACAAGAATATTTATCGCAATATTTTTTCACGCAGGTTACATTTGAAAGGCACGGGCTTGAAGTTGACGTCAAAATTTTGGCCTTTTCAGCGTTAAAGGGTTAAACACTAAATACTGATGCGTACGCGCGACTTCTTAGTGCCTTTCCACTTCGTATTCCAGACATTAAAAATTGGTGCTTAGAAACGAACACGACTGACTGTCTTTCTTATTACTGAATTTGATAAAACACTAGATATTGTCTAGGACATTAGCACGTGCTGTTTTGCCCTATTCGTGTACAAAAGTACTCACATAAGTACTCCGGGTTCGAGCATAACAAAATGGTGATAACGATACTGAACGAAGCCCTGCGCAATTGAAAGAATCTGAAAATGAAAAGCGAATAAATTCCTCCAAAAAAATTGTTAAATGAACAAATTCTTAGAAAAAAGAATTTATACAAAAATTAAACTTATAAAAAATTAATAATATTTTGCTTTAAAAAATCGATTTAATTCAATTTTTATTCACTTTTTTCAAAAATACATAAAATTCGTTTAGTGATCAATAGTATCCACTAACAAAATGGTGACAGCGATTCCGAACAAAGCCCTGCGCAATTGACGGAATCTGGGAAAGAAACGCAAATAAATTCTTTCTAAAATAATTTTTAAATGAACAAACTCTTATAACAAAAATTTGTTGTTACTTTATATTCAAAATCAATAACATTTTGTATAAAAAGATCTGTTCAATTCAATTTTTTATTATTGTTTTCTCAAAAATATAATTTTTTTTTGTTTAGTGACCTATATTATCCACTTTTATAGCGATATCGTACGGAGAACTATACCGTTAAAGAATTTGGAAAGCGGAAACATATAAACTCAATCTTGCACAAGAAAGCTGTTGAAAACTGTAACAAATTTTTATTTTTGTTTTTCTGAAAAATAATCCAATTTTGTTAGTCACATCTAATATTCAGTAATAAATTAGTGGCCGCAATATCCAACGGAAACCTACGAAATGATGAGAATTTGGAAAGGAAATGCGAATAAATTCCCCAACATTTTTGTTTAAATGAATAAATTCATATAAAATATTTTTCTTTTTAATAAAAATTCAAACTTTGTGTAAAGTAACTATTCAAATAATTTTTTTAAAAATAAAATTATTCTTTTAGTCACCCATGGGGTTCCGTTATTGGCGGTGAGTCGAGCAAACGTGATTATTTTCGCTCCGCACTTACGATTGAATTTTTTTGCTTAAATCGCTTTTTTGGCAGTTCAAATTCCAGTGACTTGCTTCCAGAGCGGCTCGGATTATGTTCATTGTGAGTTTTTGTAAATCCGGAAAATTTATTTCGAAGTGATAGTTACTCCACATACTGTTCACCGGCTCTCGTGGTGACGTCGCCCGACTGGAAACGAAGCAGCGATCCAATCACCGGCGTCCTATCGGCGAAAATTGCAGGAATTACAGTTCAAATAAAATGATAGTCTTCTGCTCCTGGAGTTGGCGCACGCATTGTAACTGGAACCTAGCATATACGAGGAAATTTCAAAATTTGTGGTTAAGGGGTCAACTGCACAACACGCAGTTCTTTTATTGGAGTTTTCGCATAGCTGCGAAATTCTCTTCGAACAACCGATACCTCTTGGATTTGACTCGCCCGCATATCGGTGATTTCTTTCTTTGCATGTGTGCGGTCCACTACACGCTCAGCTCAGTCCGTATAACCACCGCGCGGCTTATCTGTCACGTTGCACGCATGCTCATTAGTTATTGCCTTCGCCTCCGTTTTACTTCTCTTTGCTCACCGCTCATTCCCCAGATAGGTAATAGACGGCAGTACCTCTCGAGCTAGTGATTTTCGGCACATGACGGATAAAAGCCTGCCTATTGACCAGTCGCATCTATCTGTCACGCCCGTCAGCTCTTGCATTGACGGGAAGGCGGAGCAAACATTACCGCTTCCACTTCCGCCGATCCTAGCGAGCCGCCCCTCTCCTGCATCTAAGTGGCTATATAGATCCAGCAGCTCCCTAGAGGACTTTGGTTTTGTAAAACGAAAGCGCGACGAAGCGGTCAGGCTCCGGAAATTTTCGCTTTCGTCTGCAGAGTCATTAACTCCTCCCGCGGCAATCATGGATACCTCTCCACACACGCAGGCTAGTTTAGAGCTTCTGCATAAATCCTTATTAGCGGCAATTAAGGGACTCGAGAAGAATGCCTTAAGCAAGAAATGCCTCAAGTGCACTATAACCCAGGATCGATGAATGCGCCAAAAAAATCACGGCTGTTCAGAGCGCAATTGCTGACATACGGTCCGACTTTTCGTCTCGCATCGTTGGAGGAGAAGCTTGAATCTCGAGATCAGTTAATACAAACGATAGCGGCTAAGCTGGAGGCGCAAGAGAGAATTTTGAAAAAAAGAAATCTAATTCTAACCGGATTTCAACCTGGCCCAGCCCCGCTGAAGGCTGAAGTTCCAAATTCTTTAGCTGCGAAGTTTACTATGGCAGGCGTAGTACTCTAGGCGAGAACAATCCATACGAATCCGTTAGCCATTTTAGCAGAATTATCCGAGGAAGAGGATAAATTCAAGATCTTGTATTCAAAGAAAATCGCCCTAAAAAATACTAGGATTTTTATAAACTCGGACTATACCGGTAAGCAACGTTTTAAGGCGTCAGGGCCAGTGAAGCTCGCCGCGCAGCGGTAGAAGGGTGCCATCTTTAGACAGAAGGGCAACATGATAGCAATTAATAACAAATGGTCCTATGTGGATCATGACTATACGGTCATTTGTGAAGGCCCAGCTCGAGATAGAAGACCCCAGTCAGACGCTCGTACGTCAAACAACGTCGGGAGTATCGCTACTGCGCCCCAGCGCCTTACTCAGTCTCCGGTCGCTATGGATACGGGTTCCTCAGAGCCAACTCGCCCTCATTGTTTATAATTTGCCCCCGTCATCCTCAACGAGATTTTACTATGTCGGCAGCTGGCACCACGAAAGCGATTTCTCCGCGCGTCTCCGCGTATACTAAGCAACCTATAGATGTATTGAAAATTAATTTTTTGGAATGCTCGCGGTTTTATAAATGTAAAGAATAATGCGTTTTTTCACCTTTTAAAATAGTGAATTTTTCCGAAACGTGGATGGATCGTGAAGCGGGAATTGATGAACTTGCTCCCGGGCATTCCGGGGTTTTCTCTCCAGCCACCCGCCTTAGCAACTTCGGTCGCTACAGCGGAGGCCTTTTATCTATTATTCATTCAGATTTTTGTTTCACTGTGCTTGATATTTCTCCTAACTGGTTTTTTCACCTTAATACCCTTCCGATCAACGTAACTGTTGGTTCGTTTTATTTTTCGCCCAAGACTGACATAATTTCACAGCTTTCGTTTCTTCCAATAGTTATTGATACCTTGAATGCCCAGTAGCCGTACTGCATTTTTGTATTGAGCGGCAACTTTAACTGTCGGGATGGCCCGTCAGATCCTTATAATGACTTTGCGCATATTTTCGAGGGCTCATCAATTCAATTGATAAAAAGCAGACTCGTAGGTGAAGCTCGGCGCACAGTGAAAAATGGCACATTTGACACTATAAAATCCCAATTAAAATGCCTACGCGAAATATACGCTCCAGCAAACTCCATCATAGAAATCCGCCAAGAATTAATAGGGATGTACCAACTTGATATTGAAAACGTAATCGTTTACGCCAACCGTGTTCGAGAAGCAGGAGACAGAATCTTAGAAATACATAAAACATTGAATGCAGATATTGACGTAACAAATGACGAAAAAATCAGAACAGAGAAAGAAGTATTAGAAACTTTTTTAAATGGTCTAAAACCCGAAATAGAAATTAGATTAACTAACGAGTTATTCCAAAATTTATCTCCAGCTGTACAAAAAGCGATCCAAATAGAAAAAAGAATGAAAATCACAAATAATATAAGAGGTACAACACACGAAAATTTATTAGAAAAACAAAAAACACAAAAAATTAGAATGGTAAATAAAAACGAAACAGTATGTCAAATATGCAAAAAAACAGGACATACCGCAGACATACATCGTTTTAGAAATATTAAGCCTGATACTAGTACACCAGAAACTAATTATCAAAATTTTCAACCACGAAACAATCAAAATTTTCAACCACGAAACAATCAAAATTTCCAACCTCGAAACAACCAAAATTTCCAACCACGAAACTACCAAAATTTCCAACCTCAAAATTTTCAAAATTTCCGACGTAATTATCCAAATTTTCAACAAAGAAGTTATCAAACACCGAATTACCAAAATAATACTAGACAAAATTTTCAAAATAAAATTACCCAGGAAACTACTCAAATATAGTCCCACAAAATAATTATGAATCCCAAACAAACTATCAAAATTGTCCACAAAGAACGAACTTTAATACGCCTAGGCAAAACAACAGGCAAAACATCTCGCAACCTAAACCCTTATGCAAATACTGCAATAACGTAGGTTGTTGGATAGAAGAATGTCGGCAGTTGAGAAATCAAAATTAAATTAACAACACTAGAGCATCAAATCTTCAATTTTCGGGAAACGCCAAGAGCCTCCCCAATACTGGCGCCCACCAGGAGGCTCCACACAAGCGCCAAGTCAATATAATGCAAACGTCAGAAAACGAGAACTAAAAACTTTTAAATTAAACAAGAATGACGTACCAACTATAACAATATACTTAGAAGACCTAATTAAAGAAATCCGCTTACTTGCCGACACAGGTGCCAGCGTAAACATCATCAAAGAAGGATCAATTAAAGACGAAACCCTAATAAATACCGACGAAATCATAAACCTAAAAGGCATAACAGAACACCCGGTAATAACGAAAGGTATCGTGTCACTACGGATACTAGGATGCGAAACACAATTTCATTTAGTTAACGACGATTTCCCAATAGATTCAGCAGGCATACTCGGGTCAGAATTCTTTCGCGATAACAGTGTGACGAAATATCGTCAATCTACCCCCTGACCTGAACATCATAAAAAAATTGCATTTCATTTCGCGTCAATACGTCCATTTTTCATTAATTTATTCGTTTGGTATCGATACGTAAACATATTTCGTTTGTCCCTTTCTGTCCTATAGCGTTGTCCTTGTTTCGTAATTATATTATGTATACGTTTAATTTTTATTTGTGATCGAAAACTGCGGATGCATGTTTTCGTTTTGTCCTCGTCCCTTGGATATGTTGGTCCCTGTCGCACTCATTGTTGACGTTTGAAGGCGCATACATTTAGCGTACAGGGGCCACATACGTAAGGTGTAGTGGTGTGCGTCGCAGTGGGAGAGGAATGCCCCTCTTCCCGCACAAGGGACTCATGTCCTTGTTGGGTAAGGCGACACTCGTCGCACTCGTGTGGGTTGCCGGTCGGCGTCTCTGTCCCTCCCTCTGCCGCACAACCGTTTCATAAACAAGTTTGTCGGTCCTTGTTTCTCCTATTGCGATGTCCCTTTGTAAATACCTTTCCTCTCCCTCAGCCCCCCCCCACCTTCCCCGACTTATCGATACCACCGCAAATGTTACGTAATGCAATTACAATAGAGAAGGGGTAATTTGGATCTGAAGTACGGACGTCAACGAACTTTTGACACTCCAATTTTGTGTCCCTTCATTTGCGTTTCTCTTTTGCGATTTTGATTTACTTTTCTTGCGTTTTTGAGTTTTCCTTTTTTTTTAGTTTGGTTTTTAAATTTGCGTTTCATTTAGTGTTTTGCGTATTTAATTGTAGTGTAGTTTGTGCGTACTGAGGATTAATTAAATAAGTAGTTTTAAGTTGCGTCTATGTAATTTCGCTTTTCCTTTCCTATTTTTAACGTTACTTCGGTCAGTTCGAAAGTATTTTCACCTTCGCGTCGAATTCCCGAACCCCGATTACATTTTTCCCTTTGTATGTCCATTTATTTTTATTGTTAATCGTTTATTTAGTTTCTTTAAATTGTAAATATATTGGTTGTTTTGTTAATTACTATTTCTTAAATAAATTAATAACCCGACCTTAGAAAAGCGCGGTTATAACAGGACAAATATTAGCTACGAAAACGATTACATCCAATGGGGAGATAATAAAATCTACTTTGACGTAGAATCAATCATAGTACCATCTAGATCAGTATCAACATTTTTTATCAATATTGAGAACAAAGAAATACAGTATGGATACGTTCCTAAACTTAATGTAATGGAAGGCGTATTCTTCGGAGATGCCATAGTTAAAAACAATAACGGAAAAGGATTTTTACAAATATACAACACAACTAATAAACAAATGGAATTGGAAATCCCGACTTTAACAATAGAAGAATTAGATAAGGATTTTCAAATCATCACACAAACATCAGAATCTAAACAGAAAAATATAATTAAAAATAAGAAGAAATTCAACAAAATTAAAAACAAAGAAATAGAAAAAATAAACTTAATCATGAAACATTTACCACAAACCACCTCTTCTTCAATACAAGAAAATCAAGATCAGTATAACGAAAATATAAAACAATTACTATCGATAAAATTAAATAAGAAAAACACCAAACCTAACAAATACAATGAATATGAGAAAAATAAAAATGAAAATGACGAATTTAATAATGACGAAAATAAAAATAATTAATATAATGAAAATGAATATAATGAAAATAAATATAATGAAAATGAATATAATGAAAATAATGAATATAATGAATATTAAATAATGAATACAATGAAAATGAAAATGAAAATAATGAAAATGAAAATGAATATAATGAAAATGAAAATGAAAACTCATATAATGAAAATGAAAATGAATATAATAAAAATGTTTATGTCTATTTATTCCTTGAATTTAGTTCACCATTAAAATATACTTTTGGGCTCATAAAACACTCAAAATTCATTTTTCTGATATGAAAACATAAATGCATGCAATATGTTAATGTCACTTAATTTGCATTAATTTTAAAAAGTAGTAGTTGTGATTTAATTTCAATAATCGTTTCTTTATAATTTTGTTTTATTTTTATTTTATTTTTGTATTTGTATTTGTTACTCTCATATGGGGTACAACTTGAATGAGAGGTGAGTTCCGGTTTAGAGCTGATTCTTAGATCGCCTACTATAAACTATATATATATATATATATATATATATATACAGGGTGGCCGATTTATCTGAAGACATCGAAATATCTCGAGAACTATGCACAGAATCAAAAAAGTTGTCGGATGAAAGTTGTTCGACACGAAGGGGGGCATCCAGTGATAAATAAATTTACCCCTTCCCCCATCCCCTGGGGGTGGAGTGGGGGCAAAAACAATAAAACTTAAATAGGAACCCCCAGTTTTTATTGCAGATTTGGATTCTCCGGAAAAAAATACACCAATTTGACCTAGGAGCTATTGCATTTTGGTTCACAGGTGGCGCTGTAATCGATAAAAATCCAAATTTATCTGAAGACATTGAAATACCTCGAGAACTATGCACAGAATCAAAAAAGTTGTCGGATGAAAGTTGTTCGACACGAAGGGGGGCAAATAGGGACAATTTGATCCCTTTATGAAAATTTAATATTAAAAATTAGAATTTTTAATATTAGAATTTAGTAATATCAATTGCGAAAATTGTTATTCTGAATATGAAATTTTAATAATGTCCATTCGAAAAATTAAGATTATGAATAATTGATATTCTTCATATTAAAAATCAAAACTGATTACATAAAAATTGTGCATACAATATGGAAGCAATTTTATAAATAAGTTTTCTACCTTCAATAAAATTACATTTTAGGTTTTAAAATTATTATTTAATAAACAAAAAGAGGACATCACGCAATCCATTAAAAAACGCGTCATGTCCCTTCACTCAGCTCATTCATTCTCTCTCTGTATGCTTTTTCCGAAATGAGAATAAATAAGCTGAGCATTGACGGTCAAACCAGCTTCTATTAAACAAAACGAAACTCTTACTTCATTTGGGGATTTCGTCGCCATCTACCGGACCCCGAGAGAACTCACGTGGTTTCATACATGTACATCGCTTGCATTTCGGCCATCACCGGCGCCGGTTCTGTTACATAACGCTAGAGGGCGACATAACTCGAAAATAAAGTAGCATATCATTTTATACATAAGTTGAGTCACACGTAACCAGTTCACCTACATTTTTCTCTACTTTCCTGAAGGGAAGTAAATGGATATCGCGACTTTCTAATCCCCATATTAAAATTTAGTATTCACGGTCTCTCAGTGTAAGACTGTTTTTGAAGTCCATTGTATTGGTAGTAATTCGGTCGGAGGTCACTTTGCTTTTAGAATAACAACTTTCCGTTTACGTGACTATTTTTTGTCTACCCTTCATTGCTTATATCGAATTGCAAGTTAAAAATGAATCCTGCTACAGTGCATCGAAATGATTCTTATTTATGGTGAATGTAAGAGGAATATTGACGATGCTGTTGCGTTGTATGCTGAGCGTTTTCCAGATAATGCTCGCTCGCGTTCTTTTTTTTTACAAAGTTGTGAATGCCTTTCACTCTGATGGCAGCGTACAAATGAAAAAAAGGAAGCGAAGATTAACAGTT
This sequence comes from Trichopria drosophilae, assembly GCA_030407085.1. NCBI lineage: Eukaryota > Metazoa > Arthropoda > Insecta > Hymenoptera > Diapriidae > Trichopria > Trichopria drosophilae. Next base: position 65,652,045 of record CM059582.1, on the reverse strand, counting down.
ACAGGAGAAGCTAACGAAGTAGCTGTACTAGCAGCTATTCACCAAAATCCACATGTAAGCACACGACAATTACATCGCGATTCCGGCATTTCCAGAGACAGCATTCAAAGAATATTGCATCGTCATAAGTTTCACCCATATCACATTTCACTGCACCAGGAACTAGATGGCGATGATTTTCATAACCGCGTGGTGTTTTGTGAATGGGCATTTCAAAAAATGCAAACGAACCACAATTTCTTTGCTAATGTATTATTTTCAGATGAATCTACATTTACGAACCATGGTGGCGTCAATAGGCATAATATGCATTATTGGAGCGTAGAAAATCCCCATTGGTTACGACAAGTTAATCATCAACGTCCTTGGTCGGTGAACGTTTAGTGTGGAATCATAGGAAATAAACTCATTGGTCCTTATTTCATTGAAGGTAATTTGAATGGAACAAAATATCGAGATTTCAGGGAACAAGAAGTACCATTACTACTTGAGGATGTTGCTATGGACGTCCGACGGACAATGTGGTTTCAGCATGATGGTTGCCCAGCACATTTTTCAAGAGTAGCAAGGGAAATACTAGACCGTGATTACAATGGTAGGTGGATTGGTAGAGGTGGCCCCATTAATTGGCCTGCGAGGTCACCTGATCTAACATCTCTGGATTTCTTCCTATGGGGTTACCTAAAAGGTACAAATGAAAAAAAGGAAGCGAAGATTATGAACAAGTACCAACGACTCGTGAAAACATGGTGGAACGCATAAGAACTGCTTGCGCAGAAATTTCTGCAGATATGATTCTATCATGTATAAAGTCATTTGAAGAAAGAATAAATAAATGCATTGAAGTGGAAGATCAACATTTCGAACACTTACTCAAGTAAGTGAACGTGAGACAGTGAGAGGCAAGGGGACTCACGTAAAACAAGCACCCCAAAGGGAACAGAAAAATACTACGTCCACGTCGTTGTTCCTGGGTAACGCTAAATGAATTTTTTCCCGGCTTTGTTAGAATGATCGTATTCCATATCTGCTATGCGGGCGAAAATTGTCAATATTGGGGAATCCAAATCTGCAATAAAAACTGGGGGTTCCTATTTAAGTTTTATTGTTTTTGCCCCCACTCCACCCCCAGGGGATGGGGGAGGGGGTAAATTTCATTATTACTGGATGTCCCCCTTCGTGTCGAACAACTTTCATCCGACAACTTTTTTGATTCTGTGCATAGTTCTCGAGGTATTTCAATGTCTTCGGATAAATTTGGATTTTTATCGATTACAGCGCCACCTGTGAACCAAAATGCAATAGCTCCTAGGTCAAATTCGTGTACTTTTTTCCGGAGAATCCAAATCTGCAATAAAAAATGGGGGTTCCTATTTAAGTTTTATTGTTTTTGCCCCCACTCCACCTCCAGGGGATGGGAGAGGGGATAAATTTAATCATCACTGGATGCCCCCCTTCGTGTCGAACAACTTTCATCCGACAACTTTTTTGATTCTGTGCATAGTTCTCGAGATATTTCGATGTCTTCAGATAAATCGGCCACCCTGTATATATATATTTATTTATATATATATATATATATACATTAAATTTGAAAATATAAAATTGATAAGACGCAAAACGCAGAACGGAAAAAGAAAAACAGAGAAAGAAACGCATAATGTAATGGACATTAGTCTCCTAGCAAGAAGGCTCTTCTCGCGTGTGTTGCTCTAACAAATTTATAAAGTGTCTTCGCGGAAAAAAGATCGGAGCCACATATTAAGACGCAAAAAAGGTTGTTCGCGTTACAACCTGGTACCTTGGCGGCGAAATCACGCCTGATTGGCGAAAGAACCGGGCATTCCGCAAAAATATGCCGTAACGAGTCAGTTACATTCCAGTTGCACAGAGTACAAGGCGCTTGCGGATTATACATAAGCCGGCTACCGCAGACAGAGAGCGAACGCGCGAAGATAGTTGCCAGTCTTCTGAAGACCGCATACAATAACACCGAAATAACCATCGCTTTATATAGCTTCCAGTAAGCGTCCCAAGCATCCATTTTCGCTGAGTTTATTATTGCTAGGGTCGCAGCTGATGCCACCCGAGTTCGGGAAACGGCATCCTCAGTAGGCTGAAGGCCTGACGCTAAGGAGGAGAAGACTATACCCAGGAACCTATAGGAGCTTGTGACCTCGATTGGAGTATTATTGAATACAAAGTTTCTCGAGAACTTATCCAAAGAGCCGGCCCTTCTAAAACAAACAACCTTAGTTTTCTCGGCGTTTACAGTTAGCTTGTTAATCTCACAGTAATCAGCTAGAATCCCAAGCTTAAGGCGAAGGTCTGAGGGAGAAAAAGCCAGAATGGCGAGGTCGTCAGCAGAGAGGAGCATTAGCAGATCCGTAGATCTGGTAACGTCCACCCCGCGAGCATTATTACTACGGAAAAACGAAATTATATCCGAAAGGTATAAAATAAATAGTAACGGGCTCAGAATTTCGCCTTGCGAACTCCCACTGTTACCCTAAAACGCGACATTTCTCCGTTTACATTGTTGTGCAACACTGACGCGGAGCGGTAGAGTGCGTTAAGAACCCTGACGAATTTAGCGCTAACACCTAGTCCAAGCAGCTTTCGCCAAAGCAGAGCATGCGGGACCGAGTCGAAGGCTCTCTTAAAGTCCACGAATAGGCTAAATAGTTTCGCATTTTGGCGTCTCAAAACGACCTGCGCGGAAGCGAGGAGGCAGACGATATTATCCTCCGCCCCCCCCCCCCCTCACGAAAGCCGGATTGTTCTTCTGGTAAAATGCCTCTTTGCGTTGCCCACTTGGACAGGCGTGTACATAAAATCTGTGACAGAATTTTGGCCAGGGCATTAGTGATCGCAATTAGACGGTAAGTCGAAGGCTCACTTCGATCGCCCTTCTTGAATGAAGTTTTAATTACTGTATCAGCCCATCCTGAAGGGAAGGACTCCGTTGAGAAGATTCTGTTGAAGAGCGAAAGGAGGAGAGAAAACCATTGGTCATCCAAGCGCTTAAGGATTTCGGCGGGAATTTGGTCCGGACCAATGGCCTTTCCTACCTTCAAGACGTTCAAACTGTCCCTCAGCTCCGAGGTCGAGATAGGAGAGTCCAGCGCGGGGTCAAAAATGCCAAAATACAATTATGTCGGCGTTTCGTAATGGGGAAAGATTTCGCGAAAATACTCATTCCATTCCTCGTCAGAGACATGGTGACGCAACGTCGGTTTCGAACGAAATCGACGAATTGCCGACCAGAAATCTGCGGAGTTATGGGCTTCTGCGAATTTGTCCGCGATAGTGGAGTCATATGCGCGTTTTTTAGCCGATAATAAGTTGGAATAGGACGAGCGATTTGCCCTAAACTCACCCGTGGCGGCCGCGCTGTACACATCCATCCTCATTTGTCTTAGCGCTCGCGAAAGCGTCTTCTTTGCGGAGAGACAGACCTTGTCGAACCACGGCTTTTTATAAATTGTGGGCGGAATATTGTGACGAATAACGTGGTCTTTCAGTAGGCCTGAAACGAACGCCGAGCCACGGATTGCCTCTATAAACTGACTGTATTGTACATCGAGTGCAACATTCAACGGAGGAACAGCGTTTTGAGACGTTTCCGACAGGCACGATTGAAATGACGCATATACACTGTTTGCCCCATCCGAGGGCTTTTGAAAACGAGTCACACGTCGAATTATTGAGTCGTGTGCTGGAGGGTGCCCGGTAGAATTGTCCTCGGAAAGATAAAGAGATACTGACACAGGGAGATGGTCAGAGCTGTATAGATCATCGCCGATCGAAAGGTCGTGTATGTAGTGAACATGAGCAGTCGATACCCAGACAAGGTCAACGACACTAAAACCCATCTGTCCAAGAAAAGTGTAGTGGGCCGGAAAGTCACTGGACGTTCGGCCATTTAGTAAGGCTAAATTGTTATTCGACATGAATTCAGACAAGAGGGATCCGCGCCGGTTGAGCGTCTCGTCGTAAGATCGCTTACGGACTCGCACAGAGGATTCATCGAAAAGTTGACCTACAACGCTCAAAGAGTCCGAAGGACCCACTCGGCAGTTAAAATCGCCACCTAGGATGAAAATGCAGTCTGAGAACCGATCATACAGTGAGTCAAGGGTGGGTTGTAAGGAGGAGAGCAATTGATTTAAATCGGAAGGCGGAGGGAAATAAAAGGAACCAATAATGTAATTAAGTGTATGCGTATTTAGTTTGTAAAAAAGCCAATGAGGGGACGAGTTTAAAAAGGTGAAACTATGACAAGGGTTAATTAAAGACAGAAGACCTCCGCTACAGTGGCCGAGGCTGCTGGATCGGAAGGCTGGAGAGCTAATCACTGAATGATCGGTAGTCAGATCCTCCGTACGAATTTCAAGATCTCTCCAGGTTTCCGAGAAATTAATGATTTTAAACGCGGAATAAAAACTGTTCTTTTTAATGTTAAAAAAACCGTGCGCGTCCCAAAAGACTATTTTTAAAATATTACAAACGGTATGCGGCTTAAAACTAACAGGCGATACAAAATCCGAAGACGACGACGGCGACACGTTGACAGTAAACAGTGGACGGGGACAAGTTAAAAACCCGACTCCTCGGGTGCTGCAGAAGGTTCAGAGTCGATGGCAGCAGTTCTAGCGAAGGATCTGAGGTTCGCCTGGCCGGTACTGGGATTCGATCGCGTCACAGAAAATGGGCGGACAGAGGAGGAATTTCTCCCCATTGCCGGCACAGGGCAAGGGATGCTAAATTTTTGGTCCGCATCCGACCATTTCATCCAAACATTGTTTGTGGCAATGGCATCTCCCCTCGCTTTAAAGGTCGCACCACTAGCAGCAGCAGCGCGGCGAGCCACTCTTATTCTAAAGGCTTTGAGACATTCCCGGTCGGTGTAGTCCGGATTAATAAAAATATTCGTACCCTGGAGTGACGTTTTCTTGGCTGTCAAGGTTGAGTACTTGTCGTCTTCCAACATAAGCTCAACCAGGTAGGCCGGCAGATTAATGCGGATCTGTCTAGCCACAGCCACCGAAGCCTCAAGAGGGAACTTACTGGCCAAGAATAGGGAAATTTCCTTCCTTAAGGAACCTGGACCAGGAGCGAAACCAGTAATTGTTATGTTCTTCCTTTTTAATTGTTTCTCCTGCGCTTCGAGTTTGACCGCGAGTGAATGAATTCTCGAATCTTGCGCCTCTATTTTGTCCTCTAAAGCTCCCATCCGTGACGCCAGATCGGTGTTAATTTGATCCACCGTCGACTTTACTGCGGCTATTTTGTTGAGATTGCTGTTGCAACGCAGCAAGCAGATTTTGTTGGAGGGACTCAAGAGTTAGCGGAAGATTGGTCGAGGTCGACATTGCTATTTCCGGTGGGCGAAGATCTGGGTTAGAATGCTGAGTTTTCTTTGCCTAGTGGGCTGTTGAAGTATCAGATCGTCCGCGTCGGGGAAACCGTCTCGTTTTCTTTTGGCGAGATCGAAACCAAAGTTCTCCAACGTGCTGCAGCTGTTCGTGCGACGCGCTTCCTACCTAGTCGCTGTGGAGGGGCGACCCGCGAAAACGGCCGGGCGCAAGATTGTCGACGAGCGTTCCACCTCTCTACCACTGGAAGAGACCGATGGTGGGGCCGGTGGTTGCGAATCGTTGCGGGACGGAGAGGGTGCTGACATGAGTTGCACGCGTCCGGGAGCTTCCGTCCTCTGGTGGTCACGTAGCAAAGCGCGGCGAATGGAGAACAAGCCATAACCGAATGGACAAGCACTGGCGAGCTGTCACTGGGCATGCGCGGCGCAAAGACGGTGAGTGGCGGTGAATGTACAATGCGTGAGCGTCACGTGCATGTAGTGGGCCGCACACAAGTATGGAGCAAACTCACCCATATGCGCGACACAGCCAAGAAGTCACGGGGCCTTGCGTAAATTCGCAATCTAATGACAGCTGCTACAATTTCGATGAGTGGTGCCAGATTACATGTCAGCTGTCATCCAGATCCCAATGTCCTCCACTTCCAACAGTAGTCAATAATAAATAAAGTGCCTGACCCAGGAAAAGTCCTCGTTCAAAAGAATGGAACGTCCGGAGGTTTAAATCGTAGTCGCCGGTCCGCTGATTGGGTCTTCGTGACGAAGTTCAAGCGCGTGACGTCACCATGAGAACAGTAACACGAGGATGCCTTGTAACCGTTACTACGACTAATTGCAGCTATGCGTTACCTCGTAAAAATCCGGAATGCTGACTCGGATATTCATTAGCCCACATCGAACATCATCCGAGTCGTTCTGGATGGACGAACTAGAGTGAAAAACTCCAAAAAAAGACGAGTTTAAGACACAGAATTTCGCATATAAAGCAGAGCGATATGTCACACGTCTACTCTACTTATCGTCTTAACCGGAAAAAATCTTTATTTTTTGTGTCGTTATAATGTATGCCCCCGGTCTTTTTTCTTCATCAATGTTTATCTTATTAATTTTTATCACCGAAAAATATGACAAAATATGGAAGGTAAATTTATTTTGAAAAATATCATTACGATTTACTAACAATAAAATTTAAAGTTATAAAAAGGAAGGAATTAATTGCTTGAAGGTGATCGTGTGCTGGAATTTAATTTTCAGTTTTGGGTTGGAATTTTGAAATTAATAATTTTAAAAGCCTTTTCGGAAAAAACAAGACACCCAAATTTGTAGACCTTCTTTTTTAAGCATTTCGATTTGCGGAATGTGAAATCATATTGAAGGTTGGAAAATGCCAGATATAATGATATATGATTTACTTGATTGGTGAGCAAAATAATTTGCAATTCTGATCCTTATCTTGAAAAGAATAAACAATTACTTTATTCTCGCACCCTCGTAACCCAAAATTACTGTTCTTTGAATGAATTCATTTAAAATAGTTAGATTTAGGTTCATACATTGAATAAACTGAACTGGGGAGAAACTGAAACATACTTTTTAACATACCATATGATTTACACTAAAACGATAATGGCGTTATAATTTGTTGAGAATCTCAAATTTTGTATTTAATTACGAAACATATGACTATGTTTGCTTGAATTATATTAACAGAGTGGTTGTAAGAGCAGAAATTGCCAAACTAATTTTGTAGATTATAAATATGAAAAAAATGAATGCCAAAGTTACTGAAACCGTTACGAGAAAGAAACAAAACTTTAAAAAAGTCTAATTTAATACAATATCATTTATATGATTATATATATATATATATATATATATATATATATATATATTATATATATATATCACAATATGATTTACTTGATTGGTGAGTAAAATAATTTGCAATTCTGATCCTTATCTTGAAAAGAATAAACAATTTCTTTATTCTCGCACCCTCGTAACCCAAAATTACTGTTCTTTGAATGAATTCATTTAAAATAGTTAGATTTAGGTTCATACATTGAATAAACTGAACTGGGGAGAAACTGAAACATACTTTTTAACATACCATATGATTTACACTAAAACGATAATGGCGTTATAATTTGTTGAGAATCTCAAATTTTGTATTTAATTACGAAACATATGACTATGTTTGCTTGAATTATATTAACAGAGTGGTTGTAAGAGCAGAAATTGCCAAACTAATTTTGTAGATTATAAATATGAAAAAAATGAATGCCAAAGTTACTGAAACCGTTACGAGAAAGAAACAAAACTTTAAAAAAGTCTAATTTAATACAATATCATTAAATTATAGTAATATGAAAGCCTTCTAATAATATTATATAACAAACATTTCTATTAATTGGAATAATATTAAAATGTATAAATCTTTGTCCATCAATTCTCTGAAAATTGTCTTTAAACTGATTAACTACGTAATGTAGAAAAACCGACGATTTATATGCAAAAAAACTTTACAGATAACGCTGTAGTTTAATTTTTTAGAAGTAAAGTTTTTCCTCTTCCTGGGTTACGTTGAAAATAACCGGATATAAAAGTGTATGTAGACTGGAGAAATAAAATAATACATTGCATAGAACAATCACTAATGAGTATTATCTGTTTAATTATAAGACAATAAAAATATTTAATAAAGCCCATTGACAAACGCTGGCATCCAATTTACCGTCGCGCAATATCAAATATAATTTATGAAATTATGTCATATCATACACATCAATCAATTTTGTATACTTTATGAAATGGTTTAAAAGTTAACAAGTAAAATAAATGCAAGAAATAAGTAGCAATTATTTATAGAATTTCGGATCTAAATAGAAAAGATATTTCTTAAATGTTTCTTTTCCATATTCAGAATCCTCAAAAGAAGAATAGATCAAAATTATAAAGCAACGATTAATAAAATTTGATCACATTATGAAAATACAGTTTATAAAATTAGTACAAATTAATTAAGTAATTACGTAAATTTTAACAGCATGCACACAATACAGTGAAATTAACATATTGGATGAAATTGTGTTCTTATATCAGAAAAGTGAATTTTCTGAATTTTATTCATTGAATTCCATTCCATTCCATTGATTCAAGGAATAAATGGAAATGATTAATTGAATTCCTGCTTTAGATAAAAAGACATGGATTGAAGACATTTTTTGTTGCTATGAAAAAAATATTAAAATTATAAAGAAAAGATTCATGAAATTATATAATAAGAAAATATGATTTTGTAAATGAATACGCATTCACGTTACTAGCACGTCTCTATACTAGAAAATAATACGTCTCATATAAAAATGAATAGCTATTATCTTTTGTTCAATGAAAATAAAAGCGAAATATCGAATAAAGTGCATTGACAAGATCCAAGTATCCAAATCCACCATGTGCATATAATTGAAACGAAGCGAGTTCCGCGTAGCACCGCGCCGGTAGTTAACTTTCGCGGTGTCCCTGCTCGCGCCTGATTGCCCGAGAGGAGGAGATGCGGCGGTAAGCGGTGGGAGAAGAATCGCGCCTTGAGTGGGATCGGAAAAGTTGGTCAGTTTCGACACGCTAGTGAAAAGGGCGAGAAGAAAGGAAAGAATAAAAAGTTCGCAAACATGCCGAGCTCTCTGGAAAATCTGGTCTCGAAATCAGTGAAGAATAAGATTTTAGAGAGGAATCACCAACGACCCTGGCAAACATTCAATAGTACTTCGAAGCGCTTGTTGCGATCGGCAAAATCCGCGAATCACATCCAAAACGAAAGAAGGAAGAGAACCAGCATCAATCGAAAATGCGTCCTTCCAATTCGTAGTCCGCATTTTTCTACAAAAGTTAATAAGGTTTGTTTTTGAAGTGAAACTTGTTAAACGGTGAAATTAAAGCGGCTTTCTAAATGTAAACACTTTTAATTTTCCAACAGATTTTCAACCGGGATCAAGAAAAGGATCTCGTCCAATACATTTTGAAATGTGTTGGTCATTTCTACGGGCTCAGCATCACCGAGCTCCGCGAATTAGCATTTCAGCTCGCCAAAAACATTGTTGTTTACCCAGAAGGTTGAGAAGATGAAAAGATGGCCCCACGGCATTGGTATTATAAGTTCATGAAACGCCACCCTCAACTGGTGCTACGCACACCTGAACAAACCTCTATGAATCGAGCCTAAGTGGCTTCTCTACCGTGCCATCGAAAATAGGCAAAGTGATTGCTTTCAAGGGAATGCGTCGCGTAAGAAAAATGGAAGCTGCGGAAAGGGAAACAATGGTCACGATAGCTTTGACAGTGAGTGCTGCCGGCAATAGCATTCTGCCATTTTTTATTTGCCCGAGGAAGAAAATGCAGAGCAGCTTTTTGGACATTGTTTCGTCTGGAACAGCTGGTTATGCAAACGGTTCAGTTTGGATGTGTCAGCCAGAGTTTGTTCTTTATATGCGCCATTTCATCGCCTTCGCGAAACCATCCCTCTCTTCGCCGGTGGTTCTTCTGAAAGACAATCATTCTTCACATTTGTCTGTAGACGCCATTGACTTGTCCGTTGAAAATGGCGTTCATATCGTCACTTTTCCACCGCACTGTAGTCACCGATTACAACCATTGGACGTGTCTATGTTTGGACCGGTAAAGGCTTATTACAAGTCCCAGTGTTCTGCATGGCAGAAGAACAATGCAAACAAGGTAATACTCTTCTTAAAACTTGTTCTTTTTTTTCGTTTTAAATTTTTCTAGGCATTAGATATCGTCACTTTTCCACCGCACTGTAGTCACCGATTACAACCATTGGACGTGTCTATGTTTGGACCGGTGAAGGCTTATTACAAGTCCCAGTGTTCTGCATGGCAGAAGAACAATGCAAACAAGGTAATACTCTTCTTAAAACTTGTTCTTTTTTTTCGTTTTAAATTTTTCTAGGCATTAGAAATACGTCATGTTGCTGGCCTGGCGTGTAAGGCTCTTGATCTGCCTTTGACACCTACGGTGATTAAGTCTGGGTTTAGAGCGACCGGCATATGTCCATATGATCCGGACATTTTTTCTGATGCCGACTTTGTTCAAGCCGTTGAGACTAATGAGGCAGAGGTTTCCGCTGAAGCACTTATCGATAAAGAGGATCAACGTCGAATCGTGGTTGGGCCATTTGTTGGACGTGAGGAGGTTGTGCAGACAGAACCTGGTCCGTTATCTGAATCCACTTCTGTTAGCTGTCTTTTGAACAAAATCGGCCCCTTACAAGCCGCTGCACCCAAAAAATCATCAAATCGCGGCCGAAAGCCAATGAAAAGCGCCTTTTTAACGTCCCGGAAACCTGCTCTTGCTGCTTGGTATTTAAAAGCTAGAAAACAGTAATCTGCTCCAACGCCCATTAAGAAAGCTAAACGCAAAGCAACACTACCAGCCGTCGGCCAAATGTAAGAAGCCGAATTCTTCTGACGAAGAAGATTTGGACTTTTGTCTGATCTATTTAGACCTTCTACTACCGAAATTGACAAAAGCGAATTCCATTAAATGCAACAGTGGCTGCGATCGCTTTGTGCATTTGAAACGCGCTGCTATGACAAAGAGCCATTTCACATGCAAACATTGCGAAACTGATGAGGACGAAAATTAGTTTGAAAAAGTGCCATTTTCCTGATGTTTTTTGCCCCTTGAGGCTTTATTGATGAATAAATTTTAAAATTTCATATTTCTTGGTTGGTTTTTCTTCATAATTTTACATTTGTAGTTGATTTTCCGGGGTGGCCCACAACCGGTTACAAATTTTTCTTCCGTCAAAAACAGCTCTTTACAAAATTTGTAAAAAAAATATTGTTTTTGGAAAATTAAAATTTTTTTTTTCATTTTTAGTTCGTTATTGCCTCTGCTGTTCCACTGGTATCAAAAAGTCTGAAAATTTTACTTGCACACAAGTTACAGGCAAAACACGAAACCCGGCCCACAACAGGTTACATTCTCCTACATTTTTCGTGGATTTATCAAGACCCCAATAAGATTAAGAATGATTTTGGAGTAGTTCTTGTTCATCAAACTACTACACTTTCGAAGAAGGAGATACAACAAAGGAGAAAGAGGGACAAACAAAGAAGAAGAAGGCATCGTCGAGAAGCAGAGAAAGCAGCAGCCCACAAATCTTAAATATTTCATTACAACTAATGTTGTATTTTCATATTTTAACGTAACTATAATTGAATATAATTAATTTTAAAATTAGCCATCTTATTTCATGAATAATAGTTTTTATAATATAACAATTATAAAAAAACACAAACTAACCAAAAGAACATAAAACGATCGCGAAAACATTAAAATGATTGAGATATGCCCTGAAAATTAAATAATATATAACGAATAGTATTATCAACAAACAATGCAATCACTTGGCAGAAATGGCAGAAATTATCAGCAAACAACTGAAACGTGGCAGAAATAGCAAATAATTTATATATGCAAAAAGATAACCTATAATATTTCTTAACTAACAGTGGATAACCTTTCGACACACTTAATTATAAAAGCTTAAAGTTGAATAAAATGACGGATATATAACGTCAGGTACTGTGGAGAAATCCAATTAGCAGTAAACAAAAATGCTTAAAGAATTTAATCAACAGTATACAGCAGAACAATCATTTAAAATGATAATGAAAAAAAGCGGCATTCAAATACTTTAAAAACTGTCAAAAATGAAAACCGCAATAATTTACAGTTACTAACTTACATATTTTTAGTTTCTATACAATAACGAAAATAATAATTCTATTGTACATATAAATATACATGTCAAATGCCATTATCTGTGAGGCCGACGTGCGTATATGTACATGGACATTTCTTTTTCAGGAGTTGCATCTGCAAACTAAGGCACAAAAGAGGTACCTTATATTCTTTCACATATTTTTCTTCAATACCTTTTTTTCCTTGTAACAAAAATTTTGCGAAGACAATCAGATTTTCTATAAAATTATTTTTACCTTTAACAAGCAAAGATCCGGGACAAACTACAATACTGTTTATATAATAATTTTTATTTATTCCATAAAATAATGAAATAACGAATTCAGACTCTCTACAAATAATAGATTATCTCATATTTCATTTAGTCGTAGAAATGCTTACAAATAACAAAGAATAATTAAAAAAAGGCAATACACATACATATATATGTATATACAATAACAATAATTATTGGAACGAATTCGCATGTGCATGCAACAAAATTGACGGATCAACTGCATTTTGACACAGAGCCTGAATGTGATAACAACAAGAAAATTTGAAATTATTAGCAAATACATGTTAAATGACAAATAAAAATCATTAAAAACGAAAATAATAATGAAATCAAACGAGGGAAATACGAGATTATTAATTTCCAATGAATCTTATCAAATTAAAATTTATACGTAAACGATATTTCGCCGTTAAGTTAGCCTTGACACAGACAGTGGAGTACCAACCCGCATCCTAGTTGGATTAAGATGAAATAAAGTGCACGAGCGACAACACAAAAACTCGCCGTTAGGGTAGCCTTGACACAATATGGTGGAGAGCGAGATCTCATACACGCGGAAAATTGACTAATATCAAGTTTGTCTTGTTCGAATGTCATTTATCTAATTTTTTAATTACTAACACATTCCAAAAGTATTAACACAATAATCATTATAAAAGGATAAAGGATAGGAATTATCTCCCGCTTTAATTACATTTTTGCCTGTTCGCGGGTCGGCTCTCGGGTGGACATACAATCGAAAACATTTACAAGACAACACATAACAGCACATAGCAACACCCACCCAGAGCCAGTCCCCCCATTACTGTGCACCGTAGAACGTCTTGAGACCCCTCTGTATCGCATTTGCACGGGGTCTGGGAAAACTACGGAAAACCCAGACAGATACAGTCGACAAACTACTTTATCATCAGGGGTTACCCTCTGATGGTAAAGCAGCCGTGTCTCCCACTCAGCAATCGGCCTGCTATCTTTGCCGTAGCGGGCGCAACGCTCGTTTTTATTTATTTTTCATAGTCACCCTTCCAAGTATGGATCCCTATCAGGAACTTTTCACCTAAAAGAGTGACTGTGCGTCGCACCGACCACAGGGCAATTGCTGTTGGTAATAATCATTATAAATACAAACATTTATTTGGTTACGTAGAATATACCGTAGTTCATCAACCATCCTACTTTTTAACATGCACGATTCCAAATTTTTGTATGCTACCGATTCATGCTGCGACTAAGATTAAGTCAAAGATTTAACTGTAACACTACTGTAGTCTATTATATATGTAGATATGAAAGGAAAGAGTGGAAATCTGCCGAATGCTGCGATATTAGAACTATTCAAACTCACATCGTCAAACCATTGCGAAAATTGAATTATTTAGTTAGACAATCCAACTACTGCGATAACGTAAACTGTCAACTGCCATACACTACCGAAAATCTGTTTTCCTCACCAAAACTATTCTTTTTATTAATGACAAAAATACCATTACGTCAGTCGTTGTATATATTCGTACCACATATGCAGCGAAAACACAGATATAGCACAGAAAACGTATAGACTGGGAAATGGTGACAGAAAACGTTTTCCCATTTTCTACCTCATGCCTTTATAAGAATTGATAATTAAACCTAAAATATGAAAGATAGAGGGGTTATTAGCCCTTGCACTCTTGCCCGTCATACAAAACGCTTCTCATTTTGCAAAGAATTTTAATCGTTTTCCGCGATATTATATTGCCTGCCTTTGTAAAATAAGGTAGTACAAATAAATTCAAGCTATAATAATAAATGGCATGCAATTCGCAGCGGCCAATTGGGCCCAAAGGTTTGCGTAAAAATGAGAACAAAAGGACATTTTCGTGTTTTCAAACTGCATGCCATTTGAACAGTAGTTAATTTTTATAATTTAATAACGTTAGTGAATTTGACTGGCACAGAAAGATGCTTAATATTTCATTAAAAAACATTATTTTAAATAAATAACAGAAATGGCATGCATGTGACACCATCCTGATATTATAACCTGTCCTTTAACCAGCGAGTCTGAGAGGGCAGGACACAACCAAAAAAAAATAACGTATGAAGTTAGATTCAATAAAACTATGTATATATTTGTCTTTACTGAAAGGTATAATGGTTTACACGGGTGGCCGCGCTTGGCCCGAAATTGACGGGGGTTCAAAAATCACGCGACGGTAGAATTTCTACAAAAAAAGACCGGAATCACTCTTCTGTGCACAAAACTCCGCGTTATCCGCACGAAAGGGGGGACAGAATCGAATAGGGGTCCAAGGTACTCACGCAGTAGAAGTTGCAGTTTCCACGCAGAACTCGGAGATCACTGACAGCGAAGGTGTCGCCAATCTTTTTTTTTTACCGACGTCGTTGTGTGGTCCGGGCTCCCGGTGTCGGCTGGGAAGAGTCTGAGCACCGTCACAGATCCGTGGTTCGACAGGGTCCAGCACCAGAGCGATACACCCACGATGTCGGCCGTACTTCCTTTTATTTAGGCCTGTTCCTCACACGCGAGATCGACAATCGACCGAGAGAAAAAAAAGGAGGCCACGCAAACACTTTAGCCACGCAAACAATTTAGCCAAGCAAACAATTTAACCACGCAAACAATTTCCACGCAAAAATATCTTTGGGTCCGTTCCATAGCGCGTCAGAAGACAAAGTGACGAGTGGGAGCCGATAGCGCTTGGTAGATGCGCGCGGGAACCGTACGCGCATCTCCAGCGACCAGGAGCGGAGAATCGCCGGGGGTGATACGGGGGGAATTAGAGAGCGGGGTCCAAACGGGGTTTTCCCCACCTACTCGCGGTGTCGGGGAAGTCGCCTCCGTCTTCGTCTCGGGCGGCTTATATGCTGCGATAGAGAGAGAGAGAGAGAGAGAGAGGCGTTTTGTGACGCAATCGAAGATAGCCACGCTGCTAGAATGCAGCTTTGCGGTGGCAAGAGCTGGATGGCTACTGCCGACTTAGTGGAGGCGCGTAAGGTCGCAATCCACGGGGGAAAAGAAGGGGAATATGTGACGGTTTTTTTTTTAGTTAGCATGCTGGGCCTGGATGATGCAAGCGCGCAGCGACGAAAAAGGGGGAACGATGCAGGCGCGTCAGAGAGGGGCGGTGTCCCTTCTCGACGGCCACAATGGCTCCTACCATCGGGTGATACCTCCTGCGCTGCCGAGAGGGACAGCCAGGGGAAAGAGGGGCTCGGGCGTTTCGAGTGTTCGGGAGGTGGTGACGCTCCCGGCGGAACGCGCAACCGAGCAAGTGACGGTAATGCCGTTCAGGCGCTTTACCGGCGACTGACGGACTAGTATCCGACTTAATAAAACTGATCATAAAAAAAAAGGATTGAGGAAGGTGATCCTGAGCTCCGGGACACTTTCGACACGCGAGGGAACCGCGGCACCCATCGTGAAGGATCGGCCAAGGGGTAGATCGGTGACACCTTGTCACAAACCCCCGGGCCTGACTCGAGTACATCCTTGTTACTCGCGTCACAATAAATACGGAGGCTCGGATACCAGTTTCAGACGCAAACTTTCCTTAATCGCTACTACGCAGTGTCCATACTCGGGGAACTCGACACGAAATCACACACAGTCCTTATTCTCTAATGCACTTGACATTTTCTACAGGGTACATTCCTGTATCCCTGGGAAGCCTACATTGCCCGTGGGCCTATACAAGAGAGTATCTAAATAAATGTCGCTAGCGCACGCAAATTTCACAATTCAACGGGGTCCTTTCCCCGGGTAAGCACATGTGCCGGCTGGCTGATACAATTTTACCTTATGACTATTCGGTATACGACCGTACGCAAGGCTTCGGATCTTCCAGCTGCGGAGCACGATGTCTTCAATCTTCGACGAGGACGAGAGGAGTGGAAGGGGTCCAGGTACTGAGGATTAGATAGGAACTGTTTTGGGGGTAATGGGTGATTCAGTGCCTTTCGGGGAAACATATGTTGGGGTATCATAAAAAAATTACACACAAAAATAATGGTAGGGGTTAGGGGCGGGGGTGCGTCGCCCGGGCGGCCAGGCCATTAAGTCCTGACGCCTAGGCGATGACGCAGGTTAAGCGGATGTCCGGGTCATCCGGATTGGGGAGCTCCAGCCGGATTTGCGGGAGGTTTACCGCCCGGCTGGGTTCCGGTTGCGGTGGTACCGCGGGGGTAGTAGGGGTTGGGGGAATTGGGGCTCTCCTGCGCACGTGCGGTCGGGGTCGCGCCCTCCTGCGGGGATGCTGCGGTTGCTCCGGTTCCTGAGAGTCCATAGGGGCGGCCGGGTGTACCGGCGTTCCCGAGGTCCCAGTCGCTCGGGGATTGCTTCCGCGCGAACCGCCAGGAGGCCGCGAGGGCGCCGGGCCAGCCAGTGCGGTCTGGGGGGGGGGGGGCGCAGTCAAGCCTCTCTTGGCAGCCCTGCGAGTTCCCTCTTGAGTTCGTGCGGTTGAGGGTGGGGGGTTTGCCGGTTCCCGCGACCGCGGATTCACCGGTCTTGGCGGGAACGTACGCGGGGGTTTTTGGGGTTCCGGTCTGGCGACAGGAATCTCCATAAGGGGCCTCAAGGGGGTAAACTGTTGGGGCACCTCCGGGGGAATCACGACCGACATAAGTGGGCGCGGGACGACCTTCCCCCGTTTAGGGCACTTCTTCTTGCGGGGCTTCTTCTTTTGGCCCTCTTCGCGGGGGTGGGAGGTGAGGTCTCGAGTCGGGGGACTTTTGCAGTCGACGGGTTTCGGGTGCAAGAAGGGCCAGGGTCCGGCCTTGCGGAAGTTGCGGCGCGAGGGAGGCGCGGCCGGCTGGGGTTCGCCAGTTCGGGTGGTGCGGACCGCACGAACTCGAGGGGGGACTGGGCTCTACACCTTGAGGTAGGGGGGTAGGGGAAATATCGGGGCATTGGCGGGGCTTGGGGTAGGGGATTCGGGATGTCCTCGGGTCCCCTCGTCAGCATCTGCCTCTCACGCTCCAACCCCCACCGCCACTCGCAGTACTCCTGTAAAGAGAGCTGGGGGCGGGAAGGGCTGGAGGTGGTCGGACCGGAAATGCTAGGCCCGAGGGTCTCCTTGGACGGCCGTAGGGCCTCTTCCGCCGTGAGATGGGGCCGACGCAGCGGAGCTCGTCCTGGGGACGCGTCCCGGATGCGCCGACCACCCAACTTCAACGGCCGTAGGCCTGGGTGGTTCGGGGGTACGGGATTCTCCAATGTAGGAGTGGCGTACTCCAATCTTCTAGGGGCCAGGGGTTCCTCCAAGGGGGCTGCAGCCGCCATTCCCCAATCCTCGGGTGCCCCACCCATGGAGGCATCTTCACCCGACTCTGGGTAGGCATATGACACCTCCATGGGGGTGACCTCACCCGGGACTGGGGGCTGGGGGCAGTCTACCGTTGGAGTGGCGTTGCCGACTCCCGGAGGGGGGAACGGGATGCTACCGTCAGGGTGCCTTCACCTACCACCGGGGAGACTGGGGTCTCCACCGTCGAGGGGGCTTCGGCCCCTTCAGGGGATAAGGTGACCTCCACCGTTGGAGCGAATACCTCCTTTCCCGGAGACACAGCGGTCTCGTCCGCGGGGCTGGTTGCATCCGCCCCCGGGGAGGGGGTGTCCTGCACCGTCGGAGTGGTTGACCCCGCTCCCGGAGCGACAGGTGTCTCGTCTGCGGGGACAGGGGCTCCCACTCCCGGGGAGGGTCGGGGTGCTCTCACTGGGAGCGGAGGGAACTGGGAGGTGGACTCCAGTTCGGCGAGAGGGACTGGAGGTGAGGGAGGAGGGGTTACCGTCCTGCCTGCCCGTAGCGGGCATACAACTCGAAAGGGGACGCGTGCCCACTTCGTTTTTCTTTCCTTGTCCATGCTTTCTTGATCTGTAACAGAAAGGGATACAGTACTTAACATGTGTTTGGGGTTGGGGTGAAGTCTGTATGGATTACTATTACTGCTCTTGCACTTTTAATGTGATTTTTACGGACTCAAAAGAACTTCTTATGTATCGGGCTGAAATATAGTATAAAAAAAACTTTTAATTCCCAAGCGAGCCGCCCGGAGGCAGCGGGGTCGCCGTTGTCGGCGGGGACGTGCAAGGGAGGTTTTGGGTTTCCGGTCTTGCGACCGGAGTCCCCCTGAGGGGCCTCAACAATTCGTACCCTACTTACGTAGTGGCGCACGTAAAGATTGCAAAAAGGTGACACTAGCGGAACGGTGTGGTTCGAGTTGCGACCGTCGGGGCCATCTATCACAACAGTGCCCCGCCTATCAGGCCTAACCTGGATCTAATCCACTATACGGGCGTGTTGTTGACCGGTTAAGTTGACCTTACCCCGGTCAGGTATCCTACTCCCTTATCGGTTATTTGAACTTCTTTCTCTTTTCTAGGACAACACGAATGAATTCTGTTATATTAACGTTAGGTTCTATTAAAAAGGTGAAATTACAGTGATATCAAAATCGGATCGATGTAGTCATGGATCGACCACCATGTATTATTTAATTATGCTTGCCCCTCCGCGTCTGGTGACGGGCCGACATGAAAGCGGCCGTTGTTGTTCCAGGGGCCATAGATTCTCAATTTCGACATGGCCTTAGGCCCGGTCGCCGCTCAAACATGGGCCCCGGGGCGGCTTTTACTCGCGGTCCCGGAGGATTTCGTGGGCGTCCCCGACGACTTGGTACTTCGGGTAGGTTTTCCCTTTGAGATTCCCTAGCCGTTTCGGGGCTCCAACTGTTCTCCGTCGGAGGTGGTGGGGGGGTTACTGCGTAGGTGTTTTGGGGGTCGACCACGGCGACGTGGGGCGACACCCTCTTGGGGTACTGGAGGCTCAGTGGGGGGTGTAGGGGCTGTGGAGCACGGGGGTTCACTGTCTCGTCGTACAGATTCGAGATCTACGGGGTCCTTTACATTTTTGGAGCTTCCTGGAGGGGGTTCATCCTCCGGAGCGTGGTAGGCTTTTAAGTCTTTGATATGGGCTCTTGGGTGTCTACGGCTGTCTGGGTCATCCAGTTCGTAGACTACTGGGGAGATAATTCGAAGAATTCGGTGGGGGCCGCTGAACTTTGGCGCGAGCTTCGCGGCGAAGTTCTGGGCACTAGAGGAGAGGAAACGCACGCGGCGCATGACCAGGTCGCCGACTAGGTATTCTACTTCGCGCCGGTTGCGGTTGTAGTACTGTGCCTGGCGTGCCGCAGCCCGCTCCAGGTTGCGATGTACCCAGTCATGAATGAGGGGCAATCGTTTCATGCGGTCGCACCAAAATTCAGGGTTGGTAGGAAGGGACAAGGGGGAAGGGGGAATATCTTTGCGCAGGTTTCTCATGGGGACCGGGTTACGACCATAGTTCAGGAACGCGGGGGTCATTTGTGTGGAGGATTGAACAGCAGTGTTCGTGGCAAACGCTAATTCGGGAAGATGCACGTCCCAGTCACGATGGTCATGCGATACGAACGCGCTCATCATCGTTTTAAGAGTTCGATTGACTCTTTCGACCGGGTTGGCCTGTGCATGGTATGGCGGGATAGGGGTGGGGGTGATACCTAAATCCGCGAGGTGAGAAGATATATGCTTGTTAGCGTATTGTTTGGCGTTGTCCGTCAGAAAATATTTCGGGCAACCCCATCGGTTTATTACTAGGCTATCAAAAGCATCCATAATCGCGGGACCAGTAGCCGCGCGAAGGGGTTTCACCTCGATGTATTTCGTGAACATGTCCTGAAATACGACTACAAATTGATTTTGCTTCTTGCTTGGGGGAAACGGCCCCATGATGTCGGAGCTAACCGTCACCCATGGACCTTCTGTTGTTCTCTCGGTCATTAGACCAGGGGGGGCTTGTTGGGAAACCTTAACTTTCTGACACGAAGGGCATCGGGATACGTAACGCGAAACATCCTGAAATATTCCGGGCCAGTAAAAATCCTGAATTAGGCGATGGTAGGTCTTGTCCACGCCAAGATGACCGGATTGGGGACAATCATGGCACGTGACCGCGACGGGGCGGGTATGACCAGCTTCCAGGCGTCCTGGTCGGTCACCGCCGACTCAATAACGGGGTGCGGCCGATGGTAGTAAATTCTACCATCTTCAATCCGCCAGTTGGGGTATTTCGAGGGGAATTCTCTAATATTCGTTATCTTTTGGGTATACCAGGGGTCGGCATCATCTCCTATGGCGCCAAGGGCTTCTTCCACATTTTCGTACATGCGGGATAATGCGTCGGGTACAACATTGAGGGTACCTGCGCGATGCGTTATCTCCATGTCGTACGCCTGCATAGCTAATGCCCATCGGGCTAGTCGACCGGAGGGATCACGCAAGTTCCGGAGCCACTTCAGGCTATGATGGTCGGTGATGACCTTGCAGTGCGCTCCCTCTATATACGGACGATACTTTTTTACCGCCCAGAGGACGCCGAGGCATTCCTTCTCGGTGACCGTGTACTTCCGTTCGGCTTTGGTGAGGATGCGACTAGCGAAGCTAATCGGGTACTCCTCCCCATTGACCTCCTGGGTAATCACGACACCAAGGGCGAAATCGCTCGCGTCCGTCTGGATCGTGAACTCAATTCCAAAATCAGGGCGTTTCAATACGGGGGTGTGGGTGAGAGAGTCACGTAGCGCTTCAAACGCTTTCTGTTGCTCCTCTCCCCAGGTCCAGGGGGTGCCTTTGGTCAAAAGCTGCGACAGAGGAACGCGATCATGGGAGACATTTGGGAGGAAACGGGAGTACCACCCCACGATTCCCAAAAAGCGGCGGAGCTGCTTGACGTTGGTAGGTGGGGGAAATTCCAAAATGGGGGCGGTCTTCTCCGGGTCGGTTTTCAAGCCGTCTTTATTGAGCACGAAGCCAAGGTATTTGACCTCTTCCCGGAAGAACTCGCTTTTCTCTAGATTTAGCTCCAAACCAGCGCGTTTGAGGGAGGTTAATACGACTTCTAGATAACGGAAGTGGTCCTCCTCATTGTCCGTAGCGATGATGATATCGTCTAGATATGCGAAGACGTGGGGTTCCCCGCAGGATCAATGAGGCGATCCACTAGCCGTTGGAAGGTGGCGGGGGCGTTGGTAAGGCCAAAGGGCATACGTTTAAATTGGAAGAGTCCCGGTCTGGAACTGCGAAGGCCGTGATGGGTCGACTCTGGGGCGCAACGGGGACCTGAAAATAAGCCTGACTGAGATCTAGCGTGGTGATACACCGAGCGCGACTCAGCCCAGCCAGTATTCTGTCCATGGAGGGGAGGGGGTAGGCGTCCTTGCGGGTGATTTTGTTGACGTCCCGGAAGTCCACGCAAAAGCGGAACGTACCGTTGGACTTCTTTACTATCACCGGGTTGCTCAACCAAGGGCTTTCCGCTCGTTCGATGACACCCTCTCGGGCCATCTCATCGGCGGCGTCCTGTGCGACCTTGAGCATGTAAGGGGACAGGAGTCGGGATTTTTGACGAATTGGGGGGTGGTGTTGGACGTCTATGTGGTGCTCCGCCAGGTGAGTTACACCTAGGGAGGGGGTGCGTCCAGGGGGTATAAACGATTGAGAAGCCGTTTTAAACGGGGGTGGGCTTCTCGGGACGGGGCGATCAATCCTACGCAGTCGTACGAGGCATGTGCGTGGGCCGAAACCTCTTTTTCCTCTAATTCTCTAGTTTTCCCGCTACCACTAGTCCACGTTCCGTTTTCCGTGTCTAGCTTTACTCTAAATAGACGCAAAAAGTCCATGCCAAGTACGCATGCGTAATCGAGGGGCGCAACTCGAATCTCCAAAGTCTCTATTTGTTCGTCAAGGGTGATTCGGAGGGTTACTAAGCCAGCGAGGGAGATTGAAGATCCGTCCGCCACTCGGACTTGCTCGCTTGTCTTTTTTAGAAAGGGGGCCACAAGTCTTTTGTAGGTAACCCCCAGATACGACTTAGAAGCGCCTGTGTCTACTTGGGCTCGTATCTGGGTCCCAAGCAACATCAACGTAATGAATGGACGCGGATCAGCGTCCAACAGGGACGCGGAAGGGGGAATTGACTCTACGGACGCGAAGGGTTCCGAAGTGGATCCACGAGGGGGTGACCGGGGGAACCGGTGAGACTTCGTGGATTGGGGTGTCGCGGGTGAAGGAATCGATTTCCCTCGGGAGTCTGTGGTGTTCGGGTGTTTGAAACTATTATGGGGGGGCCTTGGGGACTCTGTCCCTCCCATTAGTAGTTTCCCGAACGTTTCCGTGTGCAGACGGGGCAATCGTTGCTCGTGCGCCCCGGATAACCGCACACTCGGCAAAAATAGCCGAGGGGGTGAGGACATTCGCGATAAATGTGGCCCGTCTGTTTACAGTTGTAACAGCGGACCATCGGGATGGGGCTGGGTGAACCCCTAGGGCTGAGGGGAGGGGTGGATGTCGCGACTTCCGATAATGGGGGAATTCGCTTCGGGCGCGAGAACTGAGGAGTCGGGGGGGTCGGTGGTGAAGGGCGTCGGGGCGGGGCCGACACCTTCGGGGGTTTTGGGCGCGATACCGGGACCGATGTGGCGCGCAGCAGTGGAGATGCGTCAGCCACGGGTGCTGGGGGTGAAGGTGAATCTCCACCCTTTCCCTTAGGCTGTGCCGGGGGGGACGCGGGGGTAGTAGCGGCTAATTTGTCTCTCTGTTTCTTACTCTTTGGAGAGTAGGCGAAAGCCGGGTAGACCGACTGTGTAGCGGGTGGAGGGGGTCGGTAAGATCTTTCCTGACTCGCTACACTCTCGACCTGGCGGCCTTGATGCAGCAAATCCGGAAAGTCTTGTACGGATTCGCGGCGTATGTGCTTTGCGAGGCCGGGCCTCAAGTTTTGGACACAAATGTCCCACTGTTCGTCCACTGAAGGGGGAACCGAAAGTAATCTAAATAGGCTTCTTAAAGCCACTATATATTCTCGAATGGGTTCTTCCGGCCCTTGGGTCCGTAGCGTAATTTCCCGTTTAATACTGGCTTCGGGGCTTCGTTGCCGATAAGCATCCCGAAAATATCGCACGAAGCCAGGGTAGGAGCTCCAGCTGTTCCGTTCCACTCGGAACCAGGCTAGGGCTGCGCCTCTGAAAGCTTCGGGGAGGGCACGGAGGAGGTCGTCCTCTGTGAGGTCACGGCTCGAGCTATACTCTACGAGTTTGGTGAGGAAGTCTTCGGCATCCTCACCTTCCTCGCCCGAGAATCGAGGCCCATGTGACCTCCAGTGTTCGATGGCGGTTTTACCCCAACGAACTGCGGACTGAGACAAGCTCGGGTGGTAGGTTGAGTTACCCGAGGGGAGCTGCTGCCCGACTCGAGTACTACTACCGGGAGGGGGGTTGGGGAATAGATTGTATGTCAAATCTGCCGGGAAATGGACTGCTGTCCTGCCCGGAGGGTTTGACAGAGGAGGGGCTCGATCGTGCACACCTAGTGGCGCACGGATGGGAGGATAGGAGGGGTATTGGTACTGGTAAGATGGTTGGGGGTAGGATGAGGTTGGGTGTGGTGGCTGAGAGTTAGGAAATGGGCAAGGATAGTGAGGTCGCGGGGGCGGGGGATAGGTTGAGGTCGTGGGAGGCTGGTAATCGGAATGTGGGTCGTTTGGATAGGTTGATCGGTCAGGGAAAACGCGGGGAAACTCCGGGGGCTGGGAAAAGAAAGAATCAGATGGTTGCGGGGGCGGAGAGTGGGGAGTTTGATGGGGGAAGGAAGGAGGTTGTCGGGAACAGGGAGTTTCCCGGTACGGTACCTGACCCGGTCGGGGAGCTGGGTGCTCTTCCCGAACCGTTGGCCGGGGATTATGGTCACGTGAGGGTCGGTGGGGGTATTCCCCCAATCGTGGGGGCTGGGGGTAGTTATCACGCGATCCTATTTGGGGTTCATTCTGTGCGAACCCGTGGCGGGGTTCATTCCGGGGGTCCTGACTTGTTGTTCCTGAGAGGGGAGGGGGGTTATTATCCCCAACCGCTGTGGGGTGAGGATTACCGAAGTTTTAAGATACTGAAGAGGGTACACTTCCCCTGGCGGCTTTCGGCGGCCCAATACCTCCCGTTTGGGGATGGTAGAGGGCGCTCGCCGGATCAGACATTTGGGGTAGTGTATGGGGGAAATTTTGAGGTAAGGAGGACTCCGTTCCTAAAAAGGCGGAAGTGCCCTCTACGAATGTTAGGGGGTCACGATAGAACGCGCGGGATCTATCGGAGGGGAGCTGGGTGGGGGGGAACGCGAAAGCACCTAGTCGGTCGCGTTGGGGCATTGGATCCCCATGATCCATGTAGTTGGGATAGGTGGCATTGAGCGACCCATTGAGGACATTCCCAATTATTGGGCAACTTATCGCCTCGTATAGGGTAAAAGGGGGTAAGTTACCCCGTCCATCCACCGCGGGTTCCCATACATCTTCCGTGTCGGGGAACCGTGCTTTGATGGTATGGCGAGCGAGACGATCGCAAATAGCGTCCATTGACCCCGAAATCAGGATCCCTGCACGATCACATCTTCTTAGCAGGTCGCGCAGGTCTGCGATAGCGCGCACTTCCTCCCGGATGGCCATTTGCTGATCCGGGGTGGCTACCCTTAGTGCCAGGGCTCGCGAGGGGGAGACATTGGTCGTTGTCGCCATATTGAGTGACGGTGCCGTTGTGACTGTCACCATGGTCGACGTAGTAGTGGGGGTCATGATTGTGGGGGCAACTGCCCCCATTCCGGGGTAATTGCCGGGTGGGGGAGTACCGGTGGTATCCATTAGTCACGCAGAAAAAACCAAAAAAAAAAAAAAGAAAGCGAGATTATCCAGTGAGCCTAGGCACCGGATACGAGGGGAAAAGGGGGGGGTGGGGGGTTTGTCTCGGTCACACACGAGACACAACAAAAAAAAAAATATAAAAAGAATAGGGACGATTTCTCGAAGCAAAAGAAAAAAAAATTGATTTAATTAATCCCGGTTCTAGGGTGGGGGTAGCGCGAGATTCTACCTCGCGACCGTCTGTCTCAGCAGAGTCCCCTAGATCGAAGGAGGGGGAAACCCAGAACGCAAAGCCAAAAAAAAAAATATAACGGTTTGACGTGCAGTATGCCAACGCCAAAATAGGAGAAAAACAAAAAAAAATTAACAAAAAAAAAAAGGGGGGGGGGGGTTAAAGCAAAAAGGACAAATTCAAAACCAAAAAAAAAATCAAACAAAAGAAAGGGTTTCACCGCCTTGAGGTCTCAATATCGGTTTTCGTGTACCAAAAAAAAACATTTTTATCGAAACCACTTTTCGTTTGTAATAAAACATATGTAGATAAAAAAAAAATAATACAAAAAAACTTTAGCAATTACTCCACCCACGAAAAATCCAAGTTCCAAAAAAAAAACTACTAACTCGAAAACTGGTTTTCCTGTGTATATAATTATTAAATTATTATCACAGGTATCGGGGAATATAAAGAGGAAGGTCACCATAGGGTGGCAAGGTCACTTCGAAGGTTTTTGTTAATTATTACCTTTCGAACTCGGGTTGAAATAATGTGTTACTATTTGTAACTTTTATTTCGTCTTGGGTTTTCTGTATTCTGGGATTTGCTAATTATGGGTATTCGGGAACGTTAAAATGGAATATTAAATATTATTACATTCAAAAGTAGTCTAGTTATTGGGATTTTTCAAAATTATTATTCCGTGAATAATATTATTATCACGTTTATAATTGAAAACGATTTTCTTATCAAAGCTGCTAATTATAGAAATAATATTGAAGTAAACAAATACACAACTTTATTGTTTCCCGGAACTTTCACCGAAAAACAAATAGTTATTAATTAACGAATTCTTTTTGAAATTATATGATTACTTTTTTCAACCGATTTTTATTTAGACACTCAAAATTTTCAACTTTCTTTCCCATTAACTAGAAGGTTGCGGGGGGGAATGTCAAGGTCAGGAAGGAAAAACACAAATAGGGAATAATTATTCACAAAATCATTATAATCATAATTATCCTTAATTCTAATTATTCTTAATAACTAAGTACATATAATTATATATATTTTTCTTAGTCGCTAAATATCTTCAATATAGAATAGGGGAGGGACGCGAAACCGAAACCGAAGCTGGAAAGTCCGAGACCGACTTCGTTTTCTTAAATCGCAAGATTACTAAAATAACTCGCAAAAATGACGACAATTCGAATTCTTCCGGCGAACTCTACCGTTTCCAAAAAGTTTTAGTTAATTTTTAGGAAAATCACAAATTTGATTTTCCCCACCAGGGATGCCATTTATAACCTGTCCGTTAACCTGCGAGTCTGAGAGGGCAGGACACAACCAAAAAAAAATAACGTATGAAGTTAGATTCAATAAAACTATGTATATATTTGTCTTTACTGAAAGGTACAATGGTTTACACGGGTGGCCGCGCTTGGCCCGAAAATTGACGGGGGTTCAAAAATCACGCGACGGTAGAATTTCTACAATAAAAGACCGGAATCACTCTTCTGTGCACAAAACTCCGCGTTATCCGCACGAAAGGGGGGACAGAATCGAATAGGGGTCCAAGGTACTCACCAGAGCGATACACCCACGATGTCGGCCGTACTTCCTTTTATTTAGGCCTGTTCCTCACATGCGAGATCGACAATCGACCGAGAGAAAAAAAAGGAGGCCACGCAAACAATTTAGCCAAGCAAACAATTTAACCACGCAAACAATTTCCACGCAAAAATATCTTTGGGTCCGTTCCATAGCGCGTCAGAAGACGAAGTGACGAGTGGGAGCCGATAGCGCTTGGTAGATGCGCGCGGGAACCGTAGGCGCATCTCCAGCGACCAGGAGCGGAGAATCACCGGGGGTGATACGGGGGGAATTAGAGAGCGGGGTCCAAACGGGGTTTTCCCCACCTACTCGCGGTGTCGGGGAAGTCGCCTCCGTCTTCGTCTCGGGCGGCTTATATGCTGCGATAGAGAGAGAGAGAGAGAGAGAGAGAGAGGCGTTCTGTGACGCAATCGAAGATAGCCACGCTGCTAGAATGCAGCTTTGCGGTGGCAAGAGCTGGATGGCTACTGCCGACTTAGTGGAGGCGCGTAAGATCGCCATCCACGGGGGATAAGAAGGGGAATATGTGACGGTTTTTTTTTTAGTTAGCATGCTGGGCCTGAATGATGCAAGCGAGCCGCGACGAAAAAGGGGGAACGATGCAGGCGCGTCAGAGAGGGGCGGTGTCCCTTCTCGACGGCCACGATGGCTCCTACCATCGGGTGATACCTCCTGCGCTGCCGAGAGGGACAGCCAGGGGAAAGAGGGGCTCGGGCGTTTCGAGTGCTCGGGAGGTGGTGACGCTCCCGGCGGAACGCGCAACCGAGCAAGTGACGGTAATGCCGTTCAGGCGCTTTACCGGCGACTGACGGACGAGTATCCGACTTAATAAAACTGATCATAAAAAAAAAGGATTGAGGAAGGTGATCCTGAGCTCCGGGACACTTTCGACACGCGAGGGAACCGCGGCACCCATCGTGAAGGATCGGCCAAGGGGTAGATCGGTGACACCTTGTCACAATATAAACAACATGTGAACAAAATAAAATAAATATAAGTTTTTCAACGAAAACAAAAAAAAAAAGGAAGTTTTTCGTGTTTTTTTTTTATTGCAAGCTTTTTCTGTATTATATTTGTAAATATTATTTCAACTTAAATAAAAAAAAATCATCATTAGTAAGATCGCCACTACCATGCATCCTCGTCTATTGTTTCGCCAATATCAAATTGGGAATCGCTATCATCATTAGATTCATCCTCTTCATCTTCTAAATTTGGGCTTATCGATAATAGCTCATCATCGTCCTCTGTTTCTTCTGGATCTATGAAAATTAAACAAACATTTCATTTTTAGTTATCATTTCGTGCAATTTTACTTATCTGTTATGAAAGCATGAATAAAAAAGATACCTTATCCAGTTTCCAGCCGAATTCCTCCACATTCAGAGTACTATTTGGTTTTGAAGAAAAAACATTTTTCAACATGTGTCCGATGTATGCTGCTCGAAGGGGATGTTGCTTAAGTTCTCGCTTACAAGGTGGTATTACGCATCAAAATCCCTCGACTTCTGCTTAAATTTATCTGTGGGCTCGATATTATTGGAGTAAGTTAAGGAAAATATTTTTAGACGAGCTTCGTCTACATTGGAGCATTTCTTGATGCCATTTTTCGCCGTTGCATACAAAATTTTACACACAAAATCCTCCAGCGTGGTAAATGCACTTTCGAAATTTTCGCTGTGCGGATTTTGCAGGGTTATAAACGCTTTTTGGAACTCTTGACTGTCTGAGTACAGGATCCATGGGTTCCTTTTTCCCTAGTTGTAAAACGCAGCCAGTTGAAATTGCACCCGGTTAGTGCATGAAAAGCTGGTAGACCAGAACATTTCACTCTTCCCAATGCATGATAAATTTTGTTTATTGGAATGTAACGCCGATTATTCCCTGTGCCATACCATATCCAAATTTTCAGTGACGATGATAGCTTTTCCATGTTACCGAGGATTATAACGAGGATGTCAGTACCAGAACATTTAACTAAAACTTCTTTTCCCCCTTCAAGCTGACATAAGAAAAACGCTATTTTTGTGTCACCTTCATCGTGGCCTTCGCATTTGAAGTTGCGCATTACCTCACAAACGAGAGACGATGTGCCGTCCACCTTGTAACGCAAGCATCTTTCAAATGAAACAAACACTTGCTAATCACGTAGAATATCATTAACTGAGGGTTCAGAGGTCCAGTAGTCCATGATAAACAACGCTAATGCTTTTTTGAAATTAATGTTTTTAATTCTGCTGCAAAATCTAGTGGTCACTTTTGTTCTGCACCTAATAAATGTTATAAATTTCATTAAAATAGAATCAATTAAGATGTAATCAATTCTGATATAAATGATCAATTCAAAGCAATTGAGGGCTTGCGTGTAAGAATGGCCTACTCGATATAGGTTAAATTCAGTCAGATTTTGATCAAAATTTTTTTTATACCTTACAACACTTCATCACTTAGGTATTTACCTTTTAACTCATATCGTTCAGTAAATTTGTCTCTTAAAATATGCTCGTTACCTTTAATAGATGGGCTGTGGTATTCGTCAAGAATTAGATAAATTTCTTTAGCAGAAGGATAATATAGTTTAATATTTTCATTACTACAGTCCCTAATGTATCAGGCATTTGCTGTAATTGATACAACAGAAACATCCCATCGATAATGACAACATCAATATCTGTTGGCTCGCCATTTTCTTCCGAATCATCTCTGATTTTAATCGAATTTTCCAGTATTTTTGTTAAAATTGACTTATCCGTTTTTCTTATGCTACCATGCATATGGCAAAGCGAAAAAGGCACTGACGTCAGTGGGTAAGTCAGAACCTGAATAGGGCAGAGAAATGAAATTTTGACATATTTCTTTTGCAAAATTATAAATCTATCTGCATTGTATATTCTGTACTTGAATGGAAAAGTAGTTGTTTCTACGGGCTTGTTACGTCAACAATTGATAGATGAAAGCTTTTTCAGAATGTTTCGTATAGGGTATAAAATAATTGCAAGCAATTTAGACATTGAGTGAAGCTGTTATGCATTATGTTGGTTATAGTCAAAACAGGTTTAGATGAATCTTATGGTCATATCATGGTTTTACGTGAAAAAAAATGTTTCAAAACTGACTCAAGTTATTTGGTCTTGGTGTTACAGATATGTGATTAATAAGCATTATTATCTTCTCGCTACTAATCTTTTCTCCAGAGCCATAGGCTATACCCAGTAAACGACCAAATAGATCTCGTTAGAATTTTACTTCCGGAACTTTTCCATTTACTTTCATTTTCATTTTTTTGGTGCAGCTTGCGAAATTCTAAATTTTATTTCTTTTTATTACGTATTTATATCAATCTTCTAAATTTTAATTCCAATGCAATCAATAAATTTCTTGAGTGGGTGCGATTATGCACGCTGCGGCAAATAATTAACTCTGCTACTAGGGTAACACTTCGTCTTCCCTTTTAGATATTATTTTAGTCTCTTCATCTGTAAATATTGTAGACGTATTTTTATCAATCGAGCTCGAGATATCTGATCATTATTTAGTTGGGTGTCTTATCTCATGCCCCAGATCACGCAAAAATCAGAAGTTTGTCCAAATTCGGGATTTTAAACATTTCGATAGTGACGGTTTCCATCTGCTTTCTTGTCATGCCCCATGGGGTAATGTATTATGTGGTTACGATACTATTGACAGTAAATTAACATATTTTAACAGTATGATTACTAACATTTTCGATTTATTTGCACCTATTAAAATTTGTCGCATTTCTAAGCCTCGCGCTCCCTGGATAACGGATACTGTCAACATTTTTATTAAGAAAAGAAACTCAGCGCAATCAAAATGGAGGAAAACTGGAAAAGCTTATGATTTTTCGTATTATAAGAGACTTCGTAATTGTACAACCTCAATGGTAAGGAGAGAACGTAAAGCGTATTTTCGTCAATCCGTAGCACTATCTGGTAATAAATTATGGCGTGCTGTAAATTATTTAGATGTAAAAGGAACCTCTTCTCCTGAAATTCCGTCTCACTTAGCTGACTTGAATCAGATTAATGACTTTTTTATCAATATCCCAACACTAACACCTAATATTAATGTTATTAAATATTTTTCGGAGTCTCGGTTCACTAATCTTCCCACACGTATTTATCGTTTAAAGAGATATCCATGAATGATCTATTAAAAGTTATTCCAAAGATAAATGCTCATTCTGCAGGTTGTGACGGAATCTCGGGGGAGATGTTTCTTAGAATTTACAATTACTGTCTCCCTGAATTATTGCACATTATTAATTTTATTATTTCGTCTTGTACATATCCGGAGATCTGGAAACATGCTATTGTGCGTCCTACGCCTAAGAATCGGAAATTGGAATCATTTGCTGATTTTCGTCCAATAAGCCGTCTTCCAATTTTCTCTAAAGTAGTTGAATGCGTCTTATATGAGCAGATTTTGTTACATTGCAATAAATATGATATTTTTCCTATGTATCAATCGGGGTTCAGAAAATCCTTCAGCTGTGAGACTGCTCTGCTTGACGTTTCTGAGGGGATTCTTTTGAACTTTGACCAACAACTCTTCCCTGGTGAAAATCGGGGCGTACGAAAAGAGCGTACAAATGCCGTACCATTAGTGTAAATTGGACCCTGTATGCTAAATGTACACTAATGATACAAATAGCGCCCTCTTTGCGTACATTCATTGATTACCGGAATAGCGTATTAAAAGTGTACGATTAGCGTACCATATTTCCAATAAAAATATATTTCTTACGTCCGCTTATGATACGCTGGTTGTACGTTCCCTGGATTTTCCTAGCGTACTCTTTCGTACGATGTACGTACATTCGTTTTGTACACTGATGTGATGTAAATGAATTGTACGCTTTGTGCACTTTTTTATACATTCAAAAACACGAGGTGCGTGGTTAGGTTAGGTATATACAGGGTGATCGGCCAACCATTACCCAGCGGCTAACTGTAGATTGTACAGATAATTCTGAGCAACTTTTTCCTCTGAAAAAATGTCCGGGAAGGTAGAGTTTTTAAGTTATTCAACACTAAAATTTAGGGGGAAAAACACTTTTTTTTTAAATATCTCGGCTCTGTATGAAGGTATCTTAGCGAACCGAAGCTCATTTTAAAGATATTTTCAAGCTATACAAGTTGCCTCAGAATATTTCTCTTGTTATAGCCATAAAAACGGGGGTAAATGCCGATTTTTCAGGTTTTTCGCGTCTAACTCGTTTCGACACATAGCTATCGAAATATCACATTGGAAAAAGTTGTAGGCCTTGAAAACACAAACATTTTTTATCATCTAATACGATGCGATTAAATTAAAACTGAACCCTATTTGCACTCGTTTTCATAACATTTTGTTATTAATATCGATTTATTTGTCGTACTGTATTTTGTCGACTTTACGAGGCTCTTGTAGGGTTCAGTTTTAATTTAATCGCATCGTATTAGAGGACAAAAAATTTTTGTTTTTTCAAGGCCTACAACTTTTTTCTGTGTGATATTTCGGTAACACATAGTTCAAACGAATTAAACGCGAAAATCCTGAAAAATTGGCATTTACCACGTTTTTATGGCTATAACAAGAGAGATATTCATTGTAGGTCAAAAACCAATAGAGACAATTTATAGAGCTTTAAAATATCTTTAAAATGGGCTCCGGTTCGTTAAGATACCTTCAAACAGAGTCGAGATATTTCAAAAATGTGATTTTTTCACCTAAAGTATAGTGTTGCATAACTTAAAAACTCTACCTTCCCGGAAATTTTTTCAGAGGAAAACGTTGTTCAGAATTATCTGTAGAATCTAAAGTTGGCCGTTGGGTAATGGTTGGCCGATCACCCTGTATATATACAGGGTGGCCGATTTATCTGAAGACATCGAAATATCTCGA
Organism: Trichopria drosophilae; assembly: GCA_030407085.1. Lineage (NCBI taxonomy): Eukaryota > Metazoa > Arthropoda > Insecta > Hymenoptera > Diapriidae > Trichopria > Trichopria drosophilae. The sequence goes on along the minus strand of CM059582.1, from coordinate 65,619,151 downwards.
GAACTATGCACAGAATCAAAAAAGTTGTCGGATGAAAGTTGTTCGACACGAAGGGGGGCATCCAGTGATAATTAAATTTACCCCCTCCCCCATCCCCTGGGGGTGGAGTGGGGGCAAAAACAATAAAACTTAAATAGGAACCCCCAGTTTTTATTGCAGATTTGGATTCTCCGGAAAAAAGTACACCAATTTGACCTAGGAGCTATTGCATTTTGGTTCACAGGTGGCGCTGTAATCGATAAAAATCCAAATTTATCTGAAGACATTGAAATACCTCGAGAACTATGCACAGAATCAAAAAAGTTGTCGGATGAAAGTTGTTCGACACGAAGGGGGGCAAATAGGGACAATTTGATCCCTTTATGAAAATTTAATATTAAAAATTCTAATATTAGAATTTTTAATATTAGAATTTAGTAATATCAATAGCGAAAATTGTTATTCTGATTATGAAATTTTAATAATGTCCATTCGAAAAATTAAGATTATGAATAATTGATATTCTTCATATTAAAAATCAAAACTGATTACATAAAAATTGTGCATACAATATGGAAGCAATTTTATAAATAAGTTTTCTACCTTCAATAAAATTACATTTTAGGTTTTAAATTTATTATTTAATAAACAAAAAGAGGACATCACGCAATCCATTAAAAAACGCGTCATGTCCCTTCACTCAGCTCATTCATTCTCTCTCTGTATGTTTTTTCCGAAATGAGAATAAATAAGCTGAGCATTGACGGTCAAACCAGCTTCTATGAAACAAAACGAAACTCTTACTTCATTTGGGGATTTCGTCGCCATCTACCGGACCCCGAGAGAACTCACTTGGTTTCATACATGTACATCGCTTGCATTTCGGCCATCACCGGCGCCGGTTCTGTTACATAACGCTAGAGGGCGACATAACTCGAAAATAAAGTAGCATATCATTTTATACATAAGTTGAGTCACACGTAACCAGTTCACCTACATTTTTCTCTACTTTCCTGAAGGGAAGTAAATGGATATCGCGACTTTCTAATCCCCATATTAAAATTTAATATTCACGGTCTCTCAGTGTAAGACTGTTTTTGAAGTCCATTGTATTGGTAGTAATTCGGTCGGAGGTCACTTTGCTTTTAGAATAACAACTTTCCGTTTACGTGACTATTTTTTGTCTACCCTTCATTGCTTAAATCGAATTACAAGTTAAAAATGAATCCTGCTACAGTTCCCGAAAAAATCGAAATGTATATATTATATTATATTGATCAATAAAGACGATATTATTATTATTATTATTATTATTATTATTATTATTTATTTAAATTGTCAGGATTTTCTTTACACTCTTCAATCATAGATTTTTTCATACTTTCTCCGATTGTTTCAACATTTAAAATAAACTTTGATACCTTGTCTGGCGCTACTTTTTCTGTTGACACATTTATGGGTGCATTTTTTCTAATATCTGCAGAGAATGGATTTATTCTTTGAAGCATGCTACTTGTAAAACTGTTTGTGTGATCCGCACATCTTGCAATTCGATGATTTAACAAGTCATTAGTGATGACTTCAATGATCTTCAGACCACAATCAGCCATTACGTTTGATATGAGGGCAGTCTTAACCCGTGGTTTGTAGCCCATCTCGTACGAATATTAATTGAGTTCGTAATGTGGGATTTGCCAGTAAGTCTTCTGCCTGCATCGGCATTGATGGTCTGCTCCAACGTCAAATCTATTGGGATACGAGAAAATGGCTTATTTGTTCTTTTGCACCCGAGACTTCCTTTTTTTAATTGCTCTTATAAACCAGGGTGTGTATTATCCATATTCAAGAGTGAATTGAAGTACCATAGTAACCTTCGGTCATAGTTTTGATGATTAAGACCAAAAAAGACATTCGTTAGTTTGTCTATAGTTTAATATAGATCGAAATCACTTGTTCTTATACTTCTCTCAAATAGTAAATAATAACCTACAAGTTTAAAAAAAAAATTAAAAAAAAAGATAGATGTAATGAACAAATTAAAAATATGAATACTTACCCATAAGTTGTAGATATTTCGCGTAAAACTTTTGAGTTTTGCCATGTTTTTCATCGAGTGTTTTTTGTTGAAACTCCATAAATTTTTTTAAAACATCTTGCATCATTTCGTCATTACTTGCTGTCTATAGTGCATTTATTCTTCTGTAGTTTATGCAATGATTGCTTCAAGTTTTCGCCGACAGTGATTTCTTCAGTTTCCAAGATTGAAATTGCAACTTCTGCATCAATAAATGTAATGGTTTACATCGGTTAAAATGTGTTCCAGATAAAAATCCGGATATCGATCCACTTCCAAGCAGTCCACTTTCGACCAATATGGTCTGTAAGCCACACGAATTGATGAAAGTACCTATTACAATAAATATAATAAGTAGTGTGTGCCATGCATCGCACCATGAAAATTACGCAAAACGGTATTTAATATTTTGGTTATAGAAAATTGAAAATTAATATGCATTTGTTTAGTAACAATAGTATTCTATAAAATTTAAGACAGTTGCACATTAAATGTACATATAAAATATTAACATTAGCAAAATTCCCATTGTCGGAAGCCATTGCCATCTTTTAAGTCGCTTATTGCCTTCGAAAAACATTTAAGAAAAGATATCACATTGTGTAGACTTTTAGAACGACGGCGTTTAAAAAGCCATCAGAAATACTGAAAAATTGTTTTTCTTATATAAAAACACTCTTCATTTTCGAAGCTCTGGAAGGGGCCATAAGGAGTAAAGATAAAAATCTGAAAAAATTTAGGGATTATTTTTTAATCATTTGAATCCGATCTGGGGGGCGTCAACAAAAATTGCCACCTTAACTGCCATCCTAATATATATATATAGGCATATATAAATAATCTTCTGAACTCATTTAACTCTGTATCCTGTAATTTTAAAGCTATCCTTGCTATTCCTAGATCTTAGGTTACTTGTCCATACTATTTGCCACACTCATCTGCTATACGAAGAGCTCTACGCATGGTTTCTAACACGAGAGCATGATCTATCGGAGACTCATTAATTAGTGTCAGGTAAAAAACTTGTTGTCTTACTTCGTTATCTGTACGATCGATTCTTGCATTGAAACCTACCCACATCGGGGTTACAATATTGTAACTATGTGAGATCATCCATATTAAATCTAATTTGTTAACGTTTTCCATATTTTCGACATTTATGTCTCGCAATGGAGAATCATATGGCAATGCAGTATCTTTTATGTTAGGTTTTTTAAAACACGGTTGTACATCTAGAAGGCACGATTCAAAAGTTCGTCTTCTTTTTGTTTTTCTAGGATTGGGTACAGAGAATTGGTTGTTCTCACAATTATTCGTACTTATCGAGGTTATACGCCCTACTCTTTCGGTTATGTTTTGAATTACAATTCCTGCAGTGTCATTGAGGGTCGTGCTTTTAACTATGACGCTATCAATGTACCTATCGAAATTGTCAAAAGCACTTCCTTTAAACAGACCTTCTTCGGGGACGATGCCTGATGTACAGACTCCTGCAGAGTCTACAGAACCGTAAGTAACTTCTATCTCCAGTTCTTCAAGAATATTGTAACTACATATGTGCCCATATCTATGAAGGATACGTATAATTTTCTTGTTATTAGTGAAACTTTTAATAGTACTTCCTAGGGCTACATGTTTACAAGGTATCACTTGACCGTTTGATGCTGTATAAATAAGGTCGCTTGCAACTAATTGAACTAGTCTTTCAATTCTGGGACTTTTTCTTCTGCGATAGTTAAAAGCAGCAAGTATGGTCGTAAGAAAAAATGTCAATACTTCGGGAATCCCACATTCTCCGGGCATTAAATTTTCAGCTATGATATTAGTTCCAAATTTGTTTCTTTTATTATTCAGAATAGCACGTCTCAAGAGCAATGCCGCTTTTTGAAGTATATCGTCATCTTGTAGTGTTTCCATATTGATCGTAATGCCTCCGATGGGAAGAATCAGTTTCGTTTTTCTGTAGCTTTCTATCTTGATTTTTTTTTTAAATGCGTTACGTATTTTTTCACTCAAATGTTTTGTATAAAGTACTTCTGGAACTTCTTCACCGAGACCATTGCTTTTTAGGTTATTGTATTCATCTACGGGAGCTTCTTTAAATAGTCGAGTAATAAAATCAAGAGTGCATGCATTTTTCTTTTTCATTATGAATTTGACAATGAAATTCTGCACAACAGCGTACGCTGCTTTATAACAATCTCTAGTCTTGTGCCAAATACCAGAAGGTTTACGTATTTTTTCGGCAAGTAAGTATCGGTAATCCAAAAGACACGACTTATGGCACGGTATTTTAATTTCATTATCTAATTAGTATGTGATATTTGCTAGTCTTTCAAAATTATCACTATTCATAGCTTCTCTAATGATGGAATCCCAGTTGTTCCATTTGTCGCTTGTGCTGAGCGTTTCACTACGACCTTTAACTGTTTTATTTGTTGATTTATTGCAAAAAAATGCAAGTGAGCTTTGTCAAAGAGCCTTTATTTCCTCCAGTAGATTCTTTAACGTTACTTTCATGCGCTGAGTTATCCATATCAGACCAATTATCGTCATCATTGTAATTTGCATCGACGCTTTCAGCAGATATATTTGTGGCAACATTCGGTGAAGGACTGTCAATGAATGAAACACAAAAGAAATTCATTGAAACATGTAATGTGGTATAAAAATATATACTTATTAAAGTAGATACTATTAATTTATTTAAACGGAACAACAATTTTTTTACGAAATCTATTTTTTATGTAAATTTTTAAAAAATCGAGTTTAATTTTCGTGTTTATTGTTATTTTGCTGATGTGAGAGTAAGCACGCTGAGAGAAAAGTTTGCTAGTTCCAATTAAATTTTTGATTATCAAATAAAATGATTGATTCGATACCTCATTTGAATAAAATAAATTAATTCGAATTTGGCCAAATTTTGTTACAAATATAAGATAGTCGATTAAAAAAATATTTATTGCAATAAATAACGGATTTATTTTGTAAAATTAATTATATTTTTGTTAATTAAGCAGATTTAACTGATTCATTATGAATTTCATTGAAACCACTAAAATCATTTCTCCGAGTGCACATTGTGAACGTAGTTACTTATGAAATATAAAACTTTTGTATAGATCTACTCTTTCTAAAGATAATTGAGCTTTAAATTGAGCTTTTAAAGCGTTAAAATTATTCGTACACTTTGAATGGTATCCAGTGTTCTCATTGATTTTATCAGTCAGTTCCACATCAGTATACATTAGAGAATGCTTTTTTTCTCAGCTCCAAAATTTTTGTAGAAGATACTAAGGTGTCAAAAGATGGTAAGGTGGTAAAAGATATTATCGCACAACCCAAAAAAAAATTTTTTCCAACGTTTTCATCTGTCTCGACATTATCAGACATATTTGAGAAATACAATCTACAAAAAAATGTAATGTTTATGTATATAATGTAAGTAAAAACTTAACTTAAAATTTAAATACAAACTTTAATGAAAACAGTACAAATTTTAAAATGTAACAAAGCATATAAAAATGTAAGAAAATATAATGTATGATATTGTAATAAATTGTTTTTTATATTTTCTTCTATTGTAATTACTTTCATAATCTACATTCAAATATAAAAATATAAATGTTTAATAATTACCTGGATTTTCAGCAAGAAAATACAAAATTGAAATATAGCTGGTATCCAAATGGTAGTCAAATAGCTGTATTTTGTAACTATTTCATACAGTTGTTTTTCTAATTGATTTGGTATAAATGGGATAAAATTGTTAAATACATCCGGACTCAAATATATAATATGCGAATAATATTACGCAACGGTTTGTATACAATATATAGTTGACCGGATATATGTTCTCCGGAAAATTGTTCCCGGAAATTCGTTCCTTGGAAAATCGTTGCCCTGGAAAATTGTTTCCTGGAAAATTGTTCCCTGGAAAGTCGTTCCCTTGGAAAATCGTTCCCCGGGAAAATCGTTCCTCGGAAAATCGTTCCCCTGGAAAATCGTTCCTCGGAAAACCGTTCCTGAAGAGCCTGAAAAATTGCATTTTGTTGTATATAGATAAAAATAGCCTGGAATCCCTCGCCCATCCCCTTTTCCTTTCCATCATCCAATTTAAAGTCATGAAAATAATCATTTCCCGACAACTTCCTTTAGTGAACAATTATGGACTTGTCTAAATCAAATAAATTTCATTTACTTACACCATTTTTTTCTTGTTATTATTTTTCAAGAGTAGTAATGTACTTTATTTTCCATTTGTTTTTGATGTATTTTGATGAAATCTATTTTTGTGCGATTGGAAATAATTTTTTCCTGGCGGACGACTTTCAAGGAACGTATCTCCGGCCACCGTCTTATATCTAACTATATGTATTTTTACGTGATCAGAATTAATAGCATCGAGTTGAATAAAAAGTACTAATACTTTGGTCTATGTCATGTGTTCTGCAGTGACTGGAGATGTTACGAGGCATCGCAAGTAATCGCGAGAGCGAGGGAGAGAGAAAGAGGGGGGGGGGAGAGGAATGCGACGAACTGAGGCATGTTCGGTTAGGTTAGGATAGTTTTAGCGGGGGGTTTGGGAGGCGGCAGCCCCCCAAAAGGCATTGTAGATTAGAGTCACACCAAATTTTCGGTGACCGGAGACTTTACGATTGTGCGCGTGAACGATTTTCCAGGGGATCGATTTTCCAGGGAACGATTTTCCAGAGGAATGAATTTCCAGGGGAACGATTTTCCGTGAACAAATTTCTGGGGAACATATTTCCTAGAACCAATATGTATTAACTTACTCTAAACTTTGTAATTTAAAATAAAATCAGAAGTTTATAAGATAGCGTGAAGGATATATACACACAAACACATACACACGCGCGCGCGCACACACCCACAAATATGCAAATTCTTCACACTATTTCACAAACAATTGATTTTATTTTAAATTAAATATTTAATAAACATATATTTGGGTATATGCACAAACTATAAAAGAAATGTAAGCGTGCAAGGGCTAATAACCCCTCTATATTTCATATTTTAGGCTTAATTATCAGTTCTTAAAAAGACATGCGGTAGAAAATGGGAGAACGTTTTCTGTCACGATCTCCCGGTCTAGTAGATGTAATAACAATTCATGTATAAACTTCAAGACGAACCATTTTGTAAAATAATGTAATATCTTCAAAACAATGTACTATAACTAACAAGCGGAAACTTCGAATAAAACGCTTTTATTTCACACCAGTAATTCATACAATATGCTAGAGGTCCAACTTATGACCAAGGGGGAGGTGTTACATCCTATGTAATGCTTATACAAAATAATTTTCACATTTGAAATGCACAAAATAAACCCGGATTTGTCCCCTGTATGTCTACTTTTCCATCAATAGCGTCTTTGTATTTTCTTAAAATAACACGAACTCTAGGAAAAGTAAGCCATATGGTCCCTACTGCGAGATTAGATAGAACACCAAGTGACGCATCGAACTTAACTAAATTTCTATAGACCATACCCGAATGTGTAATTATTATCTCTATGCATTATTTATACCCCTATGATTGCTCAATAGAAACGGATGCACAAAATCATGTTACGGATATTATAAATTAGTACAAACAATGAACGAATAACTTTGGCTAAAAATTGTTAACTTAATTGTTATTTAATTATTAAAAAATAAAAATAAATTATTGTCATGCAAATTTTAATATCCTTTTTATAAGTGTTAGCGATTGCCACATGGTCGCAATTCTTGTGACGGCCCTGTATGCGAGCGTCGAGCCGCGCTGCGCCGCCGGCTCTGCGAGCCCCGTCCTTGCAGTCAGTTCAGTTCGACTAGTGTCCGCATAAACGGTGACGTTTTTGACTCCGAGTAAGTGTAACCGTGAAACTCTAAAATTTTCTTTCTCTCGGTAGACAAACTACGCGACGCTTTAGTCGACCATGACTCTTTGCTCGCGACCTTCGCTACTCAATTTTCTTCGAGACACAGACACAACACAAGTGTATCTTCACAACAATAAACTAGTGTTCTTTGTGTTCGAGACGATAAGTGGTAGTTATTACTAGCTGATCGTTCTCTATTTAATAATATACAGTCAATTTAAGTTTTTCAAGTGGACCGGCCAATAACGCGAGAATTAACTTACTAAATTCGCAAACAATAACCAAACCCATTTTTTGTTTTGTCGCTTAAAATATTTGATATAAAATATGATTTAATGAATAATTAATACAAAATTCTATTTTAATAAATAACTTTATTTCTATTGATGCTACAACTTTCGTTCGTATTTGTACAAACTATTTTGATGTTATTGTAAAATATTTTGTTATAATATTTCAACCATAAATACTGCAACAATAGTTTATAACAGTTCCATGAAAAATCGTACACTTTTGTATCACCGAATTTTCTAGGTTCCGGGAAGAATATAAAAATCTCAGATACAGATCTTTCTTCACTCTGCCAACTACCTCCAATCCTTCTACCCTTCCATTTTCCTAAAGCGAAGTGAGCGCCTAGTGCAGCTTGTCGCCTCTGCCTATTTTCCAATCTCCAAAAACTCCCTCGTGACATGAGCGACTTAAGTCAGTTCCGCACGATCCATACTCTTTTCTCTCCAGATATTCCGTCTGCGTGTCGGAATATCTTATCCATCCCTTCGCTACACCCTTCGGCCTGAAACGTCTGATGTCCTGTACAAATTACCTTTCCAAACCCGAGGTAACGGCGAAAGTTCTCCGTTCATAATACTTACAAAATATAAGAATAAGAAATCGCAAGCAAATAAAGTGATAATTTAATACTAAAAAAAATGTTAAGCGTGCGTATGCGAGTAACCAAATACTAAAATTTATATCAAATTTGGACAATCGAAGTAAACGCTAATAATTAAATTATCGACTAGCTAGTTCTAACGCAAAAATCTAATTAGTATTCATTGCCGACACCTGGCACCTTGGCACCCAAAATTACGACTTCTTTATCCGCGAATATGTCCGAAATCATTCTCGCGGATATGGGTAAGATGAAAAGGGAGAGAAGGAGAAAACATATGGGACATCTAGAAATTAAAACAGGATTCTCTGTCTTAGGTGTCTTGAGTCTTCTAGGCCAATTTAGGTAGGTGGGATATTTTTTGGATAATCTAGGAACTGGGATTTTTGGGACAACATACTTAATTTGAACTAAGAAAAATAAGAAAAAGTTACTAAATCCATGACGTCAGTGCGACTGCGGTTTCCAAGGCCGTAAACCCGGATGACGCGTTCCCGAGTTCGTTAATGGTTCATCCACGCTGCTATCCCTCAGTAATTTCTGCGGTGAACCAAAATTTTTCTTTTGAGGAACCGGATTATGAATATTTTGAGAAAATAGTTTTCTAGGCTGTCCTCGTTCTATTTGGAAACGGGTCTTCCTATCGGGTATCTCCATTTCGGTTTCATCTTTATTATAACTTGGGTCTATAGGGTTAGACGCTTGAGGGCCAGGAAGGATGGGTAGGGAGACATCTTGATTCTCTATAGGGTAATGGGGTTTAATGTCCTTTATATGTGCACGCGGATTCCTACGGCTGTTATGGTCTTCTATTTCATACACTAGAAGGGAAATAACCGTTAATATACGATGGGGTCACTAAATTTTGGTGCTAGTTTTGCGGCGAAGTTTTGGGGACCGGAAGATAAAAACCTGATGCGACGCATCACTACGTCGCCTACTTGATATCACCCGTTACGCCGGTATTTATTATAATAGTGGGCTTGATGTTGGAAGGATTACTTAAGATTATTATGTACCCAAGGATAAGGGGTAATCTCTGCATTCACTCATGCCAAACACTAGGGTCAGTCTGAAGGTTAATTGTAGTAGGGATCGGACAGAACGATTGGAAAGGGAATTAGGGCAGAAATTTAAAAATGCGGGGGTTATACAGGTGGATGCTTGTACTGAGGTATTGAGGGCAAAGCTAAAATCAGATAAATGTGCGTCCCACTCACAATGATCCGCCGACACGAATGTACTGATCATTGGTTTTTAAGGTACGATTCACACTCTCTACAGAGTTGGCTTGGGCATGGTATGCAGAAATTTGGGTAGGGGAAATATTAAGTTCACGCAAATAGGTCTGGATATATCGATAGTCGTATCGTTTATTGTGGTCAGTCAGGAAATATTTAGGGTGACCTCATAGATTAATTATCAAATTATCGAATGCAGCCATTATAGCTACTACAGTTGCAGAACGTAGAGGTTTGATCTCTACATATTTCCTAAACATCTTCTGAAATATAACGACGAAACGATTCTGTCACTTTCTCTGGGGCTAGCCCATGCCATCAGAACTCACGGTCATCCACGGATCATCTGTTGTTCTTTCCCTCATTATTCCTACCGAATGTTATTGTGAGACTTTTTGTCTCCGACAATCTGGACAACGGGATACGTAGCGGGATACATCTTGAAAAATACCGGGCCAAAAGAAATCTTGAACAAAACGATGATAGGTCTTATCGATTCCTAAATGGTCGGCTTGAGGACGATTATGGGCATCGCTAAGTTCACGAAAATGAGATTCAAAGGAAAGAACTAATTTCCAAGAGTCTAAAATCGGTAAGGGCTGACTCTATAATAGGGTGGGGTTTGTGGTATTAAATTTTATCCTCCGCTGCTTTCCAATTAAGGTATTTTTTGGGAAGTCGTGAATATTTTGCATCTTCTGCAGGTACCAAGTGTCGTAAATATCTTCAATGGTGCAAAGCGCGTAATCTACAGTCTCATACATACGTGATAGGGCATCAGTAACGACGTAGGGGGAACTTTTACGGTATTTCATATCAAGGCCATGTGCTTGGAGGGCCAGGGACCAACTGGATAATCTATCGGTAGGGTCACGCAAGTTCCGCCACTATTGTAGGCTACTGTGATCTGTTATAACCATTACATAAGTACCTTCAAGGTAAGAACGATCCAAAAACACACTGCCGTGTAAAAAAGATCACCAGGTTCTTAATAGCAAAAAAAAACAAATTTGTTAGCAAAAAATATATATTTATTTTCTATAATACCATTTTCCAACAATCAGCTTCTTAGTAATAAACAGTAAGATTATAGTACATTTTTGTCACAAATGTATTTGTGTATTTTTTACCATGATATTAATAACGTCGATAACACATTTAGTATTACAATACTCTAAAGAAATGTAATTTTTGATACACAAGTTAGGCTCCCCTGCTATTCTTAAAAACAAATGAAATCGCGTAGTGAGGTCAGGTTCTTTCTGGAGAAAGAAAGTATACCTGCACACAACGGCAATGTAATGCCAAGCATTAACCAGTTAACTTTGCAAATCGATAAATCAAATTACTAATGTTTATACAGGGTGTCCCAGAACTCCGGAATAATATTGCAGGGGGTGAATCCTAACATCACTCTGAGCAAGAAACTTTCATACCAAAATCGGATCTGAAGCTCAGAATTTGAGTGGCGAGCCAGTGAAATTTAAAAAAAAATAATAGTTTTTTTGCAATAACTCGGCTCGTTTTAAAGTTACTTTAACGAATGATGATTGATTTTGAAGGTTTTTTATAGCGCTACAACGTACCTTATATAGACTATGACCTGCAACGAATATTCCGTTAGTTATCGACCGAAAAAAGGGTAAAAATGGCCTTTTTTGCAATTTTTCGCGTCTAACTCATTTCCGTGAAATGCTAGCAAAATATCATATACAACAGCGTTGTACATCTTGAAAAGGCGAAGAATTTGCACCCTCATACGTTTAGTTTTGACAAAAATTGAGCCCGTGGGGAGATGTTAGATATCACAAAATAGGCGAAAAACCCGCTTCAGCAATGCCAAATCCATTTTTCGCCTGTTTTCTGATTTTTAACGTCTCCACGCGGACGCGAAATATACATTGCAGGTCATATGCTCTATAAGTTGTAGCGCTATAAAAAACCTTCAAAATCAGTCGTCATTTGTTGAAGTAACATTGAAACAAGCCGAGTTATTGCAAAAAAACTATTATTTTTTTTTAAACTTCAATGGTTCGCCACTCAAATTCTGAGCTTCAGATCCGATTTTGGTATGAAACTTTTTTGCGCAAAATGATGTTGGGATTCCCCTCCCTGCAATACTATTCGGGAGTTCTGGGACACCTTGTATATACACCTTTATTTCAAACATTCCTCCAGTGGCTTCTCAAAAAACTGGCTGCCCTTTTTTACCAAGTTTTTGATGACAAGGGGAACGTTCAATTTATTTAATCAATTTATTATATATATTTATGATGAAATTTATTTCAAAAACTGCCGTTTACCGGAAGTACTCTGACCACGAGTGGTACCCCAGACTTTAAATTCACGCCCCCGAACCGTGTTAGCACTACTTGGAGTCGTGAACGAGCCCCCAGCTTGATACAACGTCGATTAAATAATAAAGCGGGTCCGTACGTCATTACAGCACTCTCCATACGGGTTTCTATGAACATTTGCTACCTATTTATGCCAAAGTTTAATTGAAACCATTTTCATTCATTTTTATTTGGAATTAAAGGTTGAACATCCTCAGCACAGTTCACTAAATAAAAAAGTTTCACTTTTCACCTACTTACCCAAAACTCTGTGTGTTTGACGTGTAGGTTCTTTCAGTATACAAATACACCTTAGAAAGTAACTTATTCGAACGTATCAATATTCCTGAGATCATCAAAGAAATGAAAATATATAGTCAAGAGCGGATGTTTCCGTGGAATATTTTTACTGCATGTTGAAGTTTTGTTCGATCAATGATTAAAATTTTTGTTTTGTTTTCTTAACTGGCCCTAAATACGTTGAAAATTATTTTTAATTAAAGAAGTGATTTAAACATACCAAAGAAGCGTTGAATGCGAAAAGCATTAATATAACGTTATGATCAATAAATTATCGATTTTATTCGTTATTCAGTAAAATCTGAACTCGGGAGAATTTTGCCCATAATATAATTTAATGCTATTCCAGCCACGAAATATGAGTTCAATTTCACAAAAAGAGCTTGATAAGTCTTAGTACTTATAATCATTTACTAAACATGCGTGCATTAATTGTTCAGGGTCGCGGATGGAGGTTCTAGGTTACAGTGCGCACTATGGTTTTTCATATTATCACTTACAAAACGTACTCTGGGTGCTCAATGTCTACGATTACAGCTCTAGGAACTACGCTCCGTGATTTCGTGAGTTACTAGTTAGAATCCGCGTACCTGGTGTTCAAAGTCACCGATTACGAGCTCTGGGTGGTGCGCTCTTTGCTTTTCCGGATTAGCAGCTACAATAATATGTAAAATGCAAGTAATTAAATTATAGATGTTTAATGAAGAAGCACAAAAAGTATTTCCAATTGCTCTGCTTCACTAAACTGTAATGTCTACAAATGTTGTAAATATATCTAAATAAAATGTTCTTTGTGCCGTTAAAGAGGTGACAAAACCCACACGCACCCCGTAATCAACAACCCAGAACACCTGGAAAACATGCTTCAGTTAATAACGTAAAAACCACGAGGCGCACTACCTAGACACAGTAATCGGCGACCCCGAACACCTGGAGCTAGTATTTGAGCTAATAACATGAAAAATCACGGAGCACCACTACCTAGATACCATAATCAGCGACCATGAATACCCGGGACACGTATTTTAGCTCATGACATAAAAAACCATGGAGCGCGCTACCTAGGCACAGTAATCGGTGATCATGAGCACCCGGGACACGTATTTTAGCTCATAACATAAAAAACCACGGAGCGCGCTACGTAGGCACAGTTATCGGCGAGCCCCAATACCTGGTGCTCGTGTTACAGTTAATAATATGAAAACCCGCGGAGCACCCTACGTAGACCTTTCATTCGCGACTCTGAACATCTAGTTTACATATTTTTAGTAAATAATGTCAAATTATGGTAAACGAAATTAACGGATAAATTTGGCATACGATATGTTTTAAGTCGTTATTTTGCAACCCTTAAGAAAAATAAAAACAGCCAATTCATTACAAACGGTACTTCGGAAAAAATTCGACAGCTATTTTACGGCACATCAATACATACGCGATTGGCGAGATATTATTTCTGAACTATCGACGGAAAAAATCAAAACTTTCAAATACAAGTTTGGCGAAAACTATTATTCACGACAATATTTAAGAAATAAAACTCATCTGAATTTATTATTCCCTCAGTATTCTGGGGAAGGTTATACATATTTTCCCCGCAGAGCCCGAATTTTTCAACAAAAAAGGTTTAATGCATTTTTTGCATATCTTGCTTCGTTTCTTATAAATTTGGCAAATTTCCATATACTAGATGTAAATTACCGGACAGATATTCTGCGGCTGGGTATAGTACCTGTATACGCGTAGTAGACTAGGTGGGCTCCCAGTGTGAACAGAGAATAAACAAACAGACGTATACCAGCGTTATGTGTTGTTGGCTATTTTGAATCTGTTGATCTAAATTTGAGGTCAAATTCCTAAAATTCTAAACGTAAAATCCAATACGGCCGCTCAAAATCGGACAATTTTTAAGCATTTTTCATTATACACGTAATTATAAGAGAATGAACAAAAAGAGAATAAAGAAACAGATAAACACCAGAGTTAGACTTTATGGGGTATATTGAATCTCTGAATCTGAATTAAAAAAAATTTCGGTCAGATTGGATCCGCTATTTTGAATGATTGAAAACTAACTCCAAATTTGTAATCAGCGTCTTCGAAAACATAAACATCTATATCTACACAAATTTCAAATTGGCCGGTCACATTTTGAGCCCATTTTCGAGTTTTCGGTCTTCACAGCGAAAGGGTTAAGAACCTGGCGCATGAAGCGACCGCTTCTATTGATATTTCTTCATGGCCCAAAGCACTGCAAGACACTCTTTTTCTGTCACACATTTTATAAGAGTATTTTTGCTCTGCCTTGGTTAATACGCAACTGATGAAATGGGTGGGATGTTCTTCTCCCGATATCTTACGGGTTAGGGTGAAACCGATCGCGAAGTCACTATGGTCGGTTTGGATCGTGAAAGGGAGTTCAAAGTCCGGACGCGCTAATACTGGGTTGCGGGTGAGAGCAAAGCGAAGAGAATCTTTTGCTGTTCCATATCCCACAGCAAAGGAGTGTTTTTGTAAGCAATTGGGTCAATGGAACTTGATCGCGTTAAGTTAGACAGAAAACGCGAATACCAGCCCAGCATTCCTAAAAATCGGCGGAGCTGCTTAATATTCTTGGAATGGGAAAACTCTAATCGAGGAGATATTTTATTTGTGTCGGCTTTGAGACCCTCATGATTTAATAAAAATCCTAAATATTGTAATTCTGTACTAAAAAAGTTACTTTTTTCTAAATGTAATTCTAAACGGGCGTCACGCAATCGGGTCAACGTTAATTCGAGATATTTCAACCTCATTATCTGTAGCAATATTAATATCATCCAATTACGTAAAAAAATGGGATTCCCACGCTCGATTAATGAGGCGGGCCATTAGTCGCTGGAAAGTGGCCGGAGCGTTGGTCAAATCGCCGGGTATTCTTGTGAATTTGAAAAGACCACGACCGAGTACAGCAAAAGCAGTGATAGGGCGACTTGAGGGTTCTACAGGAACATGAAAATATGCCTGATTTAAATCGAGTTGGGTTATACACGCGGCACGACATAAACCAACTAAGATCCTATTTATATACGGGAGTGGGTACGCGTCTTTACGAGTTATTTTATTAACTTATTATTTTATTAATATTATTATTCAACATAAATGGTTTAAAAATTTAACAAATACTTACATACCTGAAAACATTATTAATATAATAGGTCTTGGACCAAAACATGCCTTTTTATCAAATAAAGATCAGTTTCCAATAAAAGATTTCATTTCTGGTATAGAATTTCAAAAATTGAAAACATTACCGATAATGAAGGTAACATAATTATCGACGAAAAGAATAAAACCAGATCCAAGTGTTAACATCTTACACAATTACATGACACATTCCAAAAATGATTTTTCCACTAATATAGATTGCCCAAACAACACATATATAAAAAATTTTTTAAATAAAAACAAAAATATTTTATTTACACAAGCTGATAAAGGTAATATAACAGTAGCAATAGATAAAAAGGACTATCTACACAAAATGGAAAGCATACTCTGTGATGAAAATACATACACAATTAGTAAATTTGAATATACAGTTACTTTACAAAAAAAACATTTATTCAGTTATAAAAAAGTGGAAAGATAAAGAATATATTACAGAAGGGACTGCAAGACGTCTAAGAAAAAATAATGCAATTACTCCAAGAGCTTACGGTTTACCAAAGATACATAAACCTGATATTCCATTACGAATTATAGTTTCAACCATTAACTCACCTACATATAATATAGCTTCATTTTTTAGTTCCATTTTGACATCTGTCCATGTTTTATTGAACATATTTTTTTAAAATATATCGGAAACAGAAGCTTTATGAACAGTGTTTTTTACACAAGTTTTAATTATTTTATTAACGTCACGAAAATGTACGCAAGAACGAAATTTATTGTATTGTATTGTAGTTTATTAACCCATATGGTGAATATAATAAATTCAATTAGGGTAGAGTACACGTAAGATTATAATACACATTACATTTGATTAAAACTTAACTTAAAACTAAAACTTAACGCGCACATGTTATAACTAGGCACAAACCCCTGCACGACGGCGAGGAGCAATACCGTTTGCATTTCAAGAGAGAAAAGTAAATATACAAATTACTAAATAAACGAATAAATTAAATAGAAATATATGCGACAGGATGAAACGTTAGAACTCCATTAGAAAGTTACGCCGTACAAAACAATTCTTTACGAAATAATATAAAAACTTGGTAGCGGCTAGGTCGTCGGTGCATAGCACTATTGTCAAGAGGTTTGACCCAGAAGACTGACCCATCCCATGACTGCGGCGCAATCGAATTCTACTTGGGTGTGCAAGGGGACCAGTCGCACAAAATGTGGACTAAAGTCTCATCGACTTCCATGTTACATGCTGAGCATATCGTGGTTGGATTATACGAGAAAGACGAATTACCAATGCGTAAGTAGCGGGAGTGGACTGTTGCCGTTCTTAATTGAATCTTCAAGCGAGCGAAAGGAATGGGACAACGTTCCGAGTACAAGCCTGCATAACCGTCGGTGAATTGCCTGGGAATTTGGATTTGGGCGGAATCAGAGGGAAGATATCGTTGGAGATCATGGTTGCGTTGGGTTTGGGCGAAGTTCCTGCAAGTCGCGTCCAAGCACGCCTCCCAATTTTCTTTCGACAAGTTAGCCCACAGGTCATCATAGGTACGCGAACATAGCACGAGCCTCAGGTGGCGGAACCAATTTAATGGCGACTCATTTGCGTTGTCCGAGCGGAGCTCGCGCAACCTAATCAGGCCCACCCGTGGTAGGCTCGTCGAGGGCTGACGAAGAAGCTTGATGACAAGGAGCATCGCTCTGCGCACAATTTCAACCGAAATATTGTAGAGCCCCAGTTCTAAGCGAAAGAGGTAAGCTGGTGTTGATCGCGGAATATTAAAAAAATTTTTACTTTACCACTTTTTAAAAAATCCGAGTTGAATGGACTCTAACCGTTCAAGGTAGCAAAAGGCCCTGCAGGGAGCAGCATACAAGAGAGTGGATAAAATTGACGCCTGGTAGAGCTTAAGCGCTCCAATCCACGAGTCTCCTCTTGCAGAGGACATAATAGCCAGAACCGAGGCTGTGGCTTGACGTGTCCTAGATATTGCGTATTCTGCCGCCTTCAGCCCCTTCGCCGACGAGGAAACGATTGTCCCTAGGTAGGTGTAATTTGCTACTACTTCCACCTGTTGATTTTCGTAAACGAAATTCCTGAAGGAGACGTCGAGACGACCCCCCCCCCTCCCCCCCCTCCTGAAGACTAAAATCTTTGTTTTCGAGGTATTGACTGTCAATCCATTATCTTTGCAATATTTAGCAAGGGTCTGCAGCTTTGATCTTAAGTCATTCTGGGAGTATGCGAAAATCGCTAAGTCGTCGGCGATGAGCAGCATCATTAGGTCATAGGTCAAGGTGAAGTCGACTCCTCTTAAGCCTTGCTCGCGAAAATAAGTCGCTATATCCGAAGTATAGAGTAAAAATAGGAGTGGACTTAAAATTTTCCCCTGCAGTAATCCCTCTGTTATCTTGAAGTATTCCGATGAACCGGAGTCACAGCTTATTGAAGACATCGCTGTGTCATAAAGGGCTTTTAGTAGTCTTACCATCCTTGCGCCAAGACCTAGGTTGAATAATTTACGCCATAGTTTGTCATGCGGGATCGAGTCGAACGCCGTGCGGAAGTCGACAAATAATACATAGCATTTAGCACCTTTGTTTCTCAGCATTATCTGGACTGCAGCATTTAAAGTAAAGATGTTGTCCTCCGCCGAACGACCCCTTCTGAATCCAGCTTGTTCGTTGGGCGAAAAAAAATAACACATATGAGAACGACTCACCGCATAGAGATTTCATTAACTCTGCGGGAATGGCGTCTGTACCTGGTGCTTTACCGGTTTTAAGCTTCTTCATGCTCTCCATGAGTTCCTGATGAGAGATTGGGCAATCAAGTTCACTTGTATAAGGTCCATCGAATATCATGATGTCTGGTGACTTAGGCGGGTATAAATTTGCCAAATGACTGTTCCACATATCCAGGGACACACACGAGTTAAGCGATGTCACTGACCTCGGCGAAATGATCCGCCATCTTTTTAAAGTATTCTTTTTTCGCAGAAGAAATGGTAATGCGATAGTTTTTTCTGGCTGAAAGAAAATTCGCTTCATAGGTACTCGTGTAATTATTAACTCTTAACCGATACAAGGCGTGATTCATCCGCTTGCGAGCATGCCAACAATTTGCATCAAACCACCGGGAACCCGATCCTATATCGCTTGATCGCCCGGGATTTACATATGTAGGCGATACAACGCCTGCTCTTTCCGCCAGATTGAGGATACCCGAGCAGAATGCAGGAAACAGATGGCCATCCGTACAATTATAATGACTAGACGGGTACGGGCTTGTTGAAAGCATCAAATTTTTTAACTTGGATTCTCCTTCGTGCGTCCAAATTGTTCAATAGAAAAGTCTTTGATAAAGTGAAGGTGGTTTCCAGAGACCCTCAATGGACATAGGCACCATATAATTAAAAAAAATAGTGAGCACTAATAAAAATAGGACGAACTACTACTGAGGAACTCATCATGTTTTTTTGTTTCCGATGGCCAATCGAACCGATGGCACAATGGAACCCTCGTGTCAGAAGATAGCTGCTGCCTTCTATACTAGCGGCAATGTAGAACGACGGTGACTTTTCCCTTGGCTTATGCTCCGGATGAACCTAATAGACTGCTACACGACAAACAGCTGATGTGACGGTTGCCAACCCTTCAAGCAGCAGTACCGTACTAAGAAGACCTCCTGGTATTTCTGGTGGCCGTTCCCACACGCCGAACCGGCTATTAAAAGACAGAGTCGATGGTTACTAGTCTGGCACTAAAAGTGGCTGGCTCCTGGACCAAAACAGATGCTGCGAAAGAAAGCTGTATTAGTGTAGTCCAGAAAAGGGAATACGTGTTCTTTCGCGGTTATCGCTGAAAATCCACTGGAATTTGAGCGTGACAGATGGCTCTGGAAGACGCTTCTCGTGCCTCTGCTCGAAAACGGTCTGTTGTCCAGGAGTTATACTTCCTTGTTCGGTAGCTTGTGGAAAAGTGTGTTTTCACCCGCAAAATCGCGCACATTTATATGCTGGTCGAAACGCTGACGGAATTTGATTGGTTGATAATTAAATGACTCTCTGATCTCATAGGAGAAATTTGAGAAACACACAAAACCGACGAAATATTTAAATTTTTGTATAACTAGCAATTTTCCTCTCGTAAAAAACGATTTTTTTCAATTAGTACAAAGAATTTCTTTTTTTGTTTTTACAATAAAAATAAGAGATCTCATTTTTTCAAAGAGATATTTCTAATGCGAAATGATGATTCTGCCAGATAAATTATCTTTATGATCTCGACTTCACTTATGCAGACGTACGAATCAAGATTAATTAAGAACTTAATTTTAATTAAAACAATTTATTTTAATACTGTAATCGGCGTGTCTAATTAACGGTCACTCAAGTTTAAGAATGGTAGGCGGGATAAGGATCTGCAAAGGATTAAGGGTTCTTCTGGAATTCGACTCTAATTCATAATTAGTGCTATAATACGTGGGCTTCGGGTCAGCTAGATTATAAGAAAGGTCAGGTTGAAAATGTACTGAAGCTGCAGGAGTGAATTAGTGGTTTGTTAGGAATTTACAGGTTGTCAGTGATGGGGATTGTCAGATCGTCTTTCTATTGGTGCGGTGAGGGAATGAAGGCCCTCATAGGAACAGGGGGTGGGAGGTTATTTGAAATTAGACTTTTTTCAATACTGAGGATTGATAGTCCTAAGTCGTGAAGAATTTATTGGAGGGGTGGAACCAAATGGGAAGTTTCTGGGAAAATAAAACTTTCCTCGCTAAAAGTGATTTGGGTCCTAATAATAGGCGCGTGAACGATCTGTTGGGAAAACGACGGATGGAGCTAAAGCGTTTAACCCCTAAACTACGGCTGTAATTTCGAAGAAAGTGCCCAAAATGCCAAAAAAATTGTGTTGGATTTTAATTGGATCGCTGATTTCGTATATGGGGTCAGATTTTGGAAATTCAAAATGGCCGATCCAATATGACGTTGCACTACATTCACGTCATTCAAAACATTTCCTTACGAAAATTCGTTCCAGTTCAAAGATTAAATATCCAACAAAGGATGCATTAACTGTTACGTGAAGGGTATTCGAAAAGACGTTCGACTAAAGTGTCAAAATTGTGACGTTGCTTTATGTGGAAGTTCTTGTTTCGAGAGCTACCATAAATTATGACTTCTTGATATACCATATTCTAGCCTTTAAATCCACGTTATTATATAACATTTGTTCTACATGACCAATTTATTTTTAACTGTTATATTACCTCGTTCACTAATATTAAATAAATAATATAAAAAACAACAAGAAAACGAAAAAAAAACAATAAAACAACCAAAAAACATTAGAAAAGTGCATTTTCAAAACCGTCCTTCAACCTTCTCGTGATGAAGAGTGTATGTGGGTAAACAATGAAATACCGAAACTAACGAAGAGAGGACCGAGTAATGAGTTTCAAACAAAATGGATCAATTTCCGAGAACTGTATTCGGATCCGACAGTTTGAATATTTCAAAATCTTACTTTAGGTTCATAATCAGCGACCCAAAAAAACCAAAGTAACAAGTTTCAAGCAGAATGGCTAAAAAACTCTTTCTAAAAAAGTGTTAGCCATATAGGATCAACCATTTTGAATTTCCAAAATCTGACTTTGGATTCGTAATCAATGACCCCAAAAACCCTTAAGTAACAAATTTTCAGCGGTTTTATAAACTTTTCATGCATAAATTGATTGAAAACAATGTCATACTTCATGACGAAGATTTTTTGAAAAAATTGTGAAAACTACCATCTTTGTGAACGTGTATATTTTTTTTTACACATCCATTACGAAAATGGACGACCTCATCGTACTCAGTACACCTTAGATTGTCTAGAAATGGATTCCATTGTAATTCACATAAATTCCAGAATTTGTTAGGCTAATTTATATCATGACGAAGATTCACGATTCTCCGGCAGTCTGGGAACAGTCCGAAATGACGAAGATCTTCGTCATCAGCAGTCAAGAGATTAAAGAGGAAGGAGTATCCTTATTTATTGGAGAAATGTTGTTGGGTGGTTGGTAGGTAGAAGTTGATGGGATCGGGATTGTCTGGTTCCATTCATTTTCATTTAACACGAGCCTTATTACAGCATCTGTCAGGACCTGTTGAAGGATATAGGGAGAAGCGTCATCGTTACTATCCACTTTTTCATCCCATTGTACGTCGGTAACGGAATAATCCCGTCGAATAAGGTACGGTGTCAGGCTATGACGGATTTCGGGTACGGTGCCGGAAACGCTGAGTTGATTGCGATCGCAGAGGTAGATCAAATCTCTAGTCGGAGAAATAGTTTCAACCTCTGCTCACAATGTCAGATGGTGTGGCTATTTTACACGAAGCTATGCACTAAGAAGACATTGATGTATGTATCGAAACTAGTTGCATAATTGGTATTTTAGGTGCCCTGCCTCCCTTGTGGTATAAGGACACCCACTCTTCGGGACAGGTACTGATTGGAATGCACGTACCAACATCGCCGACTGTGACACCCGACGGCGGCAACAAGTTGGCTACTGCATTTGTTGAATACAATCTGTCTGCATTGCATTCTATGTTGGTTCAGAGAACCTTTCTAACGTTGCCATGACCCGTCTGAGGCCAACCCTTACTGCGGGTTCTGCCGATAAACGGACACGCCACGCCGTAGCGATCCCCCGTGCGGAATCCGCCAGCAGGGGCTTAACACCGCACCCTGACACCCTCAGTACGGTGAGTATCTCGAGTCGTCTAACGAACAGGCATTCAATGGTAACAGAATAGTCAAACTCCCTCTTCCTTGCGGACGGATATAGCCGGTCCACTTGTTGTAAATGGAGTCATTCACTTGACGCTACTTAGTCGTATCACGTTAATGAAATTCGCCGTGAAAACGACGGATTAGGGGAGAGGAAAGGAAAGAATAATTCGGCGTTTGGAAGCCGACCAATCACAGACCGCGGCAGTTAGAAGGACATCTGGACATCCTTCCTTCCTTCGGATGATTTGATTGGAGGAGTTGGTTCGGCTTCCTTCCTTTCTATCTCCTGTAGATGAGCGAGTTGGCTTCCTTCCTTCCTTCATGTCAATGATCTCGACCGCCTGCGCAGATGGTCCGGGGCGTCCTCTCGGCTCGAGGCCGTCGGCCGGGTAATCCCGAGTATAAAACTCAGTTTCCCAAGCCTGAGGTACACACACGGCGTCGGCGTAGTATCGGCTGGATTCCCCGCTGTAGCTGCACCGCCCGTTGTCGGAAGATATCCTTTCGTGGCTCACACACGTCCTTGTATACCAGGCGGCGCACTGTGTAGTTCAAGAGGCGTTAAAAGGCTCAAATTAATATTCAGCGCGATCCGCTCCATCGATTTTAATAATCTTTTTTTTTTTAAATTCAAGCTAATTAAATTCTGAAGAGATTCCTGGAGGCCGATTTTTGAAAAATAACGTTCCATCGTCGATAAGTAGACGAAAGTGCGCGCGCGTTCGGCGGTGATGTGCGTTCTGTGCGTCCGTTATTAATATTCTGCATATAATAGTTTTTTCAAAGGTAATCTCTATACAACATACGTACAAGCAAGTAAATATATACACATATACATGCAAATAGAAACATTTTCGAGCTCGAAATGTCGTTGCCACACCGGTCTCACGGATTTCTAAATACGTTCGTTCCAGATGTTAGTGAACAATATGTATAACGTATTGAGACATGTGATCGGTCTATGGTTTCTCGGATCGGACAAGTCTCCCGATTTTGGGATCAGTGTCGTTCGGCCCTCCACCAGCCAGTGCGGAATGGGTTGGTCTCCATTTATATAAGAGGTGAATATTCGGGCTAGGTGTTGATGGACAGAAGTGAACTTCTTCCACCAATAGTTGTTAATTCCAGTCCAGCCCGGCGAGGAGAAATTCTTCGCTCCTGTGATGGCATTTTTCACCTCTAATGCACTGACGGGTGGGCAATCTTCACTTTGTTGTGTGACTTCGCACTCAAAAAGTACTTAATAAAAAAATATTTTATTATAGTGTTTTGGAAAGCTATCGAGATAAGCTATAAGAATATGCAATAAAATGGAGGGGGTTCTATTTAAAAAAATAAGATTGACCTTGAAATGACCTTGAAGGACTTGGTCAAGGTCAAATTCAAGGTCATCATCTTACTCCCCGCTTGAAACCATACAACTTTGCTATTGGACATTTTCTCCTAAGTGCATTCTAACTGAAGATATTAGGGGGTCCGATACTTTTCGATGACCCTGTATAATAAACATAATAGTGAAAAACAATAGTAGTAAGTAGCAAAATTCAACGAATACTCTGCACATCCCGACGAAGGAAGGTACTTAGCTTTATTTTAAAGTCATGGGCCGATGATGCATTCCGAACATTAGGGGGTAGCGATTGCCAGAAAGTAATAGCGCGAATCCAGAACGAGTTCTTGTAATAATCGGTGCGACAGAAAGGTATTTGAAAATCAGAGTGGGCAGTTCGGGCAGAGGTACGTTGTGTAGCTGGATACGCGACAAATTTGTCTCTAAGGTACGTGGGCTGTGAAGTAGACACGACTTGGTAGGTTAGCGACGCAAGGAAGTAGTTTCGACGATTTTCAAGTGACATCCAATTTGCTCTCTGCCAGTAAGGTGTTAGATGTTGATCACTTCGCAGCCGGTAGATATAGCGCAGTGCTGAGTTTAGTAGGCGTCGTATCTTCGTGTGAAGATAAGCAGAAGCATCGCTAAAAACGAGACACGCGTAATCGATGTGAGGGAGAACGAGGGCGTTGACGAGCATAAGTTTGATGGATGATGGTAGCGTTGAGCTCCGAAAACGAAGACGATGTAAGGTATAGTGTACTTTCGAGCTAATGTATGCGACATGGCGATTCCAGGTCAAATCGGCAGACAAAAAGACTCCAAGATCTCTTACTTCGTTGACGTACGGTACAGCATACCCATTGACAATGATCGGTGGTACTTCAATGGTTTTAATGGTAGCAAGATTTTTCCTACATCCGAGAATGATGGATTTCGTTTTTTTGTCACTGAGTGTAAGACCACGTTCTTGGGTCCATCTGTGAAAGGCTTCGATGTCACTGTTCAGACGCTTGATTGCATCGTAAAGAAGACAAAGAGATGTTGTTATATAAAATTGAGTGTCATCCGCAAAAACGATAGCCGTGTCACGACAATATCGAAGCCGTGCAAAAAAGGTGTTGAAAACTATAATAAACAGAATTGGACCCTGACTAGATCCTTGCGGAACACCAGTAGTAGTTCTAAGCCTTCGGCAAATGATCCATCGCTACCCTGGATAGTTTGTGATCGATCGCTGAGGAAGGAGTGAATCCACTTGATTGCAGTTTCGCCAAATCCTATTTGCCGCAAACATTTCAAAATTAACGTGTGGTTAAGAGAGTCAAAGGTCTTAGATATGTCAAAGAGCACGAGGATTGTTACGAAACCCTGTTCAATACCGCCTCGTACGTCATTAAGTAACTTAAGGAGGGCAGTTTGGGTACTATGATATCGCCTAAAACCACATTGCCGTGAGTGAAGAATGTCGTTGGACTCAATGTAATTCATTATTTTGCGAGCTACGATAGCATCCAATAATTTGGCGATATGCGAAGGGTTCACAATAGGTCGAGTGTCACTTGGTGTACGTGGGTTGGAAGTTTTGTTGAGGGGAATTATATATGATAACTTCCAGTCCGATGGATAGATCCCAGATGAGAGCGACAGATTAAAAATAGCAGTGAGTGGGAGAACGACTGCTGATAAGATGGTCTGGAGATGTCGCAGTTGTACTCCATCAGGGCTAGAACCTTTTGATTTAGAAAAGGACGCATTTATCTGACTGTGTTCTTCAGTGCTCCGCAACTTAGGAAAGGCAAAGATAGGTGAACTAGCAGCAGGTATAGAATCCAAGATCTCGTAAAGTTTAGCGACACTACAAGACTCCTGCACGGAAGCGACAGTGCTGTAATAGTTGTTGAGCTCGTTAGGAGTGAAATGTTGTAGGGCCGATTGGCTTGTAGCAGCCGTTAGTCCGTATTTTCTTAACAGTGCCCAAATTTTCATGGGATTTGTTAGCTCGCCCAGGGAACCACAAATATAGTTTTCTTTAGATTTACGCAAGGAAATCTTAATATGCTTGCGTAATTCTCTGTAACGGTTCATTAATAATCCGTTCTTGGTGCGCTTGGCTTGTAAGTACAACGCATTTCTAAGCTTGATCTGTCGCTTGATATCTGCAGAAAGCCATGGCGCTTGTGGCTTTTTTAACCTTCGGGTCGTAAGAGGTGCGTACTGGTCTAATTTAGCTCGTAATATTCCGTAGAAGCTAGATAGCAAAATTGATAGATTACAATTTGGTGAGATAGATTCAGTGTAAAGTTCCGGAACATTAATGCGTATTTCGGAGTCTAGTTCAGCATTTAACGCCTCAAAATTGCAATTTCTAAAATTGCGAAACGTCACAACCTTCGGACTATGGGAATAGTTAGTAATATTATAGTTGATACTAATAAGGTCATGACCAGCGGCGAAGGGTTGAGACGATTGCGAAAAATTCACTACTTTATCTTTTGAGTCCACTAGGAAGACATCGAGAAGCGAGTGGGTGTCATTGACGTACGTGTGATTCGTTGGCCCAAACGGTATTGCGTAGAGTGAGAAATCACTGATAAACTGTTTAAGAAAATTTGAATAGAAATTGTCGGCTAATAAATTGCAGTTTAGGTCACCAGTAATAATTATATTTTTGAACGTGGGCAAGTACTGGATTAATTTTTGAATAAAATCGGTAAACATATGCCCTTCAGGCCGACGGTAGACTAATGCCAAAAGTAATTTACTGTTGGGTGGAATTTTGATATCAAGAATAATATATTCTGGATCATTAATAGAAATATTTATTGATGCTTCTATAACAATATATTGACAAGAATGATGAATATAACATGCGACGCCACCGTCTGACATATACCGATTCTGACCCGCTGACAGCAGTGCTCAGTCATTACGAATTAAGTTGAAAGTGGGAATAACAAGTGACTGTGTGGAAATGTCAGGTGTTAGCCAGGTTTCAGTAATAGCAAGGATTTGGGTATTTGTACTTTGGAGAAGAATCTCAACTTGTTGAAAGTGGGCGCGCAATGAATTGATATTACAGTGTGACACATTGAGTGAAAAAGACTATGGATTACGAATATTTTGGCTATCGGCTACAGTGCTAGGTACCACATTGGTGGGGAGTCATTGGATTTTCATAAGGTCGAGTTACGTGACGATTGGTATTTCGGCATGATGTGCAGCTTTTCGAAAGAAAACACAGCCGTTGCGGGCCCAGACTCTGGAGTTAGGGATAGGTCGTGCCTTTTTCTTCGCTTTCTGCAACAAGGAGTATAACGGCTTAGCATATAGCCCGTTGACAAAGACGGTAGTATCGTCACCCTCGTATAATTCTGGGAAAATGTCAGCTCTAGTAATTTTGCCCACTTTGCGTTTCGAATCCATAATGTGATCGCGAATTTCCGTTGATAGAAATTTAACTACGAGCGAAAATGTAGCTTGCGCTGCCGTTGTGGTAACATTTTTGAAAAAATCTGCCTTTCTGATACTTATAATTTTATCAGCGAATTGTGAAACCTTTAGACGCGATAGCACGCGCGCAACGATCTCTTCGCGCGTCAGCTGACAGGAGGTAGGAAGACCTTCGATAACGAGCTCAGAATTTGGCCGCTCGTATGCCTTTTGAGCTTTAAGGCGTTCGATTTCCGTGGTATTTTGATCTACTCGATGAGCAATAGACGTTAGATACGTTTGCAAGTTTTCCAAACGCGCTGAATTATTTAAGGTTTGCTGCGTATGAAACGTCAATCGCTCATTGAGATCCATACTCTCCCAATTTTCTGGCAGGGAAGCTGGTTGTGCGACCGGCGGCGGCGGCAGAGCCGAAAACATAGTGGGTAAATTCGGAGCGAGCAAGGCGGGGCGGAAATGAACTGGACTAATAGGCGAAGACACGGACAACGGTGCGTGGGGAGCACTATGAGACACCGATACAGGTGAGATAGTGGAAACGGACGAGACGGCACTAGAAGTAGGGGAAAGTGGGGAATATCGACAGCGCGCACTGACGTGTTGGACAACAAAAATGAAAAAGTCCTGGCGCAACAATTATCCGGTGGTTTATAATTAACGTATTCCAACGCACACGACCGATGAAACGTCGAATTACAAGACGACCACGAATATTTACTGCGAACCGATGCGTGGCATCTGCTGCACTTTAACAATTGACCGAATTGAGAATGCGGTGACAGTGACGACTTAGTGTGCCGTTTTGACATCAGCTTACAATACTGTATATATTAAAAAACACAGACGCACAGATCACTGGACCCGTCAATAAGCACGATGACATATAGATGTGGCAACCTATTATAGATGTCATATATCCGTTTGTAAATACCAGGCGTTGTGTCCGAGAGCGTGTAAATACTTTGCTGCTCCGATGACTATTCGATGGACACACACTGACGACTGACGTTTTCCAATGTATACTGTTTAGAAATGTATCACGTGGTAGGCTTGCGTAGTAGATCCTTCGGAAAAACGTTGACACGTTGCGATTGAGTAAATGGTTCTATCGTGATCAGTAAAATGCACCATGGACCAATAAACACAAAAGAGCACAGAAAAGCAGCAGAGTGTTGGTCCAGAGACGGTGCACCTTCTATAACAAATTCTCACACAAGAAACCGATAAATGTTGAGACAAAATCAAAATTTAACGGTGCTAGAAAATGAGCTGCTTACTACTCACCGATTCGGGTGGGAAAATTTTCATCAATTGTAGAAAGTAAACCGCCTGTATAGCGTCCGTAATTCGACGGTCGCGAAGCCGGAGAGAAAATCTTTGAAGAGCCCGTTTTAAACTTTCTTACCCGAGTTTCTTCAGCACACCAAATTTCGGAAAAATTTAGAATGCTATAAGACGAATTAAAAAACGAACGCACAAGATTAAAAATACCGCGAGCTTTCCAAAAGACAATTTTTACCCCGTTAAACGAAGAAAGAGCGCCAAGTTGAGTCGTTGATCGCACCGGTGATGAAGAGATGGAGCATAACGAATGTGAAGTGTATGGTGGAGGACGGGATCCATTCAAAACAGTTGCTGCTGCCGATTAGAACCCGACGCTTGAGGTACCGCAGCCGACGACGAGGGAGAGCGACTAAGAAAAGCGTTGGAAGAGCCACTAAAGGTGGCATGGCGAAGAACAGAACTGCTGTTGAAGGAAGAGATATCATTCAACTGTGAAATGTTCAGTCTCATCGGACCACTTGTACCACCTGTTATTAATGGCGATGTTGTTAGCTTTTCTTCTAAAAGACTGCCCTTTTCTTGCTGCACTCCTATGTGCGACTCGTGCTTTATATGCTATTAGGTGTTCCCTATCCGTAAGATCTGGTGAAATAAAGATCTTGGAACCTTTAAGTGCCAATTTTTTGTGGAAAATATGACATTTTTTATTTCTTCTGTGGTCGGCTCCACCAGAACTGTAAACGGTTTCTTGCGAAGAATTTTTACGGACGAGATAGCATTTTGCAGCTGAACTATGCTGATAAAAAAAACTCCTCCTTAAAAGAGTGATCGCTGAGAGGTAGCCCAGTGATAATAACATTTTTCCTTTTAAGGATCCTCTCCTAACGTTCCACTTTTTCGGCCAATTGTGTGAGAGTGGAATCTTGGTTTTCCACTGTTTGTTTCAGAGCCGTAATACGCGACGAAAATTCCAACCAATTTCAATTTAAGAGCCCAGAAATATAAAATGTTACAACTCCTTCCTTTAATGACGAAACATATATTTGACTGTCGAAAGACTGCGACCACAATTGAGTGTGTTAAAAAACTCGAGCTATAGAATGACAGTACGGGTAAAATTTCAAATTCACTGCACAGAGACTGGACGATCACAACACAAACATCAAAGTGACGTCACTCTCCACGAAGCACTTGTCGTTCCCGTTGACAAGTAGAAGAAAATTCACATTTTCAACGAAATAAAAACTCGAAGGAGTAACAACACTCAGTGCACTGACTCCGAGATCTTCCAAGATTGCACTACTAAAAGTATAACTCCAAAAAAGAATGGTTTTGGTCGGTAATTACAAATAAAAACAGAGAGCAAAGAAAAACGTGACTGTGTTGCTCACCGACAATACCGGAACTCCCATGAATGAAGGAACTAATCCATTATTGAAGTTCAACCTCGACTAATAATAATAAGACCCACCCTCGTGTCAGACATTTTTATTGCGATATTTTTATTTTCCTTGGCACCATCGACGCAGAGATAACAAGGGTAATGCTCGCTCATATGCGCAAGGAAAGAGCTAGTCACTTCGATTGGCCAACTATAACTTTAAAGCGCAAACAGGATTAAAAAAAAACAAAATCGAAATAATAGTAAAATTTAACAAAAATGTTACCGACTAAAAATTAAAAACTAAAAAGCCGAAAATAAAATATACAAAAAAAAAAAGTTAGAAAAAACGTGATCACGGTATATAAACATTTATTGTAAAATAAAGGGTAAAATCAAAGGGCATAGGGGGTTAACTATACAAAAAATGCCCCCACAGCTCTGTCACCCGAACTGGGTCCATATATTGCTACCCCGATGACTACAAATTTCTGAAAGTATGAACTCAAAATTCGCTTTTTCGAAAACGTTATGGCGGGGGAAAGAAAAATAAAAAAACTAATTTTTCTCGAAAACTACTGGATCGATTTTAATGAACTTGAAATATGTTAGAAACGTAGGTTAGACAATTTGAGAGAAAAAATATGATTTTTTTTTTAATAAGTAAAAAACTGATTTGAAATTTTCAAAATTTTTTTTTGGCATAATTTTTTATGTGACCACCTTCATCTTTTTTCTTGAGGTACCTTACAATGTCCCCTTTCATATATATTTTTTTCAAATTTTTAAAAAAATATAGTTTTTGAATAAAAAATCGTAAACCATGGTCGTCCGGCTTGACTTGCGCATTCGCACACACCCGTGCACTCACGCACGCACGCACTGACTAAAAATACTATGTTATATACAGTTGAGACTCATGTGTAGCCAATATAAATATTCAAATGTTTTTTCGTGTTTAATGCACAGTGTTGAAATGTACGAAGTTAAATTGGACCGAAACAAAAACCGGTGCTGAGTGTATATAGTATAGGTCGACCTTAACCGATGTCAATGAGATATTTTATTATCCGATGTGATGCCGGCGTGATTGTTGACACGAGACTCCTATATAGAAGAACTGCGAGGCAATAGGTGACTTCTTCTCCGGTAGGCATCGTTCCTTTTATTCGATAGCCATTTCATTCTCGTTATCGAAATCCATCCTTTTTTTAGAGATTAGGAATCCGGACGGTGCGACCTGACACTTGTATATGATATTGTGCTTTGATTCATATAGTCTATGTAAATCGGTATAGCTGAGTGCAGGTTTATATTTAGTATTTTTTTCGGAGTTATATCTCTGTGATTCTGGAGAATTTTACTTTTTACATTCTTTTGTTTACATCTAAAATTCTTATTTCTTCATAATTTTCAAGATGAATAAGACCGTATTGCTAAGACAAAAGTGCCCTGGTTGCAATACTTTTTTAATAAATACTACAGGCCGAAAAAAATAGTAACAAATCAACAGGAAGCGAATATTTACTCCACTTCTTTGCAGCAAGCAATAAATGTAAATGACATTATTTGTCAAAAATGTAGAATGTCTGTTAATAGAAAAAATATATCTGCAGAGAAATCTGAAGTAAATGTCGTAAATGATGTTGTGCCTGAATCGGTAGATAATGATCCCACGTTTCAAATAGTTGAATCAAAAGCATCGGTTTCTGAGGTTAAACGTATGGAAGTTTTTATTCGGAGAACTATTGCAAGGCATAAATCATGTTGCTTTTGTGGCGGCACAAAACATTTACGTGTCATTCCTGAGGAAACACGAATAAAAACTTATATCAAAACTCAAATCTACATTCCATCTGAGAATCGATGTTGTCGTATGCACTTGATAAACGATAGAATATACGAAGAAGAGCTTATCCAACTGAAAGCCTATTCTAATACTACAAGCCGGCATCTGAGTTATCAAAACTAATGGAAACTCTTTCTATTAGATGTGACTCGACATTGCTTGATAAAATAGGGGAATACAATATTTCTGAGAAACAACTCAAAATTTTTACAGGCTTAAATTGGGAACAATTAAATGAACGGAAAGACATGTTAACTTCATTGCGAAATCGTCATTCCCGTTCCGTCATTCAAGCTATTGTTGTCTTTTTGTTCAAATTACGGTCGGGTAATTCGAATGCAATGATCGCGTCAATTTTGCAATTGCAAAATGAACACGATGTCTCGGACTATTCGGTCAGTGTAATGAAATCATTTGAAGATGATGTTTTGCCACTTCGTTTTGGAGTGAATGCTTGTAGTCGGAATGAACTAGTCTAAACCATACCACTAAAATGGCAAAACATTTATTCGATTCTAACGATAAACTTGTTTTGATATGCGACGGCACATACGCTAGACATCAAAAAAGTTCTAATAATGATTACCAAAGGAAATCGTACTCTGGGCCAAAAGAAAGTTCCCCTTTGTAAACCGTTTACCATCTGCACAACTGACGGGTATGTTGTAGACATTGCTGGACCTTTTCTTGCGAATCAAAATGATGCCCAGATTTTGGAAACAATTCTCGAAAATCCTGAAGGTTTATCTAAGCTGGTTAATGAAGGTGATATTTTTGTTCTTGACCGTGGATTTCGTGACGTAAAAGAAAAGTTGGAAGAAAAAAAATTTCGAGTTTTGATGCCTGCCTTAAAAGGAAAAAGGAAACAATTAACTGCAGAAGAATCAAACAATTCACGCTTTGTTACGAAAATTCGGTGGGCTGTAGAATCCGTTCACGGTGTCATCAAGCAAAAATATCTTCTTCTTAATCATAAAATCGATAATAAGTTATTACCAAAAGTTGGATCATACTTCAGAATTGCATGTTTTCTTAATAATATTTTCGGAAAAAGATTACATTCTGATGTAGATAACTTCGATGATATTCTTCAAAAGATGCAAACTCAGAAAAATGTGAAGTTTTCTTTGGCTGATAAAGTAGAAGAAGCAGGATGGCTACGTCGTAAACTTCCGTTTGGAACTATCTCCTCAGATGATCTTAATGATTTTCCGGAATTAACAACAAATGATTTGAAAATTTTATTCACTGGTACCTATCAACTTGCTCAGGCTGTTTCCTATTTAGCAGAAATGCTTGACAAAGATAGCAATCTAAAAATGGAATTTCTTAAAGATGATTCAACGACTTTAAAAATTAGAGTTCCGTCCCGTCACATTTCTCGTCAAACCTATAGGTGTTTTATTAAATAGGAACCTGACACTATTGGACATTCTGGAATTACAGAATACACATGTGAATGTGCCAATGGAAATAGAACTGTTGGCTGTTGTTCCCACATTGCGGCTGTTATATATTATTTATCACATGCGCGTTATTTATCAAGAATTTTCAAACCAGCTGAGATATTAACTGACATATTTACCACAACTAAAATTGTACCAGTAATCGAATCTGATAGCGATGAAGACTAAACAATTGTAGCATCAGTGAGCGAGAGGCAAGATAATATATCTTGCTTTAATTGTATGTGTAACAACTCCATCTGCCTTAACTGGCTGGGTGACTCCTCCATCTTGCCTTAACTGGCTGGGTGATTCCTCCATCTTGCCTTAACTGGCTGGGTGACTCCTCCATCTTGCCTTAAATGGCTGGGTGACTCGTCTATCTTGCCTTAACTGGCTGGGTGACTCGTCTATCTTGCCTTAATTAGCTGGGTGCCCTCATTTGTCCACCTTCACGTGGTGAGGGTGTTACGGCTAACGATCCGCTCGGGCTATATCAGATCAGGTTCAACCATACTGAATGCTGGTCGACGGTGAATCAAAAGGTCCTCTATCAATTTGCTCCGACCAAAGACCGATAAAATAGTGCTACGTCGGTTTTCGATATGATTCCGACTCTCAACAGACCATATTTATCTGGCACGTTGTTGATCTACATAAAGTCAGTTTTATTTGGAAACGACTTTTTTCTGTATTATACTGATTTATACTCAACCAACAACAAGTCAGATAAATATGGTCGGTTGAGAGTCGGAATTACAAAGTTATAGTCGGAATCATGACGAAAACCGACGTAGCGGTTTTTAGTCGGGCAGATTGCTAGGGTCTACAACTAATGAGTTATTAAATTGGAATATTTACAATAATTTGTGAAATAATTCGATGAAGAATGGGTTTAGTATAAACGCCAATAAGAAAGTATTTTATTTACAACTGATAACTTCTTAACCGTATTATTTACTTTGCATACTGTCGGATTGACAACAGTAATGAAAAATAAATGTAAATGTAGAAATAACACAAAGTACATAAAGTAACAGAAATAAAAGTTTTTATTTAAGAGGTCAAGTATACATGAAAATATAATTTTTATGCTCGTCACTATCTTCATCGATAACTGGCATTATATTATTAAAATCAAATAAATTTGATAATTGCGCTCCTGGTTTCGGAATTTTAGATAAGTATCTTGCATGAGATAAGAAATAAATAATAATTGTTGCAACGTGAGAACAACAGCCCACGGTCCTGTTGCCGTTAGCACAGTTGTAACAGTATCGTTTAATACCTGTAATACCATCAACATGTGGTTCATAATGCACGCGCGACTTGTATGTTTTACTATTAATGTGCCTGGATTTAACTGCGAATCTAATTATTCCAGTTTCTTCCTTTGCATGTTTAAAAGATAAACAATCTTCATCACCTAACATTTCCACCAAATAACATAAGCTTGCGATAGTTGGTATGTACCCGTAAAAAGTATTTGAAATTCATCTGCAGTCAATTCTGGAAAGCCTAGTAAATCGGTCGATGACACTGAATGAAAGGGTGTAGTTTTTCTATTCCAATTATTTTTTTCAACAAATTCTGCAAGAGTGTTTTTCATATTTTTTGTCTCATGTATTCTATTGATGATCACGTCAATCTTTCCTGAATCTTAATTCAGACGTTTTCCAAATAGGTTATTCGATACACATGCAATTTGACAGTGCAAATCAGCATTATGCAGTAAACAGTTATGGAATTGATGATGTAGAGTTTAAACTTTTACCCCATTATTCCATGGAGTACAGCTTCCACCACCCATCCAACTTTTGTTACCAATCGAGATTCATTAGATTCTTCTACAGTCAGTTGGTTACGCTTTCCTTTCAGTGCCGTCATTAAGACTCCGTAACCCTTACTCTTCAAGAGTGGTACAACGTCACGAAAACCTCTGTCTAAAATGAAAATATCATCTGACTGATTGCATTTCAAATCATGCAAAGCCGCCGGGGTCATGTTCTTAAAACGCGCTGATATTGAAATATGCGATTCTATAGTAACAATGAAGAGACACGTATTTCATCATTTCGCGAAAAAAATTATTCCCTGCGATACGAGAAGTAGGGGAAGTTAAACACACATTCCGCAGAAAGTGATTGTTATTTCTACAAAAACTTCTGCCCCGCTGAGAAAAATAATGGTATGTTAATATTTCTTTGTGCTTTCAATGTGCATATCACAGCTGCATAAAATGGCGCTAAAACAATTTG
The DNA here is from genome assembly GCA_030407085.1 of Trichopria drosophilae. Classification (NCBI taxonomy): domain Eukaryota; kingdom Metazoa; phylum Arthropoda; class Insecta; order Hymenoptera; family Diapriidae; genus Trichopria; species Trichopria drosophilae. The sequence goes on along the minus strand of CM059582.1, from coordinate 65,583,473 downwards.
AAAATATTTTTAAATAACAAAATGGCGTCCATTTTATTGAAAATTTAAAAAAATGATTATCTCAAAAACACCACTTTTTGAAATTTTCATTTTTTTTATAAGTTAATGGGTCCATATGTGGCTCATTCTCAAAGTTCTAGCTCTGGTAAAACACTTTGTCATATAAACAAAACTAATTTATGAAAAAATAAAATTAACTATTCAGCTACGAGTTTTTCGGTAGACGGTATTTTCTTGTAATTTGGTGTATAAGGTTTTTTGAGGTTGTTGATTACGAATCCGGTGTCAGATTTTAAAAACTGAAAATGGCGGATGCAATATCTTCGAACACAAATGGTAAAAAGTATAGTTTTGTCTAATATTTGGTATATAATGGTTTTCGAGGTTGCTGATTACCAATGCGATATTAGATTTTAAATATTCAAAATGGCGGATGCAATATGGCCGATCACAAATGTTGAAAAAGTACAGTTTGGTCTAATATTGGTATATATGGTTTTTTTGGTTGCTGATTCCGAATACGATGTCAGATTTTAAAAATTCAAAATGCCGAATGCAACATGGCCGATAAAAATGTTGAAAAATTAATTTTATTACTACACCTGCAGACGAATCGAAGCATAATATAACTCCATTTCTTAAGTTTAATGTGTCGGCTTTTTACTTTATAAAAGTAATAAAAATAAGTTGATAATAAATACAAAAACATTAAAATAAAAGTAAAACTTACCTTGTAGTCTATAAACTTAATAGATATAACGAGACAAACTAACGTCTCTGCTTATATCAATAATTATATTTCTGATGGTAACTAGAACAAACTCACAAACAAAAAACTATCCACTTTATATAACACTAAAACAATTGCTTTTATGATATCTTAAACGACAAGTAGAAAATTTAACTAATAAATTTCTTCCAAAATTGTTAATCGTATAATTTATTGTACTCATAGCATAAAATAGTTTTTCAAACAAATTATCATTTCTCAAAATTGTTATCAGCTATATTGGGTACTCCATATTCAATTTTTAAATCTGACATCGGATTCGAAATCAAATTCGAAACCTCAAAAATCCCTATATACCAAATGCGAGACAAAATTATAATTTGCCAACATTTTTGTCGGCCATACTGCATTCGCCATTTTGAATTTTAAAAATCTGACATCGGATTCATAATCAGCAACCTCAAAATCCAAATATTAGAGAAAACGATACTTTTTCAACATTTATGATCGGTCATATTGCATCCCCCATTTTGAATATTTAAAATCTGACACCGGATTCGTAATCAGCAACCTCAAAAAGCCTTATACACCAAATTACAAGAAAGTACCGTCTACGGAAAAACTCGTAGCTGAATAGTTAATTTTATTTTTTCATAAATTATTTTTTTTTATAAAGTGTTTTACCAGAGCTAGAACTTTGAGAATGAGAACTTTTAACATATGGATCCATTAACTTATCAAAAAAATGAAAATTTTAGAAGGTGGTGTTTTTGAGATAATCAATTTTTTAAATTTTCAATAAAATGGACGCCAAAATGTTTTAGCGCCATTTTATGCAGCTGGGATATACATATTAAAAGCACAAAGAAGTATTAATATACCATTATTTTTCTCGGCGGGGCAGAAGTTTTTGTAAAAACAACAATCACTTTTGCGGAATGTATGTTTAAATCCCGCTACTTGTAGTACGCAGGGAATAATTTTTTCACGAAGTGGTGAAATCCGAATCTCTTCATTTTTACTATAGAATCGCATATTTCAATATCAGCGCGTTCTGAGAACATGACCCCGGCGGCTCTGCATGATTTGAAAGGGAATCAGTCTTCTTTTTTCAAATACTGTTAAGGCCTTCAGAAGATTCCAATAGTTTTTCTAATATTTTTGAATTATTACCATTAGCATTGAATGAAAAATGAGTTTGATAATTGCTCTGTTGCTTTCGGAATTTCTGATAGATGATTTAGATTTAGATCAGTATATAACAAAACCCAATCATACAGAATTTCGGTAGGTACTACAGGTTGAGTGACTGTTTCTTATTTTATTATATTCACTTGGGAAATATTTATTAATCAACATTTTAAAATTTTTCGAGAATTAATTTCGAAAACATATTACTTATCTGTTTCAAGTACTGTTTTTTCTAATTATTATATGTAGTAACTCTCCAACTATTATCTTTTCAACTCACTTCTAATAATTTTGAAAAATGAATAGAATTGATGGAATGGACTTAACAGATTGCAAGTATATTAATGTAAAAACAGTATCAAGAATCATTTTTTAGTAAACATAATATCTTTTCAATTTAAAATTCCCCGCATTTCAGCCACGCAGTCTCCATCTGATGGTGAAGGAATTCCGTTACAGTCATGCGCATTAGTACCAATTTGCCAGATGGAGTCCACGCTCACGTAACCATTCTGTTGTTAATCCTGTTCTTGTTAACATTTGATGTGCGCCTACTTTCTAGTCAAAACTGTTCATGAAAACCAGAATTATCCATGTCTGTGTAAATTGACTATTAGTTATACCTGAAAATCTTCGTGTGTTCTCGTGTGTAACAAGGGACTTTAATAACTGTCATTTTTTTTTTATTGTTTTACGTCGACTTTTGTGAACCCACACGGGACTAAATGGCGACGGAACCTACAGTTTGTGAAGGTGGAATGCAAACCATTTGAGCTTTGGCGTTATTAGACACTTATAAACTAATACAGAGGTGTCCCAATGACAGAGGCTGGGCTCGAATCAGGGTTTTCTGATTACGAAGCAGATACTCTACCAACTGAGCGTCACCGCCGCTCCTTAATAACTGTAATGTAGTATAAATATGTAATTAGTTCGGACACTCAGCTAGACACAATTGAAGATTGCTGCGAGAGACAAAGACGGACAACGAGAAGTACACAGCACTTTGTATGTAGGTAAGTTTATTTCGCCCATCTAGAATTTTGGGAACTCAAGTGCTATAGCTCGTGATCTCAATATGGCCGCAATCTTGCACAAATTGTACGCTGTTAGATGGAAATTCTCAAAAAAATTGTGGTTATGGCACTCCAAATACAAAATATAATGCAGTACAACGCAGAAGTTCTCAATTAATATTTCGCTATTTGACTTAATTTCTTCATTTTTCTTCAATAGCGGAACAAATCCCTTGTCCATCAACATAATTTCGCTGCTAACGATTTTCACGATTTTTAAAGGATATTCGACTTTTTTAAATGAATTAATTTTTCCAATATATTTTTATAGAACCAACAGCAATTGCCCTGTGGTCGGTGCGACGCACAGTCGCTCTTTCAGGTGAAAGGTTCCTGATAGGGATCCATACTTGGAAGGATGACTATGAAAAATAAATAAAAATCAGCGTTGCGCCCGCTACGGCAAAGATAGCAGGCCGATTGCTGAGTGGGAGACACGGCAGCTTTACCATCAGAGGGTAACCCCTGATGATAAAGTAGTTCGTCGGCTGTATCTGTCTGGGTTTTTCGTAGTTTTCCCAGACCCCATGCAAATGCGATACAGAGGGGTCTCAACACGTTCTACGGGGCGCAGTAATGGGGGGACTGGCTCTGGGTGGCTGTTGCCATGTATTGTCTCATGTATTGTCTTGTAAATGTCTTCGATTGTATGTCTGACCTATCCATCCGAGAGCCGACCCGCGAACAGGCAAAATAAATGTCATTAAAGCGGGGGATAATTCCTATCCTTTATCCTTTATTTTTATAGAGATTGAATAACAAAGTTCACCCAACCAAATTGGTGTTATATAAATAAAATTTTATTAAAATTCAAGAAAACTGTAACAACTTTTTAGGAGAACCTTAAAAAATTGTATAAAAATTAAGTTGATAAATACATGTTTTTGCTTTCTTTCCACTTACAACGTATTACTGGAAAACACCTACATAATTGTGAATTTTGAATCCCTTTGCTCACTATTCATGTTGCAAACAATGCAGCAATGTATTTTGCCGTAATTAAATAAAGACTGTAAATATTTAAAATCCGTGTACTACTCAAAAGTATCAAAGACGGTGACAAGGGCGGCGCACCACAGCGTTACTTTCGCTACGCTTCAGGCGTACACCTAAGTGTAAATAGAATTTTATTAAAAAGTGGCCATGGAGTTTCTGTAGACTCGTGCTCCCAACATTTTCGAAAACTCGACACATTATTTTTTGACATAACAACACATAATAATTCAATTTTCGGATTGTCAGGTTTTCGAAGTTTCGGATTTCTGAACGTTGGGTTTCTGAGGTGTCAAGATACAAGGGCGGCGATCTTCGACGAGTGTGAATTTTGTCGCCCGAGCGAAGCGAGCAGTGGTCCCGAGAGACACCAAGATGTCATTTATTATTTATGGCTTATCATTATTTTTGGGGGCCAACAAAAATTAAGTGTGGCCGCTAAAGATTAAAGCAAGGGAAGAGGCCGCCCATGTTCTGTGATCCAAAAAGTTAAACTGAAATAAAATAAAATTAATTAGAAATTGAAGTTATTTGAGTATACAAAAAGTAAAATGTCATGTTTTTATTATTACAGGTAGAAACGATGTCTTCCAATGAGGAGCCCCCGACTAAGACATACAGAACGAGAGATGAACCCAACTGCGTCGTGTGCAAAATAAACTCTTACGACACGTAACTGGTGCACATCTAAAAATTGTCAGTCGTGAGCTGCAGAAATACACACAAAATACGGAAAATACGTACAACTTAATGACGCTATTGATGTTAAATGTCGTGCAAACCTTCGACAAGCGACAAGTATGAAAGAAAGAGATTTGACTAAAAAATCTGGAGTTTCATCAGGACTCAAGACAAGTATTGTAACAAATGTTTTGGATGAAAATATTACAGAAGAAGAGCAAAGTTTATCCGACATTGAAGAAGAAAATCGTCTATGGAGGAAACGATTCCATCGATACTAATATACCTTCATGGCAAAGAAAGTCCGGAGGTAGTGGATCGAGTCAAGCTACTGGCACAAATTCTTTCAGCAAACAGATTCTTTTCGTACTGACCCAACCTACGTACCGATCGAAATCATTCAAGTCGAAAATATAACTATGAAGTTTCCAAGGACCGTTTCGACCCATAAATACTGTTTTATTTGTAAAAGAGCGGAAGATCTTCAAGATGTACCTTTCGCTGCACGAACCCATGTAGTTACGAAATTGAGAATTTTTATCCCGAGAAGAAATAGATGTTGTAAGAACCATGTAATTAAACAGCGATTTTATAACGAAGAATTATCGAAAATATCTGTTATTAGTAACGAATGTGAAATTGATGAATGAAATTCATGAAATTGATGAAATTCAAAAATATTAGAAAAATTATTGGAATCTTCTAAAGGCCTTAACAGTATTTTAAAACAGATGATGTTTTCCTTTTAGGTAGAGGTTTTCGTGACGTTGTACCACTCTTGAAGAGTAAGAGCTACGGAGTCTTATTGTAAGTGTGCTAATGGCAACAGGTCCGTAGGCTGTTGCTCTCACGTTCCAACAATTATTTATCTCATGCAAGATACTTATCTAAAATTCCAAAACCTGCAGAGCAATTATCAAACTTATTTGATTTTAATAATATAATGCCAGTTATCAATGAAGATAGTGACGAGGATTAAAAATATATTTTCGTGTACACTTGACCTCTTAAATAAAAACTTTTATTTCTGTTACGCTATGGACTTTGTGTTATTTCTGCATTTATATTTATTTTTCCTTACTCTTATCAATCTGACAGTATGCAAAGTAAATAATATGGTTAAGAAGTCATCAGTTGTAAATAAAAGACTTTCTTATTGGCGTTTATATTAAACCCATTCTTCCTCTAATTATTTCACAAATTATTGTAAATATTCCAATTTAATAACTCATTAGTTGTAGACCTTAGCAATTGTTGTTGGTTGAGTATAAGTCAGTATAATGCAGAAAAAGAGTTGTTTCCAAATAAAACTGACTTTATGTCGATCAACAACGTACCAGATAAATATGGTCGGTTGAGAGTCGGAATCATATCGAAAACCGACTCAGCACTATTTTGTCGGTCTTTGGTCGGAGCAAATTGATAGAGGACCTTTTGATTCACAATGATGTTCCATTGAGTTCTTGAGCGAATGAAAAATTTGGGAACTTGTGATACATGTTTTTAATGTTTTTTCCCCGTATAATTCAATGGTATTACTCAGTTTATTGTATAAATGATGCGCAAAGAGTTAGCATCAAAAACCATGAAAACTATCAGTTTTTTTAATTTTTCGCAATGACCCCAGCCGATATTCGATTTTTTCATTATGCCGTTATATTCCTAGCGGAAAAATGAGTGATTAAAAAAAATTTGCTGTAGCTTCTGACGGAAGTAGAGTTATTGCAGTTTTAATATTTTGCGAATTTTTTTCGTTAGATCGAATACATATTATGACTTGAAAAAATTCATGTCAGTTTTGTGAGCTGCGAAAAATATATCTTATGTATTCCAGACCCCGATGCCCAATATTTTTGGAGAGAAAAATGTTTATGGGAAAAAGTCGTTTTTTAATATGTAGAGGTTAAGAGGGGGTCTACAAGGGTTAGGTAGGGGGTAAACACATTTTTTCTACATGTATAATGTATATATAAACTGAATTTACCGATCCCGAATGAGGGGCATTTCGCTCTCTTAACGGGGGACGCTTTGGCATTATATATTTTATGTCGATATTTTGCAATCCTTATGGAAAATAAAAACAGCCAATTCATTACAAACGATGCTTCGGAAACAATTTAACAGCCATTTAACGGCACGTGAATGCATGCGGGATCAAGATATTATTTCTTAACTATCATCGAAAAAAAATAAAAACTTTCAAATACAAGTATGGCGTAAACTATTGTTTAGGACAATATTCACGAAATGAAATTCACGTGATTTTATTGTTTCTCAGTATACGGGGAACGGGTATAATATTTTTCCCGGGACGAAATGAAAAAGCGTATAGGCGTGGCCAACTAGTATCTTGTGGTTTATGCATTATGAAGCGATCGGTTTAATATATTGGGCGAGAGATGAACTGTTATTGGGGGATTTACTCTCTGTGCGACTGCCGTGACTCTTCCACCTATTACTGAGCTGCGACGGACACTTTCTAGGTGCGATCGCAAGTGCGGAGGTGGGGAAACAAGAATTTTGATCATCGTTGAAATCGGGCTGTTTGTACAATGAGGAAGAAGCCTACTGGACTATATGAGGATTGCTGATTTGATGTAGTGAATAGAGAGTCCGCAGGCAACGAGGAAGGGCGCAATGAAAAACGTACAGAAATCGTGTTTTGTGGTTCTGCCTTTATTTGAAATTATACAAGTTTCCGAGTGTTGATACTATGTCTTGAGTACCTATTAATCCCATTGAATAGCCGCCAGGTGAGTAGAAGATCGCTGAAACAAGCAAGAAAAAGCACTCCACGCAAGAGTTGCCGAGTGATTAGTTTACGTGTTGTAGACAAATATGTAAAATACGTCATGGAAATGCGGAACCCACGGGGTGGGTAGCCAGTAGTCTGCAACGAGGTTGGTCGCACACTTTCATTAGAGCAACACACAACATAGATAGATATATATAATAATACGTTAATAATATATTAATAAAACATGGTGAAACTAGAATGGAAAAACCTCACAAAGAACAGCCAGTGGATGACCGTTGTTGGCGTCGGATACTCCCACCGCCCGCCGTTTTGCGTCCGTGGTTGATACACGGAGCCCTGCTTGTCACAAAATGGATGGGAGATCCTCTCCCGCCGTATCGCGTCCGTAGTGGATACGCGCAGCGTGCTTGTCACAATGGACAGGAGATCCACGCCCGAGACGCGTCCTAGCACTACGACGGTCCCCTGCCAACTAACTCCCGAACGCGAACGAAGGCCCTGACGCGATCCACGCGCCACGGTTCTCCTTGTCCACGGAAAAGGAAAACGATACTTTCCGTAGCCGAAACGTCAAAAGCAATCCCTTCCATTCGAGCACCGATGCAACCAGTCTCCATTCCACGCAGAAGGAGGCAAGAAAATCGCGGCACTTTCAGCACAGTATTGTTCTCGAGAAGACAACAATATGCAACGAACCGTAACGTGTAAATTTCCCGAACATATGAAAAATCGATATTGATATCTCGCGATCTGCTGAACCGATATTTCGGACCGGGTTCAATTGAAAGATTTAAAAAAAATAAAACATATTAGGCCTATTCAAACTTTCGAAAGGCCATTATGATAGCGAAGGAACAAATTATGCATTCTGGCGTAGTGCTTTAAAGGTAGAGGAGCTGTGAAGGATAATCGGTCGACGCGGTGTGTTACGAACCAAGTGCAAGAAGCGACCGCTTCTCTTGATAAACACTAAATCCAAAACATAAATTATAAAACCAACTGTTAAAATAACCGCCAATATTGTGAAAGTTTAAACGATACTTAAAGATAATGAATTAAATCGGAAGTTTGGTAAAATCGTAATTGAATTTCAAATTCAAACTTAAATTTCGAATAACCGCAAGATTGACGGACTTCTCCGGACTCGCACACGAGTTCCCATCGTAGATATCACAATACAATACCGTCAAGCCCCGAATGACTCCTTATCGTAAGCGCCGACTTCAAGGCGCCCTGATCACAATCGGAAACATCACAATCGAAATCACTAGGAGTCGTCGGCCAACTTCGACGGGCCGGGTTAGCCTTCTCTCATGACCCTTGGATTTCTGTTTTATCCGAAAGCGAAAAACAGGCCCAGTATGACAGCGCTTATTCATCTGCCCTGTCCTCACGACCCTCCAAGCAAATCCATCCAAGGCGAGTGCAAGGACTAACACGGACTTCTCCACCATCACCATCTCCACCATGGACAATAGGTTCCTTCGTAATGAGAAAACATCGAAGTGAAATAAAACGTCAATCCAAAAGACCAACAGCATAAAACCACTAAACCAAAAACGTGATATTTCTGAAAACGAATAACAAACAGAAGGCAAGCTTGCGAATAGACCACTGCGTCTGCAGCCGTCTTTACCTAGGTACCCACATCGTGTTGGCAATGGCGTATGGAAACCTGCAGAAAAACCCACGCCGATGTACCTTACTCGAACAGAATATATACAATCGGTACTAGGTAGCTGGATGTAAGATTCCTGGAAACTCAAGTCACACTTTTCTCTCACGCTCAATCATACTTACAATGAGGTGTCTGTAACAGTAGGTGTATTGTAACACGCTGGTTACAGTGCCCTCTATTGTGGCCGCCTAGTCGGTAGTTTGAGACCGGTAACATATCGACCACCCGGTCGGTATGTTATCCGAAACCCGCCGTCCATAATTGTCGGGTCACGAAGTTTAGGAACGGCCCACAGGGAAGCGCCGCGATACCGCGAACGACGGTTATCTAGTTAGTATTGTCTGGAGCGCGAGTGCGAGCAGACCTTTCTTGAGAGAGAATTTCACGCAACTGTTATAGTTTCAAATTCTGCGAGACCGAAACTGCGACGCGAGGGTAATTCCCCGGAATTGTTAAATAAATCTCGGGCGATTCGTCGAGGTCAACCGCAAGACCTACGAAAGGGAATCCTGGGCCTGTCCAGAGACCCACGTTGTCCCTGCGAGGACCAACTGCGCCCGATACGAGCCGGAGAGTGAGAGAGAGCGAGAGTGCGAGGAAAAGACGTCACTCCGGAAGCCAAGATTTGTAAGTGGTTTATGGGCTGAGTCTTCGTAAGGAATAATAATTAATTATATCTTGTAAGTAATATTGTTTCCCTTTATTGTTCCCTGGATTGCATGCGTCCAAATCCCCAGCGTCGCCGATAAGACGAGGTGTAGTGCGTGGCACCTTAGCGCGTCAAAGTTCGCGTTCCTCATCTTTCAGGCGCGGCAGGAGGCGAGAAATCGTCCCCCTCTGGGACGAGTTCTCTTGCCTTCGGGAGTGCGAGTGCGGGTCGTGAGAAGACCCCGAGTCAGCCGGGCTCGGGCATTAAATTGTTCGGACGGGCGAACGACGTCGTCGAGCCTCTACCTGGCGCAACGTCCACGAAGACGTTAAAGTCTCCACCTGAGACGGTAGCCGGCCACGAGACGACGGCGGTAAAACGCCGAAATAAGTAATACCGGAAAACGGCATTACAGTATGTCGTGGTAAAACAAAAGTTGTTCCGTCGAACTCAACGGGTGACAGGTGGCTGGCATGTTTAGGATTCGAATTATCACATAAAGGGGTACGTTTATGCGCCCAATTATTTTGGTCTGTCCTGTGACACTACTGCCATCTTTTTTTTGTGTTTCGTACTTCCGCGGAAATGCCTTAAAGTTGAGGTACACAAATACCAGAGCATGCAGTTCCCTTCCAATCCCGTACAGCGTTTGCGATATAATTTTAATATTCTACTAATACTAATATTTTACAAATGGGAACTAAAATAATATATCAGTGTGTTATAAATGAAAATTAAATTACTTAATTATAAGCATTAATTTATAATTAATTTATCTTCAGAACTGAAACCACAGTACATAAAAAGAAATATTTCATGAATTATAATTTCCTTGCATCACAAAATACAGTATTACATAGCTTTTTAGTATTACTACAAGCTACTACGTTGAATGTGGCCATAAACAGCAGCAATAAAGCACTTCTTACTATAATGATGTCCATAAATGTAAGCGATATTTTATTAATGTAATATAAGTGATCATTATAATTACTTTTATACCGATGACAGTTTCTTCCACTTTTTTACAGTTTGTCGAACTTAAAGGTTCCGTCTTCAAAAAATTTGATAAAAATAATCTTTTCCAATTATCATGTAGTGACGTAAGAGAACGGTTTCACTTGTTAATGCTGCTATTCGCAGTAACTCTACAAACGATGAAAGAATATTCGTGGCGAAGTGATCGTCTGATCGTACTTCTGCCGGATTGTGCTATACTCTTATTTGCTGAAATTCTTGTCGATTGGGTTTGTACAAATGCTAGTCACTTTAGTAGGAATCAATAAATATAATATAATAAAATATAATGACTATATAATTACATATTTACAAAATAATATTTTTCATGTAAATAAATATATATTTGTAAACACCACTATTCTCAACTTCCGTGACATTTTGTGTGTGTATATATTATATACATATATATACTTTTTTAATCAGAGAAGGAAATTACTACTAATATTTTTAGATCGTTTCTGATTAATGAAAGGAATAATCGCCAAACTGACCGTGTAGCGGTTCTTAAATATAGGCCGTCCTCAACATATATACGGCGCATGAGAATACAAGCGCATCGGCCCCTGTATTAACGGCAATCACGCGCACACGTACATACTAGCGGGTTGCGCCAAAATAACAGTTCAGGGGAGCTAATCCCATTAGTAAAGCGCATTCTGTCGATCATCCTCGTAACCCGCCTTCTACTCTGAGAGTAGTTTAATACAACACCGATATTGCTTATTGTAGTACTGTAGCGCCAAATGTTAGAGACAACGGTGCCTCAGATTGGAAACGGACTGTCGTTCCAAATCATAATATAAATATTACTCCCGGGAGAAACATACTGGAGAAATCCAATATAAGTCATATCTCTTGCATTCGTATATCAGTTGTCTCCTATGATACGACTTCTGTCTTAAACTTTTCTCCGTACACAAACAACAAAGGGAGAGAACTCTCCGGTGGTATTTTCTGTTCTGTTCCTTCCCTTCCAGCCTAGGCTTCTCTGCCGAGATCTTCACTACAGCGGTACAACAATAGTACCAGGTCATCTGCTTTCGGTGCGAACCACAACAGTAGGAGCCGCGTTCTCCCCTCGCAGAGGGCCACTCGCCGCATACGCCTCCGAATCATTGCAGGCAGTTCGAAGCAAGTTATTCGACACGCCCGCTATTAAGTTTACATGTACTAAACGTTTGCTCATGTATTTTGAGAATAAATAACTTAACGCCGCATATTGTATTTTGGAGTTAGTTAAATAAACAAAAAAGTAAGTAAGTAATATTTATTTTGCCATGTGATTGCAAAGTCAATATTTATTAAAAAAGGAATTCTGTTTATTTTATTGAACTAAGCACTAACACTAAAGTGGTGACCCCGACGGAGCACAAAAGGCATTCACGGCGGATGTTTTACGGTTTTTCATTATGGGCAACGAGTCAGCAAAACAGCTAGCGGGCGTTTCTCTTCAGCGATTGCAAAAGGCACTTGCTCAACCGGTTTAGCAAATGCAACCACATATTGGTCCGGTTACATTTAGAGTCCCACCTTTTTGGATCGACTCACCGCAACTGTGGTTTTCGCACCTCGAGGCCCAGTTCGCATTGGCGGATATCGTCAATGAAATCACGAAGTACAACCACGCAGTATCACATTTAGACCGACAGTCATCTTTAGAAGTGACGGACATTATTGCTCAACCTTCCTCGAATGAGAAATACACAAAACTAAAAACCGAACTAATAAGCAGATTGTTAGCATCACAACAGGCGGAAATGTGACAATTACTAGAAAACGAAGAGTTGGGTTCCAAAACACCTTCAGCGTTTTTACGAAGACTGCAATTACTTACACAAAAGTATATAGACGATTCAGTATTTACGCACCCTCTGGATCAGCAGACTGCCCATCGCCATTCAAGTTCATCATACTAGCCCAGTCGCAGTTCACTGTGGACGAGGCGGACCGTATCAGTGAGATAAGTTCTTCACCTACAATCTCGGTGGTCACATCTACTTACCTTTCGAATTGACCATTCGATTGATCGACTAAAGAGGTTTAAATTTTGCTTATCGGTAGATCTCAGTAAGATAAAATGTAGTACAAATAATTTTTGTTTTAAATTTTAAACTCTTCGAATTATACACAGTTAAAAATATAGGGACTTTTAAAAAAAAATTATTACTTTTACGTGTTTTTATTTTAAGAACAGAAGGAGAGTGACAATTTAGAAAACGACGCATCGTATGAGGATGACGTCGTTCAAGAATTGTTAAATGACACTAATATCAGGCAATTTCCGTGAATGACAGAATTAAATATTTAACTATAACTCATCGTAGTTGGTCAGTTAGAGAGTTGGAGCACAATTATAAAGCGACGAACAGAATGTCTAGAAACGCTAAACAACTTCAGAGGGAATGTGGATTTGGGTTGCCACCTGATCAAAGGCCATCCCGTACTCTATCTGACTTAATAGTTAAAAATGTAATTGCCTGTTACAATCGATGATGATATCAGTCGCGTAATGCCGGGTAAAGGGAAAAGGACTGCGCAACGATTTGGGATGTAAATGGCGTGAAGCCCGAAATTATAATATGTCTTATTTTATGCAATTTAAAAGAAGCCTACGTTCAATTTAAAACACAACATCCGGACAAAAAATCGGGTTTGAAAATTGGCTGAATTATGTCTAAAATAATGCATTTTAGTGGGACCTGCAGGAACGCCGACTATATGTGTATGCAAAGTACATCAAAATATCGGCTTCGTGGCTCAGGCGGTTAACGCACTGGACTACGAAGTCGTAGGTCGTAAGTTCGATCCCTGTCGGGTGAACAATTTTTCGATTTCGTTTCCAAGCAGCAGCTCGCTGTTGATAAGACGAGCCACGTTGTTTGTGTTTAAGTTTCGAAAGTATTGTTTATCTGGCGGAAATCGACTCATGACCGCTGCTGTACTTGGTGTAGGTTTCTGCAGTCCTACATTTCATACACAAATGTGAAGTATGGCGCCATCTGTCTAAGTCGATCTGCAGCTCTCGCAAAATCCTAGTAAAATAATAATAAGCCAACAATTCAGTAAAAAGGGCGATTCCGCCCGTTAATTAATTAATAAAAAAAAAATGTGAAATTGATTTTAGCAGCCATTAATTCTATATCACATTCCACTTCATTTACTTAAAATGAGTTACTTCAGAAAAGTATGTGTGTTCCTGTAATGCCCTCTTGTTAACTTAACGACTTTGAGGAATTTCTGGTTTCAAATTCCCTGATTAAAGAAATCGAAAATTTATTCGATGACATTTATGTTGAAAAAGTTACGTTTAGCAGGTGAACGAATACAAACCACTGGATCTTGTAAAACGTGACACTGCCGTTAGAAGAGTTTTTAGAAAAGTTAAGTGTTCGCGTATGTATCGCTGACCTACGGACAAACTGTACGTAATCCGTACGCTTCGCGCCATCTCGGCGAGAGATGAAGTACCGCGCCGTGTTACCGATCTGCTTTAGTTATAATGTATAATAATAATTTGTAATACGCGCGTTCATAATTGCGAATACGCCTTTCGCCCACTCGGGGCACGGTGGTTGTCGCTTTTCCGGCAATCCGCACTTGAGTTTTGCGGTTTTAGATATATACAACGGGGTTGTATCGTGAAAAGCATACTGTTTAACACACTCCTAAATTTCGAAAATCTCCGCGAATTTACCCGATTTCGCGTAAATTCTACTTCGCAACGCTCGCTTTCGCTATTGCCATATCGGGATTTAAATTATTTTTTGTTTATTGCCAAAGTGCAATTATTAATACGCAACCAAATCGTGCCGTGTACCAATTCACGTGTGATACACGATCGGCGGTACAATCTCGGGCTTGCGGACAAGTTGTCTTTAAATATGTAAGATTATTGTGTTATTAAAGAATTTTAAGTGCACTTTCGTGAATATTTATTTGCACCGATACGTCACTCCTGGACCAAGCACCCGCGGCAAACGATTTGGAGGCTGCACTTGTGCGCTTGCATTTCAGATGCGAACATTTGGCGATCCTGCCAGGATACATTGAATACCAGTGCGTTCGTGTGTGCAAATTTGAAATTTGATTGTGCAAAAGGTGCAGTGTGCGAGTGCATCACTGTAAGTTGTTCTAACAGCAATTCTGACGTTTCCGTCTATCTTCGGCTGATTCCGATCAGAATCGAAGCGGCAATCGCGACGTAACGGTAAATCGGGCGGCACATCTCGGTCGATTCTCCGATTTTCTCCGCTAACGCTTCGGCCATCGTCGGCCACTCCCCGAGTCTCTCAACTCCCCGCCAACACATTGTGCCTCAGTACATACGCGACGCTACGTCACGATAGTGACGTCAGCAAGGAAGAGAGCGATTGCTCCCTTCTGCACATCATCGTTGCTACAGCAACCGCCTTTGACCAGTCAGCGCTATTCGCGCCTTCGGCCGCACCTTCTGCCTCTACTTTGGAAGTGGCAGCGAGGGCGAGACTTTGTCCCACTATCATTTCTCCTAAACTTACGGAGCTCGCTTGTTAGCCAGGGTTCCCCGCTCGAAGGCAGAACAAACACTGGCTATAGTAACGCGTACGCAGTCACGCAAAATTAATCAATTTTAATCGTCTTAATTAACGCACTATGTCAAAAGGTCGTCGAGATTACCCGGAATCGTACCATAAATGTATCCAATTGATTGCTCGTCAACAGGAAGCATTCGCCTCGATTAAACGAGCAAAAGCTACGCTTCAAAATCCGCAGCTCACCGGAGAACAAGCGCAAGCTCGACTTAAATTAGTTGAGCAGCATTGGACTTTGCTATCCGCACAACATTTGGAGCTCTTAGCATTTAAAGAGATTTCGTAATGCGCCGAACTCGACTATTTCGCGGAAAACATCATCGCATCGTACGAAACCATCTACATAGACGTCGTCGCCGGATTGACAGTGGTTGTCAATCTACATCAACCACCATCAAATACATCGGAACATGCCGGCACCCCAGCTGCAGCTACGATTAGCGTTGAGCAACCGCGGCGCTCGCAGGTCCCGTGTATGAAACTGCCGCGATTTTCGGGCGATTATACGGAATGGGTGGAATTTCGAGACCACTTTCGCGCGCTTATTATTAACGATGCTTAGATGGCGACGCGGCCAAATTATTAAAAAATCTGTTGGTAACAGCGGAGAATTTTGACATCGGTTGGAAGTTGCTGACCGATCGATACGAAAATCGTCGTCGAATATCGCAGACGCATTTATGTAATTTATTCGCGCTAAAACCGGTCTCGCACGAAGCATCTCCGATCGAGTTACGAAAATTAGTAGATGCCGTTCAATCGTCTACGAATGCGCTCGCGAAAATAAATTGGCCTGTGTCCGATGACATTTTAGTTTTTCTTATAACTTCACGGCTTGATTGCGGAACGCGCGAAGCGTGGTATTGCTCTCTTGAAGGCGATGAATATGCCACTTATAACTAATTGCTTAAATTTTTAACTTCAAAAATACGCTCATACGAAGCAACGCGACAGTCGAATACGCAACACACTAAAGATTTGCACAAGTATCCGAACACTTGCATCTTATGCTCAGAATTGCACTCGTTATTCAAATGCGCAGTTTTTAATAATAAATCTGTCTCGCAGCGGTGGGATGTAGTCAAGGCGCCCGCCTTATGCCACAACTGCCTGTCTACTTTCCACAGCACAAATAATTGCAAAAGTGCACGTTCATGTATGCATTGTGGTAAGCGGCACCACTCATCGCTACACTTGTCGACCAATAAAACGATCGCGTCAGAGGCAAGTACTACCAACGCAGGTGCAATTACCTCAAGCTCTAACGAGCCAAATGTTGACATTAGCCGTGTACAATCGCACTTAAGTACGCCGCAGTTACCCGCTCACGGTGTGCTTGCAACAGCGTGGGTACTTATCACTGCACCCTCTCAGAGGGTAGTAAAGTTGCGCGCTCTCCTCGATCAACGCTCAACGCACACTTTTATTTCTAAGCAACTAGCAAACGACCTATGCACGAAAACGTATCCTACCTCCGCGACAGTAAGTGGCATAGAGCAGGGAGCGACCCAAACAGTTAGGCGAGTCGTACCAATTTCGATCAGCTCGACGAAACATTTTTCGGTAGCGCTATCAACGGACGCGCTAATATTAAATTCGCTAACCACCTACGTGCCTAAATTTCGGTACCCTCTCGAATACTGGCCACATTTGCGAGGAGTCGAATTTTCGGACCGTCATCCGACTAATGACGCGCCGAAACACGTAATTATCGGCGCAGATTTATACGTATATGCCATACGCGATCGCATTATTCGCGGGAATTCGGACGAGCCGGTGGCAATGAACACCATTTTGGGTGGGTTCCGGCAATACCTACTCTGCTCATGCTGTAAATTCTTTCCCCGCAGTGCATGTGCATCATGCTGTTTCGCACGAGGAATTGCCTCTTTGTCAGGATTTTTGGACATTGAAGAGGTCGCCACTTACAGCCCCGCTTCTGAAGATGATGAGCGATGTGAGCAACACTTCCGGGATACTCACTCGAAAACGTCGGATGGTCAATATGTTGTTCGCATCCCATTCAAATCTTCCGCACTTGACATTGGCGATACTCTGCCACGTATGTCTTCATTCGATCGAGCGTCGTCTATCGACACGCCAGCCCGAACATGACGCGTACGCTTCGTTCATGCACGCATATGAGGCGCTTGGACACATGCGCGGTGCTACTGAAGGACCTGATCCTGTTTCTACGGTGAAGTGACTTTCTACTGGTTAGTTTTGGTTACGTTGGGTCAAATGCTTTTAGGTTAAGTTATCAACTTTTCTGGAACCTGCCTTTCTACAGCCTTGGTGAGGTTAGGTCTGTTATCCGAAAAAAAAATCAAGCTTTCCCTTGAAAAATCGCGATTTGATCTTGATATAACCTTCAAATTTGACCTCAAGGTCAAGGTCAAGAACATATTTGAACGTAAAACTTTCCGCCCTTTCAATATCCGAAATAAAAAAATAGGGTTTCCATTTAAAACCGGGATTTGATCCTGAAATAACCTTCAAATTTGACCTGAAGGTCGAGGTCAAGGACATCTTTGAACGTGAAATCTTCCGCTCTTTCGATATCCGAAATAAAAAATTAAGGTTTCCATTTAAAAATCGTGATTTGATTCTGAAATAATCTTCAAATCTGACGTCAAGGTCAAGGTCATCATTCGACGACCCCCTTGAATCCCTACAACTTTTGTCTGAACCATTTTTCGGTATCTGTCGGAGGTGCAGAGAATTTAAACTGCATATTTTTCATTTAAATTCAATTTCATTTTCTTATTTTCAAAACGATAAGAAATGAACAAAAAACAGTTTTGTGGGACTCTCCATTTTCAATACTTTTTCATTAACAAATGAAAAAAAAATTCAAAAATCGACTTCGACAAGTTTTTCAGAAATTTAATAAGCTTTAATTTAAGAAAAAATTTAAGTAAATCCGTCTAGTAGTTGCTTCGGAAATTCGGTTTGTCTACAAAAATCTCGGTTGGACCTTGTGTGCGCTGGTACTGTCAAGATGCGCTTGGCGGGCGGTCGCGGTTCACGCTCTTATCCGGCTTATATTGCGCTAGTTATTTGTAAGGCGTCTCGCGCAATTCACCTCGAAGTAGTATGCGACTACTCGACTGCGGCGTTTCTTGCGGCATTTTCGCGGTTCTATTCGCGTCGTGGACTTCCAAGTGTAGTTTACAGCGATTGCGGCACTAATTTCGTAGGTGCTGACAACGAACTGCGGGCTGCATATCGCGCCGCGAACGAATCAGATGAGCTACGCGTTCGTGTGGCTAAAGATGGCATAGACTGACGATTTATCCCGCCTGCTGCTCCTCACTTCGGAGAATTGTGGGAGGCTGGAGTACGCTCCATGAAACGCCATCTGAAGCGTATGCTAGATCCGCACACACCGACTTACACGGAGCTGGCTACGCTCTTGTGTCCAATAGAGGCGTGTCTCAATTCAAGAGCGCTAGCTCCTCTCACTGACGGTGTTGAGAGCCTCGACATTTTAACGCCTGTGCATTTCCTTGTCGGCGGTCCTTTGTTGTCTGCGCCTGCGCCGCTAACATGCGACTATTCTGTAAGCCGCACATCGCGCTGGCGGCTCAATCAGCAACTCTTAGAACAATTCTGGCGACGATGGTCTCGCGATAATGTCACCTCTTGCCAGCATCGCTCCAAGTGGCTTCACCAATCGAAATCGCTCGCACCGGGGCAAATCGCATTAGTGCGTAATGATAACTTGTCTCCGGCTAAATGGGACCTAGCTCGCATTCTCGAATGTCATCCGGGTCATGACGGCTTAGTTCGCGTCGTCACAATTCGCACCGCGTCATCAACATATAAATGCCCAATCTCTAAGTTGGCAATGTTACCGATAGCTATCGAGAATGCGTTGAAGCCAAGCGCTCCCTAGCGCGTAAATTTAAGTTTAGGCTAAGCTTTTGTCAATATAACTTGTGTAAAGCGGTTTTGCGGTATAGCTACCGCAAGGCGGCTGGTAATGTTCGCGTATGTATCGCTGACCTACGGACAAACTGTACGTAATCGGTACGCCTAGCGCCGTCTCTGCGAGAGATGAAGTACCGCGCCGCACGCGCCGTGTTACCGATCTGCTTTAGTTATAATGTATAATAATAATTTGTAATACGCGCGCTCATAATTGCGAATACGTTTTTCGCCCACTCGGGGCAGGGTGGTTGTCGCTTTTCCGGCAATCCGAACTTGAGTTTTGCGGTTTTAGATATATACAACAGGGTTGTGTCGTGAAAAGCATACGGTTTGACACACTCCTAAATTTCGAAAATCTCCGCGAATTTACCCGATCTCGCGTAAATTCTACTTCGCAACGTTCGCTTTCGCTATCGCCACATCGCGATTTAAATTATTTTTTGTTAATTGCCAAAGTGCAATTATTAATCCGCAACCAAATCGTGCCGTGTACTAATTCACGTGTGATATACGATCGTCGGTACAATGTCGCGCTTGCGGACTAGTTGTCTTTAAATGTGTAAGATTATTGTGCTATTAAAGAATTTTAAGTGCACTTTCGTGAATATTTATTTGCACCGATACGTCACTCCAGGACCAAGCACCCGCGGCAAACGATTTGGAGGCTGCACTTGTGCGCGTGCATTTCAGATGCGAACATTAAGCTAAGAACTCGTTAACCTTAAAGTAAGCGACTTCATTGCTAAAGTGCAAACTCCATATTTGCAGCGAATAAAATGTTCCTTGCAAAGTGAAGAATTCCTGTCACAGCTTTCGTTAAAATAATAATCAAGCTACTGGACATTTGTTCCTAATTTATTACAAAGAAAACCATAAATTAAAACATATAACCTTGTAATAAAATCAGACGATTTGCTTCATGATACCATAGCAGATTATTTTTGTCAAAAAAAGCTTATTCAGTAATTGAAGAAAACCTTTGGAGATAAAAAAGTAAAATAAATTATTTATTTTACTGACTAATCTGCAGCACAGTACAAAAATAAAAGTATTGCGATGTCGCTCAATAAAGCGAGGAAAAATCATAAATGTTAAAGTGTTTGAAAAAAAGTTTCTTGTTTTTACGGCGTAAAATAATAACCGCGAAGCCGCCGGTGAGCGAAGCCGCCAAATAGAGCGAAGTCACCGTGCAAAACGAGCGAAAAATAATAAAAAAATGTTTCAGTGTTTAAAAAAGTCTCTTGTTCTTTTCCGCGATAATTGAAAAATACGAAGCCGCCAAATAGAGCGAAGACAAATAATAAAAATGTTTCAAAGTGTTTAAAAAAAAGTTTCTTGTTCCCACGAAAATTCAAAAACGCGAAGCCGCCAAATAGAGCGAAGTCACCGTATAAACGCACGAAACTAATAAATTTTGTATTGCAACAAAACAAACGCGAAATAAACTGCGTACTGACACCGACCAAATAAACTAAACGTGTTTAAATCAAACCAACTACCCTTTTTCTTTGTTCTTTTTTTTTTTGTTTATTGGTGATTGTTGAAAACGAACAGTCTAACAGGTATTTAGGGTGATGGTCACGCTAAAAAGGCGTTTAGGGTTGAATGAAAACTGGTTGAAAAATCAAGTTTTTCAATACTAATACAGGAAAAGTTATATTTTTTTGTAGGTAATCTAATTGTGTGAAATCTGAACAAGACAACCTATATAAGCGATAAATTTAAAAGTAATAATGAACAATAGTCATTGTAGCTAATAACCCATCTGTTATATTAGTAACTTCAATAAATAAGTAACGACGCCAATCTTACTCGAAGTAAATTTTAAACTCTTACGGAAGAAGCAAAGAAAACAGCGTTATTACAAGGAGTTCCTGACGTTAGGCACCGAAACCCTAGTATTTTTGAAGATAACGTAGAAGACCCATTTCGGAGTTCGAAAACGTTAATACATTCCCCAATAAGACTCGAAACCTTCACTAATAAACCATAGGGACCCCTCGAAAGCAGCGTAAACCCATAAACGGCGAAATCCGATAATCCTTACGACGAATTCTCGGAAAATATTGAGGACCCCTATATCTCGAGGGACTTTTCCCTAGAGTCTATTGTTTCCTCGTCCACCGATAGTTACAATTCGCATGTACCAAAAAATGGCGCATAATCTGTACTTGAGTATACACGATGCTGCCGACACGATACCCACTTTCTCCGGAACCAAAGATGATACCTACACAGAATTTTCGACCGCCTACAAAAACGCTTTAATAATGTTGCCACTCGGAGCTGAACGCGCCTTAACAAAATTAACACTTACGCGGTTAAAAGGAGAAGCATATCGAACTATGCTGGGTAAAGACCCTGACATCATACCGGACTTATTAAAAATCCTCGGAGGCATATACAGTTCCCACACTTCTGCTCTTGAAGTGTATGGAGAATTAGTTCTCTTATGCCAAAGAACTTCGGAAAATGCTGCAAGCTACTTCAATCGCACCCACGCAATCGGGTACCGAAAATCAGGGGGCGTGCAAACAAAACGAAGAAGCGGACCTATCGGACGAAAAAATTAAGGAATTAGAACTGGCGTGTTGTAAGGCTCTCATATTAGGATTACATCCCTAAATTTATAGTCGAATGACGGAACGAATAGATTTAAATTTAACGGTTAATCATACAACAGCACTGCACACCCAATGTTAGAGTTAGTGCTCTTTATTAGCTAAAGAAATAAAACGATGTCAATTATGTAATAGTACCCAACACACTGCAAAAATGTGTGAAAAATGAAAGAACACGGAAAATTGTTCCAGATGCCAATTATGCAATCGAACCGGTCACCTCGCTCGAGATTGCCGCTCGATAGGACAAAGGTGTCAATATTGTAACAAATCAAGGCATACAACCAGGAAATGTCGCAGCATATCAGGTAATCTAATATGCGATCTTTGTCGTAGAGCGGGACACGTGGCACGTGTATGTCAGTACAGGACTCCCGTCCAGGTAGTCCAACCGAATGGTCAAGGATGTGGTAAAACAGGACACACTCTACAAGATTGTCGAAATAATATGCCCTGTCAATATTGTGCCCAGCGAGGTCATACCGCTAGATGTTGCCCGTGAATAAAGGAACAATAGGCCCCACGCTGTCAATATTGTAATTGAGCCGGGCATACTGCAGCCCGATGCTTTCGAATTCTCAAACAGCAAGAGACGATAAGAGAAATTGGCAGTTTCTGTAAAAAGGCAGGGCATACTGTTGAATTCTGTTTCGCACGAAATCGTCAAGTTTCAATATCAACATGCCATAGAAGAGGATCCTTTCGATCAGTAAAATTAACTACAGAACGCGAAGCACCTTCCGTTCAATTAAATTGTCCTGATCTTATATTGTTTCTTATAGATTCCGGAGCTGGACCTTGTATAATTAAACAACGATTCATAGATAAAGAAACAATCGACAGAATCCAGATTTTACAACTATTAGGAATATCTCCAGAATTGGCACCTATCATGGGGAGAGTCACTATAAACATTTTAGGCAATTGCGTTGATTTTCATGTAGTACCAGATGATTTCCCCATATATCAAGATGGTCTATTAGGAACTTCATTCTTAGTAAAATATAAGGCGAAGATTAATTAGTAAAAACAATTTTTAGAAGTTGGCGACAATAAGTGTCCATTCTATTCACACCCTCCAGTTTTTTTTATATCTCCGCGTTCCTGACAATTTGTTACGCTCAAGTGAAAAATACTAAAATCACATGTGGATATATGCCACTTTTAAAACTACCCAAAGGAATATTCATTGGAAATGCGTTAACAGAAAACCGCGATGCCACGGCTTATGTGCCGATAGTTAACACAACAGACAAACCATATCCATATTCCCCTACCGAAGTAGAATTACAAGTAGTTCATGAAACTCAACCAACACAAACAGAATTGGTAGAACAGAAACGTATCACTCATATTGTCCAAATTGAAAATTCACCCAACTAAGATATACAGCATTCAAAAGGATTCAAGATATAAAAAATCAAGGAATTATTGCGTTTAGATCATTTGAATGTTAAAGAACGGGAAGAACTAGATCTGTTATGGAAAGAAAGCACCTACCGTTTCTACATCCCGGGAGAACAACTGCAATCCAAGCACGTCACACAACATGAAATCCGTACTACTGACGAAGAACCCATCTATGAACGTCAGTATCGTTACCCAAGAAATTTACGGGGAGAAATAAATCGACAAGTAAATGAACTACTAACTGATAATATTATTCAACCGTCACAATCATCGAATAATACGCAGATTTGGATTGTCCCTAAGAAAGCAGATAATCAAGGAAATAAACGCTGGAGATTGGTACTGGACAGGGTACTGAACGAGAAAACGATTAGAAATGCGTACCCGATACCAAATATTTCCGAAATACCGGATCAATTGGGAGGAGCACAATACTTCTCCATTGTTATCTTTCCTCAGTAAAAAGGACCAACACAACACCGCATTCTCCACGGATTATGGTCACTGGAAATTCGCCAGAATGCCATTCAGACTCAAGAATGCTCCTGTTACCTTTGTGAATTTAATGAATGTATTATCCGGATTACAAGGAATAGAGCTGTTTGTATATTAGGATGACATAATGATATACGCAAAAACTTTGACAGAAGATCGCAGGAAAATTCTTAATTTAATACATCGGTTACGGAAGCAAACCTTCAACTGCAAGCTGACAAGTGCGAGTTTTTGAGGCACGAAGTCACCTATCTCAGACATTTTATTACACAAGACGGATTAAAACCTGATCCAAAAAAACTCGAAATAGTCGAAAAATTCCCACAACCTAAGAACGTCAAGGGAATACGACAATTCCTAGATTTAACTGGATATTATCGTATATTCATCGATAAATACGCTAAAATATCAAAACCACTAACCAAATAGTTAGAATAGGATCGAAAATTCGAATGGACCGAATTGTAACAATCCGCGTTCGACACTCTCCGTCGAAAACTATGCGAAGAACCGGCATTACAATATCCGGATTTTGAAAAACCTTTCGTAGTCGCTATAGATGCAAGTGGCCATGCAATCGGCGGAATTTTAAGTCAAGGGCCAATAGGATCAGATCGACCATGTGCCCATGTATCAAGAATTTTAAAGCCGAAACGAATTACTTAACTTATGAGAAGGAAGAGTTAGCTATTATATATAGTGTCCATCACTTTAGACCATATTTGTACGGACAAAAATTCTCTATCACCACAGATCATCAACCATTAGTATGGATGAGGACTTCTAAGGACTCTACGTCGAGACTTACTCGATGGCGTTTGAAATTGGAAGAATACGATTTTGATAACGTTTATAATGTCGGAAAGAGGAATGCGAATGCTAATGCTCTATCACGCAACCCTGTGATTAAAAATACCTTCGAGAATTCCACCAATTCACCAATTAAGGTCAATACCGATTCGAAACAATTCCTCGTTGCAGAAGACAATTATTATGGGAATGACATCATTCAAAAGCTAACCCATGAACCACTATCTAGACGTTCGTAACGAATTTCAAAACCTACAATTGAAAGACAACAATATCGAAAGGAACTAATACAGAAAGAACCAAAGAAAAAGAAAAAAACTCGAAAGGAATAAATCACAACCATCAGTAGAATTCTCTCCTGAAACTCCAACCTCATCAGATAACATAGTAACTCATGAAATTCTATTTTTCGAATCACCTATGTCTCAAAACTTTGAGGCTGAAACTATCGAAGCGTCATCCGATATTTAAGATGATGCTCTCTCAGAATCATCATCTAGAGAAGAAAACGCTCTCTCTCTCTGACTATAATATAGATCAAGTTGATAGCCCAGATGATGATGTTAGGTACGAAATTGAATAGCACTCCGAGCCAGAGAGTGACGAAGAAGATGAACGAAATCCCATCTAGAAACTGTTATCGGAAAGAAATATTTTTGAAACTCACGACAATTTAATAATGCGAAAGGATAATTGCGTATTTTTCTTCGATGAAAATGGAAAACCTATTGGAACTTATACAGAAGAATATGGAAAAATCGGAATTTAACCCATTTGGTCCGAACCCAGTTGGTACAGTTAAATCATTGAAAATTGGAAGTACGCGCTATTTCGGGATTTACTTACCGCCACTCTCGACCGGAATCAATATAAATGAAGTCTTTGCAATATTAAATTCATGCAGTAAACACCTCTATGAAATTCAAAGTTTGAGTATTCCGCGTATCGATTTCTCAGATATTACCTTTCGGAAAAAGATGCAAGAGATATTGATACATCGACTACGCTCCGTCGACACTAAAATACACAGGGTGTTGTTGCAATAGCACACGAGAGATATACCCTGATGGAGAATTTTTTTTTCTGAAGTCGATGGCGCAAAAATTAATTTTCAGCAATGAATGGTTCCTTTATAAATTGAATTTTAAAGTTTATTTATTTTAGGGGCATCCTCCCCAGCGAGACAATTGATAATCTTGTGAATATCGTCTACTTCACATCGAACACGTGGTTCAGTGACAGTTTGTAACTTACCAGGTAAGTAAATGATTGACTCGAGAGGTAGGTAGGTATAAAATATTCTTTATTGGAACTAAACAAACACTTAATTACAAAATTAACATATAATTGTCACTTCTATCGTAGAAGTGACAATAGCTTATTCGCAACTAAAAAGATACGATATATATCTCTAGAACTTTTAAACTTTGGGGTAAATGAATTTTCATTTTTATTTTTAAAGGCACATGCTTTAAATTGAATGTATTGTTTTCAGTATCTATCAAATAACATAAAACACCCGGCGTTACTCATTTTTAAGCTTCGTCATAATGCTACTTTGATTAAAATGGCAAAAAAAATTATTATTCATTTTTTATTTTTAATGTCTTATACAAAAACGATTTAACAAAGATACTCATATAAAAACTGACTAAATTCTGCGTAATCTTGAATTTTTTGGGTGTATTCTATAGTGCCGTTTGTACGTGAAACAGGGCCTAGCGTTCGCGTAAAACGCTTAAATTATCAAACAAATAAAAAGTTACACAGAAATTAATCAGTTGTTATATGAAAACAGTTCCGAATGTTATCGACACGTACTTCCTGAGATAAAAAATAAAAACTAAAAACAAATTGTTTGCCATGTTAATCAAATGCAAAACTTCAAGCGCTCTGATCGATCTCTAAATGTCCTCTAAACACATGGTTGGATATTTGTGAAATGTTGTATGTAGAGGTATTGAATCCATAACAAACAATTCAGAAAAAATAAAACTTAAACTAAAAAAATGAAAATCACTTTTGTTGACACGTTAATAGTATTTACATTGGTGCTTATGCATGAACTAGATATTACTGGAGTCAATTGTACGCATTGTTATTGATAGATGAAATAAAGTCAACAAATAATACTGATCTATTATTTCTTTATTAGTAGTCAAAATTGAAAAACAAATGATCATAAATAAACATTTATTACAAGTTACATATAATTAAAATTAAACAATACGAAATAATATCATATTTATTTAAATTGATCTGTATTCACAAATAATATTATCAGTTGTGTTTTATGGCTTCTAGAGCAGGAATGCGGTTAACAAATTTCCCGTATACTCTTCTGTTATAAAAGAAGAGTTCACAATAACTTTGAAGCCTTTAAAAGATACATTCAACATGTGCCAATAAATTATGTACATTTTTCTGACGAATCACGTTTCAATTTTCCATATTTGAGGGCTCTAAACTTAT
The DNA here is from genome assembly GCA_030407085.1 of Trichopria drosophilae. Taxonomy (NCBI): domain Eukaryota; kingdom Metazoa; phylum Arthropoda; class Insecta; order Hymenoptera; family Diapriidae; genus Trichopria; species Trichopria drosophilae. The sequence goes on along the minus strand of CM059582.1, from coordinate 65,556,385 downwards.
GAACTACATGCAGCACACAGTTCATTATTATTCACAGAATAACAAAATATTAATATAGTCGCATTTAATGTGTCGTTACAACAGTTACAGCAGTGGAATTACGAAAAAGATCAATTTTAAAAAAAGTTATCTCGCAACTTTGAGTGTTCCTCCTTTCATTTTAACGAAAGGCACATCCTTTTTGTCATGATTTTTCACTTCCATATAATCTGATATACTCATACTGTGAGCACGAAAGCACATAAAGCTTCGTTAAAAAAGGATTATTGTGAATATTGAAAAAAAATAATTGTCGCGCACAAGAAACTGTCAAATTCGACACTTGCGAATTCGGGGTTTAATTCGTTCGTGATTCTAATGTCGAACACTCGCTAGGGACACATAAGAAGCACTATAATGTGCCAAAATATGATGTTACATATTTATTTCTATGATTTTTAAGGTATCATAATGAATGTCATGTTAAATTTTGAAAGTTCTGGAGATATGCCCATATGTATATTTGCTAAAAGGCCGAATGCGCCTGTATACTCGCAATTTGCCTACTCGCGGTTCTGTAGGACCTGTGACGTGATCGCTGCGCACGTATAATACCATGGAAACTTCGCGTGACTATTATACTAATTAACAACAATTGCATTTATTTCTTTATTTAAACACACAAAGGAATCTATCCATAAACTTGATTCTTTGATGCTATAATTATGCTACAATGACACCACAGATTCTAACTTGAATCTGTGGGCATTAGAATTTTACTTTGTTACGGTCGCTTAGTGTAAAAACACAAGCCGCCGAACAACAGTCGATCGTAGTGATGCTTATTCTATAAGCGCGTTGCGACGACTGGATACCGGATCGTCGGTGAGGCCCTGTCTTTATAGGCTAGTGGGGGTACGCTTGTGTGCGTACTTCGCATGTGATCCAAATGTGTATCTGTGACAACGTACTAACTTTGAGCGTACTCACCGTCGTTGTCAGTTATAATGCCCCCTACCAGGAAAATGAGCGACTTGTCTCGATTTCCGACTGCGACATGACAACCCGAAACTAGACAACGATACTAATACCACAATGTTGTGAATGCGTGATTAAAATTACGCGGTTGATTATCTTAATTTCATGAATTTTCTATGATTTCTAAACAAAAAAAATTCTGATCAAATTCTTCATTTGTATCAAACTAAAATAATTCTAGAATTAACTCTTCTAGACCGGGTTTTCTCTCAAAATCTTCTCTCTTTCTCTTAATCGTTTATCGAAAATCTCGTGATATTTCAAACGTACTTTAACCGCCTTTACTTATTCTACTTTATTTATCGATTCAAACTCTTGCAACCTGATATCTTCGTCTGATATTTCATTATTTGCTCTTTTCTGTTTGTGTTTCTCTGGTGAATTTGACTTTTCTTCAATATCTTGAACGTTATTAACACAAACTTGCTCCAATTCATCTTTGATCATTAATCGTTTTCTGAGAAATATCTTTAAGTTTCTTTAAGATTGTCCTTATCTTTTAATCTTATGGTTTTATTTCCTATATCTATTTTTTGCATTTAATTCGTATTGGGCATTTATTCCGAGAATACAATGTCGTATTAGCTGTGGAATTACCACAAATATCAAATCTGTTTGTAGATTTCCTATTCTTTTATGTGCGAGAATTTGTAATTTTATATTGGTGGATTTGATTCCAGTTGCGCCGACTATCCGTTTACCGATGACTGGTAATGTTGGACACAATCCTAATTCTTTTTTGTGAGTATAGTAAAACTCTTCTGAAATACATGTTACTTCGCTACCCGTGTCCCACAATGCATTTACTCGTATTCATTCTATTGTTATTTGTGTTTCAGGACCTTTTATTGTGACCGGTTGAGTCGGGGTTTCCGCCTCTTTTGTCAAACATTCCCGCAGATTTTCAAAAACAGACATAATTCGAATGGTTTCGGTACTATGTTTGCTGCAACTCCCTAGTTCATCTCCATTTTCCTGGCTGTTACCTTCTTTATGCCCTTCTTCATTTAATTTTCGTTTATGTCTATCCACATTTTCATCAACATCTGTCATGTGCACATTGTATTTATTTGTTTCCATTTTCGATGCACTTCCTTGTGCACGCCAGTTTTGATACGCTTTTCCTCTAGAACCATTATTTTCTGATCTTTTTTGGTTATATGCTTGATATGATCGTTTCCCTCCATCTTCATTATGGAAATTTGAATGTTGATCTTTTCTTTTATCAGTTTCCTGATATTTCTCATATTGTATTTCGATTTTCTGTTTTGGACCATTCAAAGGGCCCATATCATCATAACTCTGTAGAATTTCTAATAACTCATCATAATCCCTTATATCTCGGTTTATGATTGCATTTCTTATGTCTTGGCCAAAGTGTCTTGAGATAAGAGATATTAATTCTCTCGTGCTTAATAACATATTGGTTTCCGTAATGTTATTACACAGATCTATTGCGTATTCGACTCTGTTTGGATTTGCTGAGATTTGAAAATCCAAATTCGATTTGTTTCTTTAATTGATATTGTGACTCTTCGTTCCAATATCTTTTTCTAAATCTTGTTTCAAAATCTTGTAAACCGTTTATATCTGTTTCTATGAAATACCACCAATCTAATGCTGCTCCTTTTAAGATTTGGTACATTAGTAACTTAAATTCTGCTGCTTTAATGTGTGTACCTTTACAATAGTTTTGTAAAGCTTGTAAAAATTTTAAAGGTTTCTCGGTTTTATTTTCTGAGAATATTGGCGGATTAAGCCTAATTTTTGGTGCACTCAGTGCTTCTGTTTCCAGGGTCAACCTCCTAGTATACCTGTTTTCCATCCGTGACTGATTTTTCTCAATCGTATTGTGTAAATATTTTATCTGGTGCTCCAATTTCTTTATAGCATTCTGTAGATCCGAAGAAGCTAAAATTTCGGGCATGTCCCCGATCATGACAACGGGTTCTTTCATTATATGGCTGATCTGTTGATCGAGCTCTTTAACATCATCTTCTAATTGTTGTACCTGCTCCAGAATAATACTTATTCCTGGAGAGGCCGGTTGCGATTCTAATCGCTGTTCTAATGCCGCTATTCTTTTTTCGCTATCCTGTACCTTTCTTCTCATTTCTTTGAACAGACTGGTAATTTCCGCTTGCCATTTAAGTCAAACATATCTATATCTTCTAAATTTGCTAATTCGCGTTCCCCGCGGACCTCTTGCGAGCGTCTCAGGCGAGTTTGTGTACGAACTCCTGCTCGTGTACCAGGCGGCATTTTAATAATTCAGGTTAATATTTAGGGTTACTCTAAATAAAGCAATACTTTTTGTAATTATAATTTCAAAAACAATTCATTATTGTCCTTTCTTTTCGTTATTTTCTCCGCACGAATGTGGAAGTAAATTCATCAAGAATTCTTTTAAATTGAAGCTACTCTGTCTAACTGTATATGTATTCTAATATGGTTAGGCCTCATGGCCTGGCCACTGCGGATCGACAGGATCCTATTGTGGCGAACCTAGCGAGTTAAAGCTCACCCCGTAGCTGCAGCTTGTCGATAAAAGCTACAATGCTACTGAATGAGTAGTTTTTTATTTCTTCTGCGGTAAGGAAGTCTTTCCCGAAGATCGATTTACGTTTCTGACAGGTTGCTGTGCAGAGTGTTAATAAGTGTTCTGGAGTTTCCTCTTCACTTAGACAGAAGCGACAGAGTGCTGTGTCTGTCAGCCCCATTCTTAGGGCGTGCTTTTTTAGGCGACAGTGTCCTGTTAGCACTCTTGTTACTGCTGTTGCTGTGTTTCTGTTTGAGCTGATGATTTCCATGGCTTTTGAACCGTTGTAGCCTTCTATGAGTGCTTTTGAGTGTCTAGGGTTTGTTATTATGCCCCAATTTTCCTTAGCATCCTTTATTATTGAGTTCCTAAGTAGTTTTTTCGCTACTTTGGAATTTATTCCTATGGCCGGTTCCGGGCCACAGAATTTTTTGTTGGCACCTATTTTGGCAAGTTTATCGGCTTCTTCATTGCCTTTATTACCTGCATGTCCTTTTATACATTTTAGAACAACCCTGTTGTTATTACGGGCGAGGGTCTGGAGTTTACTTCTAGTCCCTCCAGAGCCATTAAGGACGCTTGGCTATCTGTTAAGATAGCTATAGTATGGTTTTTGTACTTCCTGTCCAAATTAAGTTCCACGCATTCTCTTACGGCCATTAATTCCGCTTGAAAAATACTTGCATTTGTATCAAGGCTGCCTGACATCTTTACTTTCGGACGGTCCCCGAATATACCGTATCCCGTATCGCTCGAATTTTTTGACCCATCGGTGTACCACACCAATGAGGTCCTTGTCAGGTCATTCTCTATCGATGTCTGTGGTTCCCACGACAACGACTCAACCTTGAAGAGCCTGGTTTCCCCAGGTTCTAGTTTAGTGTCATCCGCGGGCATTCCCAGAATCGGATTTCGCAAGGTTTCCCTTTTGAGGTTGTTAATCCTCGTTGATAACCAATTTGATCTCTCTCCAGTTAGCACTCTGTACATGGTACTTCTTGCCTCGTTTCTCACATGTAAATGGAGTGGTGGCATGTTTAGAAGTGCTTCCAGGGCAATTGTTGGAGTTGAGCTTAGAGCACCGGTTATTAAACGACATGCTTGTCCTTGGATACTGGTGAGTTTTTTTATGCACGTAATTTGTAGAGTTTTTTCTTTCCATACAATTGCTGCATATGTGATGATAGGTCTAACTATGGCTTCATATAGCCACAGTGCCATACTTGGCTTTAACCCCCACTTGTTCCCTATCATTCGCGAAGTAATCGCAAGGACTTTTTTCGCTTTTGACAGGATGTAATCCAAGTGTTGGCTCCAGCTAAGGCTTCTGTCTAGTATAATTCCTAGATATTTGCCTTGCTTGGCTAATGGGATTGCTTTGCCGCCTAATTTTGGCAGTTTGCATTTCCCCATTTTTTTTTTCTTAGTGAAAGGAATCATTAATGTTTTATTCGCATTAACCGACAGTTGATTTTCTTGACACCACCTGCTCACGATGTTTAAGGCAGCTTGCATTCTGGTTGTCAAAGTGTCTAGCTAGGCAGATACCTCGAGTTATGATGACTATGTCGTCCGCATACCCCTGTACTTCAAAGTATGCTTTACATAGATCTACTAGTAAGCTATCCACCACAATTGACCACAGTATAGGCGATAGTACACCTCCCTGTGGGCAGCCTCTAGTAGTTTTAATAACCAGTGTGGTATTTAGTAAACAGGAAATTACTTTCCTATTTGATAGAAGGTGCTTTATCCAATTTATCGAGGTCGTGTCGACTCCTTTCCTTGTCAGTCCTTCCAGGATAACTTTGGTTGAAGTGTTGTCCGAAAAGATACATAGAGGGATTTCTTTATCTTCTACGGCCTTTTCAAGTTTATCTACTATACTTATCAACGCAGTTTCAGTGGATTTACCCTTCTGATATGCGTGTTGATTACAATGTAGATTGTGTATCTTCAGATAATGTTCTCTGAGGTGATGATTAATTATCTTCTCTATTGTCTTGAGGAGAAACGATGTCAGGCTTATTGGACTATACGACTTTGGGTCGGCACTGTCTTTCTTGCCAACTTTCGGTATATAGGCCACCCTCACCCGTCTCCACCCATCCGGTATATACCCCCAGGCATAACTGGCTCTGAAGATTCTCAGTAAGGTAGATAGAATTAAATCTATACTTTGCTTTAAAAGCATTGGGAAGATGCCGTCTTCGCCTTCTTTTTTGTAAGGTTTAAAAGAGCGTATTGCCCATCTCACAAGATTTGGTTTGAAGATTTCGGTGACCTTCTTCTAGTCGGCTTTTGATGGTCTCCGAGAGCCATCATTTAGCCTACTATTGTTAGCCACGTCATCCTCAATATATGATCCTGGAAAGTGTGTTTTTGCTAGCAGAAGTAGCGTTTCACTCTCTGTTTCCGTGTATGTGACATCGGGGTTTTTTAGTAGCCCTAATGGATTGCACGGTATTTTCGTCATAATTTTATTAATCCTGGCTCCTTATGTGGTGTTATTTATTTCGCCACATAGGTTCCGCCAGGATTGATTTTTTGATTTTTTTTAGCTGTTTGTTATAATTGATTAGAGCTTTTCGATAAGCTTCCCAATTATTAGTGGTTTTCGCTTTATTGAATAGTTTCCTAGTTTCCTTTCTCATCCTACCTAACTCAGGCGTCTACCACGGGACGTCTCTATTAGTTAATTTGGACTTGAAGGGACAATTTTTTTCATACGCTTTTAAAATAAACTTTGTTGGTAAATTTGTGGCATGATCAATATTCTCAATGGTTATTATTGGAAAGGACAATTGAGATATATCTATACTGAGTTGTTTTTTATAATTACTCCAGTTAGTCTTTTTAGGATTCCTATATTCTAGTTTCCTAACTGCTTTAACTGCGGATAAGTCGAATCTAATATACCTGTGATAAGACAGCGATTCCTCATCCCATACAAACCACCTAGTGATATTGCTCGTTACATTATATATACAAAGAGTTATATCTAAAACCTCCTGCCTATTACGGGTCACAAAAGTGGGTTTGTTACCCCTATTTAGGATTTTTAAATTTTTATATATAATAAAGTTATGCAGGTACTCACCCCTACTATTAGTATCAGTGCTACCCCATTCTTCATGGTGGGCGTTGGCGTCACACCCCAGAATCAGTCTGGCTTCATTACGCCTGCTGAATCTATGGATTTCCTCCAGGCTGATCGAAGGACGTTTCCCCCGGAAGGTAGGCAGAGGCAACAAGTACCTTTAGTCCACCTTCCAGGGAAATATATGCTGCTACGAGGTCGTCCGTGTAGAACTCTGGAACAATAAAAAAATTTTATATTTTTATTAAATATGAGGCATGCTCTTGGTTTGGTTTCGCTAGTATTATACAAGATGTTACCTGCGTTTCCGAGGCCCTGAATCCTATTTCGATTTATCCAAGGCTCCTGAATAAGTCCCACACTCAAGCGGTCCTTACAAAACCTCCTCCATAGGCTTGCTGAAGCAGCCTCAGCATGATGGAGGTTTATTTGAACCACTTTGAGTGTGGTCCTATTCATTTTTGGAGGGTGTTGTCTCTTTGCAGAGGTCGGTGTTTGTCGCCATCCTCTCCATTGGTTTCGCCATCTGAGCGTCAACCTCCATCTCCGCCTCCACAGCTGATTCAGCGGCATTAGATTGCTCACTGGGCACCTGCGGGGCAGTTAGGGAGGCCGCACCCCCGGCCCCCGCCGCCGCACCAACCACATTCCCCATCTCCTTGGTTGATTTCTTGGCAGGTTTCTTGAATCGGATCAAGACCTGCCCAAAGTCGAGGAAGGGCCTGCAGTCGATTCCCTGCAGAGTCTCGAACGAAGCGTCATCGATGGTAATGGTCAGAGTTTGGCCCTTTCCCTCAGCCTTCGTGTTGAGGACCCTCCAGAGCTCGGTCTGCAGCCCCTTATTCTGTACTTTTATTCGGTGTAGTATGTCTTTTGGGGGTTCTATAACAGCTCCCGGTATCTACACCACACCGACTTTAGGCTTGGGTAACTCGTCCTCCTCCATTACCGCGAGTTCCGAGTCTTCCCAAACCTTGACCTTTTCGATGTTTTTGGTCACCCACGCGCGGCTTTCATCGTCCACGCAGGTCAGTAGCAGCCATCCCGTTTTATGTGCGCATCCCAGAAATCTTGGTCCGGCTCCTTCATCTTGGGTCTCAGAAACTACCCTGATGATAGCCTTTTGCAAGACTCCTAGCTGCACACCTGTCATAGGGACCTTATCGCGGATCCCTATTTTGACTGATCCAAGAACATCCCGGAATGAGGGCCTGTCAACAGGCTCCTGACTTCTAGGATGCTTCCTGGATCGGTCCTGTGGGGATTGCTCCTCCGACCTGACCCGTTTTATAGCGGGATTTTTTTTCGCGCCCGTATTTTCCGCGATCGGTTTTATGCAAAGGGCGCAGGCTTCCTCAAAAGCAAAACCCCCTTTGAGCAGAAAGGCTTCAAAAAGCCTTTTTCTGGCGGCCCCGTTGAGAGCAGGTCTCTGAGGCCTTGCTCCCGTTTAGGTACCAGGGACTTCATCTGCGGCTTCGGAAGCCACAGTCTCTTTTTTTTCGTTTTTGTATGTTGGTTTGTTTGTTTGTTTGTTACTGTGTTCTGCATGTTGTTCCCACGAGCAGCTAGGGAAATAAAAGTTCGCTCCCGGCAGAGCCCCGCAAGCCGGTCGAAGGCTTAATACAATGGGAGGACGCCCGGTATCCCAAGGGCATCGTTTGCAGTACAGCTTCCCCTGTACCATGCATCCTTCGGCACGATAGCATTACACCTGTGGATTGGGGGATCGTATATTGGTCTCAGGACCTCAGAGGTCCCTTGCCCCATTTCCCCTCCAGCTCGAAGGACAGAGATGGCGCGTGAGCTTCCGGCCCCAATCTCGCACTCATTCATCGGAAAACCCGTTTATAGAGTTCCGAGCCATTCAATTTGAGTACCCGTTTATAGGGTTCAGCATTCTCTCTTCATTCATGCATACCGCCTTCGTCTCAGGACCTCCAAACGGTTTCTGCTAAGCCCCCCACCACGTCAAGGTCACACGATCCAATTGGGGGGGGGGGGGGGGGGGCCGGTATATAATCCAGCAAATATTTTTTCGCCTGGCTTAACTAACGGTTGCCATTTTCCGTTGGCATCATTTTCCGTACTGGAAAGATATATTTCAACCTTCCTCTCTCGAGTCCTGTCACGGTCGCCAATTGTAACTTACCAGGTAAGTAAATGATTGATTTGAGAGGTAGGAAGGTATAAAATATTCTTTATTGGAACTAAAGAAACACTTAATTACAAAATTAACATATAATTGTCACTTCTATCGTAGATGAATTAAAAAGATACGATATATGTATATTTGCTAACAGGCCGAATGCGCCTGTATACCCGCAATTTGCCTACTCGCGGTTCTGTAGGACCTGTGACGTGATCGCTGCGCCTGTATAATACCACCGAAGCTTCGCGTGATGAATATACTAATTAACAATAATTGCATTTATTTCTTTATTTAAACGCACAAAGGAATCAATCCATAAAGTTGATTCTTTGGGCATTAGAATTTTACTTTGTTACGGTCGCTTAGTGTAAAAACACAAGCCGCCGAACAACAATCGATCGTAGTGATGCTTATTCTATAAGCGCGCTGTGATGACTGGATACCGGATCGTCGGTGAGGCCCTGTCTTTGTAGGCTAGTGAGGATACGCTTGTGTGCGTACTTTGCATGTGATCCAAATGTGTATGTGTAACAATGTACTAACTTTGAGCGTATTCACCGTCGTTGTCAGTTACAAGTTGAAAACCCAAATCGATATTGCCGGGAAGGATGTTTCGAAACAGTCAAATGTTTTTATTAGAATAACTGAACGCTTGCGGATAGGGTTAAATATAAAATCATAAAAAATTTCGAACATTCGGTATAAACATAAAATTTTAAATGATGAATGTTGGCAATGATGATGCAATGCAATAACAAACTGAAAACGGTAAAAAGTAAAAAAATAATGCTAGTACAACTTAAAAAATAACATTAATAATCCCTTTTTTCATCGTTCAAAAATAATCACAAAGGCTAGTGTAAGTTTTGTTGATCTAAAGTTAGATCAGGAGTAATAATGAATAATTCATAATGAAACATATTACCTGCATTTGTGAGTAGGTTAATTCAATACTTACCAAAACGTGGAACATAATTTATTTATTTCATAAAGAATATGCATTTTACAAAAATCGTTATAAGCAATGATTATTTAAACAATGATTCCATTGCGAATTGTTTCAAAACGATATTTTTTTTTCCTTATTTCCTTATATGGAAGGTATTTCCATATTATTCCTTATTTCAAAAAGTATTTTTGAAGTGTATGCAAAATTTTAACATTATAAAGAATGTTCTGCACAAGTTATGAGCATGTTACAGAAATCGTTATAAACAATGATTATTTAAACCACGATTGCGTCGCGAATTGTTTCAGAACGATATTTTCCTTATTTCAAACAGTATTTTTTAATGTATGCAAAATTTTCACTTTATAAAGAAATTCCTGCACAAGTTCTCAGAAATCGTTATAACTGTTCATGTATGTGTTTATCTGAGCCCGATTGATCACATGATCAATATGTTCGTGAATTGCAAACATATAGCCTAACGAGGCAGTTGCGTTCTGCGTCTCGAGGAGAACGTTCGAAACTCCCTAAAATTATCCTGCGAAGTTACAATTTATTAAATATAGGCTGGGATGACCCATTACCAAATTCCATAGCGCGAATTGCAACTAGTTTCTGCGCTGAACTATCACAAGTTTCTCGGATTATAATAGCGCGTTGGCTTCATTTTACTGAAAACCCAGATGTACAACTTCACGGTTTTGCCGATGAATCGCAGCTCGCATATGCTGCTGTGATGTATGTACGGATTCAAATGAAAAACGTGATCACTACTCGCCTTTTAGTTAGTAAGACTAAAGTTGCGCCCTTAAAAACCATCACGATTCCAAGATTGGAATTATGTGCAGCAGAGCTACTATCTCGCTTGATCACTTGGACAGTGGATAGCCTCAAACTTGAATGCATACCCGTCTTTGCATGGTCGGATTCCACAGTATCTCTTTCTTGGCTTGCTTCTTGTCCATCTCGATGGAAAACTTTCGTAAGCAACCGAGTTGCCCGAATTCAGTCGGCAAAGGAAATTAAAGAGTGGCGTTATGTTCCAACAGAGTGTAACCCAGCAGACATGGCTACGCGTGGTGTTTCTGCAGTTGATTTTGACTCATGTTCGTTGTGGTGGTCAGGCCCGTCCTTTTTAAAGTATTCTGAGTCAGATTGGCCCAAGCTTACCTCGACCAATGATAGTGACGAGAGTATTACAGAGGAACGGCCTGTTCACTCACTTCAAGGAGTTGTAGAAAATCTAGATATATTTTCTCATATTTCTGATTGGCGTAAGTTAGTAAGGATTTTAACACTAGTACTTAAATTCGCTGCTCTGGTAAGAAAAACACGGTCCAATTGTGATCATGGTTCGTTATCTTTCATGGATGTAGCACGGAATTATTGCTCAAAGGTCATTCAAAAGGAATGTTTTCCAGCGGATTTACGTACTCTGCAGCATTCTAAACCGTTGTCTAATTCTAGCAGTATTAAAGCGCTCAATCCCTACGTTGATGATCTGGGTCTTATTAGAGCGCGAGGACGAATTGGAAATTCGATTCTTAGTTTTAATGAAAGGTTATCCTATAATATCGGGAAACCACCCACTTACTCGTATGATAATACAGAACTGTCATTTGTAATCTCTCCACGGAGGTGCCTCATTGACTTTGTGAACACTTCAGTTGAAGTATTATGTTGTTCGCGCAAAGGTGCTTATAAGTTCAATTATTTACCATTGTGTTGTTTGCACTAGATATCAAGCTAGCTTAGCAACACAAAAAATGGCAGATCTTCCCGCAGCTCCCCAGTCATAACGCCCTTTTCAGTGTGGCGGAATTGATTACACAGGTTCAATGATGGTCCATGCTTTTGCTGGGCGTGGGCATCGTGCAAAAAAATGTTACATTTTAATTTTTGTTTGTATGGTTACCAGAGCCATACATCTGGAGCTGGTCATGGATTACAGCGCACCTGCATTTTTAGCGGTGTACCGTCGGTTTTGCTCTCGTCGAGGCATGTCATCAATCGTTATGAGTGACAACGCTAAGAACTTTGAAATTGCTTCTAATGATTTAAAACTGGCATTTCGCCAGGCCCTTAGAGATCCTGAATTTGCATCCCACATGTCCGATGAAAATATCGAATGGAAGTTTATTCCACAAAATTCACTCATTTTGGCGGCATGTGGGAGGGTGGAGTCAAATCGTTCAAGCATCACTTTAAAAGAGTGGTACGTGATAGCACTTTGAATGTCGAGGAATTCACCACACTGTTATGTCAGATTGAGGCTTGCCTGAATTCACGGCCAATAGCAGGTGTATCCAATGACTTTGACGATCTATCCTTCTTAATTCCTGGTCATTTCTTGATAGAGTCAGCTTTATCACCTCCACCAGAGCCCTCAGTTATGCATGATAATGAAAATATCTAACGCGTTGGCAGTTAATTCGACGAATGCGTGAGCAGTTTCGGTCCGTATGGAGCAAAGATTATTTACGTACCCTTTACAAACGTAGCAAGTGGCGTGATATTAGCTGTAATATTAAGGTTGGCGACATTGTACTAATTTCTGAAGAGAAGGTATCTCCTATGAAATGGGAGTTAGCGAGAGTTTTAGCTACTCATACAGGATAGGACGGACTCGTGCGTGTCTGTGACTTAAAGACTGCTAATATCACTTATACGCGCCCTATTCATAAGTTATGCGTACTGCCTGTTCATGAAAATGCGAGCTAAGTTCGTGTCTTACACTTAGAATTATTGTAATTGCGGCTTTAAAATTTTGTTTTTTTAATTTCGTTTATGATTAAACGAGGCGAGCGGAATGTTAATGTGTTTGAGAATCTGAGATTTTGATCATATGATCAAGATGTTCGTGAATTGCGAACATATAGCATAACGAGGCAGTTGCGTTCTGCGTCTCGAGGCACGTTCGGAACTCCCGAAAATTATCCTGCGAAATTACAATTTGCAGGCATTCGCACTCAACGAAAACGACGCTGCCACGTGTTTATTTACGAAAAGATCTGCCAAACTAAGAATATCAATAAATTTAGAAATTAAAGTAAAGCTGTCTCGGCCACACACTTATTTTCCTATCTACATATTTCTAGAGAAGAAATTATACTTCAGCTTAAAGATTCTCGTTTTCAATAACCGATGATTATTTAAACAAAGATTTCGTCGCTAATTGTGTCAAAGCGATATTTTCCATATATGGATATTGATATTGATATTTATTGCATACATACAGTAATACAATGTAGTATACATTATCATACATCAATTCTAACTTATATATGATTATTATTACACATAAATAATATTTCCACTATGTAACTTAATTGCGTGTATGATAGCAATTTAGATAAATTTTTCGCAAAATTTATAGCATGCTTGAGCTTAGCTCGTCTGCATCCAGATGTTGTATCATTATATTGTAAACTTAATGGCGTAGTAGTGTTCATGATGTTCTTGTGCTTGCAAAGCACAGTGTTATCCCGTAAGAAACTTCCATATATCAGGTCTATTTAGTATCCAGCATTTGATTGCTTTGTCTTAAGATCTTAACTGTCTTATTTTGTTTTTTTTCTATCTTCTTGTAAATGATAGGTGCAATATATAAAAAGGATCTTCTGCTGCTTGTTTTTTTCCAATTTGGAATTTTTACAGTTTCCCTATCGTGGATACGCGTCTTCTTTAAAAATTTCTCTGGTTGAAAGTAACCGTCCTTTATATATGTTCTTAAAGCTGTGTGACAGTAGTGTTGTCTGATGTTTATTGTTTGAGCTTGCTTAAATATTTCTGATGTTGTAATTTGATTCCTGTAATTACTGTATAATATTTTTATAACTGTTGATTGTAATGATTGCACTCGCCGTATAATTTTGTCCGTATTGTAATATTTCCAATAGTATTTTTGAAGTGTATGCAACATTTTCATTTTATGAAGAATTTCCTGCATAAATTATCAGAAATCATTATAAACAATGATTATATAATCAATGATTCCGTCGCGAATTGTCTCAAAACGATATTTTCCTTATTTCAAATAGTATTTTTAAAGTGTGTGCAAAATTTTAAATTTATAAAGCATTTCCTGCACAAATTATACGCATATTACAGAAATTGATATAAACTATTATTATCTAAGCAATGATTCCGTCGCGAACTGATTTAAAACAATATTTTCCTTATTTCGTACAGTATTTTTGAAGTGCATCAAAATTTTCAGTTTATAAAGAACTGCACAAGTTATCAGAAATCGTTATAAAGAATGATTATTTAAACAATGATTCCGTTGCGAATTGTCTCAAAACGATATTGTCCTTAATTGAGTCAGTATTTTTGAAGTGTATGCAAAATTTTCAGTTTATAAAGAATTTCCTGCACATGATATCAGAAATCGTTAAAAACAATGATTGTTTAATCAATGACTGTCTTAAAACGATATTTTCCTTATTTCAAACCGTACTTTTTAAGTGTATACAAAATTCTCACTTTATGAAGAATTTTCTGCACAAGTTATGCGCATTTTACAAAAAGTGTTATAAGCAATGATTATTTAAACAATGATTCCATTGCGAATTGTTTCAAAGCGATATTTTCCTTATTTCAAATAGGATTTTTGAAGTGTATGCGAAATTTTCACTTTATAAAGAATTTCCTGCACACGTTATCAGCAATCGTTATAAAGAATGATTATTTAAACAATGATTCTGTCGCGAATTGTCTCAAAACTATATTTTCCTTATTTCAAACCGTACTTTTTAAGTGTATGCAAAATTTTCACTTTATAAAGAATTTTCTGCACAAGTTATCAGAAATCGTTATAAACAATGATTGCGTTGTGAACTGTATCAAAACGATATTTTGCTTATTTCAAACAGTATTTTTTAAGTGTTTGCACAATTTTAACTTTATAAAGCATTTCCTGCACAAGTTATACGGATATCACAGAAATTGATACAAACTATGATTATCTTAGCAATGATTCCATTGCGAACTGATTCAAAACAATTTGTTCCTTATTTCAAACAGTATTTTTTATGTGTATGCAAGATTTAAACTTTTTTTTGCTGCACAAGTTATACACACTTTAAAGAAATCGTTATGAACAATGATTATTTAAACAATAATTCCGTCGCGAATTGTCTCAAAACGATATTTTCCTTATTTCAAATAGTATTTTTAAAGTGAATGCAAAATTTTAACTTTATAAAGCATTTCCTGCACAAGTTATACGGATATTACAGAAATTGATATAAACAATGATTATCTAAGCAATGATTCCGTCGCGAACTGATTTAAAACAATGTTTTCCTTATTTCATACAGTATTTTTGAAGTGTATGCAAAATCTTCAGTTTATAAAGAATTTCCTGCACAAGTTATCAGAAATCGTTATAAAGAATGATTATTTAAACAATGATTCCGTCGCAAATTGTCTCAAAACGATATTTTCCTTATTTCCAACCGTACTTTTTAAGTGTATGCAAAATTTTCACTTTATAAAGAATTTTCTGCACAAGATATCAGAAATCGTTAAAAACGATGATTATTTAAACAATAATTCCGTCGCGAATTGTCTCAACACGATATTTTCCTTATTTCAAATAGTATTTTTAAAGTGAATGCAAAATTTTAACTTTATAAAGCATTTCCTGCACAAGTTTTACGGATATTACAGAAATTGATATAAACAATGATTATCTAAGCAATGATTCCGTCGCGAACTGATTTAAAACAATGTTTTCCTTATTTCATAAAGTATTTTTGAAGTGTATGCAAAATCTTCAGTTTATAAAGAATTTCCTGCACAAGTTATCAGAAATCGTTATAAAGAATGATTATTAAAACAATGATTCCGTCGCGAATTGTCTCAAAACGATATTTTCCTTATTTAAAACCGTACTTTTTAAGTGTATGCAAAATTTTCACTTTATGAAGAATTTTCTGCACAGGTTATCAGCAATCGTTATAAAGAATGATTATTTAAACAATGATTCTGTCGCGAATTGTTTCAAAGCGATATTTTCCTTATTTCAAATAGGATTTTTGAAGTGTATGCAAAATTTTCACTTTATAAAGAATTTCCTTCACACGTTATCAGCAATCGTTATAAAGAATGATTATTTAAACAATGATTCTATCGCGAATTGTCTCAAAACGATATTTTCCTTATTTCAAACCGTACTTTTTAAGTGTATGCAAAATTTCCACTTTATAAAGAATTTTCTGCACAAGTTATCAGAAAACGTTATAAAGAATGATTATTTAAACAATGATTCCGTTGCGAATTGTCTCAAAACGATACTTTCCTTAATTGAATCAGTATTTTTGAAGTGTTTGCAAAATTTTCACTTTATGAAGAATTTTCTGCACAAGTTATACGCATTTTACAAAAATCGTTAAAAACAATGATTATTTAAACAATGATTTCGTCGCAAATTGTTTCATAAACATATTTTCCTTATTTCAAACAGTATTTTTTAAGTGTATGCAAAATTGTTAATTTATGAAGACTTTTCTGCACAAGTTATCAGAAATCATTATAAACAATGATTGCGTTGTGAACTGTCTCAAAACGATATTTTGCTTATTTCAAACAGTATTTTTTAAGTGTTTGCACAATTTGAACTTTATAAAGCATTTTCTGCACAAGTTATACGGATATCACAGAAATTGATACAAACTATGATTATCTAAGCAATGATTCCATTGCGAACTGATTCAAAACAATTTGTTCCTTATTTC
Source organism: Trichopria drosophilae (assembly GCA_030407085.1). NCBI lineage: Eukaryota > Metazoa > Arthropoda > Insecta > Hymenoptera > Diapriidae > Trichopria > Trichopria drosophilae. Next base: position 65,539,891 of record CM059582.1, on the reverse strand, counting down.
AAACAGTATTTTTTATGTGTATGCAAGATTTCAACTTTTTTTTGCTGCACAAGTTATACACACTTTAAAGAAATCGTTATGAACAATGATTATTGAAACAATAATTCCGTCGCGAATTGTCTCAAAACGATATTTTCCTTATTTCAAATAGTATTTTTAAAGTGAATGCAAAATTTTAACTTTATAAAGCATTTCCTGCACAAGTTATACGGATATTACAGAAATTGATATAAACAATGATTATCTAAGCAATGATTCCGTCGCGAACTGATTTAAAACAATGTTTTCCTTATTTCATACAGTATTTTTGAAGTGTATGCAAAATCTTCAGTTTATAAAGAATTTCCTGCACAAGTTATCAGAAATCGTTATAAAGAATGATTATTTAAACAATGATTCCGTCGCAAATTGTCTCAAAACGATATTTTCCTTATTTCAAACCGTACTTTTTAAGTGTATGCAAAATTTTCACTTTATAAAGAATTTTCTGCACAAGATATCAGAAATCGTTAAAAACGATGATTATTTAAACAATAATTTCGTCGCGAATTGTCTCAAAACGATATTTTCCTTATTTCAAATAGTATTTTTAAAGTGAATGCAAAATTTTAACTTTATAAAGCATTTCCTGCACAAGTTTTACGGATATTACAGAAACTGATATAAACAATGATTATCTAAGCAATGATTCCGTCGCGAACTGATTTAAAACAATGTTTTCCTTATTTCATAAAGTATTTTTGAAGTGTATGCAAAATCTTCAGTTTATAAAGAATTTCCTGCACAAGTTATCAGAAATCGTTATAAAGAATGATTATTTAAACAATGATTCCGTCGCGAATTGTCTCAAAACGATATTTTCCTTATTTAAAACCGTACTTTTTAAGTGTATGCAAAATTTTCACTTTATGAAGAATTTTCTGCACACGTTATCAGCAATCGTTATAAAGAATGATTATTTAAACAATGATTCTGTCGCGAATTGTTTCAAAACGATATTTTCCTTATTTCAAATAGTATTTTTAAAGTGAATGCAAAATTTTAACTTTATAAAGCATTTCCTGCACAAGTTTTACGGATATTACAGAAACTGATATAAACAATGATTATCTAAGCAATGATTCCGTCGCGAACTGATTTAAAACAATGTTTTCCTTATTTCAAATAGGATTTTTGAAGTGTATGCAAAATTTTCACTTTATAAAGAATTTCCTGCACACGTTATCAGCAATCGTTATAAAGAATGATTATTTAAACAATGATTCTGTCGCGAATTGTCTCAAAACGATATTTTCCTTATTTCAAACCGTACTTTTTAAGTGTATGCAAAATTTCCACTTTATAAAGAATTTTCTGCACAAGTTATCAGAAAACGTTATAAAGAATGATTATTTAAACAATGATTCCGTTGCGAATTGTCTCAAAACGATACTTTCCTTAATTGAATCAGTATTTTTGAAGTGTTTGCAAAATTTTCACTTTATGAAGAATTTTCTACACAAGTTATACGCATTTTACAAAAATCGTTAAAAACAATGATTTCGTCGCAAATTGTTTCATAAACATATTTTCTTTATTTCAAACAGTATTTTTTAAGTGTATGCAAAATTGTTAATTTATGAAGACTTTTCTGCACAAGTTATCAGAAATCATTATAAACAATGATTGCGTTGTGAACTGTCTCAAAACAATATTTTGCTTATTTCAAACAGTATTTTTTAAGTGTTTGCACAATTTGAACTTCATAAAGCATTTCCTGCACAAGTTATACGGATATTACAGAAATTGATATAAACCATGATTATCTAAGCAATGATTCCATTGCGAACTGATTCAAAACAGTTTGTTCCTTATTTCAAACAGTATTTTTTATGTGTATGCAAGATTTCAACTTTTTTTTGCTGCACAAGTTATACACACTTTAAAGAAATCGATATAAACAATGATTATTTAAACAATAATTCCGTCGCGAATTGTCTCAAAACGATATTTTCCTTATTTCAAATAGTATTTTTAAAGTGAATTCAAAATTTTAACTTTATAAAGCATTTCCTGCACAAGTTATACGGATATTACAGAAATTGATATAAACCATGATTATCTAAGCAATGATTCCATTGCGAACTGATTCAAAACAGTTTGTTCCTTATTTCAAACAGTATTTTTTATGTGTATGCAAGATTTCAACTTTATTTTGCTGCACAAGTTATACACACTTGAAAGAAATCGTTATAAACAATGATTATTTAAACTATGATTCCGTCGCGAATTGTCTCAAGACGATATTTTCCTTATTTCAAACAAGATTTTTTAAGTGTAAACAAAATGTCCACTTTATTAAGATTTTTCTGCACATGTTATACGCATTTTACACAAATCGTTAATAACAATGATTATTTAAACAATGATTTCGTCGCTAAATGTTTCATAAACATATTTTCCTTATTTCAAACAGTATTTTTTAAGTGTAATCAAAATTTTCACTTTATAAAGAATTTTCTGCCCATGTTGTACGCATTTTACAAAAATCGTTATAAGTAATGATTATTTAAACATAATTCCATTACGAATTGTTTTAATACGATATTTTCCATATTCCAAATAGTATTTTTGAAGTGTATGCAAAATTTTCATTTTATGAAGAATTTCCTGCACATATTATCAGAATTCGTTATAAACAATTATTAGATAATCAATGATTCCGTCGCGAATTGTCTCAAAACGATATTTTCCTTATTTCAAATAGTTTTTTTAAAGTGTATGCAAAATTTTAACTTTATAAAGCATTTCCTGCACAAATTATACGCATATTACAGAAATTGATATAAATTATGATTCCGTCGCGAACTGATTTAAAACAATGTTTTCCTTATTTCATAAAGTATTTTTGAAGTGTATGCAAAATCTTCAGTTTATAAAGAATTTCCTGCACAAGTTATCAGAAATCGTTATAAAGAATGATTATTTAAACAATGATTCCGTCGCGAATTGTCTCAAAACGATATTTTCCTTATTTAAAACCGTACTTTTTAAGTGTATGCAAAATTTTCACTTTATGAAGAATTTTCTGCACACGTTATCAGCAATCGTTATAAAGAATGATTATTTAAACAATGATTCTGTCGCGAATTGTTTCAAAGCGATATTTTCCTTATTTCAAATAGGATTTTTGAAGTGTATGCAAAATTTTCACTTTATAAAGAATTTCCTGCACACATTATCAGCAATCGTTATAAAGAATGATTATTTAAACAATGATTCTGTCGCGAATTGTCTCAAAACGATATTTTCCTTATTTCAAACCGTACTTTTTAAGTGTATGCAAAATTTCCACTTTATAAAGAATTTTCTGCACAAGTTATCAGAAAACGTTATAAAGAATGATTATTTAAACAATGATTCCGTTGCGAATTCTCTCAAAACGATACTTTCCTTATTTCAAATAGTATTTTTAAAGTGAATGCAAAATTTTAACTTTATAAAGCATTTCCTGCACAAGTTATACGGATATTACAGAAATTGATATAAACAATGATTATCTAAGCAATGATTCCGTCGCGAACTGATTTAAAACAATGTTTTCCTTATTTCATACAGTATTTTTGAAGTGTATGCAAGATTTCAACTTTTTTTTGCTGCACAAGTTATACACACTTTAAAGAAATCGTTATAAACAATGATTATTTAAACAATAATTCCGTCGCGAATTGTCTCAAGACGATATTTTCCTTATTTCAAACAAGATTTTTTAAGTGTAAACAAAATGTCCACTTTATTAAGATTTTTCTGCACATGTTATACGCATTTTACACAAATCGTTAATAACAATGATTATTTAAACAATGATTTCGTCGCTAAATGTTTCATAAACATATTTTCCTTATTTCAAACAGTATTTTTTAAGTGTAATCAAAATTTTCACTTTATAAAGAATTTTCTGCCCATGTTGTACGCATTTTACAAAAATCGTTATAAGTAATGATTATTTAAACATAATTCCATTACGAATTGTTTTAATACGATATTTTCCATATTCCAAATGGTATTTTTGAAGTGTATGCAAAATTTTCATTTTATGAAGAATTTCCTGCACATATTATCAGAATTCGTTATAAACAATTATTAGATAATCAATGATTCCGTCGCGAATTGTCTCAAAACGATATTTTCCTTATTTCAAATAGTTTTTTTAAAGTGTATGCAAAATTTTAACTTTATAAAGCATTTCCTGCACAAATTATACGCATATTACAGAAATTGATATAAATTATGATTCCGTCGCGAACTGATTTAAAACAATGTTTTCCTTATTTCATAAAGTATTTTTGAAGTGTATGCAAAATCTTCAGTTTATAAAAAATTTCCTGCACAGGATATCAGAAATCGTTAAAAACAGTGATTGTTTAATCCATGATCTCGTCGCGAACTGTCTTAAAACGTTATTTTCCTTATTTCAAACAGTACTTTTTAAGTGTATGCAAAATTTTCACTTTATGAAGAATTTTCTACACAAGTTATGCGCATTTTACAAAAATTGTTATAAGCAATGATCATTTAAACAATGATTCCATTGCGAATTGTTTCAAACCGATATTTTCCGTATTTCAAATAGGATTTTTGAAGTGTATGCAAAATTTTTACTCTATAAAGAATTTCCTGCACAAGTTATCAGAAAGCGTTATAAAGAATTAAACAATGATTCCGTCGCGAATTGTCTCAAAACGATATTTTCCTTATTTTAAACAGTACTTTTTAAGTGTATGCAAAATTTTCACTTTATAACGAATTTTCTGCACATGTTATCAGAAATCGTTATAAAGAATGATTATTTAAACAATGATCCAGTTGCGAATTGTCTCAAAACGATATTTTCCGTATTTCAAATAGGATTTTTGAAGTGTATGCAAAATTTTTACTCTATAAAGAATTTCCTGCACAAGTTATCAGAAATTGTTATAAAGAATGATTATTTAAACAGTGATTCCGTTGCGAATTGTCTCAAAACGATATTGTCCTTAATTGAGTCAGTATTTTTGAAGTGTATGCAAAATTTTCAGTTTATAAAGAATTTCCTGCACATGATATCAGAAATCGTTAAAAACAATGATTGTTTAATCAATGACTGTCTTAAAACGATATTTTCCTTATTTCAAACCGTACTTTTTAAGTGTATACAAAATTCTCACTTTATGAAGAATTTTCTGCACAAGTTATGCGCATTTTACAAAAAGTGTTATAAGCAATGATTATTTAAACAATGATTCCATTGCGAATTGTTTCAAAGCGATATTTTCCTTATTTCAAATAGGATTTTTGAAGTGTATGCGAAATTTTCACTTTATAAAGAATTTCCTGCACACGTTATCAGCAATCGTTATAAAGAATGATTATTTAAACAATGATTCTGTCGCGAATTGTCTCAAAACTATATTTTCCTTATTTCAAACCGTACTTTTTAAGTGTATGCAAAATTTTCACTTTATAAAGAATTTTCTGCACAAGTTATCAGAAATCGTTATAAACAATGATTGCGTTGTGAACTGTATCAAAACGATATTTTGCTTATTTCAAACAGTATTTTTTAAGTGTTTGCACAATTTTAACTTTATAAAGCATTTCCTGCACAAATTATACGCATATTACAGAAATTGATATAAATTATGATTATCTAAGCAATGATTCCGTCGTGAACTAATTTAAAACAATGTTTTCAATATTTCATACAGTATTTTTGAAGTGTATGCCAAATTTTCAGTTTATAAAGAATTTCCTGCACAAGTTATCGGAAATCGTTATAAAGAATTGTTATTTAAACAATCATTCTGTTGCGAATTGGCTCAAAACGATATTGTCCTTAATTGAGCCAGTATTTTTGAAGTGTATTCAAAATTTTCTGTTTATAAAAAATTTCCTGCACAGGATATCAGAAATCGTTAAAAACAGTGATTGTTTAATCCATGATCCCGTCGCGAACTGTCTTAAAACGTTATTTTCCTTATTTCAAACAGTACTTTTTAAGTGTATGCAAAATTTTCACTTTATGAAGAATTTTCTACACAAGTTATGCGCATTTTACAAAAATTGTTATAAGCAATGATCATTTAAACAATGATTCCATTGCGAATTGTTTCAAACCGATATTTTCCGTATTTCAAATAGGATTTTTGAAGTGTATGCAAAATTTTTACTCTATAAAGAATTTCCTGCACAAGTTATCAGAAAGCGTTATAAAGAATTAAACAATGATTCCGTCGCGAATTGTCTCAAAACGATATTTTCCTTATTTTAAACAGTACTTTTTAAGTGTATGCAAAATTTTCACTTTATAACGAATTTTCTGCACATGTTATCAGAAATCGTTATAAAGAATGATTATTTAAACAATGATCCAGTTGCGAATTGTCTCAAAACGATATTTTCCGTATTTCAAATAGGATTTTTGAAGTGTATGCAAAATTTTTACTCTATAAAGAATTTCCTGCACAAGTTATCAGAAATTGTTATAAAGAATGATTATTTAAACAATGATTCCGTTGCGAATTGTCTCAAAACGATATTGTCCTTAATTGAGTCAGTATTTTTGAAGTGTATGCAAAATTTTCAGTTTATAAAGAATTTCCTGCACATGATATCAGAAATCGTTAAAAACAATGATTGTTTAATCAATGACTGTCTTAAAACGATATTTTCCTTATTTCAAACCGTACTTTTTAAGTGTATACAAAATTCTCACTTTATGAAGAATTTTCTGCACAAGTTATGCGCATTTTACAAAAAGTGTTATAAGCAATGATTATTTAAACAATGATTCCATTGCGAATTGTTTCAAAGCGATATTTTCCTTATTTCAAATAGGATTTTTGAAGTGTATGCGAAATTTTCACTTTATAAAGAATTTCCTGCACACGTTATCAGCAATCGTTATAAAGAATGATTATTTAAACAATGATTCTGTCGCGAATTGTCTCAAAACTATATTTTCCTTATTTCAAACCGTACTTTTTAAGTGTATGCAAAATTTTCACTTTATAAAGAATTTTCTGCACAAGTTATCAGAAATCGTTATAAACAATGATTGCGTTGTGAACTGTATCAAAACGATATTTTGCTTATTTCAAACAGTATTTTTTAAGTGTTTGCACAATTTTAACTTTATAAAGCATTTCCTGCACAAGTTATACGGATATCACAGAAATTGATACAAACTATGATTATCTTAGCAATGATTCCATTGCGAACTGATTCAAAACAATTTGTTCCTTATTTCAAACAGTATTTTTTATGTGTATGCAAGATTTCAACTTTTTTTTGCTGCACAAGTTATACACACTTTAAAGAAATCGTTATGAACAATGATTATTTAAACAATAATTCCGTCGCGAATTGTCTCAAAACGATATTTTCCTTATTTCAAATAGTATTTTTAAAGTGAATGCAAAATTTTAACTTTATAAAGCATTTCCTGCACAAGTTATACGGATATTACAGAAATTGATATAAACAATGATTATCTAAGCAATGATTCCGTCGCGAACTGATTTAAAACAATGTTTTCCTTATTTCATACAGTATTTTTGAAGTGTATGCAAAATCTTCAGTTTATAAAGAATTTCCTGCACAAGTTATCAGAAATCGTTATAAAGAATGATTATTTAAACAATGATTCCGTCGCAAATTGTCTCAAAACGATATTTTCCTTATTTCCAACCGTACTTTTTAAGTGTATGCAAAATTTTCACTTTATAAAGAATTTTCTGCACAAGATATCAGAAATCGTTAAAAACGATGATTATTTAAACAATAATTCTGTCGCGAATTGTCTCAACACGATATTTTCCTTATTTCAAATAGTATTTTTAAAGTGAATGCAAAATTTTAACTTTATAAAGCATTTCCTGCACAAGTTTTACGGATATTACAGAAATTGATATAAACAATGATTATCTAAGCAATGATTCCGTCGCGAACTGATTTAAAACAATGTTTTCCTTATTTCATAAAGTATTTTTGAAGTGTATGCAAAATCTTCAGTTTATAAAGAATTTCCTGCACAAGTTGTCAGAAATCGTTATAAAGAATGATTATTTAAACAATGATTCCGTCGCGAATTGTCTCAAAACGATATTTTCCTTATTTAAAACCGTACTTTTTAAGTGTATGCAAAATTTTCACTTTATGAAGAATTTTCTGCACAGGTTATCCGCAATCGTTATAAAGAATGATTATTTAAACAATGATTCTGTCGCGAATTGTTTCAAAGCGATATTTTCCTTATTTCAAATAGGATTTTTGAAGTGTATGCAAAATTTTCACTTTATAAAGAATTTCCTTCACACGTTATCAGCAATCGTTATAAAGAATGATTATTTAAACAATGATTCTATCGCGAATTGTCTCAAAACGATATTTTCCTTATTTCAAACCGTACTTTTTAAGTGTATGCAAAATTTCCACTTTATAAAGAATTTTCTGCACAAGTTATCAGAAAACGTTATAAAGAATGATTATTTAAACAATGATTCCGTTGCGAATTGTCTCAAAACGATACTTTCCTTAATTGAATCAGTATTTTTGAAGTGTTTGCAAAATTTTCACTTTATGAAGAATTTTCTACACAAGTTATACGCATTTTACAAAAATCGTTAAAAACAATGATTATTTAAACAATGATTTCGTCGCAAATTGTTTCATAAACATATTTTCCTTATTTCAAACAGTATTTTTTAAGTGTATGCAAAATTGTTAATTTATGAAGACTTTTCTGCACAAGTTATCAGAAATCATTATAAACAATGATTGCGTTGTGAACTGTCTCAAAACGATATTTTGCTTATTTCAAACAGTATTTTTTAAGTGTTTGCACAATTTGAACTTTATAAAGCATTTCCTGCACAAGTTATACGGATATCACAGAAATTGATACAAACTATGATCATCTAAGCAATGATTCCATTGCGAACTGATTCAAAACAATTTGTTCCTTATTTCAAACAGTATTTTTTATGTGTATGCAAGATTTCAACTTTTTTTTGCTGCACAAGTTATACACACTTGAAAGAAATCGTTATAAACAATGATTATTTAAACTATGATTCCGTCGCGAATTGTCTCAAGACGATATTTTCCTTATTTCAAACAAGATTTTTTAAGTGTAAACAAAATGTCCACTTTATTAAGATTTTTCTGCACATGTTATACGCATTTTACACAAATCGTTAATAACAATGATTATTTAAACAATGATTTCGTCGCTAAATGTTTCATAAACATATTTTCCTTATTTCAAACAGTATTTTTTAAGTGTAATCAAAATTTTCACTTTATAAAGAATTTTCTGCCCATGTTGTACGCATTTTACAAAAATAGTTATAAGTAATGATTATTTACACATAATTCCATTACGAATTGTTTTAATACGATATTTTCCATATTCCAAATAGTATTTTTGAAGTGTATGCAAAATTTTCATTTTATGAAGAATTTCCTGCACATATTATCAGAATTCGTTATAAACAATTATTAGATAATCAATGATTCCGTCGCGAATTGTCTCAAAACGATATTTTCCTTATTTCAAATAGTTTTTTTAAAGTGTATGCAAAATTTTAACTTTATAAAGCATTTCCTGCACAAATTATACGCATATTACAGAAATTGATATAAATTATGATTCCGTCGCGAACTGATTTAAAACAATGTTTTCCTTATTTCATAAAGTATTTTTGAAGTGTATGCAAAATCTTTAGTTTATAAAGAATTTCCTGCACAAGTTATCAGAAATCGTTATAAAGAATGATTATTTAAACAATGATTCCGTCGCGAATTGTCTCAAAACGATATTTTCCTTATTTAAAACCGTACTTTTTAAGTGTATGCAAAATTTTCACTTTATGAAGAATTTTCTGCACACGTTATCAGCAATCGTTATAAAGAATGATTATTTAAACAATGATTCTGTCGCGAATTGTTTCAAAGCGATATTTTCCTTATTTCAAATAGGATTTTTGTAGTGTATGCAAAATTTCCACTTTATAAAGAATTTTCTGCACAAGTTATCAGAAAACGTTATAAAGAATGATTATTTAAACAATGATTCCGTTGCGAATTGTCTCAAAACGATACTTTCCTTAATTGAATCAGTATTTTTGAAGTGTTTGCAAAATTTTCACTTTATGAAGAATTTTCTACACAAGTTATACGCATTTTACAAAAATCGTTAAAAACAATGATTATTTAAACAATGATTTCGTCGCAAATTGTTTCATAAACATATTTTCCTTATTTCAAACAGTATTTTTTAAGTGTATGCAAAATTGTTAATTTATGAAGACTTTTCTGCACAAGTTATCAGAAATCATTATAAACAATGATTGCGTTGTGAACTGTCTCAAAACGATATTTTGCTTATTTCAAACAGTATTTTTTAAGTGTTTGCACAATTTGAACTTTATAAAGCATTTCCTGCACAAGTTATACGGATATCACAGAAATTGATACAAACTATGATTATCTAAGCAATGATTCCATTGCGAACTGATTCAAAACAATTTGTTCCTTATTTCAAACAGTATTTTTTATGTGTATGCAAGATTTCAACTTTTTTTTGCTGCACAAGTTATACACACTTTAAAGAAATCGTTATGAACAATGATTATTTAAACAATAATTCCGTCGCGAATTGTCTCAAAACGATATTTTCCTTATTTCAAATAGTATTTTTAAAGTGAATGCAAAATTTTAACTTTATAAAGCATTTCCTGCACAAGTTATACGGATATTACAGAAATTGATATAAACAATGATTATCTAAGCAATGATTCGGTCGCGAACTGATTTAAAACAATGTTTTCCTTATTTCATACAGTATTTTTGAAGTGTATGCAAAATATTCAGTTTATAAAGAATTTCCTGCACAAGTTATCAGAAATCGTTATAAAGAATGATTATTTAAACAATGATTCCGTCGCAAATTGTCTCAAAACGATATTTTCCTTATTTCAAACCGTACTTTTTAAGTGTATGCAAAATTTTCACTTTATAAAGAATTTTCTGCACAAGATATCAGAAATCGTTAAAAACGATGATTATTGAAACAATAATTCCGTCGCGAATTGTCTCAAAACGATATTTTCCTTATTTCAAATAGTATTTTTAAAGTGAATGCAAAATTTTAACTTTATAAAGCATTTCCTGCACAAGTTATACGGATATTACAGAAATTGATATAAACAATGATTATCTAAGCAATGATTCCGTCGCGAACTGATTTAAAACAATGTTTTCCTTATTTCATACAGTATTTTTGAAGTGTATGCAAAATCTTCAGTTTATAAAGAATTTCCTGCACAAGTTATCAGAAATCGTTATAAAGAATGATTATTTAAACAATGATTCCGTCGCAAATTGTCTCAAAACGATATTTTCCTTGTTTCAAACCGTACTTTTTAAGTGTATGCAAAATTTTCACTTTATAAAGAATTTTCTGCACAAGATATCAGAAATCGTTAAAAACGATGATTATTTAAACAATAATTTCGTCGCGAATTGTCTCAAAACGATATTTTCCTTATTTCAAATAGTATTTTTAAAGTGAATGCAAAATTTTAACTTTATAAAGCATTCCCTGCACAAGTTTTACGGATATTACAGAAACTGATATAAACAATGATTATCTAAGCAATGATTCCGTCGCGAACTGATTTAAAACAATGTTTTCCTTATTTCATAAAGTATTTTTGAAGTGTATGCAAAATCTTCAGTTTATAAAGAATTTTCTGCACACGTTATCAGCAATCGTTATAAAGAATGATTATTTAAACAATGATTCTGTCGCGAATTGTTTCAAAGCGATATTTTCCTTATTTCAAATAGGATTTTTGAAGTGTATGCAAAATTTTCACTTTATAAAGAATTTCCTGCACACGTTATCAGCAATCGTTATAAAGAATGATTATTTAAACAATGATTCTGTCGCGAATTGTCTCAAAACGATATTTTCCTTATTTCAAACCGTACTTTTTAAGTGTATGCAAAATTTCCACTTTATAAAGAATTTTCTGCACAAGTTATCAGAAAACGTTATAAAGAATGATTATTTAAACAATGATTCCGTTGCGAATTGTCTCAAAACGATACTTTCCTTAATTGAATCAGTATTTTTGAAGTGTTTGCAAAATTTTCACTTTATGAAGAATTTTCTACACAAGTTATACGCATTTTACAAAAATCGTTAAAAACAATGATTTCGTCGCAAATTGTTTCATAAACATATTTTCTTTATTTCAAACAGTATTTTTTAAGTGTATGCAAAATTGTTAATTTATGAAGACTTTTCTGCACAAGTTATCAGAAATCATTATAAACAATGATTGCGTTGTGAACTGTCTCAAAACGATATTTTGCTTATTTCAAACAGTATTTTTTAAGTGTTTGCACAATTTGAACTTCATAAAGCATTTCCTGCACAAGTTATACGGATATTACAGAAATTGATATAAACCATGATTATCTAAGCAATGATTCCATTGCGAACTGATTCAAAACAGTTTGTTCCTTATTTCAAACAGTATTTTTTATGTGTATGCAAGATTTCAACTTTATTTTGCTGCACAAGTTATACACACTTGAAAGAAATCGTTATAAACAATGATTATTTAAACTATGATTCCGTCGCGAATTGTCTCAAGACGATATTTTCCTTATTTCAAACAAGATTTTTTAAGTGTAAACAAAATGTCCACTTTATTAAGATTTTTCTGCACATGTTATACGCATTTTACACAAATCGTTAATAACAATGATTATTTAAACAATGATTTCGTCGCTAAATGTTTCATAAACATATTTTCCTTATTTCAAACAGTATTTTTTAAGTGTAATCAAAATTTTCACTTTATAAAGAATTTTCTGCCCATGTTGTACGCATTTTACAAAAATCGTTATAAGTAATGATTATTTAAACATAATTCCATTACGAATTGTTTTAATACGATATTTTCCATATTCCAAATAGTATTTTTGAAGTGTATGCAAAATTTTCATTTTATGAAGAATTTCCTGCACATATTATCAGAATTCGTTATAAACAATTATTAGATAATCAATGATTCCGTCGCGAATTGTCTCAAAACGATATTTTCCTTATTTCAAATAGTTTTTTTAAAGTGTATGCAAAATTTTAACTTTATAAAGCATTTCCTGCACAAATTATACGCATATTACAGAAATTGATATAAATTATGATTCCGTCGCGAACTGATTTAAAACAATGTTTTCCTTATTTCATAAAGTATTTTTGAAGCGTATGCAAAATCTTCAGTTTATAAAGAATTTCCTGCACAAGTTATCAGAAATCGTTATAAAGAATGATTATTTAAACAATGATTCCGTCGCGAATTGTCTCAAAACGATATTTTCCTTATTTAAAACCGTACTTTTTAAGTGTATGCAAAATTTTCACTTTATGAAGAATTTTCTGCACACGTTATCAGCAATCGTTATAAAGAATGATTATTTAAACAATGATTCTGTCGCGAATTGTTTCAAAGCGATATTTTCCTTATTTCAAATAGGATTTTTGAAGTGTATGCAAAATTTCCACTTTATAAAGAATTTTCTGCACAAGTTATCAGAAAACGTTATAAAGAATGATTATTTAAACAATGATTCCGTTGCGAATTGTCTCAAAACGATACTTTCCTTAATTGAATCAGTATTTTTGAAGTGTTTGCAAAATTTTCACTTTATGAAGAATTTTCTACACAAGTTATACGCATTTTACAAAAATCGTTAAAAACAATGATTATTTAAACAATGATTTCGTCGCAAATTGTTTCATAAACATATTTTCCTTATTTCAAACAGTATTTTTTAAGTGTATGCAAAATTGTTAATTTATGAAGACTTTTCTGCACAAGTTATCAGAAATCATTATAAACAATGATTGCGTTGTGAACTGTCTCAAAACGATATTTTGCTTATTTCAAACAGTATTTTTTAAGTGTTTGCACAATTTGAACTTTATAAAGCATTTCCTGCACAAGTTATACGGATATCACAGAAATTGATACAAACTATGATTATCTAAGCAATGATTCCATTGCGAACTGATTCAAAACAATTTGTTCCTTATTTCAAACAGTATTTTTTATGTGTATGCAAGATTTCAACTTTTTTTTGCTGCACAAGTTATACACACTTTAAAGAAATCGTTATGAACAATGATTATTTAAACAATAATTCCGTCGCGAATTGTCTCAAAACGATATTTTCCTTATTTCAAATAGTATTTTTAAAGTGAATGCAAAATTTTAACTTTATAAAGCATTTCCTGCACAAGTTATACGGATATTACAGAAATTGATATAAACAATGATTATCTAAGCAATGATTCGGTCGCGAACTGATTTAAAACAATGTTTTCCTTATTTCATACAGTATTTTTGAAGTGTATGCAAAATATTCAGTTTATAAAGAATTTCCTGCACAAGTTATCAGAAATCGTTATAAAGAATGATTATTTAAACAATGATTCCGTCGCAAATTGTCTCAAAACGATATTTTCCTTATTTCAAACCGTACTTTTTAAGTGTATGCAAAATTTTCACTTTATAAAGAATTTTCTGCACAAGATATCAGAAATCGTTAAAAACGATGATTATTGAAACAATAATTCCGTCGCGAATTGTCTCAAAACGATATTTTCCTTATTTCAAATAGTATTTTTAAAGTGAATGCAAAATTTTAACTTTATAAAGCATTTCCTGCACAAGTTATACGGATATTACAGAAATTGATATAAACAATGATTATCTAAGCAATGATTCCGTCGCGAACTGATTTAAAACAATGTTTTCCTTATTTCATACAGTATTTTTGAAGTGTATGCAAAATCTTCAGTTTATAAAGAATTTCCTGCACAAGTTATCAGAAATCGTTATAAAGAATGATTATTTAAACAATGATTCCGTCGCAAATTGTCTCAAAACGATATTTTCCTTGTTTCAAACCGTACTTTTTAAGTGTATGCAAAATTTTCACTTTATAAAGAATTTTCTGCACAAGATATCAGAAATCGTTAAAAACGATGATTATTTAAACAATAATTTCGTCGCGAATTGTCTCAAAACGATATTTTCCTTATTTCAAATAGTATTTTTAAAGTGAATGCAAAATTTTAACTTTATAAAGCATTCCCTGCACAAGTTTTACGGATATTACAGAAACTGATATAAACAATGATTATCTAAGCAATGATTCCGTCGCGAACTGATTTAAAACAATGTTTTCCTTATTTCATAAAGTATTTTTGAAGTGTATGCAAAATCTTCAGTTTATAAAGAATTTTCTGCACACGTTATCAGCAATCGTTATAAAGAATGATTATTTAAACAATGATTCTGTCGCGAATTGTTTCAAAGCGATATTTTCCTTATTTCAAATAGGATTTTTGAAGTGTATTCAAAATTTTCACTTTATAAAGAATTTCCTGCACACGTTATCAGCAATCGTTATAAAGAATGATTATTTAAACAATGATTCTGTCGCGAATTGTCTCAAAACGATATTTTCCTTATTTCAAACCGTACTTTTTAAGTGTATGCAAAATTTCCACTTTATAAAGAATTTTCTGCACAAGTTATCAGAAAACGTTATAAAGAATGATTATTTAAACAATGATTCCGTTGCGAATTGTCTCAAAACGATACTTTCCTTAATTGAATCAGTATTTTTGAAGTGTTTGCAAAATTTTCACTTTATGAAGAATTTTCTACACAAGTTATACGCATTTTACAAAAATCGTTAAAAACAATGATTTCGTCGCAAATTGTTTCATAAACATATTTTCTTTATTTCAAACAGTATTTTTTAAGTGTATGCAAAATTGTTAATTTATGAAGACTTTTCTGCACAAGTTATCAGAAATCATTATAAACAATGATTGCGTTGTGAACTGTCTCAAAACGATATTTTGCTTATTTCAAACAGTATTTTTTAAGTGTTTGCACAATTTGAACTTCATAAAGCATTTCCTGCACAAGTTATACGGATATTACAGAAATTGATATAAACCATGATTATCTAAGCAATGATTCCATTGCGAACTGATTCAAAACAGTTTGTTCCTTATTTCAAACAGTATTTTTTATGTGTATGCAAGATTTCAACTTTATTTTGCTGCACAAGTTATACACACTTGAAAGAAATCGTTATAAACAATGATTATTTAAACTATGATTCCGTCGCGAATTGTCTCAAGACGATATTTTCCTTATTTCAAACAAGATTTTTTAAGTGTAAACAAAATGTCCACTTTATTAAGATTTTTCTGCACATGTTATACGCATTTTACACAAATCGTTAATAACAATGATTATTTAAACAATGATTTCGTCGCTAAATGTTTCATAAACATATTTTCCTTATTTCAAACAGTATTTTTTAAGTGTAATCAAAATTTTCACTTTATAAAGAATTTTCTGCCCATGTTGTACGCATTTTACAAAAATCGTTATAAGTAATGATTATTTAAACATAATTCCATTACGAATTGTTTTAATACGATATTTTCCATATTCCAAATAGTATTTTTGAAGTGTATGCAAAATTTTCATTTTATGAAGAATTTCCTGCACATATTATCAGAATTCGTTATAAACAATTATTAGATAATCAATGATTCCGTCGCGAATTGTCTCAAAACGATATTTTCCTTATTTCAAATAGTTTTTTTAAAGTGTATGCAAAATTTTAACTTTATAAAGCATTTCCTGCACAAATTATACGCATATTACAGAAATTGATATAAATTATGATTCCGTCGCGAACTGATTTAAAACAATGTTTTCCTTACTTCATAAAGTATTTTTGAAGCGTATGCAAAATCTTCAGTTTATAAAGAATTTCCTGCACAAGTTATCAGAAATCGTTATAAAGAATGATTATTTAAACAATGATTCCGTCGCGAATTGTCTCAAAACGATATTTTCCTTATTTAAAACCGTACTTTTTAAGTGTATGCAAAATTTTCACTTTATGAAGAATTTTCTGCACACGTTATCAGCAATCGTTATAAAGAATGATTATTTAAACAATGATTCTGTCGCGAATTGTTTCAAAGCGATATTTTCCTTATTTCAAATAGGATTTTTGAAGTGTATGCAAAATTTCCACTTTATAAAGAATTTTCTGCACAAGTTATCAGAAAACGTTATAAAGAATGATTATTTAAACAATGATTCCGTTGCGAATTGTCTCAAAACGATACTTTCCTTAATTGAATCAGTATTTTTGAAGTGTTTGCAAAATTTTCACTTTATGAAGAATTTCCTGCACAAGTTATACGGATATTACAGAAATTGATATAAACAATGATTATCTAAGCAATGATTCCGTCGCGAACTGATTTAAAACAATGTTTTCCTTATTTCAAACAGTATTTTTTAAGTGTATGCAAAATTGTTAATTTATGAAGACTTTTCTGCACAAGTTATCAGAAATCATTATAAACAATGATTGCGTTGTGAACTGTCTCAAAACGATATTTTGCTTATTTCAAACAGTATTTTTTAAGTGTTTGCACAATTTGAACTTTATAAAGCATTTCCTGCACAAGTTATACGGATATCACAGAAATTGATACAAACTATGATTATCTAAGCAATGATTCCATTGCGAACTGATTCAAAACAATTTGTTCCTTATTTCAAACAGTATTTTTTATGTGTATGCAAGATTTCAACTTTTTTTTGCTGCACAAGTTATACACACTTTAAAGAAATCGTTATGAACAATGATTATTTAAACAATAATTCCGTCGCGAATTGTCTCAAAACGATATTTTCCTTATTTCAAATAGTATTTTTAAAGTGAATGCAAAATTTTAACTTTATAAAGCATTTCCTGCACAAGTTATACGGATATTACAGAAATTGATATAAACAATGATTATCTAAGCAATGATTCGGTCGCGAACTGATTTAAAACAATGTTTTCCTTATTTCATACAGTATTTTTGAAGTGTATGCAAAATATTCAGTTTATAAAGAATTTCCTGCACAAGTTATCAGAAATCGTTATAAAGAATGATTATTTAAACAATGATTCCGTCGCAAATTGTCTCAAAACGATATTTTCCTTATTTCAAACCGTACTTTTTAAGTGTATGCAAAATTTTCACTTTATAAAGAATTTTCTGCACAAGATATCAGAAATCGTTAAAAACGATGATTATTGAAACAATAATTCCGTCGCGAATTGTCTCAAAACGATATTTTCCTTATTTCAAATAGTATTTTTAAAGTGAATGCAAAATTTTAACTTTATAAAGCATTTCCTGCACAAGTTATACGGATATTACAGAAATTGATATAAACAATGATTATCTAAGCAATGATTCCGTCGCGAACTGATTTAAAACAATGTTTTCCTTATTTCATACAGTATTTTTGAAGTGTATGCAAAATCTTCAGTTTATAAAGAATTTCCTGCACAAGTTATCAGAAATCGTTATAAAGAATGATTATTTAAACAATGATTCCGTCGCAAATTGTCTCAAAACGATATTTTCCTTGTTTCAAACCGTACTTTTTAAGTGTATGCAAAATTTTCACTTTATAAAGAATTTTCTGCACAAGATATCAGAAATCGTTAAAAACGATGATTATTTAAACAATAATTTCGTCGCGAATTGTCTCAAAACGATATTTTCCTTATTTCAAATAGTATTTTTAAAGTGAATGCAAAATTTTAACTTTATAAAGCATTCCCTGCACAAGTTTTACGGATATTACAGAAACTGATATAAACAATGATTATCTAAGCAATGATTCCGTCGCGAACTGATTTAAAACAATGTTTTCCTTATTTCATAAAGTATTTTTGAAGTGTATGCAAAATCTTCAGTTTATAAAGAATTTCCTGCACAAGTTATCAGAAATCGTTATAAAGAATGATTATTTAAACAATGATTCCGTCGCGAATTGTCTCAAAACGATATTTTCCTTATTTAAAACCGTACTTTTTAAGTGTATGCAAAATTTTCACTTTATGAAGAATTTTCTGCACACGTTATCAGCAATCGTTATAAAGAATGATTATTTAAACAATGATTCTGTCGCGAATTGTTTCAAAGCGATATTTTCCTTATTTCAAATAGGATTTTTGAAGTGTATGCAAAATTTTCACTTTATAAAGAATTTCCTGCACACGTTATCAGCAATCGTTATAAAGAATGATTATTTAAACAATGATTCTGTCGCGAATTGTCTCAAAACGATATTTTCCTTATTTCAAACCGTACTTTTTAAGTGTATGCAAAATTTCCACTTTATAAAGAATTTTCTGCACAAGTTATCAGAAAACGTTATAAAGAATGATTATTTAAACAATGATTCCGTTGCGAATTGTCTCAAAACGATACTTTCCTTAATTGAATCAGTATTTTTGAAGTGTTTGCAAAATTTTCACTTTATGAAGAATTTTCTACACAAGTTATACGCATTTTACAAAAATCGTTAAAAACAATGATTTCGTCGCAAATTGTTTCATAAACATATTTTCTTTATTTCAAACAGTATTTTTTAAGTGTATGCAAAATTGTTAATTTATGAAGACTTTTCTGCACAAGTTATCAGAAATCATTATAAACAATGATTGCGTTGTGAACTGTCTCAAAACGATATTTTGCTTATTTCAAACAGTATTTTTTAAGTGTTTGCACAATTTGAACTTCATAAAGCATTTCCTGCACAAGTTATACGGATATTACAGAAATTGATATAAACCATGATTATCTAAGCAATGATTCCATTGCGAACTGATTCAAAACAGTTTGTTCCTTATTTCAAACAGTATTTTTTATGTGTATGCAAGATTTCAACTTTATTTTGCTGCACAAGTTATACACACTTGAAAGAAATCGTTATAAACAATGATTATTTAAACTATGATTCCGTCGCGAATTGTCTCAAGACGATATTTTCCTTATTTCAAACAAGATTTTTTAAGTGTAAACAAAATGTCCACTTTATTAAGATTTTTCTGCACATGTTATACGCATTTTACACAAATCGTTAATAACAATGATTATTTAAACAATGATTTCGTCGCTAAATGTTTCATAAACATATTTTCCTTATTTCAAACAGTATTTTTTAAGTGTAATCAAAATTTTCACTTTATAAAGAATTTTCTGCCCATGTTGTACGCATTTTACAAAAATCGTTATAAGTAATGATTATTTAAACATAATTCCATTACGAATTGTTTTAATACGATATTTTCCATATTCCAAATAGTATTTTTGAAGTGTATGCAAAATTTTCATTTTATGAAGAATTTCCTGCACATATTATCAGAATTCGTTATAAACAATTATTAGATAATCAATGATTCCGTCGCGAATTGTCTCAAAACGATATTTTCCTTATTTCAAATAGTTTTTTTAAAGTGTATGCAAAATTTTAACTTTATAAAGCATTTCCTGCACAAATTATACGCATATTACAGAAATTGATATAAATTATGATTCCGTCGCGAACTGATTTAAAACAATGTTTTCTTTATTTCATAAAGTATTTTTGAAGCGTATGCAAAATCTTCAGTTTATAAAAAATTTCCTGCACAAGTTATCAGAAATCGTTATAAAGAATGATTATTTAAACAATGATTCCGTCGCGAATTGTCTCAAAACGATATTTTCCTTATTTAAAACCGTACTTTTTAAGTGTATGCAAAATTTTCACTTTATGAAGAATTTTCTGCACACGTTATCAGCAATCGTTATAAAGAATGATTATTTAAACAATGATTCTGTCGCGAATTGTTTCAAAGCGATATTTTCCTTATTTAAAACCGTACTTTTTAAGTGTATGCAAAATTTTCACTTTATGAAGAATTTTCTGCACACGTTATCAGCAATCGTTATAAAGAATGATTATTTAAACAATGATTCTGTCGCGAATTGTCTCAAAACGATATTTTCCTTATTTCAAACCGTACTTTTTAAGTGTATGCAAAATTTCCACTTTATAAAGAATTTTCTGCACAAGTTATCAGAAAACGTTATAAAGAATGATTATTTAAACAATGATTCCGTTGCGAATTGTGTCAAAACGATACTTTCCTTAATTGAATCAGTATTTTTGAAGTGTTTGCAAAATTTTCACTTTATGAAGAATTTTCTACACAAGTTATACGCATTTTACAAAAATCGTTAAAAACAATGATTTCGTCGCAAATTGTTTCATAAACATATTTTCTTTATTTCAAACAGTATTTTTTAAGTGTATGCAAAATTGTTAATTTATGAAGACTTTTCTGCACAAGTTATCAGAAATCATTATAAACAACGATTGCGTTGTGAACTGTCTCAAAACGATATTTTGCTTATTTCAAACAGTATTTTTTAAGTGTTTGCACAATTTGAACTTCATAAAGCATTTCCTGCACAAGTTATACGGATATTACAGAAATTGATATAAACAATGATTATCTAAGCAATGATTCGGTCGCGAACTGATTTAAAACAATGTTTTCCTTATTTCATACAGTATTTTTGAAGTGTATGCAAAATATTCAGTTTATAAAGAATTTCCTGCACAAGTTATCAGAAATCGTTATAAAGAATGATTATTTAAACAATGATTCCGTCGCAAATTGTCTCAAAACGATATTTTCCTTATTTCAAACCGTACTTTTTAAGTGTATGCAAAATTTTCACTTTATAAAGAATTTTCTGCACAAGATATCAGAAATCGTTAAAAACGATGATTATTGAAACAATAATTCCGTCGCGAATTGTCTCAAAACGATATTTTCCTTATTTCAAATAGTATTTTTAAAGTGAATGCAAAATTTTAACTTTATAAAGCATTTCCTGCACAAGTTATACGGATATTACAGAAATTGATATAAACAATGATTATCTAAGCAATGATTCCGTCGCGAACTGATTTAAAACAATGTTTTCCTTATTTCATACAGTATTTTTGAAGTGTATGCAAAATCTTCAGTTTATAAAGAATTTCCTGCACAAGTTATCAGAAATCGTTATAAAGAATGATTATTTAAACAATGATTCCGTCGCAAATTGTCTCAAAACGATATTTTCCTTGTTTCAAACCGTACTTTTTAAGTGTATGCAAAATTTTCACTTTATAAAGAATTTTCTGCACAAGATATCAGAAATCGTTAAAAACGATGATTATTTAAACAATAATTTCGTCGCGAATTGTCTCAAAACGATATTTTCCTTATTTCAAATAGTATTTTTAAAGTGAATGCAAAATTTTAACTTTATAAAGCATTCCCTGCACAAGTTTTACGGATATTACAGAAACTGATATAAACAATGATTATCTAAGCAATGATTCCGTCGCGAACTGATTTAAAACAATGTTTTCCTTATTTCATAAAGTATTTTTGAAGTGTATGCAAAATCTTCAGTTTATAAAGAATTTCCTGCACAAGTTATCAGAAATCGTTATAAAGAATGATTATTTAAACAATGATTCCGTCGCGAATTGTCTCAAAACGATATTTTCCTTATTTAAAACCGTACTTTTTAAGTGTATGCAAAATTTTCACTTTATGAAGAATTTTCTGCACACGTTATCAGCAATCGTTATAAAGAATGATTATTTAAACAATGATTCTGTCGCGAATTGTTTCAAAGCGATATTTTCCTTATTTCAAATAGGATTTTTGAAGTGTATGCAAAATTTTCACTTTATAAAGAATTTCCTGCACACGTTATCAGCAATCGTTATAAAGAATGATTATTTAAACAATGATTCTGTCGCGAATTGTCTCAAAACGATATTTTCCTTATTTCAAACCGTACTTTTTAAGTGTATGCAAAATTTCCACTTTATAAAGAATTTTCTGCACAAGTTATCAGAAAACGTTATAAAGAATGATTATTTAAACAATGATTCCGTTGCGAATTGTCTCAAAACGATACTTTCCTTAATTGAATCAGTATTTTTGAAGTGTTTGCAAAATTTTCACTTTATGAAGAATTTTCTACACAAGTTATACGCATTTTACAAAAATCGTTAAAAACAATGATTTCGTCGCAAATTGTTTCATAAACATATTTTCTTTATTTCAAACAGTATTTTTTAAGTGTATGCAAAATTGTTAATTTATGAAGACTTTTCTGCACAAGTTATCAGAAATCATTATAAACAATGATTGCGTTGTGAACTGTCTCAAAACGATATTTTGCTTATTTCAAACAGTATTTTTTAAGTGTTTGCACAATTTGAACTTCATAAAGCATTTCCTGCACAAGTTATACGGATATTACAGAAATTGATATAAACCATGATTATCTAAGCAATGATTCCATTGCGAACTGATTCAAAACAGTTTGTTCCTTATTTCAAACAGTATTTTTTATGTGTATGCAAGATTTCAACTTTATTTTGCTGCACAAGTTATACACACTTGAAAGAAATCGTTATAAACAATGATTATTTAAACTATGATTCCGTCGCGAATTGTCTCAAGACGATATTTTCCTTATTTCAAACAAGATTTTTTAAGTGTAAACAAAATGTCCACTTTATTAAGATTTTTCTGCACATGTTATACGCATTTTACACAAATCGTTAATAACAATGATTATTTAAACAATGATTTCGTCGCTAAATGTTTCATAAACATATTTTCCTTATTTCAAACAGTATTTTTTAAGTGTAATCAAAATTTTCACTTTATAAAGAATTTTCTGCCCATGTTGTACGCATTTTACAAAAATCGTTATAAGTAATGATTATTTAAACATAATTCCATTACGAATTGTTTTAATACGATATTTTCCATATTCCAA
Organism: Trichopria drosophilae; assembly: GCA_030407085.1. NCBI lineage: Eukaryota > Metazoa > Arthropoda > Insecta > Hymenoptera > Diapriidae > Trichopria > Trichopria drosophilae. Next base: position 65,516,055 of record CM059582.1, on the reverse strand, counting down.
ATAGTATTTTTGAAGTGTATGCAAAATTTTCATTTTATGAAGAATTTCCTGCACATATTATCAGAATTCGTTATAAACAATTATTAGATAATCAATGATTCCGTCGCGAATTGTCTCAAAACGATATTTTCCTTATTTCAAATAGTTTTTTTAAAGTGTATGCAAAATTTTAACTTTATAAAGCATTTCCTGCACAAATTATACGCATATTACAGAAATTGATATAAATTATGATTCCGTCGCGAACTGATTTAAAACAATGTTTTCCTTATTTCATAAAGTATTTTTGAAGCGTATGCAAAATCTTCAGTTTATAAAGAATTTCCTGCACAAGTTATCAGAAATCGTTATAAAGAATGATTATTTAAACAATGATTCCGTCGCGAATTGTCTCAAAACGATATTTTCCTTATTTAAAACCGTACTTTTTAAGTGTATGCAAAATTTTCACTTTATGAAGAATTTTCTGCACACGTTATCAGCAATCGTTATAAAGAATGATTATTTAAACAATGATTCTGTCGCGAATTGTTTCAAAGCGATATTTTCCTTATTTCAAATAGGATTTTTGAAGTGTATGCAAAATTTCCACTTTATAAAGAATTTTCTGCACAAGTTATCAGAAAACGTTATAAAGAATGATTATTTAAACAATGATTCCGTTGCGAATTGTCTCAAAACGATACTTTCCTTAATTGAATCAGTATTTTTGAAGTGTTTGCAAAATTTTCACTTTATGAAGAATTTTCTACACAAGTTATACGCATTTTACAAAAATCGTTAAAAACAATGATTATTTAAACAATGATTTCGTCGCAAATTGTTTCATAAACATATTTTCCTTATTTCAAACAGTATTTTTTAAGTGTATGCAAAATTGTTAATTTATGAAGACTTTTCTGCACAAGTTATCAGAAATCATTATAAACAATGATTGCGTTGTGAACTGTCTCAAAACGATATTTTGCTTATTTCAAACAGTATTTTTTAAGTGTTTGCACAATTTGAACTTTATAAAGCATTTCCTGCACAAGTTATACGGATATCACAGAAATTGATACAAACTATGATTATCTAAGCAATGATTCCATTGCGAACTGATTCAAAACAATTTGTTCCTTATTTCAAACAGTATTTTTTATGTGTATGCAAGATTTCAACTTTTTTTTGCTGCACAAGTTATACACACTTTAAAGAAATCGTTATGAACAATGATTATTTAAACAATAATTCCGTCGCGAATTGTCTCAAAACGATATTTTCCTTATTTCAAATAGTATTTTTAAAGTGAATGCAAAATTTTAACTTTATAAAGCATTTCCTGCACAAGTTATACGGATATTACAGAAATTGATATAAACAATGATTATCTAAGCAATGATTCGGTCGCGAACTGATTTAAAACAATGTTTTCCTTATTTCATACAGTATTTTTGAAGTGTATGCAAAATATTCAGTTTATAAAGAATTTCCTGCACAAGTTATCAGAAATCGTTATAAAGAATGATTATTTAAACAATGATTCCGTCGCAAATTGTCTCAAAACGATATTTTCCTTATTTCAAACCGTACTTTTTAAGTGTATGCAAAATTTTCACTTTATAAAGAATTTTCTGCACAAGATATCAGAAATCGTTAAAAACGATGATTATTGAAACAATAATTCCGTCGCGAATTGTCTCAAAACGATATTTTCCTTATTTCAAATAGTATTTTTAAAGTGAATGCAAAATTTTAACTTTATAAAGCATTTCCTGCACAAGTTATACGGATATTACAGAAATTGATATAAACAATGATTATCTAAGCAATGATTCCGTCGCGAACTGATTTAAAACAATGTTTTCCTTATTTCATACAGTATTTTTGAAGTGTATGCAAAATCTTCAGTTTATAAAGAATTTCCTGCACAAGTTATCAGAAATCGTTATAAAGAATGATTATTTAAACAATGATTCCGTCGCAAATTGTCTCAAAACGATATTTTCCTTGTTTCAAACCGTACTTTTTAAGTGTATGCAAAATTTTCACTTTATAAAGAATTTTCTGCACAAGATATCAGAAATCGTTAAAAACGATGATTATTTAAACAATAATTTCGTCGCGAATTGTCTCAAAACGATATTTTCCTTATTTCAAATAGTATTTTTAAAGTGAATGCAAAATTTTAACTTTATAAAGCATTCCCTGCACAAGTTTTACGGATATTACAGAAACTGATATAAACAATGATTATCTAAGCAATGATTCCGTCGCGAACTGATTTAAAACAATGTTTTCCTTATTTCATAAAGTATTTTTGAAGTGTATGCAAAATCTTCAGTTTATAAAGAATTTTCTGCACACGTTATCAGCAATCGTTATAAAGAATGATTATTTAAACAATGATTCTGTCGCGAATTGTTTCAAAGCGATATTTTCCTTATTTCAAATAGGATTTTTGAAGTGTATTCAAAATTTTCACTTTATAAAGAATTTCCTGCACACGTTATCAGCAATCGTTATAAAGAATGATTATTTAAACAATGATTCTGTCGCGAATTGTCTCAAAACGATATTTTCCTTATTTCAAACCGTACTTTTTAAGTGTATGCAAAATTTCCACTTTATAAAGAATTTTCTGCACAAGTTATCAGAAAACGTTATAAAGAATGATTATTTAAACAATGATTCCGTTGCGAATTGTCTCAAAACGATACTTTCCTTAATTGAATCAGTATTTTTGAAGTGTTTGCAAAATTTTCACTTTATGAAGAATTTTCTACACAAGTTATACGCATTTTACAAAAATCGTTAAAAACAATGATTTCGTCGCAAATTGTTTCATAAACATATTTTCTTTATTTCAAACAGTATTTTTTAAGTGTATGCAAAATTGTTAATTTATGAAGACTTTTCTGCACAAGTTATCAGAAATCATTATAAACAATGATTGCGTTGTGAACTGTCTCAAAACGATATTTTGCTTATTTCAAACAGTATTTTTTAAGTGTTTGCACAATTTGAACTTCATAAAGCATTTCCTGCACAAGTTATACGGATATTACAGAAATTGATATAAACCATGATTATCTAAGCAATGATTCCATTGCGAACTGATTCAAAACAGTTTGTTCCTTATTTCAAACAGTATTTTTTATGTGTATGCAAGATTTCAACTTTATTTTGCTGCACAAGTTATACACACTTGAAAGAAATCGTTATAAACAATGATTATTTAAACTATGATTCCGTCGCGAATTGTCTCAAGACGATATTTTCCTTATTTCAAACAAGATTTTTTAAGTGTAAACAAAATGTCCACTTTATTAAGATTTTTCTGCACATGTTATACGCATTTTACACAAATCGTTAATAACAATGATTATTTAAACAATGATTTCGTCGCTAAATGTTTCATAAACATATTTTCCTTATTTCAAACAGTATTTTTTAAGTGTAATCAAAATTTTCACTTTATAAAGAATTTTCTGCCCATGTTGTACGCATTTTACAAAAATCGTTATAAGTAATGATTATTTAAACATAATTCCATTACGAATTGTTTTAATACGATATTTTCCATATTCCAAATAGTATTTTTGAAGTGTATGCAAAATTTTCATTTTATGAAGAATTTCCTGCACATATTATCAGAATTCGTTATAAACAATTATTAGATAATCAATGATTCCGTCGCGAATTGTCTCAAAACGATATTTTCCTTATTTCAAATAGTTTTTTTAAAGTGTATGCAAAATTTTAACTTTATAAAGCATTTCCTGCACAAATTATACGCATATTACAGAAATTGATATAAATTATGATTCCGTCGCGAACTGATTTAAAACAATGTTTTCCTTATTTCATAAAGTATTTTTGAAGCGTATGCAAAATCTTCAGTTTATAAAGAATTTCCTGCACAAGTTATCAGAAATCGTTATAAAGAATGATTATTTAAACAATGATTCCGTCGCGAATTGTCTCAAAACGATATTTTCCTTATTTAAAACCGTACTTTTTAAGTGTATGCAAAATTTTCACTTTATGAAGAATTTTCTGCACACGTTATCAGCAATCGTTATAAAGAATGATTATTTAAACAATGATTCTGTCGCGAATTGTTTCAAAGCGATATTTTCCTTATTTCAAATAGGATTTTTGAAGTGTATGCAAAATTTCCACTTTATAAAGAATTTTCTGCACAAGTTATCAGAAAACGTTATAAAGAATGATTATTTAAACAATGATTCCGTTGCGAATTGTCTCAAAACGATACTTTCCTTAATTGAATCAGTATTTTTGAAGTGTATGCAACATTTTCACTTTCTAAAGAATTTTCTGCACAAGTTCTTATACGCATTTTACAGAAATCGTTATAAACAATGATTAATTAAATAATGATTCCGTCGCAAATTGATTTATAAACAATGTTTTCCTTATTTCAAACAGTATTTTTTAAGTGTATGCAAAATTGTTAATTTATGAAGACTTTTCTGCACAAGTTATCAGAAATCATTATAAACAATGATTGCGTTGTGAACTGTCTCAAAACGATATTTTGCTTATTTCAAACAGTATTTTTTAAGTGTTTGCACAATTTGAACTTTATAAAGCATTTCCTGCACAAGTTATACGGATATCACAGAAATTGATACAAACTATGATTATCTAAGCAATGATTCCATTGCGAACTGATTCAAAACAATTTGTTCCTTATTTCAAACAGTATTTTTTATGTGTATGCAAGATTTCAACTTTTTTTTGCTGCACAAGTTATACACACTTTAAAGAAATCGTTATGAACAATGATTATTTAAACAATAATTCCGTCGCGAATTGTCTCAAAACGATATTTTCCTTATTTCAAATAGTATTTTTAAAGTGAATGCAAAATTTTAACTTTATAAAGCATTTCCTGCACAAGTTATACGGATATTACAGAAATTGATATAAACAATGATTATCTAAGCAATGATTCGGTCGCGAACTGATTTAAAACAATGTTTTCCTTATTTCATACAGTATTTTTGAAGTGTATGCAAAATATTCAGTTTATAAAGAATTTCCTGCACAAGTTATCAGAAATCGTTATAAAGAATGATTATTTAAACAATGATTCCGTCGCAAATTGTCTCAAAACGATATTTTCCTTATTTCAAACCGTACTTTTTAAGTGTATGCAAAATTTTCACTTTATAAAGAATTTTCTGCACAAGATATCAGAAATCGTTAAAAACGATGATTATTGAAACAATAATTCCGTCGCGAATTGTCTCAAAACGATATTTTCCTTATTTCAAATAGTATTTTTAAAGTGAATGCAAAATTTTAACTTTATAAAGCATTTCCTGCACAAGTTATACGGATATTACAGAAATTGATATAAACAATGATTATCTAAGCAATGATTCCGTCGCGAACTGATTTAAAACAATGTTTTCCTTATTTCATACAGTATTTTTGAAGTGTATGCAAAATCTTCAGTTTATAAAGAATTTCCTGCACAAGTTATCAGAAATCGTTATAAAGAATGATTATTTAAACAATGATTCCGTCGCAAATTGTCTCAAAACGATATTTTCCTTGTTTCAAACCGTACTTTTTAAGTGTATGCAAAATTTTCACTTTATAAAGAATTTTCTGCACAAGATATCAGAAATCGTTAAAAACGATGATTATTTAAACAATAATTTCGTCGCGAATTGTCTCAAAACGATATTTTCCTTATTTCAAATAGTATTTTTAAAGTGAATGCAAAATTTTAACTTTATAAAGCATTCCCTGCACAAGTTTTACGGATATTACAGAAACTGATATAAACAATGATTATCTAAGCAATGATTCCGTCGCGAACTGATTTAAAACAATGTTTTCCTTATTTCATAAAGTATTTTTGAAGTGTATGCAAAATCTTCAGTTTATAAAGAATTTTCTGCACACGTTATCAGCAATCGTTATAAAGAATGATTATTTAAACAATGATTCTGTCGCGAATTGTTTCAAAGCGATATTTTCCTTATTTCAAATAGGATTTTTGAAGTGTATTCAAAATTTTCACTTTATAAAGAATTTCCTGCACACGTTATCAGCAATCGTTATAAAGAATGATTATTTAAACAATGATTCTGTCGCGAATTGTCTCAAAACGATATTTTCCTTATTTCAAACCGTACTTTTTAAGTGTATGCAAAATTTCCACTTTATAAAGAATTTTCTGCACAAGTTATCAGAAAACGTTATAAAGAATGATTATTTAAACAATGATTCCGTTGCGAATTGTCTCAAAACGATACTTTCCTTAATTGAATCAGTATTTTTGAAGTGTTTGCAAAATTTTCACTTTATGAAGAATTTTCTACACAAGTTATACGCATTTTACAAAAATCGTTAAAAACAATGATTTCGTCGCAAATTGTTTCATAAACATATTTTCTTTATTTCAAACAGTATTTTTTAAGTGTATGCAAAATTGTTAATTTATGAAGACTTTTCTGCACAAGTTATCAGAAATCATTATAAACAATGATTGCGTTGTGAACTGTCTCAAAACGATATTTTGCTTATTTCAAACAGTATTTTTTAAGTGTTTGCACAATTTGAACTTCATAAAGCATTTCCTGCACAAGTTATACGGATATTACAGAAATTGATATAAACCATGATTATCTAAGCAATGATTCCATTGCGAACTGATTCAAAACAGTTTGTTCCTTATTTCAAACAGTATTTTTTATGTGTATGCAAGATTTCAACTTTATTTTGCTGCACAAGTTATACACACTTGAAAGAAATCGTTATAAACAATGATTATTTAAACTATGATTCCGTCGCGAATTGTCTCAAGACGATATTTTCCTTATTTCAAACAAGATTTTTTAAGTGTAAACAAAATGTCCACTTTATTAAGATTTTTCTGCACATGTTATACGCATTTTACACAAATCGTTAATAACAATGATTATTTAAACAATGATTTCGTCGCTAAATGTTTCATAAACATATTTTCCTTATTTCAAACAGTATTTTTTAAGTGTAATCAAAATTTTCACTTTATAAAGAATTTTCTGCCCATGTTGTACGCATTTTACAAAAATCGTTATAAGTAATGATTATTTAAACATAATTCCATTACGAATTGTTTTAATACGATATTTTCCATATTCCAAATAGTATTTTTGAAGTGTATGCAAAATTTTCATTTTATGAAGAATTTCCTGCACATATTATCAGAATTCGTTATAAACAATTATTAGATAATCAATGATTCCGTCGCGAATTGTCTCAAAACGATATTTTCCTTATTTCAAATAGTTTTTTTAAAGTGTATGCAAAATTTTAACTTTATAAAGCATTTCCTGCACAAATTATACGCATATTACAGAAATTGATATAAATTATGATTCCGTCGCGAACTGATTTAAAACAATGTTTTCCTTACTTCATAAAGTATTTTTGAAGCGTATGCAAAATCTTCAGTTTATAAAGAATTTCCTGCACAAGTTATCAGAAATCGTTATAAAGAATGATTATTTAAACAATGATTCCGTCGCGAATTGTCTCAAAACGATATTTTCCTTATTTAAAACCGTACTTTTTAAGTGTATGCAAAATTTTCACTTTATGAAGAATTTTCTGCACACGTTATCAGCAATCGTTATAAAGAATGATTATTTAAACAATGATTCTGTCGCGAATTGTTTCAAAGCGATATTTTCCTTATTTCAAATAGGATTTTTGAAGTGTATGCAAAATTTCCACTTTATAAAGAATTTTCTGCACAAGTTATCAGAAAACGTTATAAAGAATGATTATTTAAACAATGATTCCGTTGCGAATTGTCTCAAAACGATACTTTCCTTAATTGAATCAGTATTTTTGAAGTGTTTGCAAAATTTTCACTTTATGAAGAATTTCCTGCACAAGTTATACGGATATTACAGAAATTGATATAAACAATGATTATCTAAGCAATGATTCCGTCGCGAACTGATTTAAAACAATGTTTTCCTTATTTCAAACAGTATTTTTTAAGTGTATGCAAAATTGTTAATTTATGAAGACTTTTCTGCACAAGTTATCAGAAATCATTATAAACAATGATTGCGTTGTGAACTGTCTCAAAACGATATTTTGCTTATTTCAAACAGTATTTTTTAAGTGTTTGCACAATTTGAACTTTATAAAGCATTTCCTGCACAAGTTATACGGATATCACAGAAATTGATACAAACTATGATTATCTAAGCAATGATTCCATTGCGAACTGATTCAAAACAATTTGTTCCTTATTTCAAACAGTATTTTTTATGTGTATGCAAGATTTCAACTTTTTTTTGCTGCACAAGTTATACACACTTTAAAGAAATCGTTATGAACAATGATTATTTAAACAATAATTCCGTCGCGAATTGTCTCAAAACGATATTTTCCTTATTTCAAATAGTATTTTTAAAGTGAATGCAAAATTTTAACTTTATAAAGCATTTCCTGCACAAGTTATACGGATATTACAGAAATTGATATAAACAATGATTATCTAAGCAATGATTCGGTCGCGAACTGATTTAAAACAATGTTTTCCTTATTTCATACAGTATTTTTGAAGTGTATGCAAAATATTCAGTTTATAAAGAATTTCCTGCACAAGTTATCAGAAATCGTTATAAAGAATGATTATTTAAACAATGATTCCGTCGCAAATTGTCTCAAAACGATATTTTCCTTATTTCAAACCGTACTTTTTAAGTGTATGCAAAATTTTCACTTTATAAAGAATTTTCTGCACAAGATATCAGAAATCGTTAAAAACGATGATTATTGAAACAATAATTCCGTCGCGAATTGTCTCAAAACGATATTTTCCTTATTTCAAATAGTATTTTTAAAGTGAATGCAAAATTTTAACTTTATAAAGCATTTCCTGCACAAGTTATACGGATATTACAGAAATTGATATAAACAATGATTATCTAAGCAATGATTCCGTCGCGAACTGATTTAAAACAATGTTTTCCTTATTTCATACAGTATTTTTGAAGTGTATGCAAAATCTTCAGTTTATAAAGAATTTCCTGCACAAGTTATCAGAAATCGTTATAAAGAATGATTATTTAAACAATGATTCCGTCGCAAATTGTCTCAAAACGATATTTTCCTTGTTTCAAACCGTACTTTTTAAGTGTATGCAAAATTTTCACTTTATAAAGAATTTTCTGCACAAGATATCAGAAATCGTTAAAAACGATGATTATTTAAACAATAATTTCGTCGCGAATTGTCTCAAAACGATATTTTCCTTATTTCAAATAGTATTTTTAAAGTGAATGCAAAATTTTAACTTTATAAAGCATTCCCTGCAGAAGTTTTACGGATATTACAGAAACTGATATAAACAATGATTATCTAAGCAATGATTCCGTCGCGAACTGATTTAAAACAATGTTTTCCTTATTTCATAAAGTATTTTTGAAGTGTATGCAAAATCTTCAGTTTATAAAGAATTTCCTGCACAAGTTATCAGAAATCGTTATAAAGAATGATTATTTAAACAATGATTCCGTCGCGAATTGTCTCAAAACGATATTTTCCTTATTTAAAACCGTACTTTTTAAGTGTATGCAAAATTTTCACTTTATGAAGAATTTTCTGCACACGTTATCAGCAATCGTTATAAAGAATGATTATTTAAACAATGATTCTGTCGCGAATTGTTTCAAAGCGATATTTTCCTTATTTCAAATAGGATTTTTGAAGTGTATGCAAAATTTTCACTTTATAAAGAATTTCCTGCACACGTTATCAGCAATCGTTATAAAGAATGATTATTTAAACAATGATTCTGTCGCGAATTGTCTCAAAACGATATTTTCCTTATTTCAAACCGTACTTTTTAAGTGTATGCAAAATTTCCACTTTATAAAGAATTTTCTGCACAAGTTATCAGAAAACGTTATAAAGAATGATTATTTAAACAATGATTCCGTTGCGAATTGTCTCAAAACGATACTTTCCTTAATTGAATCAGTATTTTTGAAGTGTTTGCAAAATTTTCACTTTATGAAGAATTTTCTACACAAGTTATACGCATTTTACAAAAATCGTTAAAAACAATGATTTCGTCGCAAATTGTTTCATAAACATATTTTCTTTATTTCAAACAGTATTTTTTAAGTGTATGCAAAATTGTTAATTTATGAAGACTTTTCTGCACAAGTTATCAGAAATCATTATAAACAATGATTGCGTTGTGAACTGTCTCAAAACGATATTTTGCTTATTTCAAACAGTATTTTTTAAGTGTTTGCACAATTTGAACTTCATAAAGCATTTCCTGCACAAGTTATACGGATATTACAGAAATTGATATAAACCATGATTATCTAAGCAATGATTCCATTGCGAACTGATTCAAAACAGTTTGTTCCTTATTTCAAACAGTATTTTTTATGTGTATGCAAGATTTCAACTTTATTTTGCTGCACAAGTTATACACACTTGAAAGAAATCGTTATAAACAATGATTATTTAAACTATGATTCCGTCGCGAATTGTCTCAAGACGATATTTTCCTTATTTCAAACAAGATTTTTTAAGTGTAAACAAAATGTCCACTTTATTAAGATTTTTCTGCACATGTTATACGCATTTTACACAAATCGTTAATAACAATGATTATTTAAACAATGATTTCGTCGCTAAATGTTTCATAAACATATTTTCCTTATTTCAAACAGTATTTTTTAAGTGTAATCAAAATTTTCACTTTATAAAGAATTTTCTGCCCATGTTGTACGCATTTTACAAAAATCGTTATAAGTAATGATTATTTAAACATAATTCCATTACGAATTGTTTTAATACGATATTTTCCATATTCCAAATAGTATTTTTGAAGTGTATGCAAAATTTTCATTTTATGAAGAATTTCCTGCACATATTATCAGAATTCGTTATAAACAATTATTAGATAATCAATGATTCCGTCGCGAATTGTCTCAAAACGATATTTTCCTTATTTCAAATAGTTTTTTTAAAGTGTATGCAAAATTTTAACTTTATAAAGCATTTCCTGCACAAATTATACGCATATTACAGAAATTGATATAAATTATGATTCCGTCGCGAACTGATTTAAAACAATGTTTTCCTTATTTCATAAAGTATTTTTGAAGCGTATGCAAAATCTTCAGTTTATAAAGAATTTCCTGCACAAGTTATCAGAAATCGTTATAAAGAATGATTATTTAAACAATGATTCCGTCGCGAATTGTCTCAAAACGATATTTTCCTTATTTAAAACCGTACTTTTTAAGTGTATGCAAAATTTTCACTTTATGAAGAATTTTCTGCACACGTTATCAGCAATCGTTATAAAGAATGATTATTTAAACAATGATTCTGTCGCGAATTGTTTCAAAGCGATATTTTCCTTATTTCAAATAGGATTTTTGAAGTGTATGCAAAATTTCCACTTTATAAAGAATTTTCTGCACAAGTTATCAGAAAACGTTATAAAGAATGATTATTTAAACAATGATTCCGTTGCGAATTGTCTCAAAACGATACTTTCCTTAATTGAATCAGTATTTTTGAAGTGTTTGCAAAATTTTCACTTTATGAAGAATTTTCTACACAAGTTATACGCATTTTACAAAAATCGTTAAAAACAATGATTATTTAAACAATGATTTCGTCGCAAATTGTTTCATAAACATATTTTCCTTATTTCAAACAGTATTTTTTAAGTGTATGCAAAATTGTTAATTTATGAAGACTTTTCTGCACAAGTTATCAGAAATCATTATAAACAATGATTGCGTTGTGAACTGTCTCAAAACGATATTTTGCTTATTTCAAACAGTATTTTTTAAGTGTTTGCACAATTTGAACTTTATAAAGCATTTCCTGCACAAGTTATACGGATATCACAGAAATTGATACAAACTATGATTATCTAAGCAATGATTCCATTGCGAACTGATTCAAAACAATTTGTTCCTTATTTCAAACAGTATTTTTTATGTGTATGCAAGATTTCAACTTTTTTTTGCTGCACAAGTTATACACACTTTAAAGAAATCGTTATGAACAATGATTATTTAAACAATAATTCCGTCGCGAATTGTCTCAAAACGATATTTTCCTTATTTCAAATAGTATTTTTAAAGTGAATGCAAAATTTTAACTTTATAAAGCATTTCCTGCACAAGTTATACGGATATTACAGAAATTGATATAAACAATGATTATCTAAGCAATGATTCGGTCGCGAACTGATTTAAAACAATGTTTTCCTTATTTCATACAGTATTTTTGAAGTGTATGCAAAATATTCAGTTTATAAAGAATTTCCTGCACAAGTTATCAGAAATCGTTATAAAGAATGATTATTTAAACAATGATTCCGTCGCAAATTGTCTCAAAACGATATTTTCCTTATTTCAAACCGTACTTTTTAAGTGTATGCAAAATTTTCACTTTATAAAGAATTTTCTGCACAAGATATCAGAAATCGTTAAAAACGATGATTATTGAAACAATAATTCCGTCGCGAATTGTCTCAAAACGATATTTTCCTTATTTCAAATAGTATTTTTAAAGTGAATGCAAAATTTTAACTTTATAAAGCATTTCCTGCACAAGTTATACGGATATTACAGAAATTGATATAAACAATGATTATCTAAGCAATGATTCCGTCGCGAACTGATTTAAAACAATGTTTTCCTTATTTCATACAGTATTTTTGAAGTGTATGCAAAATCTTCAGTTTATAAAGAATTTCCTGCACAAGTTATCAGAAATCGTTATAAAGAATGATTATTTAAACAATGATTCCGTCGCAAATTGTCTCAAAACGATATTTTCCTTGTTTCAAACCGTACTTTTTAAGTGTATGCAAAATTTTCACTTTATAAAGAATTTTCTGCACAAGATATCAGAAATCGTTAAAAACGATGATTATTTAAACAATAATTTCGTCGCGAATTGTCTCAAAACGATATTTTCCTTATTTCAAATAGTATTTTTAAAGTGAATGCAAAATTTTAACTTTATAAAGCATTCCCTGCACAAGTTTTACGGATATTACAGAAACTGATATAAACAATGATTATCTAAGCAATGATTCCGTCGCGAACTGATTTAAAACAATGTTTTCCTTATTTCATAAAGTATTTTTGAAGTGTATGCAAAATCTTCAGTTTATAAAGAATTTTCTGCACACGTTATCAGCAATCGTTATAAAGAATGATTATTTAAACAATGATTCTGTCGCGAATTGTTTCAAAGCGATATTTTCCTTATTTCAAATAGGATTTTTGAAGTGTATTCAAAATTTTCACTTTATAAAGAATTTCCTGCACACGTTATCAGCAATCGTTATAAAGAATGATTATTTAAACAATGATTCTGTCGCGAATTGTCTCAAAACGATATTTTCCTTATTTCAAACCGTACTTTTTAAGTGTATGCAAAATTTCCACTTTATAAAGAATTTTCTGCACAAGTTATCAGAAAACGTTATAAAGAATGATTATTTAAACAATGATTCCGTTGCGAATTGTCTCAAAACGATACTTTCCTTAATTGAATCAGTATTTTTGAAGTGTTTGCAAAATTTTCACTTTATGAAGAATTTTCTACACAAGTTATACGCATTTTACAAAAATCGTTAAAAACAATGATTTCGTCGCAAATTGTTTCATAAACATATTTTCTTTATTTCAAACAGTATTTTTTAAGTGTATGCAAAATTGTTAATTTATGAAGACTTTTCTGCACAAGTTATCAGAAATCATTATAAACAATGATTGCGTTGTGAACTGTCTCAAAACGATATTTTGCTTATTTCAAACAGTATTTTTTAAGTGTTTGCACAATTTGAACTTCATAAAGCATTTCCTGCACAAGTTATACGGATATTACAGAAATTGATATAAACCATGATTATCTAAGCAATGATTCCATTGCGAACTGATTCAAAACAGTTTGTTCCTTATTTCAAACAGTATTTTTTATGTGTATGCAAGATTTCAACTTTATTTTGCTGCACAAGTTATACACACTTGAAAGAAATCGTTATAAACAATGATTATTTAAACTATGATTCCGTCGCGAATTGTCTCAAGACGATATTTTCCTTATTTCAAACAAGATTTTTTAAGTGTAAACAAAATGTCCACTTTATTAAGATTTTTCTGCACATGTTATACGCATTTTACACAAATCGTTAATAACAATGATTATTTAAACAATGATTTCGTCGCTAAATGTTTCATAAACATATTTTCCTTATTTCAAACAGTATTTTTTAAGTGTAATCAAAATTTTCACTTTATAAAGAATTTTCTGCCCATGTTGTACGCATTTTACAAAAATCGTTATAAGTAATGATTATTTAAACATAATTCCATTACGAATTGTTTTAATACGATATTTTCCATATTCCAAATAGTATTTTTGAAGTGTATGCAAAATTTTCATTTTATGAAGAATTTCCTGCACATATTATCAGAATTCGTTATAAACAATTATTAGATAATCAATGATTCCGTCGCGAATTGTCTCAAAACGATATTTTCCTTATTTCAAATAGTTTTTTTAAAGTGTATGCAAAATTTTAACTTTATAAAGCATTTCCTGCACAAATTATACGCATATTACAGAAATTGATATAAATTATGATTCCGTCGCGAACTGATTTAAAACAATGTTTTCCTTACTTCATAAAGTATTTTTGAAGCGTATGCAAAATCTTCAGTTTATAAAGAATTTCCTGCACAAGTTATCAGAAATCGTTATAAAGAATGATTATTTAAACAATGATTCCGTCGCGAATTGTCTCAAAACGATATTTTCCTTATTTAAAACCGTACTTTTTAAGTGTATGCAAAATTTTCACTTTATGAAGAATTTTCTGCACACGTTATCAGCAATCGTTATAAAGAATGATTATTTAAACAATGATTCTGTCGCGAATTGTTTCAAAGCGATATTTTCCTTATTTCAAATAGGATTTTTGAAGTGTATGCAAAATTTCCACTTTATAAAGAATTTTCTGCACAAGTTATCAGAAAACGTTATAAAGAATGATTATTTAAACAATGATTCCGTTGCGAATTGTCTCAAAACGATACTTTCCTTAATTGAATCAGTATTTTTGAAGTGTTTGCAAAATTTTCACTTTATGAAGAATTTCCTGCACAAGTTATACGGATATTACAGAAATTGATATAAACAATGATTATCTAAGCAATGATTCCGTCGCGAACTGATTTAAAACAATGTTTTCCTTATTTCAAACAGTATTTTTTAAGTGTATGCAAAATTGTTAATTTATGAAGACTTTTCTGCACAAGTTATCAGAAATCATTATAAACAATGATTGCGTTGTGAACTGTCTCAAAACGATATTTTGCTTATTTCAAACAGTATTTTTTAAGTGTTTGCACAATTTGAACTTTATAAAGCATTTCCTGCACAAGTTATACGGATATCACAGAAATTGATACAAACTATGATTATCTAAGCAATGATTCCATTGCGAACTGATTCAAAACAATTTGTTCCTTATTTCAAACAGTATTTTTTATGTGTATGCAAGATTTCAACTTTTTTTTGCTGCACAAGTTATACACACTTTAAAGAAATCGTTATGAACAATGATTATTTAAACAATAATTCCGTCGCGAATTGTCTCAAAACGATATTTTCCTTATTTCAAATAGTATTTTTAAAGTGAATGCAAAATTTTAACTTTATAAAGCATTTCCTGCACAAGTTATACGGATATTACAGAAATTGATATAAACAATGATTATCTAAGCAATGATTCGGTCGCGAACTGATTTAAAACAATGTTTTCCTTATTTCATACAGTATTTTTGAAGTGTATGCAAAATATTCAGTTTATAAAGAATTTCCTGCACAAGTTATCAGAAATCGTTATAAAGAATGATTATTTAAACAATGATTCCGTCGCAAATTGTCTCAAAACGATATTTTCCTTATTTCAAACCGTACTTTTTAAGTGTATGCAAAATTTTCACTTTATAAAGAATTTTCTGCACAAGATATCAGAAATCGTTAAAAACGATGATTATTGAAACAATAATTCCGTCGCGAATTGTCTCAAAACGATATTTTCCTTATTTCAAATAGTATTTTTAAAGTGAATGCAAAATTTTAACTTTATAAAGCATTTCCTGCACAAGTTATACGGATATTACAGAAATTGATATAAACAATGATTATCTAAGCAATGATTCCGTCGCGAACTGATTTAAAACAATGTTTTCCTTATTTCATACAGTATTTTTGAAGTGTATGCAAAATCTTCAGTTTATAAAGAATTTCCTGCACAAGTTATCAGAAATCGTTATAAAGAATGATTATTTAAACAATGATTCCGTCGCAAATTGTCTCAAAACGATATTTTCCTTGTTTCAAACCGTACTTTTTAAGTGTATGCAAAATTTTCACTTTATAAAGAATTTTCTGCACAAGATATCAGAAATCGTTAAAAACGATGATTATTTAAACAATAATTTCGTCGCGAATTGTCTCAAAACGATATTTTCCTTATTTCAAATAGTATTTTTAAAGTGAATGCAAAATTTTAACTTTATAAAGCATTCCCTGCACAAGTTTTACGGATATTACAGAAACTGATATAAACAATGATTATCTAAGCAATGATTCCGTCGCGAACTGATTTAAAACAATGTTTTCCTTATTTCATAAAGTATTTTTGAAGTGTATGCAAAATCTTCAGTTTATAAAGAATTTTCTGCACACGTTATCAGCAATCGTTATAAAGAATGATTATTTAAACAATGATTCTGTCGCGAATTGTTTCAAAGCGATATTTTCCTTATTTCAAATAGGATTTTTGAAGTGTATTCAAAATTTTCACTTTATAAAGAATTTCCTGCACACGTTATCAGCAATCGTTATAAAGAATGATTATTTAAACAATGATTCTGTCGCGAATTGTCTCAAAACGATATTTTCCTTATTTCAAACCGTACTTTTTAAGTGTATGCAAAATTTCCACTTTATAAAGAATTTTCTGCACAAGTTATCAGAAAACGTTATAAAGAATGATTATTTAAACAATGATTCCGTTGCGAATTGTCTCAAAACGATACTTTCCTTAATTGAATCAGTATTTTTGAAGTGTTTGCAAAATTTTCACTTTATGAAGAATTTTCTACACAAGTTATACGCATTTTACAAAAATCGTTAAAAACAATGATTTCGTCGCAAATTGTTTCATAAACATATTTTCTTTATTTCAAACAGTATTTTTTAAGTGTATGCAAAATTGTTAATTTATGAAGACTTTTCTGCACAAGTTATCAGAAATCATTATAAACAATGATTGCGTTGTGAACTGTCTCAAAACGATATTTTGCTTATTTCAAACAGTATTTTTTAAGTGTTTGCACAATTTGAACTTCATAAAGCATTTCCTGCACAAGTTATACGGATATTACAGAAATTGATATAAACCATGATTATCTAAGCAATGATTCCATTGCGAACTGATTCAAAACAGTTTGTTCCTTATTTCAAACAGTATTTTTTATGTGTATGCAAGATTTCAACTTTATTTTGCTGCACAAGTTATACACACTTGAAAGAAATCGTTATAAACAATGATTATTTAAACTATAATTCCGTCGCGAATTGTCTCAAGACGATATTTTCCTTATTTCAAACAAGATTTTTTAAGTGTAAACAAAATGTCCACTTTATTAAGATTTTTCTGCACATGTTATACGCATTTTACACAAATCGTTAATAACAATGATTATTTAAACAATGATTTCGTCGCTAAATGTTTCATAAACATATTTTCCTTATTTCAAACAGTATTTTTTAAGTGTAATCAAAATTTTCACTTTATAAAGAATTTTCTGCCCATGTTGTACGCATTTTACAAAAATCGTTATAAGTAATGATTATTTAAACATAATTCCATTACGAATTGTTTTAATACGATATTTTCCATATTCCAAATAGTATTTTTGAAGTGTATGCAAAATTTTCATTTTATGAAGAATTTCCTGCACATATTATCAGAATTCGTTATAAACAATTATTAGATAATCAATGATTCCGTCGCGAATTGTCTCAAAACGATATTTTCCTTATTTCAAATAGTTTTTTTAAAGTGTATGCAAAATTTTAACTTTATAAAGCATTTCCTGCACAAATTATACGCATATTACAGAAATTGATATAAATTATGATTCCGTCGCGAACTGATTTAAAACAATGTTTTCCTTACTTCATAAAGTATTTTTGAAGCGTATGCAAAATCTTCAGTTTATAAAGAATTTCCTGCACAAGTTATCAGAAATCGTTATAAAGAATGATTATTTAAACAATGATTCCGTCGCGAATTGTCTCAAAACGATATTTTCCTTATTTAAAACCGTACTTTTTAAGTGTATGCAAAATTTTCACTTTATGAAGAATTTTCTGCACACGTTATCAGCAATCGTTATAAAGAATGATTATTTAAACAATGATTCTGTCGCGAATTGTTTCAAAGCGATATTTTCCTTATTTCAAATAGGATTTTTGAAGTGTATGCAAAATTTCCACTTTATAAAGAATTTTCTGCACAAGTTATCAGAAAACGTTATAAAGAATGATTATTTAAACAATGATTCCGTTGCGAATTGTCTCAAAACGATACTTTCCTTAATTGAATCAGTATTTTTGAAGTGTTTGCAAAATTTTCACTTTATGAAGAATTTCCTGCACAAGTTATACGGATATTACAGAAATTGATATAAACAATGATTATCTAAGCAATGATTCCGTCGCGAACTGATTTAAAACAATGTTTTCCTTATTTCAAACAGTATTTTTTAAGTGTATGCAAAATTGTTAATTTATGAAGACTTTTCTGCACAAGTTATCAGAAATCATTATAAACAATGATTGCGTTGTGAACTGTCTCAAAACGATATTTTGCTTATTTCAAACAGTATTTTTTAAGTGTTTGCACAATTTGAACTTTATAAAGCATTTCCTGCACAAGTTATACGGATATCACAGAAATTGATACAAACTATGATTATCTAAGCAATGATTCCATTGCGAACTGATTCAAAACAATTTGTTCCTTATTTCAAACAGTATTTTTTATGTGTATGCAAGATTTCAACTTTTTTTTGCTGCACAAGTTATACACACTTTAAAGAAATCGTTATGAACAATGATTATTTAAACAATAATTCCGTCGCGAATTGTCTCAAAACGATATTTTCCTTATTTCAAATAGTATTTTTAAAGTGAATGCAAAATTTTAACTTTATAAAGCATTTCCTGCACAAGTTATACGGATATTACAGAAATTGATATAAACAATGATTATCTAAGCAATGATTCGGTCGCGAACTGATTTAAAACAATGTTTTCCTTATTTCATACAGTATTTTTGAAGTGTATGCAAAATATTCAGTTTATAAAGAATTTCCTGCACAAGTTATCAGAAATCGTTATAAAGAATGATTATTTAAACAATGATTCCGTCGCAAATTGTCTCAAAACGATATTTTCCTTATTTCAAACCGTACTTTTTAAGTGTATGCAAAATTTTCACTTTATAAAGAATTTTCTGCACAAGATATCAGAAATCGTTAAAAACGATGATTATTGAAACAATAATTCCGTCGCGAATTGTCTCAAAACGATATTTTCCTTATTTCAAATAGTATTTTTAAAGTGAATGCAAAATTTTAACTTTATAAAGCATTTCCTGCACAAGTTATACGGATATTACAGAAATTGATATAAACAATGATTATCTAAGCAATGATTCCGTCGCGAACTGATTTAAAACAATGTTTTCCTTATTTCATACAGTATTTTTGAAGTGTATGCAAAATCTTCAGTTTATAAAGAATTTCCTGCACAAGTTATCAGAAATCGTTATAAAGAATGATTATTTAAACAATGATTCCGTCGCAAATTGTCTCAAAACGATATTTTCCTTGTTTCAAACCGTACTTTTTAAGTGTATGCAAAATTTTCACTTTATAAAGAATTTTCTGCACAAGATATCAGAAATCGTTAAAAACGATGATTATTTAAACAATAATTTCGTCGCGAATTGTCTCAAAACGATATTTTCCTTATTTCAAATAGTATTTTTAAAGTGAATGCAAAATTTTAACTTTATAAAGCATTCCCTGCAGAAGTTTTACGGATATTACAGAAACTGATATAAACAATGATTATCTAAGCAATGATTCCGTCGCGAACTGATTTAAAACAATGTTTTCCTTATTTCATAAAGTATTTTTGAAGTGTATGCAAAATCTTCAGTTTATAAAGAATTTCCTGCACAAGTTATCAGAAATCGTTATAAAGAATGATTATTTAAACAATGATTCCGTCGCGAATTGTCTCAAAACGATATTTTCCTTATTTAAAACCGTACTTTTTAAGTGTATGCAAAATTTTCACTTTATGAAGAATTTTCTGCACACGTTATCAGCAATCGTTATAAAGAATGATTATTTAAACAATGATTCTGTCGCGAATTGTTTCAAAGCGATATTTTCCTTATTTCAAATAGGATTTTTGAAGTGTATGCAAAATTTTCACTTTATAAAGAATTTCCTGCACACGTTATCAGCAATCGTTATAAAGAATGATTATTTAAACAATGATTCTGTCGCGAATTGTCTCAAAACGATATTTTCCTTATTTCAAACCGTACTTTTTAAGTGTATGCAAAATTTCCACTTTATAAAGAATTTTCTGCACAAGTTATCAGAAAACGTTATAAAGAATGATTATTTAAACAATGATTCCGTTGCGAATTGTCTCAAAACGATACTTT
This sequence comes from Trichopria drosophilae, assembly GCA_030407085.1. NCBI lineage: Eukaryota > Metazoa > Arthropoda > Insecta > Hymenoptera > Diapriidae > Trichopria > Trichopria drosophilae. The sequence continues at coordinate 65,495,207 of CM059582.1, read as the reverse complement.
CCTTAATTGAATCAGTATTTTTGAAGTGTTTGCAAAATTTTCACTTTATGAAGAATTTTCTACACAAGTTATACGCATTTTACAAAAATCGTTAAAAACAATGATTTCGTCGCAAATTGTTTCATAAACATATTTTCTTTATTTCAAACAGTATTTTTTAAGTGTATGCAAAATTGTTAATTTATGAAGACTTTTCTGCACAAGTTATCAGAAATCATTATAAACAATGATTGCGTTGTGAACTGTCTCAAAACGATATTTTGCTTATTTCAAACAGTATTTTTTAAGTGTTTGCACAATTTGAACTTCATAAAGCATTTCCTGCACAAGTTATACGGATATTACAGAAATTGATATAAACCATGATTATCTAAGCAATGATTCCATTGCGAACTGATTCAAAACAGTTTGTTCCTTATTTCAAACAGTATTTTTTATGTGTATGCAAGATTTCAACTTTATTTTGCTGCACAAGTTATACACACTTGAAAGAAATCGTTATAAACAATGATTATTTAAACTATGATTCCGTCGCGAATTGTCTCAAGACGATATTTTCCTTATTTCAAACAAGATTTTTTAAGTGTAAACAAAATGTCCACTTTATTAAGATTTTTCTGCACATGTTATACGCATTTTACACAAATCGTTAATAACAATGATTATTTAAACAATGATTTCGTCGCTAAATGTTTCATAAACATATTTTCCTTATTTCAAACAGTATTTTTTAAGTGTAATCAAAATTTTCACTTTATAAAGAATTTTCTGCCCATGTTGTACGCATTTTACAAAAATCGTTATAAGTAATGATTATTTAAACATAATTCCATTACGAATTGTTTTAATACGATATTTTCCATATTCCAAATAGTATTTTTGAAGTGTATGCAAAATTTTCATTTTATGAAGAATTTCCTGCACATATTATCAGAATTCGTTATAAACAATTATTAGATAATCAATGATTCCGTCGCGAATTGTCTCAAAACGATATTTTCCTTATTTCAAATAGTTTTTTTAAAGTGTATGCAAAATTTTAACTTTATAAAGCATTTCCTGCACAAATTATACGCATATTACAGAAATTGATATAAATTATGATTCCGTCGCGAACTGATTTAAAACAATGTTTTCTTTATTTCATAAAGTATTTTTGAAGCGTATGCAAAATCTTCAGTTTATAAAAAATTTCCTGCACAAGTTATCAGAAATCGTTATAAAGAATGATTATTTAAACAATGATTCCGTCGCGAATTGTCTCAAAACGATATTTTCCTTATTTAAAACCGTACTTTTTAAGTGTATGCAAAATTTTCACTTTATGAAGAATTTTCTGCACACGTTATCAGCAATCGTTATAAAGAATGATTATTTAAACAATGATTCTGTCGCGAATTGTTTCAAAGCGATATTTTCCTTATTTAAAACCGTACTTTTTAAGTGTATGCAAAATTTTCACTTTATGAAGAATTTTCTGCACACGTTATCAGCAATCGTTATAAAGAATGATTATTTAAACAATGATTCTGTCGCGAATTGTCTCAAAACGATATTTTCCTTATTTCAAACCGTACTTTTTAAGTGTATGCAAAATTTCCACTTTATAAAGAATTTTCTGCACAAGTTATCAGAAAACGTTATAAAGAATGATTATTTAAACAATGATTCCGTTGCGAATTGTGTCAAAACGATACTTTCCTTAATTGAATCAGTATTTTTGAAGTGTTTGCAAAATTTTCACTTTATGAAGAATTTTCTACACAAGTTATACGCATTTTACAAAAATCGTTAAAAACAATGATTTCGTCGCAAATTGTTTCATAAACATATTTTCTTTATTTCAAACAGTATTTTTTAAGTGTATGCAAAATTGTTAATTTATGAAGACTTTTCTGCACAAGTTATCAGAAATCATTATAAACAACGATTGCGTTGTGAACTGTCTCAAAACGATATTTTGCTTATTTCAAACAGTATTTTTTAAGTGTTTGCACAATTTGAACTTCATAAAGCATTTCCTGCACAAGTTATACGGATATTACAGAAATTGATATAAACAATGATTATCTAAGCAATGATTCGGTCGCGAACTGATTTAAAACAATGTTTTCCTTATTTCATACAGTATTTTTGAAGTGTATGCAAAATATTCAGTTTATAAAGAATTTCCTGCACAAGTTATCAGAAATCGTTATAAAGAATGATTATTTAAACAATGATTCCGTCGCAAATTGTCTCAAAACGATATTTTCCTTATTTCAAACCGTACTTTTTAAGTGTATGCAAAATTTTCACTTTATAAAGAATTTTCTGCACAAGATATCAGAAATCGTTAAAAACGATGATTATTGAAACAATAATTCCGTCGCGAATTGTCTCAAAACGATATTTTCCTTATTTCAAATAGTATTTTTAAAGTGAATGCAAAATTTTAACTTTATAAAGCATTTCCTGCACAAGTTATACGGATATTACAGAAATTGATATAAACAATGATTATCTAAGCAATGATTCCGTCGCGAACTGATTTAAAACAATGTTTTCCTTATTTCATACAGTATTTTTGAAGTGTATGCAAAATCTTCAGTTTATAAAGAATTTCCTGCACAAGTTATCAGAAATCGTTATAAAGAATGATTATTTAAACAATGATTCCGTCGCAAATTGTCTCAAAACGATATTTTCCTTGTTTCAAACCGTACTTTTTAAGTGTATGCAAAATTTTCACTTTATAAAGAATTTTCTGCACAAGATATCAGAAATCGTTAAAAACGATGATTATTTAAACAATAATTTCGTCGCGAATTGTCTCAAAACGATATTTTCCTTATTTCAAATAGTATTTTTAAAGTGAATGCAAAATTTTAACTTTATAAAGCATTCCCTGCAGAAGTTTTACGGATATTACAGAAACTGATATAAACAATGATTATCTAAGCAATGATTCCGTCGCGAACTGATTTAAAACAATGTTTTCCTTATTTCATAAAGTATTTTTGAAGTGTATGCAAAATCTTCAGTTTATAAAGAATTTCCTGCACAAGTTATCAGAAATCGTTATAAAGAATGATTATTTAAACAATGATTCCGTCGCGAATTGTCTCAAAACGATATTTTCCTTATTTAAAACCGTACTTTTTAAGTGTATGCAAAATTTTCACTTTATGAAGAATTTTCTGCACACGTTATCAGCAATCGTTATAAAGAATGATTATTTAAACAATGATTCTGTCGCGAATTGTTTCAAAGCGATATTTTCCTTATTTCAAATAGGATTTTTGAAGTGTATGCAAAATTTTCACTTTATAAAGAATTTCCTGCACACGTTATCAGCAATCGTTATAAAGAATGATTATTTAAACAATGATTCTGTCGCGAATTGTCTCAAAACGATATTTTCCTTATTTCAAACCGTACTTTTTAAGTGTATGCAAAATTTCCACTTTATAAAGAATTTTCTGCACAAGTTATCAGAAAACGTTATAAAGAATGATTATTTAAACAATGATTCCGTTGCGAATTGTCTCAAAACGATACTTTCCTTAATTGAATCAGTATTTTTGAAGTGTTTGCAAAATTTTCACTTTATGAAGAATTTTCTACACAAGTTATACGCATTTTACAAAAATCGTTAAAAACAATGATTTCGTCGCAAATTGTTTCATAAACATATTTTCTTTATTTCAAACAGTATTTTTTAAGTGTATGCAAAATTGTTAATTTATGAAGACTTTTCTGCACAAGTTATCAGAAATCATTATAAACAATGATTGCGTTGTGAACTGTCTCAAAACGATATTTTGCTTATTTCAAACAGTATTTTTTAAGTGTTTGCACAATTTGAACTTCATAAAGCATTTCCTGCACAAGTTATACGGATATTACAGAAATTGATATAAACCATGATTATCTAAGCAATGATTCCATTGCGAACTGATTCAAAACAGTTTGTTCCTTATTTCAAACAGTATTTTTTATGTGTATGCAAGATTTCAACTTTATTTTGCTGCACAAGTTATACACACTTGAAAGAAATCGTTATAAACAATGATTATTTAAACTATGATTCCGTCGCGAATTGTCTCAAGACGATATTTTCCTTATTTCAAACAAGATTTTTTAAGTGTAAACAAAATGTCCACTTTATTAAGATTTTTCTGCACATGTTATACGCATTTTACACAAATCGTTAATAACAATGATTATTTAAACAATGATTTCGTCGCTAAATGTTTCATAAACATATTTTCCTTATTTCAAACAGTATTTTTTAAGTGTAATCAAAATTTTCACTTTATAAAGAATTTTCTGCCCATGTTGTACGCATTTTACAAAAATCGTTATAAGTAATGATTATTTAAACATAATTCCATTACGAATTGTTTTAATACGATATTTTCCATATTCCAAATAGTATTTTTGAAGTGTATGCAAAATTTTCATTTTATGAAGAATTTCCTGCACATATTATCAGAATTCGTTATAAACAATTATTAGATAATCAATGATTCCGTCGCGAATTGTCTCAAAACGATATTTTCCTTATTTCAAATAGTTTTTTTAAAGTGTATGCAAAATTTTAACTTTATAAAGCATTTCCTGCACAAATTATACGCATATTACAGAAATTGATATAAATTATGATTCCGTCGCGAACTGATTTAAAACAATGTTTTCCTTAGTTCATAAAGTATTTTTGAAGTGTATGCAAAATCTTTAGTTTATAAAGAATTTCCTGCACAAGTTATCAGAAATCGTTATAAAGAATGATTATTTAAACAATGATTCCGTCGCGAATTGTCTCAAAACGATATTTTCCTTATTTAAAACCGTACTTTTTAAGTGTATGCAAAATTTTCACTTTATGAAGAATTTTCTGCACACGTTATCAGCAATCGTTATAAAGAATGATTATTTAAACAATGATTCTGTCGCGAATTGTTTCAAAGCGATATTTTCCTTATTTCAAATACGATTTTTGAAGTGTATGCAAAATTTTCACTTTATAAAGAATTTCCTGCACACATTATCAGCAATCGTTATAAAGAATGATTATTTAAACAATGATTCTGTCGCGAATTGTCTCAAAACGATATTTTCCTTATTTCAAACCGTACTTTTTAAGTGTATGCAAAATTTCCACTTTATAAAGAATTTTCTGCACAAGTTATCAGAAAACGTTATAAAGAATGATTATTTAAACAATGATTCCGTTGCGAATTGTCTCAAAACGATACTTTCCTTAATTGAATCAGTATTTTTGAAGTGTTTGCAAAATTTTCACTTTATGAAGAATTTTCTACACAAGTTATACGCATTTTACAAAAATCGTTAAAAACAATGATTATTTAAACAATGATTTCGTCGCAAATTGTTTCATAAACATATTTTCCTTATTTCAAACAGTATTTTTTAAGTGTATGCAAAATTGTTAATTTATGAAGACTTTTCTGCACAAGTTATCAGAAATCATTATAAACAATGATTGCGTTGTGAACTGTCTCAAAACGATATTTTGCTTATTTCAAACAGTATTTTTTAAGTGTTTGCACAATTTGAACTTCATAAAGCATTTCCTGCACAAGTTATACGGATATTACAGAAATTGATATAAACCATGATTATCTAAGCAATGATTCCATTGCGAACTGATTCAAAACAGTTTGTTCCTTATTTCAAACAGTATTTTTTATGTGTATGCAAGATTTCAACTTTATTTTGCTGCACAAGTTATACACACTTGAAAGAAATCGTTATAAACAATGATTATTTAAACTATGATTTCGTCGCGAATTGTCTCAAGACGATATTTTCCTTATTTCAAACAAGATTTTTTAAGTGTAAACAAAATGTCCACTTTATTAAGATTTTTCTGCACATGTTATACGCATTTTACACAAATCGTTAATAACAATGATTATTTAAACAATGATTTCGTCGCTAAATGTTTCATAAACATATTTTCCTTATTTCAAACAGTATTTTTTAAGTGTAATCAAAATTTTCACTTTATAAAGAATTTTCTGCCCATGTTGTACGCATTTTACAAAAATCGTTATAAGTAATGATTATTTAAACATAATTCCATTACGAATTGTTTTAATACGATATTTTCCATATTCCAAATAGTATTTTTGAAGTGTATGCAAAATTTTCATTTTATGAAGAATTTCCTGCACATATTATCAGAATTCGTTATAAACAATTATTAGATAATCAATGATTCCGTCGCGAATTGTCTCAAAACGATATTTTCCTTATTTCAAATAGTTTTTTTAAAGTGTATGCAAAATTTTAACTTTATAAAGCATTTCCTGCACAAATTATACGCATATTACAGAAATTGATATAAATTATGATTATCTAAGCAATGATTCCGTCGTGAACTAATTTAAAACAATGTTTTCAATATTTCATACAGTATTTTTGAAGTGTATGCCAAATTTTCAGTTTATAAAGAATTTCCTGCACAAGTTATCGGAAATCGTTATAAAGAATTGTTATTTAAACAATCATTCTGTTGCGAATTGGCTCAAAACGATATTGTCCTTAATTTAGCCAGTATTTTTGAAGTGTATTCAAAATTTTCTGTTTATAAAAAATTTCCTGCACAGGATATCAGAAATCGTTAAAAACAGTGATTGTTTAATCCATGATCCCGTCGCGAACTGTCTTAAAACGTTATTTTCCTTATTTCAAACAGTACTTTTTAAGTGTATGCAAAATTTTCACTTTATGAAGAATTTTCTACACAAGTTATGCGCATTTTACAAAAATTGTTATAAGCAATGATCATTTAAACAATGATTCCATTGCGAATTGTTTCAAACCGATATTTTCCGTATTTCAAATAGGATTTTTGAAGTGTATGCAAAATTTTTACTCTATAAAGAATTTCCTGCACAAGTTATCAGAAAGCGTTATAAAGAATTAAACAATGATTCCGTCGCGAATTGTCTCAAAACGATATTTTCCTTATTTTAAACAGTACTTTTTAAGTGTATGCAAAATTTTCACTTTATAACGAATTTTCTGCACATGTTATCAGAAATCGTTATAAAGAATGATTATTTAAACAATGATCCAGTTGCGAATTGTCTCAAAACGATATTTTCCGTATTTCAAATAGGATTTTTGAAGTGTATGCAAAATTTTTACTCTATAAAGAATTTCCTGCACAAGTTATCAGAAATTGTTATAAAGAATGATTATTTAAACAATAATTCTTTGTCCTTTGTCCTAAACAATAATTCCGTCGCGAATTGTCTCAAAACGATATTCTCCTTATTTCAAATAGTATTTTTAAAGTGAATGCAAAATTTCAACTTTATAAAGCATTTCCTGCACAAGTTATACGGATATTACAGAAATTGATATAAACCATGATTATCTAAGCAATGATTCCGTCGCGAACTGATTTAAAATAATATTTTCCTTATTTCATGCAGTATTTATGCAAAATTTGCATTTTATGAAGAATTTCCTGCACAAGTCATATGCATTTTTCAGAAATCATTGTAAGCAATGATTATTTAAACAATAATTTCGTCGAGAATTGTCTTAAAACGATATTTTCCTATTTCAAATAACATTTTTTAAGTCTATGGAAAATGTTCACTTTATACAGAATTTTCTGCACAAGTTATACGCATTTTATAGAAATCGTTATAAGCAATCATTATTTGAAGATTTCGTTGCTACTTGTTTCAAATCGATATTTTCCTTATTTCAAACAGTACTTTTTGAAGTGTATGCAAAATTTCGAGAAGAAGTATTCGAAAAAGGCGAATATTATTAAATCCCTCTACGTAAACAACGAGCTTCAAACAATGCAAAATAAACAGTAGAAAACCGCTCTGAAGTTACGATGCCCGTTCAACAACGGGCGATTATCTCTTAGTAAGAATTAAACTCGACTCTTTGTTTAATTATAATCAAAAAAATTTTATTTATAAAAATAACTTCATACATAACAAAAAAATTAATTTTTAGCAGGTGGCGCGTTTCGCACGTAAGTGGCGCTTGAAGTTTTTGGACATTCGCACGTGTTCTAAGGTGTCGGCTTGTTTAGTTGAAATATTTACGTTTTCCGAGCGCGGAATGTGCAGATCCAAACGCAATGCATCGGCCCTTTTTTATCTGCTTCGGAAGCGTTCAAATAACGTTTATGTACCCATCCGAAACGAAAAAAATCTTCTCTCAAAACTTGCGTCGGATAGGAAACAATTCGTCGTTTATCGCTTTTTATCGGTGACAGTTTCCACTCTGTTTCTTTAACTACAACTGATTTTAGACGCGCAGGCGCCGTTCTATCTTATGCTACGTTGTCGTGCGGCACGAACACGTCCGCTATTTTAATCGCGCGCTCTCTGATCACCCGACCGACTTCACAATTGTCGCGGCACGGAGTCGCGATAGGCGGCACTAAAGAGGATGCTGACGTGGATGCTGCGATCGATTCGCGTACCGATTTCTTAATATCGGACCGGTTACGCACGTTCATTCGGATACGTTCCGCGTCGAGGCGCTCCGAGCGCGAGTGAGACAAATTTTTGTGAACCGACATAAAAATATATCCCGCATTTTGAACAAAAAAAAAAACTGCACCGCCATACCAACTGGTGGCTTCGTGGCAATGATGCTGCAAGAGTCCTGTCTAACAGACGGACCAGGAACGCAGGAACTCGTAGTGACGGATGCCTACCTCTCGGGTGGCGATTTCCGTGTTGGTGTAGACTCGTACACAGATACACCGGCCTCACGTGCGGTAATGCTACGAGCGGCGAAGACCTCCATTCCTTTCCTAAGCACCTGAAATGGTCGTGGACGAACGAGCGAGAGCGCAGTACACCGACATAGTGACGGATGCCTGCCTGACTGGCGGCAATACCGTTCTCTTAAGAGACCCCTACTTCTGCCTGACTCTCGGATGCGCACCGTGGATGGACAGCAGCTCAGCCTGAAGATACGGAGTTATTCCCCGATGAACACCGTAATTGGAATTGGACCTAGTTCAGATGTTGTAAAAACAAATATGAATTACAGTTCCCGAAGTCCTGAAAAGGACTGATTATGAATATTTAGTTCCGACGATGTTCAAACTGGTCCAGGCGACCACAATTTGGATGCTGCAGGAAGAGTTCCGATTAAGTCCTCTTGTACTGGCTGCGTTTTCGTAATCCCAATGTAGTGGCTTCTGCTGTCGCTCGGTTTCGTCTTTGTGTCCTTGCTCGAAGGTGAAGATCGAATTAATAAACCCTTCCGAAATCGCTTTAATTTATATGCTGCCCACGTCGGCAATCCGATTGGATTGGACGACCTTCGATGGAGGGGTTTAACGCTCTCCAGTCATCTCATTTCGACCTAGTGGCTTCAAATTTTCGGGAGCATTCGCGTTTTATTCTAGATAAAAAATATGCGACAATTATTCCAAAATTAGTTTGTCGAAAATAAACTAAAAGCAGTAAAATACAAGGAAACATTGACAACGGCTTGTCGCGCAACGGCCACCGGAACTTTAGAAAGGTCTAACTATAGGATCTTTGTCGAATCATGGTGTTCCATAGCTAACATTTTTTAACAATTACACTTTTACAAAATTTGATACAAACCATTTGAAAGCTTATAATGATTCCTATGAGAAAAGAAACCCTTTGCTGCATATGTAGTTGATGATTAAAAATGCATGTAATATTAATTTTTTCAAATAGAAGAAATTTTAGCTATTTCTGAATCCAACAAAAGTACATGACAAAGTTAGTTTCAACTTTCACAAGTATCTGAAGTGATTCTGCAGTAATATCTAAATGAGAATTAAAGTGTTCTGATCTACATGCCAATTGTACTAATACTGGTGATTAATAATAATTGATGTTATATTATCATCAAAACCTTGTTGGATTCTTTATCTATAAAGTCACGTATAGATTGATTTTCATTTACATTTTCGCTAAACTTTTCAAATTGTAAATATGATTGCGCAAGTTTTAAAATTCGAGAACCTTTTACAAAATTTACACGACAATATTGTTAACAGCTTCGATTTTCAGATAATTGAACATAAACATTTGTAAAAATTTGAATATTCCAAGTGTAGTTGAATGAATTAATTTGATTGCATTAGTTATTAACAAAGCAAACATTTTCTGGTTTTAAATTTGATCTTCTTTTATTTCCAACTTTAGCGGCTAATCTGCAAGCTAGAAATTAAATTTTATTTACAGGTTACAATTCCGGAAACCCGTCCGGATTGTTTTAGGCCGAAAATTTGGAACAATAATTTGCAAACTGCATTTCGTGGTTCAGTTTCGAATATTTCTTGTTATATGAAGTATATTTCGTCTGTCATATCACCCAGAATATAAGTCGTCATTATAACCATTTGGATAGACGTAAAAATTGTATTCCACGCATAACGCAAGTACAGTTCATTCAGTCACCTCGTAAGATGATAATCGAGCCTTACCCGCCTGAACGCTCTAAGGCTCGGGCCCCATGGCGCGGAGCCGGGATACGCCCGGACCAACGCGACATCCCTTCTTCCGGTAGTCTCTTCCAATCTATCTCAAAGCAGCAAGACTTCTCGTGCTCCTCCGTGAGGTGGGGACCTTTCTAATCCCTACGACACTTAGCAGGGTCGCACCCGAGTTGTATTGCAATTCACATCGGAGCAAGCGAGACCTTTCAGAGCCGGGAAAGTCCTTCCAGTCCTAAAGAATGTTCCTAGTCCAACTTGCAGGCTTTTGGAACCACTACTCGCGCGAGTCCAACATCAATCGCTGAGAGGGTCTACCTAAGGGTTCCCTGTTTGGAACAGCCCCCGCGAGTACCATTTAATATGACCTGGTGAGACATTGCGAGGACTGCCCATAATTCAAACACCAGCTCTGTACCAGTGGAGCACTTGCCTACACGGGATTGGTCGCCCAGCTCGGTGGAATGCGGAGTCGCCAGTTCCCGAAGGGATACCGTGCTCTCCCTGCATACTAGAACCGTGCGCCCGCTAGGCGGCACGCCACTCACGCCTCTAAATGCGCAATGCACTCCACCGTAATGCAGTGCTTACTTAGCGCACTGTGTTTACTCAGCACACTGGCTGAGAAAAATGTAGTACGATACGAATACGCGAGTAATACTTAGCGCACTTGTATAGTAATGTATTATTTTTTAACGGCCTTATGACGAACATTACTTTTACAGGGCTTGAATTATTTGTGGAGAAATAATTGATTTTTAAACGTAAACCAAAGTATGAGATAATTTATGCGAATTTAATATAAGATGGGTCGTCCACAAAATAATTTTTTAAATAGTGAAGTTTGTTGTTTCGGTTAGATTTTTATCTAACTGTTAAAGTTTCAGTAATAGTGAAAATATACTTTATATCTTTAGAATTCGCCTCAAATGTGAAAAGTGAATGTGGGGCTGCATCAGACTAAAAACTTGTGATTAAAATATGAGGCAGGATATGCCGTAAGCAATATTTTATTAAGGGTTATGTTTAGGATTTTTATAGCTATACTGCAACAAAATCGTGTAATCTTACTACGTGCAGAACGGGCTCGAATATTCTCACTTCTTAATTTATGTATTTTGTGAGTTGCAACTGGACATTTAACATGTCTAATGCTGACATTTTTCTAATTCAACCTTTGTGACAAATTCCGATGTTCTTCCCTGTTTGATGGTTAAATGACAGTTCACAGTGGGCTAAGAAAATATCCACTTACAATGTGGTAAATGTACACGAACTTGCTTGATCTATATGCTGAACGTTGTAAATTTCCAATGAAATGTGGAACTTCAACCTGAATTCGGGAAAACTGCAACGCTCAACGCAATATTAATTGCGACGTTTTATGCTTGAAATGACCACTGCTGTATAAACATCATTTTCTACTTTTTACATTGTACGACTGCAATAACATACGTACTGAAAGTTAATTTCCACAGAATAATTGAGCTACGTCAACAATTTTAAGTATGAGATCAAAAGAAACTCAAATAAAAAAAATTATTTAACAATATTGAAAATTATAATGCGCGATAATAACATTTTACTTTTGCCCTCTTATTCGTCCTTTGTCAATGTTATTATTATTATTATATTTAAACTCATCGCCCTCCAGTTTCACCTATAAAGTACAAACAGACGTTAGTAATAATGAAAACATGAAAAATATTTTTTTAAAAGAACGATAAAAAACAAAACTTTGTTTTTCGTTCATATTAAAATTGAACAGTCGAGACCTAAAATGTATTATTATTATTATTAGAACACAGGAATATAGTGTGCAGCATTTTTTGCTTCAAATTGATTTTACTTCATTCGTACGCTAAATCCAGTCATGACTAATAAAGTTGTCAGTTATATGTTGATAAAATAAATATCCTAATTGTCATTTCTTCTACGATATAAAGGTGTATGATGGTTTTCATGAGAATAGATTGCAATAATAATAATATTGTAATTCGTAGTGACCATTGCTTGAAAAAGGCTGAGACGTTGATAAAATTAATTGTATTTAATGTTATTTTGTTGAAAAATACAAATTTCAAACAAATCTTACAAACATCACTACAAATGTTAACATTGATATTGTCTTAAAGTAAATGTAATATTATTAAGGAAAGTTTGTCATTCAATCCATTGAAATTCAAATAATTTAATGAAATCAGTATACAATGTTTATATTGGATAATCTATATTTAATTGGTATCAATTTTCTCTTTTCTTTCAGTTAAAGCACGCCTTCATTACAAGTTTCAATGATCTCCGTTCTTCTGTATATTACGATTATACAGTTAGCTTAGCTTATGATGCGTCACAAACTCGTCAAGAAACGGCTTTCTCAGATCTAACTGATCTAGTGGCACGTCGTATGGGATTCATTCCACTTCCACTTAGTGTAGCAATATGGCGAGTTATGTGTACAACATTGACACCGTCCATTGTTCCAGCGAATATAATTCTGATTATTTTATCCTACATACTTTTAATAGCTGTACGAATTTTAATTAATCTTGTGATTCTTGGAAAAGCCACAGATTTAATTGCATTGCACACCATGTCCGAAGAACAATTCAATACCGAAAAGGACAACGACTCTTCACTGAGAAATTTTGACATAAGTGGCACGCATCTAAATAATGTAAATAAAAAACAGAAAGTAATTCTACCAAAAAGTATCAGCACACTTAATAAAATATGTCTGAATGATATATTATTTACAACTGAAGAACGAAATAAAGTATTAATAAACAAATTATCATAATGCAAATACAACATTTTTGTTTTACAGCAAATTTAAACTAATAAAATGCCTATGAACATAAAGTGCATACATTATAAAATCGTAATACTAATAATACTTAATAATTCTAGAAATCATTATTATTTTGAATAAAATTATAATGTTAATAAATTTGCATGGTTATTATTTATATTTAATGTAGAATAAAACTTTTACACTAACTGAACAGAGATCTTAGTTATGTAGAATGGATTAATTTCATAAAACGTAAATAGTTGGTGGAACATTCGACCGGCATTCGATAGCTCCAGGGTTCCAGTTCATAGGAGTTGAATATCTAAGGCTTTCTCATTTTTTATTCAAAAATGAAAAACGTTTGTAATAAATTTATCATCATTACCATTGTGATAATTCAAGAAATTTTTTTGAAAAAAAATGTTAAAGTAATTCTGGATTGAAAGATGGACTTGTGATTTCGGAAGTAAATGCAAGAAAAATACGTTTATGTATATGAGGATATATATCCATTATTGTTACTTATGTACGTATATAAGCGCTTATATTCATAGATAATAGGTGAATAAAGAGTAATATAATATAATCAAATGTCCGTGATATTTTCTCGTGTGATTATTTGTCCGTGATATAAAGACGTGTTACCGGATCCTCTCGTGAGGATTACTGCAACGCTGCGACTCTTATCGTGATCTGAAATTAATCTGAAATTAAAGAACAACACATTATTTACATTAATTAACAATTCATGCGATAGAGAGGTGCCCTGGGTAATCGTCCCAAGTCCATCCTGAGGCGACGCACCTGAAAACAACTAAGTTATTTTCAAATTTTTGTAACATGCAACGTAAAACAATACGTACGTAATCAACCGATTCGGTTGCCATCAGCTGACTCCCGATACCGAATGATTTTATAACTACTACCGTCACCTTCATTAGTAGTACGTGTTTACCTTTATACATATATATCCCTCACCTTATTTTATATTCCACACACGACACATAAATCACACTTCTCGCAGGACTTGTAACCTTTTGCCTCATCGGCAAAAATAGCACACTCATGCTAGGGGATGCCACTAGGTGAAAAACACTACACTAACTAGACTTGCTTAGTTTTCATAACTATTTAATTTCGCCTTATTTTATTTGGCCCACTCTCCCTCCATTGACCGGTTTGAATGCAGGGCAATGGCGTCCCCATCGTCGATCCCGCACTGCACCCACATTTGCTCAAATTCGGGGTCGGCACCCCGCGATCCTCGCGAACTTGAACTCCCGCTGCTTCGCCGCCTATCCCGGCATGCCGTCACTGGGGGGCCATGGGCACAGGTTCGTACGCGCCGCACAATCCCGGCTTCCCGGCGACGCTTGATCTGCTCCCGCTTCTTTTCTTCTTCGCGGTGTTGGCTCTTCCGCTCTCGAACACGACTCGTCGCAGCTCCCGACAGGTGACCGCCTCCGGATAAGGCCCAAATTCCGGCGGGAATTGGGTCGATTTCGCTTGCCGACCTATCGGCCGGATGTTGGCGACGGCGCAGATAATCTCGCCCCGATAATCCGTCCGCTGCGTCCCCCTCCGGAATCGCGAACCCCGCGTAGGGATCCGCATAGGCTGGATCCCGTGGAAGACTTCCTTGATGGTGCTGCGGCAGCTCCCGGTGGTCTGGGTGCCTACTGTAACACCGTGCTCGGATACGCTCATTTGTGTTGCAGCGTCCATAGTCGAATCAATTCTGAAAATATTTTCGGTTCGATTCTATAATCGTATGCCCTTCAATCGGATGTTAGTATCGAATTATTTTGGTTGGTCTTTGGGTTTGTGTTATTATTGTTATTATTTTTATTACCGCGGCTTCGAGTCCCGACCTTGCGGCACCTGGTCGTTTGTTGTTGTTATTTGTTTGTGCCGATACTGGGGTCGAGATACATTTTCAGTAAGTCGGCATGAAACATACCTCGCTTTCTTCCCTTGTTATCTTCTAGCATATATATGTAAGCGGCGACCTTGCGAGAAACAACGCACGGTCCTTCATAGAAGGGAAAGAATTTGGCCATGGTTCTGTCAATCGCGTCCGACACATTCAAGGCTCGTAATAATACGTGATCCCCGACTCGAAAACGGACGTCTAATTCACGACCTTTGTTCGCCCTTGCTTTCCGAGCGTCTCCCATACGTATTAATTCCGCATAGGCTAAATGTATTTTTTTGTTGGACGGTATATCCCCATTTTTTGTCTGAAATATATCCGTTCATATTCGGCGCGGTTCTTGGTTCAGATGAAGTTCCATGGGTATGAATCCGGTTGATCCATGTCGCGGCTCATTAATGTACGTCTCAATGGCATTGATCCAATTCGCCCAGCCCGTAATTTGGTATCATTTTAATTTTTCCTTCCTCCGGTTTTAAGCCGTCTAAGTTAACACGTGTCCGAGAAATGTCACCTCGCTGAAGCAGAAATTAGTTTTGCGGAAATTCACGGTCATGTCACGCTCGCTGAGCTTTTGGAATAATTGTTCTAAATGTTTCAAATGTTTGCTGAAATCGTGGGATAAACATAATACGTCGTCAACGAAATTAACGACAAAATCTTCTAACCCAGCAAGGACTAATGCGAGTGCGCGTAATAAACTAGCCCTACTGGTTTTTAAACCAAAGAGAGTTACATTGTATTCATATATTTGACCATCGAACATAAAGCTCGTGAATTTCCGTGATTGTATATCGAGTGGCACTTGCCAAAAACTGCTGGTCATGTCCAGGTTCGAGATACATCGCTTACCGCGGCATTGGCTGAAAATGTCTTCTGGGGAACACGGACTTTCGTAGTCGTTCGTCATTTGATTATTTAATGTACGCGCATCTAGACATACGCGAACCGACTTATCATTTTTTATGACTGTTACCCAAGGACTGATGTAAATACTACGCGATTTACTAATGATCCCGAGATTTAACATCCGTTTAATCGCAATTGCTACTTTATCTTCGTATGCTAACGGGATAGGATAGGCTTTTCTGAAAAATGGGTTTTCATGGTGCATAATTAACTCATGTTCATAAATGTTAACTCGACCGGGTTTTTTATCGAACACGATTTGGTATTTATTAATTAAATCCCGTAATTGATTTCTTTGAGAATTATTTAACAATTCGCACTGGTTAACTTTTTCGTCGATCTCTAACTCTGTCGGTAATGTAGTTTCCTCCACAACTTCTTGTGTTTCAGCATATTTATCATAATCAACGGATTCGCATCCCGCTGCGTTCGTCATATTAATTGGATCATATCCGGTATCATGAATGTACCTACATCGTCGATGTACTGCATGTTCCGTCGGTAACGTCTTCGATATACACGGAATTAATACTGTTTTGGACAATCTTGGAACCACAAAAAAAGGCATTGTGAAGGGTAGTGGTCCAATCAAGACATTCCCGAAAATCTGTTTCGTAATTCGCGTTGGCTTGCCTCCCATTGCAGCTATTATCGTCATTCCCGTTACCGGTAATATAGGAATCTCGCTGCCGAATGCACGTGATCTCGCTGCCCGTATCCCAAAGAGCGTGTATTTCGATTCCCTCGATAACTAGTTTGGTTTCCGGACACACAATCGGTCGCGTTTCTGAAACTTCTGTTTCCTCGAGCAAGTACTCACGAGGGTTTTTAAATATATTTGCAAGTTTTTTACCGCCTCACGTGTCTTTTGTGTGTTTTCATTATCGAACTCACCCTCGTTTTTATACCTGGCTAGAGGAAAGTTGGCTTGGTTTACAACTCGTGCTTTATGTCGCGGTTCTACCTTATCGACCTCGGGAAATTTCCAATATTATTTATTTAATGCTGACGCTCCAAAACTGGCTATACTTTCGCAACATGCATTATGTTCAACCGTATCGTTTCGTGGCGGGAAGTAACGGCTTTTAGGGTTAACATTGAGATTTTTTTCGTTTATACCTTGCGCGGGCAAGTTTTCCTTCCCCGGCTGTGAATTATTAAAGTGGTCCTTATTTAAAGGCGGACTAGCTCTCGGCTGCTCGTGGGTTTCCGTTTCTTTCGTTCGCGAATCGCGGGGGTGGACCTCGACGAACTTCGCTTCGCGATTCCCATCGCGGGTTCGTCGCGTTCCAATGCACGTTTCCCCGACCGTATGCTCTCGCGTTGATTTCGCCTGCCTGGTCGAAACGTCCCAAAACGTCGAGGATTCCTTCGACGAAGAATTTCGACCCAATATGCAAAACAATGTTAAACAGGAAGAAAGAACTCCAGCGGTCATACGAGAGATAATCCGCGGCGAATAACACAAAACTTGCCGAAATAGAAGAAAAAATTGCGCGATTATTAGCTAGTAAGTCCGTAATAACGAGTGAGATAATAGACCACCACGGGAGGATCACTCGACAAGATAAACGTATTGAAGCGTTGGAAAGGGAGCCGGTCGCATTGATCGAGGAACTGCCGGGTTTACTTGAAATTTCGGACTTAAAAAAAAGATTACACGAGCATGAAACGTGATTTCACCAGATGACGGAAATAGAAATCGAACAGACAGCTTTAAGGGCGCGTTGCGCGAATCTGGAGCGAATACGACATGGGGGAGTAAGGCAGGCACCGCTTGCGGAAGCCAATGTTCGCAGAGCACCGGCAACTACATGCGAATTATCGAAGTTCGCTGGAAAAAAGGGAGAAAAACCCGTTAAATTTTTAAATGCGTTACAGCATTACCTAACCTAGCCAAGGTTGAAGTACAACCGAACGAGTTACGGTTGATTATCGGACAAGCCCTAAGCGGGCCCCTCAATTCTTTGGAAGAATTCGCAGTTCGGTTCCGAAGACGATTTTGGAACGACGAAATTAAGCAGTCAATTAAGCGCAAAATCGAATTCGGATACCATAATCCTGCATTAAACACGTCCAGAGTGGCATATGCCATCGACATCCTAAGTGATGTAAAAGTCGTCGGTATGCAACTCAACATCAATGAGATCATAGCGATACTCGCGCGGCATTATGAGGAACACGTCCGCGATGCGTTAATGGCGCGAAAGATGCCAATGTATGGAAAGATAAGTTTCTATTTGTTTAGTGTAGAATGTGTATAAGTTGTATCTTTATTATTTAAACAATCGTTAGTTAATTATTTAATTACTAGCGTTGTTTCCTCGCTCGCTAACGCTCGCTCGGGATGTGTATTTGTGGACATATCTTTTTTAGAATGGATGTGATATCATATGTAATGAAATATTCATCATAATTTTAGAGTGATAATAAGAAAACATGAACTTTGGATATCATATAGCTAAAGGGATAGACTTTTAGAAAATTGTATACGTTAATTGTAATTTCCAGTCCTGTAATTTCTATTACGATAAAGGGTAGGCATTGTCAACCGTCTTTATGTTATTTATTAATCATATATATTATAGCGAAAGAAATGTGGCTCTAGTTTATTCGTATTTCGCAGACTGTCCGGACTATATCACCAATTCGACGGCTGGTACGAAAAACCAGCATTGTACACACAAAAATACAACATATGTGGTTATTTTTATTTTAATCTGATGAAATACCATTTACTAAGCCACTGGTTATTCATAACTCGCATATTGCGTAAACAATTATTTCCAAATATTGTCATAAATAAACGTATTTCATGTTTGGAACATAATTAAAAATAGGATTTAAATTCAGATAAAACAGCTGTAATAGGAAGCCGTAGTATCCAGCCAATAAGGTAGAAATCCGTAAAAAACAAATGAAAATTAAAAATTAAAATTAAAATAGATTGTTTTGAAATCAAACATTATAACAGGATTTATTATTATTACATATCGACGGCTGCTGCGAAGAATCGAAAAACAGTGTAATTCAAAAAATTGTAACAAAAATCCACAAATTTCTAAATTTATAAATGTACAAATTATGAATTATAGTATAAAGTGATCAGAATGAAAAATATTTAATAATGCGGTAATTTTGCACCTATCTTGTCTATCTTTTTTGTATATCTTTTGTATGTCGTTTTTCCACACCACCACGCAGGTAACGACCCTGCGCGTTTCTTTTTGTCAATGGGAAGTCGCCGTGAGCCATACATACCCCATATTTTAAAGACGTATGTAAACAATAAATTTAGAATAATATTGATCTGACTTTGATGACAGCAAATCTGATATAATATTATGCAATAAATATATTGTATATTGGTGGCTACTTTTCAGCCAATTTAAAATAAATATTTATATATAAAACTGTAGATGTGATGTTGGCGACATTTCAGCCACATATAAGAATAAATATATACAAATTTTATTATGATCTTGGGGGGGCATTTGAGTAAATTGTAACAAATGTGTATAAAAATTAAATATAATAATGTAATAAATATATTATACATTGTTGGTGATTTCTCACGCCATAGATAATGCATATCTATGTAGAAAGATGTTGACGTGACGTTGACTATGTTTCAGTCGCATATAAGGATAGATTTAGACAGATATTTGGCGACATTTCAACCAATTTATAATAAACATTTATATTGAATAATGAAAAAACTTGATGTTGGCGACATTTCAGCCAATTATTAGAAATTTATATATCTGAAATAAAATATATAGTGAAATTAATATACTATATATTGTAGGCGACTTCTCAGCCAATTTATATTACATATGTATGTAGAAAAATGTTGATGTGTTGTTGATCACATTTTTTACATATGAGCAATTCCACGTGAGGCGGATCAGTCACCTCTCAGAAATATTTGTAATTTTGTTTATAGATAGTTTTTGGTAAAATATAATGTTCTGCCAAGTGATTTTTTTTTATTTAGAAAATCCACCGAGTTATAAACAAGCCAAGATTTTGGAAATTTTTATTAAAAAAATCATAGTTTTTTTCCTGTAAGTTCTATCGAAAAATGTTTCATACAAAATTTGGGGGTAATAAGTTGTAGTTTTCAATAAAATTAAATAAAATTATAAAAAGATGGTTTATCCCTTATGTTTTTGACAATATATTTTTTATGAATTTTTTAAACAATCAATATGGGCATAAAAAGTTATGGAAAAAATTTATTTATATAGTACCAGTCTTGAAGTATTATACAAAAAATCAGCAACGATGTGTTTTGTCTCTGTTTGCGTTTCGAACCGAACGGGAACGTAGAAATTGTTTCAGGATGGAGTGAGAGATCGTTCGAAAGAAAAGAGACACCGCGGGTTCAATTTAATTTCCAAATTTATTAATCGAACTGATACACGGTAAAAGTTTTCGAACTGTAATCGCGTTTCGGACAAAGGAATCGTCGGTATAGAAAAACGATCGGACACGTGCGACATCGACGAGCGATAGCTGTAGACTCCCTTGCGCGTTAGCGCGCGCGGAACGCCGCGCCGAGTGGGAGATCACGCGCGGTGACCTCTAGTGACATTGAGTCGTATTATCATTGCTACTCAAGCGGTAATACATACCGCGACATACCGCCCCCGTAGCACCGATTAGCGGGCTAAACTGTCTCTAAGTCCTAAAACTAGTTACGAACTCAGCTAATTGCTAAATAAATAAATAAGTACATAGGTTGTCCCTAAACTAAACTAATTCATCTACTCGGACTCCAAATCGACGGGCAGCAACGCAAGCTGCGTGATCGGTCGACGAAGCGTAGATGTAGCGGTGCGCACATCAACAACGCGTACAATTCCATCGTCTCCTGGTACACAATTAATCACGCGCGCAAGAGGCCATTTGGTCGGAGGCATATTTGGTCGCTTGACGAGGACCATTTGCCCGAGAGCGATAGGTTTAGTCGGTAAGCGCCACTTAGTACGCTGCTGCAGCGAGAGCAAGTAATCAGCTGACCATAGCCGCCAAAAACGTTCGTTCACTTGTTGATATAATTTCCAACGCGACAGACGATTAACCGGGTCGGACAGCAACGATCGCTCAGGCAACGCGCTCAAGGGCCCCCCAATAAGGAAATGACCAGGCGTGAGTGCAGTTAGGTCGCTCACGTCATCGGAAATTGGACAGAGTGGGCGAGAGTTAAGATTAGCTTCTATTTCACACAGAAGAGTCGTTAGCTCTTCAAACGTGGGAGTGAGATCTTTCAAGACTCGCTTTAAGTGGAATTTTACGCTCTTTACGCCTGATTCCCACAGACCTCCGAAATGAGGCGCTGCGGGGGGCATAAAATGCCACGTGACGCGATCTTTAGACAATAAATCCTTAAAGTTTTCATCTGAGATAGATCTCTGGAATGCTTGTTCGAGTTCGGTGTTAGCACCGACAAATGTGGTACCTTGGTCGCTGTACATGCACGTGGGGAGACCTCTACGAGAGGTAAACCGTTTGAAAGCGGCAATAAAGGTAGGAGTCGAGTAGTCCGAAACCAACTCTACGTGAATTGCTTTGATCGCGAAACACACAAACAAAGCCACGTAAGCGGGTTGCGATTTCCGACCGCGACCAATGCCTAGACGGACTTGAAGAGGACCGGCGTAGTCCACCCCACAGTGCACGAAAGGACGTTCAGGTCGAGTAACACGAGGTGTAGGCAATCGTCCCATTGTTTGTGTGCTGAGACCCCCGCAGGGGACTTGTGGAAGAGAGCGGAGCGGGTTATCTCCGTCCACAATTTAATTGTGGAAGAGTGAGGGGTCGAAGTGCCCGAGCTCGAAGAGGAGCAATGCTTTTGAAAGATCCGCTTCTCTTAGCAAGTTTTGAGAATTGACGACCTCACGGACCCGATCGTTCGGCTGGTCTGTGCCGACGAATGCCTGATCGTGAAACGACTCGAGAGACCCACCGTACTGGGGAGCTAGGGTGCGGTGTCAAGCCCCTGCCGGCGGGTTCCACACGGGGGAGCGCTACGGCGTGCCGTGTCCGTGCAGGCAGTAACCGCAGAAAGGGTTGGCCTCTAGCGGGCCGTGGCAACGTTAGAAAGGTTCTCTGAACCAACAGAAGCATCAAGGCAGGCAGCTTGTTGCTAATAAATGTGGTAGCTGACTTGTTGTATATCTTTTTTAAGTGTGCACAACCAGCGGTGCTGGCGCATCACTAAAATTTGGCCCCATTCCCCCATGGGGGGGGGGGTGCCTTAAACCCGAAAGGGAGGCAAGACACCTTAAATAACCTACACTCAAGTGTTTGTGTGCTGAGCTCGGCTTTAAGACGTGCGCACACAACACATCGAAATATTACAGCTCGAATAAGTTTTTTCGCTTGTATGACCCAGTATGTCTGTCTCAGAGTCTGGTGCATAAGCGCAACTCCTCCATGTAGACAGCGTTGATGGATATCAGAAATCAGCAATTTGACAATGGGATGATGGCGTAGCACAATCGGGTGTTTGGCGTTGAACGCGATATCGGCGTTGGCTAAACGGCCTCCAACACGAATGAGTCCGTCCTGGTCCAGGAAGGGAGAGAGCGTATGTAGCACACTCTTCGAACTCACTAGCTTCTTATCGTGGAGAGCGATTAGCTCGTTCGGGAAGAGCTCGATCTGTAATTGACGCAAAACGGATCGCTCAGCGGCTTGAAGCTCTTGAGCAGTTAAGTTTCCTGTAGTCACGTCACCACTGAGACGTTGTTTCCATCGCAGAATGTATGCCACGATTCGAAGAAGACGCGGCCACGATGATACTGTGGTACGAAACAACAACAGGAGTTGATTTGAATCAGCAACGTGCGCAGTGACTTGAGCACGAGCTTCTAGTACTGCATGGTCAGGGAGCGATGAATTGGATTGAGGCCAGAGGTCATTCGTTGAACTTAGCCAAGAGGGCCCAGATAGCCATAACGAGTTGGAAGACAACTCAGTGGCCAGGAGACTTCGTGAAGCGAGATCTGCCGGATTATCTGCGCTTGGTACATGGCGCCATACTACTTCTGGAAGCGACCTTTGCACTTCGGCAACTCGATTGGCGACAAAGGTTTTCCATCGCACTGGACACTCGCTGAGCCAATGTAGCACGATGGTCGAGTCCGTCCAACACTGTATGGGCAAATTAGAAAACTGTGGAACCTTACGAATGGACTGCAATAATCGCGTCAAGAGAACGGCTCCGGACAATTCTAGTCTCAGAATAGTAAGCTGA
Source organism: Trichopria drosophilae (assembly GCA_030407085.1). Taxonomy (NCBI): domain Eukaryota; kingdom Metazoa; phylum Arthropoda; class Insecta; order Hymenoptera; family Diapriidae; genus Trichopria; species Trichopria drosophilae. The sequence continues at coordinate 65,471,830 of CM059582.1, read as the reverse complement.
CTAATTGGAGCGACCTTAGTTCGACTCATTAAAAGTCTCACTTGGGGTGGTTGCGTGGGATGCGTAATACGTAGATAGACTACTCCGGCGTAGGCAGAGCTTGAGGCGTCTGAAAAGCCATGTAGCTCACAACCTACTGTTTCAAGAGCTTGACCAGTCCATCTAGGAATTTGGAAATTATCAAGAGCCTGTAAAGTTCCATAAAACGTTATCCAATAAGCGCACAAGTCGTCAGGAAGAATTGTGTCCCAATCGATGCGAGATAGCCACAACTTCTGCATAAAAATCTTAGCGGAAATTATTACCGGGGATACCCATCCCATTGGGTCGTATAATTTGGCCACCAATGAAAGTACTGTTCTTTTAGTTAGAACATCTGGTGTTGGCAAGTTAGTTTTGTACTGGAACGTGTCCTGAGTCGGGTTCCAGAAGAGACCTAACACCTTCAAACCGTCCGTTTCTTCGAGCGGCTTTTCCCACGCGAGTCCGTGATCGGTCGGGTCGACGTCAGATATGAGAGCCGGAACATTGCTCGCCCATTTCCGCAAGACGAAGCCTCCACCTCGGAAAAGGTCTATGAGTTGTCGTTTGATTTCAATCGCCGTGTCTATGTCGCGCGATCCAAAAAGACAATCGTCAACGTACAGGCTAGTTTGCAAAACCTGTGACGCAAAAGGGAAGCGCGGTCCGTCGTCTATACTTAGCTGCTCTAAGACCTTCAGAGCGAGATACGGAGCACAAGCGATTCCGAATGTCACGGTGTTCAAACGATAATCTAAAATGTCGGATGCCGGTTCGTGTCGCCAAATGATCCGTTGATGATCACGATCACGTGGGTCGATCAGGATTTGCCTATACATTTGTGCAATATCGGCACAGTAAACAAAAGGAAACGTCCTCCACTGCAGCAAGATCTGCACAATATCGGTCTGGAGCTTCGGTCCAATGAATAAATGATCATTGAGCGAAGTCGAGTTAGACGTTTTAGACGAGGCATTAAAAACTACTCTTAGTTTAGTAGTGGTGCTACTCATTTTTTTAACGCCATGATGCGGAAGGTAAACGACATTGGAACACTGTTCTGAAGGTTCTACCGGCGACATGTGACCTTGAACTGCGTAGTCACGCATGAACTCCCGATATGGTTGCGCGTCTTCCGGATTGCGGAAGAGGCGTTTTTCAAGTGAGCGAAATGCCTTCAGAGCACTGTTACGCGAGGCTCCAATGTTTATCGGTGGTGGGGCACGGAACGGCAACCGAACGACATATCTTCCGTCGGCTTGTCGAGAGTGTGTTTCCGCAAAATGGGTTTCGCACATTTCATCGTCGTGCGAAAGGATTTTAGAGGCAACGTGAATATCCTCAACTTCCCAAAATCGCTTTAAACTTAATTCTAAAGAGGCGTTGTCAGTACAATGGAATGCCGGAATGTTCGTGGGAACGCGTGTCGATGGAGATTCAGTCCAGCCGGATAGAACCCAACCGAAAATAGTTCGTTGTGCAGTTGGTTGACCTATTTCGCCCTTTACGAGACCGTCGAGTAAAATGTCTCCATATAAATCGGAACCGATGATTAAGTCGATCGGAACGGAGCTATCGGGCTTTGCGTCGGCCAACGGCAAATGTTTCACATGACGTAATGGAACTTGTGATCTGAACGTACTGGGCTCGTAAGACGTTAGTTTTTTCATGACAAGAGCACGCGTATGCAACTTAGGCGTGTCCGAGCTAGTAGGAGAGATGCTTATTTCGGCAGCACGATTTACGTTTCCGGAAGACGTTCCGCCGATTCCGGTGACTGACGTGGAAACACGTTCGGTACGCGTTCCTAAAAGATTGACGAGGCTGCTGGATATAAAAGTCCAAGTGGACCCTTGATCGAGCAAGGCACGAACGACCGCTGACTGTCCGTTAGTCGATTGTACGGTGACGTAAGCAGTTGCTAGTAAAATTACTGACGATTTAATCGGCGAATTCGCGGCACAATTTACCGGGACCGGCAATGAGTCGTCAGACTTAGGAATTGTCGGGGAAATCTCAGGCACGGTTGACTGAGTTAAAGAATTCGAATGGCGGGCCGATTCAGAATTTTGCTCTCGATGCAGCAGCGTGTGATGCTGCCGGCAGCACACGAAACAAGAGCGTGAACTCGGACATTTACCTATAGTATGATTCCCGAGACAATTGTAGCATAAATGGTGTTGTTTCACAAATTCAATTCGTTTATTTACATTTAAATTTTTAAATCGTTTGCATATAAAAATAGCATGAGAACCCGAACAGATGGGACAGCTATTTGAAGACGCTGTAGCGTGAGACAAAGTTGACACATTTGATTTACGTGTACCATGCAATGATTTCGTTTTCTGCGCATGAATTCCTGTATCGCGAGGTGGGGTTGCATCAGCTGATTGTAAACCACACGATCTGTCATTCAAGAATTTCTTAAAGACTTCAAAAGTCGGATAAGTCTTTTGAGAACCGAGGCTGAGTAACCAACACTTGCGCGATTCAGGGTCCAATTTTGATTGGAGCAAATGAACTATAATTGCATCCCAATGAGCGACCGGTAAACCTAACGTTGTTAACGAACCTAAGATCGCAGTTGATTTGTAAAATAATTCGCGAAGTTCTGATGCGCATTCTGAACGAGACGTCGGTAATGAAAAGAGAGATTGCAAATGTTTGTCAATAATGCACCGCTTATTTTCGAAATGATTTGTCAACAATTCCCAAGCTACAGCAAAATTGTCGTTTGTCGAATTTAAATGTGAAATCATGGATAATGGTTCACCCGTAAGAGCCGATTTCAAATAATGAAATTTATGAATACCGTCAAGTGAATCATCTTTAATAATAATCGAAATGAAATAATCCGCGAACGTGTCCGATCTATCGTATTCACCTGAGAATTTAGGAAGTTCGATGCGTGGAAGCTGCGTCGGCACTCGGCTGCGATGAAGCGGAGTAGGCGGGGCAGAATCCGTCGGTATGATGCGAACCGTAGGAGGCGTCAGCTGTTGGATAGATTCCTCGATGTCAGCAATGGCATCCAAATAAAACAATTGTTCTGAGGCGAACCGACCCTCGGACAAATATGGGTGGCGATTTTCCATTCCAGAGGCACTGTGTATAATCTGCGCATGCAATTGACGACATTGCGTCCACAGCGCTTTAATGTAGGTTAGCCGAACATTTAATTTTACGACAGTTCGTTCCGCCGTGTCAGGCAATGACGTGACGGCATTATGTATTTGTTGAAAATTGCTTGTTTGCTGTGCAAGCATCACTTCAAGGTCGGCCTCAGTCATGCTGGTCCAGGAATCTGTCTCGGCGTCGCTTGACCAAAGATTTAAATTCTTGAAATCGTCCAGGGCTTTAAAATGTGTGGTGGTTCGCCTTAAGGCTAAATGTTCTTAAACAGCAGTCGAAATTTTCAATGTCCAATTGAGAATCCACTTTTCCAATCGCAAAGTCCAGCGGAGCGAAACTGCGAGAGCGGCGGCGGCGACAGGCAATGGAGGGAGAGTCCAAGTTTCCACTCGCAAAGTCCAACGGAGCGAAACTGCGAGAGCGGCGGCGGCGGCGTGGTGATGGAGGGAGAGTCCAATTTTCCACTCGGCAACGTTCAGCGGAGCGAAACTGCGAGCGCGGCGGCGGCGGCGGCAGGCAATGGAGGGAGAGTCCACTTTCCGACTTGGCAACGTCCAGCGAAGCGAAACTGCGTGTGCGGCGGCGGCGGCGACGGCGCAATGGAACGGGAGCCAACTCCCTCTCGGACTGGTAGTGAAGAGGGGGTACTTCCCCTGCGCGCCGTGAGAGGGGCGCTGCGTCTATCTATGACGCGATGTGGTCACGTGATCGACTTCTAGAAGCTTCTAGAAGCGTCCCTTTTCGCAAAATCCAAATGCGAAATTATCGAGAAATTGCGAAATTTGCACACACTGCACTATGCACTATGCACGATGCACTGATTTTGCACACAATATTCCTTCTAGGTTTCACGCGAAATATCCCGAACACTCGATCCTGTCAGGATCGCCAAATGTTTGCGTTTCGAACCGAACGGGAACGTAGAAATTGTTTCAGGATGGAGTGAGAGATCGTTCGAAAGAAAAGAGACACCGCGGGTTCAATTTAATTTCCAAATTTATTAATCGAACTGATACACGGTAAAAGTTTTCGAACTGTAATCGCGTTTCGGACAAAGGAATCGTCGGTATAGAAAAACGATCGGACACGTGCGACATCGACGAGCGATAGCTGTAGACTCCCTTGCGCGTTAGCGCGCGCGGAACGCCGCGCCGAGTGGGAGATCACGCGCGGTGACCTCTAGTGACATTGAGTCGTATTATCATTGCTACTCAAGCGGTAATACATACCGCGACAGTCTCGTTTTCGAGAAAATAATTTTGGAACACTTGCCCGCACTGTGCGCGCGCGCCCTGCCTACGTTCGGAGCATGTACTATTGCTCCGCCGCTGTCTTCGCATTGCTCTAATCATCAGAGTCTAATGCATACACTCAGAAAAATGTTGTAAACAGTTTTTGTACGAAAATTAATATCGGCAATGCGAAGGTCGTCGAGGTAAAAATAACATTACAATAAGACTCGTAATCTGTCGCAAACTATCATGTTGTTTATTCAGCAATTTTTAAATGTCTTTTACGGCGAAATTGTTAATCCCAGCTGTGAGCTCACAATGTCGTATTTTTAAAATTTTTACTGCTATTTATGTAGAACTAGTCTTTGTGTATTATACAAAATATTAGCAACAAGGTGTTTTATCCTGTTTTTGAGAAAATAATTTTTAACTCTATCTATTTTTAGTACCATTGTTTACAAAATGATTGTGTATAATTTTGCTATATGTAGCGTCGTTTTCTATGCGAACACAATTAAATAACACATATTTTTGGGACAGCATTACATCTGCATATGGCGTATTCCATGTTTACAACATTTTTCTGAGTGTATGCATTAGACTCTGATGATTAGAGCAATGCGAAGACAGCGGCGGAGCAATAGTACATGCTCTTAACGTAGGCAGGTCGCGCGCACAGTGCGGGCAAGTGCTCCAAAATTATTTTCTCGAAAACGAGACAAAACACATCGTTGCTGATTTTTTGTATAATACCTCAAGACTGGTACTATATAAATAAATTTTTTCCATAACTTTTTATGCCCATATTGATTGTTTAAAAAATTCATAAAAAATATATTGTCAAAAACATAAGGGATAAACCATCTTTTCATAATTTTATATAATTTTATTGAAAATTACAACTTATTACCCACAAATTTTGTATGAAACATTTTTCGATAGAACTTACAGGGAAAAAACTATGATTTTTTTAATAAAAAGTTCCCAAAATCTTGGCTTGTTTATAACTCGGTGAATTTTTTAAATAAAAAAAGATCACTTGGCAGAACATTATATTTCACCAAAATCTATCTATAAACAAAATTACAAACATTTCTGAGAGGTGACTGATCCGCCTCACGTGGAATTGCTAATATATAAGAATACATTTCGAAAATAATCACATGACTTTGGCGATTTTTCAGCCAATTGTAACAAATTTATAAAAAAAATTAAGCATAATAACAAAATAAATGTGTTAAGCGTTATTATTTGAATGTTATTTTCATATTGGTTTGCGATTTAAAATTGCCACTTATGCAAGGTGCTATATGTGTGCGTGAGTAATTGGAGGGAGAAAAGCAAAAATATCGTTTGTTGCTCGGGGAGCGGGCAGATAGATATTCGAAATCATGCGAACGCATTTAATCGACCCGTACCAGGGGAAAAATAACAATTACTGCGGGTGTCCCCATTACTGCGGACATAATCTCATAAGAAATACATGCGTCCGCAGTAATAGGTACACCGCAGTATTAGGTTATTATACCCGCAGTAATTGGTACACTTACTCTATACATAGTATTCGATAAAATAAAGCTGATTCATATACGATAATGGAGTTAAACAACATTATTTAAACACCTTCCACGATCGTCTTACCACGGAGATCAACTCATTTCGAAGTGGAGTCGATAAAGGCCGTTATCGTTAACGAAAAGTGGCGCAACAAAATATATTATATATTGTTGGCGATTTCTCAGCCAATTTATAATATAGGTAGAAAAATGTTGACGTTGAGTTGTCTATATTTCAATCGTATATATAAGAATAACATTAGAATAATATTGAATGGCTTTGGCGAAATTTCAGACAATTGTAAAAAATTTATATATATAAAAATTAAATATAATATTATAAAATATATATATATATATATATATATATATATATCAATCTCTCGGCTCTTTTTGAAGTTTTCTTGGCGAAATGAGGCAAATTTTAAAGATATTTTCTTGCTCTACAACTTACTCGGAGGTTAATTGACCAACAATGAATATTTCTCCTGTTATACCCTTAAAACAGGAAAAAATGCCGATTTTTGCGGTTTTTCGCGTCTAACTCATTTCATCACATAGCTACCGAAATAACCCCCAAGGAAAAAGTTGTAGACATTGAAAAAATGAAAATTTATAGACAACTTGTAGAGCTTCAAACTATCTTTAAAATGAGCGTCGGTTTGTCAAGACAATTTCAAAAAGAGCCGAGATATTGCAAAAAAGTTTCTTTTTTTCTAAACTTCAATGGCTTGTCATTCAAATAGTATGCAACGGATCGAAATTTGGTATTATACTTTTTCGCTTGAAATGTTATCAAAACTCACCCCTTACAATACGGTCTGCGAGTTAACCCCTTCGCTGCGGCGAGAATTTCTCAAAAAGTGCCCAAAATGCGGGAAAAAAATATTTGTTAGATTTTAGTGTAACTTGGTGTATAGGGGTTTTTTGGGTCGCTGATTACGAATCTGGAGTCGGATTTTGAAAATTCAAAATGGCGGATTCAATATGGCGGACAAATTTGACAAATTCCAACCATTTCGCTTGACACATGTTACTCGGGGGTTTTCGAGGTCTCTGATTACGAATCTGAAGTCAGATTTTGAAAATTCAAAATGGCGGATTCAATATGGCGGACAAATTTTACAAATTCCAACCATTTCGCTTGACACATGTTACTCGGGGTTTTTGAGGTCTCTGATTACGAATCCGAAGTCAGATTTTGAAAATTCAAAATGGCGGATTCAATATGGCGCACAAATTTTACAAATTTCAACCATCTCGCTTGACTCATGTTACTCGGGGGTTTTCGAGGTCCCTGATTACGAATCTGAAGTCAGATTCTAAAATTTAAAAATGGCGGATTTAATATGGCGGAAAAAATTTCTAAATTCCAGCGATTTTGCTTGACTCTTGTTACTCGGGAGTTTTCGAGGTCCCTGATTACGAACCTGAAGTCAGATTTCGAAAATTCAAAATGGCGGATTCAATATGGCAGACAGATTTTCCATATTCCAACCATTTCGTTTGAAATATGTTACTCGGCGGTTTTCGGAGTCGCTGATTACGAATCTGAAGTCAACTATTCGTGGCAGGCCGTTAGAGCAATAGGCACACTCTCGGGGGTATGTATAGAAAATTTATACCGCAGTTTTGTGGTTGATGCCTGATCAGGGCCTGATCAGGGCCGTATCAAAATGTCTACTCGCGTTGTTTTCGGATATCTATCCAGAGTATCCCGTGTAAATTTCAAATTTTTTCTTTGATATATTCCAGAGTTATTGTGATATATGTGGGTAAAACACTGATTTCTTGTGTTCAATATTTTACAGTATTTTTTTTCTATGTACGTCTAAGTCGTTTGTTGCATGCGAGCACTCAATTTGTAAGGCGCAATCATCACTTCGCATCGTCAGCATTGCGCGTCGCCCCAACATTATGATACGCGGACAATTGACCACAGGTTTTGTGGTTTAGTCGTACTATGCTTTGACCTATTTTATTATACTACACATGACTCAAAATTCAGTTAGAATTAGAAACTATATTGTAATAAGGAAATATAGTTATTCGTAAACATTCAAGGCATGGCGCACCAAACTCGCTCAAACATTTTGCTATCGAACGTCAAACCATTGGTCTGCGTTGGGTTGTCGTTTTGACACGCTTATTTGTATGTTGACTGTTCTGATATCTAACCGTTTCACAGTATTATGTTTAGTTTATATATTTCTTACACTTTATTATTTACGTTACTCTGTGCACTCTATTACACTTTCGTGTGTATGTAATATTATTATTTTAGAAATATTTTTATTATCACTAAATAAGCATTTTGGCTTTGATTTCCATGAGTAATATTTGTTTACTTGACTGAAAGCAATGAAAAGGACTCGACAAGAAACAGTCGACGACAACATAAGTGAATCTTCGGATTCAGATACGTCGGTAAATTTTGAATACGTGGAAAATGATAGCAACAGCGACGTAAGTATTTCTTCGCCTACTAATAGTAATATTCCTCAGCAAGAACGTTTGCTACAGAACGTCAAAGCTAAGCTTTGGGAAGAGTCTGACGAATTTGAACCTACAATTCATCCATTCGTAGAAGAAAATTGTGGTTCCCAGATAAAGCCTAATTCAGTTTTAGATGCTTTCAAATTATTCTTTACTGATGAATTAGCAGATATGGTATGTGAAGAAACAAACACATACTTCGATAAACGCTTCATTCTATTGCAAAGTGGTAGTAAATTGAAAGATAATTCAAGAACGACGAAATGGCTCGATATAATAAGAAACGATTTTTTTCTTTTCCACGCAGTTCAAATAATGATGGGAGTAATTCCGAAACATAGTATAGACTCGTATTGGACAAAAGATCCTCTGTTTGAGACACCAGGTTTCGCTAAAGTTATGAGCCGCGATAGATATCAAAGTATCTTACATTTGCACTTTACATCCGATTCAGAAATTAGTCGTGACAAAATTTCTAAACTACGTCCTGTTTTAGAGTATCTGATTGAAAAGTTCCAAAACGCATATATCCCTGGTGAACATATATCTATTGATGAATCACTCATTGCCTTCAAAGGTCGTCTGTCTTTCAAGCAATTTAACCGAAACAAGCGGGCTCGATTCGGAATAAAGTTACTTGTTCTCGCGGAAAGTAAAACTGGATATGTTTACAACATTATTGTTTACTGTGGAAAAGAACATGACGAAGGTAATGCAAAATGAGAAAACAGAATAGGTGAGAATATTGTGTTGCGAATAGTCGGTAAGTTATCAGGTAAGGGCAGAAAACTGTTTGTCGATAATTGGTATAGTTCAGTTGACTTATTTTTAAAACTTGTCAATGAAAATAAGACAAATGTTTGTGGCACAGTTCGCAGTAATCGAAAAAATATTCCTAAATTACAAACTAAAAAATGAAGAAAGGAGACATGATATCGGTTCACACTTTTCAGCTGTCCCTCACAGCTTGGAGAGATAAAAGAGTTGTGACGATGCTGTCGACAATGCATAAGCCGGAAATGGCAACAACGAAAAAAAAGTCACATTACTGGCGAGTTCAAACAGAAGCCTAATGTAGTGAAAGATTATAATGATCATATGGGTGGCGTTGATCTAGGGGATCAATTGATCCAACCGTACCATACAAGTCGCAAATCTATGAAATGGTACATAAAATTGTATTTTCATTTATTAGATATCGCAATACAAAATGCTTGTGTTATTTATAATGAAACGAACGTTGATCATTCACTAACTCCCGTAGACTTTCGAAAAACTCTATCAAGAGAAATTCTTGCAGCATATGGTAAAAACGAATCTGAACAGGAAAAATGTGCGACATTACCTAATGTATTACCACTTCGTTCACAGCATATCCTTGTGAACATCCCTTCCACCTCAAAGTGGAAATATCCGACAAAACGTTGCGCTGAATGTTATAAGAAAAAAATGAGAAAACAAGTTCGACAAATATGCAACAAGTGCAACGTTGCCTTGCATGCAACTTCTTGTTTCGAAAGCTACCATAGAATGTAATGTTTTTCGTCTTTCCAATCCGTATAACATATTTTATTTTATCGTGATTCAATTACGTTTATTTTATCGAGTATAAGTTACGTTTATTTTATGGAGATTCAGTCACGATTATTTTATCGAGATTCAGTTACATTTATTTATCAAGATCCAGTTACATTATTTTTTAAATTTATAAACGATTTACGTAATATACGAAAAAAAAAGTACAAAAAAAAAAAAAGTGCACTTTGAAGACCTTCCTCCAACCTCCTCGCGGTAAAGTGTGTAAGTAGATATTGTATATCGAAACTAATGGGGGAAGGCTAACATCATTTTTTGAAAAATTTGTACGCCATATTGGATCCGCCATTTTGAATTTTCAAAATATATCACCAGATATGTAATTAGCGACCTCAAAAACCCCTGAGTAGCAACTGTCAAGCAAAATGGTTGGAATTAAAAAATCTGTCCGCTATATTGAATCCGCCATTTTCAATTTTCAAAATCTGCCCTCAGATTTGTAATCAGCGACCCCGAAAGCCCCCGAGCAACGAGTTTCGATCGATTTCCTTAACTTCTTATGCAGAAATGGATCTAATATGATGTCATAGCTCATGACAAAGATTTTTACAAAATCGTAAAAATAACATTTTTTAAGTACTCGTATCTTTTTTTTGGCATCATGTTTTTGAAAAAGGGCAACGGCATGTTGTTCAGTATGCCTTAGACAGTCCAGAAATGGTCCAGTTTTTAAATTGGTTACATTATTGACTTCATTACACTAATACTTGCCATGACAAAGATTTGCGTTTTTGCCGCAGTCAGAGAAAAGTCCTAAATGACAAAGATCTTTGTCATCCGCAGCGAAGGGGTTAATATAATAATGAAATCGAAATATATCATATATTGATCATTCAATTTATAATACATATCTATGTAGAAAAAATGTTGACGTGATTATACTCTGATGTGCATTATGAGATATTTTAAGAGTTTTCCATTGTACTATGGATAAATCAAAAATACATATATTACACATTCTTGGTGATGTTTATGTCAATTTGTTTAAATTAATTTGTATGAAAATAGAAAATATTGACGTAATGTTGGCGACAATTCAGCCAAATGTAATAAAATCATATAAAAGAAAAACTTTGAAACAATAGTCAAATTTATGTTATGTCATTCTTTTTGCGTTCATATTCTTGGTGTTAGCAAATGATAGGTGCTATGATATATATACACTGAGAGAAGTTTAGGGTAGCAGGTACCCTAAGCTAGGAGACGGGCGGTCCGAAAAATAAAAACCGCAATTAAACCGCGATTAAAAATTGTGGGCGTTAAATTAAAATTTCTTTTCTTTAGCACCATCTTTGTTTTAGCTTTAAGAAAGTGTATATACAACTTCTGCACGGTTAAAGTATTTAATGATATTAAAAAACTCGACTGATGTACAAAAGTTTGTGTTATTTTCATATTAACGCTTCCGTCTTGAAAATGGTGCAAGATAGCATAAAATTGTACTAAACCTTTTTTATAGAGCACGAAATTTCCTACAAAAATGTCAGGGAGACCCCAAATCTAAAGTCAATAGTTTAGCCATAAATAATGCTTAAAGTTGCATCGAAAATTTTTGAGGTTATAGATCGGTCACCGTTGACTTCTAAGATTAAATTATGTCGTTATTTGTGGCTAAACTATTGTCTTTAGACTAGGATCCTCATTGACTTTTTTGTAGGAAATTGTGTGCTCTACAATAAAGGTTTAGTACAATTATGTGCTATCTAGCACCGTTTTCGATACGGAAGCGTTAATATGAAAATAACACAAATTTTTATACTTCAATCGAGTATTTTAATATAATTAAATACTTTAACTATGTAGATGTTGTATACACACTTTTTTAATGCTAAAACAAAGATGGTGCAGAAGAAACAAATTTTTATTTTAACGCCCACAATTTTTAATCGCGGTTTAATCGCGGTTTTTATTTTTCGGACCGCCCGTGCCCTAGCTTAGGGTACCTGCTACCCTAAACTTCTCTCAGTGTAGTTTTGTGATATGTCATTTTTATGAATACTCAAGGTTTCAGCCGGTTTGTCCAAGTTTATAATTGCATTGTTTAAATATCTCAGTAAATACTACATTTTTGGTATAAATGATGTTAGCTTGATTATGCATTACTTCACTTTTATCTGTAAGTAATAATGTTACATTCCGTTCTGATGTGACTCTCGAAAGAGCTAAGTATAATTGGCCATGACTAAATACTGGTGATGGCAGATATATTCCTACTTTTTCAAAAGATTGTCCTTGGGATTTATTAATTGTCATTGCACATCCCAATCTGATGGGACATTGTCTTCTTGTCATATTAAATGGTATTTCTTCTTTGGATGATGATAAGTTTATTGGAGGTATCACTGTTATTTTCCCACAATGTTTGCCCGTAATAATTTCGGCATGAAGACTGTAGTTTCTCATATCCTTGACAATTAATCTTGTCCCATTACACAATCCATTATTCATATTCAGATTTCGTAGTAGAATAATAACCATTCCAATTTTTAATTTTAGTTTGTGTGGTGGAAGACCATTTGGTGTTAGCGAATTTAAAAATGTAATTGGCAAAACTGCATCACAATTTTCATTATTTTTATCTACTGCAGAATCTATGCTAAGATATTCCCCCTCCTCGCCCTCCAAGCGTAAGAGAATTTCATTGTTGATTTCAATCACATCTGAGTTTTTAGGTGATAATATGATTTTATCTTTAATAGTTGTATTGAAAGGCGTTATTTTTTTGTCAAATATTTCAGTAATAATTTTACCAGTAGATAGAATATGTTGTGGGATTTTAATTGCCGCATTACACTGTTCAAATTCATCTGAAAAAATGGCATCACCAACATTTAAACATATTAATGTAACATGTGATAATTCTGACATTAATAACTCATTAAGGCGGTGCATAGCTTCGGGTGGACAGACATATCGTGTTGATATGTATTGTTTAATTCTTAAACGGTACGCACGTGAAAATTATCGAGCGGCGATTCTATATTATTCACATTGTGATAAATAAAAATCTCTCTATTTTTTTAAAATGTAATAAACTTTCTAAAATTGCGTTATTATTTTCACCAAGAACCTTCCGTGTGCGACTCTGTGACAGAAGCAAATTGGTGCCAAAACCCGGGATCATTTAATCCGGTCCCGTGGTCCGATCGGAGTCACACGAAGGTATTCCGGATTAATCGAGCCTTCAAGATGCGAAGAAAAAGGGCCGACCCGCCAGTACACGCGGCGAAACAGTTGCAGAAAAAACGCCCGCGAATAATCGAATCGGCAATTCTCGAGAACGAGGTAACCATAGTACGACCGAATACAACGGCGTCCGTCCACAACGGAGAGCGCAACGGATCGAAAGAAGAAACGGATCATCGTACGAAATGGCGACGGACAAGAGGTTGGAGGAGATCATCGAAGCAGCGACGAGCCCTGAGCGACAACAACGCGTCGAACGCGAGGTACGTGGTGATAATGGGGAGAATCAGTCGTATCCCTTTGAACAGCTCACTAAGGTTATCGAAAGAACGTTGCGCGAGGTCAGCGAAGCCTCGCTTGGGGAAGGAAATAGGCGTTTTGCAAATAGAATATCAACCGCGCAAAATTTACCAACCTTTGCGGGCGACCTCCGCGAATGGTATCATTTTAAAAACGCCTATGAGCTTTCTACCGAGTTGGGTGACTACAGCAATCGGGAAAATGTAGCTCGATTATATGCGGCGTTAAAAGGGGAAGCGCGTAATTCGGTGGCTACGCTCTTAACGTCGTCGAAGAACGCCGCGACCATAATGGAAACACTTGAGTTAATATTCGGTAATAAGAGAAACATAGCGGAAAGCATAGTCGATGAGTTAAGGGCGTTACCAGCGTTAGAATCGGGCAAATTAAATTTCGTGCAGTTCGCGGCAACTCTGCGGAACGCAGTCGCAGCGATCCGGGATCTTTATCCGGAAGGATATTTGTACAGTCACGAATTAGCGAAAATGGTGGGAGTCAAAATTCCAGCTTCGCTGCGGTTCGCGTATAATCGTTATTCGGTCGAAAGTAGCCAGGAAAAATCGGAGTTAGAAAATTATCAGAATTCATGTATCGGGAGGCACGATTAGCATCCGCGGCTGGGGTATTCGACATTAATACCAACACGAGGGCTTCTAGGCCAGCGGGCGCTTCGGCGGGGCAAAGGTCGGGGCCTATTAGATCAGGTGTCGCGTACGCGGTGGCTCACGAGAATCGCTCTCAGCCAGGTGCGGATATTGTCTCCTCCGAAACCATGGTATCGCGGAATGTACAAAATTCAAAAAACAAACGGTGGCTCGGCGCCGAAAAGTAGTAGAGCGCCGAAGATGGTGCTTCGTCTGCCTGCTGCCGGGTCACAGGTATCGGACGTGCACACAACCTCGGTGCTCCGTCTGTGATCGACAACACCATGAGTTATTACACTATCCCTTCGAATCTGATCAGGCGCGATCCTCCGAACGAACTCCATCGAGCATACCCTCTTCGTCCCATAAGAGAGAAAACAACCGAGCGGCACAAAATAGCTCTATTTGACTGGAGCTCGAAGGCACTTTATTAAAAATGATACCGATAAAATTAGTGGGTCCTCATCGAGTCGTTAAATCTTACTCGGCGTGAGAGGTCCTCGTATAAATATAGGTTAAGAGGATTTAGGGACAGAGAAGCGACTGTGGTGGGGAGTGAGAAATTGGAAATCGAAATTGAGGGTACCTGTGGTAGATATAGGATACAGAATGTTATGTCAATACCGGAACTACACCTACCACTTCCGGAAAAAATAGTTCGGTGGGTAAACGCGAAAGAAAATGTGGACGTAGAACCATACGTCCAAACTCGTGCGACGTTATTAATAGGGCAAGACAATTTGAATTTAATCGCGACCCGCGAATTGCGCGAGCTCGGCAGAACCGGTTTCGCGATATCTCGTTCGAATTTAGGATGACCATTACACGGCTTCGCAAGCTGCAGACGACGGTAATTCGGTAAATGTAATAGATACGACGACCGATATATACGTTGAAATAACTAGCGAAGAAGAAAAAAATGGACGATTTAATGGGTCAATATTTTGAATTGGAGTGTCCGGGGTCAAGCGAGGGGAATGTCGGGCGAAAACGACGCGATCGAGCAATTAATTTATTAAACTCTTCCAGTCGGCAGGTGGGAAAGGAGTGGGAAGTAGGTTTAATTTGGAAAGAAGGGCCATTTTCAAAAGTAGACAGTTTACCGACGGCTAAAAATCGACTCGCTTTATTAGAGCGTAAACTAGATCGCGATCCCGTATACGCTGCGATGTACTATACAGAAATGGACCGGTTGATAGCGAATGGATATGCGGAAAGGGTCCAGAGTGGTAAACAACCTTAAAATAAATGGTACCTTCCGCACTTCGGGGTGCAGCGTAGTACAAAACGGGGTAAAGTTCGAATAGTATTCGATGCGGCCGCGAAAACATCAGGAGTTAGTCTCAACAATCTTCTAGAGACTGGACCGGATTTATTGCAAGCGTTGCCCGGAGTTCTCTTGCGATTCCATCAGTACTTCATCGCCGTAAAAGCTGACGTGAAAGATATGTTTTTGAATATTCGAATTAGATCTGAGGATCGCGCGGTTCAGAGGTTCCTGTGGCGCGGAAAAAATCGTACAATAGAGCGGGAAGTAAAATCGGATGGGATAATATGCTTAGAGATGAGGAGTTCCTTGGGTGGAAATATTGGGTACATTACCTTACGAGTGCGAGTGAGTTGCGCATACCCCGTTGCCTTACCCCTTCAATCGCCTATGATACCGTAGAGTTGCGCGTATTTTGCGACGTGAGCTTGGAAGTATACGCGAGCGCTGGGTACTTACGAGTGGTCCGCGAAGGAGTACCGTTACGGGTAACATTCGTATCGGCCAAAGCGAGGATTACTCCGTTAAAACCTCTTTCCGTACCCCGATTGGAACTTCAGGCCGCTTTAACAGGCGCTAGGTTAGCAGATACGATAATAAATGAGTTAGAAATACCAATCGGTCGACGCCTGTTTTGGAGCTATTCCGCGACTGTACTCTGATGGATCAGTTCCGAACCGCAAACGCACCAAGTATTCGTGGCAAATAGATTAGGCGAAATCGGCGAATTGACCGGTCGATCGGAAAGGCTGTACGTACTGTCGCATTTAAATCCGGCTCATATTTCGACGCGATGGAAAAACGCGTCTAATCGTGCGGAGTTGTCATGGCTAGGGGGTCCGAAATTTCTTTTCGACGTGGAAAGCAGATGGCCCATGGAGGAACCACTCGATGAGGCCCATAAGAAAACTATCGACACGATGGAATTACGTAAGGGTTTCACGGGCGTGGTAGTGAACGAAGACCGGTACTTTTCGGTCACGGGGGCGTTGTTAGGTTGGCCCGGAATATTAGTTGTAGCACGTCGTATACGAGAGGCTATCGCTCGTTGGAGGAATCAAACTCCGTCAGGGGTGTCCGTAGAAACGACGATACAAGCCGAACAATATTGGTATCGCGAGATCCAGAGCGATTGTTTCGGGCCGGAATTGCGGGCTATTCAGAGAGGTCGCGAAATAAATAAGGATAGTAAAATCGCGAATATCAATCCATTCGTTGATAAAATGAGAATATTGAGGGCCAGTGGGCGCGTAAGGGAAGTATTAGGAGTGCGATTTGAAAATAGTCCAATAATACTTGATGGTAAGCATCGGGTAACTAGGTTATTTCTCATAGATTATCACCGACGCTTCTGGCATGCGAGCCACGAAACGGTAGCAAATGACGTGCGTTGAAAGTTCCACATAATAGGGCTTAGAAGCGCATTACGTTCGATCGTAAGCAAATGCGTAATTTGCAAATTGCGCAGAGGCAAACCACAAGATCCACGAATGTCCGCACTCCCAACCTGCCGACTAGTGTACAATCAACCTCCATTCGCGCACTGCGGCGTGGATTATTTCGGGCCGATGGAAGTCAAAGTCGGTCGTCGTCGAGAAAAACGCTTGGGGGGGGGGGGGGGTTATTCACCTGCTTGACTACGCGAGCAATTCATTTAGAATTATCGCATTCCTTAAGCGCGGATTCAGCAATTATGGCGATACAACGTTTATCAGCGCGTCGCAGATGTCCTCGAGCATTATACAGCGATTGTGGTAAGAATTTTAAACGGGCAGACGTAGAACTTAGGGACGAAATCTTTAAAATGGATCGACAGAAACAGAGTGATTATGCCGTAAGCACAGGCATTGAATGGAAGTTTAACCCGCCAACGGCACCTCACATAGGAGGTGCATGGGAACGCCTGATTCGGTCGGTGAAGACAGTGCTAAAGGCTATATTGAAAGATCAGGCGCCGAAAGAGGAGACTTTGCTTACGGTATTGGCAGTAATAGAGTATTCTGTGAATTCGAGACCACTGACCCACGTATCGGTAGACCCGCGCGACTCGGAGGCATTGACTCCTAACCACTTTTTGTTGGGGGCACGGAATATAGATCCGGTGGTAAACGTATATGACGCCCAAAGACTAGACCTCAGGAAACAGTGGCAACTGGCACTTCGTTAACACCTTCTGGAAAAGATGGTTGCACGAATACCTCTCCACGCTGTTACCGCGCAAAAAATGGCATCAAACTGACAAAAATCCCTTAAAGGCAAATGATTTGGTGTTGATTGTAGATTACCAGTCGCTAAGAAATGTTTGGAAACGAGGAACGGTTGTGGAGACGTAACCGGGCAAAGATGGGGAAATTCGCGTAGTAAAGGTACGTACGACGTCAGGGTTACTTATGCGGTCAACGGGTAAACTCATTCGATTAATTTCTAGTTAATAAGGAATTAGGTCTACCAAAGAGAAAGTATTGTTTCATATCACACATAGTTATTAATTTCTAAATATTACTATATGGTTTCGAATGCCTGTAATTCATGTAATAGATTGCGAGCGATTAGCGTTAGAGGGCTAGATGTACGCGTACGAGAGTGCTACAAGTTGCAAAACTATAGGTCTTCAATATTTCGTCGTAGTATGTTGTATAGCTACAATGGCACGCTAGCAGATTGGATGGTTATCTCAGATAGTTATTATTTGTGTTTTACAAATTTGTAATATCATAATTCTGTGACCCAGGTAAATGGGAGGGAAATGCCTAAGATAGCCGTCGGGACTAATTGTTAAACCCGAATAAAATTCTAAGAAATTGGTGGGGCCTTCCCCGTCGCAGTTATTGGGGCGATCCTTCCCTAAAATTATAGCAAGTCGGCCAAAACACCCCTTCCTCTATCCTGGATCGCGACGCATAGGCTGGCACGTTATGGTGCAATCGGACGCAAGTCTACGAGGGGCGCGGGTGCAGAAAAAGTCTGCCCGTTAGCCGATACAGCCACACGAAAGGAAGCGTCAGGACCCACAGGCTCGCACGGTATGGTGCAAACGGACACAAGTCTACGAGGGGCGCAGGACAGGGCAAAGACCTGTTCCGTTAGCCAAAGAGCCCATACTTGAACGTAAGGCGCCAGGTTAGACCTCCCCATTTCTGGACATTCGGTCGCGGCTGATCACGCGCCTAATAAGTCGCCAAAAGAGGTGATCCGACACTTTAACTTTACGAAATATCGTTGAATTCTCGTATACATGGGCATCATTGGGCGGGAAGGTTTGATAATTAAGTCCATCCGTCCTAGCTGGTGCCAGTTATTGTAACAAAGACTAGCTTGTGCCAATTATTGTAACAAAGACTAGCCGGTGCAAAGTATTGTAACGAAGACTAACTAGTGCCACTCATTGTAACAAAGACTAGCTGGTGCCAATTATTGCGATAAAGAGTATGTCACGAACATAATCGATGTTAATACCAACTGAGGTATCCGGCGTGGGTTTTTCCCCCACATTGGTGGGGTTTTCCCACGTCATGGTACACCCGAATGGGGGTACCTCATAAAATAAATGTGATCTGTTAGGTAATTAGCTATAAGGGCCCTTCCAATAATTGATGACGATATCGGTAAAATAGGAATCGGTTGCATATTGATTGTACACGTCGGTTTTTGAATTATGTGAAAGGTGAAGAACAGTTGTAAAGGCGATTTGAGTGACGATAATCGATCGAGAAAAAAAAAATGTATATAGATATATAGAGACGCAACTTTGTCGAAGGAAGGAGGATATTACGAACACATCCAAATTATCTTCATGTGTTACAATGCGTTGTTTTTAAAGTGAAAATTCCTGTAATATATATACACGTAATAATAATAAACATATATATTGTAACGCGAGGTGAGGGGAGGATATCCCAAGGCGCGGTAGTGTACGAGTTGGTGGGAGTCATGGGCCGCGGTCAATGACCTGTTGTGGCGTCGCGCTTTGTTTTGTTCTCGGTTCATCGGCACTTACTGGATAGTCCTCGAACGATACGCACGTGAAAATTATCGAGCGGCGATTATATATTATTCATATTGTGTTCAATAAAAATCTCTGTGTTTTTTAAAATATAATAAACCTTCTCAAATTGCGTTATTATTTTCGCCAAGAACCTTCCGTGTGCGACTCTGTGACGGAAACAATATAGGTTAACTGTTAGTATTACAGTTAGTATCGTTATTAAATGCTTTGGGGAAATTCTTGATGCATTTAGTTTTTTCTGCGTTCATACACGGGGAATTAATATTTAAATGATCACACGGGCCGTGTACCATGAATCGCTTTACAATATTATAAAGTTTGGGATTTTGTTTAATACTCGGAATTTTAACATCAATAATTGTATCAATATTATCAGCATCGTGTATTTTATCGTCTTTATGTAAAAAAATAAGCATATGTACATGTGGTAATCCTCGTTTTTGAAATTCAATAACGTAGGTATATGCTATACATTCTCCAAATATACCTTTTTTAATTATTTCATTTTTTGATAAAAAACTCTGACAACGATGTCTGGGTGATTTATGACCTCTTCATTACATTTCAAATTTTCAACAATTTCTTTCCAATTTGGATTAGCTGTCATAGTTATGAACAGATCTGGTTTTCCAAATCTTTGGACTAATGTCATCGCGTCCATAAAATTTTGTTGCATTGCTCGGGGGCTACCTATAAAAGTTGACGGTAATATTACCATTTTTACAATTTGGCGATTATCTGTTTTTGATTTTGTTTGTAAATGGTCCATTAAACCTTTGTACATTTCAGTTCTTAATTTGGGTTGTTGTTTTCGTAAATAATACAATCTTGCGACTTCAACTCTAGTCCATGCGACAACAATAAATTGTTGAGTTAATTTACCCATTTGTAAGTATGGATTGAAGTCGTCCGGTATACTAAATTTATGTGAATAATATTGCAGTGCTGATATATTTTTTTTAGTTTTATTAGACATATTTGGCATCCAGCCCTTTTCACCAGTTGGGTGCATTAAATGATACGTCATTGGATCGACATGTTTACTAACTGGAGGTATTGCTATTGGTTTATCAGTTCTAGAATAAATACATAAATCTCTTTCTATAGGTGGTTGTCCATCTTCTCCAATAAGCACAACTGCTACTTCATTGCACATTGATGTATTAAATCGACGTTTATCAAAGTTATCATTCCGTGTTAGAATCATTGTTATTTCATTTTGTTTTTTACCTGTTTTAATTTAACGTTTATTTTCTTCTAATTCTACTTCATGCATCATTTTATAAGCTTTTGCATACGGATTTATTTTTCGTAGTAGTAGATCCAATTCATTTAATAATTCATAAGATAATTGATCTGTTTCTTTTGTATAAGCAATTCCAATATTATTGGCCATTTCATTATCAATAATATACAATTGTCCATATTTCCTATTCTACATATTATTTGGGTGTAAAGCATATGTATTATGATATGTTTGTCCACAAATTCATACGACTTGTGGACCTGCGTTATATAATGCATCAAATTTTGCACCAAAACTTTCAAAAGCTAGTGCATTATATAACCGAACATTTTTTCTGAAATGTCTACTTTCTGCATTATTATTGAAAGGACAAGTCCAAATCGTCTCCAGGACATCGACAGCAGAGGGACCGCCTAAACTCGCTCTCCCCTGGGCGAGGGTTTAAAGCAAAAAGATGCAATCAACATCAGGACAGGAATGAGTAAAATCCACCATACCTACCCTCTTAGCGTGGAACTACGTGGGCAATACTTCACCGTCAAGAGTACTGTCTCAGTTATTATATTCGTTTCTTACGTCCGTTTTCACGTTCTCTTATGCTGACGCTCTATTCCAGGCATCCGTCGGCTTTTTTCTCCCTTAGGCTGCGCTCGATGTATGCCGCTATAATCTCCCAATTCCTCTGGATCTGTAACATCTTTTCAATTACAGTGTCCGGGACGATGCTGGACCCAATGTTCCTCTCTAGCTGTTGTTTCTCCGTGTTCCATCTATCGCAATCAAAAAAGGTATGCTCTGCGTCATCTTTTTCGCATCCACTGTATTTGTAGTCTGGGGTCAACACTTTGTCCATTCTGAACAGGTAGTGTCTGAAATACCCATGTCCCCGCCAAAAATTGTGTCACGTAGAAATTCACTTCTCCGTGCCGTCTCTCCGTCCACGGTACCAGGTTTCATACCAATCGTCTTGTCCATTTTTATATTTTATTATCCCTCCATTGTATGTTCCATTCGGCCATCGTAATTTGTCTTTCGACTATTGCAGCATTGTCGGAGTGATGGTCGTACGGGCTAAGGCGTCAGTCTTAGTCCGCCCGAACTGAACGTCGCGAAGGTCCCGAGTTCGAATCCGTCCGTGCAATTTTCTCTGCTTATGTCCAGTGTGATATAACCGGGGAACTTTGCTGGGCGAAGGTACGAATTTGGGACCGCTGCCGACCACCGTCGGCAGTTATCGGTACCGTCAGCGTCCTATCCGCGGTCGATACGTCGTGGGTCTTATCTCGGATAAAGATGGGATAAGCCCCGTGTCGTACTCGCTAAGGCACAGACCGCCGAATCTGCTGGAGGTACCGATATTGGGGTAGGGGGGACTGGCTCTGGGTGGGTGTTGTGTTGTATCTGCCTATAGTTCTGTCATGTACCGTCTTTGGCCTGTATCTCTCCACCCGAGAGCCGACCCGCAAACAGACGATTAAATGTCATTAACGCGGGGGAAAATAACCTGTCCTTTGTCCTCATTGCAGCATTAACTCTTCCTACATCGGCGCTCGTTTCATACACCTTCTTTCGCTCCTTCCCTAGGAGTTCTATGGGTATGACTCCGGCTATCACGAGTATGGTCACAGGGACCGTCCTGTAAGCACATGCGATCCTCAGAGAATTGAGTTACTCGTTGACATTAATAACCGTCTTTTCCGTTTCTACGGTCCATACGTGTTAGCCCTGAGGCGACTAATCGAGCAAACTATCGCCTGTGCTCTGTCAGCCACCTCCTTAGTGTGTTTACCGTCTCTTGCGTCTCTATGCGCTGGTTGCCAACTGTCATAGGGATCGCCGTTGCTACCCGTTTCGGTGTCAAAAAGACGAGTTCAGTCTTATGGATTGCCAGATTCAAGCCATGATCAGTCCATTTGTCAATTCTCCTCATGGCCTGGTTTAGAGCCAACTGCACCAGGTCCCGGTCGCGTTTAACGATGATTCCCGCTGCATCATCGACATATGCTATCAGCTTCGCCCCCTCCGGCATGTCCAGCCTTAAGAGGCCATCATATACGACGTTCCAGAAGTCTGGTCCTTGCACAGAGCTCTGAGCGACACCCGCTGTTATTTCCCGGGTGAGCCATCCTTCTGTTGTCTCGTATATTATAGACCTTTCCCTCAGGTAGTCCCTCACTATCCTTAGTAGATAAGAAGGCACTCCGAATCCCTGATAGACTCTCAGGATATCCCCCATCCAACAGAGTTGAAGGCATTCCTGACATCTAGAGTTGCCAGAAGGACCACAGTGGCATATACTGGCTGCTTTGTGGAAGGCTTCGGCAACCTTCTGTATCGCCCCTATTGTAGAACGGCCCTTGCGGAAACCGTATTGGTTATTTGAGAGGCCCTCTGAGCTCGTTATTGCATCCGTCAATCACGGTCTTAGCAGTAATTCAAAAGCCTTCCCCGCCGTATCTAGCAGGCACAGCGGTCTGTGAGAGGTTGGCTCGTCCGGGTCCCCTTTCCCTTTGGGCAGAAGCACCAACCTTGCCGTCTTCCAATGTCTGCTGAAAATTCCTGCCTTAAAGCACTCGTTATACATATCAAGGAGAATCCGCGGCCGGGTGTAAGCCACCTGGCGGATTATCTCACCTGGGATGCCGTCCGGGCCTGGTGCCTTTCCCGGTCGCAGTAAGGAGGTGGCTCGGGCGAGCTCCGCCTCACAGAACTCCGGCACTGGCATCTGTCGGTGATCGGCAGTCGCGTGAAGCACATGATGTGTCGGAAAGAGCACATCTACTATCCGTTCTAATGTCATCTTATCTTTCGGCTCCGATGGAGTGAAGTTCATCAGCTTCTGGATGACTATTTTATAGCCCATTCCCCAGGGGCCCAGATCCACGTCCTCACAGAGTTTCCTCCAACATCGCCGTTTGCTTGTTTTAATCCCGTTTGTTAGGGACTTTCGCGCCAATTTATATTTTGCGGAGAGAGCGTCCGCGTTCGGTCTGCCCCTTTCTCGGGCCCGAGACATGCGTCTCCTGCACATTATGCATTCCTCTCGTGCTCGTTGCGATTTCGTCTGTCCATAATTACGTCGCTTTCCTATTTTGCCTCTGTGGTTTGCGGATCTTTTGATTAATCGCGTCGTTTGATTTACTATCCATTCTGCCTTGTCTGATTCCTGTAAATTGTCCGGGATCTTCTCCATCGGTGCGGCGGCTCGAAACAACAATTCCGAAAACTGTTCACAGTTCCACCTTGACAAATTCCAATGAGGAGTCCGTGCTGCGGCACTTCCGTTCGTATATTGAGTACTAGCTACTTCAAACAAGATGTGTTGGTGGTCGCTTGCTGTAAAATCTTCCATCACTCGCCATCGTTGTATCCGGGGTAGTAGGCCGTCTGACACCAAGGTGATATCTGGTATTGAACAGCCGTAACCTGGCCTTCTGTACGTTGGGGTCTGGCCTAAATTGATAACGGCCAGCTCAAGTCTGGCGGCCATTACAAGTATCAGCCTCCCCCGTCTGTTTGTCGTGGTCATACCCCACTCAATAGCCCTGGCGTTAAAGTCGCCAGTTACAACCAGTTCTTCTGAGATATCCCTTAAGCCGTTCTCAAGCTGTTCAAGTTTACCATCGAACTCTTTAGCCGTGCAATTTGGTGTGAGGTAGACACTGACATACGAGACTTTGCCCACCTTCGCCCAGACGTAATCTGCACCTGTTCCAGTTTTATCGGTTCACAGGCCATTTACCCATATAGCCGATGTGTTCGAGTCGTTCGAAAACCATGTCAGCATTCTAGGATTTCGGAATTGTTCACTTATTATAAAAATATCAGCGTTTTGTTCTGTCACGAAACGAGGCAACAGTAATTGAGCTGCTTCGTTCTTCCTCAGGTTACACTGCATGATAGTGGTCACTTTTCCGACCTCTTGCGCCCCTCCAGCGCCGCCCTGAATACCGCACATTTTCCTTATCCTGGCAAGTGGCCGGCTTCCTCGTGTCTTGTCTCTGTGCATAAAAAGCACTTTATCTCTGTAGCGGTGCAGTTCTTTCCGACATGGTTAGCCAGGCCGCATTTCCAGCAGCATTGGCTTCGGTCTGTGCCGTCGCACTGCCGTCTTATGTGCCCATATCCGAGACATCTGTAGCAGCTCAGTACTATAAATCTTGAGCTGATACGACAGTTAATCCACCCTATTTTTATTCGCCCCTTCCTTAGCAGTATTTGTGCAACGCTGTCCTCGACCTCGCAGACCGCCATACATACGTCCTGTCTGTTCGGACCGAAGATATGGATCTTTAAGTCTCCCAGTTGTTTCACTTCCTTGTTCAGTGCCTCTGTAACTTCCTCCTTTATAGTTACACCGTCTAAGTCCCTGATCTCCAGTTGCGTTCTGGTTGTAAGGTCCTTGATCCGTGCTTTATCTCCGAGTGCAGTCTGTATCGTCTTTTGGAAATCGAGTCTATTATCCCCGTTGCACCGTGTGCGCAACAGTACTCCGCCATCTTTAGTCTTTCGGTATCCCCTGATTTGTACCTTGGACTTATCAAGGTTTATATCCGCTTTGAGCTGCCTCAGGGTATCAGCATACGTCGTACCTTCCGCCGGCCTGATGAGAATCGTTCCATCCCTGGTTTTCCCTGGTGCCTTACTATTGCTCCTTTTTTCCTTTTGTGTTGCTTTGTTTGTCCTTTCCATGTTTTCCCGCTCGGTTTGCGGAGTGTTCTTTTCCGGCTTCTTTTTCCTTGGAAGTTGCGACCATTTCGCGCCATCTGCCACCTTTTTCAACGGCTGGGAGACCGGGCTATCTTCAGACGGTCCTCTCTTTCCTTTTGTTCGGTTTTCGTTATTTCCCTCTACTGTTTGTTTAGCCGAGAGGGTCGGCGTGGATCTAAGGAGGTCACATTCGTGCCAGACGACCTCCATCGACTCCCGAATCGCTCCCATGCCTTTTGCGATCACGGTACTAACGTTCTTCTGGCTTGTGACTTGTTGTTCCATTTCCAGCAGCGCCTCGTCAATCCGGCTCATCTTGGCGGTCATTATTCCTCCATCCCCTCCGTTATTGGATACTAGGTCGTTAGCATCGCGATCCATTACTCTTGCGTGTTCCACAGTACTTTCCTCGGTACTATTTATGTTTTCTGCTTCTAAATCCATGGTTAGTTTTCGTGGCTAGCATATCGTGTGCAGAGGGGCAAGTCGACTAGATTGGGAACGGGGTGCATCCACGGTCCATTCAGGCACCGACCCCGGTACTCCGGGGCCCAATCTTCGTCGCTTAGCCAGTCCCGAACTTCAGACGGACCAGACTCACCCGGAGCGCTGCAGGCAGCGCAGCAGGGTCCCGAAGGGGCTAGCCAGATCCCCGCCCCAGCTGACACCTTCGGCAGAGCTAGCTCATAGCAGCCCCTCGCTATGTCGGTGGAAAAACAACCTCGGCATAGCTCGGATCACGACCGGTGGGCTAGAGCAGGAACCACTCCGCTGGTTTTGGTCCACCCCGACTATTTTATTTCGCCGATACCCCCCATATCTGGCGGGCATTCCCCTATCCGCCACCTGGGAGGCGCCAGATGCGGGACCAGCAACCCTACACTGGGACTATTAAATCCATTAGTCTTTGTGGATATGTAGAAGTGTCTATTAATTGAATACGACCTTTATTACAGCATGTGTTAAAGTTTTTATCTGGTGGAATTTCAAAAGAAAAATGTTTCGCTATAACTACATTATACGTCCATTTTTCTGAGATAATTTTCACTAATAATAGAATTAAATTTTGCCGATTTTCACTTATGATATCGAAAGGCACCATGTCCTTTTTGCCCTGTTTAACTTCATGAACATTTTTATGGTTAAAATTTACTGCAAGATTTATTTCATTATTTGTAGAAGTTGTTTGTTCTGGAAGTTTGATTTCTTTTGAATTTCTTTGTAATCTGTTAGAATCGTATTATACCTCGTGGATATTTGCTTTATAATGCAATTCATTTTCAAAATTTAATGTATATTTTTCCATTGATACGTTAGATGTTTGTTGTTTATTGCAGATTACCAAATCGGTATTTGTTATAATTTCTCTGTCATCATTATTCTTATCTTTATCTTGTATTTTATGTCTAACAGTTTGGGAATCTTGTCTTGGACGTACAATATTTACATTATTCATTTCATGAAATTGTCGGGATGTAGTTGTAAAATTTTGTGAACATACCACGTTTACATTAGACTGAGCATTAGACTTTGATTGTTGTTGTACATCAACATTATGTGATAAGATTTGATTTTTGTTATAATAAAATGGAAACATTCGTATTTGGGATGAATCAAATATTTGAAGTAAATGATTAGATTCATGTTAAATTGCATATTACATGGACATATGCCAAATACTATAGATGCTGCAAATGCAATTGCATAAACTCCACAATCCCAATTATTATGTTGAGTTTGAACTTCTTCATATATCATAGGTAGGTTATTATTATTTGGAAATAACCTACCAATATATGTTCGCTGATCGTTATTTAAACGTTTTAAATTCAAGCTGTCATAAATATGAAGGGTGTTATTTTTTGTACCATACGCATATCCAACGTCCAAATGTTTGTTGGCCGGAAAATATGATTTGGAGGTAATCCCGATCAGATGGAACTGCAACGATTTGGTGTGGAATTTGTATAATTAATGTCGATTGCATATTGTAAGGAGTACATGTCTTTAACAAATTAATGAATTCGTGCATATGAATATCAGTTAGCATACTATTTGTTCCAATGTAATTTCCTTCACCTTGAATAATATTACGTTCTTTTAATGTTAATACCATGATTCTGCTGTTTATTGATTTGAATTTCCAAAACTCAACAACACTGTTCAATCAGCGCACATGTAGCAACAGAGAGTGGTTTTCTTCGAATCCTATTATAAATATAAAAATCACTTAATGTATGTTGTAAATAAAAGGAAAGTTTCAAAAAACCATTAATTAAATATAAATGTATTAAAATTATTAATAATGTTATAGAAAAAACTGCATTAGTAGTCAGGAAATAACTGAAATTGTACGCATAATTTGTTTTACTAATCGGGTATATAAAATTAACATCAAATTTAATTAAGTCGATTTGTAAATGGTGCTCAAATATGATATATTATTTCTTTATTAGCCAATCGATTGAATTTTCGAAATTGGCTATGTCTCAATAATTGTAAATTAAAGTTTTTGGGGTTACTCATGACAAATATGAGGTCAGATTTAAAAAATTGAAAATGTCGGATCCAATATGGCGGATGATATTTGTAAAATATTATTCTTATTTATTATCTCAAACAAATTAAGGGGTTATTATTTTTATTCCGATAATTTTTTTTATATCTGTAAAACAGATGTAATGACCGGGTTCACCTCAGGATTCGTTTCTAAGAACTACACACATTTGGAAAATATGAAAAAAGAATCAAAGAAAAAACATGTACAAAATAATAAAGATGTTTCAAATTATACAAATTAAAAAATACAAAAAAGAAGATAACCGTTAACGCTACGTTTAACTTCTCGTAGTAAGAGCTGTCAGTGTCAACATTTCTGAGTGGCGAAAAACTTCATTTGATCAATCAGGTACAATATGGAAATCTCGGTTTCGCTTCAGTTAAAGTTTCACTTTAGTTAAAGTGGAAAAATGGCTGAAAATCCTCCTGAAGAGATTTAGAGTGTAAGAACATGTCAATGAAAAATAGATTAAATTTAATTACGTTTCTTAAATTTCATTAAAATTCTTAATTTTCATGAACATGTATATTAAAATAAATTCATTGACAATGTCATTAAATTTCATAGCCAAGTGTACCTTAAATGTCCATTAAATTGACGAACGAAGATATTCTATTAATAGTTTCGAATTATCATTCGCATATTGAATCCGACAGTTCGAATTTCGAAAATCGACACTAAAAACCCTTTAATGACCATATTTAAGAAAAACAATAAATATTTTAGATATGTCATCCGCCAATTTCCATTTTGAAAATAAGACCTTATATTTGTAATCAACGACCCTAAATTCTCTTTAGTTACCATTTTTTAGAATATTCATTACTATTTTAGAAATGTCACCCGCGATATTGGATCTGCCGTTTTGAATTTTAAAAATTGGTCTTCATATGTGTAATAAGCAATCCCAAAAACCCTTTAGTGAACATTTTTAGGAAAATCCATTAATATTTTTGAAAAGTTATCCGCCATATTCGATCTTTTATTTTTCGTTTTAAAAATATGATCTCATATTTATAATCAGCGACCCCAAGAAATCTTTTATAGGATACTTTTAAGAAAATCGGTTAATATTTCAGAACATCTGCCAAATTGGATCCGCCATTTTGAATTCGTAAAATCTGACCTCATATTTGTAATCAGCGACCCCACAAACATTAATTTGCAGTAATTTAGTAATGGAAAATTAATCGATTGGCTAATAAAGAAATAATATACAAATTCTGCAATTTGAGCGCCATTTATAAATTGCCATATTGAAATTTTGAAAAATCGCCAGTCCCAGTTTGAAGCTGAAACATTTTAAATGCGATATTTTGCATTCCTGTATATTCCGCGATGCAGTTTCCGGGCGCAAATTGCATATTAAAGAAAAAAATAATTTAAAAATTAGCGATGTTTTGTTAAAAGACAGCTGTATCTTTCTTGTACAGAGTTTTAGACTAATTCATTTGACAGAATATGGCAGAGCGGCATTTTACGTAAGAAATATTAGGTGATAATTTTCGTTCTTGGTCATAATGTTATCCAACCTGACGCTGACATTAGCTTTCAAAAAGTGTCCGTCCCGACCTTAAAGGGTTAATTAGTTCAAATATATACTAAATTCGATTCATTCACTTGGAAATATGATAATCATATTTGGTTTTACTTGATACATAAAAGAATTACAGGATCATAGATATATTTCATCGCTGCTTTCAGTATAATGCGAGCAAAAATTCAGTTCCGTCACATGTAGCATTATACATATCAATGTTGTGGCATTTTTTATTCAGAATATCACGCAGAATACGATATATAAATTGTCATCGGAAAAAATAAACATTTTTGTTTAGGCGGCCGCAAATTTGAAGTCGATATTTTGAATTTCGTCAATCTGATCGCGGATTCGTGATCTTCGATACCAAAAACTTACAAAAACAGATGAGTTCAAAGCGCTGGCTAATTCAGTTACTTTTGCCGGGTAAGGAAGGAAACGCGTTTCAACAACTTGTCGGAAAAAACTCCGACAAATGATCTTTTTACCACAAATACTGGAAAAAAAAATTTCAAAAAATAAACTTGCATTAAAAAAACTTTATAAGGGCCGTAGGGCCCCCCAGAAGGCGCCAGCATTATGTATTAACATTATATAATTTTATACAAAGTTAATAATATCATTCATATCCCATCATTCATATTTTTTTTTGTTTTCCTGTTGTGTTAGTGTTCTGATAAAAAATACTGATAAAAATATATATAAAATGAATGTGAGTTTATAATATGAATTTCAGTAATTTCATTACAGAAATAAAGATATTAAATAATGTTACTGGTTAAGTAATTTTTGTAAGAAGTCGTTTTGGTAAAATTTGTTTTTTTATAAAGTTGTTTTCTATAATTTTTTTTTGTGGTTGTTTTTTTATCGGAGTTTTTTACGACAAGTTTTTGAGTCATAGACCCCTAAGCAAATATAGTCATTGGTGATATTTCTTTCTGTAAACTTTAGATTTATTATTCTCAGAGTTTATGTATTTTCCATAAAAATAGCAAGAGATATTTTTTAATCAGAACTTCGCGTAGAATACCATTAACCTTAAAAATATCCTCACATTTTTCGGAGGATTTCCCAGAACCATCGGTCTGTAGAAGAGTTAAGAATGTATAAAAGATAAAATATTGTATTAACCTTTTGCGGCATAGTGACACTCCAGAGTGTCACCTTTCTCTCTTCACTTATTCGCAATTTTCGAATAGTAATTCACGTGTTTTAACGCCAAATTTTTTGTACCATATAGAGTATGGTATTCTCTACTATAATAAAGACATAACAAATGTTTATTGCTATATATATATATATATACATATATATACAATATGGCTGACAAAAAATTGAAAATTGATCGGATTTGCTTGAAACTTTTTACTTGGTGGTTTTCGGAGTCGCTGATTACGCATCCGAACTTAGATTTTCAAAATTAAAAATGATGGATTCAATATGGCGGACAAAAAATTGACAATTCGTCAGATTTGCTTGAAACATGGTAATCGGGGGTCTTTTGGGACGCCGATTACGAATCTGGCATCAGATTTTCACAATTTAAAATGGCGGATACAATATGGCAGACGAAAAATTATAAATTGGTCGGATTTATTTGAAATTTGTTATTCGGAATTTTTTTGGGTCGACGTCTTATATAAAGTCGGCTTTATGAAATTTTAAATGGCTGATGCAATAATATAAAAATAATGGCAGATGAAGTAATAAAAACTCATGTTCACGCTTAGCATTATCCAAAGCTGCCAACATTGACTAACTCCTCTGCAATTGAGAGGCTCAACATTTTTACCGCTGCTTTTTTGTGTCTTAATTCTTTATAAATAATAAGTCTTGTAAAGACACCAACAAAGTGTCAGAGTATCCCCATGGCGGCATATTTGGATTTTCGATTTATTTTTTAGAAAACTTTCAATATGTTTGTTTTCTAAACATAATTTGCAAAACTTCTTTTTATCTTCAATGAAATCATAACTTCCGTGCGTGTAAAATATATATATAATATAAAAATGTATATATATATATATATATATATATATATATATATATATATATATATATACTTCAATGAATGTATATCTATACTTTGGCAAAGCATGCGCTCAATTTTCATTTTCTTGCTTGTCGATACTTTCTCTACGAAACTAATGTTTGCGCTTTGTTATTATTTTTGCCAGCGTTTCATCTACGTTACTGATAAATAAGTGTCTGAATTCATTCACAAAACTTCTGGGAATATCACGTTTTGTCACTTGTTTTTTGTGGAGAGTATAATTTATGGTGTGTGCATATTTATATGTCCATCAGCCAATCCGCAAGCAAGGAAGGAAAGACAGAACCTCCAGCGGCGGTCGACTCTGAGTGGTTACGAGAAAGCTCCTGATTGGCCGATCGTCTCTCTTCCTTATTGGTTATTTCTTTTCACGTTCGTTAATCTGGGTATACAACAAGTGGCGCCCAACGTGGGGCCATTTCATCAGAAAGGCTTCTACGGCGTAGAAACGGATTCCCGACCGGAGTTACCCGAGGAAAATGATGCGATCACCGCCGTGCACCCGAAGCAGTTGAGGGGGTCTTCGCAGGCAGAACAAGACGAACAACAGTTAACACTTTCGGGAATGTTTAAACACCCGATGGCGCCCATTCCAAATCTAGCGAATCAAAAGTGAAAGGGAAGGCCTCCTTCCCGCCGATCCCGATCCCTTGAAGGAGTTCGAGAAGTTATAATAACGAACGCCGACAGCGGGGATTCATTCCAAATACAGTTTTCGTCGGGAAAACATCGAAAGGATGTCCAAGAGCGCGAAAGCATACATGTACAAGTCGCAGATGCATCTGGCAATAACGAGCAAGGCTACAAAGGCCAACCCAGGAACGTAGCTGCTGCACGAGTTCTGGCTGCTGAAAATTTTCAATTTCGACTACCCGATCACAGAGCGATGAATCCCGAGGCGCCAACAGTTCAACAACCTCAGTTGATCAATCAGGGCTTGAAAGAACTCGCCCGAGTTCTCCTAAACGTTCGGCAACCGCCTCCAATTCCAGAGTTTCGCGGATTGGACCACGTAGATGTACGGAATATTTTCAGGCTGCTGCAACGCCTGAAAATCAAAGAGTACGGCGGATCGAAGAAGGCCTCAAGGGAGAAGCCGGGAAATGGTGGCAGTGCTACAAAAATATGAACATAAATTGGCCACGGTTTCAAGAACTTCTCCGAGGTTGATTCAACAACCCATCCGTCGAGAACGCGCTTACAGCCCAGCTCTACGGCAAACAGCAAGGAGACATGGAACGGTCGGACACGGTCGGTCCTTTCTTACAACAGAAATACATGTTGTACCAGCGTATACGACCCGACGAACCCCAGGCAACGAGAATTTCCACGATACTTAATCTCTTGAGACCGGATGTGAAGAAATTTCTCAGAGCCCACGAAATTACCGAATTTGCCACACTTCTCAATAAGGCATTAGAAATTGAGAAAGATGCAGAAGAAGAAAAAGAACTAGGCAAACCACGAAAGGAGGCAGCCACAACAAGGATTGCGACGTTCGATTGGCTAAAACCCAGACCAATCAGGAAAACTGGAGGAAGGCACCCGACACTCCGGCACCGGAGGCCACTTCAGAGACACGCCGGAATTAAATAACGCCTTAACCAATAATGCGGCTTTACCGAAAATCCGCGTTAGAATCGGCCAAAAGATTTTGCTTGCTGTTATTGATTCAGCAGCTACGAGAAATTTCATCCACCCTGATTTCCTACCCAACGGTGCCCGGAACCAAGGTCCAACGGAAAGCATCAACCTCGCAGCCTGGAACCAATCAATGCCTGCGAGTGGGACTTCACAGTTTGAAATGGAAATACAGGGCCATAAGTTCCAAATAACGACTACAGTCACGCCAGAATTACGGCATACATTGCTTTTGGGATTACCATGGCTGAAAGAAGAAAAAGCAATTTTAGATCTAAACATAGATGTTCTCCATGTAGGACGGACAACACGTCTTACAATCCCGCTTCTAAACGCCTCTCCGAAAAACAATCCTCAATTTGACTATGAAGAGGTCCACACGGAACTCAAAGGCGAAACGAAAAAGAGACTCTTTAAAATCATCTCTGACCACCATCATGTGTTTGCACCGCTTGGAACGGTAGGCCCGCCAACAACAAACACCATCAAACATGACATAAAGTTCGTGTCAGAAACTCCTTTTCGAATGCCTTCGTACCGATACTCGGATGCCAAACGACAGGAGATAGAAAAGCAGACTAGAGAGATGTTAGAAGCCGGCATTATCGAGACCTGTTCATCAGCGTACGGTTCGCCGGTAGTTCTAGCGAAGAAAAAGGATGGGACCATGCGGTTTTGTGTGGATTACAGAAAACTCAAAACCATCACCGAGGATACTACCGAGGTTTTCCCAAGAATAATCGACACAATCAAGGATATCGGGCATGCCCAGATACTTTCTTTACTCGACTTAAAAGCAGGCTATTCGAAAATCCCGATAGAACCAAGGGCGATGAAGTACACGGCATTCTTTACACCTTCAGGCGGGTCATACCAATTTACTGTGATGCCGTTTAGGTTAGAAGGAGCTCCAGCCACTTTCCAGCGACTAATGAGTCAAGCGGTTTTAGCCGGCTTGATCGGCAAGTTTTGCCAGGTCTACTTAGATGATGTAATTGTATACTCCAATTCTGAGGATGAACATCTAATACATCTGGCAATGGTCCTCGAGCGGCTCAGCATGCACGGTCTCACCTACGCAATAGAGAAATGTCATCTCGGAGTACGCAACCTCGACTATTTGGGACACAACATCTCGGACACAGCAAATCGAGCCAATCAGCAGCATGTGCGTGCGGTGCTCGAGATCCCCACTTCAACTACAATCAAGCAGGTGCGGAGCTTTATAGGGTCATGCAGCTGGCTTCGGGAATTCATCCCGCAATTCGCCTTGGAAGCAGCAGCACTCACCGACCTGGTGAGTGGCAAAAAGAGATTTCGCTGGACTCCAACTGCCCAAAAAACCTTTGAAAGAATCAAGGCACAACTTGCACGTCCAATGGAGCTCGCACGGCCGGACCTAGAACGACGTTTCATCTTGCAGACTGATGCCAGCAAGATTGGAATGGGAGCGGTTCTCTACCAGTTCAAGGACAACGGAGAAAAGAGCATCATCAGCTACGCCAGCGCCAAGTTCAACTCCACGGAAAGCCGCTATCATAGTAACGAACAAGAATGTTTGGCGGTGATCTGGGCGATCAAGCATTTCCGGCGCTACCTGGAAGACAACCAATTCACTCTGCGCACAGACAACAACGATCTCGTGTGGCTGGACAAGTTCAAAGATACGAGAGGCAAACTGATGCGATGGTCATTACTTATACAAGAGTTCAACTTCATCATCGAACATTGTCCAGGAAAGGACAATGAACTTCCCGATGCCTTGTCTAGGCAGCCTCAAGGTTCGGAAGAAGAGGGAATCACTAACGATGACCGAATCATGCCTCCAGTATTATACAGCCAACCAGATTCGGACTTACCTGTGATCTGCGCCATCGGTGACGACAACCTGAAGGACGAACTACGGGTTTCGCAGCAGCAAGATGAGAGATGCAGTCGAATTGCCGCTAAGGCCATGACAACTTACCAATCTACCGGCGACGTAACGGAAGTCGTAGATCGAGGACACACATACCGTCTCACGGACGTCCTTTGGATACGTCGACCGGATGGAAGATGTAGCATCGTTGTCCCCGAGGCTGCCAAGGCTCGTATTCTGTACGAGTACCACGACGCACCCTTGTCGGGCCATCCAGGAATCTCAGAGACTACCAGGGCAATCCATGAGCATTTCTTTTGACAAAAGCTCAGAGAAGACGTCAGGGAGCACGTGCAACTCTGCAGGTTCTGCAACTGTACGAAAAGCACTCGTACTACTGGCCAGATCCAACCGCATGTCCCAAGAAAACCTTGGGAGACGATATCAGTCGACATCATGGGACCATACCCCCAGAGTCGCAGAGGAAAGAGGTTCATCTTCGTGGTCACTAATCTTTTCTCCAGATGGGTAGAAGCGTTCACTCTACGAAACGCAAACACCGGTCAACTCATTCGCCTTCTCAAAGAAGAGGTCTTCACGCATTGGGGCTACCCGAGAGCGATACTGAGTGACAACGGGCAACAATTTGCTAGCCATCTCTGGGAGGCATCTTGCAAAAAGTGGCAATGCGATCTATGGACCACAGCCGTCTACCACCCACGAGCCAATCCGACGGAAAGACGCAACCAGGAGATCACAAAGGGACTTCGGTTAAATCTTCTAGACGAGGACCACAGGAATTGGGATACATACCTACCTGCCATCCTATTCCAACTACGTAAACGAAGGAATGCGGCTACGGGTGTAACACCAAGTTACGCTGTCTGTGGGCACAATCTACGTCGCCCTGGCGGTTGGAAACTTGAAACACCAGACGATCCTTCTCCCACTTGGGAAAAACGAATCGCCGAGATCCAAGCAACCCAGAACGAATATCAACGGAAGTACGCTACACCGTAGCAGTCTCCAAGGTTCAAATCCGGAGATCCAGTGTACATCCGAAATCATCCCCTTTCCAAAGCGACGGACAACTTCCATGCTGGGTTTGCTCCAAAATGGGAAGGGCCATTCCCAGTACTGTGCCATGCAGGGCAAGACCTACATTATTCAAAAAAAATAATAATGGTCACGTGAAGTTCCACGAGAGTCAGATGAAAATGGCCAAAGGGCTCCATCTGCCGGCAGAAGATATACCACCTGAAACGCCTTCAGGAACCGAGGCAGAGGCAGAAGTTAGTTTCTCCACGGCCATCCGGTGACGAATGCTCACCTCCAAGAGCACCAGAGTCAAACGGTTACAGCAACGTAGCGGACGAGGACGTCCCCCAAAAGCTCCGCGGTTGCGGAAGTTGCAGATTTCCCTAGGTAACGACCAGGAGGTCGCAAAATCGACACCGGCAACATAACCAGAGAAAGGACCCAACGATCAGGCGGCTGATAAGCCAAAAAAACGACGGGGACCAAAATCAATTCGCCAGAAGCAGCAGTCGTCGCAATCATCGAGCAAAGAAAATGGTAACGAGCGACGTTACAATTTGCGTCCCAGAAACGCTTAAAGTGAAAATGCAAGTGTTAGTGCAGGAAAAAAAAAGACTTAGTATCATCACCTGAGTTTTTTATACAATCACGAACAGCGGAAGAGCCCATGGAGAAGAAGAAAGAAGTCAATAATATTTCCTATCCCCTCTCTTCCCTAATCTAATCCGCTCTTTTCAGAGCGCAATCAAAAGAGAAGAACTCGGATTTCGAATTCGCTAGGAAATCCCTGAAGGGATTTCATGCGAACTTAATTACAAGCAGTCTTTTCTCGATAAAAAAAACAAAGTATAATACGATTTTGAATTCGCCATGAAATCTCTGATGAGATTTCATGCGGACTCAATTAATATAGGAAACTAATAAAAAAAAAATTGTGGTGATTGGCTGAGAGATAAAACCAGTCAGCAATCACCGAGTCGACAGACGGAAGGCTGTTGTTTCATTTTCATTTTTCTTGTTGCCCCGATTGATGAGCCAATCGGAGTTTTTCAAACCAGCTACATAAGAGACGCAGCAATGCATAACCTCTCATTTCTCATTCACCCACGAGACGACACGGAGGTATTCCTTACGAAATGGAGAAGAGACAAATCTTGGGCTCGGTAAATTTTATGCTGTTGGATGCCATCCGCAGCATCAACGAGGCCTACGACGCACAGTGGGCCAGCGCGACACAGCGCCACGGACGTTAAGCTAGAGCCTTTAATTTTTGACCAAAATTAAAGAATTTTTTTTTAAATCTTCGCCGGGAAATTTGGAACAAACATAAGGTCGTCGAATCTCAAAAAGTTATTGGTTATATAGAAAAAGAATTCAAAAACCTAAAAAAAACCACCTTGCAAGCAAAAAGAAATTGTTCTTTTTGACCTGGGGATCTGACTATGTTATCTATACGTTTTTTGGGTCGCGAATCTAAATTGGAAGTCTAATTAACTCTATCACCTCAGGATTTTGACATGACCTCGAAAACAAACATCTAGCAAGAAAAACGGAGTTCTTCTTTTGACCTGGGGATCTGACTATGTTATCTATACGTTTTTTGGGTCGCTGCATCTAAATTCAAGGTCTAATTAACCCCATTACATCAGGATTTTGATAGCGACTTCATGCAGCGGCTTCAGTATGGTTTTGTTTCCTTTCTCCCGAAGGCTTGCAACATAGGGATCTGACATTGCTAAATGCCGAAAAAATAAGTCAGTGATGGTATGGATGCGACTGTCCTTTCTGGTGTGGTGTTCTTTATATATTTATTGTTCGCTTCCAAAGATTCCTCCGAAAAGAATCGTATAGGCAACGGGAGAACATTTATCAATGTGGCACCATGTAATAGTACTTCTTACTACGCATATTCTTAAATGTATATAATTCTGCAGTGGATAAACAATATTCCCTGAATCTTGTAGTATCGATTTCCTTACAAGATGACAAGGTTTACAAGATAACATGAAATTTTTCTATTAAATCCTTGTTGACACCTGTAACTTCATGACTATATCCACATTCGAAAAGAAACGTCTTGCCGTATTCCCGTCATTGTATGTACCTGTTCCTTGTTTCGGAATGTCTATTATAAGGCCCAGTCTCTCTTTAAAACCAGCTTGAATGCGTATTTTATTTTCATGAACCAGAGCTTTTTCTTCGTGCCCTTTCGCTTGCCATTTCTTTAAAACTAGCTTATAGCTGATATGTAACAAACATTCAAAAAATCGTATCCACGAGTGTAATACTGATATTCCACTTTCAAGACTTGAGTCATCCTCCATTTTTTCTATAATAACTTTAAAATTGTTCATCTCGCTTGGTTTTGCCTTACGTATAGGGCATACAGCCGCAGATGATGTATTAGTAATAACTTGTAACACCTTACCATCTAACATAGTGAAATATAGTTGATGAATAACCTGTAATTTATTTTCACGATTAACTGACACTTCTGTAGGTTTCAGGTTGTGTATTTCCTCTTTTATTTTATTTCCCACTCGTAAAGTTATTGCAGGTGACTCTTCTGTATACTCAAATTTTATTGGTCTACATAATCTTGATGAAGACGGAATGAGATTTTTCCAAATTACTATGGAATCGTTTGAAGTTACTTAAATTTGAAGTGGCACAAGAGATGTAATGAAAATACTTTCATCAATAAAAGTGTTTTAGCTAAGGCTACATCATTGTATGTAGGCATAATGTCAGCATTGTGTTCCTTCAGCAATGGACGAAATTGCTGATACTGCGATTTGGATAATCCACTACCAAGAGCTTGCGCTAAGGCTTTGTCAGCAGATATAGGCACGGGTTTCTTGGTTGATGAAGAAGATGCATAAGAAGAAGTCAAATTTTCTGTTTCGCATTCGTTGCTTATATCGCAATTGTTTGGAACATTGAAGTCAATATCTGACATCGGAAAATTTTCATTCAGAACTTTATTAATTTTTCGTCTTTTTGTGTCCATAGCAAGTTCATTGAAAGATTTTTGTGGTTTCTTTCCGTAGCTCACTTTATCTGGGCCAGATTTAGGAATAATAAAATTGCTATTTAACCACTCATAATGCTTTTCAGCTTAGTTCTCTACTTTTGAAAGACAGTGGGTACGAAATATCTGGTGAGTTTCAGTTTTACAGCATCCTTTTGATTGTCATGTAAAACTTGTTTTTTATTAATGTACTCCAACAAGATCTCGGGTGTTTTACTATCAGAATCAAGTAATACTTTACAAAATTCAAAATTTGTAAAAGATGCATTTGAAGATGTATTTGTCTCTAAAATTGCACATTGTGCAGATTAGTACAATCCGAAGAAACGTCTTTTACGAAACTTACGAAAAGACAAAGAAGAAGAGGTAATGAAAGAGATATCATTTTTTTATGCGTTTCAGTAGTTGTTTTTCATTACTCCAGACGTAATATACGCAATTACGATATCATGCGATCATATGCGTAGTGCTGTGCGTATATATACGAAATAGAAATCCGCTCCAACGGGAGTAAAACGCACAGTTACAATAATCGCAACCGCGACTAGCGGCAGCAGGAGGAAACAATACATATACCAGTTACTCCTATACACTTATTACGTCTGGAGTAATGAAAAACAACTGCTGAAACGTATAAAAAAATTATATCTCTTTCATTACCTCTTCCTCAGCTTACAAGCAAAAGTTTTCTGAGGGTGACACTTTTAATGATGAAAGTATTATTACAGGTTATTCATCAACTATGGTAAGGTGTTACAAGTTATTACTAATAAATCATCTGCGGCTGTATGCCCTATACGTAAGGCAAAACCAAGCGAGATGAACAATCTTAACGTTATTATAGAAAAAACGGAGAATGACTCAAATCTTGAAAGTAGAATATCAGCATTACACTCGTGGATACGATTTTTGGAATGCTTGTTACATATCAGCTATAAGCTAATTTTAAAGAAATGACAAGCGAAAGGGCACGAAGAAAAAGCTCTGGTTCATGAAAATAAAATACGCATTCAAGCTGGTTTTAAAGAGAGACTGGGCCTTATAATAGACATTCCGAAACAAGGAACTGGTACATCCAATGACGGGAATACGGCAAGACGTTTCTTTTCGAATGTGGATATAACTCATGAAGTTCCAGGTGTCAACAAGGATTTAATAGAAAAATTTCATGTCATCTGGCAAACCTTGTCATCTTGTAAGGAAATCGATACTACAAAATTCAGGGAATATTGTTTATCCACTGCAGAATTATACATTTAAGAATATGCGTGGTTTTATATGCCATCCACTGTTCATAAAGTATTATTACATGGTGCCACAGTGATAAATGTTCTCCCGTTGCCCATAGGATTCTTTTCGGAGGAACCTTTGGAAGCGAACAATAAATATATAAAATCCAATAAAGAACACCACACCAGAACGGACAGTCGTATCCATACTATCACTGACTAATTTTTTCGGCATTTAGCAATGTCAGATCCCTATGTTGCAAGCTTTCAGGAGAAAGGAAACAAAACCATACTGAAGCCGTTGCACGAAGACGCTGTTCAATTACTAAAAGGTTAATTAAAAAAGGTAAATAAATCACATACCAAAGTATCTTCTAGAAAATCTGATATAAAATAGACACTAAAAATCCTGAAACCCCACCCTCCCCCCAAAAAAATTGAAAATAAAAAAAAAGTTAAAATTACAATCGAAAAAGACAAAAAAACTTCTACCTTGATCACAACCTTGGCGCGGTGTAGAGACTTAGCTGTTCAGCGACCAATAGTGATCCATTTTTTTTAAGTTATGTTAAAATCCTGATGTAATGGGGTTAATTAGACCTCGAATTTCGATTCAGCGAACCAAAAAACGTATAGATAACACAGTCAGATCCTCAGGTCAAAAGAAGAACTCCGTTTTTCTTGCTAGATGTTTGTTTTTGAGGTTATGTCAAAATCCTCAGGTGATAGGGTTGATTAGACCTCGAATTTAGATTCGGCTACCCAAAAAACGTATAGATAACAGTCAGATCCCCAGGTCAAAAAGAATAATTTCTTTTTGCTTGCAAAATGGTTTTTTTTTTAGGTTTTTGAATTTTTTTTCTATATAAACAATAACTTTTTGAGATTCGACGACCTTACTTTTGTTCCAAATTTCCCGGCGAAGATTTAAAAAAAAAAATTCATTAATTTTGGTCAAAAATTAAAGGCTCTAGCTTAACGTCCGTGGTGCTGTGTCGCGCTGTCCCACTGTGCGACGGTTGCCACGTGGATCCGGCAGAACCAATCATCTTTCCCGAGACCAGGGAATTGAAACAAGTTTTGATTCCCAGCGGAGCTCCCCATTGGCGATTACAGGAGATACCTGTTTATCCCCTAGAAGACCCACGCCTACGTAAGGCTCCTAAGTTCCAAGGAAGGCCTAGAGTCGACGAGACACCGGAAGGACTCATCATCCGTCATTACTCCACCACCCCGTCTGCCGATGAGACACAGAGACAACGGAAACGGGATAAGCAGCGCCGAAGAAGGCAGCGACGAGGCTACAAGAAAGCAATGGCACTTAATAAAAATTCATAATTATATTTCGGGTACTGTAATTATCTGCTCGTTTATAATTATCTAATAACTATACAAATACGAATAAGAATCCCTTTAAAAATCAACCAACCCGACTGCCGGGACGGACTGCCATTGGTTAGTTCATCAGCCAATCCGAAAGCAAGGAAGGAAAGACAGAACCTCCAGCGGCGGTCGACTATGAGTGGTTACGAGAAAGCTCCTGATTGGCCGATCGTCTCTCTTTCTTATTGGTTATTTCTTTTCACGTTCGTTAATGTGGGTTGTAATGCCGTTTTCCGGTATTACTTATTTCGGCGTTTTACCGCCGTCGTCTCGGGGCCGGCTACCGTCTCAGGTGGAGACTTTAACGTCTTCGTGGACGTTGCGCCAGGTAGAGGCCCGACGACGTCGTTCGCCCGTCCGAACAATTTAATGCCCGAGCCCGACTGACTCGTCTTCTCACGACCCGCACCCGCACTCCCGAGAGCAAGAGAACTCGTCCCAGAGGGGGACGATTTCTCGCCTCCTGCCGCGCCTGAAAGGTGAGGAACACGAACTTTGACGCGCTAAGGTGCCACGCACTACACCTCGTCTTATCGGCGACGCTGGGGATTTGGACGCATGCAATCCAGGGAACAATAAAGGGAAACAATCTTAATTACAAAATATAATTAATTATTATTTCTTACATCGACTCAGCCCATGAACCACTTACAACTCTTGGCTTCCGGAGTGACGTCTTTTCCTCACACTCTCTCTCTTTTACTCTCCGGCTCGTATCGGGCGCAGTTGGTCCTCACAGGGACATCGGGGATCTCTGGACAGGCCCAGGATTCCCTTTGGGAGGTCTTGCGGTTGATCTCGACGAATCGCCCGAGATTTACTTAGCAATTCCGGGGAATTGCCCTCGCGTCGCAGTTTCGGTCTCGCAGAATCTAAAATATAGCCGTCGCGTGAAAATGCTCTATCGAAAAAGGGTCTGCTCGCACTCGCGTTCCAGACAATACTAACTAGATAACCGTCGTTCGCGGTATCGCGGCGCTTCCCTGTGGGCCGTTCCTAAACTTCGTGACCCGACAATTATCAACGGCGGGTTTCGGATAACATACCGACCGGGTGGTCGATATGTTACCGGTCTCAAACTACTGACTAGGCGGCCACAATAGAGGGCACTGTAACCAGCGTGTTACAGGGTATACAACAAGTGGCGCCCAACGTGGGGCCATTTCATCAGAAAGGCTTCTACGGCGTAGAAACGGATTCCCGACCGGAGTTACCCGAGGAAAATGATGCGATCACCGCCGTGCACCCGAAGCAGTTCAAGGGGGTCTTCGCAGGCAGAACAAGACGAACAACAGTTAACACTTTCGGGAGTGTTTAAACAACCGATGGCGCCCATTCCAAATCCGTACAAAAAAGTACAGCTATAGCACATATTTTGAATATAAATGTAAAAATTCGGTTTTTTTAATCTAAAAAGTCGATTTTCTCGAAAACGGACGGATGAACGATTTTGATTTTTGTTTGAAAATACTTCTAATAATGTCCAGATTCAATATCCACAAGAATATTTGCAGTGGGAGAACATTTGAGTGATAGTGTGTTAAGGCACATCGTGTATAGGGAAACTAGGGCATGTAACACAATAATTGCCAGGTTTCTACCAGGATCATTATTGATTTATTTGTTAAATATTCTTAATATAATAAATTG
This sequence comes from Trichopria drosophilae, assembly GCA_030407085.1. Taxonomy (NCBI): domain Eukaryota; kingdom Metazoa; phylum Arthropoda; class Insecta; order Hymenoptera; family Diapriidae; genus Trichopria; species Trichopria drosophilae. Next base: position 65,428,455 of record CM059582.1, on the reverse strand, counting down.
AAATTCCTAATAAATTTAAAAATCAAAATATTAAGAAACATTTTTTCATAATTTTAAAAATATATGTTTTTATAATATTATAAAAACGTTTTTTGTAATATTAATAAAACGTATATGAAACAACAGAGCGTTATTTTCGCTATTTTGCTATTTTATTAATGAAGTAACTGTGGTAGAGTGGTTATGACGTATGCCTCTCGTGCCGACGACCAGGGTTCGATTCCCGACTGGGCAAGTTTTTTTTTCGTTTATTCACGAAATTAAAAAAAATTAAATAATAAGATAAATACATGTACATCAAAATTTGCAGTTACACCAGAATATATTGGTTCAAAACAAAATGATAAAATTAAGAAAATAAAGTTTTTTTTTTTATAATTTAAAAAGTATTATTATCTTTTTATTAAAAAAGATGTTTTTATAATATTAATGAAATGTTTGTTATAACATTAAAAAAAACGTGTTTATAATGGAAAAAAGGGGACATAACCTATTGTTTATAACATTTTTAAAATAAAAAAATAACATTTAAAAAACATTATTTTAATATGTCTTTGCTCTTTGGGGTGTAGAAATAGTGGGGTGCTACATCTATGATATGACTCTTTTTTTGTGGATCTGTGTAATTAGTAGTTAAATGTACGTGTTAAATGTACGTCTTAAATGACGACGTGATAAGGCGCACGGTGCGGACGCGTCCCGTACATATTAAAAAAAAATAAAAAGGGTGTAAGTTTGAAAAAAATTGGTTCAAAAATTTGTTTTGCATTTTTTTTTTTTGCCAAATTGAAAAATTTTTTAATTTATTCGTTTTATTTCGAAATTATATGTTTTTAGCTTTAATATCATGTTTCGTTCATAAAAATCGAATTACCCCTTCCAGAGTTACAGTGGTTTGAAAAATAATTCGATTTCAAATTCATCACCCCGTTGTGCGCGTAATTTTGAAAATTTTTTGAAAAATCCTTTGGGCATAATTGATCTTTTATATGGAGGTATAATTACACCCAGTTTCGAAAAAATCCGAAGTCCCCTTGCAAATCGTGATATTTCTGACGTGGAATGACCCATATGTAATAGAATTTTTTTAAAATAACAGTATTGTTTTTTCGCTGAAATTTATGGGTCCAAAAAATGTATTGTATTTTTTATTCAATCACTACTGAATCCCCTTTACAACAGGTATATTACATACCAACAAACAGTTCTGTGGGCGAAAATATCGTGGAGGAAGAAGTGTCCGAAATTTCAGAATGGAAACTTCCTGAAATTGCATATGCACGGGTTATTGTTGAGAATGATGAAGAACTAAGACTCATTCCAAATACGCATGAAGTTTTAGTGCCCCAACTATCGCAGGAAATTATGGCTGGATATGTGCTATCTCGCCACCAGTGACACGCGGTCGATGACGTGGATGTTTGCACGCGGACATATGAGTCCGTCGGCAGGTTCAATATGGAAACTGAAGAGTTGCTCCAAAATGTAATGTGCAACAAGGACGGTTTGACTAGAGATGTATTACCTCGCCACCCGTACCATTCAGCCAATGACGAAAAGGAGCAGCCTCCGGTCCATGGTTTAAACGACAAAGACGGGTTGGCTAGATATATACTACCTCGCCACCCATGCCATGCAGCTAAAGGCGAACCGCCCATGGAGGATAATCTTCTCACAACCTGCGATAGCGGCGAAGAACGAAATGCTTCACCCCCTGAACTTCTTAAAAATCTACGAAAACTTTCATCGCGTTATGGTAACAGTAAAGAGCCTAGTGAAAAGGGCGAGAAGAAAGAAAAGAATAAAAAGTTCGCAAACATGCCAAGCTCTGTGAAAAATCTGGTTTTGAAATGAATGAAGAATAACATTATAGAGAGAAATCATTAACGAACGAGACAAACATTGAATATTACCTCGAAGCACTTGTTCCAACGGGCAAAATCAACTATTTTCAATTAAATGTGATACACTGTGCTAATTATGAGGCAAAATTTTCAAAAATTTGTTATTAAATATAGAATTAAACAAAAAGTATTTGTTAGATTGACTGGCCGTCACAGTGGCGTGAATGACAGTACTTTAGTAGTGCAATAAGCTAATAATAGTTCGTGAAGTCACCAGAAAAGTCTGGGGCCAAAAATGCTTTCAAATTATTCCAACTTTTGGAGAACGACCCATATATATATTGAATATTACTTCGAAGCACTTGTTCCAACGGGCAAAATCCGCGAATTACATCCAAAACGAAAGAAGGAAGAGAACCAGCATCATTCGAAAATACGTCTTTCCAATTCGAAGTCCGCAATCTTTTACAAAAGTTAAGAAGGTGTCACGAAATTCTCAAAAAGCGGAAAATCTGAATAAAAGGAATCAAAATGTGACATTTGTCAGTACATTTTCCCGATCTCCACCCAAGCCAGGTGGAGGAGAGGAAGAGTTATCGCTCTCCTCTTTGTGCGGCTATCCGTTCTCTCGGATAAGCGCGCCCCACCCAAAGTACTGCACATCATCAGCTACTAACAAGAAGCAAGTCCAAATGCACCGTGCCATGGCTGAAGTTAGACTGAAGCACAAGGCTTCCTCCTCTCCAATCGATCTCTTCTTTGTACGGCTATACGCACTTGGGCCGAAATGCTGAGCTTCATCTGGAATGTATACCACCAGCCGGAGGAAATGTGTGCTAGTTTACTTGTGTTTTAAGTGCAAGTGTTAGTGTACTAAGTTTGGAAATAATACAAGAAAGACAGAAATTTAGAGACAATATTTTTACACATTGTTGTTTCATTTTTTCTGTTCATCGGCGAGGACGCCGATTTTTCAAGCGAGGAAGGTGTTACGATCGGTAGATCGTACCCTCCTACCATTATTGTATTCTTTAAATAAACGCAATATTTGCACCTCGCCAACTTGGGAATATGCACGAGGTGCATATTCACACGGCGAAACCGAGCGACGGAAATGCACCATCAGCATATTCCCACAGTTTGGAAGATATGCGACGACGAGCTCCGATGGGCTCTCGACTCGAGACCGCACCGGAGAAGTCAGTCATATACGAATCATCCAAATAAACATTTCTCTCCTTTTTCCCACCCACCACTCGCACTGTTAAGAACCGCGTGTTCGTAACAGTTATATAAAAACTTTTCAGATTCACTACACCCTTATATATTGAATATTACTTCGAAGCACTTGTTCCAACGGGCAAAATCCGCGAATCACATCCAAAACGAAAGAAGGAAGAGAACCGGCATCAATCGAAAATACGTCCTTCCAATTCGTAGTCCGCAATCTTTTATTTTACGGAAGGACGTATTTTCGATTGATGCTGGTTCTCTTCCTTCTTTCGTTTTGGATGTAATTCGCGGATTTTGCCCGTTGGAACAAGTGCTTCGAAGTAATATTCAATATATATATATGGGTAGTTCTCCAAAAGTTGGAATAATTTGAAAGCATTTTTGGCCCCAGACTTTTCTGGTGACTTCACGAACTATTATTAGCTTATTGCACTACTAAAGTACTGTCATTCACGCCACTGTGACGGCCAGTCAATCTAACAAATACTTTTTGTTTAATTCTATATTTAATAACAATTTTTTGAAAATTTTGCCTCATAATTAGCACAGTGTATCACATTTAATTGAAAATAGTTATTATACCGTTTTAAGGGTCGCTGAATTCGAATTTCATCTCAGAATTTCGAAATTCAATATGGCGGATCCAATATGGCGAATCAAAATTAAAAATAATAACTAAAATTAAACGAAATGTAGTATTTAGGGATTTTTGAGGGTGCTGATTATGAATCAAATTGCAAAATTTCTAAATTCAATATGGCGGATCCAATATGGCGGATCAAAATTAAAAATAATAACTGAAATTAATGAAAATTGAGTAATTATGGGGTTTGAGGATGCTGATTACGAATCAGATTTTAGAATTTCTAAATTCAATTTAGATCTCAATTTGCAAGCCAGGACAAAAAGCATATGCTTATTTCTATACTGGGTGACGGGTCCATCGCTCAAAAAGTGAAGGTTCTCAATAGACGACGGTAGGTCATTTAAAATAGGCTTAAAGTGAGCCCAAATTGCAGGTACATTATGCGACAAATTCAATGAATTAGTACAGTAAGACTTTATAGAGTTTTGGTGGTAAACTACAACAGTGTGAAGAGAAATTTGAGTTCGTGATCCTCCAAAATGAAATTTTTGTCTGAAAGTGACTCTTTTAGTGCTTTCAAAGTATTATACTGGTGAACAATATTTGTTTCGTGTTTAAACAATTTTACCAAGTCATTTTCCAACCTTTTTATTAAAATCTCAACTGTCGTTTCGAATAATTGTTGTTTTGTTTTACAACAAATTTTTGTTGTTTTGTCTTTGGATCTGTAAAACTTTCTTTAGAAGAAACCCATTGTTTATAACTAATTTATTTTGTTCCAACATACTCATTAAAAGGTAAAGCATTTTTTAAACAAATTTCACATTCTCTTATCAAACATTTTTCATCGTATCTATCACAGCATAGCGTAAGTAATACGTTTTGATAACTCGACAGATTCAATACTTTTGCATTCTTTAAAGCGGTCACTAATAATTGAATGTTGCTATGAGTAATACACGAACATGTATCCCTATCGGAAATTTTTGGAGTTACGATCCAAAATGGTCTCATTTTTGCAAATGAGGAGTAACTTATGGCAATGTTCGTAAATTCTTTCAGAAATTCTTCATGCATATTCTTTAACGTATCAGAGAGGTAACGTCTCTGCATTTTTATTTTATTTTTAGTTATAAATTCTTGTTTTCCCGCACATAAACGACTACGTTTATCGTCTTCTAAAAAGTTTTCAATCGTCTTTCTTAAGAGATTTACAGAAGTCTTGCTATGCGTTTTTCTTTTTCGAACATACCACAATTTTTTGTACGTAATAACACTTTTTAGATTGTTAATTTTCCATACCTTATGTTTCTTCACAACATTTCCAAATAGTAGCTTGCGTGCAACGTCTTTTTCTTGATAAGTCTTCAATTTCGGATAATTAATCGAAAATTGTTCATTTACAACTTCTCCAAATAATGCCATGTTTGCAACCTGTTTTCTAGTACTAGGATCTTCAGTCAATTTCATCATTTTATCTATCGGTGTTTCTTCTTTTGGTTTTATGAGACGATTAATTTTTTTCTTATACGCCTTCAATTTATTTTTGAGTTGAGTAATGACAGAGGCTTTCTTCTTAATTTCCTTATTTCTTTGTCTTCGTTGTTTAGTTGATCGTTTCTTCGCCTCGACTATACGTGCCGATGGTGAATTTGAAAACTTCTTGGCAGTTTGTTTCGCATTATATGTAGCAGAATATTGTCTCCATTTCTGACGAATCTTTATTTTCTCCGAAGACGACAATTCCGATATTGACTTAATCTCCCCCGCTTCTTTCTTTCTCAAATCTCATAACCTGTTCGCTTCTTTCAATTCCGCTCGCTTAACTGGATCACTTTTTATTCCCTCGTAACGTGCCTTCTCACTCTCTCTTTTTTTCTGTAGATTTTGTTCATACCTTACGCGTTTCTTCATCTTCATTTTTCGATATCTATCTTTGACATCTGAAATAAGTAAATGCAAATAATTTCAGATTGTTATAAAAATGAACTAATCATATAATAAAAATAAACACGAAAACAAAATTTGAAAAACTGCGTAATTAGACTTTTGCATTATTTTCGTATGTGAGAAGACCAATAGAACGGATAAAATTAAAAAAAATTAGAATTTTTTAAATTTGAGGTCAGATTCATAATCAGCGACCCAGAAAACCCCTGAGTAACAAATTTCGGCCGTTTATATTATTTATATAAAATTACCTATTGGTGTGAATCGACGTTGGTTGATGCATCCACCCAGATGCTGTCCGACGCTAAAAATAATATAGAAAATGCTTATAACATCACCAGGGCCTATATACAATATCCACATTTGCATATTTATTGCTCTCGACATTAATTTATTGTAAAATTTTCAGTCATTCATATCGCCAGAAAACTGAGAACGGCAGAATACTGAGAATTTGCAGGTTATTATGTTAAAAAATCGTATTGGAGGAATTTTTTAAGTATTACATCTTTAGCAATGGATTAAAAACAACATTTTTAAAAGTTGTAATGTTGATTGATTAAAAATTAGGCTTACTTATTCAAAAATACTTACCAGAAAACTGAGAAATTGGCTGGTTCGCAGGTTATCCTCCGACATAAAGCACAAAATTTGTTAAAACCTGATATCAGATTTGAACAAAACACGATCGTTTCAGAATTTCCTATCCAACACTTAATTTCTATGAAAATTTTAAGCATAAAGTGTTTGTGTGCGCATTTTATAGCACAAAGTATACAGCCAGAAAACTGAGAACGAAAAATGGGGGCACAAATTAATCCAGATTTTTATTGTAAAAATTATACATTAATTTAATAAATGTCATTGGATTTACTTCGCCTAATATATGTTAATTACAAATACCCGTATAGTTTTTTGTTACCTACGATATGGATTTCACAACATATTAATATAGTTCAAAAATTGTGGTTGGGACACGCCAGAAAACTGAGAATTTCGATTGAAAAACGATTTTCTTGAATGAAAAACTATCCTTATCAGAATATTATTACTTGCACATATTAAAGCAGATATTAAGTCGTAAATATACGTTCTTATCAAGCCGGTATTGCTCGTTTATAAAAATAAAATGCAGAAAACACGAGGAGCCGCGTAAAATTCCAACTTTTGCAGAACGACCCATATATATATATATTAGGGTGGTTCAAAAATCAATTTGAAATTTATTTTTTCTCCCTTCGATCGAATTCTTGTAGAATATGTAAAAAAATGAACACGTATTTTTGCGTTCTTTTTTTAAATGCTATTAACTGGACGCGCACGGAGTTTGAAGTTTGTATATTCAAAGGAAAGATTCGATTTTTTCAATTTATTCGCGATAATTCGTTCTGATACTCAAATTAACACACTTGTTTCAAAATACGCGGAAGTACCTTTTTTCGAAAGTCTTCAGGACACAAAAAACCTTAGTTAAACCCCCAACAAAAATTTTATACATGAATTTTGAATAAAAATTGTTGACAAAAAATCAACAAAAACATCAAATTTCTTCATTTTTGCTTCGTAATTTTAACAAAAAAATTTTTTTAAATTCTATGTCACGTAATTTTAAATTTCTTATGATTTTACGATTAAAATAAGATATAATTGAATAGAAAATGATTAGTTTTTGCTAAGTTACATTACATTCATGTACATTAAAAGTACGTTTCACAATTTTGAAGTCTACATATTGAAGACACGATATTAACCCTTTAACGTCAAAACTGCACTCTTCGATGACTCTAACTTTAATGACGTGTCAATTAATAAAAACCGTGGAAAATACTCCCCCACATCCATATCCGACTGTTTTTGGGTATGCTCTTTCGATTAGTGACCTTTAAAATGAGAAAAAAAAATGGTTTAACCCTTATTTTTGGAATTCAAGTGAAAAAAATGCTAATTTTTTCGTTGATTTTTTTCCTAATTCAATACTTTCACCTTGAAATACGTTACAGATTCAGCTGAAACCTTTTTAGATCGTGCAATTTTTGTCCAAACTTCAAAATTATCCCTACAGAAAAAATTATATTCATCGAGGTAGGTTCAAAATGGCGGCCGAAATGTCGGAAAATGGTCAAAAGCTTTCATTTCGCCGTTTTTTCAGGTTTATCGTTGTTAATAGTTCGCGAATGCACACTTAGTATTTCAGATCGATAACATATTATCGAATGTAGACAACAATGGTAAAACAAAATGGCGGAACTCAAAATGGCGGCTAAAAATACGAACTTATCGTGGAAATACACCATTTTTTTTTGTATTTTTTCATATTTTTCAAGAGAAAATAGTATATAAATCAGTGACTGACAATATCAGTGAAACAAAATGTTGTTCAATTCAAAATGGCGGCGAAATATTAGAAAATATCTTTTAAATATTGGATTTTGCGTTTTTTTTCTTTTTTTTTCACCACAATGTATCAGAATTCAATGTGTACATTTATCCAAAACGGCTATTAGCCATTGATCATGTCTAGGAAATCAATGTTTCCAATTCTCACCGCGTGGAGGTTGATGTTTATTGAGAATCTTTTTTTTTTTTTAACTTTTTATAAATTTTTAATTTTTTTTTTGTTTTTTTCGTTTTTTTTTTTTTTTTTTTTTTGTAATAAAATTTTGTTTTTGTTTTTTTTTGTATTTTTTGTAATTAAAATTTTTTTTTGCGTTTTTTATATTTATTGTTTATTATTTTTTTTTATTTATTATGTTTATTTTGGAAACAATATTTGCATAAAAATAATTCACATTCCCGACAGTATATTTTTGTTCTGACTTTACATTTGCTATCAGAGCAGAATTTTTGAGTCTTTTTGATCTCCGACGTGTGCTCATTGAGGAGTTTCTTTTTTGATTGATTAAAATATTCTCGGACTACACTCAAAGAAAGCTCTTTTTTTGTCAATTTTGATGCGGTATTACTGGCCGTATTGTATAAAACAGTAGCATTTGTCAGTGAAGACTGTACAATTCTTATCAGGACGATCTATGTCCACTTTTTTGATCGAATTGATGGCAGTAGTTTGTTACAGTGCTGATCATGGATATCGACACCCCCCATGAATTTATTGTAGCTTGAAAACGCATTTGGAAACGGCAAATCTGCTTTCTTTTTTTGCTTTTTATCGTAACGTTGTACATATGAAAGTGGCGTAACACCTGCAGCTGTAGACAAAATAGACACAGGTTTCGTGTCAACAACGGTGATGAAGTTCATACCGCTGTTCTTATCATGTTGAACCACGTTAGTGCCTCGAGGAGCCTTTTTGTCGATATCGTTAGATACCTGTATTCTATTTTGTCTAACAGTACCTGTTGCTCGAATGCCAATTTTCTTCAAATGCACTAGTAAATCTGGGCTGCAAAATAAGTTATCAAAATAGACATGATACTGGGTTAGTTTTCTGGGGGTACAGTTATGAAGTAATTGTTGCAGCATTTGCAGAACAATGCGACTCCCTTGTGAACATTTAGATAAAATATCATTAGTGCTTCCATTTTTACCGCAGTAAATATCGCAATCAAATACATAGCCATTTGCACTGCATAGTGCCCACAGTTTAATTCCATATCTTACAGGCTTGATCTTGATAAATTGTTTGAGGGTACTTCGCCCATAATATTTCAACATCATTTCATCAATTGAAATGGCTGTTGAAAACACTCCGAATCGACCACAATTTTTCCTAAAAACATCCAACACTTTACGGACTCGCCATACTTTGTCGTTTGGATCTTCATCGTTTGGACGAGAACATTTTATATTGCGTTTGATATTTTCAAATTCTGTACGACCCATAGCTGTTGCAACTGCTTCAGAACGCAATAAGAGATCAGATGACCAGTAATCTCGTTGAGATGATCTTTTGTTCAAAGAAGAGAATATGATAATACCTAAATATACATTTAGTCTTTCTTCTGTAAGAAGGTATCCATTTATTTCTGTAGCGTCAATTATAAAGTTCTTCAATTCCGTTGAAAAAAGTAATTCGAATAATTCTTTATGGGTGTAAGAAAGTATCTCTTTCTTATCTTTTTCAGTGAGTAGATTTTCATTAGATAGAACATCACTGTAAACTTTTTCTCCATGTACCCATTTATATTGGTAATCATTTTTTAATTTTTTTTTTATTTTCCGTATAATTTTCAGAAATTCTTTTGTACGATCGTGATGGGAAATGCATATCTTCAAAATCGCAATTATCGGGATTATCTTCATCACATACAGAATCGTCTGAATCAGACCCACCAGAATCATCTGGATTTGGAATGAATACATATTCAATGAAATCATCAGTTTCTGTTGTTTCCACCGTATCGAAATTAGACTTTTTAGATTTTTTACTTTTTGATTGACCAGAAGCCGGTGATACAGATTTCTTTGGCATAATGTAAATAAAGATAGAAATTCTCTAATAACTTATTACATAATTATCGTATCAAAAATTGAATAGAACATCTCAATCCCATTCCTTACATACTAAACGGAAGCTCATTTCTACAGCGAAAACAAAAAAAGAGCGGAGTGTCACGACACCATCTGGCGGTGCTGATATGTTATAAGTTTATATCTATGTATATGGAGAAAATATTCATAGTGATGTTCTATCTAAAAAAACTTACCTACTGAAAAAGAAAAGAAAAAGTTACTTTCTTGTACCCATAAGGAATTATTTGAATTATTTTTGTCAGTCCAATTGAAGAAATTTAAAATAGATATCGCAGAAATAAAGTGATCGTTTCTTTCAGATATTTTTAGGCATTATTACATTATATTCATTGAACAAAAGATCATCGCAAAGAAATTACTGGTCAACTGATCCCTTATTTCGGAATTATATATATATAAATATAAAAAATAAAAATATAAAAATTTTAAAATACCCAGAAGGGTAATAAATAAAAGATTTCTTTTAGTTATTTCCAATAAACATAATGGAATCGATATTGAAAGTTGTTAGAGACATGTATACGCGTTGAATAATGTACCATTTGGGTGAAAAAAACTTGAAATAAAGCGCAAAATCTAATATTTAAGCGACATTTTCGTATATTTCGCCGCCATTTTAAATTTAACAACATTTTGTTTCACTGATATTGTCAGTCACTGATTTCTATACTATTTTCTCTTGTAAAATATGAAAAAATACAAAAAAAAATGGTATATTTCCACGATAAGTTCGTATTTTTAGCCGCCATTTTGAGTTCCGCCATTTTGTTTTACCATTGTTGTCTATGTTCGATAATATGTTATCGATCTGAAACATTAAGTGTGCATTCCCGAACTATTAACAACGATAAACCTGAAAAAAACGGCGAAATGAAAGCTTTTGACCATCTCCCGACATTTCGGCCGCCATTTTGAACCCACCTCGATGAATATAATTTTTTCTGTAGGGGTAATTTTGAAGTTTGGACAAAAATTGCACGATCTAAAAAGGTTTCAGCTGAATCGGTAACGTATTTCAAGGTGAAAGTGCTGAATTACGAAAAAAATCAACGAAAAAATTGGCATTTTTTTCACTTGAATTCCAAAAATAAGGGTTAAACCATTTTTTTTTCTCGTTTTAAAGATCACCAATCGAAAGAGTATATCCAAAAATAGTCGGATATGGATGTGGGGGAGTATTTTCCACGGTTTTTATTAATTGACACGTCATTAAAGTTAGAGTCATCGAAGAGTGCAGTTTTGACGTTAAAGGGTTAAGTGAAATAGTGCTCTGGTTACTTAGTTTGTGAAAGAAATTCATGTTTGCAACGAAATTGTAAATAATGTCAACCTTTTTTCAAAAAAATGTCTATAACTTTTTACGCATTCATTTTTTCGCAATTTCATTAGCAGATTCTGGAAGTGCGAGAAAAATACGTAAGAAATGAGTCTTGAAAAATATCGAAACAAAAGTGTCCCACTGGGCGTTAAAGGGTCAAGATAGCTGGTTCCTCGTTCCAGCCATCGAAGTGCAGTAGGTGAATATTTGGACCGAGATGTTGTAATATTCTTAACAGTTTGACTTCTTGCAGGTTACAGAAAATTACTGAGTTGGAGGAAACCGAAAATGTAGAAGATACATCAAAATAACCATCGAAGGGTTTCCAAAAATGTTCTTGTATATACGATAGTTACATATATTTATAAATGCATTTATGTATTTTCATATAAATATATATATGTTATATAAATGAAATGTAAGAAAAATATATCAACGATATGTAAAAAAGCGACAATGCCATGCAAGATAATAAAGATTGATTAAGTTTTTGATATTTGTCTCACATTTTTTTGTTTCGCAGTGAACGTAATTTTTCGAAATTTGAGCATTTGTATTATCAGAAAATAATAGTTTGAAAACCTGAAATTATTGTTAAAATGGCTATATCTAAAATCAAATAAAATTTGACATTGAAGTTGCGATTGCATAATTTTCACAATATTAGTGGTTTTTCAAAAAAAATAAATCCTAGAAAAAGTGTAATAATAGCTCACGATAAGGCATTTCTGCAATGTAACTTCTTTTTCATTCTATGTTTTTCAGAAAATGTAGTATATATTATATTGTGTCTTTTTGCGGTTGTATATAAATATAGTATATATGGGACATTCCACGCCAAACGGACCTTTTTTTGAAAAAGATTTTTAATTTTAATTTCACCACTTGAACATCGTTGGGGCATGTAAATATAATATTTTTTGCCATATAAGGGATTTCAATACTGACATTTTAAATACTTATGGCGTATTTTGAATATAATGAATTCGAGATCAGCGAGTTATTTGATATATATTTAAGGCAAGACGAATTAATAATCAAATATCTAAATATATATTTTTTGTAGGATTTTTCCCGATATTTCAGAAAAAAATATGCATTTTTAATTATCATTGTAAAATGAGGGCGAAAAAGCAGTTTAAAAGTTTCAAATCGCATTTTCGGCCCTTAAGGCATGATTAAAAATTGTTGATAAATTTTTGAAATATATGTAAATCTAACCTGAAAATGATGAAATAAGAATAAACATGGCGAATTTAGTGCTTATAAGTGAAATGAACGCTTCAAATATGGCGTTATAGAAGAAGGCCCCTGAATAGCATGCATTCATATATAAAACAGGGGCCTTCTATTTCTTAACTTTAACCTGTCATATCTCCGTTGTAAATTGTCGGATCGGGAACATTTTTTTTTCATTTTAAAGGGAATTTGATGCTTTTTAAGGCTAAAGAATGTATATAATGGTGAATTTCAATTTACTGTTGTAAAAATTAAAAAAACTCTCATCGCTTAGTTTGTAACAGTTCGTTGTGCATTTATTTGATCATTATGCTATTGTAAGTTTCTAGTTAAATATTAAATATGAGAATATTATGTTTTGACGTTACATACAGTTTTCATAGTTTTTTAAATTTATAAGATAAATGTACCAATATCTGGACATACAACAAACGGTATCTATAATCGAACATTCTAATCAATGTGTCCCCCGTCTCTAAACAAGTGTCAATATTGATTTGGTTGTCCGGTTATAGGTGCATGTCCGGCTATTGGTACGTTTACCTTAATGTACCAAATACGAATAGAGTTCAGTACCGCCCTAATTAGAGTTAACTATACTGCACCATGTAGAGGTTTTGCGCTCGAATTTACATTTCTTTAGGATGCTTTTTAATAGTAAGTTTTACATTTCACAAAAGCAAAATGATATAGTTAAATATTACAGCAATAATTTTACAAACACGAATTGGCAACAGAAAATGAGAAATTAAAATCAAATTAGTATTGTCAATACAGCTTTCTGAGAACGCTGGACAAGACATCGAGATAAATTAAAACCTCTTTCAGTTTTTAATAAAACAAAACACGGTACATTTCATTGTCGTATTCATCAGATGTCGTGATAATCCAAAAGCTATGTTGCACCGCGGTTTCTTTTAGTAAGAACTCTAGTAGGTTTTTAATTTATCTCGATGTATTTTTCATCATTCTCAGCCTTCTGTATTGCACATTATTAATTTGATTTCAATATTGCATTTTCTTTTGCCACTTCATTTTGCGTAATTGCTGCAATAATTGTGTATCAATATAATTGCATTCTTTATGTCAAAGTCGTAATTTTTCACCCATTTCGATTTCGCAAGGCTTAATAATATGCCTTGGAATAATCGTTGTGCTAGTCCCTTTTGGAAACCCGGAGAAAAGAGGTGAACATGAGTTAGTCTACGGCGTGCTACTGAAGATCAACGTAAAAAAATTCCATCCTTGGTTGATGGAGATATGATCTGTTGGAGATGCCGCAAAGCAGCATCTGAAATCGAAGTTGAGACAATTGATTCACCACCTACCTTACAATTGGAAGATGATACTTTTCCCGACGAAAATCCTGACAATTTTGAAGATTCGGAATGTGAATCTGAGCCTACGGAAAAGCCAAAACCGTCACTGGAAACGGAGCTGCAAGAAATATTGCAAAACATGAAAGATAAGTTCTCCAGTAGTAGTACTCCGTATGCTCAACGAATATGCATTTTGACACTTGCTCCAAAATCATGGGGTGAACGTAAACTCGCACAAGAGTTTAATAATACTAGAAGAATGGCGAGGACGGCAAAGGCACTTGTTTCTTCTGAAGGTGCATTTTCTTTTCCTACGCCTCATGTTGGACGTCGTTTATCCATCGAAACTGAGCAGGTCGTACAATTATTCTACGAGGATGACGAGAATAGCCGACTTATGCCCGGTATGAAAGACACTGTGTCTGTCAGAGTCGATGGGGTAAAAACCATACTCCAGAAACGCCTTTTTCTCTGTAACCTAAAGGAGCTTCACAGACTGTACTCCGATAAATATCACGATAACCGTATCGGCTTCAGTAAGTTTGCCGAACTTCGGCCGCGGAATTGTGTTCTCGCAGGAGCGAGCGGTACTCACAGTGTATGCGTATGCACATATCACCAAAATGTCAAACTAATGGTAGATGCTGGAAGATTACCATTATTGACATTAGGTTCTGAACAACCATTGAACACGTACAAAGATTGCATCGCGAACATTACATGTCCAAATCCTGCAGAGAAGTGCTTTTTGGACGAATGTACTTCATGCCCTGGAATGAAACCACTTAAAGAGAGACTCGAGAATTTATTTAAAGAGGCTAATGTTGACGAAATTGAGTTACGGTTGTGGCAAACAGTTGATAAGTCAACTTTGAGCACATTAAAGTTAGAAACGTCTGAATTCATTGACCAGTTTATAAATCGTCTGTCGGCTTTAAAACCACATCACTTTATCGCAAAGCAACAGTCAGCCTATGTCTCAGAAAGAAAAAATAATTTACAGAAGGGTGAAGTTCTTGTCCAAATGGACTTTTCCGAAAATTATACTTTTGTAGCCCAAGACGCTATCCAGTCGTTCCATTTTAATAATAATGAGTGCACCGTACATCCAGTTGTCTATTATTACCTTGACGATCAATTGCAACTAAAGCATAAAAGTTTAGCGATATTATCGGATTGTCTAATTCATGACGCTACAGCTGTTTATCTCGCTCAAAGAATCCTTATTGAATATATCAAAGCAAATTGCTATGTCGAATTAGTCATTTACGCCACTGATGGAGCAACTCAGCAATATAAAAATCGCTTCCAATTTATCAATTTAATGCACCACGAGGAAGACTTTGGATTAAAAGCGGAGTGGAATGTTCATGCCACGGCTCATGGTAAAGGTGCTTGCGATGGTGTCGGTGCTGTGCTAAAAAGAAGTGCCCGGCGTGTCAGTTTACAAATAACAACTGGGAAACCAATACTAACACCGCATGATCTCTACGATTGGAGTAAAAGAAACCTTCGCGAGACTGATGTATTCTTTGTGGGAAAGGACGAATACAAAACAATGAAGGCAAAGTTGGAAGCCAGATATTCGAAAGCCAAGACTATTCCAGAAACGCAAAAATGCCACTGTTTCATACCGTGTCCTGGAGAAAAGAAATTAATTATCAAGAAATTTTCCAACGCAACAGATTCTTTCACTTTTCCTCCGGACATGCGTAAAAAAAAAAGGAAAACGTGAACGAACACAAATAAAGGAAGGAAAAAACTCAAAAATTAAAAGAACGTAAATAGTGAATATAGAGCTCGCCCGCAACCACGCACACGCACGAAAGCACGCACGCACGCACGCACGCACTCACCCACACACACACACCCACCCACACACACACACACACACACACACACACACACACACACACACACACACACACACACAAACTGAAAGAGGTTTTAATTTATCTCGATGTCTTGTCCAGCGTTCTCAGAAAGCTGTATTGACAATACTAATTTGATTTTAATTTCTCATTTTCTGTTGCCAATTCGTGTTTGTAAAATTATTGCTGTAATATTTAACTATATCATTTTGCTTTTGTGAAATGTAAAACTTACTATTAAAAAGCATCCTAAAGAAATGTAAATTCGAGCGCAAAACCTCTACATGGTGCAGTATAGTTAACTCTAATTAGGGCGGTACTGAACTCTATTCGTATTTGGTACATTAAGGTAAACGTACCAATAGCCGGACATGCACCTATAACCGGACAACCAAATCAATATTGACACTTGTTTAGAGACGGGGGACACATTGATTAGAATGTTCGATTATAGATACCGTTTGTTGTATGTCCAGATATTGGTACATTTATCTTATAAATTTAAAAAACTATGAAAACTGTATGTAACGTCAAAACATAATATTCTCATATTTAATATTTAACTAGAAACTTACAATAGCATAATGATCAAATAAATGCACAACGAACTGTTACAAACTAAGCGATGAGAGTTTTTTTAATTTTTACAACAGTAAATTGAAATTCACCATTATATACATTCTTTAGCCTTAAAAAGCATCAAATTCCCTTTAAAATGAAAAAAAAATGTTCCCGATCCGACAATTTACAACGGAGATATGACAGGTTAAAGTTAAGAAATAGAAGGCCCCTGTTTTATATATGAATGCATGCTATTCAGGGGCCTTCTTCTATAACGCCATATTTGAAGCGTTCATTTCACTTATAAGCACTAAATTCGCCATGTTTATTCTTATTTCATCATTTTCAGGTTAGATTTACATATATTTCAAAAATTTATTTCGTAAGGGAAGGGCGCGCAAGATTTTGTGCTCTATGCCACCGCAAAAATAATGACGAGAAAGAAGAGGGCTAAGTTATACACCGTATTTGCCGATTTCAAAAGAGCGTTCGACTCAATATCTCACGACCTTCTCTGGCGAAAACTGTATTCCTTCGAAATTAGTCCTAAGTATATTCGTACTCTACAATCATTGTACCATCACGCCACTGTGCACGTGCGAGCTAGTGCTGGTCCCTCGGACACAATTAATGTCACAGAAGGAGTACTCCAGGGAGATATCCTTAGCCCTCTATTATTTATTCTGTATATATCAGATATCATTGATTTCCTTCGGCTATTCGGATGTAGAGGCGTTAATCTCACCCCGGTGTATGACTTGCTGATGATACTTTACGCCGATGATCTCATTATTTTTGCGTATTCCCTCGCTGACCTCCGCCGAAAATTAACTCGATTAGCTTACTATTGTGACGAGAACGGTCTAATAGTACACACCGGTAAAACTAAAATTGTTATATTTAAGCGATCGGATAGGCCATGTGCAAGCGACACTGGTTTTTATTACAAAGGACAACCGATTGATGTTGTTCAGCGTGTACTTAGCGATCGATATTATGCATTATATTAATATATCATTGGTTTCTTCAGTTCTTCTCTATGCCTCTCCGGTGTGGGCCTTAAACTATCTCCACGAAATGGAACGAGTACAAATGAAATTCTTCAAAACGCTATTATCCCTCCCGTTTTCTACACCGGGTCATGCACTCAGGACTGAACTTGGTATTTCACCCATTGCGTGCACTGTACTTAGGATGACCTTCAACTGGATAATCAGAATACTGGAAATGCCTGGGGAGAGGATCCCACGCATAGTCTTGTGTAGGCTTGTAGAGTAGGATGAGATGGGCGGTCTTGGCAATGTTACCGACAACTGGGTTCAATAGGTGAACGTCATGGCTAACTCTGACTTAGCTGACCTCTGGTCAGATCTCAATGTCAAAACTTGTGCCGACCGAATTCCCGCCATACTGGCTGTACAGGAAGAAAGGTTGAAACACGAGGATATACAGAGAACGGCGCATTCTTCGGCCCTCATTTTTCATTTGCATCCTGCTAATGTTGATGGATTTCTGGGCCATTTTCCAGCGCGATCTCCACTCCCCTTCCTTCGCACCCAACTGCAGGTTAGACTCGCGACTATCCATTCAAATCGGCTCCTTTTGGGGAAAATCTTCCAACGCTTGGAGCCGGGTAGGTGGTGTGTTGGTTGTGGGGTTTGTCCTTCGGAAACCTTGGAGCATTTTATGCTCTTTTGTAGCGCCTATGAACAACTGCGCCATTCACTAATAAAATTTACAACGGAACTCGCGGACATCTATGGCCGAAACGAAGAATTCTATAGCCTCCTAAGCAATAAATCGTGCCAAGCGCCTCGGTCTTTGCATTTCTTCCTAACGAAAGCCAGCAAACTACGCGATCGCGATAGTTAATCGACATACGTGATATAGCTTTTTAAAAACATTGTATTTATGTGTCGAACATCGATTTTTTTTCTTTAATTAGGCTATTAGATTTAGTTAGCTGCTACATGTTAGATTAGGCTAGATTTAGGTGTGCAGATTATGATACTTGCTATAGGTCATGCGAAAACGCACTTATACGTAGCGCTTCTTTTGAGTAATTTTGAACTATAATGTCCAATACTCCCTACATTTTAAGTTTTTAATTTATCATAATTTTCATTTTTATAATTATTGATTATATAGCATAATATTATATGTATCCTATCCTTACAGATCATTGTATCTTATGAAGGAAATAAATTACTACTACTATTAGTACTAATAATATTCATATTATTATCATTAATAGGATTACCTCCAATGATAGGATTTATTTTAAAATTATTTTTTTTATGAAATTATTTATATATATATGAATATAAATATTTTTAATATTAATAATATTATAATTATTTATATTAATTTAAAATTTTAAGTTAATTAAATTATTAATCTTCAAAATTAAAATTATTTTTTAAAATAAGTTTTAAATATAAATTATATATATTTGCAATTTAATATTTTATTAAATTATAAAACTTTGATAAATAAAATTTTTAATATAAATTATTTAAATAAATGATTTATATCTACAAATCATAAAGATATTGGAATATTATATTTTATTTTTGGAATATGATCTGGAATATTAGGATTATCATTAAGAATTTTAATTCGATTAGAGTTATGAATTCCTGGTTCATTAATTAATAATGATCAAATTTATAATTCTATTGTTACTTCACATGCTTTTGTAATAATTTTTTTTTTACCAGTAATATTAGGAGGATTTGGTAATTGATTAATTCCAATTATATTATCATATCCTGATATAGCTTTCCCACGAATAAATAATATAAGATTTTGATTATAAATTCCAAGAATTTTATTATTAATATTAAGAATAATTGTAGGCATAGGTTTAGGTACTGGATGAACAGTTTACCCTCCATTATCAAGAATTATATTTCATAATGATTTATCAGTAGATTTTACTATTTTTTCATTACATGTTGCCGGAATTTTTTCAATTATAGGATCAATTAATTTTATTTCAACAATTATAAATATACGATCTAAAAAAATAAATATGAATATAATACGATTATTTGTATGATCAATTGTTTTAACAACAATTTTATTATTATTATCATTACCTGTATTAGCGGGTGCTATTACAATATTATTATTTGATCGTAATTTAAATACTTCATTTTTTGATCATCCTGAAGTTTATATTTTAATTTTACCAGGATTTTGTTTAATTTCTCATATAATTTTAAATGAAAGAATAAAAAAAGAAATTTTCGGAATATTAGGAATAATTTATGTAATAATTTCAATTGGATTTTTAGGATTTGTTGTGTGGGCTCATCATATATTTACTGTTGGAATAGATATTGATACTCGAGCTTATTTTACATCAGTTACCATAATTATTGCTATTCCAGCAGGAATTAAAGTTTTTAGATGATTATCAACATTTAATGGAGTAAAATTGAAATTTAATATATCAATTTGTTGATCATTAGGATTTGTATTTTTATTTACTTTAGGGGGATTAACAGGTATTATTTGATCAAATTCATCAATTGATATTATTTTACATGATACATATTATGTAGTAGCTCATTTTCATTATGTATTATCAATAGGTGCAGTATTTGCAATTTTTTGTAGGTTTTTTAATTGATATCCATTAATTATTGGATTAATATTGAAACGAAGTTTCTAAATCGCGCGGCTATTGCGACTAACGCCGCGTTTCGCCGCACCTCAGAACTCGCTCCCCGGAATCTCCGGCGCTCGCAGCGTATCCGGCGCGGTATAGATGGCGTGCATAGTATATCAGTCGCGGTGCACGCACCGTCTATCCTACGGGAGCGCGGGATGTCGCGCGTATAAATTCACGCGCTCGACCAAGGAGCGTCACTTCTTCCCAGCCTGTTTTCCGACGGTCTTCCTCTCCTTAGACTCGGTGGCTTGCGGGGTCTATCCTTCCGAAGGTTACGGGTTTATAGCCCTGACCTCCGTCTCTCTACCCGGGGTGGAAGTACCGTGACTCGCGGTGCTTCCACTCTTCCCGTCCGAAGTACTGTGGCTCGCGGTGCTCTAGACCTTCCCGTCTAACCGTCCGGGGTGAAGGTACGGTGACCCGCGGTACCTCCATTCTCACTTCCAGAGGACGGGGACTCGCTGTACTCTGGACCCCCCCCCCCCACTATCCCGTAGATAGGCCTCCTGAATGCCTACTCCTCGGCAACCGAACCGGGTCCTCGTAACCGCTCCTTACCAGCGACCGTACCGAACCGCCGTAACAGTTCTCGACCAGGCGACCGTACCGAATCGGCGTAATCGTTCTCGACCGGCAACCGTACCGAATTGCCGGAACTGTTCCCGAACCGGCAACTGCACCGAATTGCCGCAATCGCCCACCGCATTTAGCGTACGCAGCTTAAACCAACACGCTCCACGGCTGAGCGGCAAGCGCACATACCACCTGTAAATACGGCTATAAAAGTAAAATATAATTACTTTGTCTCTACTCTACGGGTTGTTATTTTTCCTTCCCTTCTAAACTCCACTTGGCTACGTAAAAACAATCGATTTACTGCTCGCACGAGCCCTGGCGCACCGACTGAGTCTCGGCACGAGCGGTCCGGGAGAAACCTCCGTTACAATATTAAATAAAAAATGCTTAAAAGTTCAATCTTTTAAAATATTTATTGCAATAAATTTAACATTTTTTCCACAACATTTTTTAGGATTAAGAGGTACACCTCGACGTTATTCTAATTATCCTGATTTATATTTATGTTGAAATTTAATTTCATCAATAGGTTCATTAATATCATTAATTAGAGTAATATTATTTTTATTTTTAATTTATAAATCATTATATTATAAACGAATATTTATTTATTTATTTATTTTTTATTTATTTATTATTAATAAACGGACAATAAGTCCTAACAAGACAGAAAATAAATTATACAAAAAATAATACAAAATACAGTTAGTAAAAAATACAAATATACATAAATAGTCCTTACAAAAAAGAAAATTAACCGTACAAAATAATACAAAATACGAAATATAAACAGTATAAATAGACACACACACACACATACACTATTGAAGTTACAGCGCAAAAATACACATAAGTTGAGAAACATATACACAATCAAAAAAGTTATTTAGTCATAATACTGACGGGTACTACTCATACAATGTGTAAAGCTGGAAAATACCTAGCAGATCGAACATTAGCATCCAAATTGTTCCATACACGTTTAAAACGCGCGATAGGAGAATTGAAAGTGTAATTTGTTCTACATTGCATTTCTTGGATATTTCTATAATTACGGATAGAGTATGGAAGAGCGCGAAAAGGAAATAATGCTGACAAATTAGATAGAGAAGGTGAATTTAAAATACGGAAAAGAGTTATTGCATCATGATATTGGTGGAGAGATTTAATTGCAGGGAAATTAAATTTAACAGATATATTACGATAACTATGATCGAAATATGGCATAGGATGACCAGATTTAAAGGCTAAATAACGAAGTGCTTTTCTTTGCACGCTCTCCATAAGCTCAAAATCCGAAAACTTATATGGGGCCAAACAGAAGCCGCGTAAATAAAATGTGGCAAAACTAGAGCGCGTATTAGAGATGAAATAGTTAATGGGTCTTTAAAATCTTTTGTATTCCTCTGTATAAAGCCTAACATTCTAGAAGCTTTTAAAGGTACATGTTGTATGTGGTCGTGAAAGGAAAATGTTTCAGACATGACAACACCGAGATCAGAATAAATACGAACTCTAGCGAGCGACTCATTAAATAAACAGTACTGGTACAAAAACTTGTCACAACGACGAGAGAAAGACATAACCTTACACTTAGATATATTTAAATTAAGACCGTTTCGCATATCCCAGGCGCCTACTGAACTTATATCTCCTTGCAGTCTCGAGGCATCCAAAGGTGAGTCAATGATTTTAAACAATTTAATATCACCGGCATAAATTAAATAATTTGAAAAAAAAATAACATTACCGAACCACACAAGGATCTGATATTGTATGTTTTATTTTCACCCTTTGGATTCTACCCGACAAGTAGGACTTTATCCATCTTAGGAAAGTGTCCGAGAACCCGATACTATTTAGCTTACTCAATAATAAGGAGTGATTTACTGAGTCAAATACTTTGGAAAAGTCCAGATAAATTGTATCCGCCTGACTATGAGACGCCATTGCATTAGACACGAAGTCAGAAAATAAAAGCAGATTAGTCACCGTTGACTTGTCCTTACAAAAGCCATGTTGACATTCAATAATGACATTGGTTAAAACTATTATATATTTTATTAGCCATAATAGCGTCGAAAAGCTTTGGTATGCAGTTAATACCCACGACCGGACGATAATTACAAATATTCGATTTATCGCTGTTTTTCCAAATAGGAGTAACGTAAGTCCCCTTCCATTTGGTAGGGAAGAAGCCACGAATCAACGATTCGTTCAATAAATGTAGAAGAGGTCTTAGTAGGAATGACATACAATTTTTTAAAAAGATTGACGGTATGCCATCAGGCCCGCAGGTACAAGACAATTTCATATTCACTATTGCATTTGCCAATTCAGATTCTGAAATATTGAAATTTATGAGGATGAATAAACTGATCCAAAATAGTGACTAAATAAATTCGAAATTCCTTTATGATGAGTTGCAATTTTATCATGGAAGTTCATACTGGAAAGCAACGTACTGCTATTACTGGATTTGTTAATGAACGACCAGAAAGCACGAATATTGGTTCGTGACTTCTTCTCTTTATTCGCAATGTACTCCTTGTAACGCAATCTCGATAGTTTTAAACAGTTTGCACTTAGTCTCTTAAATTCTAAAAAATCCGCATTTGAACGAAATCGTTTCCATTTACGGTGAATAGATTTCTTTAAGGAAATCAAATTCTTTAATTCATAATCATACTACTCAGGAAAATGGAACGAAGTAAGTCGCATTATGGGTACATGTTTCGATATAATATCATAAATAATTTCATAAAAAATGGACAATGACACGTCTAAATCTGATGCGCTTACAATATGATTCCAATCAATTAGTGACAAATCTCTATTCAGCCCAGCAAAGTCAACCCTGTTAAAATTGAACGAAGTAAAACCAAATCTGTTCAGTTCAACGTAGTAGCGTGAAATGTTAAAATAACCGCGAATATGATGAGAATCTGTAGGTAGTAAAAAGTCAGGGCTATTATGATAAATAGTGTCCGGAATAGAGGAAAATAGGAGATCTAAAGTATAGCCTTTGCTGGGGTGAATAGGGAAATGAGGAAAGACATCTAAAAATGAAAATAAATCAGAACAAACATTCGCGACTAATCTAATTTCAGGCGGCACATATCCTGCAGTTCTATAACCAAAACTATTTGTGTCCCATACAATATTTGGCAAATTAAAATCTCCACATAGGAGCCATTGACTGTTAATATATTTAGTAGAAATATTCTCAACCCACTGCGAAAATTTGTTATAGTCGTCAACGAGTGAAGAAGGTGAAAACTAAGAAGCAACAATTAATAATTTGCCAAACTTAGTCGCAATAGACACGCATACATGTTCGGAGTTCGATAACGAAGACGTGGAAATGACAGTACAAGAAATGTTAGTTTTTACAGCAATTAATACGCCCCCACACCTTTGGTGGATCGATGATACTCTATCTGCACGGAAAATGAAGTATCCATCAAAGCCCAACTCAGAGTCCAAGATTTCTTCATGGAGCCGAATCTCAGATAAAACGATAATATCCGAGAAGGTTGAAGACAAGCTAAATTTTGAACGATGTCCGATAGTTTCGTAAGAATCCCACTAGCGTTTTGGTAGTAAACGACGATACTTTCGTGCGATCCAAGATGAGTTGACATATATTTAGTACTAGGAGTGAGTCAGATGTTTTTTGAAAAGGCAGCGAGATCATCTGCTGAGTTAATGACGGTATCGGCACCGCTGTCAGAACGAATGACGAAAGATGAACCACGTCGAAGTACCTTTCGTCCCAAACGTTTGGCAATCTCCTGCGTATTCCCAAGTAATTTGTTGCGCTCTAGAGGAAGATATTCGTTTATAAATATTTCGTGAGCTGGTCGCTCAGGAAAAAACACGGCGGAATTGAAAGATTTTAATTTCCTTCGCGCCTGTAGGAAGCTATTCCGTTTACCGCGAGCACAGAAACGCACGAAGATATTCTGCGGCCGAGACAAGTTCCTTGCGCTAAGTGAAGCCGAATTGTTGATAGCGGCAGCTGATAGTGGTTTCGATTGAGACGCACGGGAAGGGGGCATACGCCCCGCACGTTCCACTTCTGATGGAATAAGGGGAACGCCCAAAGTCGCAGCGACAGTGCACACTGCTGCGACAAGATCATCGTTATCGACTTCGGATATGCCACTAATGACGACGTCAGTTTGGTACTCCGAACACTCAACAGATGCCATACGAGTGACGATACTCCTATCTTAGAACGTCGATTTCCTCGGATTTCTTTTCGACGTGTTCTAAACGTTTATTTTGGTTATCGACGATCGTACGTATATCTGACGAGAAACTGTCAAATTCAACGGATATTAAATCTGCGATATCCGATTTCATGCGATCGATCGATGACATTTTCGTTTCCAGTTTATCAAATTTTTTCAAAACTGCGTCCTGGAAATTTCAATCGTAGGAGCACGAAGCAACGTCATCCACACGTTGACGTTTCGAATTTGACGTGGCTTTAGGAGGTCTCCCCGCTCGTTTCACTTTTGTTGACGTTTCACCGTGAACAAACTCCTTCCCAGTATCCACTGTACCTCTCAAAGATTCTTCACTGGGTACCATGTTACTGCAGCAGTTGAATTCACCAGATGCTGTGCGATGTTGAGCAATTATGCATCCGACGTGTGCAGCTTTTGTGCATGTGCAATAAAACTCTGTCAATTGCGAAGCCGTTGATGCACAATAAATAGTTAGTTAGTTAGTTAGTTTCGTTTATTAATGGCACGGGGTTTCAAGTCCCTTTAGCCAACCATACAAAGTGTACATAATAGTGTTTACAATAATGAAAAAAAACTAGTATAAACGCAAATGATGAATACATATAAAGAAATAGAGTGTAGCTTAACTTAAGGTTAGATGGATGATAATAATAATAATAATAAATTTATGTTAACACGGCGAGAATAGATACCGCAACTAAGTAGTACATTATAACGCAAATATAATATAATAACAGAACTTAACACTAGTCTAAATAACGCAAGTTAGTGCGCCAATAGCACATTACGGCCCGACTTATCAGCTTCCAATAGATACTCATAGAGTCTACTCTTAAAGGACTGTAGTGTGGCGCTAACTGTTATGTTATGAGGAAGTGAGTTCCATAATCTACTAGATGTAACGATAAATGAGTTATCAAATACAGATGTACGATGGACGGGGATTCGCAAAGCAGCCCCTCCCGGCCGGAGCTCACGAGAGACGATATCACTGCGCCAGAGGTAACGTTGGTAGAGATAAAGTAGTTTCTTATTGTGGATAATCTGATAAGTCAGGCAACCAATCATAAGAATTCCGCGGTTTGTGGCAGTTAACCAGCCAAGTTTACGACGATAACAAGTAATATGTTCGAATTTCCGTACCCGAAAAATAAAACGTATACAAGCATTTGACATTCGTTCGATTTTAAGTCTTTGGGTGGTATCAACATCATTGTAAACCGCGGCACAATAATCAAAAAAAGGAAGAATCAGTGATGTTATTAGTTGGCGTCGTAGTTTTTCGGATAATGCCTTCTGGCTAGAATATAGCTGTCATAGCGAACCGTACACTTTAGTGGACAACTGTGCTATATGTTCTCGCCATGATAGTGTTGGGTCGAAGTATAATCCAAGATTTTTGACGGTGACAGCAGTGATTGTCCGAGAATAGCAATTTGAGGGAAGGTGTTAATGTCTATTCGGTTGATGTTTCGTGGGCTGCCTATTATCATAGCCTTAGTTTTGTTAACATTGACATTGAGGTTATTCCTCTCAACCCAATCAGCGAACAGTTGCACGTCAGATGTGATTCTCTGCACTCCTAAGTCCATTTCATCCGGACGACATTTTAAGAATATTTGGGTATCATCTGCAAATATAGCATGACTGGAATGCTGAAAAATAGAGGGCAAATCATTGATGAACATCGTGAAGAGGAGAGGACCAAGAACCGAGCCTTGGGGTACTCCAGCTCTCACTGGTAACCATGATGATGTGGTTCCATTTGGACCGCGAACTGCCTGCACACGTCCCCCAAGATAAGATGCGAACCATCTGATCACGGAGATGGAGAAACCAGCATCCTTCATCTTGTTAAGCAGAAGTACGTGGGCAACCGTATCAAACGCTTTGCTGAAGTCGAAGAGCACCAACATTACAATCATACCCTCATCTATGGATGAGCGAATTTTATCAGTGACGAACAGTAGGGCAGTCTGTGTGCTATGGAGTTTAGGAAATCCCGATTGGAATGGGTCACACCAATTTCGGCCATTTAAAAATTCTATAACCTGCTCATGAACAATTCGTTCCAAAATTTTAGAGGGCATGCAGAGGATCGAAATCAGTCGATAGTCCGAAGAACCCACGGGCAATTTCACTTTTTTAATGGGTGTCAACAAGGCATGTTTCCATAACGAAGGAAAAGATGATGTCTGTAGTGACTGGTTAAGTAAATGCAGCAAGTAAGGGAAAATTGCCGGTAGGCATTTCAGCAGGAACGAACGAGATAGTTCGTCGACACCTTTGGCTTCAGATGATATGAGCATGAAATGACGCCACAATACCTCCGGAGTAATGTAGGCAAAATGTAATGTATCATCTGAGAAGTCCGGGTAAAGAACAGGCAGAGTGAGATCAGTGGTTAATACATCGATCGAATGTTTGGATAACGATGTAGAATACATATTAATTTCATCAACAGTAAAACATAAAGGTTCTACGTCGATTTTAGTTTTAACGAGGCCCATTCTGCGTAGCTCACTCCATAGTCTTTTAGAGTCAGATATTCCCATAAGTCTAGAGGCGTAGTAATTATCTCTCGTCGAAGATATTAATTGCCTGTATATCTTTCGGTATGAGTTTAGCCGTGTTTTAATCTGGGGGTCCCGCGTACGTCTAGCTGCTGTTATCAACGAATAATAATATGTACGCATCCTAAGCAAGTCATCTGAAAACCAAGGGGTACGTGATACTGCAGGCCGGAAAGAGTGCAAAGGAGCATGAATATTAAGTGCATTCTGTAGTGTAAGAGTGAAAAAATTACATGACTCATCAATGTCGGAAAACGAGAGAAAAGCTGCCCAATCGATATCATCGAGATCGGCCAACAAGTTGTTTATATTGATCCTATTGTAATTCCTGCAGGTGATAGCGCCTTCGGCTTCAATCTGTACCTTGATAGCATAATCAATAAGTATTATGTCGTGGCCAGTAACGAATGGAGCGGCCATTTGATCATGTCAAGTCACCTTAGCAGAGTCTAGCACTAAACAGTGGTCAATCCATGTACTAGAAGAAATATTGTGATGGGTCGAAGCGAAAGGAATAATGGAAAGGCCGCTGTTAGTTGCAAACTCAAGAAGATGCGATGTGGCCGAGTTTGTTTTGTTCAGATCTATGTTCAGATCACCAAATATTATAACGTGTTCGTATGCGTGACTATATCTCATAAGCGAATCCTCCAATTTAGTAAAGTAAGATGCTGCCGGAGCTCTATAGATGACAGATAGCAAGATTTTTGTGCTGTGGTCTATCTTTAAATCTATAAGCATATATTCAAGCTCATTTAAGACATATTCAGATGTTGATAAGATAGTAGGTCTAAAAGAACTATGAATTATGCAGCAACACCACCACCGCGTTTCCCCTGTCTGTCATTTCTAAGTAACACATAATTATTTAATTTAAACTGATCAACGGAATGGGATACATTGAACCATGTTTCAGTCAACAGGATGACGTGAAAAAAATTACTCGTAAAAAATGCAGTAAATGCTAAGAACTTGTTGGTGGAGCCTAATGATTGTACATTTATGTGACAGAGTTTAATATTGTTTTTATTATTACTATTAGAAATAACAGATACTGGTAAACTAGGCGAAATAGCAACAGAAGCACAGTCACGCACATCACTTCACGACGGTATTTTGGCTATATCTGCTTCCGATAAAATTTCAATAGCGGGTTCACCGTTTGCCCGGCGATAGTGGACAATTCCATTATAGACGTAACATCTCTTTGCAGGAACTCCACGAGCTGCAGCTTTAGCTTTCCTTAATAAGTCACGAGTTTCAGATGGCAGATTTTCATTTATAAAAATGGGTTTTTTGCTGAGGGTATCATCGATCATGGTAGATACGAGGTTTCGGTGGTGCCTAGCCTGAACAATAAAGGCAGATCTCAATCGAGTAGAAGCAAGTTTAGCGAGGATGGAGAATGGTCTAGATGATTCCTGGTTTGTGGAAGTTGATGCACAGGGAGCAGTATTAGCTAATGGTTTCAGTCTGTAAACCGATAGTATTTGCTGGGGATCCAGAGCAACTTTTAAGACTTCCGAAATTTTAATTAAGCTATTACGCAGATCTTCGTTGTCCCGTTCCGGTAGTCCAGATATTATCAGTTCGTAGTTACCAGCCTCATAGCCTACGATTGCACGTGATTTATCTATGTCTCTACGTACAGAATTTGTTTCAGCAATGTTTGAATTTAATTTAACCTCCATTTCGTCTACCCTGGTGGTTAAACTCAAGACCTTGTCTAATTTATTGTTTAACGTATCGTAATTTCGTTTAAATTCAATGTAAAATGTTTGTAAGTCGATAGGTGCTACAACGGGAGTATCTGTACAAGCATCATGTGATTGGGACATCTCAGATGCACCGGAATCAACTGACGATGCACTTCCTGACCGTAAGAGACGTGGGGGGCGAAGTAAGTTATCACCTCCCTTTCGTTTGCGTCCTCTGTTAGTGAGGCAGCAAATGTATAGCCCTTCATCGGTAAATACATTCCGATGATATGATTTCCATATTTCTGTCTATTGCTTAGTAGGGCACAATATAAACAACTGCGTTCGAAATATATACCGGTGCTTCCACGAAAATTAATATTTGACAATTAAAATTTTGAAATTACTGCTCATAATCACTCAGAAACTTCCAACGTTGAAATACAAAAAAGAGACTTATTTGCACAATAACACACTGACAAAACCGCAGAACACCACTAATAAATATTGCAACGTGGGACTAACACGACTGGCAGACACAATTGCATTACAAAAGAGCAACAAATAATGCGACTGCCAAATGTAAGATTTATATATATTAGAGTGGTCCAAAAAAATGAAAATTGCGAATTAAGATTCGTAACCAGGGGGGATCGAAAGACAAAAAAAAACAAATTTTTTTCATCTCGATGAGGTAATTTTTTACATTTTTGGTCGGCCATCTTGAATCGGCCATTTTCAATTTTCACAATCTGAGTTCAGATTCGTAATCAGCGTCCCGAAAAAACCCCGAGTACCAAGTTTCATGAAAAATGGTGTAATATTCGTTGAAATGCCCGGCTCCTTTATCTCGTAACGAATATTATCATAATATGTAATTAGGTATATAAAAATCACAGACACGAAATATACTTTTTTAAAACAAAATCAGATTTCAATTATTTTTTAACATTCGAATATATAAGATTTTGAAAGATTTAATTAATAATAACAATTCATTTCTTTACATGATCAATTGACGCGAGAGAAAGAGAGCGCAAAATATTACGACACCTGTATTCGTAGCGAAGATCCTCTTGATCATTTTGAATCCTCGTTGAAATTTGGCGAAACCATTGAAATCGCCAGCAGGCAGACATGTGGCCAAGATGGCGGACCCGTGGATAAAACCTCCTCGAATGGAAACCACGTTGACACGTTAGCCGATAGAGAGAGGAAAAAGTTGAAACCGATCAGTAAGATGATGTTCATTGAAGGAGAGGCAATATTTCTTAAAATCGAGGTAGAAACAAATTCTTACCTTTCGTCTTGCCGAGGAGGAAAATAACCTCACTGTCCCGCGCAGGACTCCCCTCGGTTTGCGCTCGATGAACTGGAAGCTCTGCCTTGTATGAGTTCCACCAGGAAAGGAACCATTTATCCTTGGGAAAGTGGTGTCGACATGGTAATGGTGGATCCTCGAGCCTCCTTGTCCTCAACCTTCTTCCTTAGAACTCAACTGGCAACTGCCACTTCTGAACACGCAATTCTTTTCCCACTCGAACGACACACACCTTGTGGAAAAACCGTGTGGTGCGTTTTCAAATTCTTTAAGGCGCCTCGCTTTTTCGATCGCCAATTCATTAGGGTGCTCTTATATCAGTCCAATCACATCACCAACATTTCTCATTCGCTCTCTTTCTCTGTACATTAAACACCGTTCTCTTTCTCTTTACATAGTTCGGATTACATTCACTAGAGACAAGCTCAATACAACATTACAATGGTTCGTCAGAAAAATGTATGCCGGAAAGGATTAAATGAGAAACTTTAGCCTTCTTGCGGGTTCATTTATCTTCATTTTACCAACTTTTTGCAAGAGACAAAAAAAATTTGTTTTTTTTGTCTTTCGATCCCCCCGGGTATATACTGTATATAGGGTATGCCGAGTACTCTCTGGTATTTTCTACACGATCGCGATCCCTTAACTTTCTCCCCTCTCACTTGCTCATCCACTTCTAAATCCCTTACCCTCATCTCCATCCACTTATTTTCTCCACCATCAGTCACGGCAGTCTCACTCATCCCTACTCTCCACATATAATCTCTTTTCTCGAGACTTTCTCGTGCCCAATCCTTCCAAGCACTATATTTTTCATCATTTCTCTTCTCCCTTATACTTATCATCCCTGTCTCTCCTCCCCTCCATTTTCTAGCCTTTCTTCAAACCTTCCCGCTCTCCACCCCGTTTCTACTCTTAGTTTGTTCCTTTTTAGTTCTTCCCTTACAATATACCCTGGAGTTGTCCTATGCACCCCTAGTATCCATCTCAAATATTTCTCTTGCAGACTTTCAATTTCCTTCGATTCCCGGTATCCCCATATTTCTACCCCGTAATACAAGATCCCCTTTACTATGCTATCAAACAGCTTCAATCTCCACTTCACATCTCCCTTAAATTTCCTTTCTCCGTAGCTCCAAATCCATCCCATCGCTACCCTTGCTTTCCTGCCCTCTCTCTAATATGCTCGTTTTCTCCCCCAGTTCTTTCCATTACATACCCCAGATACTTATACTTTTTTACTTCTTCTAAACGTTCCTCTCCCCACCACCAGTATCTTTCCTTTTCTCTACCCCCTTTGTTCTTGAATACCATTATCTTCGATTTTTCTGCACTCAGCTCCAACTTTTTCTTTTCCAAATACTTCTTAACCCCTCTTATCATATCTCTTAGCCCTTCCTCCTCTTCTGCTAGCAATACAATATGGTCTGCATATTCAATTGACCACACCTTGTCATTTCCAATTTTAACCCCTCCTCTTCTCTTTTTCATTTCCTCCTCTATATCCGCCAAGTAGATGTTAAAAAGGGTCGGACGTTAAAGAGGGCACCCTTGCCTTACTCCCCTCTCCACCCAAAACTCCTCTGATATTTTTTCTCCTACCTTCACCACACACCTCGTCTCCTCATATATTTCTTGTACTCTATCTATCAACCCCTCACTTACTCCCCTCTTTTCCATCATTTCCCATAGTACAGACCTGTCCACTTTATCAAAGGCGGCCTTCAAATCCATAAAAAGTGCATAAACCTTCTTCTGCCTTTTCCCTACTATATGCTTCAATATCTTAATATTTTCCACTGTACCTCTCCCTTCCCCGCAGGGGACTTGTGGAAGAGAGCGGAGCGGGTTATCTCCGTCCACAATTTAATTGTGGAAGAGTGAGGGGTCGAAGTGCCCGAGCTCGAAGAGGAGCAATGCTTTTGAAAGATCCGCTTCTCTTAGCAAGTTTTGAGAATTGACGACCTCACGGACCCGATCGTTCGGCTGGTCTGTGCCGACGAATGCCTGATCGTGAAACGACTCGAAAGACCCACCGTACTGGGGAGCTAGGGTGCGGTGTCAAGCCCCTGCCGGCGGGTTCCACACGGGGGAGCGCTACGGCGTGCCGTGTCCGTGCAGGCAGTAACCGCAGAAAGGGTTGGCCTCTAGCGGGCCGTGGCAACGTTAGAAAGGTTCTCTGAACCAACAGAAGCATCAAAGCAGGCAGCTTGTTGCTAATAAATGTGGTAGCTGACTTGTTGTATATCTTTTTTAAGTGTGCACAACCAGCGGTGCTGGCGCATCACTAAAATTTGGCCCCATTCCCCCAAGGGGGGGGGGGGGGGGGTGTTTTAAACCCGAACGGGAGGCAAGACACCTTAAATAACTACACTCAGGTGTACCTCTCCCTTTTCTGAATCTTGCCTGCGACCTACTCCACCCTCCTTTCTTATCAAGTTCTTTCACCAGTTCTTTATTCAGGATATTTGCATAGATCTTATAACCTGTACTTGTCATCATGTACACTCCTCTATAATTTCCTAACACTTTTTTATCACCTTTTTTCCAGATTGGCACAACTACACCTAGTCTCCACTTTTCTGGGAATCCTTCCCCATCACACACTATTTTCGTCAGCTCTAATAACTTCTTCTCTACCTTTTCACCTCCTTCCTTCAGTGCTTCGTTTCTTATTTAATCTATCCCTGATGCTTTCCCCTTCTTTAACCTCTTTATTTCCTTTCGAACCTCCTCCCTACTTATTCCCATTCCTTCCTTCCTATCTACCTCCTTTCTTCTTCCTGTTCCTCTCCTCTTTCTACAACTCCCCCTAACACACCTCTGAAATGCTCAACCCATTCCTGCATTTTAATTTCTTTACTTATCCCCT
Source organism: Trichopria drosophilae (assembly GCA_030407085.1). Lineage (NCBI taxonomy): Eukaryota > Metazoa > Arthropoda > Insecta > Hymenoptera > Diapriidae > Trichopria > Trichopria drosophilae. The sequence goes on along the minus strand of CM059582.1, from coordinate 65,395,069 downwards.
CCCTTCTCCTTCTCCCTTTATTTATAAATTTGCATGCCTCTGCTTCGGTATTTATCTTTTCGATCTCCCCGTCCTCCTTCCTCTTATATTCTTCCTCCTTCTTGTCGCATAAACCTCTATATTCCTTTCTATACTTCGTAAATTCCTCGAGTCCCTTACCCTTTCTGTATCTTCTTCTCGCTCTATTCAACTCTTTCTTTTTCTCTCTACACTCTTTATCCCACCACGGACACCAGCCCACACCTTTCATGTTCGCCCTTCTCTTTTTTCTAACTGCCCCATTTATTACCCTTTCTAACTCTTCCCAGCCTTCTTTTATTCCTTCTTCTTTCCATTCCGCTTCCATTATCCTCTCCTGATAATGTTTTATCCGCTCTTCTGATCAATCCTGTATCCTCCGATCCTCCTCTATGCTCTCTTTATCTCTTACATACCTCTTACTGAGGTCAAACATTATAGACTGATGGTCAGACTTCACCCTACATCCCACCCTCATTTTCTCTACCTTTTCCCATGCCTTCCAATTCACCAACCCATAGTCAATTACTGACCTCCCCCTGCCTTTTCGTAGGTCCATTCTCCCTCTTCATCTCCTTCTTTCTCCCCATTTAACACAAACCACCCTCTTTCCTCAATTACCTCTATCAGGTTCCTGCCTTGTCTATTTATCACTCTATCTTTTGACCTCCTCTCTGCCCTTTCCCTACTACCTCCATCTTCATTTCCATCCCACCCTCCTTCTTCCCCTATTCTGGCGTTAAAATCCCCCGCTGTCATCAAATGATCCTCTTCCCCCACTCTTAGCACCTCCCTCAAATTCACCAGCATTTCTTTACTCCCCTCTCTATTATATACTATCACCACTCTCCATCTCTCCCCGTCAATTTTCACGGCCCTCTCCTGTAATCCCTCTATTTCTTTGTACATTATCTCTTGTTCCTCGATCTCTACTCTTACTCCCGAAATAATTCCGCCACGCGCTCTTCCTCTTTTTCCTTCTCTCGTTGCCAGTTGACAACTCCACCTCCAACCCAACGACAGCTTCCCTCTTAAATTCCTCCACTCTTTCTCATCTACCCACGTTTCTACCAGCCCAATCACATCATACTGTTTTACGAAATCCCAAAATTCTTCATCCTTTCTCTTAACACCTGCTAAATTCCAGACCAACCCTCTTACCATTTTACTGCTCTCACCCCCCTCACCCCTATTTATATTTATTGACCAATTGTTAACGTCTGAAATATCATCATCTTTTATGCTTCGCTCTAAACATTCGCCCGTTTGTGAAGCCTTCTCTAAAAATTTTTCCCATACATACCTCTTCTTTCCCCCCTCTCTTCTACCTTATCCCCACTTTCATTCACTACAGTCTCTCTACCGTCCATAAGCACCCTTCCATACTTCACAATAGGATTTTTACCTTTCACTCTCCATTCACTCGCCCACATTCGCAATTTCGTTTGTCTCTCCCACTCATTTTTTGTCAAATCATCATCCACGTATACATTCGTTCCTTTCAACTTGCTTCTATTTCTCATCACCGTAGTCTTTTCTTCTAAATTTCGTAATTTCACCACACACATTTCATTCCCTATCTTGAACGCATCTTCTTCTGTCACTATTCTTTCCACCTCCAACTTCTTAAGCACCGTCATCGCTACTTCTTTTGCTCGTCTTCCCTCTGCTTTTTCGCCTTTTATAACGAAATTGATCCTTCTTTCATTCCTCTCTTGTTCTTCAAATTTGTTCTCCATCATCTACATTTTCTGTCTAAGCTCTTCATTACTCTCTTCGCATTTTACTAATCTGTGATGTTGTTCCTTCTTCCATTTTTCCATTTCAGCTCTATGCTCTTTTCTCCATTGTTCCATTTCTCGTTTTTGCTCTTCTTTCCATTTTTCTATATCGTTTCCAAGTTCGTTATTCATGTCTTGCATTTCTTTTTTAAACTCTTTCATTCGTTCCGCTTGCTCTTCAAACTTTTTCATAATTCTCTCCTCCATTTTTCCCTCGTCTTTTCCTTTCGCCTTCTTAAACGCTTGCGTTTCTGCATTTTCCTCGACGTCCTCTTCTGTCTCGCTCTCTCTTTCCCTTTTGAACCACGAACTCACGCGGGACGCGCGGGACGACACACTCGCGCTGTCTTCAATATCCCTCTCCAGTCGTTCCGCGTTCGTGGGTCTTCCTCTCCTTTTCTTCTCTACCTTCTTCTCGCTCTCTGCACTCCCGCTCGCCCCACCTTGCCTCACCCACCTCTTCACTCTCTGCTCCGTCACTTCTATCGGCAATTTCTCCAGGCACTGTTTCGCGAGTTCCTCCCCACCACACTTATCCATCCGTCGCTCACACTCGTATCACCGTGCTTACCTGGGATACTCCTATTCGGCTAAACGTCGCGCCCCGCCGCTGATAGATTTCGCGGCCGCAAATCTTTATCGTGATCGATGGAAACGTGCCACCGGACGTCGCGACGTCCCTCGTTTCGCCGGTCACGGATTCCGCCCGTTGAAAATGGGTCTTTTCGCCGATTTCCTAATTGAGGTTATGTATCCCAGGAAACACCCTTTCGACCAAAATCTCTAAATATGTAATGGATTTTACAATTTAGTCAGTCGGACCGGGTCTCCGCCTCCTGAGAGTACTTTCGCTCAATGCAAGGACGATTGATAATTAGTACTTTGTTTTGAATACTTATTTATTAAGAACGCTTAGAAAATGCTTCTGCAACTCACCCAGTTCAAACCGGAAGTGTTCTCTTTATAATATATTTAATTATCCCTATATTATTATTAATTGTATTTATATCAATTACTATAAATTATGGTAATACAGCACTCGAAGAGCCGCATTGTGACGTTCGATGTATGCTGAAACTGCATATATTGGGCATGCTGCCAAAAGATGCATTAGTGTTTCAGCATGACATCTACACAATCTACAAAGCGTACTCTGTACCGCCTGGTGTAAGATGTTCTGGCGATACGCTAAGGTATTGATCACCCCATCCTGGTACGCGAAGATAAAACCCTCGGTCTCGGATTTCAAGCCGGCTGATCTTAAGAAGGAGAAGGTCATCTCTGCCGACAAGCCAAGTTGTTGGACATTTCGAAAGAATTGTCCATGCAACGGCTTGTCGATATGCCTTCCCTCCAACATACGGAGTTGTTCCTTCCGTATGTCAGCCCTGAGACACACTGGGCACAGATTGATGACAGATTCAGCCTCCTGTGCACCACTACGTCCCCCGTTGAAAACCAGACCGAGGTTTCGTGAAGCTCGTTCCGCCGCGTTGTACAAAAACGCCCCCTTCCCCTGAATTTCATGCTGATGTACTAGCATCATCAGGGGATCCTCCGTTCGATTAATCACGTCGCAAGCTGTTTCCAGGACCAATCGGTCATGCATACACTCCAGGCTTAAAAGGCCACGACCTCCCATATTTCGGGGTAGATACAGTCGTTCCACGGAAGATCTTGGATGCAAACTGCGTTGCATACAAATCATCTTCCGTGTGCTTCGGTCAACATCCCTTAGCTCGTCAACGCTCCACTTCAGTGCTCCAAAAGAATAGAGCACTGGTGATACGGCCGACATATTCGTGGCTGCCACCTTATTTCTCCCGGTCAATTCTGATGACCAGATCTGACGGAGAATGCGCCGGTATTTGTTAATGATGGTGGTTTTTGCAGCCTGCACATCCTGGACATGCCTTTGAGGTACGCCCAGGTATGTGTAGGCTTCTTCGGCGCTAAGGTGGCGGATGATATTTCCGTTGACGAGCTCCATATCGTTGTTATGGGAGCCTGACCTTCCTCTGTGCAAATGAACGACTGCACGCTTGTCCAATCCGAATTCCATGCCGATATCTCTCGAGTATATGAGGGCGATGTTCAGAGATCGATGTAATTGATCTTCGCCTGATGCGTATAATTTAAGATCGTCCATATAGAAAAGATGGGTGATCTTATGTACACGTTCACCAGGCGGTCCACACATGTACCCTTGAGATTTCCGGAGAGCAACGGATAGAGGCAATAGTGAGATGCAGAAGAGCAGAGGACTCAGAGAATCTCCTTGATAGACACCTCTTTGGAATTGAACCAGTCTAGACATGGTTCGACGCTTGTCCGACGTCATGACAAAGCGTGTTTTCCAAAGAGGCATCAGGTCTTCTACAATTCTCACTATGTTTGGGTGGACATGGAGGCGTTTGAGCAACAAGCTTAAAAGCTCGTGCGATGTTGAGTCATACGCCTTCATGTAATCCAGCCAGGCTATCGACAGGTTACGCTTGTACTGGACTGCGTCCTGACAAACACACCTGTCGATAAGCAAGTTGTCCTTGCAGCCGGATACACCCATTTTGCAGCCTCGTTGTTCTACTATCCGTTGCCACACCGGTTTCACGGATTTCTCAATACGTTCGTTCAAGATGTTAGTGAACAATTTGTATAACGTATTGAGACACGTGATCGGTCTATGGTTTTTCGGATCGGACAAGTCTCCCGATTTTGGGATCAGTGTCGTTCGGCCCTCCACCAGCCAGTGCGGAATGGGTTGGTCTCCATTTATATAAGAGGTGAATATTCGGGCTAGGTGTTGATGGACAGAAGTGAACTTCTTCCACCAATAGTTGTTAATTCCATCCCAGCCCGGCGAGGAGAAATTCCTCGCTCCTGTGATGGCATTTTTCACCTCTATAGCACTGACGGGTGGGCAATCTTCACTTTGTTGTGTGACTTCGTCGCACAACTCGGTGAAGATTTCAATACCTGGAGTGTCTGCATTAAGCCTAGATGTTCTCTCGTAGATGCTCCCCCAGAATTCCTCAACTGCGGCCATCGACGGAAATTCGCTTGAGGCTGCGATACGATGTTTGAAGAGGTTGGAAGAATTCGTCCAAAATATTGCATTTTGTCGAATTCCATCCTCCCGTCTTTGCAGCCTCTTTTTGGCATCCGCCAAAACCCGAATTTTATCCGCCAAACGTTGCTTGATGTCTAGCAACTTCAGCTTGTTCAGTGTGTGATAGTACGTCCGCAGTTGTTGTGCGAACTTCTTGACTTTTGCCGTAAATGAACGGCCAGATGTTAAATAGTCGATCACACACTGAACTCGGGAAGCGAGCTTCCGTGTCAGTCGAATCTTGCCGTTCAATTGAGACATGCGTTTTGTAATCTGCCGACTCCCCGATATCTGCGTCAGATTTCGCGGAGTCACCAGATCACTTGCAGCCTCGTAAACGGCACAATTGACTTGCCACAGGTCGCAGTCATCTGGAAGAGCATCTAGAAGTAGGCTATTTGCTCTGTCTAATTCTCGTTGTTTAGGCAAAATTTTTGTTGTCAAATTTTGCCTAAACACGAGTGTCGTGCTTTCGTAATGTGGAGCATCTCTCCCAGCACCGCGTACGGGCTCAGTTGTTATTGCCCGCACATCCGGTACCGGTTGACAGCTGGGAGCAACGAAACCCGTCCGCCTCAGATAGGCCACATAATCTCTCAGTTGTTGTTGAGAAAAGCGATCTGCCAGTTCGGGATGCATTACTGCAAACCGACTATGCATTCGCGCCATGTAGCCTCTCTGTTGCGGACAGCTCTCCTCGTAGCAGCGCATAAGATCTTGCCTGAGATCCTCCGTCCACTGAAATCGTCCGTGGGCATTCGTGCGTTGTTGTCCCGGGACACCTGTTTCGGCTCCTCCACCTCGGGACTAGGCTGCATCCGCAGCAGCCCGATGGTCAGGAGCCCTGCGCGCTGTACTTCGTCTAACCGCAAATACAGGGAGTAGGGTGGTTGGCCCTACTCCCCGTTGTTATGCCTCTCTCGTTTGTCTCTTACCTCGCCATCCATTGGGGTTGGTTACCCAATCTCTGGCAAGGTTGCTAAGAGTCCAGGGCCCACCGGCTTTAATAAGCACACGTGGAGGTGAGAGTAGGCCATTTGGGAAGATAGACTAAGATGCGGCTTTTTGCATAGCCGCATTGTGTTACGCATCATTCCCTTTGGGCCCCTATTATTATTATTATTATTTTATTTATATTTATTATAATATTTATATGTTATACAAGGAGTTCCTCTGTTTCTGCCTCAATCTATATCTTTCTTTCTCTCACCCTAATTTTATATCTCTCTCAAACTTTTTTTAAAAGTTCAATGTCAATGACATTTCTTTTCATTAAAATTGCTGAAACTAGGGTAAACGGTACAGTTGTCGGCCACCTTCCACTTTTTGACATGAATGTTAATATTTTTTAGTGATATTTATATTTATATATGATATTTATATATATATTTATATTTCGTAAATTTAGCCAACAAATTTTAACATTAACGACCAAAATTGGAAGGTGGCCGACAACTGTACCGTTTACCCTATATGCTGGTCTTTAATTACAGAGGTTTATATTTTTACTTGAAACTGATATCAGATAATTTCTCAGATGATTCCTCAAATAAGCAATACGCTATTGTACGCGAGCGTTAGCGAGTTCCGAGAGACCGTTAGGTAGATAAAGGGTTCATTTCTTCAGATCCTTATATATCAAATATAAGACATAAGTCGAATAGAAAAAAAGCCGAGCTTGTTGATGAAGTTAAACAATTATTAATTTTAAGTGACAATTGCGATAGTAACATTTTTTTTTTAATTCTTACGCGTGTAACCAAAAATAAACAGTGAAATATTAAAAGTACAAAAAAATTAAATATTAATAAAAAAGTGTATATCATAAAAATAAAAAAAAAATATTAAAAAAACAAAAATACAAAAAAAATTATTAAAATTAGAAAAATAAAAAGAATTTATAAAATTGTGAAAAATACCAAAATAATATACAAAATTTTGAAAAATAAAAAAAAAACAAGGAGTGCACAGTCGACAACCTCCACGCGGTGCATTCTGGGGTCATGAATTCTCCTTTCATTCATCAGCAAATGTCGACACTTGGCGGACATTTCTAAATTTCCGCCATTTTTAATTTTGAAATTCTGATAACGAGTTAGTATTCAGCGATCTGGAAACCTCCATATATCTGATATCAGCGAAAACTACCATATCTACAAATTTTTATCGGCCATATTGGAGCCGCCATTTTGAATTTCAAAAATCTGAAAACGGATTCTCAATCAAGAACCTCAAGAACCCCCTATAAGCATTTTTGCGAAAATCAATAAAAAATTTTAATTTTTGATCGCCATATTGGATCCGACATTTTGAATTTTAAAAATCTGAGAGCGGATTCGTAATCATGGCTGTGAGAAATACTCCTTTATCAAGTAGTAGTGAAAAAATATTTATTTAAAAAAGAATTACAACTAAAAAACGAACATTTTCTTTTAAATGACGCCATTTTGAATTTCAGGATAGACTTGGCATTATCTTTTGGTACAATTAATTGCGCCACACGATCCAGAAGTATGATTCGATTGATTAACGTCCTCGTATAAAAAAATGGCTGAAAATACACTTTTTTCAAGTTTTTTGCCATTCTGGGCGCCATATTAGAAAATCAACTGTACATATTCAAAAATGGACATCAGATTCGGAAAAAGCAGGCTTCGCTACTATAAGATATGCACTTTTATAGAAATTCATTCACGCGTTCTGTGAAAATTATCAAGGTAAAGGATAGCTAGAATATAGCCGGAACGGATTAATGAATATTTTTGGAACTTAAAAAAAAACAAAAATAAAGAATCGACCTCCATCAGTCTATTACAAATTTTATACAGAATATTTTCGTTTTTGTTTAATTAAAATCGGTTTAGAATTCACACCTCCAGACTTTCTTGAAACCAACAACATCCAAGCCGCTAGTGTGAGACACTAGAATAACAAAATTTGCACTTATCCCTATTGACTTGCAGTTCAGCTCGGGCCAGCGTCTCGAGATCTCGCCGTATCCAATGACATGCTCTTCGAAGCTCTCGTTGACGATAATAATGTCATCCAGGTAAACGAATACATGGGGCTCGAATTCGAGACCGAATAACGAGTCCATCAACCTCTGAAAAGTGGCTGGGGCATTCGTTACGCCGTAGGGCATCCCCTTAAATTGGAATAACCCTCGGCCGGCTACTGCAAACGCCGTGATTTCCTTTCTGGCCGGGTCCAATGGCACCTGAAAGTAGGCCTGACTCAGGTCTAACTTACTAATGAATCTGGCCCGGCGTATCTTGTCTTCTATGCCTTCTAAGTTAGGCGGCGGATAAGCGTCTTTTTTCGCGACGAAGTTGACGTCTCGTTAATCAACGCAGAACCTGTAGCAACCGTTGGGCTTCTGGATCATCACCGGCGCACTCGACCAGGCGCTGTTTGATGGCTCGATGATGTCTTTGGCTAACATCGAGTCAACTTCTGCCTGAGCGGCTCCCAGCACGGCTGGGGAGACTCGGCGGTAGCGATGCTTGATCGGGTTGGCATCCCCGACGTCGACGGCATGCTGTACCAATTACGTAGTGCCTAACGTCGCTGGGGATGGGGGAATCAGCTGGTCTAGCAGGTCCTTTAGCTGGTTCCCCTCAACCGGCGATACCTCGGCAAGGCCGGCGCACTCTGGGTTAATAACGGTCTCCTAGCCCACTTCGAAGCTCTTCCAGGGACCTTCGTGGCTTCGCCATCTTGCCTCCTGGCAGTCTATTACGACGCTGAAGGTCTTTAGGAAGTCCATTCCCAAGCTGGCGTCGTAATCCAGCGTCTGTGTGACCCTCACGGAGATCTTTCCGGCCCCACCTCCTATCTCGATGATCAACGGCAGCCGTCCGATTATACCTGCTGAATGTCCTGTGGCACCTTTCATGGTGCCTTGGTATGACCGTACGCGGTCTTTGCATAGGGCAGCTATTTTTGGTCCTACAAAGGACTTGGTGGCTCCGGAATCGCATAGCCCTCGTACTCGCATCCCGTTCACCACAAAGGTGAAGTAGAACCTTCCGTCTTTCTTAGTTACACCGGCCGCTACTTCTTCCTCGTCTCCTCTTAGTCTTTGGGGTTTGGGATACCCCACTTTTTCTCAACGAATTTCTTTACTTCCTCCTGAATTCGTTTCGAGCAGTCGACCGTCTCGTCCCCCAGTCTGAATTCGCATTGGGCGGGCCAAGTTCGGAGGACCTGGTTCTTGACCTGCGGTGTCCGTTTCCCGACCACTGTGCCTCTAGATCACGGCACTGGTCGCACTCTCGGCGAATTGTCCCTCTACGTCCACACCCGTAACATTGCCGGGGTTCCAGGCACTCGCGCGCGAAGTGGCCTGTCCCGCCACAAGTATAGCACGTTCGCTCCCTCCGGGTTATCAGCGCCTCCCCCTCCTTGGACTTGAGGTCGGAGGGTTCGCCGGTGTCTGAGCCGGCGGCGGCATAACGAGTCCTCTCTTCGTGGACGTAAAATCGAGGTCCTCTCCTCGATGATGACTCGGGGCTCGTCGTATCTCTTGATGATGCCTATCTGTCTTCCTGGCTCTTCCTCCTCGATAAGGCCGAGTCTCTTTTCGGGCTGCCCCTTTTTTCGGTTCTTACTTTATCCTTCTCATTGGCGTGCTTCCGGTGCCTCTTCTTACGCCAGTCCTTCTTCTCTTCCGTAGACCTGCTGTCGCTCTCTACTGACGACGAAGATAACTTCTTCCGTTCGTCTCCAGCGCCGACCTTGTACAGACTTGCCCTCGGTCCCTGTTCCTCCTTCCGGACTGGGCCTTGTTGGCGGTAGCGACTATCCCACCGGGTGGTATCGTCGTAGTCCTTGCCCAGGGATTTCAAATCGGCGAAGGTAGTGCACTCTTTTACGCTCCAATACCTTCAACAGTCCGGTCTTAGATTACGAATGACTCGTTTTACTCGTAATTCCTTCGGTGGTGGCCTGCACATTTTCCTGTATTGGCCCTGGACGTCCTCCACGAACTCTAGCATCTTCTCACAGATAGTCACCAGAATGTCTTTGTCGTCTACTTCCTCTGCGAATCTTCTCTTAATGCGCTGGCTGAAGATTCTCCACGATCGGAGAGCGGAGGGGTCTTCTCGGATCCATGGTCTCCCTTGCCCTCGAATACTGCTGAAAGCACTTTCAGTACATCGGCTTCCTGTAGTTTTAGACAGTCGATGCACTCGCTTGTCAGGGTTAGGAAGTCTTCGTCTTGACTTCCGTCGAACTTGACACCCCATGAGCGCAGCTGCTTCAGTGTGTTGCTGCCTTGACGAGGATTGGTCACTTCGACCGTCGGCTCTGGTCGTCTCGTCTTCGTTGGAGCTAACGGACGTTGAACTGGCGGCCTAACTTTCGCGCCGCGTCTTCTTCGGTCGTCAGTGGACGCAAACATTCTCGGTGATTGTCCGCTTATTTCCTCCTCGGTCTCGTCTGTGAACAGTTCCCTTCTGGGCAACTTGTCCTTCCGACCTTTAGGTCGAGGTGCTATTACCTCATCCGAGCTATCCTCTTCGGGCAGTGCCCATGCTCCTTCCTCTTGATTCGTGCGCGTCAGCGGATACGCGCCAGTCTTGACCCCTGGGGTCAACATACGGCTCATGGGTTCTCCTGGAACTTGTGTTTTTTCATGGCCTGTCTGTGCAATCGGTCGACGTATGGCCGTGTGTAGACACGTTGGCGCTCCCCACGACACTCTCGAACCTTGTGCCGTTACGTTAGGCGATGAGAATGGCAAGAAAAAGCCGTCGTAGCCGGAGCCCAGATTGGAGCGGGATACAGGGATGGTACCAACGGGCGTGACGTCATCACGGAATGGGCTGTCGTCCACACGGGTTGCACATTCCCATAACCTGTAGCCATCGTGGTCACACAGGCTGTCGTCTGAGTCGTCGTAGTAACAACCGGGATTCCACTCGCCATGCATTCTTCTTTGTCCTCTTGAAAAGTCGCGGCGAAAGTTCGTCCCCCGAGACCCGTACGTTGACATGATCGGACTGATCACTCATGTCATTTTTATTGATGTCGCGGCTTTACTATGGTACGGTTGTACTTATAAATATCACTCACACGTCTCGACTTGATGCACTGACTTCCCACTCTTAAATCACTATCTCTCTTATTGATTCCAACTCTCCTACACTCACAACTCACGTGCATCCAGTTCCCTACAGCCGTACCCCTATTTTCCTTAGCGGTAGAATGACCTCGACGACTGATCCACGAACTGGCTATCCAAACGCGTCGTCTCACCCGTAGTTCGCGGCTCAAATCTACGCGATAACTCCAAAGTATGACTTTCCCAATTATCGGACCCTCGCACCTCGATCGCGCAGATTGTCCTGGCTTTACTATCTTGCAAGCTTTGAATACTTAATATTAAGTCCTATTATAATATTCTTAACCTAACTTAACTCTACTGATTTTCTTAACCTAAGGATACTTAATCTAAGGATCTTAAGGAAAAAAAATCGCTAACCGAATCTCCACAGGGACCCGAATTTACTCCGACTTGTGAAGGTCACTCTAAATGTAGAGATTCGCTCTTAAGAATTCTTGAATTATTTTTATTATTTCTCGAACTACTTAAATGTCTTATTAGACGTGAACTTTACTTCCTAGCCCGTCTCTATATACAGGGTCATCGAAAAGTATCGGACCCCCCTAATATCTTCAGTTAGAATGCACTTAGGAGAAAATGTCCAATAGCAAAGTTGTATGGTTTCAAGCGGGGAGTAAGATGATGACCTTGACTTTGACCTTGACCATGTCCTTCAAGGTCATTTCAAGGTCAATCTTATTTTTCTAAATAGAACCCCCTACATTTTATTGCATATTCTTATAGCTTATCTCGAGAGCTTTCCAAAACACTATAATAAAATATTTTTTTATTAAGTACTTTTTGAGTTATAAAGGTTTGAAGTTAACAATTTGTTAAGTGGTGTGCGAGTCCGACCAGTTAAGGCAAGAGTGGTGTGCGAGTCCGACCAGTTAAGGCAAGAGTGGTGTGCGAGCCCGACCAGTTAAGGCAAGAGTGGTGTTTGAGTCCGGCCAGTTAAGGCAAATTTAATTCCAATTGGTTAGCTTGGGCAAAATATTTAATTGTACCAAACAATTCACAATTGCTTGAAGCCGTACAATACTTTGCTATTGGACATTTTTCCAAAATGCATTCTTACTGAAAATATTAGGGGGATCCGATTAATGTATTTTCTTTAAACCAATTAATTGGTCTCATTATTCCGCGCACAAAAGTATTAAGGTTATGATTACTGAAAACTAAATAATATTTTACAAGATATTCTACATTTTGTGTCAAAAAATTGTTAACTTCAAACCTTTATAACTCAAAAAGTACTTGATAAAAAAATATTTTATTATAGTGTTTTGGAAAGCTCTCGAGATAAGCTATAAGAATATGCAATAAAATGTAGGGGGTTCTATTTTAAAAAATAAGATTGACCTTGAAATGACCTTGAAGGACATGGTCAAGGTCAAAGTCAAGGTCATCATCTTACTCCCCGCTTGAAACCATACACCTTTGCTATTGGACATTTTCTCCTAAGTGCATTCTAACTGAAGATATTAGGGGGGTCCGATACTTTTCGATGACCCTGTATATAATGGAGGTATCTCGAAACTCAAGACAAAAATAATAATTTTATTCACTAAGCCCGACACTCTATCTTCGCAGCAAGGATTCACTCACCAAAATCTGAAGTGACTAATCACTAGTCTTCCTAAAAGTGAAGGTCACCCTAATAATGGGAGATACACTGGAAGTACTATTTTCTATTTCTAATTAAAATTAAATTCTAACCCTTATTTAAACTGCTAATTTGCCTGAATAAATAGTGAAGTTCACTCTTATGATCGAGATTCACTCAAACAGTCTCGAAACGCTATTACTATAGTCCTATATTTTAAATTTCACTTAAACTTAGTGAACTTCACAACAAATATTGAAGTTCACTCCAGTGATCACTCTTCACTCAAAAGAAAACTTGTAAAGGAATTTTTATTTCCCTCTATTATTCGAAATTTACTCGGAAAATTTCGTACTTATTTAAATTCAGAAACCGGAAATTATTTCTCTAATAATCCGGATTCTCAAAAAAACAACAACTTACAAAATTTTACTAATTTCTCTTATTACTAGTGTTCACTTCATTCGTCCCAATTCACTCGTAGAATTTCGAACTACTTTATTTTATATACTGAAAATTATCACGAGTTATTAATTTTAATTACTAACAGTGACTTTACAAAAACTTAATAATTCCAATATTTACTTATCTTATTTTCTCTATTTTTAGCAAATATCGATTTGCTCACATACATGGAAAAACGGCAACGTCTCGAAAATTCGGCACGTGTTCCTGGTAATTATTTCCGTTGCACTTTTAAATTTAATTTTTAAACGGATTTGTACGCCAATAAGGCGGCCAATATGGCCGTTTCTTTTTCTGAGCACGTTTCAATATTGCGGCTTCATCGTTCACGCGGTCTGAAAATGGCCGTTTGCCTTTTTTTTTATATGCGCTTCCCTGCGCCTTAAGCCACATGTTGTAGCGCCACTTTATAATGCCGTTTCTCGCGGTATTAATTCTTCGGCGTTTTACCGCCGTCGTCTCGGGGCCGGCAACCGTCTCAGGTGGAGACTTTCACGTCCTCGTGGACGTTGCGCCATTTACGCGCCCGTCCGGACAATTATTTGCCCGAGCCCGGGTGACTCGGGGTCTTTTCTCGACCCGCACTCGCACTCACGAGAGCAAGGGGGGCGATTTCTTGCCACCTTCCGCGCCTGAAAAGGGGCTCAAAAACTCGCTGGGATTGCCATGCACTGCAATCCGTCTCTTTATCAACGATAGGACAGGATGCATGCAAGGGAGGGTGGTTGCATAAAATGACGTCTTTATTAATTGACATACTCAATATTATTATTTCTAATACGGCTCGAGGCCACTTACACTGGTTTCTCCTACACTTTTCGCACGGTCTTAGAAAAGAAGCAAGGCGGCTTCTGCAGGCCCTGGGGTCGTCTTCGGAATGGACCACTTCGTATTCGCTCCAAAAAAATGATTACTCCCCTCGCTTCAAGAAACTCTCAAAACTCGGATAACTCGCAAACTTCAAATTTCAGACAGCCGCACTCGTCCTCGCAATTAAATGGTCCGAGACCAGACTGACTTCTTGACGTCTCTTATAAAGCTCGTCGTTTCTTACCGACCACTCTGTCGGTATATTACCGTCCACTCAGTCGGTATTTTACCGTCTTAAGGTAGAGCTCCCAGGTTACGAGAGGAGTATTGTAACCGGCATGTTACAGTTGAAACTTATTATTTTCAAAATTTGGGGTAACGGTCGGACACTTGTTTTCGTATTTTGAAACAAGTACGAAAACAACTCCCGGAATAAATAATTACGTCCAGAGCCCTTATAAAATTAACAAACTTGTTTACCATTAGCCCGCAAGTAAACAAGTTGGCCCGGTAATAGCGAGGTGTTAGTAAACACACGCCTTGCTGTCCCGAGCCGTTGGAAAAAGAAAATAAAATTTGAAAAAATAGCAAATATATTTTCCGTCACGTGTTCAGATTTAAAAGGATCTTTAATCCCTGTAAAGAAAATTTTCAATTTGGATTTTGCTTGCTTTGAATATTTAAACTTTTGAACGATACTGAACTAACTTCAATTTTATTGTGTTATAAAAACTCACATCATAAATAAATCCCTATAACTAGGTGTATGTTAATTTCATAATTTCATAATTTCAGGAAATAAATAACAAGGTACGTTCGTAGATACGAAATTGAAAATAAAAAACTCGCATTGTTATTGTTCTGAGAACGTGCTCGCTGACGAGCCCTATTTACGTTCTCAACTTTAGCGATTTCCCCCTCCAGTCCCTCCCTCGTACCGCTCCAGGTAAGGACAAGCATGTTAGCAAGACAGCGTGACGCAATGGGCTGCGCGCATTACCGTACCTGGATATATACTGCGTTGTATTGAATAGTATTAATAAATACAGGGAAAATATTAACGAAAATTTTATCGATATTTTCAAATTTTTTTGTTAATAATAAGGTTTTGTTGTTTTGAAACTTAATCAGAAATTATCAAATACAAATTAAAAAGGATTTAAACCTTTCTTTGATTTTCAGTTTAGTCTCCCAGATTCAATTTCCAATAATTAGATTTTCAAATTTTGGAAAGTTTGGATAAATTTTGAATTTGTTTCACACACGTGGTTTTAGAGAATTAAAATTCACTTGCTATTTTTGAATTTGTTTTTCACTTTTGATTTTGTAACAAATTGCAAATAATACTACAGACAATTTCTGAAATTTAATTGGAAACATTTCCGGGAAGTACTCAAAGATTTTTGCGATTTACAAGTACAGGATTCCCCTTTGCCTTCAACGAACCAGAGAGCGACACGCAGCTCCTACGTTGATTCGAAAAAAATTTCGATTGATTATATGTGTCCTTATAATTTGTGGTAGTAGTATTTTCCTTAAGTTGCAGATCCCAGTGCAGCGAAGATTTTTCGAGTGAAAATAATGTTTCAGTTCCCCGTCGCAATTCGCGCTCCCGTATCTTTTTCGGTTTGCAAGAGGGCACCCGTCATTTCCTTATCAAGTAGTACGGGTAATTTTCGCTCGCTATTCGAAGTAGAAAGTTTTTGGATTTGGATTTCCCCTGTTTGATTTTGGGTTTATTTTTGGAATATTAGATTTTGATTCGCGGATACCATAATTCCCTTTTTCCCCCGAATTAACGTGGTAGCACGCCCTCTTTGCGTCGGATACAGAGGATATCCTGTTTCGGAGCAATTCCGGGAAATTTGTTTTTATTGCGTGGGTTTTGCATTATTTTGCTTTACGCCAGACAGTAGGTCGCTCAAGCAACGACCCAGGTAGCTCGACGTAGAACCTCTAGTTCCATCGCGTCCTTGAGAGGCGTCCGATCTTTTTGCGTCTCTCTCTTCAGTATTTGAGTATTTCCGGTAGTACTTAGCGATTAGATTCTGATATCTTCTCCCACTCCCTACCGTCACTCTTTCGTGGTTTTCTTAGTTGCGTTCTTATTGGTTATGTTAATTTCGGTAAAATGCATTCCTTCGTGCTTATCCCCGCTACTTCTCTAGGACTATTTTAGCCCGTCCAGATGGCAGTGCACGTACCCGGCCTCTACGGCCCGGGCCACCTAGGATCCCCGTAGAAGGGAGATGCCCACGTATTGCGATGGTGAATTCGCAGGCGTCCCATCGGATCCTCTTTCTGGCGGAAATGGCTCCGAGATACTGCCCCAGACCCGATTACTACTCATCTGCGAACAAGATTCGAAATCCCCGTTACCGACAATTAAAAAAGTGGAGTAATCATGATTCATCTAATTATTTCTGTAAAATTTGCGAATGCAAAAAAAGAACGGTACCGCAATAATAGTTCTGCATGCCCGCGTAGTAGAAGTCGTTACAAAGGTCCCTCGCGAATTTGCACCCGTTCATATTCAGCGTTTCGAATATAGCGCAACTCTCGGGCGGTAGCATAAAATAAACCCTTTGCGTCCATAAATTTAATCGCGCAGTAAAATTTTGATTTTGCGAACCCCCTTTTGAGTTTTGATTTTGCGTACCCCATTTTAGTTTTGATTTTGCGTACCCCTTTTGAGTTTTGATTTTGCGTGCCCTTTTGAGTTTACATTTGCGTACTTCTTTTTTTTTGAGTTTTGAGTTCGAGTCTTAAGTTTCGAGTTTGCATACTCCCTTGAGTTGGATTTGCTTAACCCCCTTAGAGTTTGATTTTGCTGTCGAATTTGGATTAAGTGCACTTGAAGTTTGAGCTTACGTACCCTTTTGTAGCGTGTTTAGAGTGGATATACATTTCGGCGAAAACATTGAGTTCTCCTTCCGTATTTAAAAAAAAAAGACTGCGAAGTTCGCGATAAACCGGATTTGATAGGTTAAGGTAATGACTAAACCATGCCGCAGCATAGCCCACGCGCGATCATGTAGTCGTAGGTGGCGGCACTGTTGTGTATTCACAGGCGCCCAGGTCTCCGTGTAGGACGTCCACGCCGCGCACGCCTCTCCCACCCGCACCATGACGCGAACGACGTTATGGTCTACGATCCCGTAGGACCTAGCTGCTGCACTAATACCTCGATTTTCGACGGGTTATACCGAAAATAATTGATAATTTTTGGTAATTTATATGATTTTGATAATTTATATGGAGTAACATCAATATACCTGTCCCTTGCGATGACGTTGGCCCTTGTGAAGTATTGTTACCCCCTGCTATATATGTATCGCGAAAGTTAGCGATTAAAGTTCGCGATGAATTCGTTTTTTTAGTCACTTGTTTTATATCGCGTTTATCTACAATGCTTACCGTCTCTCGCTTGAAGAGTTGATGACGATGGTATTAACTATACATATGATTGGTTGACCCGTTGCGTTATATTGCTGTCCCGGTCGTGCAAATAAATCGGGTATAACTCACCTGATGGTGTACATACATTCTCCCATGCCTCCGCACATTCATTCGATTAATTTCGTATTACGTTGAAATGTATGGTTTCAGAAAATTCTCTTCAGTTTGAGCTAGATTGCGCGTTTAACATTGATTACGCTAAGTCGTAACCTCTACTTAAATTTTAAGTTCGTTCGCGCCATTTAACTCAAACCATTTAAGCAATCTTGAGTCGCATTAACCGACCTAATGGTTCAGCTCAAATTAAGTGCGTTGAGGCATACCCCTTTGTTAGCATATTGCCCACGTGCATATCGGTAATGCCCCGAAATCATACACGTTGCGCCATCTCTGCGCGAGAGCGATAAGCGTGTACGTTCGGCCTTATCAAGACCAGTTATCGCGATAACAATTTTTAATTTCGCGGACTTTTATAGAGATTGGGTGCAAATTTACATCACCTGTGGCGTACTTTGTTTCTCAGTTCCTGTAGAAGTCCGTGAAGATTTCCAGTCAGATGAAATTTAACGCTCTCTCGGTGAACTGAAGTACCTCGCGGTCGATGTCCGAATTTCTCCCGCGAATCTTTTTATAGTGCCGCAAAAGCATATAATTATTGTAAGGAGATAAATAAACTTGGAAACGTGCATTAGGAAAAAATCTATTTCGCTTTTATCCAACGTGGGCCTGACCTCAATCCACCTCTCTTTCGGTAGCACCTATCGGACATTGTTGAAGATAGTGCATTGAACAACATTTGGCGATCCTGCCAGGATCTCACGTGAGTAAAAAGTGAAAAAGGTGGACAATTTTGTCAATTGTAACCTTTTTTAAGACGCTACGTTTTTTTGAAAGACGATTCACAAACATTAAAACCGGGACTGTTGTGCATATGGGAGTACCGTCTAAAACGTAAGTTTGAATTCAAAATTCAAACATCAACGTGCGCCTAAAAATTAGTGCGCGCTCGCTTATCGCAACCACGCGATCGGGCATCTTCGTCGATCGTCGGCTATATCCGAACAGACGCTTCGGAGCACTAGTCTCGACGTGACGTCACGGCGGGTGGATCGAGAGCCAATGCCATTCTCGCAATCTCCGTTTTGAAATTCGGCCACTTTCAGCCATGCGCACAATCTCGCGATTGTATTCGCATTCTAGTGTTACACGCACTAACACGCGACGCTACATCTCCGATTGGTGACGTCAGCAAGAAGAAGGTGTGAAACTCGCGGCTCCCTTCTTACGAGCTTCATTGCTTTGCAATACACGCCTGCTCGCTCAAGCATCTCAAGCTCCGCGACACCTTATCGGGGCGCACTTTGACAGCACCCAGAGCGCCCATTTGCGCACTTCGCTGTCTGCACTCTTCGTTCGTATTCTCGAGGCTTCCAGTGCGACGACAGCACCGAGCTCAAACACTTCTTTTCTTTACACAGATTGGAATTTATGCAATTGTTATAAACATGCATACTGGTAAAAGTATGTCTGAACCAATTGAGAAATACCACAGATTTAAACACTTGGTTGCCCTTTAGACTGACGCATTTACCTCTATTCATCGGGCAGCAACTCATCGTGCTCCAAACGCCGAATCTGTCACTCGAACAGGCTCGTACGCGGCTCGCCCTCATTCAGGGACAATGGACACCGATCGGCAATCGGCATGAACCTATGGGTGTCTACAAGTCAGATTCGTACTGCGCGACGCACGAATATTTTACTGAAGATTTCCTTGGGACATCCGAGGAGATATACGCTGATATGTGTGCAGGGCTCTCCACAGTCATCAGTCTCTAAGCGCCAACGACCTTGTCATCGACCGGCACAGCAGCCCCTCCAGATCGCATCGAGAATAAATGACGAACGCAAGTACCAGTCATCAAATTGCAAAGATTTTCCGGTAATTTTTTAGATTGGATCGAGTTCCGTGGTCACTTTCAGGCGCTCATCATAAAAGATTGCTCTTTCGATAATTTTCAGCGAATGTCTTATTTAAAGTCTTGCCTTGACGGCGACGCCGCACAGTGGGCCGGCGCGTAGACTACAGACGGCTTTTGAGGACAAAAATCGGTGCGGCGTGCAAAAACACCTCCAATCGATCTGATTTTTTTTTTACAAGTACTTGAAAGATTGTATTATAACGTTGCGTTGCATAAAATTACTTTTTTAGTTTCTAAATTTTGGAAAAAAATAGCGAAATTTGACTAGTCAAAAATTGCATTAAGGAAACGGAGTGTCTCATTAAATTTATAACTTCATAATTAAAACATATGCACTACACTTGGTATATAAGGTTTTTCGGCATTGCTGATTAAGAATTTGACGTCAGATTTCAAAAATTCAAAATGGCGGATCCAATATTGCGGACGATAATATTAAAATTCAGTCAGATTTACTTGAAACTCGTTACTCGGGGGTTTTCAAAGTCCCTGATTACGAAAATTTGTAAATTAATCAAATTCGCTTGAAACTCGTTACTCCGGGGTTTTCGCAGTCGCTTATTACGAATCTGAAGTCAGATTTGAAAATTTCAAAATGGCGGATTCAATATGGCGAACGAACAAATTAAAAATCAATTAGATTTGTTTGAAACGCGCACATTTGATAAAGGTGAGGCTCGCTAGCTTATGATAAAGTTACCAAACGCGGCTAGTCAAGAAGTCAATGTAGACAAACAAAAATCAAAAAGTATATGCAAGAAATTTATTGCTCACTTGTTACTACAGAAAAGAATAGAAATAAATGTTTTTGTACCTGCAAGATATTTAAATATTGCGAAATTTAGGTACAATCATTCTGGTATTTGGTATATACGATAAAAAAACGTCATAACCCAAACAGAATCGATGGTTTAATAAACGTTTAATTCGGGTATAACATATGGTAGTAACCCGGGATAAAAAACGTTTATAAGTTAGGTATAATTCTCGTTTACATGGCCGTCTAGAAAACGTTTACATATACCATTTTTTGAACGTATATTAAACATTAATCCTATACGTATTATATTCGCATATGAAAAATGTTTATAATACTGCTTTAATTAAAAAAAAAATTTTTTATTTTTTATATTACTATAATTTAACTTTTATACATTGATCTATTAGGTAATTTAGAAATTTTATAGTTTATCCACTAGACTACACTACGTGTCCGTGAAAAATAGTGTAATCTGAATAGATCAGGTCAAAACTCTGATCAAATCAGATCAAAACCTCTGATCAAATCAGATCTGTCCATACTTATATCTGAATTTGAATCAAAATTCATATACAATATTTTTTACTACTAAAGAAGTATACCGTAAGGTAGCTCAATATAGATACTTTGATCAATTATATTTGGTACTGCGACCCAAAGTTATTATTAAGGTGTAAAGAATCCACCGGGCTTATATAGGAACTCATGTAGATTCAACCACTTGTGAGAAAGTGACTGATCTGCTGATTCTCGCCGAATCAAAACCTCAGATCTAAATATATGCAATCTGATCTAAACAGATAAACAGAAATTATATCTGCTCTGATCAGGACAAAATGCTGATCAGAGCTTTGATCTGATTGGATACAGTTAGATCTGTTCTGATTAAATCTTGAAGCAGATCAAAAGTGATCACAATGATATCAGTTTTGATCAGATTGGATCAAATCATTTTTTCCCGAGTGATTATTGATAACTGCAAAGTTGGTGGTTTAGTTGAAAATCAATTCTAACATTATTGAAAGAATTTCGTTTATATAATATTATAACTATATTACAAATAATGTAGGTTTAAAAAACAATATTGTATTGACAACAATAAGTAATTGAGAAACTTTATTTCAAATTAATGTTAATTAACGGAAAATAACTACAAATAAACGTTAAATAAACATTATTTAAATATTCATGATAAATTTACGTGAAATAAAATGAATACTATGAAATATTTATAATTTGAACGAGTTCTAGTATAAATGTAGCACATATAATTGCCCTTTTGTTGACGACAATATTGTTTTTAAATAGTCTAATTTGATATTTTCAAACCATTTTTTTTTAATATATATTAATGCAATTTATCGGTACGAGTTGTACGCATTATGTTCATAAATTTTTGTACGGCATTAAAAAATTATTGTTTTTATTTCAGACAGCGTTTCAGAATATATTAATCTGAAATGAAATGAAGCACTTAATGCTGAGAAATAAATAATTTTTCATACCTAAAATGCAATACTATATTTCACATATAATATTTGTACATTTAATAAAAGCCATATAAAATATATTTCGTAAACGTATATGTCATATGTCACAATGATATAATTTTTTTACTTCGTTTTCATATTATATACACGCGTATCTGAAACAACCCTGACCTTATGTATCAAATATATTTATATTAAAGCATTATTGGATACGATTTTTATACGCATTATTGTCATATTTTTCTGTAGTGTTTCAAAAATTACTATTTTACATTTACAAAACGTTTTCCATTCTATTCTTTTGCGGAGAAATGAGGGATATATTATTTTAAAATAAATATGGCATATAGTAGTCCTTTTATTAACGTTTAATATATTCAGATAATAAACATAGTATATACATGCTTTTGGCTTGTTCTATTTTGACGAATTACAAACGTTTTTGATATACGTCTTCTTAAATGGAAAATTACGTGATTTTTGTAGGTATTATGTATGTAAACCATAATACTATATTTTATCAATTATATTTATACGTGTAATATTGTAATTTATACAACCGTCTTATAGACCTATATCCCCTAAACGTATATGTCATATACTTATAACATTTTTCTACCTCCTTTTCGTATAATATACGTATATTAAATAATTCTGTTCTGCTGGGAATTTTATTTTTGATATACTTAGTATATGTACTCTCTCAATTCGAAACAGTGAAAATTCACTGATTATTTGTGCATAGTCACTGACTGCGATAGTTAAAAAGGCGCCACGGAGAAACAGTGAAATTTCACTGATATACTCAGTGAATATTACTGTTATATTCAGTGATTCATTATCTATTAACATTTCTTTTTAGAACAATAAATTTCTTATATATAGGTTAAAAGTTTTGGGTATGCAAAGAAAGTCGAGGTGCTTTTTTCTAAGAAAATTTGTTTTAATTATTTTTTAAATTCGATTGAAAAACATTGAAAGTCATTCAATGGTAAAGAAAAAATAAAAAATATGTGACAAATCGATTAACAACACATCGAAATCACATCAGTCTTTTATAAAAAAAAGCTACAATTTGCAAAATATACCAACACCATATCGGTACATGTCTCCAAATAATATGAAGTAATATTTCGCGACGATTCGTGAATGGAAGCTCTCATATGTTTAAAACGAAAACCCACTTCGGTAACGGGTGCGTTCCCCGTGGTTATGATAATAACACTGGTTAATAGCAAAAAATCATCGTAGATACGAATGTAGTCTTACGAATTTTCGTGCTTAATCCATATTCGTGTATACAATTTTTTCATCACTGTACATTTTTTGAGATATCCGCCATTTTGTACCTTTAAAAGAAACACTTACAACTTAAAAGGAAAATCAATACAATACATGAAAATTTATCCATTTTTAGGATAAAAAAATGCGTATAAATGGAAGAAAAACACAAATTTCGAGTGCATAGTCCTATGGTAGGACAATCATACTTTAATTTCCGAGGTTGTGAGTCTATTTAAGTTAATTGTGATTAAAGATATGAATTTTTATCCGATAATATCAAGTAATTGGTAAATATAGTACATATGTGCACAGTAGCACCTAGTACGTAAATGGTATAAGTTCACATCGCAATATTCAAATAGTTTGTAACAGTTGTTAGGGACTTTAACATACATACACCATTTTTTTTAAATTTTTTTGCGCTCTTGTGTTTTTTTTTTGGCTACTTGCTATAGTCCTAATTTAAAGGAAAATTGGAAATACCTCTTCAATAATTGCTGAGCGCCAACTGTTAACTCTAGTGATTTATTCTTAGCTTTGAATCTTAAAAAACTTATCAGGGGATCCGTGTACACCAAAAGGTGATTTAAAGTATCCTCATTTATAGCTATTCGGTTTGTCATTCGGCTATGCGCTAAACGGGCATTTCGGAAGGTTTTGATGTTTCCTTCTTGACACTCCTCTGAGTACCATCCAATAGGTAAAAGGAATTTCTTCTCGATTTCACTTCCGTGAATCAAAATTTTGTGTACCGCGGGAGGCATTTTATACCATGGGTAGAACTGCGTACATAATTTACCAGTATCCAAAGAATACAATTGAAACTGATCAGTATCAATACTTTGACTGCAGGAAAGCACATGAAGACTGTTGTACAACCTTTTTAGGATCTCCCTGTTAATTCCAGTTACATCGGCTACTATGTCAGCATTTTTGAAAAATTCTCGAGCCACATTTCCCGTATTAGTCGTTCCACTACCTTGCTTGACTACATCAACTGTCAGACGTAATTTTGATCGCAACAATTTCTGGATCATTTGTTTACGTTCATTTTTCATTTTCTTCTCATCCGCAGTTCTTGCACAATATTGTTTAAAATCCATATTGTATGAAGCAATATGAAGCATGAATTCCAAACATCGAATCCAAGCATGTAATGTGGACAATCTAAATTTATAGTTATCTTCATACCATTTGAGTTCCAAGACGTGATCTAAATTATTGATTTCAGAAGGTCCCACGTTACATATATTACAACGGGATGAATTCTGTTTGTTCTGTAAGTGCATTACACACTTTGCCATCAATCATGGTGTAGGTCAAAACTTACTTCGAAGTTCATGTCTTTATAATTAAAGCAGTATGTCCTAACTTTGTCCAATAAATCCGAATAATGCTTATAGACCTTTTGAATACCCTCTAAAGTTTCTTTAATAAACTCAAATAATATAGGTCTACAATAGTAAGTAGAAGAAGGGTTTCATTCCGCCAAACGATACAATCCTCAGCAAGTAACTGAATTAGAGCAAATGCAACTAGGAATACAGACTTATCCGAACGACTGTCATTAGCTAACATATCTTCTTTCACGTCAATATTGGTTTCTTCGTCATTACAATCACTATTATCAGAGTGAAGAAAATCGACATCAGCATGCTTTTTACCTTGATTAGACCAAGATTGTCTGGTAGTTTGCTGTCCAGAAGCACCGTCCATTCCCCATTTTCCAACAAGAACCAGTTTTTTGTCTTGTAAATTTACAATCTGTTCTGTACCTAAACTCATAATTATACGTTTAGTTGTATGAGCTAGTGAGGAAATAAAATTAACCTTAGCTCCTGATTCGGTTACTCGAATATGATCGAGATAGCACTTTGTCTTTAGCAAGCTGATTTTTGTTATAGCTAGGATATTTAGTACAATACATATTTTTTTTCTCTATTCCTATTAAATTGGACAGAGAAGTCCCTGTCTAGATACTGTTTACAATTTTCAAGAAAAACATTTTTCATCCGTGCAGCTTCCATCCTTTTTTTTTAATGTTGGTACAAAAGATTTTATCAATTTTTCACGAATTATATGTATTTGATCGGCTAAAAAGAATTAGAAGAGTTAATACTGACTACTATTACATCTACTTTACTTTTAGGTGATGGCTCACTGTTCCATATAATATGACATAATTCCAAATGCTTAATTTTATATTCCAATATTGTAGGATATTGTATTAGGCTCGATGTTTATGCGCATGTAACGGTAGAACAATACGTATCACGTGATACTGTTTTCGGCGTTTTTGGAAAATCGCGATCGAGACGACAGTAGTTGTTCACAGTATGTCGGATAGACATGTCAAAATCTACACTAGAAATATAAACTTATTCGCCCGTTAATGAGTACATTATTTCCTTGCTCAATGATACCAAAATCACTACAATATCATTCGACGAATAATGAAAATAAATAAACGCCAAAATAGATAATAATTATCATAGTTCTCTCATACGTTCTACATAAATTACAGCTATACCGAAACCGAAAACCCACTTCCATCACGGGTTACGTAGAAGCGCGTTTCAGCGTTTGAAAATATAAATTCGTAATAAGCGACTCCGAAAACCCCGGAGTAACGGGTTTCAAGCGAATTTAATTAATTTTCAATTTTTTCGTCCGCCATATTAGATCCGCCATTTTGAGTTTTTGAAATCTGACGTCAGATTCTTAATCAGCGATGCCAAAAAACCTTATATGCCAAGTGCCAATGTATCTTTATTGCATTCACTTACGTGTTTACAATTTTTTCGACTTCCACTCTTCTCCATTTAATTTTCTGCATTCTGCAAACATTCCTTGCTTTATTTGCTTACGCCTACCCAATTTCATTCATTCTGTATGCATCCATTCATTCCTTTCTTCAGTATGCATTAATTCATTCCTTCATTCTTTCATTCATTCATTTCTTCATTCATTCATTTATTTATTCATTCATTCATTCATTCAATTTTCTCTCTCCTGTCTTAATTTTTCTATCATTTCCATCCATTCATATCCTCGTCCATCCTCATTCAATACCTCAAAATTTGCCCTGACTTTCTCCTTTACCAGCTCACATTCTCTCTTCAGATGTTGTACATCCTCTCTTTCCTTTCCACACAATCTACATTTTTTTTCTTCTTCATTCATCCAATATTTATTCCCTCTCTCTTCATTTCCACATCTCCACCTTGCTATCCTTACCATCTTTTTCCCTTCCTCTTTTACACTCCTTCTTACATACTCAGGTATTCCTATTGTCTTCTCATAATTCTTGCATGATCTTGTTCTTCTTACCATTTCTCCTCTTTCTTGCTCGTCCGCCTCTATGTCCCTTTCCCTTACTCTTTCCCATTTGCTTTCACCGTACGCCTGAATGCTTAGCTAACTCTCTCCTACTCTCCACATATAGTCTCTTCTCTCTATACTTTCTTTTGTCCATTCTTTCATTTCCTTTTTCTCTTCCTCCTTTCTTCTCTCCAGCATGCATAGTTTTCCAATCTCTCCTCCTTCTCCCTTCTGTACCTTTTCCTCCCATTTTCCCGCTCGCCACCCCGTTTTAACTCTCAGTTTATTTCTTTTTAATTCCTCTCTCACTATGTAACCTGGAGTCGTCCTTTCCAACCCTAAAACCCATTTCAAGTACTTCTCTTGTATCGCTTCTATTTCCTTCCATTCCTTATACCCCCATATCTCTACTCCGTAATACAAGATTCCCTTAATAATACTGTCAAAAAGCTTTAGCCTCCATCTAACATCTCCCTTAAATTTTCTCTCTCCATAGCTCCATACCCATCCCATCGCCACTCTAGCTTTTAGTCCGGGAGGTAACGACATATTTCATTACACCATTTCCGCAAGCTTCATTTTTTTTATACGAGTTATGCATATAGTAACTAACAGTAATATGCAAGTCTGCCTGCGTATCCTCGTTGCAGGGGTTTACAAAAGGGTTACAAACACAGCAAAAAATTAAGAAAAAAAAATTATTTTCGCACGCATGAAACTGATAATGTGTATCATTTGAAACATAAGAAACTAAAAAATTATCGTCTGCCACTTAAATAGCGTTGCAAAAGTCGTCTGCCACTTCATAAAAAATCGCAAAAAAAAAAAAAAAAATTTATTTCCGCAAGTATGAAATTAATTACAGTGCTTCTTTTCATAGTACAGTACACAAAAAAAAATAATCTGCCACCCATAAGACATTGCTAAGGTCGTCTGCCAAGCCGATAAAGTTGCGCTCGGCATAGAGAGCGAGAGTGCCTCAACTACGACGCTGCGTTTGTATCTGCCTGAAAGACGATTATTGCAGTTCTTAAGTGTTGAACAACTATTGTGAAGTTATTTTATATACTAGGCCACTCTCTAAATCTGTATAAGTTAAAAATGTACGAATTCAGAAACGAAGAGCGTAATCATTTTTACTACTAAAACATAAAAAACTATTAATTCGATAATCAAGGTCAATTTTGTCCATAATTTGTTTTTGATATATTCAGTTGCTAATATCAGATTAATGGAATTTTACTAATAAATTAGTACATGTTTTACAGTTTACTATTGAAATATTACTAAAATTATTTTTGTTTGCTAGTAAAAATGTACTAATTGGAGAACATTTGTTCACTGGAGAAATTTTAAAGATATAGCTCGCTTCATTACTTACTGCGTCTATATGAGTACAACATTAAAGTCATAATATAATTAAAATACCATTGATAATCTTGAAAATTTAACAGCTGCACTGTATAGAATTAAATGAATAATGAGATCTCGCATTCAAATCAAATATTCAAAAAAAAATTTTCAATAAAAAGACTTCCAGTATCGGCCTGAAAGAGTATAATTGCTGCTCAATTCATTCTTGAATGATTGTCATGAAGTTGAATGACATTTAGAAGTTCTTTTGTGCGTTATTTTTTTATTTACGTATTTAATGATAGCGATGTGGTTTTATGGTAGTAATTTTATAATATTTCTTCCTGGTCATCATGGTCAATAGAACTATCTGTTTCATCCAATCTTTCATTGAAATCGTCAACATCCGAGTTGCAAAATTGAGGATCTTCTTCCTCGCCAGACTCGTGGTACTGATCTGTAAATATAATAATTCATTAATGGCTAGATAATTATTTTAATATAAATTGTTATAATTTTTTTGTATTATCCTTATATTTTCTTCCGAGTCAAGAGCTATGTCATCGATGGATTTTGGAAGTTGATCCCCTTCGAACCATAGGAATATATATTTCCCGTTTGATTCTTCCCAACTATAATCAGTGGGAGAAAATTCTATGGGCTGCGGGAGATAAGCATGCCTCTAAAGATGTACAATATATGCAGTTCGTTTTAACTGCTTTTGCAGCTCTGCTTTGCAAGGAGGTAATACCGCTCTATCGACATTTTTTGCATTGGTTTTGAAAATTGCATCACCTTGATTTATTTCATATGATTTTGAAAAAAGTGCTACATGTGCCTCATTGATGTCACTAATATTTTTCAATCCGTACATGCGGCATACAAATTCTTCCAATGTTTTATAAATTGTTGACAATTCGCCAGTATATATATTATCGATGTTTTCAAACGCATTTATATACCTTTTACAGTTCTTCAAGATAGTAAATGGACGATTTTTACCCTTTCGATAAAAAGATAGATTATAGTCGCAGCCTGTCAGTGTGTGGAACGCTGGTAACGCATTACATAATTTAGTTCCTAACTGATCGTATAATTTACTGACATTTATAAATCTTTGCGAATTCCCGACGCCAACATGCATCCACAACTTTACGTCGTTTCTTACGTGTGTCATATTGCCCAATAATATGATAAGGATGTCAGTATCTGAGCACCGCACAACTACATTTGATTCACAATCGATGTTGCTTATGTGTTAAGTAATTTTCGTGTCAGCTTCTTCGTGTTGGGGACATGATAAAACGTCATCGAGTGTTTTTTGAACTGTTCCATTAACAACTTCATATTTATAACAAGTCTCGTAGTTTAAATATAAAACTTTATTTTCAATAAACGTTGAGTAATGATTTGATTCCCTGTCAGAAATAAAAAAATTGACTAATGCCTTTTTAAAATTAATGTTTTTTAATTCCGAACAAAAATCCACTGGGCGCTTTTGATCTGGTCCGCGGATGTAAAAAGGTCGATCTTCTTTCGAGCCTCGCAATAAATGTTCATTGTCTTTTATAGATTGTGAAATGAACTGATCGAATGTGACAATGATCTCATTTGCTTTCTCAGACGTACACATGTTCAGGAATTTATGTGAAATACCACCAAAAGTTAGCGGAATATCTTTCATTAAATGCAAAAGAAAAAAACCATCATGAACAATGGTGTCAGTATATGGTGGTTGGTCTTTATCTGTATATTTTTCCAATAATTTAAATAAAGTTGATTTATCAGTTTTACAGATAGAACCATCAACATGGCAGAGTGAGAAAGGAATTGGAGTTAATGGATATGTTAAAACTTTATCAATATCTAATGTTTTTTCGAGGGAAATTCGCAAAAGATGACCAAATAAATCTCGCTGCATACGCACTTCAAGAATCTTTCCAGAGACAGATACTTTTTTTTTCTCAATAGCAAAAGTTAAAATTTTATTTCTCTTTATACTTTTTTCAAACCTTTCAGCATCTGTAGAACAGTCTTGTATAAAATCTAGTCGTTGTTTATTGCCATTTTCTATTACGTGTATTAAAAATTTTCTATTTCATCTTTAGCTGCTTGTCCAGTGGAAATGTTGTACAAACAATTTTTGTCTAAATCAGCCGCGAAGGGATTCACATTTTATTTTATATTTGCAATCAACTGTTGTATCTGAAAGGAGTTCGATTTTATTCTGCTTTTTTCTAAGTCTGCGGTTATATCTTGAGGTTTTCTTAGTCCTACGTAATCCATAACGTGACTAATTATTGAGGACCTTATACTGTGGCTTTTACACCAACGCAGTCTCGCTGACACCGAATTTGTTGTGTGAACAATCCCAGTTAATCGATTAGCGGCATCTGCATTGATGGTTTTGTAGCGGAAATACGAAATCGTTTCGTTATAATTTCGTTTTTTAAACAATAGCTACTCCCGAAAGATCCGAATTGGAGCCCGATTCGTTTTGGAGCGCGCTGATTGGTCCGACGCAACAATTAGTTGCAGAGTATGTTTTATTTTATGGGGCATTTTATTATCAATATTTTAATTGAGTATATTAATAAAACTACAATAAAAAAAACGGTAGTTTCGAACAGGTGAGATATTAACGGGACGAAAACAATAACAAAGCATTGTTATGCGTTCGGTGTTACAAACAATAACAAAACATTGTTATGTGACACACGAAAATAATATATAATTATAGTTTAGAATAATCTGTATAAAGGCGAAATTACTCGAATTATTTAAAACCGTTAATTTGCGTAATTAAATAAAACGAACACAAAAAGGAAAAAGGTAATTTATTTCATTGTTCAATAATTGTTTACGCGAAAGTGTTCGAACGCGCTGATTGGTGCTATGTCAGGAGATCGGTTAAATCGCGAAACGTTCTGATTGGCGCGGTAGCGCACGCTTTGTGGCTATATAAATCCGCGAGTTAAGTCGCGAAACATTCATTCCTCTGCGAGAAGGCGACAACGAAGGAGCTCTCCGATTACGGGAACTAACTTTTAAATCAGCCCTTTTAAGGGCTAATTGAAGCAGTTCTATAGATCTACGGAACGACATCTCAAGGCCATTCGATTTGGTGTGGCGGCTGGGAGAACATTCCAGGACGATAACTCCGAACATATCAGTCAACCAGCAGCGGTCCGGAGGAGTCCAGGTCTCGACAGCGAGAGGAGCGTGAAGCTTCCGTCCACCAGCTACCGACAACCACGAAGCAGACATCCGCGCACTTGTTGGTCTGCTGATCACGGTGTCGCCAATCAGACGCAGCGAGTCTGCTGATTCGCGTAACGTCTTCCAACAACGGGCCACCAGCTTCATCCAAGGTGATTATCCAGAGCCGCGCAGAGGACTTCAAAGAGCAACGGTCTGCTGACCGGCGTATCCACCCGGGATACGTACCTGGTGAGGGAAATTGGGTCTGCGGAGCTGATCTTTCCAAGATCCATATCGCTCCATCAAACCGCCCCATAACCTTTTTATTTGCGGATATTTTCATATTTGTTTTGTGGGGATGCGCGTCCCACTTCCGATTGTTACACGTGCACAGGTCGACGCTCAGATTCGCGCTGCTGTCCGAGCACGTTCCGCGCGGTTATGTCTGGTCGACGCTATCGCAGAATCGCATCGTTCGACTAACCTTATGATTAATATTCCTTCGGTTAATATTCCGCCTTATCCAGAATCACTTTGCGGAAGTATAGATTCCTGTCCGCGAGAACTCTATTGTCTCCTCATTGGCAGCCCGCAAAGATTGACGCGGAATACATTTCCACTCCGACTTATCTATTGGCTACCGGTGTATCTCCTGACGATCCTCGTTTGTGTCCGGTTCTCGCTCCGACCAGAAAGGAGATTAAAAAAAAGGAGCCACCTACTTGGCCGTATCGGAAACAAATAACTCGTGCGCTTCCGTCAATCGGTTGGAAGACTGCTCCGGTCCAGAAAAATTATCGCGTGGAGTTCGAGAATATTGATACGGTGGTACTCAAAAAGATCCAACGAAAACGCGAAAGTAACTTGCGTAAAAAACAGAGACGGGAGTATCGCAAAAATATGAGTAGCGTTCCAAAAATGTAATATTTAATATAAGCTACATATCCATTTATCATGAAAGAAATATCCATTTAATTTAATTAATAAATCTAAATTTAATTTGTGTTGCTAGTTAATTGATTTTCTGTATCCGAATTATCTCACTTGTTCCGAACACGTAAATTAAGAAATTATTTTTCGACTCTTACATTGCTGCTCATTCCATTTCGGACCAATCAGCGTGCACCACATCGTTGGGAGTTTCAATTTCGGTTCAACGCTTATTTCACATACTTCACATTCGGAGGATAATTCGACATTGGTGACCCCGAGTAGGGACGGTTTAAAAGATGGCTGGTACGGGAGTCGATGATACGCGTATGGAAATTTCGGTTCCAACGTTGGATACTTCGGTTCGGAATCAGATAGGATTATTTTCAAATCCGTTAAATACTGGCGTCACGGTAAATAAAATTGGTGTTCATGTCCCACCTTTTTGGGTCGAAGACCCGGAATTGTGGTTTGTGCATTTGGAACAATAATTTGCATTGGCGCAGATAACGTCGGAGGACACTAAATATGCCCATTTGGTATCTCACCTCGAACATAAAGTAGCTGCTGAAGTCGCGGACGTGATTCGAGAACCCTCTACGTTACAGAAGTATTCAACATTGAAAAACGCTCTTGTTCAGAGATTAACCGTTTCGAAAGAGAGAAAACTTAGGATTTTGTTAGAAGGGGAAGAAATAGGAGATCGAACTCCCTCGGCCTTTCTACGACGACTTAAAATGTTGGCCGGTGCACCAACGCCGGTGGAACTAATTCGCACTCTCTGGTTAAGCCGATTGCCCGAAAACGTACAACCAATTTTAATATCGCAAGCGAATCAGGATTTGGACGCATTAGCGGCTACAGCAGATAAGATCTGTGAAATACCGAGATTTTCAGTATTGGAAATAACTAATGCGTCAACATCCCAATCGGATACGGAAATAAACGCTATCGGAGCGGATATAAACGCGTTATAACTAATAAAATTCACGAATTAGTTAACATGCGAGAGTATCCTAAACACGACCGCGACCAATCACGTAGCAAAAACTCTAAACATAAATCTCGCGAACCGGAAAGACGTAGTTCTTCAAAATCGAGAAATCGAAACGGGTCACGTCGTAGGAACGAACCAGAGAGTGGGATTTGTTGGTACCACTGGCGTTTTGGGAGACATGTACAAAAATGCAGGCCACCGTGCAAATTTCAAACGAAAAACTTACCGGTCGAGCTGGAAACGCGGCAGTAGGTTCGACAAACTCTTCAGGCCGTTTTTTCGTAGTCGATAAGAGGACGAAATTGAAATTCCTAATCGATACGGGAGCGGAACTGTGCGTCTTCTCACACAAATTTAGGAAGCCAGATACGTATGTCTTAGAGGCGGCAAACGGAACTCCAATCAAGACGTATGGCTTTCATATCTTAGAACTTAATCTAGGATTGAGACGAAGCTTTGTTTGGAGATTCGTTGTGGCCGATGTTATGCACCCAATCATCGGTGTGGACTTTCTTGCGCACTATGGTTTGCTGGTTGATGCGAAAAATAGATTATTGTTAGATCGAATCACGAACCGTCAAATAATAGCTTTCGATGTAATGCATGGAATCACAGAAATTAAGATTCCAAACGTGGATACGCGATATAAAGCTATATTAGATAAATTTCCGAATATAACTAAACCTCCGGGATTAGAAACGGACATCAAACACAAAACCGTTTATTACATCGAAACTTTTCCGGGACAGCCAATCACAGCTCGCGCTAGACGTTTACCCCCTGATAGGCTACTCCCTGCGAAAGAAGAGTTTGAACTAATGGCGCGATTGGGTATTTTACTGAATGATGCATTGAGGGGTCATGGCATGAAGGGAAATACACCAATCAGGTGGACGAACGAATGTGAGGAAGCATTTGAAAGGACTAAACGGGCATTAGCAAACGCGACTTTATTAGCTCATCCTGATATCGATGCACTAATGGCGATTATGGTGGATGCCTCAGATTTCGCGGTAGACGCTTCATTGCAACAACGAGTTGATAACGATTGGCAACCACTCGCGTTCTTTTCAATAAAATTTAATCCAGCACAAGCTAAATATTCCACTTATGGTAGGGAACTTCTTGCCATGTACCTTTCAGTGCGTCACTTTAGAGAATTTGTCGAAGGACGTCACTTCGTTATTTTTACGGATCAGAAACTACTAACTCATGCGTTTAAACAGAAGTTAGGGAAATGTTCACCGAGACAGTTTAGGTATTTAGATTTTATAGCGCAATTTACTACCGACGTTAGACACATCTCGGGCAAAGACAATGTCGTTGCAGACGCGTTATCACGAGTCGAATCGATTTCGGCACCTGTCACTGTTAGGGAAATCGCAAACGCTCAAAAATCGGATGACGAATTAATGGCAATTCTCGCGAACCAATCGAAAACGTCATTACAGTTAGGGTTGGAAGGTATCCCAGGGGAAGATTTTAGAATCTTCTGCGATATAAAGACCTCTATTCCGAGACCGTTCGTACCGCAGCAGTTCAGAAAACGAATAATTCAAACATTACACGGTTTGTCTCACCCGGGAATTCGCGGAACAACAAAATTAATTACTACACGATACGTATGGCCTAATGTGAACAAAGACGTCAAAGATTGGACAAAAGCTTGCATTCCATGTCAACGTTCAAAAATACATAGACACACAATGTCAGAACTAGGTACGTTCTCAAAAATTACTGAACGATTTGCTAGCGTGCACGTCGACATTGTGGGTCCACTGCCGGAATAACGAGGCTATAAATATTGCCTTACATGCATGGATAGATTTACTCGTTGGCCGGAAGCAATTCCAATCCGAGACATTACCGCAGAAGAAGATACAAATGCATTAGCATTGGGTTGGATCGCAAGATTCGGTGTTCCTGACAAGATAATTTCAGATCGCGGTAGACAATTTGAATCTGAACTGCTGGGTAGCCTAATGAGATCGTTTGGAATTGACAAATTACGTACGACCTCTTATCACCCTCAGGCCAATGGCATGGTGGAACGATTCCACCGGCAATTGAAGACTGCTATAAAATGTCATGAGAACGAGTCGTGGGTCGAGGCATTACCGGCGGTATTATTGGGCATTAGATCCGCGTTTAAGGAGGACAGCCAATCAATATCCGCCGAAATGGTATACGGAGATTCGTTAAGATTACCAGGCGATTTCTTTCATAGTAAAAAAGATTCCGATTTCGATGCGACTAATTTCACGAGTCGCCACCGAACCCGAGCAACATGGATCGCAAACAATATTTGTCCATAAAGATTTGAAGGTAACAACGCATGTTTTCGTTCGGTACGATGCGGTCAAAAAAGCTCTACAGAAACCGTATGATGGACCATATGAAGTATTAAAAAGAAGAACGAAAACATACGATGTTAAGATTAAAGGAAAACGGGTAACAATTTCAATTGATCGGTTGAAACCCGCGTATATCTTTTCACATGTAGAAGATGAACCAAAGAATACGAACGTTTCGGACCAAATGCTCCCTCGTACAACGCGTTCAGGACGTAAAGTTCTCTTTCCGGATCGTTATATCGCGCCCGACTTACGGAAAAGCAAAATATTCTCTTCAGTCGTAGGCTAGGAAGGGGGTATTGTAGCGGAAATACGAAATCGTTTCATTATAATTTCGTTTTTTAAACAATAGCTACTCCCGAAAGATCCGAATTGGAGCCCGATTCGTTTTGGAGCGCGCTGATTGGTCCGACGCAACAATTAGTTGCAGAGTATGTTTTATTTTATGGGGCATTTTATTATCAATATTTTAATTGAGTATGTTAATAAAACTACAATAAAAAAAACGGTAGTTTCGAACAGGTGAGATATTAACGGGACGAAAACAATAACAAAGCATTGTTATGCGTTCGGTGTTACAAACAATAACAAAACATTGTTATGCGACACACGAAAATAATATATAATTATAGTTTAGAATAATCTGTATAAAGGCGAAATTACTCGAATTATTTAAAACCGTTAATTTGCGTAATTAAATAAAACGAACACAAAAAGGAAAAAGGTAATTTATTTCATTGTTCAATAATTGTTTACGCGAAAGTGTTCGAACGCGCTGATTGGTGCTATGTCAGGAGATCGGTTAAATCGCGAAACGTTCTGATTGGCGCGGTAGCGCACGCTTTGTGGCTATATAAATCCGCGAGTTAAGTCGCGAAACATTCATTCCTCTGCGAGACGGCGACAACGAAGGAGCTCTCCGATTACGGGAACTAACTTTTAAATCAGCCCTTTTAAGGGCTAATTGAAGCAGTTCTATAGATCTACGGAACGACATCTCAAGGCCATTCGATTTGGTGTGGCGGCTGGGAGAACATTCCAGGACGACAACTCCGAACATATCAGTCAACCAGCAGCGGTCCGGAGGAGTCCAGGTCTCGACAGCGAGAGGAGCGTGAAGCTTCCGTCCACCAGCTACCGACAACCACGAAGCAGACATCCGCGCACTTGGTGGTCTGCTGATCACGGTGTCGCCAATCAGACGCAGCGAGTCTGCTGATTCGCGTAACGTCTTCCAACAACGGGCCACCAGCTTCATCCAAGGTGATTATCCAGAGCCGCGCAGAGGACTTCAAAGAGCAACGGTCTGCTGACCGGCGTATCCACCCGGGATACGTACCTGGTGAGGGAAATTGGGTCTGCGGAGCTGATCTTTCCAAGATCCATATCGCTCCATCAAACCGCCCCATAACCTTTTTATTTGCGGATATTTTCATATTTGTTTTGTGGGGATGCGCGTCCCACTTCCGATTGTTACACGTGCACAGGTCGACGCTCAGATTCGCGCTGCTGTCCGAG
This sequence comes from Trichopria drosophilae, assembly GCA_030407085.1. Lineage (NCBI taxonomy): Eukaryota > Metazoa > Arthropoda > Insecta > Hymenoptera > Diapriidae > Trichopria > Trichopria drosophilae. The sequence continues at coordinate 65,358,522 of CM059582.1, read as the reverse complement.
CACGTTCCGCGCGGTTATGTCTGGTCGACGCTATCGCAGAATCGCATCGTTCGACTAACCTTATGATTAATATTCCTTCGGTTAATATTCCGCCTTATCCAGAATCACTTTGCGGAAGTATAGATTCCTGTCCGCGAGAACTCTATTGTCTCCTCATTGGCAGCCCGCAAAGATTGACGCGGAATACATTTCCACTCCGACTTATCTATTGGCTACCGGTGTATCTCCTGACGATCCTCGTTTGTGTCCGGTTCTCGCTCCGACCAGAAAGGAGATTAAAAAAAAGGAGCCACCTACTTGGCCGTATCGGAAACAAATAACTCGTACGCTTCCGTCAATCGTTTGGAAGACTGCTCCGGTCCAGAAAAATTATCGCGTGGAGTTCGAGAATATTGATACGGTGGTACTCAAAAAGATCCAACGAAAACGCGAACGTAACTTGCGTTGAGTAGCGTTCCAAAAATGTAATATTTAATTTAAACTACATATCCATTTATCATGAAAGAAATATCCATTTAATTTAATTAATAAATCTAAATTTAATTTATGTTGTTAGTTAATTGATTTTCTGTACCCGAATTATCTTACTTGTTCCGAACACGTAAATTAAGAAATTATTTTTCGACTCTTACATTGCTGCTCATTCCATTTCGGTCCAATCAGCGTGCACCACATCGTTGGGAGTTTCAATTTCGGTTCAACGCTGATTTCAAATACTTCACATTCGGAGGATAATTCGACATTATCACGTCAGGGTCACCAATGAAGAGGTAATGTTGCATTACCTACTTCCGGTATGGCGGAAATCTACCATACCGACAGTGGCGGATAATGCAGACCACTGTGTCGATCGTTTCGTTCCGGTCCCCACTACTGGACTCATCAGTAAGGCGACGTAGTGGGGCCCTGCCTTATACGATCCAGAGGAAGAGTGGAAATTGCGGGCTTATATATGAAAGTTGTGCGATTGCTGTCGCTTGCGAGAAAGGAGTTCGACGGCAGTCGCCACAGTTTGTTCCAGTGTTAAATCCACTGGTTGTTTAGAAAACATTTTGTTTGTCCGCTTAACCCCAAACGAGCCTTCCTGAAGTTGTAATTTTAACCCTGGGTGCGTGTCATTTATTTTTAACAAATTATCGTAATATTTTCTACTTTAAGCAAATGCGAAAGCATCCATACAAAATTAATTTTTTTTAAATTATCCAAATTATTCGGAATAGGGGTATTTATTACATTTAAAATTTCAACTAATCGTAGTTTTTTTGCATAAGATTCTAATTCATGATTTATTGTATCGTAAGTTCGCCTTCGCTTCCTTGGCTAGTCAGAGTTGTCAGCCTGTATAATATATTATAAGACATCGCTACTGTTTTGATCAATATCAGGTATATTTTGATAAATTATACCGATGGTATCGTGTAATGTATCCTTGCCACTTGGCGTGTCTACAAAGCGGTCGAAATTATTAAAAGCAAGACCAGTGCACAAATTTGTTCTTCGTAATATGTCTTCGGGACAAATTTCAGTTCGACTACTGGCTGCTAATGTAGCTTCTGTTTCTAATTCTTGTAAAATAGTATAACCACAACAATGTCCATATTTGTTTAAAATATTAACGATTTTTTTTGCTGTTCGTCAATCCCTTTATTGCCAAACCGAGCGTTATGTGTTTTGATGGTTTAAATTTACCATTGGTTACTGCGTAAATCAAATCAGATGAAAAAGATACGCTGAGTATTATACTATTCCTACTTCTTCTTCTGCGATAATTTGATCCACAGAGTACTGTCTCATAAAAATGTATCAGCGACGCTGGTAAGGCACATTCTCCCTTTATCAAAGCACTCGTTTTTAATTGATCCGGCAATGGCTGACGTTCTACTGCTTTAATTTCGTTTCTTAGAATAAAAGCTGCTTTTTGTAAAATGTCATTTTTTTCTAACATGTCGAAATCATTATTTTTTAATAAAACTCCATTATATGGCATAACAACTTTTTTACTTTTCCATGTGACTATGGCAATTTTTTTCGAAAATGTTTGCATTCATTTTTCTTCTAAATGAAAATTAGCTTCTAAATTTATAAACAAATTATCACGCTCATGTTTTTCACATGCTTTTCCTAAAGTGTCGGTGTACAACTGTATTAAAAGATTTAAAAAAGAACTACTATTTTCGTCAATGATGTGTTCCTTAATGTAAGAACACACTTCGTCATAAGCAGTTTTATGAACTTCTCGTAAAATATGCCACTTTGATTTTGGTTATTGTGCAGTTATTTGTGATTCTAACTGATATTCATAATTTTGTTTACACACTTTGTGATAAAAAATTATTTTATTTTTTTCACATGCATCATTTATTATTGAAACCAGATTAGAATCGTTCTTTTTTGGGCAACAGATTTTATGGCATCTTCCGACACGCACCTATGCAATATTAACCGATGACTTTTAAAAGATTTGCGCGCCATACCACAAAAAAGACATCGTTTATTTTCATTTAAATCCTTTGATGACAATGATTGTAGATATTTGTCAGAATTCTGTTCTTTTTGCACAATACCACCAGAAATTGCTTCATCGGAATTTGAATCATGTCTATCAAGATTTTGAATATTAACATTCATATCTAAATCACAGCTGTGCGGCACGTCTTCACCAGTACAAGTCTCGGGCGAAGCAAAATTTACGCTGTAAAATAATATTCAACATTGAACTATATGGAATAAATTTTTATGAGTATAACAGTGCATATTTTAAATATTGGTTCCCTTATAGGAATCATTTAAAATGGAATTTAAAACAAACTTACTATTTTTAACAAGAATATAATTTTAGTATTTGGTGATATTTAATCACACGTGTTAGAAATAGAATCAAACAGTAATAACATAAATTATACTTTTTAAAAGAATAAAACAAATTTGATGCAAAAAAAATTATATTTTTAAATGTTGTAGATTTCAATTACATAGATTAATCGTTAAAGTCTTATCACACATACTTTGCCTTTGATGTTGATGCATGTGCCTTTTTGACGTCATAAATACTCTCTTGTACACGTACACTGTAAAGCATAATATTTACAATATAGTTTTGACGTCCCGTAGGAAAACTTGCAACTATGCATTTAAAATTACAATATACATAGAAACATGCTACTTTTCTTAACCCGTCAACGCCCAAGACGGCATAGAATTTTGACGTTTTGCATCTACTTTGTTTTCATACAAAGCGTCAATGAATTTTTTTAAACGTCCATACCCTGTTGTATTCGGGTGTGCTCTTTCCGAATCTGTAATCCATTTTCGATTATATTAAGTCGTTCTTCCAATGTGGCAGCCTAAATGCAAAAAGATGTGAAAATATCTTCTTTTCCGGAATAAATACTCAATATTTTATATGAAAACGTAATTAGTAATGATTTCTACTAATAAATAGTTAAAAACTACTAATTCATTAGTCAAATTTTACTAATTCCAAATTAGTAATTTTTTTCTTTTATTTCTTAGTACTAAAAAGAATTAGTAGAATTTGACTAATGAATTAGTAGTTTTTTACTGTTTGTTAGAAAAAATCATTACTAATTCAATTGGTGACCGACTTCTTATTATTTCATTCGTAGTTTTTGACTAATTTAGATTTAAATTAATAATTCGAAATGGCAGTTTCTTAAGTATTAACGGATTAAGAGGAGTTGATATTCCCAAACCAATTGAAATAATTGAGAAAGGAACAAATAATATGGAAATTAGAGTATGTAGAAATCATAATATACGGGTAGCATATAAACTTACTTTTCTGAAACAACCTTGTATTTTTTTGATACTGCTGTAAATCTTGAGTAGCATACTGAGTGGTATCTCTCGCAGTCATTAATTTCTTCAGGCAAAATCATTTCATGTAAAAGTAAGTTATTCTCCTTTCGAATTAATAGAACTTGTGCACTTTTATTTAAGATGGTATTTGTAAAAATTTGCAATTTGCCTTTCGATTTGCGACAAAAAATACAATACGGCTTAATTGCAGACATTTTAAAATATAGTATATTTGAACGTATGTATTTTCACGAGCTACTAAATAGACTATTGAAAGCGACGATGTAAGATTACATTTACACTTAAAATAATTCCTGGAATTTTCGTTGGAAAATTACACATGACTTGCGAATACCCAGCAAATTAATGGAATATTACCGACAATATGTCGGTAAATTTTATAGTTGTACAGTGATTATATTCCAGAAACGACAGAAGTAAAAATACCGGGGATTATCGTCATACTTTTCCATCGAAATTTTTGTAATAATTGACCGTTAAAAATTTTACGAAATTTCATATACATTTAATGTAAAGTAAATTCATTTTCCAACACGAGCAGTAGTTCTGCACGCTATGTATATATATATATATATATATATATATATATATATATATATTATGTAACGTATGAAAAATTAATGCACCCATATTGGAAGTCTATTTATTGAAAATTTTTTTTTGATTATTTGATTTGAATGTGAGATCTCATTATTTATTTAATTCTATACAGTGCAGCTGTTAAATTTTCAAGATTATCAATGGTATTTTAATTATATTATGACTTTAATGTTGTACTCATACAGACGCAGTAAGTAATGAAGCGAGCGGCTCTATCTTTAAAATTTCTCCAGTGAACAAATGTTCTCCAATTAGTACATTTTTACTAGTAAACAAAAATAATTTTAGTAATATTTCAATAGCAAACTGTAAAACATGTACTAATTTATTAGTAAAATTCCATTAACTTGATAGTAGCAACTGAATATATCAAAAACAAATTATGGACAAAATTGACCTTGATTATCGAATTAATAGTTTTTTACGTTTTATTAGTAAAAATTATTACGCTCTTCGTTTCTGAATTCGTACATTTTTAACTTATACAGATTTAGAGAGTGGCCTAGTATATAAAATAACTTCACAATAGTTGTTCAACACTTAAGAACTGCAATAATCGTCTTTCAGGCAGATACAAACGCAGCGTCGTAGTCGAGGCACTCTCGCTCTCTATGCCGAGCGCAACTTTATCGGCTTGGCAGACGACCTTAGCAATGTCTTATGGGTGGCAGACTATTTTTGTTGTGTAGTGTACTATGAAAAGAAGCACTGTAATTAATTTCATACTTGCGGAAATAAATTTTTTTTTATTTTTTTTTGCGATTTTTTATGAAGTGGCAGACGACTTTTGCAACGCAATTTAAGTGGCAGACGATAATTTTTTAGTTTCTTATGTTTCAAATGATACACATTACCAGTTTCATGCGTGCGAAAATAATTTTTTTTTCTTAATTTATTGCTGTGTTTGTAACCCTTTTGTAACCCCCTGCAACGAGGATACGCAGGCAGACTTGCATATTACTGTTAGTTACTACATGCATAACTCGTATAAAAAAAATGAAGCTTGCGGAAATGGTGTAATGAAATATGTCGTTACCTCCCGGACTATTTCCGTATCCTCTCTCTGTGACATGTTCCTTCTCTCCTCCATTACTAATCATTACATATCCCAGATACTTATACGTTTTCACCTCTTCTAACCTGCTCTTTCCCCACCACAAGAATCTTTCCTTTTCTCTTCCTCCCGGATTTTTAAAAACCATGACCTTTGATTTCTTTGGGCTTATTTCTAAGTTTTTTCCTTCCAGATACCTTTTAACCCTTTTAATCATATCTCGTAGCCCTTCTTCCTTCTCTGCTACCACCACAATATCATCCGCATATTCTATCGTCCATACTCTATCACTTTGCACTTTAACCCCTCCTATTCCCTTTCTCATCTTTTCTTCCATGTCCGCAAGGTAGATGTTGAAAAGCGTTGGACTCAACGGACATCCTTGTCTCACACCTTTGTCCACCCAGAACTCGTTTGATGTTTTTTCTCCTATTTTAACGACACATCTCGTCTCCTCATAAATTTCCATTACTCTATCTATCATGCCTTCGCTTACCCCTCTTTTTCTCATCATTTCCCACAATACTTGCCTGTCCACTTTATCGAAGGCCGCCTTCAGATCTAAAAATAGAGCGTACACTTTTTCCTTGTTCTTCAGTCTTTTTCCGACTATGTGCTTCAGGATTTTTATATTCTCTACCGTTCCCCTCCCTTTCCTGAATCCTGCCTGTGAACTACACAATCCTCCGTTATTATCCAGCTCTTTTACTAATCTCCTATTCAGGATATTCGCATATACTTTGTACCCTGTACTGGTTAATGTCGAACCCCTATAATTACATGTATCTTTTTGTCACCTCTTTTCCAAATCGGGACAACTACCCCCACTCTCCACTTTTTCGGAAATCCTTCCACACTGATTTTATTAAGCCCCCAATCTTCAATCCCACCTTTACTCCCCCCTCTTTTCACGCCTCGTTTCTTATCCCATCCAGCCCCGCTGCCTTTCCCTTCTTCAGTCTTTTTATTTCTGTATTTACTTCCTCTTGACTTATTCCCTCTCCTTCCTTTCTATTTACCTTTTTCTTTCTCTGCTCCACTTTCTTCCTCTCCTCCGTGCCTCCTAATATATCCTTGAAATACTTTTCCCACTCCTAAAAAAGTAATTTTATGCAACGCAATATGGTAATACAATCTTTCAAGTACTAAAAATTCAGATCGATTGGAGGTGTTTTTGCACCCCGCACCGATTTTTGTCCTCAAAAGCCGTCTGTAGTCTACGCGCCGGCCCACTGTGCGCCGCCGCGTTATTGAAAAATATTGCCGTAACAGCTGAAAATTATGATGTCGCGTGATTATTGTTCGACCCAATTGAATAAATTATTTTCGATGAAGTCAATTTCGCACGAAAGGTCTCCAAATGAATTGCGTAAATTATTAGACTCGGCGCAAGAGTCGATAGATGCGCTTCAAAATCTCGGTCGCCCGGCCAGTGACGATATCATTGTATATCTAATTTCGCAACGGCTTAATCGCGGAACTCGCGAAGCGTGGGAATTTTCGCTCGAGGGTGACGATTACGCTACTACTGAACAGATAATGAAATTTCTAAAATTAAGAGTTCGCTCTCACGAGGCATCGACGCCTATTGATAAAGTGACACGTTCGTTAACGTCACTACCTCGAACGAAAGCGAAATATGATTCGAATATAGACACGCATCATACAACGTCGAAATCGACTGGAAAGTGCAGCGTATGCGATGATCTACATTATACTTACAAATGAGCGAAATTTTTTGAAAAATCTGTATCCCACCGATGGGACACCGTCATATAGCAGTCTCTACGTTCGAATTGTCTCTCGCCTTTCTATAAGGTCGACGCATGCAAAAGCGAACGAACTTGCATACATTGTAAGAAACGTCATAATTCTCTGTTGCACTCGCCCTCGCGTAAATCTGTCAATACTAGTGCAGAAGCAAGTGTTTCAAAAAACAGTGTCCCCGAAGTGTATACAAATCTCGTTCAGACACATTTGAGTACTCCACAAATGGAGTATATCATACTTGCTACTGCGTGGGTGTTGGTTACGTTGCCATCGAAACGCGTAGTAAAATTACGAGCTCTGCTCGATCCAGGATCCACGCATACATTTATATCCCGAATTGTCGCAAACGAATTGCGGACCACATTATACTCCATATCAATGCGAGTTAACGGTGTCGGTCAAAAGGAAACCGCTATTGTTGATAAAGTTGTGCCAATTACGGTTAGTTCGATAGCTAACACCGAAGTCGCAGTATCGACTGAGGCTCTCGTCCTTGATAAATTAACTTCGTACGTTCCGAAATTCCGGTTTCCAGTTTCGCGCTGGCCTCATCTTAAAGGTCTCGAACTTGCGGACGGGATGCCAACAGACGATACTCCGATTCACGCGATAATCGGTGCGGACTTATGCGTATATGTACTTCGCGACGGAATCATTCGCGGTCAACGCGACAAGCCAGTCGCGCTAAACACCATTTTCGGGGGGGGGGGCCTTTCCGGTACGAGCAATACCGCGTTTATATCTTCCCCATCATCCAGTGGTAAAGAATACTAGTAGTACCAGGAAAACTCGGATTGTTTTCAACGCGTCCTCGCCATCCCAATCGGGCAAATCACTTAATGATTTGCAATATATTGGCCCCAAATTGCAAGCGGATTTATCACTTCTTCATCTTCAATGGCGTACATATAAGTTCGTCTATATAGCCAACATCGAGAAGATGTATCGGCAGATTTTGGTAGATGATCGCGATCTTAACTTGCAGCCTATTCTGTGGCGCTATCACCCCTCGGATGCGGTATCCGAATACCAATTGCTAACCGTTACGTACGGGACAGCAAGCCCACCGTTCCTGGCGCTGCGCGTTTTACGACAGCTCGCAGAAGACGAAGGGGAATTGTTTCCACGTGGCAAGGATGTCGTGCTTTCTCATATGTTCGTCGACGATGTCCTATTTGGAGCGGATACGCTCGAAGACGCTATCACGATCCGAAATGAAACAACCGCGTTGCTAAATAAAGGCCACTTCACACTACGCAAGTGGTCCAGTAATTCGGCTGCACTACTAGTGGATATCGATCCGACTAACCATGGTCTGACCTGCGACAAGTCACTTCAGGACGATGATAGTGTAAAAATTCTTGGCATAGCCTGGTGACCAGTAACTGACTCATACTGTTTTACGCTAAATCTATCTAAACCGTTGATCAGTACAAAACGAACGATCTTGTCTCAGATCGCTCGGATCTTCGATCCACTTGGGTGGCTTGCACCAGTGGTAGTAGTAGCCAAACATCTGACGCAGTTGCTATGGTCCTCCAAGGCGCCTTGGGATTCACCCCTCTCTATGCAACTACTGTCTGCATAGGATGTCTTTTATCACGCCCTGCCGTCGCTTGCAGATATCTCAATTTCTCGTTGGCTCGACACCTCGCCGTCGAGTTGTTTCGAACTTAGATAAAAATCCAAATCCTTCTGCATCGTACGCAGGAACATGTACTTTATCAAGGAAAAATACGAAACTTATGTTACCAACAAGTATTGACCTTGAAACAAAGGGTCAAAGTTAGGATGTTACTAAATTTTGCTATAAAATTGCTCCGCAAAATGAAGTGAAAGGCCCGAAAGACACGTCCATGGTATGCCACATGTTTTTCGGGTTGCTGAATCCGAATATGATGTCTGTTAAACCCGATATGGTCTGGGTCAAGGACATTTGAAGGTCAAATGTTAAGCATCAATTTGATATCGAAGTAAACGACCATATCTGTACGTTTTTCTGGTCGCTGAATCCGAATATGATGTCTGTTTAACCCGATATGATCTGGGTTAAGGACATTTGAAAGAGAAATGTTAAGAATCTGTGTCGCTGACTCCGATGAATCCGAATCCGATATCCATTTAACACGATATGGTTGGGGTCAAGGTAAGACAGTCCACTCAGCATGGCAATCGAAGATACCGGACTTAACTTCTAGCGCATGAAATCTGTCGTGCGTACTCCGCATTTTTACGAAAATCAAATAATTGTCCAAATAATTTTGAAAAATTGGAACAGTTGTGGAAAAACCATTTATTTAAACACACAATATTTATTTAAATATATTTGCAAATTCTTCTACTTGGGCCAACGAATTTCTAATAATATAAAAAATATTTGAGAAAAAGTAGTAACATTTCCTTATATTTTCATCACGATCATTAAAAATCTTAATATAGTATTTAAGTAATACATCTTTCCTTTTTTGAGGTGCTAAAAGACTGGCACCTGCCCGAACCCGGTGTCTGATTCATCTTATAAGGTCCAGGTCAAGACTTTTAGAATATCAAATACTGATTATTCTTAATTAATTTCTCAGATATCAACATTGCTGTTTAAAAAATATTATAAATTTGAATTTTTAACCATTACAGTAGTCCCTCTCTTACGTTATATATCTGGAGCAAGCAAAATTGCGGCTCCTCCTCTTAAAATATATTTCATAACACACAATTTCAATGGTTTTGCAATCAATTTTCAGGGTATTTTCGGTACTTTTCGTCGGGTTATCGGAGGAACGTGCCATTTTGGAAACTCGATGATAAAACCATTTTTGCAAAATAAAATATAAGTAAGTAATATGATCAATGCCAGATTCCTTCTAGTATCATGATGCTTAACTAAGAATTAAGTTTTAAACCAGTTTGTCCGTTAATATATCTTGTATATTTCGACTTACAGTAAGTAACAACTGGGATTCCTAAGAGATGTTTCTTCTTGATGATTTGCCTTAAATCATCATAATCCAATATTTAGTTGAAGGATATTTTATACTATTGAATTACAAGTATTGCTTAAAAGTTACAAGATTGTAAGCCTAGACATGAACCAATTAAAAAAATACATTGGACTAAAAGTTAAGCCCTACACGATTCTGAATGGAAGACCGTGACAATTTGAAGACTTAATTTTTCAGCTATTTCTTGAATGAATTAACATAAAAAAATCGAGTCTTTGGACCGAAATGAACAAATTTATTTCATTGCAATAAAATTTCTATTTTTGTGAACTCCATAGAGAATCTTTCATTATCGCTTTCTAATTTTGAAATTTTCGAAAACTATCTGGTCTATGAATACTAGTGAAAAAATATAAATTTAAGTACATCAGATTTATTTAAAACTATATTTGAGATTGATCAATAAATCTAATAAATAAATCAAATGTAGACATGATGAGATCTTTGTCAGATCTGATAAGTTGATATTAGAGACGATTTAAACCGAATTCAATTCTGATTGTTTATTAGTAAATCTATTTTACATTTAAATTAAAACTATTGAAAACAAACATGTTTTGTATGTGTCTTTAAAATTCGAAAATGGCGGATTAAAAAGTGTAGAACGAAAATTCGTTCGATAAAAATTTGCATAATCCAAAAGTTTCTAGGGTCTCCGATTATGATATTAAGCTAAATTATTTCTAGTTCAAAATGACGGATCCAGTACGGCAGACGACGATGGAAAATATTCTCGGCTCTTCTGGTATTTAATTTTCGTAAATTTTCACAGTGCTTAATTCCGAATGTGACCTCGTATTTTCATAACCCAAGAAAAAAAGTTCAGCTCAAATTAGATCTGAATTATGGCCATATATGGAACAGATATAACTTGATCAAATAAGATCTTATTCAGATCTAATTAGATTTTTGACAACATCAGACAATATCTAACATTTAGATCTTGTTACGTCTGATTAGATCCAATTTGATATGAAAATTACAAATCTCTGTATATATGGCTATAACTCGGATCGAGTATGATCATCGAGATTTTGATCTGTTTAGCGTAAAATCAAAATGGCAACATGCAATATAATTAATACAAGTTCGAAATTTACGGACTCAACATTAGGATTTTCTTGCTTTACTAATGGTTACTCAGCATTTATTTTGCAAACATGCTTAAGTGAAACATTTTTGGGTTTCAACATGAAAATACTTTTCTTCATCCGTGTCCGTAAAGTGGACTCGTTTGAGGTCGTAAAGTAAAAGTTTACGGCCTCGTAGAGATTCCTACTCTCCATCTCTACTCGGCCGTGCAATTTTACTTCCGAGACTCAAACCACTCCGTAAAGACCGCTCTGTATAGACGCGGATGAAGAAAACTGATGTTCGTTCCTTCGCCGTATGTTTTACTGCCTCGTATCGATTATTCGTCCTCCGACCGGCAAAGCCGTCTACGAGAAGGACGTCTACTCTCTACTCAGGCCGTAAAATTTTACTTTACGGCCATGGATCGAAAACTACTATTTTTTTTATGCCAGGAACTTATCTGCTTAAATAAAAGATTTCGTACATATGTAAATATTTTTTGCAATTTTTTGAACTCTTATTTGATTTTTGAACAAATGAGGACCGAAGTCGACAGACTCGGTGCGCTAGGGGTTAGTTCCGAAGTTAAGCGAATTCTCTTACCATGACCCAAATCAGATCATGTTAAACAGACATTGAGATTCGGGATCAGCAACCCAACAAATCTATAAATATGGGAGAAGGTTAGATACACATTATCTTTATCTAACCTTCTCCCAGACCATATCGGGTTAAACAGACATCATATTCGGATTCAGCGACTCGAAAAACGTATAGATATGGTCGGTTACTTCGATATCAAATTAATTCTTAACATTTGACCTTCAAAAGTCCTTGACCCAGACCATATCGAGTTAAACAGACATCATATTCGGATTCAGCGGCCCAAAAAACAGGTGGCATACCATGGACGTGTCTTTCGGGCCTTTCACTTCATTTTGCGGAGCAATTTTATAGCAAAATTTAGTAACATCCTAACTTTGATCCTTTGTTTCAAGGTCAATACTTGTTGGTAACATAAGTTTCGTATTTTTCCTTGATAAAGTACATGTTCCTGCGTACGATGCAGAAGGATTTGGATTTTTTCTTACTCCAGTTAAGAGCTGCATTCGTAAGACTGAATTTTTTAAAAATGCCCACCGTGCGCCGTAATCCTTGCGCGTCTGATAAAACAAATTAGATCATTACCAGTATTTGCACATTGCCCCGTTTCCTATTGGACAGATGCGACAATCATGCTCTCATGGCTCAAAGGCCAGTCCAACGAATGGAAGACATTCGTCGCAAATCGTGTTTCCGAGGTGCACAGGCTGATTCCCGACGTCTCATGGCGTCATGTTCCGGGTGTTGATAACCCTGCTGATTTGGCATCTCGAGGTATGTCCGCGTGTGACATTGCCTCATCAGAACTGTGGTGGCGCGGACCAGTCTGGTTGTCTTCAACCTCTTCCCAATGGCCCTCTTTCGATCCTGTTTTGCCCGAGGACGAGCTTTTAGAACGTAAATTGAACGTGCATCATGTCAATGCTCAAATAGATGACGCTCAGCAAAAGTTCGAACGCTTTTCAAACTGGCCACGAATGTGTCGCGTCTTCGCTCTATGCCTGCGTCTCTCCAAGACGTGGAAGATTGAAATTAATGGCCAATCTCGTATCAACGAGCTCACTCGCATCGCCAACCGGATATTTGCTGCTTCCCAAGCAACCGCGTTTGCTCAGGAACTCACCATGTTCCGCGATAATCCCAAATCGGAAGACGGATCTCGGTTCCTTCAGCCAAACCAGGCTCTTCCAAAGAGCAGTCCACTGCGACGCTTAAATCCCTTTCTTGACGCGATTAATATTAAACCAAAAATTGTTAAATGTATAATTTTTTTTAATATTTATTGAAGTAAATTTAACATTTTTTCCACAACATTTTTTAGGATTAAGAGGGATACCTCGACGTTATTCTGATTATGCTGATTTATATTTATGTTGAAATTTAATTTCATCAATAGGTTCATTAATATCTTTAATTAGAATAATTAATGAATCATTATATTATAAACTAATATTTATTTATAAAATATTTGAAAATTATATTGAATGATTAAATTTATATCCTTCAAATAATCATTTATATATTGAAATTTCAATTATTTATTAATAAATTATTTCATATTGATCACAAATATATTGTAACGAAAATGCTGTTTTATCCTTGTTTTAATACCCGATTATAGGAAAAAGCGTTCCGTTATTCCCCAGGCTCCGGCGGTGGTTCCGTATTATGTAATAATTGTAGTCGACGTGATGGTCGTGCGGGCTAAGGCGTCAGTCTTAGTCCGCCCGAACTGAACGTCGCGAAGGTCCCGAGTTCGAATCCCCGTCCGTGCAATTTTGTCTGCTTATGTCCAGTGTGGAATAACCGGGGAACTTTGCTGGGCGAAGGTACGAATTTGGGACCGCTGCCGACCTCCGTCGGCAGTTATCGGTACCGTCAGCGTCTTATCCGCGGTCGGTACGTCGTTGGTCTTATCTCGGATAAAGAGGGGATAAGCCCCGCGTCGTACTCGCTAAGGCACAGACCGCCGAATCTGCTGGTGGTACCGATATTGGGGAGGGGGGACTGGCTCCAGGTGGATGTTGTGTTGTCCTGTTCCGTCATGTATAATGTCTATGTGTTGTCCATCCTATACCTCTCCACCCGAGAGCCGACCCGCGAATAGGCATCTAAGTCATTAAAGCGGGGGACAATTCCAAATCCTTTATCCTTATCCTTTTTTTTAATATAATAATTGTATGGCTAGTAAGATTTCAGAACTAGCCGACTGCCAAGGCGACGAGAGCCGGCAACACTGTGGAGAGGCACGTGGGTACTCGCCGGTAACCGGGAAGTCAGATCTCTTCGTACCTTTGATCCGCGAGCGTAAAAATAACAGATTGTATAAGTGCTTTGTGATTCTTTTGTAATTCTTTTGTAAGGACAGTCGTCTGTCTTTGAAGTTAATAAAATATTTTTGAAAAAGAAGACGATTGAAAGCGTATTATTGTTTGAAAAATAAATAAATGTTTTAAAAATAAGATGTCAAATTATTGACTAAAGTTTTAGCTTTAAAATTATTTTATATATTAAGATGTAAGAATCTAAATAAATTCATTTTATTTATTTAATGAATATAAAGTGATGTAATTGTGTTTACGTCTTAATAAGTTATTTTAAATGTGAAATTAAACTCGTGTATTTTTAATTTAATCGACATAAAGTCAACACTAATTTATTGAAATTTTGGTTTCACTAATTGGACTAAGTCTTAGAATTAAATTTTAGTTATTTATTTATTTATTTTTCTTTTTCTTCACTACTTTTGACCTCAATGGATGACTTCGTCTGGTATACGGTGGTCGTAAGTATTGGCATAATCTTAACTTATTTGATTACTGAAAATATCGAGAACCGAATTTTTAAGAAAAAAATGAGCCAAGACGAGTACCGTGAATTAGACGAATGGGTATGCCATCTGTCGACCCATGAATTGGACGAGGCATTAGAACGCCCCGAATTAAATAAATCTTGTCGACCACGAATTCGATTCAATCGTATTCTTGATCGACTAGAAGGAAATTATACCGCGGCAGACTCTGAACAGTCTAGATTAGACGAAAGCGAGTTAGAATTTAGATCGCGTCGAGATGCGTTATTAGAGTCTTTCGTAGAGTTTATTGAAGAGACTCAAATTAGAAACAGGGCTAGACTTCGAGCTCAAACACGTCGAGAGCAAGAATCATCATCTACCAATAATATACGAGAGGAGAACTCTAATCAATATGGGCCAGATTTAAATGAATTGGCCCAGCATGTAAGCCAACTAGTCATCCAACAATTGAATAGTGGATGCTCGGGAATAGCGCATAGCACTGCACTGGGCCAACCGGCCAGGAATGATAGAGTGACGTTCCGTGACACATTCGACATCAATTATCTATCAGAGTCGCCACAGCAAGGTCGACGACAGCCAGAACCGTCTATGGAGACTCAAGTCGATTGGCTGCACCAGAATCTAAGGCCAGAGCTGCAGATGGCGGTACAGCGAGATCGAGTCCATTCGTTTGACGAACTGCTTTATCAAGCGAGAGAGGCCGAACGAATTTTAAGATGCAGTCAGGCCTACCGTCCACCACCAGCCCCGGAACAGTCATTTTGCCCGGAAGTAGCATATCGTGGCAAAACAAAAGGGGCGATTAGGAAAAATGTGGGCTTTGCTGCAGTCGATGTAAATAAAGTAGTCGTCCAGGATAAGGAAAAGTCGACTTCATAAGTTGCGTCCATATCAGAGTGGGACGTCAAAAAAATTGTCGAGAACACCTGTACAAAATTATTGGGGTCCATAGAAAAACGTCTGGTATCAGCACTTGATTCCAAAATTACAGGCGCCATTACTTCATTAAAAAGAGAGATGTCCCCGCAATATAATAGACGACCCATTCAAGATCGAGGACAACAGACGCCACCTTCTGGCCAACGTAAGTCGAACGCTAGAAGACTATGGTCAGCCCCAAAAAGACGTGGGTACACGCCAAATCATCGGGGTCCAACAAGGAATAAAGAAGAAGTGACGCCACCTGTTGGGAATCCCAATAAATTGTTCACTTACGTAGCGGATCCTACGTAGCGACGCAGGCAAGGAGAGGGGATAATCCCGGAAATGGAGTTAAATATTATAATTGCCAATTACCGGGTTATACTAAATTTAGTTGCCCTCGATGCTGGGGAAACGAGATCAGGGATGCGTAAAGGAGGTCTCACCTATCCCTGAGTATCAGACACAGACCTCACAAAACCGAATACGAGCCGCGAAACCTATCCCGTCGGATGTTCAAATGGCGACGGAAGAGGGATATACTGCGTACCTTTGATCCGCGAGTGTAAAAATAAAAGATTGTATAAGTCCTTTGTGATTCTTTTGTAATTCTTTTGTAAGGACAGTCGTCTGTCTTTGATTGTAATTTGGACGGCCGCGTTTGCGTAGTATTTGTGGACAACCGACGTCCATATTATTGTGCGACCTTTCGAGATCTCGGTGAACGGACAGAATAAGCGACGTCCACTTTTGTTTGAGACAGAAAGAGAGAGTCGGGTTATAAATATCTTTTATATTATTAATCAACTTATTTATCTTAAACCATATTTTATATCTTTCATTTGAATTTTCTCCTCCTTTTAACGTTATTTCATATCTCATTCTAGGAGTTGTTTTTAAGACGGATTAGTAGTCGTCTCGTGTTTTCCGGGTATTTGCAGGTTTGGCTTGGGATAACAGTGTGTTTTCGTTGATAGTGGAACAGGTGACTCATGAGTCGAAATTTGCTCGCCGTGCATTTTTATTGAAGGTGCACGACTGTTGTAACTGTTGGCGCGAGACCGACTTCTTTTGAAGTTTGACGTATAGACGTCTCACTAAAACTAATAATAAACCTAAAAGACGGTTACAATATTTACAAAATAGACATTCTTCAATTATAAAAATATATTATTTATTTATTATAATATATATATTTAATAATATATATGGGGCGTTCTCTGCGAAAAAGATGCCCCCCTCTTCCCAATATAGATTTAGAGTTAAAAAGTTGTATAAGGGCTGAAAATTTAGCTTAACATGTCTACTTTTATATGCTGTGTGGCGATTTTCAAAAAAATTGACATGCACGCAAAATATAGCGAATGGAAGGGGAAAATTCACAAAAATAATTCTATTTATTGGAGAAAACAGATGTGTTAACGTTGTAAAATGAATTTTATTCGTGCGTAATGAATTTTTCGTATAGTGCACTTTTAATCACAAATGTTGTATTTGAAAATTTCAAAATGGTGGATAAAAAATTAAAACTACATTTTTTAGAATTAAAAAAATACTGTCATATTCTACGTAAAAATTAAAATAGAAATGCTCTCTTGCATCTTTTTCCTTTAATGCGTTGTTTTCTAGAAAAAGAATTCATGAATATCAAATTGTTTGTTGTTCCTTGTAAAGCATAATCTCAAACGGCAATATGAAGCGATTAATATCAATGGTGTAGAAATGCGATTGATATACGGAAGTTTCTGAATTAAAAATGAAACTCCATCAAAATAGGCAAAATTCAAAATGGCGGACCCATAACGGCCGATGGAAAATTAAAATTGAACATTTTGAAATAAAAAATGCTGTCATATATAACGGTAAATTTTATCATGTGTTGATTAGGAACAAATTTTTTATCGAATATTAAAGTTCTTTATGATTCGGGAATCCTTCCCAGTGTTGGTTCTTTAGTCGGGTCTCTCGTCCAAGACCTGCCTGACTTGAGTGACCCTTCCAGAGCCCTCAAGCTCTGTCAGTATAGCCCCTAGATTCATCGAAGCGCGCAAGCCCCCTCTTCGTCGACAAGGTCACCAACTAGGAGGGGTAGTTTGTGGATGAACCCGGCCAGTTAAGGCAAGGATCATATTTACCCAGCCAGTCAAGGCAAGGATCGTGTTAACCCAGCCAGTCAAGGCAAGGTTCGTGTTTAACCATCCAGTCAAGGCAAGGTTTGCGTTTACCCAGCCAGTCAAGACAAGGATAGTGTCTACCCAGCCAGTCAAGGCAAGGATCATGTTTACCTAGCCAGTTAAGGCAAGGTACGCATGTCTTTGGATAGTTACAGCAAGGTGACAATTACGGTGAGGTGCGTGTGCGCACACACATGCATGAACGCTTCTTGATAGACATACGATTTTACTTTTTTGTAAAAAGAGTTTCTACGGCTTCAGTTGCGTTGGAAAAACGTTTTATTATTACTTCCTGTTTTTCGGAAATTTGAATCGAATGATTTTTGAGAATTTCCGGAACTGGTAATGCATGTTGAAAACGTTTGTTAAGCTTTCGTCTCATCTTATCATTTTCGGCTTGAGTGATACGAAAAATTTGAATATTTTTAAAATGTTTTCTTGCCCAATTAAATAGTGCTTTGAAAGTTAACATTGCATCGCGTGGTTTTGCTATGAGACTAGCTTTGTATGCCTCTCTTTTAAAAATTGCCCCTATACCATCATAACCACTTTGTCCATGCGCAGTTGAAAAATCTGCTTTATGGTGGATCAGCTTAGCAACTTGGTACTTGTTTTTAAAGTGCTCTTTAGCACCATCTGTAATGTAGATTATTCGTTCTAATTTTGTAACGTTTTGGTGTATGTGAAGTATTAGCACTTTTTGAATCGTATAAACTGGAGCTGTGTCGTGTTTCAAACTACTCGACAAAAATACACAACTCGTATGCTT
Source organism: Trichopria drosophilae (assembly GCA_030407085.1). Classification (NCBI taxonomy): domain Eukaryota; kingdom Metazoa; phylum Arthropoda; class Insecta; order Hymenoptera; family Diapriidae; genus Trichopria; species Trichopria drosophilae. The sequence goes on along the minus strand of CM059582.1, from coordinate 65,339,900 downwards.
CAATTCGGATCCTACCTTATAGTAGTAGATAACTGGGAAGACCGTACATTGGTATTTATTGAAATGAAAGCCTTGTGATGCGTCTTGAACTGCATACGAATAATTCTTGGAAAAATCAAATATAACGACCGCCTCATTTTCAGAAAGATCTCGTTTTCTTTCTGTTATGAAAAGCGATTGCGGCTTAGCAATAAACGAATGCGGTTTAAGGGCTGTTAATTTCTTGCACAATTCATTGATAAAATCATCAGAGTCCGTTGAAATTGTTTGAAGTGTAGAGCGATTAGTAGTTGTCCAAGATTCGTATTTTATGTCACTGGTACACTCTTCCCTCAACAGTTTAGTCAACAAAGCCAAAAGCGTTGACATACTTGGACATTTATCACACTATTCGAGATAGCAATTAGCAGATGGATTTTGACATGTAATTATATTGAGTAAGTCTTTATAATTGCATATTTTTCTATATAAGTGACTTTTGAACTTTTCTAAATCAATCGCATCTACCATAGTGTTCTGATGAATAGTGCACACGCACACGCTGTGCGTTCCTCTATCCCCAGCTAGAATGCAGTGCTCTGAATGCATCTTAGCAAAAGTACTAAAACCCAGAGGCAAATTAGGATTCGAGGTCTTAAAATCTGAATACAATTCTTTAAAGCTCAGAAGCATGAACCGTTTTTGCACTTTAGTACGCTGTCCGTTAATACGTACTGATATACAGTCTTTCGTTCCAGCCATCAATTTACTATTCGAATCATTGTTATAAAATTGAATTACTTTCCTCACAATATCGGACGGTAACACTTTTCCATGCCCTGGTGCGTAGTCCGGTACAACGCCTTTGGCAGCCCTAAGGTCTGCCTTAAGGGCTTTTTTAGCTAAATTTCGCGATACTTCAAATACTACAACCAATTTGTTAATGCTCCAAGATTGCGAAGGAATAGTTAAGATTCGTATTTTTAACGGATCATTACCAGCTAAACTGGAAAATTTATCTTTCAACCCAGTTAATAAATCGTCATATTCTTTTTCTCGATCAGTTCGTGTATCCTCTTCATGGGTGAAAGAATCAACAATGTTCAAGGATGGTATAGTCAGATCGATGTTATCATTACTCATGTTATGATCCCGCGTACTACATGAATCATGGATATCACTAATTCTAAAATTACGTGAGTATTCATTCTTGCATTTCACGCATACTTTGTAATCATTGGGAAGTTGTGGAAAATGTTGCGACATTTCTTTAGACATCTCTAATATGGCCTTTTTGACCGGCCTTTCTGAAAGGATTTATAGATCGATCACTTCGAGATTGATCGCACATTTTATCACTTTGGTTTCAAATAATACTGAACATCAACTCGGTGAATCCAAATTATACAAAATAAATATAATAAGATTGTTACCGATTCACAAGTATAAGCTGATGTAAGATTGGAACCGTTCAAAGTAAGTAGCTTCTAAAAGCGAATAAGATCGTCATGAGTATATTTTTTATCTCTATACACCGTGTTTCTCAACCTATTGAACCCCGTTTACCAGCAGATAGAGCGTAAAATTCTGAAATGAAAGTTCCTTTGCCGAAAAAAGGTTTTCAAGCTACCGTTTCCAAGTTATTCAGCATTGAAATGAACCAATGGGAAAAGAGCTTTGCGATTATCGCAATGGTAGTATTGTCGGTGCATGTGAAGAATAAATACGAAGAAAATGCACATCGTCCATAAACCGCGCAATTATTTTCTAGCGAAGCAGCGGAACGTTCGAAAGAGACTGTCAAAAATATCGATCGGATTCGAATGTCTAACCGGCCACAGGTTTCGGTTTCGAAAGGAAAATTAAAACTTTTGATTCGAATTTGTAATGAATCAAAAAATGATTATTTTACAGTTTAGGCATTCATGTGAAAATAACGATTCATATGTTTCGAAACCCTGGAAAATATTTTCTAAATTGTGTAATGAGAATAAAAAAGTTAAAGATTTAAAATTAAGGGATCGACAGTTTTTTAAAAAGTACTTGGATTTAAAATCAGAAAGCATGGATTTGTACAAAGTCGTAAGATGCATCTCTTTTTCGTTTTGAAACCCCTGGGTGGAATTACGCATACAAAGACCAACCTGGAAAAGTCCCTTGTTTTTTTTGTATGAATTGTAAACGGCACAAAACCACTTTTTGAGCTCCAATTATTTCCTTTTGCAAAATTACGTTATCGACTTTAATAATCAACTTCGTTCAGAGTTGCACGAGATTAGCACGTAATTGTTATTAACAAATCATTTATAAAATCCATTTCTAAGCGGCACAGCACCACTTTTTGAGCTCCAATTATTTCCTTTTGCAAAATTACGTTATCGACTTTAATAATCAACTTCGTTCAGAGTTGTGCGCGATTAGCGCGTAAATATTATTAACAAATTATTAATAAAAATCATTTCTAAACGGCACAGAACCAGTTTTAGATCTCTAATTTTTTCCAATTTCAAGATAAAATCATCGACTTCAATAATCAATTTTATCAGAGCTGCACGCTATTATCACGTTATTGTTATTAACAAATTATTCATAAAATCCATTTCTAAGCGGCACAGAACCACTTTTAGATCTCCAATTTTTTCCAATTGCAAGATTAAATCATCGACTTTAATAATCAACTTCGTTCAGAGTTGCACGCGATTAGCACGTAATTGTTATTAATAAATCATTTATAAAATCCATTTCTAAGCGGCACAGAACCACTTTTAGATCTCTAATTTTGTCCAATTGCAAGATAAAATCATCGACTTCAATAATCAATTTTATCAAAGCTCCACGCTATTAGCACGTTATTGTTATTAACAAATTATTCATAAAAATCATGTCTAAACGGCACAGAACCATTTTTTTTGCTCCAAATTTTCGTTTTCCAACATTACACTATCGACTTTAATAATCAACTTCATTCAGAGCTGCTAATCGAATGTAATTTTGAATAACGAAATGGTTTTTATGAATAATTTGTTAATAGCAATTACGTGCTAATCACGTGCTAATGACGTGCTAATGACGTGCTAATCTGAATCAAATTGATTATTTAAGTCGATGATTTTATCTTGCAATTGGAAAAATTAAAATTCAAAAAGTGGTTCTGTGCCGCATAGAAATGGATTTTATAAATAATTTGTTAATAACTATTACGTGCTAATCGCGTGAAACTCTGAATAAAGTTGATTATTAAAGTCGACGATTTAATTTTTCAAAAGGAAAAAATTGGTGACCCAAAAGTGGTTCTGTGCCTTTTAGGAATGATTTTTATGAATAATTTGTTAATAACAATTACGTGTTAATCGCGGGCAGCTCTGAACGAAGTTGATTATTGAAGTCGATGATTTTATCTTGCAATTGGAAAAAATTAGAGATCTAAAAGTGGTTCTGTGCCGTTTAGAAATGATTTTTATTATTAATTTGTTAATAACATTTACGCGCTAATCTCGTACATCTCTGAACTAAAGTGATTATCAAAGTCGAAAACGTAATTTTGCAAAAGAAAATAATTGGAGCTCAAAAAGTGGTTCTGTGCCGCTTAGAAATAGGTTTTATAAATGATTTGTTAATAACAATTACGTGCTAATCGCGTGCAACTCTGAACGAAGTTGATTATTAAAGTCGATGATTTAATCTTGCAATTGGAAAAAATTGGAGATCTAAAAGTGGTTTTGTGCTGCTTAGAAATAGATTTTATGAATAATTTGTTAATAACAATTACGTGCTAATCGCGTATAAGTCTAATGAAGTTAATTATTAAAGTCGATGATTTAATCTTGCAATTGGAAAAAATGGTTCTGTGCCGTTTAGAAATGATTTTTATAAACAATATGTTAATAACAATTACGTGCTAATCTGGTGCAACTCTGACTGAAGTTGATTATTAAAGACGATAATGTAATTTTGTAAAAAGAAAAAATTGGAGCTCAAACAGTGGTTATGTGCCGTTTAGAAATGACTTTTATGAACAATCTGTTAATAACAATTACGTGCTCATCGCGTGCAACAATGAATGAAGTTGATTATTGAAGTCGATAATTTAATTATTCAAAAGGAAAAGATTAGAGCTCATACAGTGGTTCTGTGTCGTTTAGTAATGATTTTTATTAATAATTTGTTAATAACGGTAACGGGCTAATCGCGAGCAACTCTCATTGATGTTGATTATTAAAGTCGATAATGTAATTTTGCAAAAAGAAAAAATTTTAAGCAAAAACAGTGGTTCTGTGTCGTTTAGAAATGGTTTTTCAGAACAATTTGTTAATAACAATTACGTGCTAATCGCGTGCAACTCTACATGAAGTTGACTATAAAGTCGATAATTCAGTTTTTCGCAAGGAAAAAATTGGAGCTCAAAAAGTGGTTCTGTGCCGTTGAGAAATGATTTTTATGAACTATTTGTTAATAACAATTACGGGCTAATTTTGTGCAACTCTGACTGATGTTGATTATTAAAGTCGATGATGTAATTTTGCAAAAAGAAAAAATTGGAGCTCAAAAAGTGGTTTTGTGCCGTTTACAATTCATACAAAAAAAAACAAGGGACTTTTCCAGGGTGGTCTTTGTATGCGTAATTCCACCCAGGGGCTTCAAAAGTAAAAAGAGATGCATCTTACGACTTTGTACAAATCCATGCTTTCTGATTTTAAATCCAAGTACTTTTTAAAAAACTGTCGATCCCTTAATTTTAAATCTTTAACTTTTTTATTCTCATTACACAATTTAGAAAATATTTTCCAGGGTTTCGAAACATATGAATCGTTATTTTCACATGAATGCCTAAACTGTAAAATAATCATTTTTTGATTCATTACAAATTCGAATCAAAAGTTTTAATTTTCCTTTCGAAACCGAAACCAGTGGCCGGTTAGACATTCGAATCCGATCGATATTTTTGACAGTCTCTTTCGAACGTTCCGCTGCTTCGCTAGAAAATAATTGCGCGGTTTATGGACGATGTGCATTTTCTTCGTATTTATTCTTCACATGCACCGACAATACTACCATTGCGATAATCGCAAAGCTCTTTTCCCATTGGTTCATTTCAATGCTGAATAACTTGGAAACGGTAGCTTGAAAACATTTTCGGCAAAGGAACTTTCATTTCAGAATTTTACGCTCTATCTGCTGGTAAACGGGGTTCAATAGGTTGAGAAACATAGTGTATAAGACCCACAATAACGCGCTTGGCGACCGGATGCCTTATGACCAAATGAAAATACATTTCTTCAATGGGAGCCGCGAATGCCAAACATAGAGCTGTGAGTGTTGCGACTGCGCCTAGTGGCGACAATCTTAACTGCATGAGAAATGAAAATGCACGAGAAACAAACGACATTCGTGCAGGGTGCCATCCCGAAAGACCGCTACAACCGATCACCGAAGATTAAAATTCGAAATAGTGAAACAATTATTTTTAGAAATAGGAGTAGTTGTATTATATTTAATTTGTAAAGATTGTTAATAGTGACGAAGTTAATACTATTTCTTGTTGTGGTAGACATGGCAGTATTTTTTATTTCAAAATGTTCAGTTTTAATTTTTCATCCGCCGTTATGGGTCTGTCATTTTGAATTTTACCTATTTTGGTGGAGTTTCATTTTTAATTCCGAAACTTCCATATATCATTCGCATTTCTACACATTCATATTAATCGCTTCATGTCGCCGTTTGAGATTATGCTTTACCAGGAGCAGCAAACAATTTGATATTCATGAATTTTTTTCAAGAAAACAACGCATTAAATGAAAAAAGTGCAAGATGGCATTTCTATTTTAGTTTTTACGTAGAAATGACAGTATTTTTTTAATTCTAAAAAATGTAGTTTTAATTTTTTATCCGCCATTTTAAATTTTTCAAATACAACATTTCTGATTAAAAGTGCACTATACAACAAATTCATCACGCACGAATAAAATTCATTTTACAACATTAACACATCTGTTTTCTCCAATAAATAGAATTATTTTCGTCAATTTTCCCCTTCCATTCACTATATTTTGCGTGAATGTCAATTTTTTTGAAAATCGCCACACAGCATATAAAAGTAGACATGTTAAGCTAAATTTTCAGCCCTTATACGACTTTTTAACTCTAAACCAATTTTGGAAGGAAGGGGTGTCTTTTTGACAGAGAACGCAAATTAATAAATATATATAAACACGTCTATGTATCGGTCATTTTGCGGACTTCGGGAAAAATTAAATTTGGTCTATTTGGATCTTATCAAGCTTAACTAGGCTGCGTGCGCTGGGGGGCTCTGCCCCCCAGATCCCCCGCAAAAAACTATCCTAACCCAACCCTACCAAACCTCGCCTAGACCTAGTTGTGCCTAAAGTTTGGTGCGAAATTATGTTCCCTATAGCAAAAACATAGGGTCCGCATAATGCCCATCATGTATAAAAAAAAAAGTCCTCGAAATGACCAGAAAAATACTTTCTTTTCGCGGACGGTCCACGAAATGACAAAAAGTCCGCAAAATGACCGATCTGTTTAAAAAAATGTCCGCAAAATTACCACAAAACATATATATACATATATATAAATATATATATATACATATATATATAAATATATATGGGACGTTCTTTGTCAACCGGAACAGAGCTCTGCCCAAAATTCATGTTGATGGATTTTGGTGATCTTGGGCTTAAAATTTTCGTTTTTGATTACTCTTTCAAAGCTCGTTGGGCAGAATCGGAATTTTCAAAATTTCAGACCAATATGGCGGCTGAAAACCAGAAAAAACGAGAGTTTGGATATATAATCTTCACAAAAACAAAAATTTACGTCCAAATAAACTGTTTTTGGGTTTTTGCAAATGATCAACAATTAACGTACTTAAAAAGTTGGCAAGATAGGTTGAAGAAATTCAACATGGCGGATCCAAAATGGCGGATAAAACTTCAAAAACCGCCGAAAAATTAAAAAATCGCTACGCGGACTGCCATTTCACAGTGGATTTTATTGGAAATTGTTACTCAGGGGTTTTTCCGTCCGCTGACTACGAAATTGGTGCCAGTTTGTAAAAATTTAAAATGGCAAATCCAACATGGCGAACATTTTTCAAAACAATGAATTAATTCCGTTGGAATCTTGCTAAATGGTAGTTTTTGGGATCGCTGATTACGAATCCGATATCATTCTTTAACAATTCAAAATGGCGTATCCAATATGGCGGATATTTTTGGAAATAATTCATCAAATTAAAGTGAGACTTGTTACTCGGGGGTTTTTGAGGTCGTTGATTATTAGTATGATATCAGTCATTTAAAATACACATTACATAATCTAATATTGAAAACAAAAGTTTTAATAATTGATCACACTCAAATTTAATGTCCGATTGGTTAGCAGCGATCGCATAAACATTCGAGAAATAAGCTCTTAATAGCTCTCTGCGTTTCACAGGGTTCAGACTGTCTTCATGCAAATGAAGCCCGCATTACTTTTTTTTATTTTTTATTTTTTTTGTTTTTTTTTTGTTTTATGAAAATATTTTTACAAATTACCCAGCAATCTAGATTGGATTAAAATTGATAATTTTGTATTAATTTGGTCGACTTTGAATTCGCTCTTTTTCCATTTTAAATCCAAATAAATCCAAAAATAATTTAAATGTACCTGAATCCAAAAATTTGAATTTCATACTTAATAATTTTAATACGTGTGAATTCAAAAATAATGTTGTTACCGATAATGAAATTAGTAGTTCGTAATAAGTAAAATTTTGAATGCATTTAAATTCTAAATGGTATAAGATTTGGTCGATTCGATTTTAAATTAATCAAGAAATAGTAAATATTCGGAAATATTTTTTTAAATATTAATATCAACACAGTGAAAAATTTATGGAGATGGACTATGCCGAGAATTACGCGTATGTAGCTCAAAAATTTCACTATAACAATGACCAGTGTAGTATGCACGTTGCTGTTCTCTACTACAGAGAAGATCAGCAAGTGAAACACAGCAACTTTGTGTTGCTCTCTGAATGCACAACTCACGACACAACAGCTGTGTATTTATCACAAACACATTTGATTCCTGCTATTCGAAAAAAATTACCAAAATTAACGAAACTTTTCTATGTGACGGATAGAGCGGTCCAGCACTTTAAAAATCGGTACCAAATGGTTAACTTAGTTTCCCATGAAGATGATTTTTCTCTTAAGGCAGATTGGCATTATAATGCTACAGCTCACGGCAAGGGGGCTTGTGACGGAGTAGGGGCAACAATCAACAGTCAGGCAACAAAAGCTAGTTTACAGGACAAAGGGAATGAAGCAATTCTCAATTCTTCTCAACTTTTTCACTGGGCCATAAATAAATTTCCTAAGATCACATTTTTTCACTACAGTAAACCAGACTACGATAGAACGTCCAGAAAACTGGCAAAAAGATTTTCTCAGGCACCACCAGTACCACTAATTTCGCAAGCTCATATGCATTCAAGGTCACCTCCGAAAAAACTCTCACTGCATTTAGATATTCCGGTGCAACTAACGTTTTATCAACAACAAATTATTTCTAATTATAAACCCAAAGACAATTAAAATTAAAAAATTTTCATAAAACAAAAAAAAAAAAAAAAAAAAAAAAAAAAATAAAAAAAAGTAATGCGGGCTTCATTTGCATGAAGACAGTCTCAACCCTGTGAAACGCAGAGAGCTATTAAGAGCTTATTTCTCGAATGTTTATGCGATCGCTGCTTACCAATCGGACATTAAATTTGAGTGTGATCAATTATTAAAACTTTTGTTTTCAATATTAGATTATGTAACGTGTATTTTAAATGACTGATATCATACTAATATTCAACGACCTCAAAAACCCCCGAGTAACAAGTCTCACTTTAATTTGATGAATTATTTCCAAAAATATCCTCCATATTGGATACGCCATTTTGAATTGTTAAAGAATGATATCGGATTCGTAATCAGCGATCCCAAAAACTACCATTTAGCAAGATTCCAACGGAATTAATTCATTGTTTTGAAAAATGTTCGCCATGTTGGATTTGCCATTTTAAATTTTTACAAACTGGCACCAATTTCATAGTCAGCGGACCGAAAAACCCCTGAGTAACAATTTCCAATAAAATCCACTGTGAAATGGCAGTCCGCGTAGCGATTTTTTAATTTTTCGGCGGTTTTTGAAGTTTCATCCGCCATTTTGGATCCGCCATGTTGAATTTCTTCAACCTATCTTGCCAACTTTTTAAGTACGTTAATTGTTGATCATTTGTGCCCAAAAACAGTTTATTTGGACGTAAATTTTTGTTTTTGTGAAGCTTTTATATCCAAACTCTCGTTTTTTTCTGATTTTGAAATGTTGAAAATTCCGATTCTGCCCAACGAGCTTTGAAAGAGTAGTCAAAAACGAAAATTTTAAGCCCAAGATCACCAAAATCCATCAACATGAATTTTGGGCAGAGCTCTGTTCCGGTTGACAAAGAACGTCCCATTTATACATATATATTTAATCATTTAAATTTATTAGATAATCAAATAATAGAATTTATTTGAACTGTAATTCCTATATTATTATTATTTATTGCTATTCCATCATTAAAAATTATATATTTAACTGATGAAATTATTTTACCAAGAATAACTTTGAATATTTTGGCTTATAAATGATATTGAAGATTTGAATATAATGATTATAATTTATTATTTGATACATTTATAATTTATATTTTAATTCCATCACGCATATCATCATCATCATCAAAATCGTTAACAGCATTAATTTCCGTACTATCCGCTACTTTATCCTGTGTATCATCAATTGCATGTTTATTGATCGATATTGTTGTAGCGTCGGCTATTTTTTCCAATGGACTTATTAAAGGTTTGAGCGTTTCACTTATCGCAAGGTCATGCGTTTCTTTACTGATTTTTAATAATCGATGTTTCTGGTGAATAGATTCACTAGCTTTGACAATTTGACATAATACGTATTACTGCCGTTGAAGTGGAGAAGACGTGTTAATTCATGCAAGTCTCACTCTGCACTGACTTGTTACAATATTTTTTGTTTGTTCTTAAAATCATGTATGCTTATAAAACAATCAAAACCTTTTCTATATATTCCCTCTTCTAATTCACTGTCTTTATCTATTACTACAATGCCATGCTTATCTGTCCAACATTGCGCACATATATCTTTGAAAGTGTTAAATGTCATATCCGCATTGACATGATCATTATACACATGCTTAAGATTTATTTCATCCTGCTAAAGAGAAACAGAAAGTTTACGTTATCTCGAATAAGATGCTTGGGAACGCGGACATACATTTGACTGAGATAAAAGCAATCGACGCAATTATGTCTACCCATACAAAAGAAGGATTTAATGTTATCTTGCTTCTCCCATGCAACATCATCAAATATAATAATAGAGTTCGGCCTGGCCTCGGAGGGTGATACAGTAGTCCTCCCCTTAAGTTTACTTCTCTTAAGTTTTATACTTCCCGTAAGTTTTGCGAGTTTCTTCCCATATGTTTTGCCGCGCATGCGCACGGCACGCAGAAGGGTTCATATATCTATACTCCATGAGTTAAACTTAAGGGAAGAAGCCGCCATCTTGTAAGCCCAAATGTAAAACTTAAGGGGAGGACTACTGTACTACCTGTTCATTGTCGTGAAAGGGGAAGTATCCTATACCCCCAACAGAGTCAAGTAAGTTTTGTAAAAATTTATATCTTGGTTGATTTAATGATTTCGAATATACATATATATTTGTAAACTTTAGCCCAATCTGATCAATGATTAGACTGGGTAGCGTATTTGTTTTTCCGCAATTAAACGGGCAACAGAAAAGTGCCCGTATACTATTTGGCAACAACTCTCCATGTCATTTATCATTAATTGGGATTTTTGTTGATTGTTTATGACATGGCATGTTGATAATAACTGAGCATAAATGTTTAAGTAGCGCACTTACAAGTTGTACTGACAGTCAATAACAGTTTGGTATTTGAATGATGTACATCTTAAATTGATTACATATGTGAGTAAAAACAAAAAGCAAAAACAGATAAAGAGTGGGAAAGGATTAGTCAATTCTTTAATTAATAAATTACCGGTAGAACTTCATATACCCGGTTATCAATATTTTGGACCTGGTACAAAATTAAAGCAACGATTGGCAACGGGGGATCCGGGGATAAATCCCTTGGACATGGCTTGCAAGGAACACGATATCGCTTATTCCAAAGTAATGAAAGCTTTTATGCACCTATCGTAGCTGCCATGCCCCGAGCGTCAGAAGGTGATTGACACGTCTCGGGCGTCGGCCAAGGTCGTTAATCTTAAAAGCACGGTTGGAATGAGATCATGAGAACGTAATGACTAATGGGTTTTACACGAGTCACAACTCGTATACCATCTTTAAGAGATGTAGGTCTCAAGATATTAGATAATATGCTTAGAAGTTTCATGTGTTCCTAAGAATGGTCATATTTAACAAAGGGTCCATGAGTGAATATTCTTAGGAACGCGTTGATTGCATGGCGGCATTTATGCACCTGTCGTAGCTGCCAGGTCCCGTGCGTCAGAAGGTCATCGACACGTCTCGGGCGTCGGCCAAGGTCTTTATTTTAAAAGCACGGTTGGAATGAGATCATGGGAATCTAGAAAGAGCGCTTTCGAAGGGGAGAGGTAGGAAAACCGGGCCCCGAGCATCAGGGGGTCGTGGGCATGTCTCTGGCGTTGGCCCAAGTCTTTAATCTTAAAAGCATGGTTGGAATGATACAATGAGAATCTAGAAAGAGCGCTTTTGAAGGGGAGATGTACGAAAAACTGACCTATCACAGCTGCCAGGCCCCGATCGTGCCGATGACCACCTGACGCTCTTAAAAGCACGCTTCGAATGAGAGAATGGGAATCTAGAAAGAGTACTTTCGAGCGGGTAGGTTGCAATATTAATTCGCGCAATCAAATCATCGAATCAAATGGCGATATCAATTCGCGGTCTTAATACACGAGTCATCTCGCGAGGTACCCCTCGCGGGCCACCCACCCTGCGGATGGCGCAGACGCCCTAGTACACCTACTCATATTCTTCGTCTTAAATGTATAAACAAAATTGCAAATATGCACTTTTCAGATTTTCAGGAACTTTAAATTTTGATCCCCGTTAAAGAAACATTTTGAAAATTGGTACTTTTGGTATAATGAAATCAAACTTTCGTTTTCACTCATCAAGTTTGGTGTTAGTCCCGATTCCAGTCTATGAGATATAATTAAATGATCAAACGAACTAACCAAGTGATGTTCGATCTTAATTATATAAACGCCTCTTCGAAGATGATCAAAATTTATAGGTATCTCCGCCGTACAGGTGGTGCCACAAGCTTCAAAGTTTGAAAAAAAATGAATTCTTCCTATCGATTTGATACTCTGCGTGAAGTTGTTCGCTGTTCATATTTTAAAGCATGTGTAAATGTGGTAAAATATTATGAGGGTGTCCGAAATATGGGACGGGTGGGTTTGATCATCTTCGAAGAGGCGTTTTTACAGTTAAGATCGAACATCGCTTGGTAAGCTCGTTTGATCATTTAATTGTATTTAACGCCTCTTCTCGATGATCAACATATAGACATGTAAAGTAAATACGACATTTATTCTCAGTGCTATCAGTTTAATAATGCCATATAGATAAATATCACATAATTGTAATTAACTATTTGTATAAAAAAGAACATAATTATAATTATAATGATAATATAGATTTTGCAAAAATATTATTAACTATTGGCAATTTATAAAAACGAGCAAATGTTGATGAATCCGTCCATTCTGCAGTTTATCTTATTACTTCTAAACTAACTCCAAGTTTCATTGCAGTCGATGCCGATGCATGTCGAGCACTGTGAGAAGAGAAGTGATTTATGTCGATACCATTTTTATTCATAACATTTTTAAACCATATGCTTAAGGTATCTTTGGAAGCTGCTTTGCAAGGTTTTTTCATTGTTATAAAAAGCTTAGTTTCATATTTTCTTGACGCTACACAAATTTTATCATTTTCAAGAAATTATGGTAAGTATACTACTGGTTGGGTTATGTTAATTCCTGACGTTTTAATTTTATCGTCTATAAATATTTCTGCACCCTTTTCATCAAGTTTAATACTTGTTATCTGAATAAGTGAAAAAGGTTTGCATTCTGTGTGATGTTACGAGTGATAATAATGCTATTAGTTTCATTGTCGATTTAATTTATCATTTGTAAATAATTTTTCTACGAAATTTAAAATCATTTTTGGATCCCACGTTGTATTGTATTTCGATTTACTTGGTTTTAAATTGCTGATGCCTTTGAAAAATCTTTTCATTCGATAATCATCACCTACATGTGTTCCAATAATCAGACTGATAGCAGATCTAAAAGAATTTGGTGTTCCGTATTTTGCTCCGTTATTAAATTGTTCAGTTAAAAATATTATAATCTTTGTTATTGTTGTTTGAAATGGGTTGACTTTTCTAACAGAGCAAAATTTCCACCACAATCGTAATGCCGATTCATATTGTCTAATTGTATTATTACTAAGAGATGCTATTATAATTTCACTTGATTAATGTGGTACTTCTTTCAATGTATATGCTTGCCTGATACTTTCCCGACAATTAATGAAAGTGTTTTGCAAAGTGGGTGTCTCGATCTGTCAATAACAAGAAGAAGATTGTCATCTGGTTTTAATAGTAAAGAGTTTTCAATAAGCATTTTACAAAACAACAGATATCATGGTTGCCCTGGACATTTCTGTACAACAACAATCGTTCAGATTGAATTTTTTGTAAAACTCGTAAAATTAAATTAAAAGGTGGGAATGCGTAAAAATAAAAATCATTCCATGAAATTGTAAAATCATTCACCGAAAAAGATTCAGGATCTCGATGCCATGAAACATAAACTTTGCATTTTGTGTTTACTCTGCTAGGTGATAGATAAATATCAGGAATACCAAAATTATTTATTATAATTCGTAAGCCGACTTACATCATTTATATTCAGTCTCTATTTTTCTAGATTCAAAGTCTGCTTCTTTATTATCACGAGATCTAATGTAAGAAGGACCCAAATATTTCTAACCTCGCACCATTGCCACAACTCTTTAGCTAGATTATTAAGGTCTTGAAACCGTACTCCTCCTATTCTATTTATATAGGAAATGGCTGTAATATTATGTATTTTGAGTAAAATTTGACAATCATCTAATTTATTTGCAAAACATTTTAATCCAAATAGTGCAGCTTTTAATTCTAGTTCGTTAATATGTAATTATGAACGGAATGGTTAAGTGGTTAGCGTGCTCGCCTCGTAATCTGAACGTTCTCTAGGTTTCGAGTTCGAATCCCCGTCGAGGAATGTTCTTTTGTTTTCTTCTGTCAGCGGCTTTTCCGCAGTCGGTGCGTCGTGGGCATTACCTCGGAAAAAGATAGGGTAAGACTCGCGTCGCGCTTGCCCCGGCATAGACCGCCGAATAGGTTAATGGCGATACCGGTATTAGGGTGGGGGGACTGGCTCTGGGTGGGAGTTGTGCTGTCCTGTTCCGTCATGTATAATGTCTGTGTGTTGTCCATCCTATACCTCTCCACCCGAGAGCCGACCCGCGAATAGGCATCTAAGTCATTAAAAAGCGGGGGAAAATTCCAAATCCTTTATCCAAATCCTTTTTTTATCCTAATATTTAATTATGGTTCTTCATTACTTCGATTTTTATTAATTTTTTATTTGTTACAAAAAACTTCCCATCCTATTAAAGAAGCATCTGAAAAAATTTCTACAGAATAATGATTGTCTCTGATAGGGTTAATACTATTCGGAATATTTTCTAAACACCATAAAAACCGAATGCGGGACATACAAATTCAAACATTTGATGTTGGAAAATAAACGTTAAATATTGTGATTGGTGAATTGGAACAACAAAATATGCGTATTTTATGTCGAGCGAGGCAAGAAACGAATTAACCGGCCAGCAAGCCTTACATCTTCAGATTCATTTTATGTTAAAAAAATCTCCATCTTGTGTGTCTTGAAGTCTTCCTTCCTGTTGTCGTGTATCGGTCGTTTAGATGTCTTCTGTCCTGGTCTGTATCCCATCAGTCTCGACCACTGACGTGATGGGATCTTGAATTTTTTTGAAGTTTTGGTGTTTTTTTTTATCCATCTTCGTTTTTTGTACATCTTTGAACTTAAGTTTTTGGGATGTCTGAGCTGATTTGTCTGCAGGTTTAATGGTATCTTCAAAACCAGAGCCAAATAAAAACGCATCCGTTTTTACCACGTTTTTATCAACTCGTATTCTTGTCTGTCTGTCTGTTTGTCGAGTGCAAATCTTGTAATCGATTTTAAACTAACTTACCGATGAGCTAGAGACTTGAAACTTTTAGGATAGCCTAAAATTGGATGACAATGTATTCCTTTACCGTTTACTACAAATTTCAATCAATTTTAAGAACATTTTCAGCAAATTTAAATTTTATATGAAAAAAAAAGAACTGCGCTTATTTTCCGTTCTTGATTGAATCTATACATTCCTTTATATTCGTTTTTCTTTCTTTGTTTTGTCCTTTAACATTTAGCGGGGGGCCCGGCGTTTTCCCCCTTCCTCCGTCGCGCTTGTCCTTTGTTTTCCTTTTGCAATCGGGAAAAGTCCTCCACTGACGTCATTAATTCCCTTGCCTATATATACTCATCCACGACGGCAAGTGGAGCAGTAATGAGTTAGTGTCATATATAAGTGCTGCAACAGCTCATGGATTCTGGCGTGTGAAGACCTCATCAGGATTCTCAACAATTCTGGATGGTGTAAGCCACCAGAGGAGCCTATCATCGGTGAGTAATCTACGCCACATAAATTTATATCATTTCAAATCATGCACGATTTCATTCACCGTCACGATATTAGACGCCGTCCGTGCGTCACATTAACCGCGGTGCTCTATCACACGAATTTCCCTTTTCCACCCTCATTTCTCCCTGTGACCTTACATCTCTACTTCACCTCTTCCCATTCTTTTTCTATTTGAACCATTCTCGCCTCTAACTCCGTTATCTTTACACCCCACTTTTTCATTTCTTCTTTCTCCATTTTTCACAATAATTTCTGTTCGCTTTCTTTTCAGCTCCACGTACCATCCGCTACCAAACCCTTCTCTTCCCTTCCCCCATATTAGTAATTCTATACAGGTGAATAAAAGAAAATATTATTGTAAAAACCTTAAAGTGCAAAATTGTGAACAGTCCCATTACTATTAAAATAAAATGTTCATAGTTTTCAGTTAAGATGGCACAAGAGACGTCAACACAGCGCAAGCGCCGGCTAGAGAAGGAGAAGAAAATAAAATTTGACCTATTAAAACTAAAAAGCAGAAAATAGTTAATAAATAAAAATTCTTTTAAAAAACCACGTTTTTATAAATGGAGTAAAAAGGATAAAATAATTTTTCCCATCCACACAGGTCACTAATACCATGCCGAAATAAATACGCAATAATTTTTCATTTTATTAGGAAATAAAATATTTGTAAGACTTAAAATGGAAAACGTGGGGCGCAATAGAGGTAACAGAAATGACTAGCATGTCTAAACTAGCGTGTCATATTGTTAATTCAAGCATAAGTTTCTCATTTGTTATTGTTCGCCGAAGAGTCATTTCTGTTACCTAAATTGCGCCACACGTTTTCCATTTTAAGTCTTACAAATATTTAATTCCTAATAAAAATTATTGCGTATTTATTTCGGCATGGTATTAGTGACCTGTGTGGATGGGAAAAATTATTTTATCCTTTTTAGTCCATTTATAAAAACGTGGTTTTTAAAAAGAATTTTTTATTTATTAATTATTTATTTCACTAATGTTACACGAAGAGTAGGTTATTATCTTTCCGAAAATGATTATTTTTCTCATTGAAGTTTTAAGTTGATGACAATGAGCGATGCAGTGACTGACGTCGCGAACCCATTTAATCATATTTTTTTCATTACCTTCGCATATGACTTCTTGTTACTCAGAGCAGAGAGAGCAGCTCCAAGAATTTGTTGTTTCTCAAATATCCTTTTCTCACTGTTAATATCCAGACAACCAACTAGGTGCATATTGCCGCTTATCAGGGGAAAGTCTAGCGGCGAATATGTCGGCAGAATTCCGGATTATGCGTCATTACACAGACAGCAAATTTGCTAGAAATTCTCCCCTGCCGATTAGTCTGCGGCGAATCTGCCGCTTTTCTGCCGAAGATATTAAACGGGTCGGCGAAGGGATTAAAGACACATACGAACACGGATTTAATCTCTTCGGCAGAAATGCGACAGAATCGCCGCAGACTAGTCGACAGGGGAGATTTTCCAGCAAATTTGCTGTTTGTGTGATGACGCATAATCCGGAATTCTGCCGACATATTAGCCGCTAGACATTCCCCTTATATGCGGCAATATGCAGCAGATCTGGCTGTCTGGGTAGCCATATCTGATAAAGCATTTTTAACTTCATCATGAAGAATTGGTGCTTCCATGAGCTTGCAATTTTCTGAAGGTCTATACTTTTTGTTTAATGAAGTTACATTATTTGCTGGAAGTCCGGATTGCAATACTGGTTCTGAAAGATTAGCTATATCCTTTAAAATTGGTTTAGACCATTTTTTGTCTGTAATAAAATAATTCTTTTACTTTAGGATCTAATTCAGGTTCTTCGCTTTCTGAAAAATTTGGATTCAAGACGTCTTTTTCTCATCCTAGTGTTTTATAATATTCTTGCGAATGGTTAGAATAAATTTCGACATCATCAAAATCCGATTCTTGTGATATAATAAAATATAATAAAATATATATATATATATATTTATTGATATTTATTGTTTAACCTCTAAACAATTTTTAAAATGTATATTTTTGTATATTTAAAATATTGATCATTCGATTTTGTACACAAATTGAAATTGTACAAAAATGTATCAGAAAATTTTACACGGTTATATTATATTAACCTCCTCTTTACTTAAATAAATGTTCTGTGTTTCTCAAGTGTGTGTGCAAATAAACCGCTGAACTCTTACTGATAAAATTTGCATAAAAAGATAATCTATACACGGTTATTTAATTAATTAAATTTATATTTAGGAATCTGAAGCAAGTTTATTTACATAACCTCTCTTATTTATTAAGTCTGCGTCTTTTTACTTTTTCTTTGTTGTAAACTAACGTTTGTAAATAGCTTGATCTTTGACATCGCGCTTATAATCATAACTACATCGTGGTGAGCTGTCTAACGTCTGGAACTTCTACGTTTTTCCCTCTTCAATAATTTCACCTGAATTTGTTGATTTTTCTTTCGCGCGAATCTGATGAACTCGTATATTTTTTTTATTTAAAATATGCACTGAAAAAAAGTACGCTTGTGACATCTCCCGCACAAGACGAAAGAATGAACAACGAACAACTTCACGTAGATTATCAAATCGATACATGTTGATCATCAAGAAGAGGCGTGAAATACAATTATTTAAAAACGTATGAATATTTATTAATAATTAAAAATAATTATTTTAAAAATTTATTTTCATGTTAAATTTAAATTCACCGGAATTTGATCGATTTTTGGTAAAACAACAGTTAACCTAAAAAGTATCACATTTATATAATTATCAACTAGAAAAGGGGCCAAAGCTTAACTTTTGGTGGACGAAGACGAAAGTTCATTTAATTATTTGCAAAGTACCAATTTTTCAAAATGTTTCTGTAACGGACGATATGAGTATTTATAGTTTGCAATAATACGATGTAACGAGACTAGGGCCGCAGTAAAAACACCACATATAATGTTTCAAAAGAATAACGGTTCACTTACAAGTTAACTTATCCTATGAATTCCCCAATGGGCACTCTATTCGATCACTATAGCGATTTGCTCGCGCGCACAACACCAACTATCTATTATCTTCTGGGGCCGCGTTACGTAGAACGCATCGCCCTCACTCCTTCTCTCTCTCTCTCTCTCTCTCTCTCTCTCTCTCTCTCTTTCTCTCTTTGTAACGGTCTGTACACACGGACGTACGACACGGACGGTACGGTACACCCTCCCCCACCCCACCCTTTCTTCGGCCTGTGTGTTTTTTTTTCCGAAGCGACGATGGAAAGCTCTACCAGCCAACCCTGCCAGCCGGTGCCAGCAGGAGTACGGGGCTTGCACCCGCTAAAACCACCGCCGCTTAGACTGAGATCCCCCCCTCGACAGCCTGCCGGAAGGCATTACTTCCAGGGGGGCAGTCTATACATCAGAAGGGCCTCCGCCGAAGTTTTGGCTCCTCAAGTGTAGCCGATGTTGGTGCCCACTTCTTCCCTCCTAATGGAATTCAGCCTGTCGATAATGGACGTAGTGATGGTAACCACCGCGTCCCACCCATTCTGTGAGGCGAGCAGACATTCCCCAATACCCTCAGGTGTTAATGGCCCATCTCTCGAATTTCGGAACTGCTCTCGCTTCGCTGCGAATCTCGGGCAATGGAAGAGAGCATGGGCCACGTCTTCATCGACACCAGTGCATACCGGGCACTCCGCGCTTTGGTAGATGCGGAAGCGATGTAAGTAGCTGCGAAAGCAGCCGTGCCAGGTGAGCACCTGGGTCAGATGAAAGGTGACGTGTCCGTCCCGTCTGCCCGTCCATTTACCTATATCGTGGATGACGCAGTGGGTCCATCGCCCTGATTCTGATGTATCCCATCTTCTTTGCCACTCTTCGATGATCCTCCTGGACCATCAACTGTGGTTCCGCTCCTGGTCAGCGATGTTCTGCCTTGTGCCCCTGCCTTCTTGGTATTCTGCGGCTCTCTCGGTTGCTAAGAGGTCTATGGGAGGAAGTCCCGCGATCACCGATACAGCGGTATGGGATACAGTTCGGTAGGCACGAGCCACTCTGAGGGGGGCTGTCCGGTAGGCCCGCCGGCAAGAGGCTCCGTAGCTCTTATGGATGTTCATAGCATCAGCCCAGATCGGTGCCCCGTAGAGGATAACGGAGCTTACTACCAATGAGAGGAGGGACCGCCGCGGTTGATTCGGCCCCCCCCCCCCCATATTGGGCATGATACTGAAGAGCGTACGGGCTACTTTGGAAGCCCTTCCGCTTGCATTCGTCAGGTGTTGTTTAAATGACAGCCGCGCATCGAGAGTGACCCCGAGATATTTAATAGCGTCCACCGTCATGATCCGCGTATCTTCCACCGTGAAGGTGGCGTACGACCTTTTCTTCGCTCGAGAGATGAGCATCGCCTCTATCTTCTCTGCCGCCAGACTTCAGTCATGTTTGCTCAACCACCTAGCTACTACCTCGATAGCTTCATCTCCGCTAAATTGTACCTCGTCGATGGTCTTCGCGACGAAGATTAGTGCAAGGTCGTCTGCGAAGGCCATCATGGACACTCCGGCCGGAAGTGATCCCCTAAGCAGTCCGTCATATAAGACGTAGCGCAAGGGTCCCAGAACCGAGCCCTGCGGCGCGCCGCCCGTGATGTTGTATGAGTGCCTGCCGTCATCGGTGTCATAATACAGAGTCCGGTATGTAAGGTAGCTTGAGATGGCTGCTCTTAGGTAGAGCGGCACCTTCAGATCTTTAAGTGCCTGCATGATGCAATACCATCTGGCCGTGTTGAAAGCGTTCCGAATATCCAGAGCAATGAAGGCACACATGCACCTGGTGTTTCGGCTGCCACTGATAGCATTTGTGCCTATTGCCTTCACTCGGCCGATCGCGTCTATGGTTAAGCGCACCTTCCGAAAGCCGAACTGGTTGTCGGAAAGACCTCCCGCATCTTCGATGGCTGCTTCTAGTCTGGCACAGATAACCCTATCATAAAGCTTCCCGGGTATGTCCAGTATGCAGAGAGGTCGGAACGAGGATGGATCGCCCGGGGGTTTATTTCCCTTGGACAGAAGCACCAATCTCTGTTCCTTCCACTGCGCCGGAAAGCGTCCTTCTTTCAGTCAATCGCTGAATGTCGATGTAGAGATGGTCGGGACATTCAGCGCTGCGATCTTCACTACCATACCAGGTACCCCATCCATTCCTGGGGCCTTACGGATGGAAATCTTGTCAGCAGCCAACTTTAGTTCGGCTTCGGTAACGTCTGGCAGCTCGGCTGCACCAGCGGTTGCCATCAGACCAGTGCCGATCGGCCGTTTCCGTTGTTCTGGGAATAGATGGCCGACGACTTTGTCAAGGAGGGATGGACAAGATGGTGCGCTGGGTCCCCTGGGCTTCATCTTCTTTATGACCGTTTTATACGGTCGACCCCAGAGGTCACGGTCCACCTCCTCACAAAAGTCCTGCCAGCACTTTCTTTTTGCGGCCTTGATGGCAATCTTGAGCCTCTTCCTCTTCTTTTCATAGTTTGCGGCGAGTTGGTAGTACCGGAGCTTATGAATTGCTCTCTGGTGCAGCTTTCGAGCCCGTAAACCGGCGGTCGGCCGCGAGGATTTGATTTTACGGCCATAGAGGTATCGCAGGTTGCTGTCAAGGCTCGGGTGAGGCATTTGGCTTTCTCCTCCGCTGTTCCCTCCACCTCCATCTGTTCCTAGCTGTAAAGGAACATCTCTCGATCGGAGGTGGCCCTTATCCTTCACTCTGTCCTCAAACTTTGAACCCTTCTTGCTGCTCTACCTGTCAGTTGGAGCTGGTACACCAAGGCTTGATGGTCACTGCCCGTGTATCGTGTCGCTAACTTTCCAGCCCAACTCTTCCCGCATCAATTTTGGGTCGAAGAAGGTCAGGTCGACTACGGAGGACTTACCGGCCTTGGAGTACGTCGGCTTTCCCCCGTGTTAGCGATCTCCAACTCCAGTAACGAGATGCCCTCAATGAGAGCATATCCCCGAGGGTTGGTCTTTGCGCTACACCATTCCGTCGCCCATGCATTGAAGTCCCCCCCGATCACCAGTGGAAGTCCGGAGGTTCATGCACTGGCGACAATGGCCTCCAAGGATTCTTGGAACTCGTCTTACCGACCGGGAGGGAGGTTGCAAATGTATAGTCTTATACCAGCCACCTCCACCCAGATGAAGCTGGGCAGGAGGTCGGCCTTCTTATTGGATAGGTGGAGATTCCCGCACACCCAGATGGCCGCCTTGCTGCTGGAATCCTTCACCCAACTCGGTTCACTAAGATCCCGATAAGCCTCGCTGCTGACGGCGATTTCAGCCTTCTCCTACTTGACCAGTTGGAACAGCAGGCCCTGGGCCACCGCACAGTGATTGAGGTTTATTTGGATCACCTTAGCCATTGTTAGTCGGTGCTGCAACCTCTTGCGTTGCCCGATGTTTGGCTACGCAGTCCTCAATCTTGTGGCCCTCTTGACCACACCGGAAGCACTGCACCGAGCTATCGACCGCGCTCTTACAATCGCTTGCCAGGTGTCCGCTCTCGTGGCACCTGTAGCAGCTCGGGGATGTTTCACGCAGTCGAACCCGGCATTTAACCCAGCCAATTTTGAGCTTCCCCCTTTGCAGCAGTATGTTCGCCACTGCGATAGGAAGCAAAATATTGGCCGTCTGGGTTACACTATATGCTCCCCTGAGCTTGATATTCTCAGGGGTCACTGCTCCCGGTGAAGTCACCTCAATGATGGCCTGTGCCACCTCCTCCCTAGTTGTGGCCTCGTCCATGTCATTGATGATGATGACTTCCTTGTGCGACAGTGTCTGTACGACAGCTGTCCCTTTTAGGATGGACGTGGCCGCTGCATCGAGGTCTTGAGTGCACACGCCAGGCGTCACAAGCTCTAGGAGCAGTTCGCCTGCTTCCGTCTGCCTGATGGCGGTCACCCTTTCTCCTAAAGTTCGCACTTCTGGTGCTGCTTTTATTGTTTTCAGGATGTCGACATATGACCCACCTTCTGCTGCCTTGATCTTGATGGCATCAGGGCGGAGGGGTCGGAGGCCGGATGTTGATTCCGGCTTCCCCCTGTATCGTTTGCCGACATCTTTTCCCAGCTGCTGCTGATGTTGTTGCTTTTGCTGCTGCGTCCGTTGTTTTTGCTGCTGCTGCTGCCATTGTTGTTGCTGATGCTCCGCCTTCGTCTTTACGCCTTTCTTGACCATTGTAACCCAGTCCTGGTCTTCGGACTAGGCTTGCCGCCGTTGTTCTGTAGCTGATGAAGATGGTATGGGGCGTTCCTCTTCTTCTCTCCTGACCAATTTTGTCGCTGGCAACTTCAGCGGCGAGGGTCCTTTACGCCCGGGAAATTCTGGGGGCTTGCGGAACATGGGCGACGTTTGGCTCGCCCCATCTTTGCAGATGATGATGCCCTTGTGCTTTCTCGTGCCTTGGCGTAATGGCTAAAGGCACGCAGTGTGCCTTTGGCCATATTCTTGAGCTCCTTATGGAGATTTTTCTTTTCCTGGATAAATTCCACAAGAAGCTTACAGACTCGTGCGCCTTTCCAGACAGAATGTCACTTGTAACATTTAATGCTGTTGGGGCTGAGTGACCAACCTCAACAATACTGCGGTTGCCTGATAACGACGCCGGAGAGCCCGCTTGCTCACTCGTACCCGACGCCGTGCCGGTACTGGGGATCCGACCCCTGCACCGTAAGCTTTTATCTGCAGCTGATCTTCCATACTTGGTTTATTGTTCGGGGTTCCTTCCCCTAGTTAGTTCTATGGTCCGCGTCGGATATTTTATTTCTCCGATACCTTTTACCAGCTGTGGGGTATAAATAATCCACATAAATAAAATAAATATTAGGTTGTTCGAATCACTTTATCTTTTTGGCCATAAAATCTTTTATAAATTATATTTTTATCGCAATTGCTCTGCACGATATATTTCGATCGAATAGCCGAACCATGAACTATATAAAAGTATAATTCTTAGGAACTAGAAACTAGCCTAACTTGAAAGCGTGGTAATACAGTAGAATCTCTATGCTAAATTCCCTATAGCACTCCCTTCTAAGTGTAACGGTACAGGAATGGTTATGTTTATTTAGTTAAATACATAAAGCGTATGTAGTCACAGTACATAAATCCTAAAATTCTAGTTAAATTATTATAAATCGTCATGAAAATAAAGTATTATTGACAATGTATATAATGTTATAGATTAGAATAAAAAATATCGCTTTAATTGTTTCTTTTAGCACTTAAATCGAAGGTCACTTTTTTTGTTCTTTGGTAAGTTCTTAACGTTGGTTTTGAGCGTTGAATATATGGTAGATTTCCTTGAGTTGGTGTTGTTAAATTATCTTCAATGGTAAGAGGTGCATTTTGTTCCAAAATTTGTAAATCTTCTGACAAAATATGTGCAGGTTTCAATCGTTCAACATTAACATTGACAGCGCGACCATTAATATCAACACAGAATAATTGATCGTTGATTCTTTCTAGGATTTTATGTGGCCCTGAGCATGGTTGATCCAGAGATTTCTTTACGACATCTTGACGTACAAATACGTGAGTGCATGTGTAAAGATTCTTGTAAACAAATGTCTTCCTCTTGCAATTGTGTGCTGCTGGTACAGGTTTGATATTTCGCATGTGAATGCGAAATTCTTCTAAGAAAAATCTAGGATCTTCAGGAGGATCTGCAAAAGTGAAAAATTCGCCTGGAATTCTTAAAGGCGATCCAAAAAGATACTCAGCTGGCGATCTTTTAAGTTCCTCTTTAAAACAGGTTCTAAGTCCTAATAGAACTATTGGAAGCACTACAGTCCAATTCGAATCTTGATGACAACGGATCGCTGCTTTAAGTCATCTGTGCCAGCGCTCCACCATACCATTAGCCTGCGGATGGTAGGCAGTTGTACGTACTCTTTTTCCTCCGACAAGATGAGTTAAGGCGGTATATAAAACACTTTCAAATTGGGAACCTTGATCCGTTGTGAAAGTTTTAGGACACCCAAAACGTGCTACCTAATCTGTAAAAACAACTCGTACGATTGTCTCCGCAGTGATATCCTGAATATGTATGAATAGGTATATATGATCAAAACGTTGGAGAGGAAGAGGAAAAACAGCTGGTTGAACATGGACATGACGTCCAATTTTTGCACGTTGACACGACACACAATTCTTTGTCCGTTTTGCAATGTCTTTATTCATTGAAGGCTAAATATATCTCTGGCATATGATTTTCATCGTAACCCTTCCACTAGGATGGGACAATCCATGAAAATTGTCAAATATCCTTTTTCGAATGGGTTCTGGTACGAATGGTCTAATATCGTGTCGAGTGACATCGCAATACAACGCTTGATGATCTGGACCGAATGTCAATTTCTGTATTTTTAACGATGTTGTGTTTTCTTCCAAAAGGTTCTTGAGCTCTTCATCGACACTCTGTAATCTTCCTATTTCTTCAACATTGACAGTAGTGGGTAAGCGCAAAGCAAAGCTCGACGAGAGGACAGGTGCATGTAAGGGGAGGGTGGTTGCACAAAGATTTATCTCTTTATTTAATCAAAATTCTTATTATTATTGCTAGTTGGCTCAAGGCCACTTACATTCCGCTCTCGTTGAATAGAATTAGGGCGGCTCCTGCAGGCCCTGGGGGTCGTCTTCGCGCTGGACCCAATCGAGATCTCTCCAAAATACTCGCTCAAACACTCTCAAACTCGGGGAATTCGCTACGTTGACTTATTAAAGCGGCCGTACTCCCGCTCGCGGATTCAGTGTCTCTGCAATGACGTCCGAGACCAGACTGACTTCTGGACGTCTCGTTATCGCGTTCCGCGACCGTCGCGCCGAGTCGTCTCGTGGGTCTTTTATAAAGCTCGTCGCTTCTTACCGACCACTCTGTCGGTATATTACCGTCCACTCAGTCGGTATATTATCGTCTTAGCATAGAGCTCCGAGGTTTCGAGAGGAGTATGTAACCGGCGTGTTACACCATCGGTTGAAATTATCATGCTCAAAAAGTTAAAATAAAAAGATTAAAAGTCTCGTCGACGTTACATTTTTTATTATTTTCTTTTAACTTTTTGAGCATGATAATTTCAACCGATGCGTTTAAGACAAATTGCTACAAGTTTCTGGAGGTAAAAGGTATCCAGAAACTTGAAATAATTAGTCTTGAACCCATTGGTTGAAATTTTCATGTCTTTTGGCTAACATTGTTTTCATTATTTACATAAATTGTATTTAGAAAATGGAGCATAGGATTACTTTGAAGTAAGAGAGTAAGTGTTTCAATCCGATCGATTCCAGTTATCACATTCAAAAAGTTTAGACAAAATAATAAGAAATTCAAACACAATACTGCTTATTACACATTTAAGGGAAAAGTGTCAATATTATTTATTTGAGCTATTTTACTAAAAGTATAAAGTTTTAAAATTGGTGTTTAAACATAAAGTGATGGCAAATGAGCATAATTGAACCAGATGCCCACTTTCTCCCAAATATTGGAAAAGTGTCGGGCGTAAATTTTTTGTAATTTTGTTTCAACATTTTGAACGTGATTAACTACTTCTAAGCGGTCTAAAACAAATTTCACTAAGTTTATAACAGCAAGACATATTCAGAATTATAATTACATATAAATCAATTCAAGGCCAGTATTATATTTTTGATCTTCGAATAGAATAGATCAATTTTCATAAAAAAAAAAAGTCTATTTCACTATTATCGGTGAAAATTGTTCTGCTCTACTCTAAGATAACAAATGTAATTTTTGCCTTAAATTAATTTACAATTATATTTCTGAATATGTCTTGCGCTCACAAATTTGGTGAAATTTGTTTCAATCTGATTGATTCAAGTTATCCTTTTGTTACAAAATCATTCTTCATATAGTTGTGAGCGGTAATGCGCTCCGCATGCCGCTCAAGTACTTGAGAAGACTGCCATCTTTTTCACAATACGGTAGCTTTCCCGCGATTTGAGACGGCTGCTGGCTCAGCATTTTGAGTGAGTCACTCACTCAATCTTGAGCGAGCTGCTGTGCAAGCGGAGAGAGTGCGCTGCGCACATGCGCGAAGCACAGCTGTTCTCTCAACTTCTCCGTGAGCGATTTGCTCGCGCGCACAACACCAACTATCTATTATCTTCTGGGGCCGCGTTACGTAGAACGCATCGCCCCCACTTTCTCTCTCTCTCTCTCTCTCTCTCTCTCTCTCTCTCTCTCTCTCTCTCTTTGTAACGGTCCGTTACACCGAGAAATGCATTTTTCAAATAGATTACTGTTATACGTTTAAGGTGAAAAGTAAGTAAAGTGGAAGTTCATGTCAATTACTTTGAATTGAGTAAGTTATATTTAATTTTAATAACGCCATTTTTTATAAATAGTACGTTAAAATTGGGTTATATGGCATATCAACTTTGAAGTCATATTTTCTATTCGTATCTGTTTCATAATAATTTTAGAATTGTAATTTCTTGCACCGATACTTATGATTAAAAAGCAAAATTAAAAAAAAAATTATACCATGCGGAGATTCGAGAAGGATCACTTGTTCCATACCAGCTACTCACTTGGCACTTCGTAATATTAATAAATTGTTAATAGTACAATACTTTATTTCTGGTTTGTATAGATAATTATTTTTTAATTTATTGTATAATTTATGGAAAACTGTAAATATTAGAATTTGTAAGAAAACTGGTGAAATAAAAGTTTCTAATAAATTTTAGTAGGCATTATTCATTATTAGTTATTAATGTTAAAACATTACATAAAGTATGATGCTATATTAGTACTAGGTATATTTATAAATTTTAAATAAATCTTGAAAATTTTGTTGTCCACTTCAAGTATTCTCAGTGCTGAACATTAGCTTTATGTAATTATTTAGGAAATGCGTTTGTAACGTGACTGTGGCCGTGCGAGCTAAGTCTGCGGGTTTCAAAGTAGTTAACTCGAGTTCAATTCCCGTCGGGAAAAACATTTTTTCCCCATTCTTTTCCCTTGAAATTAGTTTTATGGATTCTTTCCGAAACATTTAACATTTCTGTTTTTCAGTTAATACAAAAACAAATTTCCTTGAATGAATTCATTATCAGTAGAATTAAATGCTATAAAATTATCATTGTTGTCTACTGCTTTTCAACAATGACCTTAACGTATAATATATCCTCCCAGCAATCGAAATTGTATTGAAATGTATTGACTTGGATTAATTATTCGCTTTTGAATACGCTATTTGAAATTTTCAAAACCATTCGAATCCAAAAATACTTCACTATTATTTGAATACAAAAATATGAATCCAAATGAATCCAAATGAATACATAAATAACATGGTTGCCGAAACTACTAAAAATACTCGAAAAAGGCAAAAGTCGTGAATCCATCGGAATACAAATGAAGATTGAAATGATAATTTTTTAATACAATCGAATCCATAAATAATAACAGTTAATTACCAGAATTAATGAATCCATTTCAATACATGACTGAGCAAAATAATGTCTGCTTTAATCCAAATGAATTTAAAATAAATCAATACAAAAATTAAAGTGTGGTGAATTCATTTGAATACAAATTCTTAATGATTCTTCATTTTAATACAAATGAATCTGTAAAAAAAAATAACTTCCGCTTTGAAGTATATTAATATTTGAAAAATATTAAAATTATGTTCATTTCGTAATTATTCATTTCAATTACAAAAAAATTATTTTCGAAAATAAATGCCACAAATGACTTTTCATTCAAAATTTGGAATGTGAAATGTTTATTTTAAACCAATTTCCAATTACATTTAGCAGTGCTCTGTAGGAAATAGTAAACTTTATTTAAGCGTTCAATACACAAGAGTCCAAAAAGTGTTGTACACTTAAATGAAATACACTTATTGGACACCTAACTGACACTTATTTTCAAATTTACGCAATATCTTGTAAACCGTATGATATACGTGAAATCTGATGAAATTTTGCCATGATGTGCGATGATTTAGCTGACATACACAATTAAAAAATTTCATAATTTTAGAAATCGAAAATTTCAAAAATTCTCGAATCATGTACAGTGGCTTCGAATCATCGCACCAAGGTACCCTTGATTTATGTCAATTTCGTCAAATTTCACGTATCTCGTACCGTTTTCAAGATATTGCGTAATTTAGAAAAAAAAATTACAATATTTATTTTACCAACAAAAATATCTACTATCTACATGCATTCGTTCTTTTCAAAAGTCGATAAGCAAATTATTACAAAAATGTAAAATATGATAATAAATGTAGCAGATTATTTTTATGTACACAATTCGTAAATGCTCCACGTTTTAACTATTTGTTAGTTTCGCATCATCTTTTACAGCAAGGAGGTGGTCGAGTGATTACGGCTCGAAGTTGTTGTGCGGGAGACCAGGGTTCGATTCTCGGTCAATGCAAATTTTTTTTGCATTAAATGTATGAACTGGGATTATTTTTTTATTTAAATATATTGCATTAAAATTTTTAATACATTTCAATCCTTTTCAATACTTTTAAGATCAAATAGCGCATTCAAATATATTGTAATGCATTCAAAATTTTCAATACATTTTAATGCATTTCCGATTGCTGGGCTTAGATTATTGACAGAAAGTCTGAAATATTATTCTCCAAACTAGTTTTCGGTACATCTTAAATTAATCATATTGTTATTATTAGAATATCATGTTTAATAAAACGAAAAATTATCGAAATGTAATGATTGACCGTTTGTTACAATGCGAGTAACTTGCAAACAATGTTTTGATGTTAATGACAATCAAAATTTAAATTTCCGTGAAATATTTTTTTTCTTGTTTTAAGTTAAAAATAAAAGACATGTATTTTTTTATTTTAATATGATACGCGTAATTTTCGAGTTATGAATTTTTAAAGTTCCGAATTTTAGAAAATATCCCTATTTTCGATCGCTTACAAGTCGGAAATAATAGAAATGAAAAAAAAAGTACAAGGTAAGAAAGTTTGCATTTTTCCTCAGCTTTCTAAAGAAATAGGTAACAAAAATATATTTAATTATTTAACAACAAAATTTTAACGTTTTTATAAACAAATTCGATTTTTTTTAAGTTGGACCTAATTTTTTTCAATGATTTTAAATTGAAAGTGTTCATTGAACCATGTAGAAAATACTGTGAAAATTTCAGAATGGACCGTTTAGAACTTTTCGAGTAATAAAATACCGTTTGAAGACACCATGGCGGGAAGCGCCGCGTCGCGGCATTTCACGCCCCGTGTTCCAATCGCACGGTATTAAATACGCTTCAATATGAATTAATCTATTAAGAAAAACAAATAAATATTGTTATAAATCTTAGAAATAGTTTTGTAATCCATAACATTTATTAAATTCATTATAATCTTAACAAATATTTATAAAGAAAGTAATACATTATATGATAAATTTAAAACAATAAAATTAACGCATTTCAACATTTTTCGATTTGAATGTTTATTTAAATTTTTGTTTCAATGATCGTTTCGTTTCAGTTTTCGATAAGATAACATTTGAAAAATCATCGCACATAGAATAGGTCTTAACTTTAAGTTTCAAATTCTCGAGCGGTTCTACACTATGTAATTTATGCGTACCTGCTACCGTTTTACATTTTTCGAAACGACCTTCCAAGAATTTTGCAGTAACCTCATAATCTTTTTCATTTTTAAAAATAAAAGACATGTTAGACTCAGATAAGTTACGTTTTGCCCACTCGTATAAAATGCAAATAAATTTGATATTTTCATATATAAGTTTTTTAGTCGCTCAAAATATAAACTTATAAGTATCACGGGCAATCATTTTGGTGATTTTTTTCCTACATGGAGCACATATAACGTCGGTTGGTCTCAAAAACTTACATTTTTCAAGAATCGAGTAAGACACTTTACGTAAATTGGTTTTATTTTGTTTCGAACCATGAGATGTCTCATTAAATGGGTTACAACACCGATCTTTAAATTTATCTGCAGACATAATTTATGTCGTTGACAAAACTTCACTGTTGTTGACAAAATTAAACATTACATATCCCGTAATGCACTAATTAGGAAGGATCGCGTTAGAAGCAGGTTACGAGTTCTGTTAAATGATTTCTTGTAATTATCTATCTATCTATGTATATATAACGTATTGACCAAGAGTATGTGTGCGTGTGTGTGTTGACTGTGTCTCCGAACAACCTCTAGTCAGACGGCGTCGATCAGCCCACCGATATAGTCGCGCGTTCTCATAGACTTATTATTTATACGCAAATTTATCCGGCAGAATAATAACAAAAGATTCCGTTACATCATTAATTTTAATTTCATTTTATTCACGCCCTGCTAACAAGTTCAAACCTGCATAGCTCGGGCACGCCGCGCCACGGTATCTTTAAACAATAATCGATTACTCGAAAAGTTCTAAACGGTCCATTCTGAAATTTTCACAGTATTTTCTACATAGTTCAATGAACAGTTTTAATTTAAAATCATTGAAAAAAATTAGGTCCAACTAAAAAAAATCGAATTTGTTTATAAAGACGTTAAAATTTTGTTGTTAAATAATTAAATATATTTTTTTTACCTATTTCTTTAGAAAGCTGAGGAAAAATGCAAACTTTCATACCTAGTACTTTTTTTCTATTTCTATTATTTCCGACTTGTAAGCGATCGAAATTTTCTAAAATTCGGAACTTGAAAAATTCATAATTCGAAAATTATGCGTATCATATTAAAATAAAAAAATATGTCTTTTATTTTTACCTTAAAAACAAGACAAAAAATATTTCACGGAAATTTAAATTTTGATTGTAAATTTCACATGGAATGACCCATGTACCTATTTTTCCCTACTTAATACGTGTGTATGAATTCATATATAGGCGTTTATTTTTGCATTTTACGGATATATTCGCGATGTTACATGTGAAGCCGGTAATGTGAATAGGTTGCAAGTACGAATATACATATATATACAAAAAGTTGCAAGTACGGTCGGTATTGTCCACCGCCGAGTTGCAAGTAGCGTCGGTAATGTGACCTCAGAAAAATGCAATATATAATGGGGACCTTTAGCGATCTGTTATGAATCTGTGGCGCGAGCAGCGCGAGGTAGAAGCGCGATTGAAGGACCCCTATCTGACAGCACTGCCGGATTCAGGAATCAGGCCATGATTCAGGCTACATTTAGCCAGAGCTAGCCAGAGCCGTGCTTCTATTGACATAAAACAAGAAGAAGGAGGTTATCATTTATCCCTTGCATCACCATTGAAATATCTAACTGCATTAAATATGAATGTTGTATGTGATGAAAATATTAATTCACTAGATGCTTCACTGACAAATATTATTGAACAAAAAAGCCTGAAATGGATTTTTGTTGGTGGTAAAGGCGGCGTTGGCAAGACTACATGCAGGTAACCCGTGTCCAATGCGCACAATGTTTAAAGTTTTAATATGAATAGAAAATCATCAATAGCAGTTTCGATTCACCACTTTTTTGTGTTTGTTGTAAAGTAGTTCTCACATAAACTAGTCTGAAACAACATTTAAGATCAAAAAAGATCGCATTAATAATGTTTTTTCCGTGACATTGAAAAATTAATAATGTCTAAGAATTTTTAATTAAACAAATAATTGTAAGAGTAAAATCTTCACTTCTAACTAGCCTGCTTTTGTCTTTTCCTCTGACATGACTTGCTAATGCAAAGGTTATGACTTATTTTAAGTTTTCAAGTCAAGGGAATATGACCGTTTTTTTCTACTTTTTTATTTCTCCTCTCTTGTGTCGTTAGCAAAACTAGGAAAGGAGATTAGATTGCTATCCTCTCCACATTATGATGAGTTGAATTGTAGGTCAGCCTGGAAGGAAAAAGTACCAATTTAGGGTAAGGAAAACATTTGAAATCAGGTGAGACATACTGAACGTGACTAGGCATCAGAAATCAGAAAAATGTGATTTATAAGAGCTGCAAGTTCTGATGAAATTCAAATTTGTGATTGGTGTACATCAAATGGTTTGAAAATTAAAGTCCTTAAATCTTAAAATGTTTAAACTCAAAGGGTAGAGGTAATTAATGGTTTTGCTATAATATTTGATAGTAAATCAATATTTACAGATCACATTGGGGGCTTATGCTAAAAGTAGAACTAATGTTGAGATTTATTATTCGTCACACATAAGAATTTAAAAGACTTTATAAAAATTATTTCTTTAATTTTCTCTTTTTTATCCTACTCTCCAATAATATGGACTCATTATTACAACCTTTATATAAATAGACTTGTGAGACTCCAATACTTGTAGTATCACTACAAAAAGCTAGCTCTTTTTACAACTGTCCCTCCTTGTATAACTAGCGATATCACTACAACACCAGCTTTCATTAATTTGGAAAATCAGCGGTTCTAGACCAGTTGCCTTCAGATACACCTGTGAAGGCTCTAATCATTGATGCTCCAAAAAATCTATGCCATGAACAACGTACCCCTTAATTATAATAGTCAGTTAACCCCTGAGTGCGACTTCATTTGTAGCATGTATTTGTAATTTGTTTTGCCATGATATACTTAATACAATTTAACTGAGTAAAACCATGATAAATTAGAATGGTCAATACATTTAGTTTGAAAATAGTGAAAGTACTATCCCACAAACCTGTAAACATCAAATTCAATACAATACTCTTCGCAAATAGACCATGATGTTCATAGACCAAGCAGTTTTGTTTCTTATATAATGACACTGTTATATATTGTGATAAAGCATTTAATATTCAAAGTAATGGATCAAACATGGCCAGTCAATTTTTTTTTAAATTTAGGCAATCCGTATTTTTTTCATAGTTTTTATCTTGTGCGAATATCTGTACGCGAGTACCAGCAAACTAAAGTCAATTGAAAAGTATTCATAATTTTATGTTCGATGTCTGAATTCATTTTCTGAACCTTTTTCAATCTTTCTATTTTCCAAATTTATTTTGCAATCTTTCTGGGTGAAAGAGTTTGGCGATTTCGACTATAATTATATACAAGCTTGTGGAAACACTGGGTGTATAACGTATATAAGCAAAATTTCAGTTCTAAATGGAGGTTAAATTATTTATTTAAATTAATCCTGAATTAAAATATAATGAAAACTTAAGTAATTCGATGCAAAAGCATCTAGATTAATTTCTCAACCCATTATAAATGAAATAATTATCGAACAAATTTTCTGAGTATTTGTTGGTCACAATACTACAAAATTAAACAAAATGAAAGGAACTAATATATTAATTCGGTAATTATAAATTAATTTATAATAATGGTTTCAATACATATGTGTACTGTGCAACGATATCCCTTTACCATTATAGCTGCGTATATGTACACATACAATATTTCTAAAAATTTCCTCCTGTGTTTAGTATTATTTAAATTTCAAATATATAAAAACCATATGTGCCCAAGGCAGAGATCTCGTGGAGCCTTACCGATGAGTCTTACACGAGATCATAGGATTAAACACATTTTTACAATAGACAATAGTTCATTTAATTATTGCTAGAGGGAAACAGAATCGATATAGTCAAGTAAGTTTTGAAGCACATATACAGTCTGTTGAAATCTAGATTCTGGGGCGATAATTATACAAATACCAGCCTCTTACAAACATTATTTCTCATAACACGTGTTTTCCATCAAAAACCGAATTAATATATTAGCTCCTTTCAATTTGTTTAATTTTGTAGTATTGTGACCGACATATACCGAGAAGAATTTTTTTGACAATTATGTCATAATGAAAACTTGCAGTGTATATATTCAACTACATTTGTGAATTATTCTCTATGGATTAAAAAATTGAATGCAGAAGAATTCAAAGTAATTCAAAATCTAAATCTATTTGAATTGATTTTCGGTTGCTGAGTAAGCTTTGATGTAATTGTTTCATTCATGGTGTATTTTTATTCGACTAATACATTTTGAGTACAAAGCAATTTTTGTATAAAGTTTTAATCATATTAGAACTTTTATTTTGTTCTGAACATTTATGTGTGAAAAATATTTACTAAATTAAACATGAATCAATAAAATAATGATTGAAGGTATATAAGTAGTGTAGCATTATGTTTTTAAGCTTTCACTTGTGTGTACTAAATGTTTCAAAGGGTCCAAAAGAGATGTATTTGAGTATTTCCATGTGAAACGGATCAGTCATCTCTAAAAGAATGCCATATTTTGCATGTTGTAAGATTTAACATGATAAAATGATGTAACAATTATTTTTTTGTTTAATGCAAAATTCTTCGAGTTATAAATGATCGCAAATTTGAGGTCTTTTTATTTTAATAATATGTAGTTGTTTCGTAATTGATTTTTCTGAAAGTTGATATGGGGAAGTCATAAAAAATCTTCTTCTTCTTTCTGTGTGGTTTTCAGGATGATCAAGCCAACACTGAAACCACGGCCCGAACTAATAGTTCTTTAGCCCTAGTGTTGTTTTCTGGTGATTTCCTGATGATTTTTTCGTGTTGGGCTTGTCAATTTGGCTTTTGATGGTGGATTCGAAAATTTAAAGAGCAAATGTGCTGGACGATTTCCTCACCTTTGATGCTAATCTGAAAGATTTATAAAGGAAAAGAGTGGAGAAAGATATCCATGTCCTCGGTAACGTAGATCATAAAATAAGCAATGTAAAATAATGTACCGAATTTAATGCTTTTGGAGCTTATCCGGCAAGAACAAGTGAATTAAATAGAATAGAAACATTTCTATTCTAAAGAATCTCGTTTCTGTTCGATGACATTTGAATTTTAAATTGTGTCTTAAAATGAATTAGAAGGAATTAAAATAAAAACGTTTTCACAAAAAACTAAAATAACAGGACGAATTATTATAGATAATTAATTTTCTTTTTATTAATATTTATGTGAATGTTAGATAAGTTATTGCGGAATATAGTTTTACAATTTCTCTCGAAAATAAATCTATAAACTTGAAAATAATTTACCCGACCGAGGATCGAACCTGGGTCTTGCGCTTACTACGCTGACCCCTTAACCACTATGCTACACTCGCATATGAGCAATTCCACGTGAGGCGGATCAGTCACGTCTCAGAAAAGGTTCAAATTTTGTCAATCGGTAGATCTCAATGAGATAAAATGTTGTACCAAACTTTTTTTTTTAAATTGAAAACTCTTTGAGTTATACACAACTAAAAATGTTGGGACTTTTTTAAAAAAAATTTGTTACTATTTCGTGTTTTTGTTTTAAGAAAAGTTATAAAATAAAAGTTGTGAGAGAATGTCTATAGTTTAAAATGAAATTTTACTCAATGCCAAAAACATTGTTTATTCATTGTTTATTTAACAATATATTTTTGAATGATTTTTTAAACTACGAAGAACACCACCGAAAAATCAAAAAAAAAATTTTTCATAAACTTTGAACCTTATTGCATACTACAAAAAATTTGAAAGACGTGTTTTGCTTCGTTTACGAGAAAATGATTTTTGAAGTTTTGCCGGCCCGGCGGGGCGTGCGGCGCGCTCGGTCGGCGCGGCATGAGATACCGCAGTCGCGCATACGGGCAATTTTCGTAGCCACTGATTACAAATTTGAAGTTGGAATTCCGAAATTCAAAACAGTGGATTCGGTATGGCGGACGTATAGTAAAACAATAATTGGGTTTTCGTATTTTATGTCCAATAAATTATGCGGATTTAAGTAATAAACCGCACACTGTATATTTTTAGAATAAGTAATACAATGGATTTTTAAAATAAGTAATACAATGGTGACAATTGCACAGTAAAATATTTGACAGTGTTCATTGCGTGATTTTGGACTAGTATAACCAATCACATTTCATTTAGAAAATACATTGTAAATTAGGTTGAACTTGTTCATTTTTAGGGAAGAATTTTTTGATAAAGTAATTATAGTAATTGTTTCACGCAGAAAATTAGTTGGTAAATTCTACAAACAAAACTGTTGATCCCACAATTGATTTAACAGAAAGTGACAAAAGAAAAAATATCTGCTATTCTTACAGAATTTTTCTGTAAATTTAATAGAAGTATCTTTTAATTTAACAGAATTATCTGTAAATTTAATGGGTTATTTTGCTGTTTTTGTTTAAAAATGTCTGTTGTCCTCCACTTATTAAATACACAGACAATTTTTCTGCGTGTTCCTATTCTTAACAGTGAACTTGGTCAGAGCTTAATCTGCTCTTAGCGTTACCCTCCGAGCGCGGACCGCACGCCCCGCCGCGAGGCCGGCAAAACTTCAAAAATCATTTTCTCGTAAACGAAGCAAAACACGTTTTTCACATTTTTTTGTAGTATGCAATAAGGTTCAAAGTGGACGGATATTTGATGTTTCCTTGGTCGTGTCGATACTAATTTATTATTATTCGATAGATTAGTCGACTTGCACTTGAATTGTAGTTCATGAAATTTCAAAAAAAACTGCTTAAAAATCATGAAAATTAAAAAATACTACTACGACATTAGAAAAATAATAAGAAGATACAACATTTTCTAAATTAGTAGTAAAAATAAATCATTTTCTATACACATAAGAAAATATTGTCAAAATGCTTTTACTCATCCTTAATCAGCAAAAAATCAAATTAAATAAATTCCCGCGGGCAGCAGTTTATCAGCGGCATTACTACAAACACGTGAAAAAGATCTTATTAGCCAAGTGGTTAAAGCGTTTGTCACGCAAAACTTTTGGAGTTCCCGTACTCGCAGATGCTCTTTTATCCTGTTTTTTTTTTTCATTATTATACATACATTGTAATTTATTAAAAATAATTATTTCTTCCTTATTTTTAAAATTTAATTTTTTAAATGAATTTTAAATTCTTGAAATATACTCTATAACTCAACTGAAGGCATTTGTAACTTATTCAGGCGAATATGACGCAAAATTAAATTTAAACGCGTTCTTTACTTCCATTTACGCAAATCATTATTATCAATTACAGAAATTGTTAGATAACAATTCTAAATTAGTAGTAATCAATAAAAAATTTTCAAAAGTGCTTCTTCTTTATCCGCAAAGAATCAAAGTAATATGTAATAATATTTTTTGCCGACAAAATGGTAACTACTGTTATTCAAGATGATTTGTCACTAATTATAAAATCCTTTTAACGAAACATTAACAAATGCTTAAAAATAATTGAAATTAACAAACGCCACGACAACGACTTTATGAAAGTGATAATAAAAGGATAACGCATTTTTTAAATTAGTAGTGATACAAATGTTTGGTAAAGTTTTTATAAAATTTGTACACAGCGTTTACAAAGAATTAATTCTATAACACTTTAGAAGTCGATCGTTGAGTCTCATAGCGATAACACGTGTCACTCTAGAGCTCCGGACTTGCTCCGGTTTTTCGACAGTCATATATATATGTACTATAGTATACGGGTTTTGTTTATATTACGAACGTTTTGAAGTGTCACTATTCTTTCTTTTTAAGCAGTGTCCTTTTCAGGACATATGTTTTTTTGTTCGTATATCGGCATATAATTTGACGCTCTCTACCGGTTCTTTGTCTTTTCGTGACCGTTTCGTTCGTGGTGGTATTTGTGTAGTGTAAATTAATTTAAATTAATTTATTCAATTCATTTTATTAACTTTAAGCACTGTAGAGACATTTTTTATTAACTCTCTTAGACGATGTACTAAATAATTTGCATCCAAGGCTGTAATTGTACACGTCTCTTCAAAGTGTTCTGTGTTTATCGTTGTGTATTTATATGTGGTGCACACTTGTGTCGTATATTATTTATTTTGTATTTAAATCCACTGTTCACATGCATTACAATTTGAAACGTATGCCGAGATCGTGATCGTCGAATAGTGTTGGTGGTTCTTTTCGATTATTGTATTTGGACTGAACATATTTATCAACATGTTTAAAACACCACCACGTACACGGCAGGATACCGTTATTGTTGCAGAAAGTGGATTAGCCGAATTAGTCATGTCGAAGGATACTGACATTTCTAGTAAATGCTCAATTTGCCAAGCAATTATTAGTGGTCAACATGCGGTAGCATGTGTTAAATGCGGCAACGCCGCACACGAATCATGCATTACAGAAAATTTTCTAAATGAGGATGGTATTTTCTGTTGCTGCGACCTTATTGATATTTTGGATTCCGAATCGAGATTGAAAAAGCGTCCCAGAGGTTTCTGATGAAGTGAACGTGGTTACTCTTGCCTCAATTTCAAATCAGCTGTCTGGTTTAAATACTAGATTGGCAAAGTTAGATACACTGGATACGATACAAAGTGACCTTAATACCTTCAAATTATCGACGGAACAAAATTATAGTGCTTTAATTAATAAATCAAATGAACTATACGCTTTAGTCACCGATCAAAATACTAAGATTGACACCCTGGAACAAGAGGTCTCTGCTCTTAAAGAGCAAAATAAGATCCTTCGCAATATGGATAAGCAGAAGGAGAATCGGCTGGCTGAAGTTGAATTTTGCTGTCATAGTAATGATTTAGTCATTACAGGTGTTCCGTACACCGACAGCGAAGATCTTTCAGCGGTGGTATCGAAGGTTTGCGTAGTTCTTGGAACTCCGATAGTACCCGAAGATCTGAGTCGCGTGAATAGAATGCCAATCGCTGTCGCTATCAATAATAATTCGACTGCTACCCCCTCGGGTGGATCCACTCAAATCGTTCCGTCAACTGCTGCAGGTCGTTCTACAACGGCACGATCGGGAAATATCTTTGTTCGTTTTGCGCGTGCGAATCTTCGTGATGATGTGATAAAAGCACGGCGTTTAAAAGGTACGCTGAAAACTAGCGAAATTAATGCTGGTTGGCCTGCCAAGGACATGATTCTTAATGAATTTTTACCTCCTTCGCTATACAAAATACTTGGTAAAGCCAAAATTTATGCACGCGACCATGGTTTTAGACTACAAAGACGAGGTCACAGAATACGTCTGAAACCTGAGAATGGTGAGCAAACTTATTCCATCACTACCGAGAATGATCAGGCTTCACTTTGTTCTGGGCAATGACTGGATGGTTTAGAGGCGCAGGCAGATAGCAGTTCACTTGATGTTGGAATAACTTGCCTTTACCAAAATACTCGAGGCCTTAGAACAAAATTGGCGCAATTACATGTTTCAGTTAACACGCTCAGTACCACTCCGGACATTATAGCTTTTACTGAAACGTGGCTTAACAACTCTATTTGTGATGCTGAACTGGGATTGGATAATTATAATATCTACCGGTGTGATCGTGCCTACGAACTCTCCGGTGCAAAAAGGGGTGGTGGTGTACTTATTGCCCTTAACCCTTTGCGGCATACATTTTTCTTTACACGGAAAACAGCTGAAAATTGTTGCTCGGGGGTTTTCGGGGTCGCTGATTTCGAATCTGAAGTCAGATTTTGAAAATTCAAAATGGCGGACCGAAATATAAAAAGTTGCTCGATCTAAGCGAAATTTGTTACTCGGGGGTTTTCGGGGTCGCTGATTTCGAATCTGAAGTCAGATTTTGAAAATTCAAAATGGCGGACCGAAATATAAAAAGTGGCTCGATCTCAGCGAAATTTGTTACTTGGGGGTTTTCGGGGTCGCTGATTTCGAATCTGACTTCAGATTTGCAAAATTCAAATTGGCGGATCTAGGATGGCGAACGAACGTAAAAATCGAGTGTTGGATTTTCTTGAAAATTGGTACGTTTTCTCGATCACCGATGACAAATCCAGTGTCAGATTTCAACAATTAAATGTGGATGAAATTAAAACAAATTTTGGTCAGCCATCTTGGATCCGCCATTTTTAATTTTCAAAATCTGACTTCAGATTCGTAATCAGCGATCCCGAAAACCCCCGAGTAACAAATTTCGTTTAGATCGAGCAACTTTTCATATTTCGGTCCGCCATCTTGGATCCGCCATTTTGATTTTTACAAATCTGACGTCAGATTCGAAATCAGCGACCCAAAAAACATAAAATGCTATAGTTTCATGCAAATATATATAATTGTTCAATCAAAAATGAATTTTTTCTGAAATTATTGATATTTTTCCGTGGTTATTTATTTATAATAATTAAAAATTAACGATAATTGATAATATGTAACTTTTTTTATGATTATATACATCTTATTAACATAATTAACTCAAAAACCCGATTGCTTAGATGAAAACAGCCGAATAATTAATTAAAAACTGAGAGAAAATAGGTGGGATGCTGAGCATCCCACTATGCCGCAAAGGGTTAAGAAGAGCATTTCAGTTACCACATGCGATTTACAGTATGCTCACCCAACGGCCGAACATGTCTTCGTCAGGGCGCGATTGAAAGGGCGGTTGTACATATTTGCTGTTTCTTATTTTTCACCTGCATCTCCCAGCTCAGTATATCAAGAATACGCGCACTTATTGAGTAGTTTATCTGAAAAATACACAGACTGCGAATGGATGATTTTTGGTGATTTTAATTTGCCCAATATTCTTTTGAGCTACCAGGCCGATATTCTTAATTACAAAAGAAGAGGATACGTGCAACCTAACATCATAGATAATGCTTCAATTTTACATAGCACCTTCTCAGCACTTAACGTAAGACAGCACATAACACCATTACCATCAAAAGGGTATACTTTGGATCTACTCTTTTCTTCGCACAACTCTTTGCATTATTCTACTGAAGCAGACTACATTTTACCAACCGATAGACATCACGTTACCAGCGTGTTTAATATAAATGTTTCAGTGCCACCATCTCTACCTTTTAATGCAAAAACTTTCGACTATTTTAATGCGAATTATAGTGTTTTAAACGATATTTTATTTACGGTGAATTGGCGTGAAATTTTATCGGGTCCAGATGTTAATGACATGGCGTCTACGTTTAATTCCGTTTTAATTGATGTAATAAATAATCATGTCTCACAGAAATTTTTTTCTAAAATTACGCGTCCGCGTTGGTATACATCGGAATTAATTCAAATGATTAATGTCAAAAAAGCTGCTCATAAGCGTTGGAAAGAGTCTAGCCTCCTTAGTGATTTCATTGCTTTTAAAAAAATTCGTGCGAGATGTATTCGCTCATCTCGTGATCTTTATCTGAAATATATTATGAAGGTTGAATTCTATTCACGCACGAATATAAAATCATTTTGGGCATATATTAACAATCTCCGTAAATACAATGATCTTCCGAATAATATGTTCCTTGGTGATTCTTTTGCTAATAACGGTATTGATACTGCCAATTTATTTGCTGCAAATTTTAGCTCGATTTATAAATCCAGTTCTGATATTCAAGTTTCTTTAAATAGTGGTAGTGATCCTTTACTTTGCAGTTTAGTTATCACCAGGGAGGATATTTTATGTGCATCGAATCTTCTAAAATGTGATTTAAGTTGTGGTCCAGACATGTTACCGCCGATTTTTATAAAAAAAATGTATACCGTCGTTAATTGAACCTTTGCTGCTAATATTTAATACTTCGCTTTCGACAGGTATTTTCCCATCACTGTGGAAAATGTCCTTTATTACCCCGATTTTTAAATCCGGTAATAAACAAGACATTCAGAACTACCGCCCAATATCGATTTTAAATGTTTTGGCGAAATTATTTGATCGCATTGTCGCATCTAAATTATCTGATATCATTTTTAGTAAAATTATTAATTAGCAGCATGGGTTTATTAAGGGTAGATCTGTGGACTCTAATTTATTAGTATTTAACACTTTTATTGTTGAAGCGTTTGATGCATCCGTTCAAGTTGATGCAATTTTTCTAGATTTTGCGAAAGCCTTCGATTCGGTTGACGATGGTTTACTAGTGAATAAGTTAACATTAGCAGGATTGGGTGGCGCTTTACTACCTTGGCTTCGATCCTACCTAACTAACCGATCACAGGCAGTGCGTATAAAAGGCTACATATCTCATTTTTTTTGATATTCCATCAGGTGTACCTCAAGGGTCCCATTTGGGTCCGCTACTTTTTATTCTCTTTATCAATGACATACAAGACGTTGTCACATTTTCAAAATTTCTACTTTATGCTGATGACTTGAAATTGTACAACAGAATATTGTCACCTATGGACGCAACTAGAATCCAACGTGATCTTGAAAATATTGAGAATTGGGGCATCCGCAATCGCTTACAATTAAATATTAATAAATGCAAGGTGATGCATTTAGCAAGGACACGGACATCTATGGATTATCAGTACGCGATTAATGGCCGTGATCTTGAAAGTGTTGTAACCATTAAAGATCTTGGGGTAACATTTGATGACCATGGTTCGTATTCTGATCACCTGAAACTGATTACGGGCAGAGCTTTTAGGCAGCTTAGCTTTATAATACGATCCACTAAAAATTTCTCTGATACATCAGCCATTATTAGCCTTTATAAATCATTAGTTCTTCTACATCTGATATATGCAGCCCCTGTTTGGTCTCCTCACAATAAGTCTGATATCACGACATTAGAATCGGTTCAGAGGAAATTCTTAAGATATCTCTCAGGTAAAACTGATAATCCTATGCATCGTTTTTCACACGACTTTTCTCGTATTGCAACATTATTTCGTTTGCCAACAATTCATTCAATTCATAAGTTAACCGATATTTTAACAGTTCACAATATTTTAGTAGGATCTATCAAATCACCTGAATTATATCGAACTTATTCCCTAATCGTCAATATGTATATAATTGTAGAATGTATCGGACGTTATGTGAGAATCGTTGTAGATCGAACTATTCTTTTCATTCACCCGTGAACCGTTTGAGGAGATCGTGGAACACTCTACCATCTAACCTTGTAGATCATTCGTTATCGACATCCTTTATTGCTAAGTGTATGAGCGCCATCCTGGTATCCTATAATAGCTGAGGCCACGTTGTATATTGTAGAAAAATTTTTTACTTGAATTATTTTATTGTTTTTAAGTGTAAATATTTAGCATAATCTTTGCGAGTTATTTTTGTATGTAGTTTGTACGCGTTTTTATTTTAATTATATTGTATTTTTATTCTTTTGTATTATTTTGAGTTTTTATGTAAATTTTGAGGGCAAACTCGCCCGTTAATAAAATTAATAAATAAATAAATAAATAAATAAAGTTAGGAGCCCAAACCGGGTACCTCCACCTGGGCTGGGTGAACCCGGGGCCGTTTCCGTTTGCCGTTTTTCATAGTGTCAAGGCTTCCTGAAGCCTTGCTGCGATGAATAACGTTATCCAGGGGGTAGGACCAGGACCTGGAAGTCAGCACTTCCCTCACGGGCTAACTAAAGGTAGCCCGATCACTGGGCGACCCCCTAAAAAAAAATAAAAAAATCATTAATTGAGGTCGCATTAACCCATTAATACATCAAATTTTGTAACAATTTAGCAAAGTATCGCAAATTTCTTCCACATCGGAGAAACTTCGAATGGTCTGATCGCAGTCGGGTCCGGAACTAATCT
Organism: Trichopria drosophilae; assembly: GCA_030407085.1. Classification (NCBI taxonomy): domain Eukaryota; kingdom Metazoa; phylum Arthropoda; class Insecta; order Hymenoptera; family Diapriidae; genus Trichopria; species Trichopria drosophilae. The sequence goes on along the minus strand of CM059582.1, from coordinate 65,295,469 downwards.
TCTCTAACAAAGTTTGTGGATCATTAATATTTAAGTCTTTCACGTTTTTTAAAAATTCCGGTTTCATAAAGTTGGGAGCTATTAATCGAAATAATTTTACACTTCGCGGATGAAGTTCGTGTATCCGAACTTTTTGAGACTGAAAATTATCGTTGAACTTATTGAAGAATTTCAAAAGGAAAATTACTAATTTAGAAAAAGTGTTATCTTTTTATTATTATTGTTCTAATGTCGATGTGGTGTTTTCTAATTTTAATTATTTTTAAGAATTTTTTGAACACTTCAATTATAGGCCAATAGATACGTGTAAATGCTTTAATTCGAAATAATTTTGTATATCAGCGCATATTAATTTGATTTTTTTGCGGCTAGAGAAGAAGCAACATTGTGGCAATATTTTCTTATTTTAGATATTGAGATTTATTCATTCCCAAATATATTCATTCCCTTATAAAGTTTATATAATGTTTTGATGCAAACCAACAAATTTTATACGAATTTTAACAAATGTATTACTTTTCTGGAGAATTTTTTCAAAATCGTATAAAATTTGTGGATTCATATAAAAACTTTATCGAAACTTTATAAAGTGTTATAGAATTAATTCTTTGTAAACATTATGTACAAATTTTATAAAAATTAGATTTAATAGTTATAACATTTAAAGTACTGGAAATAGAATAATTGCATTACAGTGACAAATCATTTTGCATATCATTAGTCAGCATTTTGTAGCGGCAAAAAGTATTATTTTGGGTTTTTTTGCTGATAAAGAAGAAGTAAAAACATTTTGGAGATTTTTTCTAACTTTTAAAAATTATTTATTCTTTAGTACTAATTTAGAAAACTTATTATCTATATATTTATCTAATCATTTCTGTAACTGATAATAATGATCCGCGTAAATAAAAGTAAAGAAAACACGTTTAAATTTCTTTTTACGTTATATTCGCCTAAGTTGCAACAATTACCTTCAATTGATTTAAAATGTATATTTCAAGAATTAAAAATTCCTTTCAAAAATTGTATTTTAAAAAATAATAATAAAAAAAAAGTTAAGAAAGCATCTGTGAGTTCGCGAACTCTAAAAAGTATACGCGGCGAGCGAACGCTTTAACCACTCGACCATTGCACATTCTTCCTCGATAGATATCGCAATACTGCTGATAAAGTTCTACCCTCAGTAATTTATTTGAAATATTAACGCGCATGGATTGTAGATTTTCCGCCGGCGCTCGCCTGTATCCCCGCATGTGTCGCCTCGAATGACGGAAGTCCAGCAATGTATGTAAAAGCGCAATCTGGCAACGCTGGGAAGCGCCTGTCGAACACGTTGAACTGACCTGTACATACTCACGCTCACGTACGCGCACACAGCGCACCCACACTTGTCTACAATTATACAGTAGTCCTTCCCTTAAGTTGTACAATCGAGACAGGCAAGATGGCCGCTCTTTCCCTTAAGTTGTATTTTTTCCCCTAGAATCTAGTGCGGTCACAGTGTACATGTGTGTGTGTGTGTGTGTGATTTTCGAATTTTGCAGTTTAACGTATTTTACAACTTAATACGAGCGAAAAGTGCCAATTGTTAGTATAACAAGAAACCAAACGCAAAAAAGAAACGATGGAAGCAGCTAAACCTTCATGTTCATCAAATACGAGTAAATCCGTAAGTTAACTTCACTTATGAATAATAATATCGCGTCTTTAATTTTTTTATGTTTTTTTATGACAACATTGCTCCAAAATATTAAAAGTCTAAATTCAGTTATTGGATTAAAAAAGAAATGTTTACTTTTTATGTTTTAGAATAAAAAACCAAGGCTGTCCTTCGAACAGAAAGTGAAGGTTTTGGATTTATTGGACAATAATGTAAAACAATCCGATGTGGCATTAATGTTTGATGTTACTCAAGCCGCCATAAGTCGCATTAATGTCCATCGGAGAGAAATTTTACAAAATAAAGAAGTGCTCGAAAAAGAGAACATGTCCTTAAAACGCAAAAGGTTTTCTAATATAATCACCTCTGATAGAGAGCGTAAACTTGTGGAATGGTGCAATGAAAACCAAGCTGCTGGGATACCAATTAGCGGAAAAAGTGTTCAAGAGGCTGCTATGGTTCTCAACGAGATGTGCAATGGACCTAATAATTTTAAAGCCGGATCTGGGTTTTTAGATAAATTCCAAAGACGACACAACATGCGCTCTATGAAATTGCAAGGAGAGAGGCTATCGGCTGATTCTGCTGCTGCCACAGAATTTTGTGCAACATTTATTAAATTTGTGAACGATTTTAACTTGGATCGTGATCAAATTTATAATGCCGATGAAAGTGGCCTGCTCTGGAAATGTTTACCAGGTCGTACTCTGTTAAACAAGGAAACAAAAAATGCGTCAGGTTGGAAATTACACAAGGACAGAGTAACGATCATGTTTTGTGCTAATGCAAGTGGCACGCACAAAATCCCACTTTTCTTAATAGGAAAATATAGAAATCCACATTGTTTTAGAGGAATTAACAAAGACGCATTGCCTCTGATGTATACAAATCTAAAAAGTGCGTGGATGGACAAGATGTGCTTTATTAAATGGTACACAGAATTATATCTTCCGGAAGTAACAGCTCGATTTGCAGGCACGGGCAAAAAGTGCATTCTAGTTTTAGATAACGCCCCTACTCATCCAGATGCTTCGACTTTAAATGCCTTGAATGACATTTGCACTATTATTTACTTACCGCCAAATGTCACATCTCTCATTCAGCCGATGGATCAAGGTGTCATCGAAAAATTTAAGAGGTCAGTGAATAGTGAACTATGAATATCAATTTTAAGTGTAAAAATATAACGTTTATTTTTTATGTCAATTGCAGGTTGTACCGGCAAAATCTGTTGCGCTCTCTTCTGTTGTCGGCTAAGCAAGTGCCAGAGTTTTCAAAAAGCATGGACATATACAAGTGTGTCAAGTTTTCATGCCAAGCCTGGGATGACATCACTGCCAGCAATGCGGCAAATGCATGGAGAAAAATATTTGGCAACGATGAAGATGCTAACGCAATGTTCATGGACGAAGGAGACACTGAACATCTTGTCGAAAATCTGCACAGGATGCCTGAATTTGCAAATGTATCCACTGATGACATCTCAGAGTGGTATTCATCCGATAAAATGTGTCCAGGATGGGAAGTTCGCACAGTGGAACAGGTAATAGCTGGTACTTCGGAAGAGAGCTCAAATATTGATGAAGAGACCGAAGCAGAAATTGGTCTCGAATATGAAGAGACTCCATCGAGTTCAGAAGCTGCAGAAGCTGCTGAAAAATTTCAGCGATGGTGTTTGACACGTTGGGATTTCTCAACCGGACAGTACTCCGAGTTAGAGAGTATGCTGCGAATAGCTAAAGGAGTTGCGTTTAATGACAGATTTCCATTTGGCAAAAAATAATCTTGACTAATCATTATTGTAAATTATTGATTAATAAATTTATTGCACATGTACTTTTGTTATTTTTATTTTACCTGACAAACCTTCACGGAGAATAGAAAATACTAGTGGTTCATCTTTCTGACACGACTGCCTCGTCTTTAATTTTTTTTTATGAAACAAATTTTATCTCAATATATGTAAAAGTAATTTACCTCTGAAATCAATGATTTTCAAATGTTTGTTATTTACACCTGCTATCAGGCGAACAAAAAATCATTAAAGACGAACCAGTCGTGACAGAAAGATTAACCTCTCTATTCTCCGTGCTGTAAATACACAATGTATGTACACAAAAAGCTTACACAAAATAAATGATTGTTATGTATATACATAACAATCTTCAAAATTATATTCTTATAGCAGGCAGCTCGCAATATTTAAGACAAGCACATTGATGCACATTTGATGTTATAATTTCATTACATTTCAAGAAATTTTTAGTTAACAATTTGAAAACATAACATTTTTAGGTTATGTTTGACAAGTTGACTAGGGGAAAAAATACAACTTAGAGGAAGAGAAACGTACAACATAACAGAAGTATACAACTTAAGGGAAAACAACTTAAGGGAAGGACTACTGTAGATCGCGAAGCGCCGTCAGAGAGCGTACTAGAACAGCCCTTTAAAATTTTGGGAGGTCGCCTCAGTCGATTCTGACATCCGGAAACATTTGAGAGCACTCTTAATGGAATGTAAAAAGTCGAAAAATGTTCAAAAATATTGTTTCACCAACAAAAATACATAGTTTGCTAAATAAAGATAATGCAGAATATTGTTCTTTTCGACACGAGTATGAAATCTGTGTTTTATTTATAAAGGCAGGGGCTGCCGATAAATTACAGAAAAACATTTACGCAAATGTCTCCGATAATTTTTATAGGAAGTAATGAAATGAAGGATAGTCGTATATTTGATTTATTTACTACATAAACATAGTTTTGCATCTACAATCGGAGAGTTCAAAACCGCCAATATGACCCACGCGTAGGGCATACCGGATGTTTATAAAATAGATGCTATAGAGCAGCATGAAATAGATTTGTCGCGTCTAAAGAATGATTGTGACAAAATCGAGGTAAACCAAATCATACAAAATTGTAGGCTTTTATCCATGAACCTGAAGTTAGCGGCCACATCGGGAAATGCATAGGTACAGGGACGGAATTTTAAAAAATTGGTTATTCAATTATAGTTTGCATAAAGATACCTTTAAAAAGAATTAATATCATCTCCAGAGGACTAGAATCATAAAAAAATGTCATACTACAAACAAGATTATTGTTTATAACAATAAAAACTAATTAACCCTTTCCGTCACAGTGTGCCACCTTTTCTTCGTTAGTTTTTTCACATTTAAAAATCAGTCTCTCATGTTTTTTTAATCGTGATTCATTTTCTACATAGCTAAGGCATTTATTTATTAAATGCAAGACATCGCACATATTAAAATACTATAGTTAATTAGTTATAAAGAAAAATATACCAAAAAATAAGTAGTTTTTGAAAAAAAAGCGTTTATGAAAAATAATTCCCTACAAACATAAACGAATAACTTGTTATTTATACGTTTTTGAGGTCGCTGAATACGATTCTGATGTCGGTTATCAAAAGTTCAAAATGGCAGATCCAATATGGCGGACAAAAATTTGAAAATTGACGGAATTTGCTTGAAAAAAGTTACTCGGGGGGTTTCGGGATCGCTAAATACGAATCTGATGTTAGTTTTCAAAAATTCAAAATGTCGGATCCAATACGGTGGATAAAAAATTGAAAGTCTACTTAATTCGTTGGAAAAGAATTACTCGGGGATTTTTGAGGTCGTTGAATACGACCGACAATGAGAATAGATTTTGAGAATTCAAAACAGCGAATATATATAAATGGAAGATGCTTATATAAGCACAGGGTGGCCGATTTATCTGAAGACATCGAAATATCTCGAGAACTATGCACAGAATCAAAAGAGTTGTCGGATGAAAGTTGTTCGACACGAAGGGGGGCATCCAGTGATAATTAAATTTACCCCCTCCCCTATCCCCTGGGGGTGGAGTGGGGGCAAAAACAATAAAACTTAAATAGGAACCCCCAGTTTTTATTGCAGATTTGGATTCTCCAGAAAAAAGTACACCAATTTGACCTAGGAGCTACTGCATTTTGGTTCACAGGTGGCGCTGTAATCGATAAAAATCCAAATTTATCTGAAGACATTGAAATACCTCGAGAACTATGCACAGAATCAAAAAAGTTGTCGGATGAAAGTTGTTCGACACGAAGGGGGACATCCAGTAATAATGAAATTTACCCCCTCCCCCATCCCCTGGGGGTGGAGTGGGGGCAAAAACAATAAAACTTAAATAGGAACCCCCAGTTTTTATTGCAGATTTGGATTCTCCAATATTGACAATTTTCGCCCGCGTAGCGGATATGGAATACGGTCATTCTAACAAAGCCGGGAAAAAATACATTTAGCGTTACCCAGGAACAACGACATGGACGTGGTATTTTTCTCTTCCCTTTGGGGTGCTTGTTTTACGTGAGTCTCCTTGTCTCTCACTGTCTCACTGTTCACTTTCTTGAGTAAGTGTTCGAAATGTTGACCTTCCACTTCAATGCATTTATTTATTCTTTCTTCAAATGACTTTATACATGATAGAATCATATCTGCAGAAATTTCTGCGCAAGCAGTTCTTATGCGTTCCACCATGTTTTCACGAGTCGTTGGTACTTGTTCATAAACCTTACCTTTTAGGTAACCCCATAGGAAGAAATCCAGAGATGTTAGATCAGGTGACCTCGCAGGCCAATTAATGGGGCCACCTCTACCAATCCACCTACCATTGTAATCACGGTCTAGTATTTCCCTTGCTACTCTTGAAAAATGTGCTGGGCAACCATCATGCTGAAACCACATTGTCCGTCGGACGTCCATAGCAACATCCTCAAGTAGTAATGGTACTTCTTGTTCTAGGAAATCTCGATATTTTGTTCCATTCAAATTACCTTCAATGAAATAAGGACCAATGAGTTTATTTCCTATGATTCCACACCAAACGTTCACCGACCAAGGACGTTGATGATTAACTTGTCGTAACCAATGGGGATTTTCTACGCTCCAATAATGCATATTATGCCTATTGACGCCACCATGGTTCGTGAATGTATATTCATCTGAAAATAATACATTAGCAAAGAAATTGTGGTTCGTTTGCATTTTTTGAAATGCCCATTCACAAAACACCACGCGGTTATGAAAATCATCGCCATCTAGTTCCTGGTGCAGTGAAATGTGATATGGGTGAAACTTATGACGATGCAATATTCTTTGAATACTGTCTCTGGAAATGCCGGAATCGCGATGTAATTGTCGTGTGCTTACATGTGGATTTTGGTGAATAGCTGCTAGTACAGCTACTTCGTTAGATTTTCCTGCAACTGTTAATCTTCGCTTCCTTTTTTTCATTTGTACGCTGCCATCAGAGTGAAAGGCATTCACAACTTTTTAAAAAAAAGAACGCGAGCGAGCATTATATGGAAAACGCTCAGCATACAACGCAACAGCATCGTCAATATTCCTCTTACATTCACCATAAATAAGAATCATTTCGATTTTTTCGGGAACTGTAGCAGGATTCATTTTTAACTTGCAATTCGATTTAAGCAATGAAGGGTAGACAAAAAATAGTCACGTAAACGGAAAGTTGTTATTCTAAAAGCAAAGTGACCTCCGACCGATTTACTACCAATACAATGGACTTCAAAAACAGTCTTACACTGAGAGACCGTGAATACTAAATTTTAATATGGGGATTAGAAAGTCGCGATATCCATTTACTTCCCTTCAGGAAAGTAGAGAAAAATGTAGGTGAACTGGTTACGTGTGACTCAACTTATGTATAAAATGATATGCTACTTTATTTTCGAGTTATGTCGCCCTCTAGCGTTATGTAACAGAACCGGCGCCGGTGATGGCCGAAATGCAAGCGATGTACATGTATGAAACCACGTGAGTTCTCTCGGGGTCCGGTAGATGGCGACGAAATCCCCAAATGAAGTAAGAGTTTCGTTTTGTTCAATAGAAGCTGGTTTGACCGTCAATGCTCAACTTATTTATTCTCATTTCGGAAAAAACATACAGAGAGAGAATGAATGAGCTGAGTGAAGGGACATGACGCGTTTTTTAATGGATTGCGTGATGTCCCCTTTTTGTTTATTAAATAATAAATTTAAAACCTAAAATGTAATTTTATTGAAGGTAGAAAACTTATTTATAAAATTGCTTCCATATTGTATGCACAATTTTTATGTAATCAGTTTTGATTTTTAATATGAAGAATATCAATTATTCATAATTTTAATTTTTCGAATGGACATTATTAAAATTTCATATTCAGAATAACAATTTTCGCAATTGATATTACTAAATTCTAATACTAAAAATTCTAATATTAGAATTTTTAATATTAAATTTTCATAAAGGGATCAAATTGTCCCTATTTGCCCCCTGGATGCCCCCCTTCGTGTCGAACAACTTTCATCCGACAACTTTTTTGATTCTGTGCATAGTTCTCGAGGTATTTCAATGTCTTCAGATAAATTTGGATTTTTATCGATTACAGCGCCACCTGTGAACCAAAATGCAATAGCTCCTAGGTCAAATTGGTGTACTTTTTTCCGGAGAATCCAAATTTGCAATAAAAACTGGGGGTTCCTATTTAAGTTTTATTGTTTTTGCCCCCACTCCACCTCCAGGGGATGGGGGAGGGGGTAAATTTCATTATCACTGGATGCCCCCCTTCGTGTCGAACAACTTTCATCCGACAACTTTTTTGATTCTGTGCATAGTTCTCGAGGTATTTCAATGTCTTCAGATAAATTTGGATTTTTATCGATTACAGCGCAACCTGTGAACCAAAATGCAATAGCTCCTAGGTCAAATTGGTGTACTTTTTTCCGGAGAATCCAAATCTGCAATAAAAACTGGGGGATCCTATTTAAGTTTTATTGTTTTTGCCCCCACTCCACCCCCAGGGGATGGGGGAGGGGGTAAATTTAATTATCTCTGGATGCCCCCCTTCGTGTCGAACAACTTTCATCCGACAACTTTTTTGATTCTGTGCATGGTTCTCGAGATATTTCGATGTCTTCAGATAAATCGGCCACCCTGTATATGAAATATGTACTTGTCCGATAACCTGAATAAAATGGAAGCCTTTTCATGCACATCAGTATTTTTATTTACAACCCAGGTAAAATAGATTATATATAATCATATACAAATATACAAGATCCGCCATTTTTAATTTTTGAAAACTAACATTAAATTCGTATTTAGCGTCCCGAAAACCCCCGAGTAACTTTTTTCAAGCGAATTCAGTGAAGAAAAATGCGTGACTGAAAGGGTTAAATTAAATCAAGGCCGACATTATGCCCGATACGTACGCATGGTCCTAGAGCTTCGGGAAAAATTGCTTTTAGTAGCTAAAAGAACCCGAAAAACAAACAAATAGGATTCATTAAACATCAAGCAACGATTGTTTATTTAACAATATAATAAACAAATACGGCCGCTAGATTGCAAAATGCATTCGCAAGGACCTAGAGCTTCGGGAAAAATTGCTTTTAGTAGCTGAAACTACGCTAAAAACAACCCAAAAGGTTTTATTAAACATCAAGCAATTATTGTTTATTTAAAAGATTATTTAAACAATTGTGGCCGTTAGATTGCAAAATGTATACGCATGGACCTAGAGCTTCGGGAAAAATTGCTTTTAGTAGCTGAAACTACCTTAAAAAACACCCAATAAGATTCATTAAACATCAAGCAATTATTGTTTATTTGAAAGATTATTTAAACAAATGTGGCCGCTAGATTGCAAAATGCATACGCATGGTCCTAGAGTTTCGGGAAAAATCGCTTTTAGTAGCTGAAACTACCCTAAAAACAACCCAATAGGATTCATTAAACATCAAGCAATTATTGTTTTTTTAAAAGATTATTTAAACAAATGTGGCCGTTAGATCGCAAATTGCATACGCATGGACCTTGAGCTTCGGCAAAAATTTCTTTTAGTAACTGAAACTACCCTAAAAACAACTCAATCGGTTTCGTTAAACATCAAGCAATTATTGTTTATTTAAATGATTATTTAAACAAATGTGACCGTTAGATTGCAAAATGCATATGCATAGACCTAGAGCTTCGGGAAAAATTGCGTTTAAGTAGCTGAAACTAACCTAAAAACCAACCAATAGGATTCATGAAACATCAAGCAACAATTGTTTATTTAACTATATAATAAATAAACATGGCCGCTAGATTGCAAAATGCATACGCATGGTCCTAGAGCTTCGGGAAAAATCGCTTTTAGTAGCTGAAACTACCTTAAAAACAACACAATCGGTTTCATTAAACATCAAGCAATTATTGTTTTTTTTAAAAATTAATTAAACAAATGTGGTCATTAGATTGCGAAATGCATGCGCATGGACCTAGAGCTTCGGGAAAAATTGCGTTTAGTAGCTGAAACTACCCTAAAAACAAACCAATAGGTTTTATTAAACATAAAGCAATTATTGTTTATTTAAAAGATTATTTAAACAATTATGGCCGTAAGAATGCAAAATGCATACGCATGGACCTAGAGCTTCGGGAAAAATTGCTTTTAGTAGCTCAGACTACGCTAAAAACAAGCCAGTAGGATTCATTAAACATCAAGTAATTTTTGTTTATTCAAAAAATTATTTTATCAAATGTGGCCGTTAGATTCCAAAACGCATACGCATGGACCTAGAGCTTCGGGAAAAATTGCTTTTAGTAGCTGGAACTACCCTAAAAACAAACCAATAGGTTTTATTTAACATCAAGCAATTATTGTTTATTTAAAAGATTATTTAAACAACTATGGCCGTAAGAATGCTAAATGCATACGCATGGACCTAGAGCTTCGGGAAAAATTGCTTTTAGTAGCTCAGACTACGCTAAAAACAAGCCAGTAGGATTCATTAAACATCAAGTAATTTTTGTTTATTCAAAAAATTATTTTATCAAATGTGGCCGTTAGATTCCAAAACGCATACGCATGGACCTAGAGCTTCGGGAAAAATTGCTTTTAGTAGCTGGAACTACCCTAAAAACAAACCAATAGGTTTTATTTAACATCAAGCAATTATTGTTTATTTAAAAGATTATTTAAACAATTATGGCCGTAAGAATGCTAAATGCATACGCATGGACCTAGAGCTTCAGGAAAAATTGCTTTTAGTAGCAGAAACTACGCTAAAAAATATCCCAATAGGATTCATTAAACATCAAGCAATTATTGTTTATTTAAAAGATTATTTAAACAAATGTGACCGTTAGATTGCAAAATGCATACGCGTGGACCTAGAGCTTCGGGAAAAATTGCTTTTAGTAGCTGGAACTACCCAAAAAACAACACAATCGGTTTCATTAAACATCAAGCAATTATTGTTTATTTAAAAGATTATTTAAACAATTATAGCCGTAAGAATGCAAAATGCATACGCATGGACCTGGAGCTTCGGGAAAAATTGCTTTTAGTAGCTGAAACTACCCTAAAAACAACTCAATAGGATTCCTTAAACATCAAGCAATTGTTTATTTAACAAACTATTTAAACAAATGTGGCCGTTAGATTGCAAAATGCATACGAATGGACCTAGAGCTTCGGGAAAAATTGATTTTAGTAGCTGAAACTACGCTAAAAACAATCCCAATAGGATTCATTAAACATCAAGCAATTATTGCTTATTGAAATGATTATTTAAACAAATGTGACCGTTAGATTGCAAAATGCTTATGCATAGACCTAGAGCTTCGGGAAAAATTGCGTTTAGTAGCTGAAACTAACCTAAAAACCAACCAATAGGATTCATGAAACATCAAGCAACAATTGTTTCTTTAACTATATAATAAATAAACATGGCCGCTAGATTGCAAAATGCATACGCATGGTCCTAGAGCTTCGGGAAAAATCGATTTTAGTCGCTGAAACTACCCTAAAAACAACCCAATCGGTTTCATTAAACATCAAGCAATTATTGTTTCTTTAAAAGATTATTTCAAAGAAATGTGGCCGTTAGATTGCAAAACGCATACGCATGGACCTAGAGCTTCGGGAAAAATTGCTTTTAGTAGCTGAAACTACCCAAAAAACAACACAATCGATTTCATTAAACATCAAGCAATTATTGTTTTTTTTTTAAATTATTTAAACAAATGTGGCCATTAGATTGCGAAATGCATACGCATGGACCTAGAGCTTCGGGAAAAATTGCGTTTAGTAGCTGACACTACCCTAAAAACAAACCAATAGGTTTTATTAAACATCAAGCAATTATTGTTTATTTAAAAGATTATTTAAACAATTATGGCCGTAAGAATGCAAAATGCATACGCATGGACCTAGAGCTTCGGGAAAAATTGCTTTTAGTAGCTGAAACTACCCTAAAAACAACTCAATAGGATTCATAAAACATCAAGCAATTGTTTATTTAACAAATTATTTAAACAAATGTGGCCGTCAGATTGCAAAATGCATACAAATGGACCTAGAGCTTCGGGAAAAATTGCTTTTAGTAGCTGAAACTACCCTAAAAACCACCCAATAGGATTAATTAAACATCAAGCAACAATTGTTTATTTAAAATTATAATAAATAAATATGGCCGCTAGATTGCAAAATGCATACGCATGGTCCTAAAGCTTCGGGAAAAATTGCTTTTAGTAGCTCAGACTACGCTAAAAACAAGCCAGTAGGATTCAGTAAACACCAAGCAATTATTGTTTATTTAAAAAATTATTTTAACAAATGTGACCGTTAGATTGCAAAATGCATACGCATGGATCTAGAGCTTCGGGAAAAGTTGCTTTTAGTAGCTGAAACTACCTTAAAAAACACCCAATAGGATTTATTATACAACAAGCAATTATTGTTTATTTATTAGATTATTTAAACAAATGTGGCCGCTAGATTGCACAATGAATACGCATGGACCTAGAGCTTCGGGAAAAAATTGCTTTTAGTAGCTGAAACTACCCTAAAAATCACCCAATAGGATTAATTAAACATCAAGCAACAATTGTTTATTTAAAATTATAATAAATAAATATGGCCGCTAGATTGCAAAATGCATACGCATGGTCCTAAAGCTTCGGGAAAAATTGCTTTTAGTAGCTCAGACTACGCTAAAAACAAGCCAGTAGGATTCATTAAACATCAAGTAATTTTTGTTTATTCAAAAAATTATTTTATCAAATGTGGCCGTTAGATTCCAAAACGCATACGCATGGACCTAGAGCTTCGGGAAAAATTGCTTTTAGTAGCTGGAACTACCCTAAAAACAAACCAATAGGTTTTATTTAACATCAAGCAATTATTGTTTATTTAAAAGATTATTTAAACAACTATGGCCGTAAGAATGCTAAATGCATACGCATGGACCTAGAGCTTCGGGAAAAATTGCTTTTAGTAGCTCAGACTACGCTAAAAACAAGCCAGTAGGATTCATTAAACATCAAGTAATTTTTGTTTATTCAAAAAATTATTTTATCAAATGTGGCCGTTAGATTCCAAAACGCATACGCATGGACCTAGAGCTTCGGGAAAAATTGCTTTTAGTAGCTGGAACTACCCTAAAAACAAACCAATAGGTTTTATTTAACATCAAGCAATTATTGTTTATTTAAAAGATTATTTAAACAAATGTGGCCGTTAGATTGCAAAACGCATATGCATAGACCTAGAGCTTCGGGAAAAATTGCGTTTAGTAGCTGAAACTAACCTAAAAACCAACCAATAGGATTCATGAAACATCAAGCAACAATTGTTTATTTAACTATATAATAAATAAACATGGCCGCTAGATTGCAAAATGCATACGCATGGTCCTAGAGCTTCGGGAAAAATCGCTTTTAGTCGCTGAAACTACCCCAAAAACAACCCAATCGGTTTCATTAAACATCAAGCAATTATTGTTTCTTTAAAAGATTATTTCAAAGAAATGTGGCCGTTAGATTGCAAAACGCATACGCATGGACCTAGAGCTTCGGGAAAAATTGCTTTTAGTAGCTGAAACTACCCAAAAAACAACACAATCGGTTTCATTAAACATGAAGCAATTATTGTTTTTTTAAAAAATTAATTAAACAAATGTGGCCATTAGATTGCGAAATGCATGCTCATGGACCTAGAGCTTTGGGAAAAATTGCGTTTAGTAGCTGAAACTACCCTAAAAACAAACCAATAGGTTTTATGAAACATCAAGCAATTATTGTTTATTTAAAAGATTATTTAAACAATTATGTCCGTAAGAATGCAAAATGCATACGCATGGACCTAGAGCTTCGGGAAAAATTGCTTTTAGTAGCTGAAACTACCCTAAAAACAACTCAATAGGATTCATTAAACATCAAGCAATTGTTTATTTAACAAATTATTTAAACAAATGTGGCCGTTAGATTGCAAAATGCATACGAATGGACCTAGAGCTCCCGAAAAATTGCTTTTAGTAGCTGAAACTACCCTAAAAACCACCCAATAGGATTAATTAAACATCAAGCAACAATTGTTTATTTAAAATTATAATAAATAAATATGGCCGCTAGATTGCAAAATGCATACGCATGGTCCTAAAGCTTCGGGAAAAATTGCTTTTAGTAGCTCAGACTACGCTAAAAACAAGCCAGTAGGATTCATTAAACACCAAGCAATTATTGTGTATTTAAAAAATTATTTAAACAAATGTGACCGTTAGATTGCAAAATGCATACGCATGGATCTAGAGCTTCGGGAAAAGTTGCTTTTAGTAGCTGAAACTACCTTAAAAAACACCCAATAGGATTCATTATACAACAAGCAATTATTGTTTATTTATTAGATTATTTAAACAAATGTGGCCGCTAGATTGCACAATGAATACGCATGGACCTAGAGCTTCGGGAAAAAATTGCTTTTAGTAGCTGAAACTACCCTAAAAATCACCCAATGGGATTAATTAAACATCAAGCAACAATTGTTTATTTAAAATTATAATAAATAAATATGGCCGCTAGATTGCAAAATGCATACGCATGGTCCTAAAGCTTCGGGAAAAATTGCTTTTAGTAGCTCAGACTACGCTAAAAACAAGCCAGTAGGATTCATTATACAACAAGCAATTATTGTTTATTTAAAAGATTATTTAAACGATTATGGCCGTAAGAATGCTACATGCATACGCATGGACCTAGAGCTTCGGGAAAAATTGCTTTTAGTAGCTCAGACTACGCTAAAAACAAGCCAGTAGGATTCATTAAACACCAAGCAATTATTGTGTATTTAAAAAATTATTTAAACAAATGTGACCGTTAAATTGCAAAATGCATACGCATGGATCTAGAGCTTCGGGAAAAGTTGCTTTTAGTAGCTGAAACTACCTTAAAAAACACCCAATAGGATTCATTATACAACAAGCAATTATTGTTTATTTATTAGATTATTTAAACAAATGTGGCCGCTAGATTGCACAATGAATACGCATGGACCTAGAGCTTCGGGAAAAAATTGCTTTTAGTAGCTGAAACTACCCTAAAAATCACCCAATAGGATTAATTAAACATCAAGCAACAATTGTTTATTTAAAATTATAATAAATAAATATGGCCGCTAGATTGCAAAATGCATACGCATGGTCCTAAAGCTTCGGGAAAAATTGCTTTTAGTAGCTCAGACTACGCTAAAAACAAGCCAGTAGGATTCATTATACAACAAGCAATTATTGTTTATTTAAAAGATTATTTAAACGATTATGGCCGTAAGAATGCTACATGCATACGCATGGACCTAGAGCTTCGGGAAAAATTGCTTTTAGTAGCTCAGACTACGCTAAAAACAAGCCAGTAGGATTCATTAAACACCAAGCAATTATTGTTTATTTAAAAAATTATTTAAACAAATGTGACCGTTCGATTGCAAAACGCATACGCATGGACCTAGAGCTTCGGGAAAAATTGCTTTTAGTAGCTGAAACTACCCAAAAAACAACACAATCGGTTTCATTAAACATCAAGCAATTATTGTTTATTTAAAAGATTATTTAAACAATTATGGCCGTAAGAATGCAAAATGCATATGCATAGACCTAGAGCTTCGGGAAAAATTGCGTTTAGTAGCTGAAACTAACCTAAAAACCAACCAATAGGATTCATGAAACATCAAGCAACAATTGTTTATTTAACTGTATAATAAATAAACATGGCCGCTAGATTGCAAAATGCATACGCATGGTCCTAGAGCTTCGGGAAAAATCGCTTTTAGTCGCTGAAACTACCCCAAAAACAACCCAATCGGTTTCATTAAACATCAAGCAATTATTGTTTCTTTAAAAGATTATTTCAAAGAAATGTGGCCGTTAGATTGAAAAACGCATACGCATGGACCTAGAGCTTCGGGAAAAATTGCTTTTAGTAGCTGAAACTACCCAAAAAACAACACAATCGGTTTCATTAAACATCAAGCAATTATTGTTTTTTTAAAAAATTAATTAAACAAATGTGGCCATTAGATTGCGAAATGCATGCTCATGGACCTAGAGCTTTGGGAAAAATTGCGTTTAGTAGCTGACACTACCCTAAAAACAAACCAATAGGTTTTATTAAACATCAAGCAATTATTGTTTATTGAAAAGATTATTTAAACAATTATGGCCGTAAGAATGCAAAATGCATACGCATGGACCTAGAGATTCGGGAAAAATTGCTTTTAGTAGCTGAAACTACCCTAAAAACAATTCAATAGGATTCCTTAAACATCAAGCAATTGTTTATTTAACAAATTATTTAAACAAATGTGGCCGTTAGATTGCAAAATGCATACGAATGGACCTAGAGCTTCGGGAAAAATTGATTTTAGTAGCTGAAACTACGCTAAAAACAATCCCAATAGGATTCATTAAACATCAAGCAATTATTGTTTATTTAAAAGATTATTTAAACATATATGGCCGCTAGATTGCAAAAAGCATACGCATGGTCCTAGAGCTTCGGGAAAAATTTCTTTTAGTAACTGAAACTACCCTAAAAACAACCCAATCGGTTTCGTTAAACATCAAGCAATTATTGCTTATTGAAATGATTATTTAAACAAATGTGACCGTTAGATTGCAAAATGCTTATGCATAGACCTAGAGCTTCGGGAAAAATTGCGTTTAGTAGCTGAAACTAACCTAAAAACCAACCAATAGGATTCATGAAACATCAAGCAACAACTGTTTATTTAACTATATAATAAATAAACATGGCCGCTAGATTGCAAAATGCATACGCATGGTCCTAGAGCTTCGGGAAAAATCGATTTTAGTCGCTGAAACTACCCTAAAAACAACCCAATCGGTTTCATTAAACATCAAGCAATTATTGTTTCTTTAAAAGATTATTTCAAAGAAATGTGGCCGTTAGATTGCAAAACGCATACGCATGGACCTAGAGCTTCGGGAAAAATTGCTTTTAGTAGCTCTGACTACGCTAAAAACAAGCCAGTAGGATTCATTATACAACAAGCAATTATTGTTTATTTAAAAGATTATTTAAACGATTATGGCCGTAAGAATGCTACATGCATACGCATGGACCTAGAGCTTCGGGAAAAATTGCTTTTAGTAGCTCAGACTACGCTAAAAACAAGCCAGTAGGATTCATTAAACACCAAGCAATTATTGTTTATTTAAAAAATTATTTAAACAAATGTGACCGTTCGATTGCAAAACGCATACGCATGGACCTAGAGCTTCGGGAAAAATTGCTTTTAGTAGCTGAAACTACCCAAAAAACAACACAATCGGTTTCATTAAACATCAAGCAATTATTGTTTATTTAAAAGATTATTTAAACAATTATGGCCGTAAGAATGCAAAATGCATACGCATGGACCTAGAGCTTCGGGAAAAATTGCTTTTAGTAGCTGAAACTACCCTAAAAACAACTCAATAGGATTCCTTAAACATCAAGCAATTGTTTATTTAACAAATTATTTAAACAAATGTGGCCGTTAGATTGCAAAATGCATACGAATGGACCTAGAGCTTCGGGAAAAATTGCGTTTAGTAGCTGAAACTAACCTAAAAACCAACCAATAGGATTAATTAAACATCAAGCAACAATTGTTTATTTAAAAGATTATTTAAACATATATGGCCGCTAGATTGCAAAAAGCATACGCATGGTCCTAGAGCTTCGGGAAAAATTTCTTTTAGTAACTGAAACTACCCTAAAAACAACCCAATCGGTTTCGTTAAACATCAAGCAATTATTGCTTATTGAAATGATTATTTAAACAAATGTGACCGTTAGATTGCAAAATGCTTATGCATAGACCTAGAGCTTCGGGAAAAATTGCGTTTAGTAGCTGAAACTAACCTAAAAACCAACCAATAGGATTCATGAAACATCAAGCAACAACTGTTTATTTAACTATATAATAAATAAACATGGCCGCTAGATTGCAAAATGCATACGCATGGTCCTAGAGCTTCGGGAAAAATCGATTTTAGTCGCTGAAACTACCCTAAAAACAACCCAATCGGTTTCATTAAACATCAAGCAATTATTGTTTCTTTAAAAGATTATTTCAAAGAAATGTGGCCGTTAGATTGCAAAACGCATACGCATGGACCTAGAGCTTCGGGAAAAATTGCTTTTAGTAGCTCTGACTACGCTAAAAACAAGCCAGTAGGATTCATTATACAACAAGCAATTATTGTTTATTTAAAAGATTATTTAAACGATTATGGCCGTAAGAATGCTACATGCATACGCATGGACCTAGAGCTTCGGGAAAAATTGGTTTTAGTAGCTCAGATTACGCTAAAAACAAGCCAGTAGGATTCATTATACAACAAGCAATTATTGTTTATTTAAAAGATTATTTAAACGATTATGGCCGTAAGAATGCTACATGCATACGCATGGACCTAGAGCTTCGGGAAAAATTGCTTTTAGTAGCTCAGACTACGCTAAAAACAAGCCAGTAGGATTCATTAAACACCAAGCAATTATTGTTTATTTAAAAAATTATTTAAACAAATGTGACCGTTAGATTGCAAAACGCATACGCATGGACCTAGAGCTTCGGGAAAAATTGCTTTTAGTAGCTGAAACTACCCAAAAAACAACGCAATCGGTTTCATTAAACATCAAGCAATTATTGTTTATTTAAAAGATTATTTAAACAATTATGGCCGTAAGAATGCAAAATGCATACGCATGGACCTAGAGCTTCGGGAAAAATTGCTTTTAGTAGCTGAAACTACCCTAAAAACAACTCAATAGGATTCCTTAAACATCAAGCAATTGTTTATTTAACAAATTATTTAAACAAATGTGGCCGTTAGATTGCAAAATGCATACGAATGGACCTAGAGCTTCGGGAAAAATTGATTTTAGTAGCTGAAACTACGCTAAAAACAATCCCAATAGGATTCATTAAACATCAAGCAATTATTGTTTATTTAAAAGATTATTTAAACATATATGGCCGCTAGATTGCAAAAAGCATACGCATGGTCCTAGAGCTTCGGGAAAAATTTCTTTTAGTAACTGAAACTACCCTAAAAACAACCCAATCGGTTTCGTTAAACATCAAGCAATTATTGCTTATTGAAATGATTATTTAAACAAATGTGACCGTTAGATTGCAAAATGCTTATGCATAGACCTAGAGCTTCGGGAAAAATTGCGTTTAGTAGCTGAAACTAACCTAAAAACCAACCAATAGGATTCATGAAACATCAAGCAACAATTGTTTATTTAACTATATAATAAATAAACATGGCCGCTAGATTGCAAAATGCATACGCATGGTCCTAGAGCTTCGGGAAAAATCGATTTTAGTAGCTGAAACTACCCTAAAAACAACTCAATAGGATTCATTAAACATCAAGCAATTGTTTATTTAACAAATTATTTAAACAAATGTGGCCGTTAGATTGCAAAATGCATACGAATGGACCTAGAGCTTCGGGAAAAATTGCTTTTAGTAGCTGAAACTACCCTAAAAACCACCCAATAGGATTAATTAAACATCAAGCAACAATTGTTTATTTAAAATTATAATAAATAAATATGGCCGCTAGATTGCAAAATGCATACGCATGGTCCTAAAGCTTCGGGAAAAATTGCTTTTAGTAGCTCAGACTACGCTAAAAACAAGCCAGTAGGATTCATTAAACACCAAGCAATTATTGTGTATTTAAAAAATTATTTAAACAAATGTGACCGTTAGATTGCAATATGCATACGCATGGATCTAGAGCTTCGGGAAAAGTTGCGTTTAGTAGCTGAAACTAACCTAAAAACCAACCAATAGGATTCATGAAACATCAAGCAACAATTGTTTATTTAACTATATAATAAATAAACATGGCCGCTAGATTGCAAAATGCATACGCATGGTCCTAGAGCTTCGGGAAAAATCGCTTTTAGTCGCTGAAACTACCCCAAAAACAACCCAATCGGTTTCATTAAACATCAAGCAATTATTGTTTCTTTAAAAGATTATTTCAAAGAAATGTGGCCGTTAGATTGCAAAACGCATACGCATGGACCTAGAGCTTCGGGAAAAATTGCTTTTAGTAGCTGAAACTACCCAAAAAACAACACAATCGGTTTCATTAAACATGAAGCAATTATTGTTTTTTTAAAAAATTAATTAAACAAATGTGGCCGCTAGATTGCACAATGAATACGCATGGACCTAGAGCTTCGGGAAAAAATTGCTTTTAGTAGCTGAAACTACCCTAAAAATCACCCAATAGGATTAATTAAACATCAAGCAACAATTGTTTATTTAAAATTATAATAAATAAATATGGCCGCTAGATTGCAAAATGCATACGCATGGTCCTAAAGCTTCGGGAAAAATTGCTTTTAGTAGCTCAGACTACGCTAAAAACAAGCCAGTAGGATTCATTATACAACAAGCAATTATTGTTTATTTAAAAGATTATTTAAACGATTATGGCCGTAAGAATGCTACATGCATACGCATGGACCTAGAGCTTCGGGAAAAATTGCTTTTAGTAGCTCAGACTACGCTAAAAACAAGCCAGTAGGATTCATTAAACACCAAGCAATTATTGTTTATTTAAAAAATTATTTAAACAAATGTGACCGTTCGATTGCAAAACGCATACGCATGGACCTAGAGCTTTGGGAAAAATTGCGTTTAGTAGCTGAAACTACCCTAAAAACAAACCAATAGGTTTTATTAAACATCAAGCAATTATTGTTTATTTAAAAGATTATTTAAACAATTATGTCCGTAAGAATGCAAAATGCATACGCATGGACCTAGAGCTTCGGGAAAAATTGCTTTTAGTAGCTGAAACTACCCTAAAAACAACTCAATAGGATTCATTAAACATCAAGCAATTGTTTATTTAACAAATTATTTAAACAAATGTGGCCGTTAGATTGCAAAATGCATACGAATGGACCTAGAGCTTCGGGAAAAATTGCTTTTAGTAGCTGAAACTACCCTAAAAACCACCCAATAGGATTAATTAAACATCAAGGAACAATTGTTTATTTAAAATTATAATAAATAAATATGGCCGCTAGATTGCAAAATGCATACGCATGGTCCTAAAGCTTCGGGAAAAATTGCTTTTAGTAGCTCAGACTACGCTAAAAACAAGCCAGTAGGATTCATTAAACATCAAGCAATTATTGTTTATTTAAAATATTATATAAACAAATGTGGCCGTAAGAATGCCAAATGGATACGCATGGACCTAGAGCTTCGGGAAAAATTGCTTTTAGTAGCTGAAACTACCCGAAAAAGCACCCAATAGGATTCATTAAACATCAAGCAACAATTGTTTATTTAACAATATAATAAACAAATATGGCCGCTAGATTGCAAAATGCGTACGCATGGACCTAGAGCTTCGGGAAAAATTGCTTTTAGTAGCTGAAACTACCCTAAAAACCACCCAATAGGATTAATTAAACATCAGGCAACAATTGTTTATTTAAAATTATAATAAATAAATAAGGCTGCTAGATTGCAAAATGCATACGCATGGTCCTAAAGCTTCGGGAAAAATTGCTTTTAGTAGCTCAGACTACGCTAAAAACAAGCCAGTAGGATTCATTAAACACCAAGCAATTATTGTTTATTTAAAAAATTATTTAAACAAATGTGACCGTTAGATTGCAAAATGCATACGCATGGACCTAGAGCTTCGGGAAAAGTTGCTTTTAGTAGCTCAGACTACGCTAAAAACAAGCCAGTAGGATTCATTAAACACCAAGCAATTATTGTGTATTTAAAAAATTATTTAAACAAATGTGACCGTTAGATTGCAATATGCATACGCATGGATCTAGAGCTTCGGGAAAAGTTGCTTTTAGTAGCTGAAACTACCTTAAAAAACACCCAATAGGATTCATTATACAACAAGCAATTATTGTTTATTTATTAGATTATTTAAACAAATGTGGCCGCTAGATTGCACAATGAATACGCATGGACCTAGAGCTTCGGGAAAAAATTGCTTTTAGTAGCTGAAACTACCCTAAAAATCACCCAATAGGATTAATTAAACATCAAGCAACAATTGTTTATTTAAAATTATAATAAATAAATATGGCCGCTAGATTGCAAAATGCATACGCATGGTCCTAAAGCTTCGGGAAAAATTGCTTTTAGTAGCTCAGACTACGCTAAAAACAAGCCAGTAGGATTCATTATACAACAAGCAATTATTGTTTATTTAAAAGATTATTTAAACGATTATGGCCGCTAGATTGCAAAAAGCATACGCATGGTCCTAGAGCTTCGGGAAAAATTTCTTTTAGTAACTGAAACTACCCTAAAAACAACCCAATCGGTTTCGTTAAACATCAAGCAATTATTGTTTATTTAAAAAATTATTTAAACAAATGTGACCGTTCGATTGCAAAACGCATACGCATGGACCTAGAGCTTCGGGAAAAATTGCTTTTAGTAGCTGAAACTACCCAAAAAACCAACCAATAGGATTCATGAAACATCAAGCAACAATTGTTTATTTAACTATATAATAAATAAACATGGCCGCTAGAATGCAAAATGCATACGCATGGACCTAGAGCTTCGGGAAAAATTGCTTTTAGTAGCTGAAACTACCCTAAAAACAACTCAATAGGATTCATTAAACATCAAGCAATTTTGTTTATTTAACAAATTATTTAAACAAATGTGGCCGTTAGATTGCAAAATGCATACGCATGGACCTAGAGCTTCGGGAAAAATTGCTTTTAGTAGCTCTGACTACACTAAAAACAACCAAATATGATTAATTAAACATCTAGCAACATTTGTTTATTTAAAAATAAATTAAATAAATATGGCCGTCACATTGCAAAATGCATACGCATGGTCCTAAAGCTTCGGGGAAAATTGCTTTTAGTAGCTCAGACTACGCTAAAAACAAGCCAGTAGGATTCATTAAACACCAAGCAATTATTGTTTATTTAAAAAATTATTTAAACAAATGTGACCGTTCGATTGCAAAACGCATACGCATGGACCTAGAGCTTCGGGAAAAATTGCTTTTAGTAGCTGAAACTACCCAAAAAACAACACAATCGGTTTCATTAAACATCAAGCAATTATTGTTTATTTAAAAGATTATTTAAACAATTATGGCCGTAAGAATGCAAAATGCATACGCATGGACCTAGAGCTTCGGGAAAAATTGCTTTTAGTAGCTGAAACTACCCTAAAAACAACTCAATAGGATTCCTTAAACATCAAGCAATTGTTTATTTAACAAATTATTTAAACAAATGTGGCCGTTAGATTGCAAAATGCATATGCATAGACCTAGAGCTTCGGGAAAAATTGCGTTTAGTAGCTGAAACTAACCTAAAAACCAACCAATAGGATTCATGAAACATCAAGCAACAATTGTTTATTTAACTATATAATAAATAAACATGGCCGCTAGATTGCAAAATGCATACGCATGGTCCTAGAGCTTCGGGAAAAATTGCGTTTAGTAGCTGAAACTACCCTAAAAACAAACCAATAGGTTTTATTAAACATAAAGCAATTATTGTTTATTTAAAAGATTATTTAAACAATTATGGCCGTAAGATTGCACATGCATACGCATGGTCCTAAAGCTTCGGGAAAAATTGCTTTTAGTAGCTCAGACTACGCTAAAAACAAGCCAGTAGGATTCATTAAACATCAAGCAATTATTGTTTATTTAAAAGATTATTTAAACAAATGTGGCACCTAGATTGCACAATGCATACGCATGGACCTAGAGCTTCGGGAAAAATTGCTTTTAGTAGCTGAAACTACTCTAAAAAGCACTGAATAGGATTCATTAAACATCAAGCAACAATTGTTTATTTAAAAGATTATTTAAACAAATGTGGCCGTTAGATAGCAATATGCATACGCATGGACCTAGAGCTTCGGGAAAAATTGCTTTTAGTAGCCCAGACTACGCTAAAAACAAGCCAGTAGGATTCATTAAACATCAAGCAATTATTGTTTATTTAAAAGATTATTTAAACAATTATGGCCGTAAGAATGCAAAATGCATACGCATGGACCTAGAGCTTCGGGAAAAATTGCTTTTAGTAGCTGAAACTACCCTAAAAACAACTCAATAGGATTCATTAAACATCCAGCAATTATTGTTTATTTAAAAGATTATTTAAACATATATGGCCGCTAGATTGCAAAAAGCATACGCATGGTCCTAGAGCTTCGGGAAAAATTTCTTTTAGTAACTGAAACTACCCTAAAAACAACGCAATCGGTTTCATTAAACATCAAGCAATTATTGTTTATTTAAAAGATTATTTAAACATATATGGCCGCTAGATTGCAAAAAGCATACGCATGGTCCTAGAGCTTCGGGAAAAATTACTTTTAGTAGCTGAAACTACTCTGAAAAGCACCCAATAGGATTCATTAAACATCAAGCAACAATTGTTTATTTAACAATATAATAAACAAATATGGCCGCTAGATTGCAAAATGCACACGCTTGGACCTAGAGCTTCGGGAAAAATTGCTTTTAGTAGCTGAAACTACCCTAAAAACAACCCAATAGGTTTCATTAAACATCAAGCAATTATTGTTTATTTAAAAGATTATTTAAACAAATGTGGCCGTTAGATTGCAAAATGCATACGCATGGACCTAGAGCTTCGGGAAAAATTGCTTTTAGTAGCTGAAACTACCCTAAAAACAACCCAATAGGTTTCATTAAACATCAAGCAATTATTGTTTATTTAAAAGATTATTTCAACAAATGTGGCCGTTAGATTGCAAAATGCATACGCATGGACCTAGAGCTTCGGGAAAAATTGCTTTAAGTAGCTGAAACTACCCTAAAAACAACGCAATAGGTTTCATTAAACATCAAGCAATTATTGTTTATTTAAAAGATTATTTAAACATATATGGCCGCTAGATTGCAAAAAGCATACGCATGGTCCTAGAGCTTCGGGAAAAATTTCTTTTAGTAACTGAAACTACCCTAAAAACAACGCAATCGGTTTCATTAAACATCAAGCAATTATTGTTTATTTAAAAGATTATTTAAACAATTATGGCCGTTAGATTGCAAAATGCATACGAATGGACCTAGAGCTTCGGGAAAAATTGATTTTAGTAGCTGAAACTACGCTAAAAACAATCCCAATAGGATTCATTAAACATCCAGCAATTATTGTTTATTTAAAAGATTATTTAAACATATATGGCCGCTAGATTGCAAAAAGCATACGCATGGTCCTAGAGCTTCGGGAAAAATTGCTTTTAGTAGCTGAAACTACCCTAAAAAGCACCCAATAGGATTCATTAAACATCAAGCAACAATTGTTTATTTAAAATTATATAATAAACAAATATGGCCGCTAGATTGCAAAATGCATACGCATGGTCCTAGAGCTTCGGGAAAAATTGCTTTTAGTAGCTGAAACTACCCTAAAAACAACCCAATAGGATTCATTAAACATCAAGCAATTATTGTTTATTTAAAATATTATATAAACAAATGTGGCCGTAAGAATGCCAAATGGATACGCATGGACCTAGAGCTTCGGGAAAAATTGCTTTTGGTTGCTGAAACTACCCTAAAAACAACCCAATAGGATTCATTAAACATCAAGCAATTATTGTTTATTTAAAATATTATATAAACAAATGTGGCCGTAAGAATGCCAAATGGATACGCATGGACCTAGAGCTTCGGGGAAAATTGCTTTTGGTATCTGAAACTACCCTAAAAACAACCCAATAGGTTTCATTAAACATCAAACAATTATTGCTTGTTTAAAAGATTATTTAAACAAATGTGGCCGCTAGATTGCAAAATGCATACGCATGGTCCGAGAGCTTCGGGAAAAATCGCTTTTAGTCGCTGAAACTATCCTAAAAACAACCCAATAGGATTCATTAAACACCAAGCAATTATTGTTTATTTAAAAAATTATTTAAACAAATGTGACCGTTAGATTGCAAAATGCATAAGCATGGACCTAGAGCTTCGGGGAAAATTACTTTTAGTATCTGAAACTACCCTAAAAATAACCCAATAGGATTCATTAAACATCAAGCAATTATTGTTTATTTAAAAGATTATTTAAACATATGTGGCCGCTAGAATGCAAAAAGCATACGCATGGTCCTAGAGCTTCGGGAAAAATAGCTTTTAGAAGCTGAAACTACCCTAAAAACAACTCAATAGGATTCATTAAACATCAAGCAATTATTTATTTAAAAAATTATTTAAACATATGTGGCCGCTAGATTGCAAAAAGCATACGCATGGTCCTAGAGCTTCGGGAAAAATTGCTTTTAGTAGCTCAGACTACGCTAAAAACAAGCCAGTAGGATTCATTGAACATCAAGCAATTTTTGTTTATTCAAAAGATTATTTTATCAAATGTGGCCGTTAGATTGCAAAACGCATACGCATGGACCTAGAGCTTCGGGAAAAATTGCTTTTAGTAGCTGAAACTACCCAAAAAACAACACAATAGGATTCATTAAACATGAAGCAACTATTGTTTATTTAAAAATATAATTAAAAAAATATGGCCGTTAGATTGCAAAATGCGTACGCATGGACCTAGAGCTTCGGGAAAAATTGCTTTTAGTAGCTGAAACTACCCTAAAAACAACCCAATAGGATTCATTAAACATCAAACAATTATTGTTTATTTAAAATATTATTTAAACAAATGTGACCGTTAGATTGCAAAATGCATAAGCATGGACCTAGAGCTTCGGGGAAAATTGCTTTTAGTATCTGAAACTAACCTAAAAACAACCCAATAGGTTTCATTAAACATCAAGCAACAATTGTTTATTTAACAATATAATAAACAAATGTGGCCGCTAGATTACACAATGCATACGCATGGTCCTAAAGCTTCGGGAAAAATTGCGTTTAGTAGCTGAAACTACCCAAAAAACAACACAATCGGTTTCATTAAACATCAAGCAATTATCGTTTATTTAAAAGATTATTTAAACAAATGTGGCCGCTAGATTGCACAATGCATACGCATGGACCTAGAGCTTCGGGAAAAAATTGCTTTTAGTAGCTGAAACTACGCTAAAAAATATCCCAATAGGATTCATTAAACATCAAGCAATTATTGTTTATTTAAAAGATTATTTAAACATATGTGGCCGCTAGATTGCAAAAAGCATACGCATGGTCCTAGAGCTTCGGGAAAAATTGCTTTTAGTGGCTGAAACTACTCTAAAAAGCACCCAATAGGATTCATTAAACATCAAGCCACAATTGTTTATTTAAAATTATAATAAATAAATATGGCCGTTACATTGCAATATGCATACGCATGGACCTAGAGCTTCGGGAAAAATTGCTTTTAGTAGCTCAGACTACGCTAAAAACAAGCCAGTAGGATTCATTAAACATCAAGCAATTATTGTTTATTTAAAAGATTATTTAAACAAATGTGGCACCTAGATTGCACAATGCATACGCATGGACCTAGAGCTTCGGGAAAAATTGCTTTTAGTAGCAGAAACTACGCTAAAAAATATCCCAATAGGATTCATTAAACATCAAGCAATTATTGTTTATTTAAAAGATTATTTAAACAAATGTGACCGTTAGATTGCAAAATGCATACGCGTGGACCTAGAGCTTCGGGAAAAATTGCTTTTAGTAGCTGAAACTACTCTAAAAAGCACCCAATAGGATTCATTAAACATCAAACAATTATTGCTTGTTTAAAAGATTATTTAAACAAATGTGGCCGCTAGATTGCAAAATGCGTACGCATGGTCCGAGAGCTTCGGGAAAAATCGCTTTTAGTCGCTGAAACTATCCTAAAAACAACCCAATAGGATTCATTAAACACCAAGCAATTATTGTTTATTTAAAAAGTTTATAAACAAATGTGACCGTTAGATTGCAAAATGCATACGCGTGGACCTAGAGCTTCGGGAAAAATTGCTTTTAGTAGCTGAAACTACTCTAAAAATCACCTAATAGGATTCATTAAACATCAAGCCACAATTGTTTATTTAACATTATAATAAACAAATATGGCCGCTAGATTGCAATATGCATACGCATGGACCTAGAGCTTCGGGAAAAATTGCTTTTAGTAGCAGAAACTACGCTAAAAACAATCCCAATAGGATTCATTAAACACCACGCAATTATTGTTTATTTAAAAAGTTTATAAACAAATGTGACCGTTAGATTGCAAAATGCATACGTGTGGACCTAGAGCTTCGGGAAAAATTGCTTTTAGTATCTGAAACTACCCTAAAAACAACCCAATAGGTTTCATTAAACATCAAACAATTATTGTTTGTTTAAAAGATTATTTAAACAAATGTGACCGTTAGATTGCAAAACGCATACGCATGGACCTAGAGCTTCGGGAAAAATTGCTTTTAGTAGCTGGAACTACCCAAAAAACAACACAATCGGTTTCATTAAACATCAAGCAATTATTGTTTATTTAAAAATATAATAAACATATGTGGCCGCTAGAATGCAAAAAGCATACGCATGGTCCTAGAGCTTCGGGAAAAATAGCTTTTAGAAGCTGAAACTACCCTAAAAACAACTCAATAGGATTCATTAAACATCAAGCAATTATTTATTTAAAAAATTATTTAAACATATGTGGCCGCTAGATTGCAAAAAGCATACGCATGGTCCTAGAGCTTCGGGAAAAATTGCTTTTAGTAGCTCAGACTACGCTAAAAACAAGCCAGTAGGATTCATTAAACATCAAGCAATTTTTGTTTATTCAAAAGATTATTTTATCAAATGTGGCCGTTAGATCGCAAATTGCATGCGCATGGACCTAAAGCTTCGGGAAAAATTGCTCTTAGTACCTGAAACTAATCTAAAAACAACCCAATCGGTTTCATTACACATCAAGCAATTATTGTTTATTTAAAATATTATATAAACAAATGTGGCCGTAAGAATGCCAAATGGATACGCATGGACCTAGAGCTTCGGGAAAAATTGCTTTTGGTTGCTGAAACTACCCTAAAAACAACCCAATAGGATTCATTAAACATCAAGCAATTGTTTATTTAAAAAATGATTTAAACAAATGTGACCGTTAGATTGCAAAATGCATACGCGTAGACTTAGAGCTTCGGGAAAAATTGCTTTTAGTAGCTGAAACTACTCTAAAAAGCACCCAATAGGATTCATTAAACATCAAGCAACAATTGTTTATTTAACAATATAATAAACAAATATGGCCGCTAGATAGCAAAATGCATACGCATGGACCTAGAGCTTCGGGAAAAATTGCTTTTAGTAGCTGAAACTACTCTAAAAAGCACCCAATAGGATTCATTAAACATCAAGCCACAATTGTTTATTTAACATTATAATAAACAAATATGGCCGCTAGATTGCAATATGCATACGCATGGACCTAGAGCTTCGGGAAAAATTGCTTTTAGTAGCTCAGACTACGCTAAAAACAAGCCAGTAGGTTTCATTAAACATCAAGCAATTTTTGTTTATTCAAAAGATTATTTTATCAAATGTGGCCGTTAGATCGCAAATTGCATGCGCATGGACCTAAAGCTTCGGGAAAAATTGCTCTTAGTACCTGAAACTAATCTAAAAACAACCCAATCGGTTTCATTACACATCAAGCAATTATTGTTTATTTAAAATATTATATAAACAAATGTGGCCGTAAGAATGCCAAATGGATACGCATGGACCTAGAGCTTCGGGGAAAATTGCTTTTGGTATCTGAAACTACCCTAAAAACAACCCAATAGGTTTCATTAAACATCAAGCAATTGTTTATTTAAAAAATGATTTAAACAAATGTGACCGTTAGATTGCAAAATGCATACGCGTAGACTTAGAGCTTCGGGAAAAATTGCTTTTAGTAGCTGAAACTACTCTAAAAAGCACCCAATAGGATTCATTAAACATCAAGCAACAATTGTTTATTTAACAATATAATAAACAAATATGGCCGCTAGATAGCAAAATGTGTACGCATGGTCCTAGAGCTTCGGGAAAAATCGCTTTTAGTCGCTGAAACTACCCTAAAAACAACCCAATAGGATTCATTAAACATCAAGCAATTGTTTATTTAAAAAATGATTTAAACAAATGTGACCGTTAGATAGCAAAATGCATACGCGTGGACCTAGAGCTTCGGGAAAAATTGCTTTTAGTAGCTGAAAGTACTCTAAAAAGCACCCAATAGGATTTATTAAACATCAAGCCACAATTGTTTATTTAACAATATAATAAACAAATATGGCCGCTAGATTGCAAAATGCGTACGCATGGTCCTAGAGTTTCGGGAAAAATCGCTTTTAGTCGCTGAAACTACCCTAAAAACAACCCAATAGGATTCATTAAACACCCAGCAATTATTGTTTATTTAAAAAATTATTTAAACAAATGTGACCGTTAGATTGCAAAATGCATACGCATGGACCTAAAGCTTCGAGAAAAGTTGCTTTTAGTAGCTGATGCTACCTTAAAAAACACCTAATAGGATTCATTATACAACAAGCAATTATTGTTTATTTAAAAGATTATTTAAACAAATGTGGCACCTAGATTGCACAATGCATACGCATGGACCTAGAGCTTCGGGAAAAATGCTTTTAGTAGCTGAAACTACTCTAAAAAGCACTCAATAGGATTCATTAAACATCAAGCAACAATTGTTTATTTAACAATATAATAAACAAATATGGCCGCTAGATTGCAAAATGCGTACGCATGGTCCTAGAGCTTCGTGAAAAATCGCTTTTAGTCGCTGAAACTACCCTAAAAACAACCCAATAGGATTCATTTAACACCAAGCAATTATTGTTTATTTAAAAAATTATTTAAACAAATGTGACCGTTAGATTGCAAAATGCATAAGCATGGACCTAGAGCTTCGGGGAAAATTGCTTTTAGTATCTGAAACTACCCTAAAAACAACCCAATAGGTTTCATTAAACATCAAACAATTATTGTTTGTTTAAAAGATTATTTAAACAAATGTGGCCGTTAGATTCCAAATGGATACGCATGGACCTAGAGCTTCGGGGAAAATTGCTTCGTGGAAAAAGCACCCAATAGGATTCATTAAACATCAAGCAACAATTGTTTATTTAACAATATAATAAACAAATATGGCCGCTAGATAGCAAAATGCGTACGCATGGTCCTAGAGCTTCGGGAAAAATCGCTTTTAGTCGCTGAAACTACCCTAAAAACAACCCAATTGGATTCATTAAACACCCAGCAATTATTGTTTATTTAAAAAATGATTTAAACAAATGTGGCCGTTAGATTGCAATATGCATACGCATGGACCTAGAGCTTCGGGAAAAATTGCTTTTAGTAGCTCAGACTACGCTAAAAACAAGCCAGTAGGTTTCATTAAACATCAAGCAATTTTTGTTTATTCAAAAGATTATTTTATCAAATGTGGCCGTTAGATCGCAAATTGCATGCGCATGGACCTAAAGCTTCGGGAAAAATTGCTCTTAGTACCTGAAACTAATCTAAAAACAACCCAATCGGTTTCATTACACATCAAGCAATTATTGTTTATTTAAAATATTATATAAACAAATGTGGCCGTAAGAATGCCAAATGGATACGCATGGACCTAGAGCTTCGGGAAAAATTGCTTTTAGTTGCTGAAACTACCCTAAAAACAACCCAATAGGATTCATTAAACATCAAGCAATTGTTTATTTAAAAAATGATTTAAACAAATGTGACCGTTAGATTGCAAAATGCATACGCGTAGACTTAGAGCTTCGGGAAAAATTGCTTTTAGTAGCTGAAAGTACTCTAAAAAGCACCCAATAGGATTTATTAAACATCAAGCCACAATTGTTTATTTAACAATATAATAAACAAATATGGCCGCTAGATTGCAATATGCATACGCATGGACCTAGAGCTTCGGGAAAAATTGCTTTTAGTTGCTGAAACTACCCTAAAAACAACCCAATAGGATTCATTAAACATCAAGCAATTGTTTATTTAAAAAATGATTTAAACAAATGTGACCGTTAGATTGCAAAATGCATACGCGTAGACTTAGAGCTTCGGGAAAAATTGCTTTTAGTAGCTGAAAGTACTCTAAAAAGCACCCAATAGGATTTATTAAACATCAAGCCACAATTGTTTATTTAACAATATAATAAACAAATATGGCCGCTAGATAGCAAAATGCGTACGCATGGTCCTAGAGCTTCGGGAAAAATCGCTTTTAGTCGCTGAAACTACCCTAAAAACAACCCAATAGGATTCATTAAACACCCAGCAATTATTGTTTATTTAAAAAATGATTTAAACAAATGTGGCCGTTAGATTGCAAAATGCATACGATTGGACCTAGAGCTTCGGGAAAAATTGCTTTTAGTAGCCCAGACTACGCTAAAAACAAGCCAGTAGGATTCATTAAACATCAAGCAATTTTTGTTTATTCAAAAGATTATTTTATCAAATGTGGCCGTTAGATCGCAAATTGCATGCGCATGGACCTAAAGCTTCGGGAAAAATTGCTCTTAGTACCTGAAACTAATCTAAAAACAACCCAATCGGTTTCATTACACATCAAGCAATTATTGTTTATTTAAAATATTATATAAACAAATGTGGCCGTAAGAATGCCAAATGGATACGCATGGACCTAGAGCTTCGGGAAAAATTGCTTTTAGTTGCTGAAACTACCCTAAAAACAACCCAATAGGATTCATTAAACATCAAGCAATTGTTTATTTAAAAAATGATTTAAACAAATGTGACCGTTAGATTGCAAAATGCATACGCGTAGACTTAGAGCTTCGGGAAAAATTGCTTTTAGTAGCTGAAAGTACTCTAAAAAGCACCCAATAGGATTTATTAAACATCAAGCCACAATTGTTTATTTAACAATATAATAAACAAATATGGCCGCTAGATTGCAAAATGCGTACGCATGGTCCTAGAGTTTCGGGAAAAATCGCTTTTAGTCGCTGAAACTACCCTAAAAACAACCCAATAGGATTCATTAAACACCCAGCAATTATTATTTATTTAAAAAATTATTTAAACAAATGTGACCGTTAGATTGCAAAATGCATACGCATGGACCTAAAGCTTCGAGAAAAGTTGCTTTTAGTAGCTGATGCTACCTTAAAAAACACCCAATAGGATTCATTATACAACAAGCAATTATTGTTTATTTAAAAGATTATTTAAACAAATGTGGCACCTAGATTGCACAATGCATACGCATGGACCTAGAGCTTCGGGAAAAATTGCTTTTAGTTGCTGAAACTACCCTAAAAACAACCCAATAGGATTCATTAAACATCAAGCAATTGTTTATTTAAAAAATGATTTAAACAAATGTGACCGTTAGATTGCAAAATGCATACGCGTAGACTTAGAGCTTCGGGAAAAATTGCTTTTAGTAGCTGAAACTACTCTAAAAAGCACCCAATAGGATTCATTAAACATCAAGCAACAATTGTTTATTTAACAATATAATAAACAAATATGGCCGCTAGATAGCAAAATGTGTACGCATGGTCCTAGAGCTTCGGGAAAAATCGCTTTTAGTCGCTGAAACTACCCTAAAAACAACCCAATAGGATTCATTAAACATCAAGCAATTGTTTATTTAAAAAATGATTTAAACAAATGTGACCGTTAGATAGCAAAATGCATACGCGTGGACCTAGAGCTTCGGGAAAAATTGCTTTTAGTAGCTGAAACTACTCTAAAAAGCACCCAATAGGATTCATTAAACATCAAGCAACAATTGTTTATTTAACAATATAATAAACAAATATGGCCGCTAGATAGCAAAATGTGTACGCATGGTCCTAGAGCTTCGGGAAAAATCGCTTTTAGTCGCTGAAACTACCCTAAAAACAACCCAATAGGATTCATTAAACATCAAGCAATTGTTTATTTAAAAAATGATTTAAACAAATGTGACCGTTAGATAGCAAAATGCATACGCGTGGACCTAGAGCTTCGGGGAAAATTGCTTTTAGTATCTGAAACTACCCTAAAAACAACCCAATAGGTTTCATTAAACATCAAACAATTATTGTTTGTTTAAAAGATTATTTAAACAAATGTGGCCGTTAGATTCCAAATGGATACGCATGGACCTAGAGCTTCGGGGAAAATTGCTTCGTGGAAAAAGCACCCAATAGGATTCATTAAACATCAAGCAACAATTGTTTATTTAACAATATAATAAACAAATATGGCCGCTAGATAGCAAAATGCGTACGCATGGTCCTAGAGCTTCGGGAAAAATCGCTTTTAGTCGCTGAAACTACCCTAAAAACAACCCAATTGGATTCATTAAACACCCAGCAATTATTGTTTATTTAAAAAATGATTTAAACAAATGTGGCCGTTAGATTGCAATATGCATACGCATGGACCTAGAGCTTCGGGAAAAATTGCTTTTAGTAGCTCAGACTACGCTAAAAACAAGCCAGTAGGTTTCATTAAACATCAAGCAATTTTTGTTTATTCAAAAGATTATTTTATCAAATGTGGCCGTTAGATCGCAAATTGCATGCGCATGGACCTAAAGCTTCGGGAAAAATTGCTCTTAGTACCTGAAACTAATCTAAAAACAACCCAATCGGTTTCATTACACATCAAGCAATTATTGTTTATTTAAAATATTATATAAACAAATGTGGCCGTAAGAATGCCAAATGGATACGCATGGACCTAGAGCTTCGGGAAAAATTGCTTTTGGTTGCTGAAACTACCCTAAAAACAACCCAATAGGATTCATTAAACATCAAGCAATTGTTTATTTAAAAAATGATTTAAACAAATGTGACCGTTAGATTGCAAAATGCATACGCGTAGACTTAGAGCTTCGGGAAAAATTGCTTTTAGTAGCTGAAACTACTCTAAAAAGCACCCAATAGGATTCATTAAACATCAAGCAACAATTGTTTATTTAACAATATAATAAACAAATATGGCCGCTAGATAGCAAAATGCATACGCGTGGACCTAGAGCTTCGGGAAAAATTGCTTTTAGTAGCTGAAACTACTCTAAAAATCACCTAATAGGATTCATTAAACATCAAGCCACAATTGTTTATTTAACATTATAATAAACAAATATGGCCGCTAGATTGCAATATGCATACGCATGGACCTAGAGCTTCGGGAAAAATTGCTTTTAGTAGCTCAGACTACGCTAAAAACAAGCCAGTAGGTTTCATTAAACATCAAGCAATTTTTGTTTATTCAAAAGATTATTTTATCAAATGTGGCCGTTAGATCGCAAATTGCATGCGCATGGACCTAAAGCTTCGGGAAAAATTGCTCTTAGTACCTGAAACTAATCTAAAAACAACCGAATCGGTTTCATTACACATCAAGCAATTATTGTTTATTTAAAATATTATATAAACAAATGTGGCCGTAAGAATGCCAAATGGATACGCATGGACCTAGAGCTTCGGGGAAAATTGCTTTTGGTATCTGAAACTACCCTAAAAACAACCCAATAGGTTTCATTAAACATCAAGCAATTGTTTATTTAAAAAATGATTTAAACAAATGTGACCGTTAGATTGCAAAATGCATACGCGTAGACTTAGAGCTTCGGGAAAAATTGCTTTTAGTAGCTGAAACTACTCTAAAAAGCCCCCAATAGGATTCATTAAACATCAAGCAACAATTGTTTATTTAACAATATAATAAACAAATATGGCCGCTAGATAGCAAAATGTGTACGCATGGTCCTAGAGCTTCGGGAAAAATCGCTTTTAGTCGCTGAAACTACCCTAAAAACAACCCAATAGGATTCATTAAACATCAAGCAATTGTTTATTTAAAAAATGATTTAAACAAATGTGACCGTTAGATAGCAAAATGCATACGCGTGGACCTAGAGCTTCGGGAAAAATTGCTTTTAGTAGCTGAAAGTACTCTAAAAAGCACCCAATAGGATTTATTAAACATCAAGCCACAATTGTTTATTTAACAATATAATAAACAAATATGGCCGCTAGATTGCAAAATGCGTACGCATGGTCCTAGAGTTTCGGGAAAAATCGCTTTTAGTCGCTGAAACTACCCTAAAAACAACCCAATAGGATTCATTAAACACCCAGCAATTATTATTTATTTAAAAAATTATTTAAACAAATGTGACCGTTAGATTGCAAAATGCATACGCATGGACCTAAAGCTTCGAGAAAAGTTGCTTTTAGTAGCTGATGCTACCTTAAAAAACACCCAATAGGATTCATTATACAACAAGCAATTATTGTTTATTTAAAAGATTATTTAAACAAATGTGGCACCTAGATTGCACAATGCATACGCATGGACCTAGAGCTTCGGGAAAAATTGCTTTTAGTAGCTGAAACTACTCTAAAAAGCACTCAATAGGATTCATTAAACATCAAGCAACAATTGTTTATTTAACAATATAATAAACAAATATGGCCGCTAGATTGCAAAATGCGTACGCATGGTCCTAGAGCTTCGTGAAAAATCGCTTTTAGTCGCTGAAACTACCCTAAAAACAACCCAATAGGATTCATTTAACACCAAGCAATTATTGTTTATTTAAAAAATTATTTAAACAAATGTGGCCGTTAGATAGCAATATGCATACGCATGGACCTAAAGCTTCGGGAAAAATTGCTCTTAGTACCTGAAACTAATCTAAAAACAACCCAATCGGTTTCATTACACATCAAGCAATTATTGTTTATTTAAAATATTATATAAACAAATGTGGCCGTTAGATCGCAAATTGCATGCGCATGGACCTAAAGCTTCGGGAAAAATTGCTCTTAGTACCTGAAACTAATCTAAAAACAACCCAATCGGTTTCATTAAACATCAAGCAATTATTGTTCATTTAAAATATTATATAAACAAATGTGGCCGTAAGAATGCCAAATGGATACGCATGGACCTAGAGCTTCGGGAAAAATTGCTTTTAGTTGCTGAAACTACCCTAAAAACAACCCAATAGGATTCATTAAACATCAAGCAATTGTTGTTTGTTTAAAAGATTTAAACAACAAATGTGGCCGTTAGATTCCAAAATGCATACGCATGGACCTAGAGCTTCGGGAAAAATTGCTTTTAGTAGCTGAAACTACTCTAAAAAGCACCCAATAGGATTCATTAAACATCAAGCCACAATTGTTTATTTAAAAATTATAATAAACAAATGTGGCCGCTAGATTGCAAAATGCGTACGCATGGACCTAGAGCTTCGGGAAAAATTGCTTTTAGTAGCTGAAACTACTCTAAAAAGAACCCAATAGGATTCATTAAACATCAAGCAATTATTGTTTATTTAAAAGATTATTTAAACAAATGTGGCCGTTAGATTGCAATATGCATACGCATGGACCTAGAGCTTCGGGAAAAATTGCTTTTAGTAGCCCAGACTACGCTAAAAACAAGCCAGTAGGATTCATTAAACATCAAGCAATTTTTGTTTATTCAAAAGATTATTTTATCAAATGTGGCCGTTAGATCGCAAATTGCATGCGCATGGACCTAAAGCTTCGGGAAAAATTGCTCTTAGTACCTGAAACGAATCTAAAAACAACCCAATCGGTTTCATTACACATCAAGCAATTATTGTTTATTTAAAATATTATATAAACAAATGTGGCCGTAAGAATGCCAAATGGATACGCATGGACCTAGAGCTTCGGGAAAAATTGCTTTTAGTTGCTGAAACTACCCTAAAAACAACCCAATAGGATTCATTAAACATCAAGCAATTGTTTATTTAAAAAATGATTTAAACAAATGTGACCGTTAGATTGCAAAATGCATACGCGTAGACTTAGAGCTTCGGGAAAAATTGCTTTTAGTAGCTCAGACTACGCTAAAAACAAGCCAGTAGGTTTCATTAAACATCAAGCAATTGTTTATTTAAAAAATGATTTAAACAAATGTAGCCGTTAGATTGCAAAATGCATACGAATGGACCTAGAGCTTCGGGAAAAATTGCTTTTAGTAGCTCAGACTACGCTAAAAACAAGCCAGTAGGTTTCATTAAACATCAAGCAATTATTGTTTATTTAAAATATTATATAAACAAATGTGGCCGTAAGAATGCCAAATGGATACGCATGGACCTAGAGCTTCGGGAAAAATCAGTTTTAGAAGCTGAAACTACCTTAAAAACAACTCAATCGCATTCAGTAAACATCAAGCAATTGTTTATTTAAAAAATGATTTAAACAAATGTGACCGTTAGATTGCAAAATGCATACGCGTGGACCTAGAGCTTCGGGAAAAATTGCTTTTAGTAGCTGAAACTACTCTAAAAAGCACCCAATAGGATTCATTAAACATCAAGCAACAATTGTTTATTTAACAATATAATAAACAAATATGGCCGCTAGATTGCAAAATGCGTACGCATGCTCCTAGAGCTTCGTAAAAAATCGCGTTTAGTCGCTGAAACTACCCTAAAAACAACCCAGTAGGATTCATAAACACCCAGCAATTATTGTTTATTTAAAAAATGATTTAAACAAATGTAGCCGTTAGATTGCAAAATGCATACGCATGGACCTAGAGCTTCGGGAAAAATTGCTTTTAGTAGCTCAGACTACGCTAAAAACAAGCCAGTAGGTTTCATTAAACATCAAGCAATTTTTGTTTATTCAAAAGATTATTTTATCAAATGTGGCCGTTAGATCGCAAATTGCATGCGCATGGACCTAAAGCTTCGGGAAAAATTGCTCTTAGTACCTGAAACTAATCTAAAAACAACCCAATCGGTTTCATTACACATCAAGCAATTATTGTTTATTTAAAATATTATATAAACAAATGTGGCCGTAAGAATGCCAAATGGATACGCATGGACCTAGAGCTTCGGGGAAAATTGCTTTTGGTATCTGAAACTACCCTAAAAACAACCCAATAGGTTTCATTAAACATCAAACAATTATTGCTTGTTTAAAAGATTATTTAAACAAATGTGGCCGCTAGATTGCAAAATGCGTACGCATGGTCCTAGAGCTTCGTGAAAAATCGCTTTTAGTCGCTGAAACTACCCTAAAAATAACCCAATGGGATTCATTAAACATCAAGCAATTATTGTTTATTTAAAAAATGATTTAAACAAATGTAGCCGTTAGATTGCAAAATGCATACGAATGGACCTAGAGCTTCGGGAAAAATTGCTTTTAGTAGCTAAAACTACCATAAAAACAACCCAATAGGTTTCATTAAACATCAAGCAATTATTGTTTATTTAAAAGATTATTTAAACAAATATGGCCGTTAGATTGCAATATGCATACGCATGGACCTAGAGCTTCGGGAAAAATTGCTTTTAGTAGCTCAGACTACGCTAAAAACAAGCCAGTAGGTTTCATTAAACATCAAGCAATTTTTGTTTATTCAAAAGATTATTTTATCAAATGTGGCCGTTAGATCGCAAATTGCATGCGCATGGACCTAAAGCTTCGGGAAAAATTGCTCTTAGTACCTGAAACTAATCTAAAAACAACCCAATCGGTTTCATTACACATCAAGCAATTATTGTTTATTTAAAATATTATATAAACAAATGTGGCCGTAAGAATGCCAAATGGATACGCATGGACCTAGAGCTTCGGGAAAAATTGCTTTTAGTTGCTGAAACTACCCTAAAAACAACCCAATAGGATTCATTAAACATCAAGCAATTGTTTATTTAAAAAATGATTTAAACAAATGTGACCGTTAGATTGCAAAATGCATACGCGTAGACTTAGAGCTTCGGGAAAAATTGCTTTTAGTAGCTGAAACTACTCTAAAAAGCACCCAATAGGATTCATTAAACATCAAGCAACAATTGTTTATTTAACAATATAATAAACAAATATGGCCGCTAGATAGCAAAATGCGTACGCATGGTCCTAGAGCTTCGGGAAAAATCGCTTTTAGTCGCTGAAACTACCCTAAAAACAACCCAATAGTATTCATTAAACATCAAGCAATTGTTTATTTAAAAAATGATTTAAACAAATGTGACCGTTAGATTGCAAAAAGCATACGCATGGTCCTAGAGCTTCGGGAAAAATTGCTTTTAGTAGCTCAGACTACGCTAAAAACAAGCCAGTAGGATTCATTAAACATCAAGCAATTTTTGTTTATTCAAAAGATTATTTTATCAAATGTGGCCGTTAGATCGCAAA
Source organism: Trichopria drosophilae (assembly GCA_030407085.1). NCBI lineage: Eukaryota > Metazoa > Arthropoda > Insecta > Hymenoptera > Diapriidae > Trichopria > Trichopria drosophilae. The sequence continues at coordinate 65,255,260 of CM059582.1, read as the reverse complement.
TTGCATGCGCATGGACCTAAAGCTTCGGGAAAAATTGCTCTTAGTACCTGAAACTAATCTAAAAACAACCCAATCGGTTTCATTACACATCAAGCAATTATTGTTTATTTAAAATATTATATAAACAAATGTGGCCGTAAGAATGCCAAATGGATACGCATGGACCTAGAGCTTCGGGAAAAATTGCTTTTGGTTGCTGAAACTACCCTAAAAACAACCCAATAGGATTCATTAAACATCAAGCAATTATTGTTTATTTAAAATATTATATAAACAAATGTGGCCGTAAGAATGCCAAATGGATACGCATGGACCTAGAGCTTCGGGAAAAATTGCTTTTAGTAGCCCAGACTACGCTAAAAACAAGCCAGTAGGATTCATTAAACATCAAGCAATTTTTGTTTATTCAAAAGATTATTTTATCAAATGTGGCCGTTAGATCGCAAATTGCATGCGCATGGACCTAAAGCTTCGGGAAAAATTGCTCTTAGTACCTGAAACTAATCTAAAAACAACCCAATCGGTTTCATTACACATCAAGCAATTATTGTTCATTTAAAATATTATATAAACAAATGTGGCCGTAAGAATGCCAAATGGATACGCATGGACCTAGAGCTTCGGGAAAAATTGCTTTTAGTTGCTGAAACTACCCTAAAAACAACCCAATAGGTTTCATTAAACATCAAACAATTATTGTTTGTCTAAAAGATTATTTAAACAAATGTGGCCGTTAGATTCCAAAACGCATACGCATGGACCTAGAGCTTCGGGAAAAATTGCTTTTAGTAGCTGAAACTACTCTAAAAAGCACCCAATAGGATTCATTAAACATCAAGCCACAATTGTTTATTTAACAATATAATAAACAAATATGGCCGCTAGATTGCAAAATGCGTACGCATGGTCCTAGATTTTCGGGAAAAATCGCTTTTAGTCGCTGAATCTACCATAAAAACAACCCAATAGGTTTCATTAAACATCAAGCAATTATTGTTTATTTAAAAAATTATTTAAACAAATGTGGCCGTTAGATTGCAATATGCATACGCATGGATCTAGAGCTTCGGGAAAAATTGCTTTTAGTAGCCCAGACTACGCTAAAAACAAGCCAGTAGGATTCATTAAACATCAAGCAATTTTTGTTTATTCAAAAGATTATTTTATCAAATGTGGCCGTTAGATCGCAAATTGCATGCGCATGGACCTAAAGCTTCGGGAAAAATTGCTCTTAGTACCTGAAACGAATCTAAAAACAACCCAATCGGTTTCATTACACATCAAGCAATTATTGTTTATTTAAAATATTATATAAACAAATGTGGCCGTAAGAATGCCAAATGGATACGCATGGACCTAGAGATTCGGGAAAAATTGCTTTTAGTTGCTGAAACTACCCTAAAAACAACCCAATAGGATTCATTAAACATCAAGCAATTGTTTATTTAAAAAATGATTTAAACCAATGTGACCGTTAGATTGCAAAATGCATACGCGTAGACTTAGAGCTTCGGGAAAAATTGCTTTTAGTAGCTCAGACTACGCTAAAAACAAGCCAGTAGGTTTCATTAAACATCAAGCAATTTTTGTTTATTCAAAAGATTATTTTATCAAATGTGGCCGTTAGATCGCAAATTGCATGCGCATGGACCTAAAGCTTCGGGAAAAATTGCTCTTAGTACCTGAAACTAATCTAAAAACAACCCAATCGGTTTCATTACACATCAAGCAATTATTGTTCATTTAAAATATTATATAAACAAATGTGGCCGTAAGAATGCCAAATGGATACGCATGGACCTAGAGCTTCGGGAAAAATTGCTTTTAGTTGCTGAAACTACCCTAAAAACAACCCAATAGGATTCATTAAACATCAAGCAATTGTTTATTTAAAAAATGATTTAAACAAATGTGACCGTTAGATTGCAAAATGCATACGCGTAGACTTAGAGCTTCGGGAAAAATTGCTTTTAGTAGCTGAAACTACTCTAAAAAGCACCCAATAGGATTCATTAAACATCAAGCAACAATTGTTTATTTAACAATATAATAAACAAATATGGCCGCTAGATAGCAAAATGCGTACGCATGGTCCTAGAGCTTCGGGAAAAATCGCTTTTAGTCGCTGAAACTACCCTAAAATCAACCCAATAGGATTCATTAAACACCCAGCAATTATTGTTTATTTAAAAAATGATTTAAACAAATGTGGCCGTTAGATTGCAAAATGCATACGATTGGACCTAGAGCTTCGGGAAAAATTGCTTTTAGTAGCTCAGACTACGCTAAAAACAAGCCAGTAGGTTTCATTAAACATCAAGCAATTTTTGTTTATTCAAAAGATTATTTTATCAAATGTGGCCGTTAGATCGCAAATTGCATGCGCATGGACCTAAAGCTTCGGGAAAAATTGCTCTTAGTACCTGAAACTAATCTAAAAACAACCCAATCGGTTTCATTACACATCAAGCAATTATTGTTTATTTAAAATATTATATAAACAAATGTGGCCGTAAGAATGCCAAATGGATACGCATGGACCTAGAGCTTCGGGGAAAATTGCTTTTGGTATCTGAAACTACCCTAAAAACAACCCAATAGGTTTCATTAAACATCAAACAATTATTGCTTGTTTAAAAGATTATTTAAACAAATGTGGCCGCTAGATTGCAAAATGCGTACGCATGGTCCTAGAGCTTCGTGAAAAATCGCTTTTAGTCGCTGAAACTACCCTAAAAATAACCCAATAGGATTCATTAAACATCAAGCAATTATTGTTTATTTAAAAAATGATTTAAACAAATCTAGCCGTTAGATTGCAAAATGCATACGAATGGACCTAGAGCTTCGGGAAAAATTGCTTTTAGTAGCTAAAACTACCATAAAAACAACCCAATAGGTTTCATTAAACATCAAGCAATTATTGTTTATTTAAAAGATTATTTAAACAAATCTGGCCGTTAGATTGCAATATGCATACGCATGGACCTAGAGCTTCGGGAAAAATTGCTTTTAGTAGCTCAGACTACGCTAAAAACAAGCCAGTAGGTTTCATTAAACATCAAGCAATTTTTGTTTATTCAAAAGATTATTTTATCAAATGTGGCCGTTAGATCGCAAATTGCATGCGCATGGACCTAAAGCTTCGGGAAAAATTGCTCTTAGTACCTGAAACGAATCTAAAAACAACCCAATCGGTTTCATTACACATCAAGCAATTATTGTTTATTTAAAATATTATATAAACAAATGTGGCCGTAAGAATGCCAAATGGATACGCATGGACCTAGAGCTTCGGGAAAAATTGCTTTTAGTTGCTGAAACTACCCTAAAAACAACCCAATAGGATTCATTAAACATCAAGCAATTGTTTATTTAAAAAATGATTTAAACCAATGTGACCGTTAGATTGCAAAATGCATACGCGTAGACTTAGAGCTTCGGGAAAAATTGCTTTTAGTAGCTGAAACTACTCTAAAAAGCACCCAATAGGATTCATTAAACATCAAGCAACAATTTTTTATTTAACAATATAATAAACAAATATGGCCGCTAGATAGCAAAATGCGTACGCATGGTCCTAGAGCTTCGGGAAAAATCGCTTTTAGTCGCTGAAACTACCCTAAAAACAACCCAATAGTATTCATTAAACATCAAGCAATTGTTTATTTAAAAAATGATTTAAACAAATGTGACCGTTAGATTGCAAAATGCATACGATTGAACCTAGAGCTTCGGGAAAAATTGCTTTTAGTAGCTCAGACTACGCTAAAAACAAGCCAGTAGGTTTCATTAAACATCAAGCAATTTTTGTTTATTCAAAAGATTATTTTATCAAATGTGGCCGTTAGATCGCAAATTGCATGCGCATGGACCTAAAGCTTCGGGAAAAATTGCTCTTAGTACCTGAAACTAATCTAAAAACAACCCAATCGGTTTCATTACACATCAAGCAATTATTGTTTATTTAAAATATTATATAAACAAATGTGGCCGTAAGAATGCCAAATGGATACGCATGGACCTAGAGCTTCGGGGAAAATTGCTTTTGGTATCTGAAACTACCCTAAAAACAACCCAATAGGTTTCATTAAACATCAAGCAATTATTGTTTATTTAAAAGATTATTTAAACAAATGTGGCCGTTAGATAGCAATATGCATACGCATGGACCTAGAGCTTCGGGAAAAATTGCTTTTAGTAGCCCAGACTACGCTAAAAACAAGCCAGTAGGATTCATTAAACATCAAGCAATTTTTGTTTATTCAAAAGATTATTTTATCAAATGTGGCCGTTAGATCGCAAATTGCATGCGCATGGACCTAAAGCTTCGGGAAAAATTGCTCTTAGTACCTGAAACTAATCTAAAAACAACCCAATCGGTTTCATTACACATCAAGCAATTATTGTTTATTTAAAATATTATATAAACAAATGTGGCCGTAAGAATGCCAAATGGATACGCATGGACTTAGAGCTTCGGGAAAAATTGCTTTTAGTTGCTGAAACTACCCTAAAAACAACCCAATAGGTTTCATTAAACATCAAACAATTATTGTTTGTCTAAAAGATTATTTAAACAAATGTGGCCGTTAGATTCCAAAACGCATACGCATGGACCTAGAGCTTCGGGAAAAATTGCTTTTAGTAGCTGAAACTACTCTAAAAAGCACCCAATAGGATTCATTAAACATCAAGCCACAATTGTTTATTTAAAATTATAATAAACAAATATGGCCGCTAGATTGCAAAATGCGTACGCATGGTCCTAGATTTTCGGGAAAAATCGCTTTTAGTCGCTGAATCTACCATAAAAACAACCCAATAGGTTTCATTAAACATCAAGCAATTATTGTTTATTTAAAAGATTATTTAAACAAATGTGGCCGTTAGATTGCAATATGCATACGCATGGATCTAGAGCTTCGGGAAAAATTGCTTTTAGTAGCCCAGACTACGCTAAAAACAAGCCAGTAGGATTCATTAAACATCAAGCAATTTTTGTTTATTCAAAAGATTATTTTATCAAATGTGGCCGTTAGATCGCAAATTGCATGCGCATGGACCTAAAGCTTCGGGAAAAATTGCTCTTAGTACCTGAAACGAATCTAAAAACAACCCAATCGGTTTCATTACACATCAAGCAATTATTGTTTATTTAAAATATTATATAAACAAATGTGGCCGTAAGAATGCCAAATGGATACGCATGGACCTAGAGATTCGGGAAAAATTGCTTTTAGTTGCTGAAACTACCCTAAAAACAACCCAATAGGATTCATTAAACATCAAGCAATTGTTTATTTAAAAAATGATTTAAACCAATGTGACCGTTAGATTGCAAAATGCATACGCGTAGACTTAGAGCTTCGGGAAAAATTGCTTTTAGTAGCTCAGACTACGCTAAAAACAAGCCAGTAGGTTTCATTAAACATCAAGCAATTTTTGTTTATTCAAAAGATTATTTTATCAAATGTGGCCGTTAGATCGCAAATTGCATGCGCATGGACCTAAAGCTTCGGGAAAAATTGCTCTTAGTACCTGAAACTAATCTAAAAACAACCCAATCGGTTTCATTACACATCAAGCAATTATTGTTCATTTAAAATATTATATAAACAAATGTGGCCGTAAGAATGCCAAATGGATACGCATGGACCTAGAGCTTCGGGAAAAATTGCTTTTAGTTGCTGAAACTACCCTAAAAACAACCCAATAGGATTCATTAAACATCAAGCAATTGTTTATTTAAAAAATGATTTAAACAAATGTGACCGTTAGATTGCAAAATGCATACGCGTAGACTTAGAGCTTCGGGAAAAATTGCTTTTAGTAGCTGAAACTACTCTAAAAAGCACCCAATAGGATTCATTAAACATCAAGCAACAATTGTTTATTTAACAATATAATAAACAAATATGGCCGCTAGATAGCAAAATGCGTACGCATGGTCCTAGAGCTTCGGGAAAAATCGCTTTTAGTCGCTGAAACTACCCTAAAATCAACCCAATAGGATTCATTAAACACCCAGCAATTATTGTTTATTTAAAAAATGATTTAAACAAATGTGGCCGTTAGATTGCAAAATGCATACGATTGGACCTAGAGCTTCGGGAAAAATTGCTTTTAGTAGCTCAGACTACGCTAAAAACAAGCCAGTAGGTTTCATTAAACATCAAGCAATTTTTGTTTATTCAAAAGATTATTTTATCAAATGTGGCCGTTAGATCGCAAATTGCATGCGCATGGACCTAAAGCTTCGGGAAAAATTGCTCTTAGTACCTGAAACTAATCTAAAAACAACCCAATCGGTTTCATTACACATCAAGCAATTATTGTTTATTTAAAATATTATATAAACAAATGTGGCCGTAAGAATGCCAAATGGATACGCATGGACCTAGAGCTTCGGGGAAAATTGCATTTGGTATCTGAAACTACCCTAAAAACAACCCAATAGGTTTCATTAAACATCAAACAATTATTGCTTGTTTAAAAGATTATTTAAACAAATGTGGCCGCTAGATTGCAAAATGCGTACGCATGGTCCTAGAGCTTCGTGAAAAATCGCTTTTAGTCGCTGAAACTACCCTAAAAATAACCCAGAGGGGTTTATTAAACATCAAGCAATTATTGTTTATTTAAAAAATGATTTAAACAAATGTAGCCGTTAGATTGCAAAATGCATACGAATGGACCTAGAGCTTCGGGAAAAATTGCTTTTAGTAGCTAAAACTACCATAAAAACAACCCAATAGGTTTCATTAAACATCAAGCAATTATTGTTTATTTAAAAGATTATTTAAACAAATCTGGCCGTTAGATTGCAATATGCATACGCATGGACCTAGAGCTTCGGGAAAAATTGCTTTTAGTAGCTCAGACTACGCTAAAAACAAGCCAGTAGGTTTCATTAAACATCAAGCAATTTTTGTTTATTCAAAAGATTATTTTATCAAATGTGGCCGTTAGATCGCAAATTGCATGCGCATGGACCTAAAGCTTCGGGAAAAATTGCTCTTAGTACCTGAAACGAATCTAAAAACAACCCAATCGGTTTCATTACACATCAAGCAATTATTGTTTATTTAAAATATTATATAAACAAATGTGGCCGTAAGAATGCCAAATGGATACGCATGGACCTAGAGCTTCGGGAAAAATTGCTTTTAGTTGCTGAAACTACCCTAAAAACAACCCAATAGGATTCATTAAACATCAAGCAATTGTTTATTTAAAAAATGATTTAAACCAATGTGACCGTTAGATTGCAAAATGCATACGCGTAGACTTAGAGCTTCGGGAAAAATTGCTTTTAGTAGCTGAAACTACTCTAAAAAGCACCCAATAGGATTCATTAAACATCAAGCAACAATTTTTTATTTAACAATATAATAAACAAATATGGCCGCTAGATAGCAAAATGCGTACGCATGGTCCTAGAGCTTCGGGAAAAATCGCTTTTAGTCGCTGAAACTACCCTAAAAACAACCCAATAGTATTCATTAAACATCAAGCAATTGTTTATTTAAAAAATGATTTAAACAAATGTGACCGTTAGATTGCAAAATGCATACGATTGAACCTAGAGCTTCGGGAAAAATTGCTTTTAGTAGCTCAGACTACGCTAAAAACAAGCCAGTAGGTTTCATTAAACATCAAGCAATTTTTGTTTATTCAAAAGATTATTTTATCAAATGTGGCCGTTAGATCGCAAATTGCATGCGCATGGACCTAAAGCTTCGGGAAAAATTGCTCTTAGTACCTGAAACTAATCTAAAAACAACCCAATCGGTTTCATTACACATCAAGCAATTATTGTTTATTTAAAATATTATATAAACAAATGTGGCCGTAAGAATGCCAAATGGATACGCATGGACCTAGAGCTTCGGGGAAAATTGCTTTTGGTATCTGAAACTACCCTAAAAACAACCCAATAGGTTTCATTAAACATCAAGCAATTATTGTTTATTTAAAAGATTATTTAAACAAATGTGGCCGTTAGATAGCAATATGCATACGCATGGACCTAGAGCTTCGGGAAAAATTGCTTTTAGTAGCCCAGACTACGCTAAAAACAAGCCAGTAGGATTCATTAAACATCAAGCAATTTTTGTTTATTCAAAAGATTATTTTATCAAATGTGGCCGTTAGATCGCAAATTGCATGCGCATGGACCTAAAGCTTCGGGAAAAATTGCTCTTAGTACCTGAAACTAATCTAAAAACAACCCAATCGGTTTCATTACACATCAAGCAATTATTGTTTATTTAAAATATTATATAAACAAATGTGGCCGTAAGAATGCCAAATGGATACGCATGGACTTAGAGCTTCGGGAAAAATTGCTTTTAGTTGCTGAAACTACCCTAAAAACAACCCAATAGGTTTCATTAAACATCAAACAATTATTGTTTGTCTAAAAGATTATTTAAACAAATGTGGCCGTTAGATTCCAAAACGCATACGCATGGACCTAGAGCTTCGGGAAAAATTGCTTTTAGTAGCTGAAACTACTCTAAAAAGCACCCAATAGGATTCATTAAACATCAAGCCACAATTGTTTATTTAAAATTATAATAAACAAATATGGCCGCTAGATTGCAAAATGCGTACGCATGGTCCTAGATTTTCGGGAAAAATCGCTTTTAGTCGCTGAATCTACCATAAAAACAACCCAATAGGTTTCATTAAACATCAAGCAATTATTGTTTATTTAAAAGATTATTTAAACAAATGTGGCCGTTAGATTGCAATATGCATACGCATGGATCTAGAGCTTCGGGAAAAATTGCTTTTAGTAGCCCAGACTACGCTAAAAACAAGCCAGTAGGATTCATTAAACATCAAGCAATTTTTGTTTATTCAAAAGATTATTTTATCAAATGTGGCCGTTAGATCGCAAATTGCATGCGCATGGACCTAAAGCTTCGGGAAAAATTGCTCTTAGTACCTGAAACGAATCTAAAAACAACCCAATCGGTTTCATTACACATCAAGCAATTATTGTTTATTTAAAATATTATATAAACAAATGTGGCCGTAAGAATGCCAAATGGATACGCATGGACCTAGAGATTCGGGAAAAATTGCTTTTAGTTGCTGAAACTACCCTAAAAACAACCCAATAGGATTCATTAAACATCAAGCAATTGTTTATTTAAAAAATGATTTAAACCAATGTGACCGTTAGATTGCAAAATGCATACGCGTAGACTTAGAGCTTCGGGAAAAATTGCTTTTAGTAGCTCAGACTACGCTAAAAACAAGCCAGTAGGTTTCATTAAACATCAAGCAATTTTTGTTTATTCAAAAGATTATTTTATCAAATGTGGCCGTTAGATCGCAAATTGCATGCGCATGGACCTAAAGCTTCGGGAAAAATTGCTCTTAGTACCTGAAACTAATCTAAAAACAACCCAATCGGTTTCATTACACATCAAGCAATTATTGTTCATTTAAAATATTATATAAACAAATGTGGCCGTAAGAATGCCAAATGGATACGCATGGACCTAGAGCTTCGGGAAAAATTGCTTTTAGTTGCTGAAACTACCCTAAAAACAACCCAATAGGATTCATTAAACATCAAGCAATTGTTTATTTAAAAAATGATTTAAACAAATGTGACCGTTAGATTGCAAAATGCATACGCGTAGACTTAGAGCTTCGGGAAAAATTGCTTTTAGTAGCTGAAACTACTCTAAAAAGCACCCAATAGGATTCATTAAACATCAAGCAACAATTGTTTATTTAACAATATAATAAACAAATATGGCCGCTAGATAGCAAAATGCGTACGCATGGTCCTAGAGCTTCGGGAAAAATCGCTTTTAGTCGCTGAAACTACCCTAAAATCAACCCAATAGGATTCATTAAACACCCAGCAATTATTGTTTATTTAAAAAATGATTTAAACAAATGTGGCCGTTAGATTGCAAAATGCATACGATTGGACCTAGAGCTTCGGGAAAAATTGCTTTTAGTAGCTCAGACTACGCTAAAAACAAGCCAGTAGGTTTCATTAAACATCAAGCAATTTTTGTTTATTCAAAAGATTATTTTATCAAATGTGGCCGTTAGATCGCAAATTGCATGCGCATGGACCTAAAGCTTCGGGAAAAATTGCTCTTAGTACCTGAAACTAATCTAAAAACAACCCAATCGGTTTCATTACACATCAAGCAATTATTGTTTATTTAAAATATTATATAAACAAATGTGGCCGTAAGAATGCCAAATGGATACGCATGGACCTAGAGCTTCGGGGAAAATTGCATTTGGTATCTGAAACTACCCTAAAAACAACCCAATAGGTTTCATTAAACATCAAACAATTATTGCTTGTTTAAAAGATTATTTAAACAAATGTGGCCGCTAGATTGCAAAATGCGTACGCATGGTCCTAGAGCTTCGTGAAAAATCGCTTTTAGTCGCTGAAACTACCCTAAAAATAACCCAGAGGGGTTTATTAAACATCAAGCAATTATTGTTTATTTAAAAAATGATTTAAACAAATGTAGCCGTTAGATTGCAAAATGCATACGAATGGACCTAGAGCTTCGGGAAAAATTGCTTTTAGTAGCTAAAACTACCATAAAAACAACCCAATAGGTTTCATTAAACATCAAGCAATTATTGTTTATTTAAAAGATTATTTAAACAAATCTGGCCGTTAGATTGCAATATGCATACGCATGGACCTAGAGCTTCGGGAAAAATTGCTTTTAGTAGCTCAGACTACGCTAAAAACAAGCCAGTAGGTTTCATTAAACATCAAGCAATTTTTGTTTATTCAAAAGATTATTTTATCAAATGTGGCCGTTAGATCGCAAATTGCATGCGCATGGACCTAAAGCTTCGGGAAAAATTGCTCTTAGTACCTGAAACGAATCTAAAAACAACCCAATCGGTTTCATTACACATCAAGCAATTATTGTTTATTTAAAATATTATATAAACAAATGTGGCCGTAAGAATGCCAAATGGATACGCATGGACCTAGAGCTTCGGGAAAAATTGCTTTTAGTTGCTGAAACTACCCTAAAAACAACCCAATAGGATTCATTAAACATCAAGCAATTGTTTATTTAAAAAATGATTTAAACCAATGTGACCGTTAGATTGCAAAATGCATACGCGTAGACTTAGAGCTTCGGGAAAAATTGCTTTTAGTAGCTGAAACTACTCTAAAAAGCACCCAATAGGATTCATTAAACATCAAGCAACAATTTTTTATTTAACAATATAATAAACAAATATGGCCGCTAGATAGCAAAATGCGTACGCATGGTCCTAGAGCTTCGGGAAAAATCGCTTTTAGTCGCTGAAACTACCCTAAAAACAACCCAATAGTATTCATTAAACATCAAGCAATTGTTTATTTAAAAAATGATTTAAACAAATGTGACCGTTAGATTGCAAAATGCATACGATTGAACCTAGAGCTTCGGGAAAAATTGCTTTTAGTAGCTCAGACTACGCTAAAAACAAGCCAGTAGGTTTCATTAAACATCAAGCAATTTTTGTTTATTCAAAAGATTATTTTATCAAATGTGGCCGTTAGATCGCAAATTGCATGCGCATGGACCTAAAGCTTCGGGAAAAATTGCTCTTAGTACCTGAAACTAATCTAAAAACAACCCAATCGGTTTCATTACACATCAAGCAATTATTGTTTATTTAAAATATTATATAAACAAATGTGGCCGTAAGAATGCCAAATGGATACGCATGGACCTAGAGCTTCGGGGAAAATTGCTTTTGGTATCTGAAACTACCCTAAAAACAACCCAATAGGTTTCATTAAACATCAAGCAATTATTGTTTATTTAAAAGATTATTTAAACAAATGTGGCCGTTAGATAGCAATATGCATACGCATGGACCTAGAGCTTCGGGAAAAATTGCTTTTAGTAGCCCAGACTACGCTAAAAACAAGCCAGTAGGATTCATTAAACATCAAGCAATTTTTGTTTATTCAAAAGATTATTTTATCAAATGTGGCCGTTAGATCGCAAATTGCATGCGCATGGACCTAAAGCTTCGGGAAAAATTGCTCTTAGTACCTGAAACTAATCTAAAAACAACCCAATCGGTTTCATTACACATCAAGCAATTATTGTTTATTTAAAATATTATATAAACAAATGTGGCCGTAAGAATGCCAAATGGATACGCATGGACTTAGAGCTTCGGGAAAAATTGCTTTTAGTTGCTGAAACTACCCTAAAAACAACCCAATAGGTTTCATTAAACATCAAACAATTATTGTTTGTCTAAAAGATTATTTAAACAAATGTGGCCGTTAGATTCCAAAACGCATACGCATGGACCTAGAGCTTCGGGAAAAATTGCTTTTAGTAGCTGAAACTACTCTAAAAAGCACCCAATAGGATTCATTAAACATCAAGCCACAATTGTTTATTTAAAATTATAATAAACAAATATGGCCGCTAGATTGCAAAATGCGTACGCATGGTCCTAGATTTTCGGGAAAAATCGCTTTTAGTCGCTGAATCTACCATAAAAACAACCCAATAGGTTTCATTAAACATCAAGCAATTATTGTTTATTTAAAAGATTATTTAAACAAATGTGGCCGTTAGATTGCAATATGCATACGCATGGACCTAGAGCTTCGGGAAAAATTGCTTTTAGTAGCCCAGACTACGCTAAAAACAAGCCAGTAGGATTCATTAAACATCAAGCAATTTTTGTTTATTCAAAAGATTATTTTATCAAATGTGGCCGTTAGATCGCAAATTGCATGCGCATGGACCTAAAGCTTCGGGAAAAATTGCTCTTAGTACCTGAAACGAATCTAAAAACAACCCAATCGGTTTCATTACACATCAAGCAATTATTGTTTATTTAAAATATTATATAAACAAATGTGGCCGTAAGAATGCCAAATGGATACGCATGGACCTAGAGCTTCGGGGAAAATTGCTTTTGGTATCTGAAACTACCCTAAAAACAACCCAATAGGTTTCATTAAACATCAAACAATTATTGCTTGTTTAAAAGATTATTTAAACAAATGTGGCCGCTAGATTGCAAAATGCGTACGCATGGTCCTAGAGCTTCGTGAAAAATCGCTTTTAGTCGCTGAAACTACCCTAAAAACAACCCAATAGGTTTCATTAAACATCAAACAATTATTGTTTGTCTAAAAGATTATTTAAACAAATGTGGCCGTTAGATTCCAAAACGCATACGCATGGACCTAGAGCTTCGGGAAAAATTGCTTTTAGTAGCTGAAACTACTCTAAAAAGCACCCAATAGGATTCATTAAACATCAAGCCACAATTGTTTATTTAAAATTATAATAAACAAATATGGCCGCTAGATTGCAAAATGCGTACGCATGGTCCTAGATTTTCGGGAAAAATCGCTTTTAGTCGCTGAATCTACCATAAAAACAACCCAATAGGTTTCATTAAACATCAAGCAATTATTGTTTATTTAAAAGATTATTTAAACAAATGTGGCCGTTAGATAGCAATATGCATACGCATGGACCTAGAGCTTCGGGAAAAATTGCTTTTAGTAGCCCAGACTACGCTAAAAACAAGCCAGTAGGATTCATTAAACATCAAGCAATTTTTGTTTATTCAAAAGATTATTTTATCAAATGTGGCCGTTAGATCGCAAATTGCATGCGCATGGACCTAAAGCTTCGGGAAAAATTGCTCTTAGTACCTGAAACGAATCTAAAAACAACCCAATCGGTTTCATTACACATCAAGCAATTATTGTTTATTTAAAATATTATATAAACAAATGTGGCCGTAAGAATGCCAAATGGATACGCATGGACCTAGAGCTTCGGGAAAAATTGCTTTTAGTTGCTGAAACTACCCTAAAAACAACCCAATAGGATTCATTAAACATCAAGCAATTGTTTATTTAAAAAATGATTTAAACCAATGTGACCGTTAGATTGCAAAATGCATACGCGTAGACTTAGAGCTTCGGGAAAAATTGCTTTTAGTAGCTGAAACTACTCTAAAAAGCACCCAATAGGATTCATTAAACATCAAGCAATTATTGTTTATTTAAAAAATGATTTAAACAAATGTAGCCGTTAGATTGCAAAATGCATACGAATGGACCTAGAGCTTCGGGAAAAATTGCTTTTAGTAGCTAAAACTACCATAAAAACAACCCAATAGGTTTCATTAAACATCAAGCAATTATTGTTTATTTAAAAGATTATTTAAACAAATCTGGCCGTTAGATTGCAATATGCATACGCATGGACCTAGAGCTTCGGGAAAAATTGCTTTTAGTAGCCCAGACTACGCTAAAAACAAGCCAGTAGGATTCATTAAACATCAAGCAATTTTTGTTTATTCAAAAGATTATTTTACCAAATGTGGCCGTTAGATCGTAAATTGCATGCGCATGGACCTAAAGCTTCGGGAAAAATTGCTCTTAGTACCTGAAACGAATCTAAAAACAACCCAATCGGTTTCATTACACATCAAGCAATTATTGTTTATTTAAAATATTATATAAACAAATGTGGCCGTAAGAATGCCAAATGGATACGCATGGACCTAGAGATTCGGGAAAAATTGCTTTTAGTTGCTGAAACTACCCTAAAAACAACCCAATAGGATTCATTAAACATCAAGCAATTGTTTATTTAAAAAATGATTTAAACCAATGTGACCGTTAGATTGCAAAATGCATACGCGTAGACTTAGAGCTTCGGGAAAAATTGCTTTTAGTAGCTCAGACTACGCTAAAAACAAGCCAGTAGGTTTCATTAAACATCAAGCAATTTTTGTTTATTCAAAAGATTATTTTATCAAATGTGGCCGTTAGATCGCAAATTGCATGCGCATGGACCTAAAGCTTCGGGAAAAATTGCTCTTAGTACCTGAAACTAATCTAAAAACAACCCAATCGGTTTCATTACACATCAAGCAATTATTGTTCATTTAAAATATTATATAAACAAATGTGGCCGTAAGAATGCCAAATGGATACGCATGGACCTAGAGCTTCGGGAAAAATTGCTTTTAGTTGCTGAAACTACCCTAAAAACAACCCAATAGGATTCATTAAACATCAAGCAATTGTTTATTTAAAAAATGATTTAAACAAATGTGACCGTTAGATTGCAAAATGCATACGCGTAGACTTAGAGCTTCGGGAAAAATTGCTTTTAGTAGCTGAAACTACTCTAAAAAGCACCCAATAGGATTCATTAAACATCAAGCAACAATTGTTTATTTAACAATATAATAAACAAATATGGCCGCTAGATAGCAAAATGCGTACGCATGGTCCTAGAGCTTCGGGAAAAATCGCTTTTAGTCGCTGAAACTACCCTAAAATCAACCCAATAGGATTCATTAAACACCCAGCAATTATTGTTTATTTAAAAAATGATTTAAACAAATGTGGCCGTTAGATTGCAAAATGCATACGATTGGACCTAGAGCTTCGGGAAAAATTGCTTTTAGTAGCTCAGACTACGCTAAAAACAAGCCAGTAGGTTTCATTAAACATCAAGCAATTTTTGTTTATTCAAAAGATTATTTTATCAAATGTGGCCGTTAGATCGCAAATTGCATGCGCATGGACCTAAAGCTTCGGGAAAAATTGCTCTTAGTACCTGAAACTAATCTAAAAACAACCCAATCGGTTTCATTACACATCAAGCAATTATTGTTTATTTAAAATATTATATAAACAAATGTGGCCGTAAGAATGCCAAATGGATACGCATGGACCTAGAGCTTCGGGGAAAATTGCTTTTGGTATCTGAAACTACCCTAAAAACAACCCAATAGGTTTCATTAAACATCAAACAATTATTGCTTGTTTAAAAGATTATTTAAACAAATGTGGCCGCTAGATTGCAAAATGCGTACGCATGGTCCTAGAGCTTCGTGAAAAATCGCTTTTAGTCGCTGAAACTACCCTAAAAATAACCCAGAGGGGTTTATTAAACATCAAGCAATTATTGTTTATTTAAAAAATGATTTAAACAAATGTAGCCGTTAGATTGCAAAATGCATACGAATGGACCTAGAGCTTCGGGAAAAATTGCTTTTAGTAGCTAAAACTACCATAAAAACAACCCAATAGGTTTCATTAAACATCAAGCAATTGTTTATTTAAAAAATGATTTAAACCAATGTGACCGTTAGATTGCAAAATGCATACGCGTAGACTTAGAGCTTCGGGAAAAATTGCTTTTAGTAGCTGAAACTACTCTAAAAAGCACCCAATAGGATTCATTAAACATCAAGCAACAATTTTTTATTTAACAATATAATAAACAAATATGGCCGCTAGATAGCAAAATGCGTACGCATGGTCCTAGAGCTTCGGGAAAAATCGCTTTTAGTCGCTGAAACTACCCTAAAAACAACCCAATAGTATTCATTAAACATCAAGCAATTGTTTATTTAAAAAATGATTTAAACAAATGTGACCGTTAGATTGCAAAATGCATACGATTGGACCTAGAGCTTCGGGAAAAATTGCTTTTAGTAGCTCAGACTACGCTAAAAACAAGCCAGTAGGTTTCATTAAACATCAAGCAATTTTTGTTTATTCAAAAGATTATTTTATCAAATGTGGCCGTTAGATCGCAAATTGCATGCGCATGGACCTAAAGCTTCGGGAAAAATTGCTCTTAGTACCTGAAACTAATCTAAAAACAACCCAATCGGTTTCATTACACATCAAGCAATTATTGTTTATTTAAAATATTATATAAACAAATGTGGCCGTAAGAATGCCAAATGGATACGCATGGACCTAGAGCTTCGGGGAAAATTGCTTTTGGTATCTGAAACTACCCTAAAAACAACCCAATAGGTTTCATTAAACATCAAACAATTATTGCTTGTTTAAAAGATTATTTAAACAAATGTGGCCGCTAGATTGCAAAATGCGTACGCATGGTCCTAGAGCTTCGTGAAAAATCGCTTTTAGTCGCTGAAACTACCCTAAAAATAACCCAGAGGGGTTTATTAAACATCAAGCAATTATTGTTTATTTAAAAAATGATTTAAACAAATGTAGCCGTTAGATTGCAAAATGCATACGAATGGACCTAGAGCTTCGGGAAAAATTGCTTTTAGTAGCTAAAACTACCATAAAAACAACCCAATAGGTTTCATTAAACATCAAGCAATTATTGTTTATTTAAAAGATTATTTAAACAAATCTGGCCGTTAGATTGCAATATGCATACGCATGGACCTAGAGCTTCGGGAAAAATTGCTTTTAGTAGCTCAGACTACGCTAAAAACAAGCCAGTAGGTTTCATTAAACATCAAGCAATTTTTGTTTATTCAAAAGATTATTTTATCAAATGTGGCCGTTAGATCGCAAATTGCATGCGCATGGACCTAAAGCTTCGGGAAAAATTGCTCTTAGTACCTGAAACGAATCTAAAAACAACCCAATCGGTTTCATTACACATCAAGCAATTATTGTTTATTTAAAATATTATATAAACAAATGTGGCCGTAAGAATGCCAAATGGATACGCATGGACCTAGAGCTTCGGGAAAAATTGCTTTTAGTTGCTGAAACTACCCTAAAAACAACCCAATAGGATTCATTAAACATCAAGCAATTGTTTATTTAAAAAATGATTTAAACCAATGTGACCGTTAGATTGCAAAATGCATACGCGTAGACTTAGAGCTTCGGGAAAAATTGCTTTTAGTAGCTGAAACTACTCTAAAAAGCACCCAATAGGATTCATTAAACATCAAGCAACAATTTTTTATTTAACAATATAATAAACAAATATGGCCGCTAGATAGCAAAATGCGTACGCATGGTCCTAGAGCTTCGGGAAAAATCGCTTTTAGTCGCTGAAACTACCCTAAAAACAACCCAATAGTATTCATTAAACATCAAGCAATTGTTTATTTAAAAAATGATTTAAACAAATGTGACCGTTAGATTGCAAAATGCATACGATTGGACCTAGAGCTTCGGGAAAAATTGCTTTTAGTAGCTCAGACTACGCTAAAAACAAGCCAGTAGGTTTCATTAAACATCAAGCAATTTTTGTTTATTCAAAAGATTATTTTATCAAATGTGGCCGTTAGATCGCAAATTGCATGCGCATGGACCTAAAGCTTCGGGAAAAATTGCTCTTAGTACCTGAAACTAGTCTAAAAACAACCCAATCGGTTTCATTACACATCAAGCAATTATTGTTTATTTAAAATATTATATAAACAAATGTGGCCGTAAGAATGCCAAATGGATACGCATGGACCTAGAGCTTCGGGGAAAATTGCTTTTGGTATCTGAAACTACCCTAAAAACAACCCAATAGGGTTCATTAAACATCAAACAATTATTGCTTGTTTAAAAGATTATTTAAACAAATGTGGCCGCTAGATTGCAAAATGCGTACGCATGGTCCTAGAGCTTCGTGAAAAATCGCTTTTAGTCGCTGAAACTACCCTAAAAACAACCCAATAGGTTTCATTAAACATCAAACAATTATTGTTTGTCTAAAAGATTATTTAAACAAATGTGGCCGTTAGATTCCAAAACGCATACGCATGGACCTAGAGCTTCGGGAAAAATTGCTTTTAGTAGCTGAAACTACTCTAAAAAGCACCCAATAGGATTCATTAAACATCAAGCCACAATTGTTTATTTAAAATTATAATAAACAAATATGGCCGCTAGATTGCAAAATGCGTACGCATGGTCCTAGATTTTCGGGAAAAATCGCTTTTAGTCGCTGAATCTACCATAAAAACAACCCAATAGGTTTCATTAAACATCAAGCAATTATTGTTTATTTAAAAGATTATTTAAACAAATGTGGCCGTTAGATAGCAATATGCATACGCATGGACCTAGAGCTTCGGAAAAAATTGCTTTTAGTAGCCCAGACTACGCTAAAAACAAGCCAGTAGGATTCATTAAACATCAAGCAATTTTTGTTTATTCAAAAGATTATTTTATCAAATGTGGCCGTTAGATCGCAAATTGCATGCGCATGGACCTAAAGCTTCACAACATCAAGCAATTGTTTATTTAAAAAATGATTTAAACAAATGTGACCGTTAGATTGCAAAATGCATACGCGTAGACTTAGAGCTTCGGGAAAAATTGCTTTTAGTAGCTGGAACTACCCTAAAAACAAACCAATAGGTTTTATTTAACATCAAGCAATTATTGTTTATTTAAAAGATTATTTAAACAATTATGGCCGTAAGAATGCTAAATGCATACGCATGGACCTAGAGCTTCGGGAAAAATTGCTTTTAGTATCTGAAACTATCCTAAAAACAACCCAATAGGTTTCATTAAACATCAAACAATTATTGTTTGTTTAAAAGATTATTTAAACAATTGTGCCCGTTAGATTCCAAAACGCATACGCATGGACCTAGAGCTTCGGGAAAAATTGCTTTTAGTAGCTGGAACTACCCTAAAAACAAACCAATAGGTTTTATTTAACATCAAGCAATTATTGTTTATTTAAAAGATTATTTAAACAATTATGGCCGTAAGAATGCTAAATGCATACGCATGGACCTAGAGCTTCGGGAAAAATTGCTTTTAGTGGCTGAAACTACTCTAAAAAGCACCCAATAGGATTCATTAAACATCAAGCCACAATTGTTTATTTAACATTATAATAAACAAATATGGCCGCTAGATTGCAAAATGCGTACGCATGGTCCTAGATTTTCGGGAAAAATCGCTTTTAGTCGCTGAAACTACCATAAAAACAACCCAATAGGTTTCATTAAACATCAAGCAATTATTGTTTATTTAAAAGATTATTTAAACAAATGTGACCGTTAGATTGCAATATGCATACGCATGGACCTAGAGCTTCGGGAAAAATTGCTTTTAGTAGCTCAGACTACTCTAAACACAAGCCAGTAGGATTCATTAAACATCAAGCAATTTTTGTTTATTCAAAAGATTATTTTATCAAATGTGGCCGTTAGATCGCAAATTGCATGCGCATGGACCTAAAGCTTCGGGAAAAATTGCTCTTAGTACCTGAAACTAATCTAAAAACAACCCAATCGGTTTCATTACACATCAAGCAATTATTGTTTATTTAAAATATTATATAAACAAATGTGGCCGTAAGAATGCCAAATGGATACGCATGGACCTAGAGCTTCGGGAAAAATTGCTTTTAGTAGCTGAAACTACCCGAAAAAGCACCCAATAGGATTCATTAATCATCAAGCAACAATTGTTTATTTAACAATATAATAAACAAATATGGCCGCTAGATAGCAAAATGCGTACGCATGGTCCTAGAGCTTCGGGAAAAATCGCTTTTAGTCGCTGAAACTACCCTAAAAACAACCCAATAGGATTCATTAAACACCAAGCAATTATTGTTTATTTAAAAAATTATTTAAACAAATGTGACCGTTAGATTGCAAAATGCATACGCATGGACCTAGAGCTTCGGGAAAAGTTGCTTTTAGTAGCTGAAACTACCTTAAAAAACACACAATAGGAGTCATTATACAACAAGCAATTATTGTTTATTTAAAAGATTATTTAAACAAATGTGGCCGCTAGATTGCCCAATGCATGCGCATGGACCTAGATCTTTGGGAAAAATTGCTTTTAGTAGCTGAAACTACCCTAAAAATTACCCAATTGGATTCATTAAACATCAAACAATTATTGTTTATTTAAAAGATTATTTAAACAAATGTGACTGTTCGATTGCAAATTGCATACGCATGGACCTAGAGCTTCGGGGAAAATTTCTTATAGTAGCTGAAACTACCCTAAAAAAAACCCAATAGGTTTCATTAAACATCAAACAATTATTGTTTATTTAAAAGATTATTTAAACAAATGTGCCCGTTAGATTGCAAAACGCATACGCATGGACCTAGTGCTTCGAGAAAAATTGCTTTTAGTTGCTGAAACTACCCTAAAAACAACCCAATAGGATTCATTAAGCATCAACCAATTATTGTTTATTTAAAAAATTATTTAAACAAATGTGGCCGTAAGAATGCCAAATGGATACGCATGGACCTAGAGCTTCGGGAAAAATTGCTTTTAGTTGCTGAAACTACCCTAAAAACAACCCAATAGGATTCATTAAACATCAACCAATTATTGTTTATTTAAAAAATTATTTAAACAAATGTGGCCGCTAGATTGCAAAATGCATACGCATAGTCCTATAGCTTCGGGAAAAATTGCTTCTAGTAGCTGAAACTACCTTAAAATACACCCAATAGGATTCATTAACAGTATCTCTCCGATGATATGATAAATGCATTTTTTCATGTTTTTACATATTGAAGTGGCAAAACGTCAGTTCCAATTCTTAACTTTCCATACAATGTTTAGCGAAAGTATCGGAAGGCAAGGAAGTGTTACAAAGGGTTTTAAAAAGTGGCGTGAGGGACGAAATGCTTGGTCCTAAAACATTTGGATGATCCCCATATATCACCGCTCACATTGGACCTTAATGGTTGTAGTTTTAAGAGAAAATGTTTTTGTATATGTGGATTCTCTGCACGGACACCCGAACAATATCATATTGAATGGAATATTGCAATACATTGCATTAAAAATAAATGTGAAATGGGATGAATGGACGTTATATGTACCTGAAGACGTGCCCTCTCAATCGATTGAGATTGATGGCAATATTGTTGAAAGCGGAAATTGCAGTGTGCACGTATGCTCTTGGGTTTATATGATAGCCATGGGATAATTCGGAACATTTTCCGGAAACCGATATGGGAAGTGCGCGAAAAGGAATTGCAAAATATTTAGCAAACACGAAATTCGACAAACTAATGGAAAAAAATTTATAAAAACTATTGATCATATCTTGAACAATGGAAAAGGGCTTCGGGATCAAAGTAGTGAAAACCTCTGCAAAAAAATTAAAAAAGAAAATACAAGTCCATTAGGATTTGACAGTACATTAGAGGCATGTGCTTCCATGATGAGTATATCGCATAGACATGAAAATATGCCATCCACTCGACGTTCCAAAATCTAAATGTCTATTCAGATCAATTCGAGAAAAATTGTTCAAATTAATTAAATAATGCAAAAAAATACACTAAATACAAAAAAAAAAAGAAAAATTCTCAAAAATCCAGAAAAAAACATAACTCTGCCGTTGACGGTCCTAAGCCTGTGCTGAGAAAGAGGAGGGTGTTTAAAAACAAACATTTATGGTGCAAAATGCTTCAAGCATTCCCGAAAATTGAATGCGATATAAATAGTTAAGGTAGTTAGACCCCAGGATATAATATGTTAGCGAAAATATTTTAATAACACTTCCAGGAATAACATTTGTATTATGCATGATATTGTGACAGAGTTCGAGCGTTATTTTTCTTGAAAAAAAAATTGAAAAATAATTTGATAACCAACTTTTCTTAGCGACTCAAATTTTCTTCTTATTTTCATTCCAAACTTTTCTAAAAATGAATGGATTTCAATGAATGTCGGCTTATTTTCTCAAGAAAAAGATTCTCTACAACTTCACCGAATGAATTTCTTGAATTTCTAAAACTAGGGTCAAATATCTCGAATTATTAAAAAAAAATATATATTATTTTTTAACTTTTCTGAATAATTTTAGTGATCAGGCAAAAAAATTTGAGACATTTATTCGGTGAAGTTGTAGAGAATCTTTTTCTCGAAAAAATAAGCCGTCATTCTTTGAAATCCATTCATTTTTAGAAAAGTTTTGAATGAAAATAAGAAGAAAATTTGAGTCGCTAAGAAAAGTTGGTTAACAAATTATTTTTGCATGTTTCAATTTTTTTTAAGAATAATATTGCTTGAACTCTGTAACAATATCATGTATAATAAAACTTCAATTCCTGGAAGTGTTATTAAATTATTTTCGCTAACATATGATATCTTGGGGTCTAGCTACCTTAAATTTCGTAATGCTCCCAACTTCTACGCCATTTTGAATTTTGAAAATCTGACACCAGATTCGCATTCGGCTATCCTAAAAAACCATAAGCATGACTTTGAGGTTCACTTTATAACCGAAAATTCGTCCAGTTGACTTAGACCTGAAATGCGTGTTTAGATTATATTAAAAAAAACATACATTTGTACATAACTTATATATAAAACTTAGAGGCCCACAGATAAACTAAATATATAAATATATTAAGTTCTCGGTCCATGCGTATGCATTTTGCAGTCTATCGGCCATATATGTTTATTATATTGTTAAATAAACAATAATTGCTTGATGTTTAATGAATCCTATTGGGTTGTTTTTAGGGTAGTTTCAGCTATTAAAAGCAATTTTTCCCGAAGCTCTAGGTCCATGCGTATGCATTTTGCAATCTAACGGCCACATTTGTTTAAATAATCTTTTAAATAAACAATAATTGCTTGATGTTTAATGAAACCTATTGGGTTGTTTTTAGGGTAGTTTCTGCTTCCAAAAGCAATTTTTCCCGAAGCTGTAGGTCCATGCGTATGCATTTTGCAATCTAGCGGTCATATTTGTTTATTATATTGTTAAATAAACAATCGTTGCTTGATTTGTAATAAATCCTATTGGGTTGTTTTTCGGGTTCTTTTAGCTACTAAAAGCAATTTTTCCCGAAGCTCTAGGACCATGCGTACGCATCTGGCACAATGTCGGCCTTGAATTAATTTAATTAGTTTTTATTCTTATAAACAATAATCTTTTTTGTAGTATGACATTTTTTTATGATTCTGGTCCTCTGGAGATGATATTAATCCTTTTTAAAGGTATCTTTATGCAAACTATAATTGAATAATCAATATTTTTTAAATTTGGTCCCTTCACATTCTGCGCCTATGCATTTCCCGATGTGGCTTCTGGAAGTGGCCGCTAACTTCAGGTTCATCTCAAAATTAGATATCGAACATATTAGGATTACTATTAGAGTAAAGGATATTCCTTTGGTTTCGTCAGCTCTCGATTTTGGTTTAATTATTGATGAAAACTGGTCTTTTAATAATCACGTTAACACCAAGCGACAGATTGCGTTTGCAAATCTCCGCCGATTGTTTCCGTACAGATGTGAGCTGTCTACCTAGGTGAAATTACATCTTACCGAGTCACTTGTTCTTTCTCGCTTGCTTTATTGTCTCCTGGTATACGGCCCATGTCTGGATGCGGGTGGTTGGCGGTTGTTGCAAGCTGTTCAAAATGCTTGTATTCGATTTGCCTATGGAATTCGAAAATTTGACCATATTTCACCGGCTTTTAATGAATCAGGTTGGTTGCGTCTGAAACCGAGCATGTACTTCCGCCTGCTAGAGAAAGTGCGAGAGAGGTCGGTTTCTTTACGATGCGCTATCCCTCGTTTGCCTCGATAAAGTTTAAGGGATCGTTTTCCTATATAATTGTGCATGCATTCAATTCTCTGCCCTTTAATTTAAGAAATATTGTTTTTACGCCTTATCAATTCCGCAGTAATTTGTACATTTTTATGTCTTCGGAACCTGCGAAAAATGTTTTCCATTTATTTGTCTATTTTAAATGTTATTTTTTGTCTTATTTTCTCTAGTTTGCGTACGAAATTATTTAAACTCTGCAACCTATGATCAATATTATATTCTACTGCGTCATTCTCTTCGCTCTGCGATTATTAATTACTTATCTTATGTATCTATCTTTTTACTTACCGTTATGTCTTTCTGTTTTCGCTGTGTATGTCGGGTCAGGCTGCAAAGCAGCTTTTGCTGTGTCTCGCCCATTTTGTTTTTTGTACAATAAAGACCTTTTTTTTTTTTTTTTTTTGTCGGAGGGGGGAAATGCATTAGGCGCCATAGGGGGTTGAAGATGTTGTGAAACCCCCGTGTGTCGGACTCCCTCACCTCTGATGTTAACGGCAAGGTTTACCGACTAAAACCCTAACCTCCCTTGGCCCTCCAGAATCCACGTGTGCAGTCTGCAGCAGAAAAGTGGCTCCGATATCCATCTCCTCCGCTGCATACTGCACCGGGTCATTTCGTTTGCAACTGTAACCACTCCCTCTACCATTGGGTTAGTGGTTACAGGATCTCGTGTGACCTCAGTAGACGGAGAGATCCCAGCAGCACTGCTTTCTGCATTCGGCCTGCGATGGAATTTGCATGTTCTTGACAGGCCGGAATGCTTTTGATGTTTTGGAGGAAAGTTGGTCTCATTCCTCCCAGCACTCCAATTATCAGCACGACGAGCTTGATTTTGAACCCTCTATACAGCTTGCGAATCTCGAACAGGAGTTCCTGATATTTCATCCGTTTTTCGTCCTCTTTGCCGACTATATTTGTTTCTGCTGGTGCAGAAAACTCGATGACGAAGATGGATTTGTCATCGAAGTCAACAAGGACGATGTCAGGCTTATTGGCTGATATTTGCCTGCTCGTCGGGAATGAGTAATTCCAGTATATTCGGCACGACTCATTCCCGACTACGGATTCAATATCAGTGGGGACGTACGGCAAAACTGGGGTTGCATCAATACTATAAGTGCTGCGAAAGTGGTAATACAGCACTCGAAGAGCCGCATTGTGACGTTCGATGTATGCTGAAACTGCATATATTGGGCATGCTGCCAAAAGATGCATAAGTGGCTCAGCATGACATCTACACAGTCTACAAAGCGTACTCTGTACCGCCTGGTGTAAGATGTTCTGGCGATACGCTAAGGTATTGATGACCCCATCCTGGCATGCGAAGATAAAACCCTCGGTCTCGGATTTCAAGCCGGCTGATCTTAAGAAGGAGAAGGTCATCTCTGCCGACAAGCCAAGTTGTTGGACATTTCGAAAGAATTGTCCATGCAACGGCTTGTCGATATGCCTTCCCTCCAACATACGGAGTTGTTCCTTCCGTATGTTAGCCCTGAGACACACTGGGCACAGATTGATGACAGATTCAGCCTCCTGTGCACCACTACGTCCCCCGTTGAAAACCAGACCGAGGTTTCGTGAAGCTCGTTCCGCCGCGTTGTACAAAAACGCCCCCTTCCCCTGAATTTCATGCTGATGTACTAGCATCATCAGGGGATCCTCCGTTCGATTAATCACGTCGCAAGCTGTTTCGAGGACCAATCGGTCATGCATACACTCCAGGCTTAAAAGGCCACGACCTCCCATATTTCGGGGCAAATACAGTCGTTCCACGGAAGATCTTGGTTGCAAACTGCGTTGCATACAAATCATCTTCCGTGTGCTTCGGTCAAAATCCCTTAGCTCGTCAACGTTCCACTTCAGTGCTCCAAAAGAATAGAGCACTGGTGATACGGCCAACATATTCGTGGCTGCCACCTTATTTCTCCCGGTCAATTCTGATGACCAGATCTGACGGAGAATGCGCCGGTATTTCTTAATGATGGTGGTTTTAGCAGCCTGCACATCCTGGACATGCCTTTGAGGTATGCCCAGGTATGTGTAGGCTTCTTCGGCGCTAAGGTGGCGGATGACATTTCCGTTGACGAGCTCCATATCGTTGTTATGGGAGCCTGACCTTCCTCTGTGCAAATGAACGACAGCACACTTGTCCAAACCGAATTCCATACCGATATCTCTCGAGTATGTGAGGGCGATGTTCAGAGATCGATGTAATTGATCTTCGCCTGATGCGTATAATTTAAGATCGTCCATATAGAAAAGATGGGTGATCTTATGTACACGTTCACCAGGCGATCCACACATGTACCCTTGAGATTTCCGGAGAGCAACGGATAGAGGCAATAGTGAGATGCAGAAGAGCAGAGGACTCAGAGAATCTCCCTGATAGACACCTCTTTGGAATTGAACCAGTCTAGACATGGTTCGACGCTTGCCCGATGTCATGACAAAGCGTGTTTTCCAAAGAGGCATCAGGTCTTCTACAATTCTCACTATGTTTGGGTGGACATGAAGGCGTTTGAGCAACAGGCTTAGAAGCTCGTGCGATGTTGAGTCATACGCCTTCATGTAATCCAGCCAGGCTATCGACAGGTTACGCTTGTACTGGACTGCGTCCTGACAAACACACCTGTCGATAAGCAAGTTGTCCTTGCAGCCGGATACACCCATTTTGCAGCCTCGTTGTTCTACTATCCGTTGCCACACCGGTTTCACGGATTTCTCAATACGTTCGTTCAAGATGTTAGTGAACAATTTGTATAGCGTATTGAGACACGTGATCGGTCTATGGTTTCTCGGATCGGACAAGTCTCCCGATTTTGGGATCAGTGTTGTTCGGCCCTCCACCAGCCAGTGCGGAATGGGTTGGTCTCCATTAATGTAAGAGGTGAATATTCGGGCTAGGTGTTGATGGTCAGAAGTGAACTTCTTCCACCAATAGTTGTTAATTCCATCCCAGCCCGGCGAGGAGAAATTCCTCGCTCCTGTGATGGCATTTTTCACCTCTAAAGCACTGACGGGTGGGCAATCTTCACTTTGTTGTGTGACTTCGTCGCACAACTCGGTGAAGATTTCAATACCTGGAGTGTCTGCATTAAGCCTAGATGTTTTCTCGTAGATGCTCCCCCAGAATTCCTCAACTGCGGTTATCGACGGAAACTCGCTTGAGGCTGCGATACGATGTTTGAAGAGGTTGGAAGGATTCGTCCAAAATATTGCATTTTGTCGAATTCCATCCTCCCGTCTTTGCAGCCTCTTTTTGGCATCCGCCAAAACCCGAATTTTATCAGCCAAACGTTGCTTGATGTTGAGCAACTTCAGCTTGTTCAGTGTGTGATAGTACGTCCGCAGTTGTTGTGCGAACTTCTTGACTTTTGCCGTAAATGAACGGCCAGATGTTAAATAGTCGATCACACACTGAACTCGGGAAGCGAGCTTCCGTGTCAGTCGAATCTTGCCGTTCAATTGAGACATGCGTTTTGTAATCTGCCGACTCCCCGATATCTGTGTCAGATTTCGCGGAATCACCAGATCACTTGCAGCCTCGTAAACGGCACAATTGACTTGCCACAGGTCGCAGTCATCTGGAAGAGCATCCAGAAGTAGGCTATTTGCTCTGTCTAATTCTCGTTGTTTAGGCAAAATTTTTGTTGTCAAATTTTGCCTAAACACGAGTGTCGTGCTTTCGTAATGTGGAGCATCTCTCCCAGCACCGCGTACGGGCTCAGTTGTTATTGCCCGCACATCAGGTACCGGTTGACAGCTGGGAACAACGAAACCCGTCCGCCTCAGATAGGCCACATAATCTCTCAGTTGTTGTTGAGAAAAGCGATCTGCCAGTTCGGGATGCATTACTGCAAACCGACTATGCATTCGCGCCATGTAGCCCCTCTGTTGCGGACAGCTCTCCTCGTAGCAGCGCATTAGATCTCGCCTGAGATCCTCCGTCCACTGAAATCGTCCGTGGGAATGAAAAGGTCGTTGTCCCGGGACACCCGTTTCGGCTCCTCCACCTCGGGACTGGGCTGCATCCGAAGCAGCCCGATGGTCAGGAGCCCTGCGCGTTATTCTGTGAGTAACCGCAAATACAGGGAGTAGGGTGGTTAGCCCTACTCCCCGTTGTTATGCCTCTCTCGTTTGTCTCTTACCTCGCCATCCACTGGGGTTGGTTACCCAATCTCTGGCAAGGTTGCTAAGAGTCCAGGGCCCACCGGCTTTAATAAGCACACGTGGAGGTGAGAGTAGGCCATTTGGGAAGATAGGCTAAGATGCGGCTTTTTGCATAGCCGCATTGTGTTACGCATCATTCCCTTTGGGCCCCTGAATTATTATTATTATTATGAATCCAACATACTCCATTTTGTTTTTGTTGTTGCCAATTGGAATTTTGGTTATTGTCACCTGTAACGTACAGATTCGCCGGTAGCGCTAAACAGTGCAAGCGTGTGTGCGTGTGCGTGAGAAGCGTGTGAGTGTCGCGTAACGGGGTGGGACCTCAGCGTATAAATTGGGAGGAAATTTCCGAATTTTGACAGTCGTCGCCAGGCCGTCTCGAACTGTCTGTCGATCGACTCGAGCACGCGCTCCGATTCCCCGGCTACTTTGGTATCCGTGGGCGGGTTGAGAACGTGCATTTAACTTAAACTTGCAGCGGCATTCAGGTCAGCGCACCTAGTGTCCCTGTCAAGGTCGGGTAGGCAGGTTCCCCATTAATTGTATTTAATAAATGCTTTCTTTCTCCTTACAGGTGGAGTTACCAGAACAATTAAGAGTTCGCCTAATAAGATACGCATTCACGAATAATTGTGAATGCATTTGTATGCCAAAATATAAAAAAGAGGAATAAATAATAAATATATTTTTGTATACCATACAATCCGTCTCTCTAGTCCACTTATTTTCCTAACCTGCACGTTTCATTTGGCGACCGTGATAGGACTCGAGAACGATTGGGTATAGATTAAAAAGAAATACAGATACATGGAAGAGTGGAAGGCCAAGGAAAAAGCCGGCCAAGTAGTGTTCGTTGGCCTATATACAGTAAGACAAACGGGAATCAATATAGAGGAGTTCCTAATGAACTTACCTCAACCGCCTGTAAAAGACCAATTAAAAAAGTAATAAATAAATGGTACTTTGATCAAAATAATAACCCTGAATTATTATTTTTTACGCATCCAGTACAATCATTGTTTAAACAAAATCGAGAAAAAATTCTCATACATAAATTGCCGAGGGGCAGACCAAGCAAGGAAATGCGAAGGAGCATTTCACACGAAATTCTACGAGAAAAAGAGGTAGAACCTGAAGGAAATGGAGAGCTCTTTTCGAGACTCAATTGGCAGTCCGAAGCAACCGGTCTATTCCGAGAAATGCGGAAAAAGGACAAGACTGCGAGCGAAGACTAACACAATTAGAGCAAAAAGATATGAATGCTCAAATAATGCTCGATCAAATGAGCATTAACAGAGAGGAGGTAAAAGACCTACAAGGTCGCATTGAGGAAATAGAAAAGGAGGTGGTAGTGCGTCCGGAGGACGTATCAGAAATGCTCGAAAATTCGAAATTAGCGGAAATCGTGAAAAGACAAAGTCACGATATTCTCAGACTCGAGCATCAAATTAAACATCTCCATTCGCTCATACAAGAAGCACGGGAGACGAGAGATGCACGCTTTAGTTGTCCATATATACAAGAGGGTGAAAATGATAATACCCCGAAAATAAGAATAAATCCTCCCACATTTTCCGGGGGAAGAGCGGAAAAACCATTAAAATTTCTGCAAGCGCTTCGCAACTATTGCGAAGGATTAAAAATAAATGCGCCACAATTCAAGACGATTATGTACCAAATTTTGAAGGGTCCCGTCCTGGATTGGTGGTATTTCGTCGAGCAAGATGTACTAAACTTAGACGAATTTGAACTTAAATTCCGGAAAAGATACTGGAATGAAGAATCGCAGTACCAACTCAAACGACATATTGAATTCGGATATTACCAAACCCAACGAAATGCAAGCCGCGTAGAATACGCCATTGATTTATGCAACCAAATCAAAGACGCGAATATGTCATTATCAAATAAGGAATTAATTACCATGATATCACGACATTTCGAACAAGAAATAAGGAATGCCATTATTAATCGAGATATTCGCCAATACGACGATTTATTGGACGTACTCCAAACCTACGACGAAATGGGGCCCTCGAATGCAAGTAGAGGGATGTTCGAAAATAAGGGTGACAGAATGGGAATGATAAACCAGGACCGAAGAAGGAACCCGATGGAAGAAAGAAGAGAGGCTTGGCGGAAAACGACGCCTTATGAGAGCCCCAGCATTCAAAAGAGATACGAAAATGAAGTGGGGCAAGGAGAAAGAGAACTTCCGGGGTGGCACCATCAACAGGCGATTCCTCGAGATTTTGTGTCTAGGAGGTACAATGTAAGTGCAATGGGCTTAAATGAAGAAAAACACTAAGAAGTTGAGCTTTCCACACTCGACAAAATAAAAATCTCTGAAGGCAGGGAAAGCAGTAAGCCAGAGAAGGAAGATTGGAAAATCGGCGATAAGGACTGACATATAGGGATCGAATCAATATTCGAAGATCCGAGGAAATTCTTAACGAATGAAGAAAGTATTCCTACGAATAAAGAGCAAATAACGTGCCCGGAAATCCCGATCATAATCGAAGGAATCCGAACGAAAGCGTTATGGGACACAGGGAGCGAGATCACGTGTCTCTCGGAAGCATTTTACAGGTCGAATGCCGCAGCGTTTAAAAAGTGTCCTACGTTACCCATCACCGGGAAACGCGTTATAGGCGCGACCGGGACGAAGTCAACCACACTAAAAATGCAGGTTCTATCAAGAACGGTAGTGGGAAAAATCGAAACCGAGATTGCGTTCGCGGTCGTACCACATTTAATTAGAGATTGTATTATCGGAATCAACGTACTGACGCAATGGAAAACCAGAATTGATCTCTAAAATGCGAAGATCCACATAACCGGGGATGATTCGAAAAACGACATCATAACCTTTACATCAAATTAAAGCCTCGACCAGAGCGACAGGGTCGGAACAATATAGCATGTAGAGTGGCCGGAAATAGAAACGGTAAAAGCTACAACGAACCCGGAGAGAAGAAAAATCGCACAACCTCATGAGCAGGATATTCGCGAAAAAGTGAAAAAATGCGAGATACTTAAAGAA
The DNA here is from genome assembly GCA_030407085.1 of Trichopria drosophilae. Taxonomy (NCBI): domain Eukaryota; kingdom Metazoa; phylum Arthropoda; class Insecta; order Hymenoptera; family Diapriidae; genus Trichopria; species Trichopria drosophilae. The sequence goes on along the minus strand of CM059582.1, from coordinate 65,223,671 downwards.
CACGAAAAAGACAACCCAACTAAACTACTTGTTACATTCAAGGACAAGCACCTTAAACACCCTGCACCCAGGCAACCCTACATACTCACTACCAACGCGAGTACATAAGCGATTAGGGCGGTGTTATTACAACGAAATGGAATAAGAAAAGGATGTCCAGGGGTGAATAAAAAGCGCAAGAGGATAAACAATCCAAAAGATCGCTTCAGTTCCGTTAAATAGTCGGAAGATTAGTTCTCCGTAGCTAACTTCCTGAGGGGGGGGGGGGGGGCTATGTAACGGACAGATTCGCCGGTAGCGCTAAACAATGCAAGCGTGTGAGTGTCGCGTAACGTGGTGGGACCTCAGCGTATAAGTTGGGGGGAAATTTCCGAATTTTGACAGTCGTCGCCAGGCTGTCTCGAACTGTCTGTCGATCGACTCGAGCACGCGCTCCGATTCCCCGGCTACTTTGGTATCCGTGGGCGGGTTGAGAACGTGCATTTATCTTAAACTTGCAGCGGCATTCAGGTCAGCGTACCTAGTGTCCCTGTCAAGGTCGGGTGGGCAGGTTCCCCATTAATTGTATATAATAATTGCTTTCTTTGTCCTTACAGGTGGAGTTACCAGAACAATTAGAGTTCGCCTAATAAGATACGCATTCACGAATAATTGTGAATGCATTTGTATGCCAAAATATAAAAAAGAGGAATAAATAGTAAATATATTCTTGTATACCATACAATCCGTCTCTCGAGTCCACTTATTTTCCTAACCTGCACGTTTCACACCCCTACTATGCAACTTACTCCGATTTTTGAAATCCCTTTTAAGTTTAGTTCCATCGCGTTCATCTTGTCGATACTGCCAATTATTTACGTTTTTCTTTTATTAGTTGGTCCACTTTTTTAGTTAAGATCGCGATCTGTTGTATAAGGACTTCGTTTGTCGGACTATTATTTATAGGAATCGCATCACATGTGCTCGGGGTTTCAATGGACCGAACTTTGTGAATCGGTATTTCGTGTATTTTGTCCGCTGTTGCAGCTAAAGTATCGATAGACTGCGCACTCATTGCTGCTAAAACGGTTTGTATGTTAATAGGCAATTGACTAATCTAAATCGTTTTAACAAACTCCGCTGGCGTAGGCTGTCCTGTGAGAGATATAAGGCGACGTAAAAACGCTGATGTTGTATGATCACCTAGTTCTTCACGCTCTAGTAGTGTGTGGAGTGTTTTTTCTTTCCATTCAGTTAATCTCGATATAAGGGCAGCTTTAAGAGAAATATATCTATTTTGTAGATGAGCCGTAATAATATCCGCTACTTCCGAAGCAACCCAGTGATATAGATGTTTTACCAAATGTGCATATCTAGTTTCCTCGGTTACTATTGCAGCTAATGTAAAATGTTCCTCTAGATATGCGAACCAAAGTTCCGGGTCATTAACCCAAAATGGTGGTGTATGTATGCCTATGCGATTTACTGAATCGTTATTCTTTGCGGATTCTACCGTAGATCACTTCTGCGTATAAGAAAAATAGAAGAGAGCAGAGATTCGTTGAGCATCGGGGTCACCAATATGGACGTGGCATGGTGGCCGTAAAATTTGCTGATACAAAAAAAATGGTTAACAAAACTTCTTATCTCACTTGAATTTCACAAGCAGCTTTGTTGCAGAACGAAGCGGAAATTATGACGGAGAGAAGTATTGCAAGAAAGTGAATAAATATAAAATTCCAAAATAAGCAAATTGAACGACTGGAAACCACTCTAAGGTTGAGATGCCTTATCAAAACGAACACTTATATCAAATTAAAAGACTTGTGACTCTTTAATTCAATTTTTTAAAAAACAACAAATTTATTATAAAAAACAACTTAATAGAAAACATAATGAAAGTAATTTACAGTCTGGCGCGCTTTGCGTGTAAATGGCGCTTGAAATTCTTCGAAGTTCGGAAACGCTCTATCACGTCGACTTCGTTTGTCGATACATTTAAGATTTTTGATTGCGGAATATGTAAGTCACATCGCAGTGGACCAACTTGTTTTTTTACGAATTTTGCGCGCGCGTGTGATGCTAAATCGCTAAACGACAGAAAAATAAAGCGCGGCACTCACGAAAAATAAATTAAAATACCGAATCTTGACAGCCGGACCAGCAGGTGGCTGAATAGCGGTGACGCTGCACAGGTCCTGCCTAGCAGGCGGACCAGGAAATCAGGAACCTGAAGAGTTACGAATGCCTACCTCTCGGGTGGCTCTACACAGCGATGGAGACCTCCGTGCTTCGCTAAGCGCCGTATGTATTCGTTAAAGCTGAAGCAAGGGCGTAGTACACAGCGGAAGCAACGGTTGCCTACTCCTAGGGGGACTCTACTGTTCTCTTAGGTGGACCTCTATTTGCGCCAGATAGCCTGATTTTTCAAATTATGATGATTTCGACGTTTCAGCCGCCATCTTCAACCATTTTGGATTTCATCAATCTACCTTACCAACTTTTTGAAGACGTCAGAAACAAACAATTTGATCCCAAAACCAATCGAATAGAACACCAATTTTCTTTCCCACAAGCTTTTTGATTCGAATTCTCAATTTTTGTTTGGTTTCCAGCTTCCATTTTGAGCGGCCATTATGAAATTTACATTATGAAAGGCCAGAACTTTTTTGAATGGAAAATTGTTCAGATAAAAGTTGTAGGGTTCGAAGGGGGCCATAAGATGGTGACCTTGAGTTTGACCTTGAGGTCAATTTTGAGCATAATTGATGGTCAAAGTATGTTTTTTCAAATGGAACGAAAATGTTACGTCCGAATATGTTAACATATCAGGTCATTTAGAGGTCACTTGAAGGTCAAAAAACCATTGTAAACGAATGGTGGAAGGGCTTAAAATAAAGCGCGCAATATGATCGGTCAGAAACTAAAAATCAACTATATTCCGATCCCGCGGTGACGATCCGATCGCGATGCGGACTTCCTCACCCGACGATATCCCTAAACGTACTGAAAAAACCAGATCGTCAATTTTTTACATCTTAGTTCGACTTTTCAATTTATCGAACGTTTAAATAGACTACAACGTCATATTATATATCGATTATACTATTCGAAATACAAATACTTTTATCGAGATCGTCACCATTTCGAAGGGCCTTTTACATCATTTACCTAACAGGCCTGCTTCATTTTGAGAGGTACCCCCATTCGGGTGTGCAATGGCGTAGGGAAAACCACCTCTGTGGGAAAAAACCTACGCCGGGTACCGCAGTTGATAAAACATCGATTCCGTCCGTAACAACCATTTTCTATGGATTGTCCTGCAGTGAGTGTGTCTTACACACCCGTCAACGGATTTGTGCCACCTGTAAGAAAGATTAAATTTCAGATTCCAGAAGTTATTTTGAATATTAAGAAGTTGTATTTTCTACATTTAAAAGGATAAAATAAAATAGCAAGTCAAAAGTAAATTTATTTTAGTTTGAACTTTCTGAGTATGCCGTCAGAAACCAACAATTTGAGCCCAAAACGAATCGAATAGAACACCAATTTTCTTAACCACAAGCTTTTTGATTCGAATTCTCAATTTTTGTTTGGTTTCCAGCCTCCATTTTGAGCCGCCATTGGGAAATTTTCCAAAAGTCCAAGGCGCTTGAATAGACGAGCATTTTGAGCCCTTGAACGTCTTGATTGGTTAATTCAAATTTTGGGTACACTGATCAGTCGGTTGACGTGAAACGTCCCATATATATATATAAGTATGGCAAACGCATAGTTCAGGGACGGTCCTATACTTTTTGGAAAAGTGTGTATTATTTTTTATTGTGACTAACTGGGCTATGTGTAATGGGGGGCGTGCCCCCCCCCCCAGGCCCCCTCTAAAAACTATCCTAACCTACACCCTCAGAACCTCGCCTACGCTCGGTTATGTCTAAATTTGGCTATAGGTCCTGGAACTATCAGTCGTGAAATTGGTCCTGGAACTATCAGTCGTGAAATTGGTCCTGGAATTATCGTGAAAATCAGTCAAAACTTCCAGGACCGTCCTGGAACTAGACAAAAGTCCCTGACTATCGTAAATTTATGTATTTTGGTCCTGGAAGCCTGGAAGTCTTCGGCATACTTATACAGGTTGTCCGAAAAGTATGGAAACGGTCCTATAACTTTTAAAAGAAAAGATATTTCGAAAATCGCTGAAACACGAGAAACGATTTTTCAAAAATCTATTATTTCTGGGGGGGGGGGGCACGAGGGGGATGCATATCTCAAATGGCAACATGCGTCGAGTGGGGGCTCATTTGAAAGGTCTTTTCGAGACGAATACAAAACACTAGGCAGAGATGACGTTGCGTCCACTTGTCATGGAAGTATTCATCGTTTCAAATTTTTAATCTCAGAAACCAATATTCGGATCCAACATAGCACACAAAATCTGATGAAATTCTAAAAATGGCAGATTCTTATACTTTTTTTTACATTTTGTCCTTTTCATTGTTTCATGTGTTTCAGCGATTTTCGAAATTTTTTTTCTGTCTACAGGACTGTTTCGTGAAGAAATACAGGTCGAATAAAAAAATAATCATATTTATTGCAGATTTCGGTTGTTCAGAAAAAGTTACTTAAATTTTACCTTATTATTATGATCGTTTAAGTGGATACATGCTATAAATTATGCTAAAGTGTTAAACTGGTTCAAATATTAAAAATTTATTACGAGTTTCTTACAATAAGTGCAGTCGAATCACGAAATCTTGTGAGTCTCAATAAATAAAGTATGCGATCCTGCTGAAAAAGATTCACGTACGCAAGAACGTCGTTTTCGTTGAAGGTGACCCACAGAATAAACATTCGAAATTTCTTTTTGCGTGTGATAGAACTTTCAAGTTTTTCACGACTATTTCGTACAATATCTCGTTGATAGATGGCAACATTCGTGTACTTCTTGATTACGGCTTTCTCGTAAAGGCGGTGCGTTTTGTTCAGAATATTCTAACCGGAAGATCGAGCAAAATTTATATTGAGTGTGACTCGAGTTATACGATAATACTGCGCTTATTCGTACGACAAGTTTACTTTTAACTTTCTACCATTATAATTTCTTCTTATTTTTTCATTTTTTTTTTCGTTTTATCACCATTTACTCAAAAGTTTTTCCGTTTTTTAAATTCTCTATTCTGTCTCCTTGCTTTTGATATAAAATGTCTTTGACAGAAAAAGAAAGAATTGAAATTCTTATTCTACGAGGATGTGATGATAAAAAAAGATCTTACGAACAAGTCACTTAACAGTTTAATGATACCCATCCTGATCGTCTCCCCATATCCAAATCAACTGTTTGTAAAACAGTTTCACGATTTCACGATACTGGCTCTGCCGGAGATCGTCCAAAATCGGGGAGATCAAAAACGGCTACAAACGAATATAACACTTTAGCAGTCTGAGCTTGTGTTGTTCAGGAGGTTCATACTTCAGTTAGGAAGATTGCGCAACAAACTGGAATCGGCAAATCGTCTGTCCATGAAGTACTAAGACAAAATAAGTTTCATCCATATAAAATAAAATTTGTGCAAGAGCTTTCGGAAGATGATTTCGATCGCAGATTAGAGTTTTGTGAGGAAATGATGAGACGGTGTGACGAAAATGAGTTTTTCAAGTTCTGGACATGCTTCTCTGATGAAGATACGTTTCAGTTGAGTGGAGAAGTTAATAGATACAATATGTGATATTGGTCAGACGAAAATCCTCATTGGATGAGAGATACCCACACACAACATCCACAGAAAATCAATGTTTGGGCTGGAATTTTGTGCAATCAAATTGTTGGATCTTTCTTCGTTGAAGAGAATTTCACAGCTGTGGCGTACTTCAATTTATTGAACACCTATGTTATACCAGCAATCCAAAATATTACTCGTATACAGCATTCGACAATGTCTAATTTCAACAGGATGGTACTCCGTGTCATTTTGGTTTAATTGTACGCAATCGATTGAACAACATTTTCTCCGGGCGTTGGATCGGCAGGAGAGGTTCGATTGAGTGGCCACCTAGGTCACCGGACCTAATTCCTCTGGATTATTTTTACTGGGATTTTGTATAGAACAAGGTGTACGAAACAAAACCTACAGATATTGATGAGTTAAAGGAAAGAATAATTCAATGTTCTAATTCGATATCTGAAGAAACGCTGCAAACAGTAAATGATAACTTCTATGCACGATTGGGATATTGTCATTGCTATTGTTGTTGCTGAAGGACATCAATTTGAACATCTCATTCAGTAGTTGGCACAAGCTTAATAAAATACTAATGTCGCCGACGGCGAGGATGTTTGTTCCCTCCGCCAACGTAAGATTGACGAGACCTGGCGAGGATGTTTGTTCCCTCCGCCAACGTAAGATTGACGAGACCTGGCGAGGATGTTCGTTCCCTCCACCAACGTAAGATTGACCAGATATTCAATAGTATATAAATAATATATTATGAATTGTATTAGTTTTAGAAATCTAGGCAATAGCCTAAATTATAATGTGGATAAAAAACGGAACTGATGGGACAATGGCTACTTAGCGAGTGGGGAACGTAGTCACAAACCGCATAAATACGGCTGCAGGGCCACCATCAGTCAGTATTCTGTCTGAAGGTCTATCGGGCTGCATCACGAGTAGGGTACCATTGTGGATGGTAGAGTATACAGGGTGGTCGAAGAGAAGACCACGAAGAGTTGTGTTTGCCTTGATTTGCACGATGTGTTCCCATCAACGTACGTTGCAACTGGAAATAAAATACATATAAAAAGAATATATTAAACCTAAAAACATAAAAATCTTTACTTTTAGATTTCGTAATTCCATGGCTTTTTCAGCGAAGCAAAATTAAAATGCCGAATTATGTGTATTTAAATGTAAAAAAAGTTAAAAAAAATTTTTTTTAAATAAAATAAAAAAAAACATTCTCAAAATCGTCTGCCTCCTCGCGGTGAGAATCGGGAAACTTTGAAATAGTCAAAGGCAAAGGACGCCACTACAAATTCCGAAATCGGTATCGTCTATTGCAAATCTGCAACTAACGAATTGCATTCAAATCCGAGTACATTTCAGAAAAATGATCCGACATTTTATTTCAGCTAATTTAAATTAATGAAATGTATGTATACTACGTTAACCCAACACTGCTCTGCCCACAATTAAAAACAACCAAAAAACACGAATGATGACTCATTTTACAGCTTAAGGTCTATACTTTCGAATGCCGAGGCAAATCGAAATGCAATATGGCGTTCGGAAGCTCTTAATTTGTTGGAAAAATTTTTAAAACTTGCCGAAAATAAAAATTCGGTGCATGTTTATAGTGCTTTTTATGTTATCCGATATATTTTGACCTCTCAAACACGAATCCACTCATCACCTTACTTGACAAATGGTTTCGCTTAATTCGGAAATTATCAAAACCTTCATTTGTTCAAAGGTTTTTTTGTATTTTTTGTATTTATTTAATATTAAGCCTTGATGGCGATACAACGCGTTATCTTATGGCTAAAACTTATAACTAAAGTAATACAAAATTATAAAAAGTATTACAAAATTATTAATATTATGTACATTGTATTGTAAGGTATTCTTACATGAGATTAATTGATAACATAGGGTTAAGCACAGGATGGTAAAAATCAGAGTGAAATTAGAATAAACACGAACAGAAAAATGTTGCGAATGAGATGAATGAGTAATATAAATGAATGAGTGAGTGACAATTGAGACAACAGAGCTATTGAGTATTAAGTGTATATGTGGAGGAGAGATGTGTCGGTTGATGGTCTGTCGTAGGTCTGAAGAAATGAATAAAGAAGCGATTTGAACTGAGATGGTGAGTTAGCAGAACGAATATTAGATGGCAGTGAGTTCCAGAGCCTAGAGGCTATTATCGTAAAAGATCTTGCGTACGCTCTGGAACTTGAAAAGGGAACTAAAAGATCACCCTCAGTCACTCTAGTTACGCGGCATGTTGACGTATTCCGAAAAGTGAACAGTGCGTGCAGATATAGAGGCTCATGATTGGTCAGTATATTGTACGTGACACTTCCTATAAAGTACAAGTGTCTGTACTTTATTGGAAGCCATGCAAGTTTTTTTCGGTATGGTGTAACGTTGGTTACTAGATTAAAAGTTTTAAAAAGTCGATTATTACCCCTAAACATTGATCGCAGCGCCATCTATCCCTAGCGTTTTGAATTTGTCTCGAAAAGACCTTACAAATGAATCCCCACTCGACCCATGTGGCCATTTAAGATATTCATCCCCCCTCGTGGGGATTGGAACCCCGCAGAAAAAATAGTTGCTCAATTTTATAAGATTTGACCGCCATATTGGATCCGCCATATTGGATCCGCCATTTTGACTTTTAATAATCTGACTTCAGATTCGTGATCAGCGGCCGCAAAAACGCCGAGATACCAATCTTCATACAAATTCATCAATTTTTAATACATTTTTATACTACCAAACATCTGACACGTTTTTGAAGGTTAAAGAAAATCATGTTCATGTCTCGTGTATGCTCTGAAAAATCAATTTGATTGCATAGCGTAGCGCGGGAAACTCAAAAACTCACGTTACAACGTATTTCTTTTGTGAAAATTTTGGCGAGGTGCATCCCCGCTTCGGCTCTTGATTCTATATAAGTATGGTGCTATGTATGAGTCAGAATTTATGAATTTCACCAACATTTATGGAAATTAAAAATTGATCTATTTTCATATAGTATTAGACATTAGAAATAAAATCCTAAAAGGATTTTTAAAAATTTATTAACTTAAAAAAGTTATGAACAATTTAAGTTTTATGCACCTTTTTTACAAAAATTCGCAGTTTTAAGAGATTATATTATTAACAAAGTCAAACATCGCGATTTTGTTAACAAATGTCTATATTTTTTATACCATGGTTTTAAAAATTTTATTATTTAATGCATAATTCGGCATTTTTTTTTAACTGTGACGTAGTCACAGATCGTGCCGGTAAATCTAACCGGGGAGAGCGTTCCGGGGGAATCCTTCCCCCTATTCGCCGCTGCTCTCGCCCGCCGTACCGGGGATACGCTTCATGGAGGTTCATACCTCCCCGCCGTCGCTCCTCTAGTCAGTCGCCGTCGGGAGTTCCTCCCCCACAGACGGAGCCGAGTGACGCCGGGACTTTTCTCTCTTTCTCTCCGCAAATGGAAGCCGAGCCGATTGACTCGATCGAGTATCTCTCTCCCTCTCTCTCCAAAGGAGAAGACGGTACGAGCGGGCGGCGCGGCCGCCGCGCTTCTCCCTCCTTCTACGGATCACCCCGACATCAGGCCCCGAGGTGGCGTCAGTCGAGAAGCATCGACGAGACGAACGAGAGCGCGCTTGAGTATGAGTCGAGGAAAGCCCTTCGCAGTACACAGTTAGGATTACCTTCCTGTCTCTCGTGCACTGCGGGAGAATCAACTAAAACGTGTACGGTACGCGAGTCGGAAAGTGCAATCTAGTGCGACGACTTAGAGTGCACGTGTGGACTATTGTGCCGGACGTAATCGCCAAAGACCAGAGACCCCATCAACCGGAGGCGGACGCGCCCCAGAAAACGAAGGATCCTCCATACTACCGAAGAAGACGACGTCCCCGGCCTACCTCGGAGGACACCATCCTTCAGGGACCTTCATCGTCCCCGGCGAGCGTCCAGCGACCCGTAAGTCACCCATGGGGCCACCTTTCTTACGAGACTCCCCCTTTCTCCTCAGTTCTTGCGTAAATGTGTACATTTCTCCGGTCATTTTGTTAGTAACGACACCCTTCGCGTGATTAGGACCCGCTCCGTAGGCGACATTTAAGATAAAGTAGTGTAAATTATTCGGGAAATATATCGGTTTTGAAACTTGTAAATGACTTAAATTTATTTCGATTCCCTCTTTGCTTCCCTACTTGGGGGAAATAACTAAGGAGGGTTATAAAATGGCATCCCTGGTGGGAAAATCTAAAAAGATTTCCCAAAATTTGTGAACTTTTTTTGAAGTAATTGGAAATTTGTATCGGGAAAGCTCGCCGGAGAAAGTGTCATTTGCGTTTCGCGTTTTTTCCAGTTCCGACTGTATTGTTCGCGCCCCCCTCTTTTTCCCTTGGCGTACGAATTAATTATTAATAATATAGATAGTTGTATTTAATGCGTTTCCTTTTCCGTCCTTCGAATTTCCCTCGCTACTCCTCTTCCTCCCACAATAACAATTCCGACACCATAAAGCTGGCCTGGAGGTAGCGTGACGTCATACGACGTCCGCATAGTTGTCCCGAACCAATTCCGGGTATTACGGAATATTAATTGATGAATAATAGTAATATAGTATTGAATTTCGAGAGATTATAAAAGATATTTTCTTTTTGGTGTTTTGAATTCAAATCGTTTATCATGTTCAACAAATTTTTGCATAAATAAATTTTCGAGTTTGAATTTGCACCGTTTGGAAATAATTAATTATTTAATATATTATTTCGAAGTTGTATATCATAACGATAATCATTTTTCAGAAATTGAAAACAACTTCGAAAATAAATAAAGTTAATCTCCAGTAAATTAGTCGTGAGCTTTGTAAACAATAACAAAGCCGTAACTTTCGTCAGTAAACAATAGATTTCTTTTCGGCGTATTCCGAGAAATTCTCGGGAACGACCTTGTTTACGTTTCTTCCCAACCGATCTCCCTGAATATTTCTATATGAATTTATGATTGTAATAGTTCGTTGCATGAATAATATGAACGTATACTTGTGTTTATCTTTTCGGCCGATAATTACGTTGGCCTAAGTAAGTGTTGTCGTCCCTGGAATAATTAATCCTAGAAAATACCGGGAAATAAATAACGTACTTTTCCAGTTATTTTTCAACACTCGTTTATAATATTTAGTAATTTGAAACTTGAATATTACTTCGCTAATTAGAGTCGGGTACGGAACTTAGAATTCTTTTTACCAAAATAAACTTTCTTTTCAATTCTGATCTAGTTTTCCAGATTCAATTTAATTTTAGGAAACTTCAGAAAAACTTTTAATTTGTCTCATAATAGTGAGGAACGAAGTTTAAATTCAATTAAATTTGAGGTTGTGTTCCGTTTTTCGATTTAATCGCAAATCTCCCGGAATAGTTAAGTTAATTTGGCATATTCAATTTAAAACGTTTTAACTTTCCTTCGTTTTGACTTTCGCGATTTCAGGTACAGGATACCCCCTCCCCTTGCAGCAAACCATAGAGAGGCACGCAGCTCCTGCAATTGAATCGAAATAAATTTCGATTTATATATTATGCAATAAGATAATTAATATAAATAATATAATTGATATACAGGGTCATCGAAAAGTATCGGACCCCCTAATATCTTCAGTTAGAATGCACTTAGGAGAAAATGTCCAATAGCAAAGTTGTATGGTTTCAAGCGGGGAGTAAGATGATGACCTTGACTTTGACCTTGACCATGTCCTTCAAGGTCATTTCAAGGTCAATCTTATTTTTTTAAAAAGAACCCCCTACATTTTATTGCATATTCTTATAGCTTATCTCGAAAGCTTTCCAAAACACTATAATAAAATATTTTTTTATTAAGTACTTTTTGAGTTATAATAAATATATTATATATAATATATTAGTTATGATATATAAATATTCTTCTTTTTCTTTTGTGACTTTTTTGTTGTTTTTGCTTGTGCTCTCGCTCTTATTCTGCTCCTATTTTTGAGAGCTTTTGGCAATCGGTCCGCGGAGGCCTGAATTACACTTTCTTCCCTTTAAAAACTTTTTGTTTTGTTTTTTGTTTTTTTTTGGTAACGGGAGTAACGCGTTCCCTTAGCACCAGATATCCGGTTTGGAACCCATATCAGCGAAGCCGGGTTTTCTTTTTTTTTTTTTTTTTTTTTGAGCTTCGTATTCGTTTTTTTTGCATAAGTTGGACCGCAGGTCGTTCGATTTGCGAATCCGGCAGCTCGACGTAGAATCTCGAACTGCGCGGTGACCTTAAAGAGCATCCGAACTTTTTCTTCTTTTTTTCTCTTCTTTTTATCGTTCGTTTCGGGACAATGGATACACTTCTGTCCACTCCCACTAGTTCCCCGGCAACGGTGGCGCCCACGTTAACGGTGGTAACCCCCACCACTACCTCGGGACACCCGTCCATTACTACGACCCCCGTGGCATTCTCGGCCACCGCGACTAACGTCACCCCCTCCCGCGCGGGGGGCGACAAATCGTCAGCCTTGCCCAAATCTCGGCAATACGAGCGCGGCCTTATCGCATCTACCGATGAGTGTCCCCGAGACCCCCCCCTAGCACACCGGTCTTCACGCCCCCTCCAGTCGCGGGATACGGCTAGCCAAACTGCCGATAAAAAGACCGCGCTTACTGGTTATTCAGATGCTGTACAGCGGTTTTCCACCCGTCGTACTCCCCTAGTATCAAATAAAAGATCTGCGTCAATAGATTCACGTAAAAATAATCTTGGGTTAATTATATAAAAATAATAGGGTTAATTGTAGACTCCGATCCGCGTCCCCACTTACGTCTTGCCTTAAACGGAAAGGTTATAAGGGCCCTTGTAGATACGGGAGCTTCGCGATCATATTACGGGTTGCATGTCGCGAGATCGTCTCCCAGTTCTTGAGATCCAGCGAAGAACAGGTTAAGGTCGCGAATGGGGCAGTAGTCCCCCTAGATGGTATCGTCACCCTCGCGATGACTCTCGATGGTCAAACCAAGAATTTTGACATGCGGGTTGCCCCTATCCACTATGCATGTGTATTGGGTATGGATTTCATGCGGCTATTCGGTCTCAAGTTAGATACCGATAGCAATTCGTGGAGTAGTCGAATAGGCACCCCCCCACTCGCTAACGGACACCAGTATTCCGTTAATGGCCCAAGCAGTAGATGAGTGCGCTGGCTTGGTTCTCCCCTCCAAAGAAGCCGCTCCACGGCTAAGGAGGCTGCTTAACCGCTATTATCCCACGAATAGGACCCTTACTATGGGTGTAACGCGCCTCACGCAGCACACAATCGACGTACAGGGCCCCTATTCGCTAGAAGGCTCGTTTACTTTCCCCCTATATGTTGAAGGTGGCCCAGGACGCAGTCGATGAGATGCTGGGCGACGGCATCATCGAGCGTTCTGCGAGCCTCTGGATGAGCAATCCCGTTATTGTCCGGAAGTCGAATGGGACGTTTCGATTTTGCGTCGACTTCCGAGACGTTAATAAGGTAACGAAGAAAGATACATACCCTCTTCCCTCGATGGACCGGATTCTATCAGGGTTGAGTCGTGCCCAGTGCATCACCACGCTCGATCTCAGCCAGGCGTACTTTTAAGTACCGGTAGAGCCTGGCAGTCGGCCCGTCACCGCTTTCGCCGTCCCCGGTCGCGGATTGTTCCAATTTAGGCGCATGCCTTTCGGGCTCACCAACGCACCAGCGACGTTCCAGCGATTGGTGGACCGCCTCATCGATCCCGCGTGGGAGCCCCACGTATTTGCGTACCTCGATGATATCATCATCGCCACGGACGATGAGGAGGGCCACTTCGGGCTACTTAGAACTTGTCCTGACCAGTCTGCGGAACGCCGGTCTAGAATTAAATTTGGAAAAGAGTGAATTCTTCCGGGAGGAGGTGAAGTACCTCGGTTTTGTACTGAACCGCGACGGATTAAAGACTGATCCGGACAAGGTCGCCCCCGTGCTTGAATTTCCACCCCCCACTAATCTCAAACAGCTACGACGCTTTCTGAGCATGGTGGGGTGGTACTCTCGGTTCCTCCCAGACTTTTCGCGAGATCGTATCCCTCTAACTAAACTCCTGATGAAAAACACTCCCTGGGTCTGGGGTCCGGAGCAGCAGTCTGCTTTTGAGTCCCTCCGTGACTCTCTTACCCATACTCCCATCCTCACCCGCCCAAATTTCGATGCACCCTTCACGATCCACACGGACGCGAGTGACTTCGCGACCAGCGCGGTCTTCACCCAAGAGGTGGACGGTAATGAGCACCCGATCAGCTTCGCCAGTCGTGTGCTCACTAAAGCCGAACGGAAATATACGGTCACCGAAAAAGAGTGCCGTCCTCTGGGCCGTGAAGAAGTACAGACCCTATATAACCCAAGCCGAGTATTATAATCGTTCCCACCGAGAAGTAACATACCAGGTGACCTAGTGCTACGTCATATCCGTTTCCTGTCCTCGGGGATCCAAAATTTCGCGGCCAAACTCGCGCTCAAATTCAGCGGTCCCCACCGCATCCTGCGGGTAATCTCTCCCGTTGTCTTTGAGCTCGACGACCCAGAGAGTCGTCGGAACCCTAGGGCCCATATTAAAGATTTGAAACCGTATCACGCCCCCGCCGAGGGGGGTAATTCTGCAAACGACCGGACCGCGTCGTCTAATACACACGAGAAGCTTTCTGGCCCTCGGTCGAAACCAATTATTTCGAACTCGGTGAGTGCCCACCCGGTGCCGCGTCGCCGCGGTCGACCTCCGAAACCAGCTAGAGAAATGCCCCCTGTCCCAGTGAAACCCCGCAGGGGACTTGTGGAAGAGAGCGGAGCGGGTTATCTCCGTCCACAATTTAATTGTGGAAGAGTGAGGGGTCGAAGTGCCCGAGCTCGAAGAGGAGCAATGCTTTTGAAAGATCCGCTTCTCTTAGCAAGTTTTGAGAATTGACGACCTCACGGACCCGATCGTTCGGCTGGTCTGTGCCGACGAATGCCTGATCGTGAAACGACTCGAGAGACCCACCGTACTGGGGAGCTAGGGTGCGGTGTCAAGCCCCTGCCGGCGGGTTCCACACGGGGGAGCGCTACGGCGTGCCGTGTCCGTGCAGGCAGTAACCGCAGAAAGGGTTGGCCTCTAGCGGGCCGTGGCAACGTTAGAAAGGTTCTCTGAACCAACAGAAGCATCAAGGCAGGCAGCTTGTTGCTAATAAATGTGGTAGCTGACTTGTTGTATATCTTTTTTAAGTGTGCACAACCAGCGGTGCTGGCGCATCACTAAAATTTGGCCCCATTCCCCCATGGGGGGGGGGGGGTGTTTTAAACCCGAACGGGAGGCAAGACACCTTAAATAACTACACTCAGGTGTCCCAGTGAAACTCCACGTGCGCCACGCCACGGTGAGGCCCACCTCACGGCAAGGCCGCCGGAGACAGTCGAACCGACTTCCACTCGCAGGCGCCCCGGTCGTCCACGCAGAGTGGCGACCAGGTGTGCGCCCCCCCCCACCCCCACCATTATTAGAACAACGTTATGGTCTACGATCCCGTAGGACCTAACGGCTGCACTGGTACCCCGATGTTTTGCAAAGTGCCCCCGAGAATGATATACTGGTTTAAATAGCCTTAAGTTACAATTCGTGTAGGAAGAACCAGATGACATTGCGATAAACTTTGCTATAAACTTTGCGATAACTTTTGCGATAAACTTTGCGATAAATTTTGCGATAAACATCGCGAGATACATTGAGCTATATATTTCGAGTTTTCGTATTGACGTTTTTGTTTGAGTTATTTTCAATGATTTGCTTATATGGCGTCTCCCTCCCACATCTGCCGTCTCTCGCTCCGCGAAGCAATGATGACGCGATGATTACCACCCTCTTCTTCAACACGATTGTGTTTGGTTGCCCCTTGCGTTTGAGTTGTCCCGTCGGTACAAACATCCAGATACGTGTGAGCACGGATGTATAATAGTAGAATCGACCTTAAGCTCCTATAGTCGAGCATTTATCACACGTAAGTCGCTTAATTCGGTCGTAAGGAACTTATGTATTATTACAATTATTCGCGTTCCTCAGTTTTCATTTGCGATTTGTGTCAGTCCATCGCGTTCAAATATTAATAATAGATCAATTTTTTTGTTACGACCTGTCGTCGTCAATCACGTTCCGATTGCTTCGGATAGCAATATTTCTGAGTTTCGATTTGCCACTTTTACACGTAATTAGCCGATCTAATAAAAATCCCCGACTATGTTACGTTACGATTTGATACACAAACTCAATACAATTTTCTTTTTTTGGTGTCGTGGCTCAGTTCCCGACAAATACCGAGCGAGTTCCTGTTGCGTGCCCCAATGGCCGCAAAGGGTGTAAGAAGAGTTAGTTCAGTTGCGCTAAATCATATGGTTGAGTTTGATTTCGTGGAATCGCAACCGTCCATTAAAAATTTTTCTTTTGTGTATTAGCACCTACTCACACTGAGTATGCGAGTAACTTTGATTTGCGTAAACTCGCGGATCTGTTCAATAATTTGAAGGTCACTAAGTCGTGGCTAGTAGTTAATTTATTCGGGACCTACGCTAACTCGCGTAGGGAGCGAATTTAGAGCTTGGCTCACGCCTAATGGTGCAGATTCTTAATTTATATTTGTGCCTTTGCGATACGTTTTTGAAAAAACAAAGTCGTCGTCCCATGACGTTTTCGTTGGGCCATCTGTCGCTCTAACGAACGGGCTTTCAGTAGATTTATTCAATGTCCGATAGTGCTGAGATACGCTCATAGTGGTGGTAGTAGTGCATTGTGTCGAAAGCCGGCTTGGAATTCACGTAGTTTGAGTTATGCACTCGGTTTGCTTGACTTTGTATTACGTCTAGTCACGCCACCCATGCGTTATCTTCATATTGCACTAAATCAGTTGGTAATTTCAAGCTTAATTCGCGCTGATTCGCGCATGCAATGTAGTAAGCCACGTTTTCGAGTAATTAAATGTCTGCGCCGCGATGAACCGCGGTCTTGTCGAGTCAATTTGGTATCAATCGCGATAAGAATACAGTCGAGGTATGTGCTGTCCCTTCGCGTTTTGTTGGCCCGGAAACTATCGTGCCGTTGTATAATATGCTATTGCGGATGCGCTTCGCAGTTGCGTAATCTGTCTAGCGTAACACGATAGGACCCCCCCCCCCCCCCCAAGTCTATCGAATAGTCGCCTAATGTGAGTCGGAACCTCGATAGCCCGACGTGACCTCATCGCCTATGAATCTCCGAGTATAGAGTTTGCCCGGACATACTTCCAGACATGGCTAATGTTTCAATTTCAAGTAGACCTCCTAAGGCTATCCTCATTGCTTCATGCTCATAAATGATAGCCACTATCGATGTGATAGTATGTGACATTTATCGAGATGGACCGGTTTATTGAAGTGTTCCCCAGTGAAGTACCTCTCAGGACGTTTAATATGACACTCGTACACCCCTCTATCGACGGTGCCCTCGAGTCAGGCCCGGGGGTTTGTGACGTAGTCACAGATCAAGCTGGTAACTCTAACCGGGGAGAGCGTTCCGAGGGAATCCTTCCCCCTATTCGCCGTTGCTCTCGCCCGCCGTACCGGGGCTACGCTTCATGGAGGTTCATACCTCCCCGCCGTCGCTCCTCTAGTCAGTCGCCGTCGGGAGTTCCTCCCCCACAGACGGAGCCCGTGAAACTAAAAAAATGGACTGAAGTGTTCTCAGTGTGCCCCACACGTATTTATGGTGGTCCATGGTTTTCTTATCCCCGCTTTGAGTACTCCCCCTCTATTTTGAATGTGGTGAATTTGTATGTTGGACAGGTTTTTTGGAAATGGGCCAAGGAGGAAAAATACATTAACTAAAAATTATTGCTATAGAGAGCCCGTTAGAACGTACCCGTTTTCTCTTTTTATGTTTTTAAGAAAAGTTAAAAAACAGGTAGCTTGAGAGTTAAGTCCTCAATTATCGTAAATTTTGGAGGAGACGAGAATTACGGTAATGTAAAATGATTGTTCTATAGTAGAAAAAAATGCTACGGAAGGTCGTTGTAAAACTGATTGCATCTGTACGGTGACTTTTTAGGAAAGTTTTTCGGCTTAAGCGATGTGAGCCGTCTTCTGATTTATGGCTAATAACGGTTTAAAGAAAATGCTATTCGAACCGGGTACATTCCAATACGCTTCGTCTATGTGGTTTGAAGGTTACATTGCAAGAAACGGACTCGTTTGTCCGGTGCCGACATATAATTACGATATTTTTTTATTTTAGTATGTATACCGAAAATTGGTTAATTGCGCTAGTTACGAGGACGTAACAGAGCCATATTGCTGCCGGCCGTGCACTATCGCTGAACTATCCAAGTTCCGAGATATTTTTATACCGTGCTGAGATGACGGCAACATCCGCGTCATGCTCTTGTAGTACGGATAGTAACTGCTGTGCAATCTTACACGTGTTAAGGTTCTCTTTCAGAATTATGCCTTTTTGACGTTTATTGCCTCACATGTTGTTTAGTTATATGCCCCCGGAGCATGGTCTACACTGTAACGTGCAGGTATGGTAAAATTATCGGACTCGAGAAACTAAACTTTTATACAAAAATCAAGTTATTAATTCTTCAAAATATCCGAATTGTGTTTCGGTATAAACAATCGTTTATTAAATATTATCTTAAATCTGGGATGCGTACAACACTACCTGAAAGGATAAAAATCATTAATTATATTCTACATGGGGCCTGCCTACCCGTACTTAACAGGGACACCCGGTGCTCTGACCAAAGTGCCAATGCAAGTATAATTTTTTTTAGTACGCTGACTCTGACCATCCAGGGGATACGTGCGTAGCCGGGGAATTGGAGCGGGCGTAAGCCGATTGACTAACTATGTTAGACGGTCAGGCGACGACTGTCCCTCCTTTGGGAATTTCCCCCAAATTTATAGGCCGAGGTTCCTCCTCGGTACGCGACACTCACACTATCTCATTCGCGTCTTTCGCTCTCACTCATACACTGTAACCCGCACGTTAGTTATGCGCGGTTATCTAAATCTCGGAAATATAATTAAAGAAAATTTCACAGAACAACACTGAAGGAAGGTTGAAAATAAATAAGTAATACCGATTGTATACTTTTAATCTTTATCTTATTTTATTAATTACTATTAATCTTAACTAAAAAAAAATGTAACACCGATTGTATAATTACATCTCAAAGTAACATTATATTACACTGTACAAATATATTACCCTGTAGTGAGGCATCGACAATTCGGTTATATTACATCGCAATATGACAGTAACATTACTCAGTAATATATGCTTATGACTTGCACGACACTGCGATATTACCCCTAAATTACTCTGTAATACTATAACAAAACTAAGGGTTACATATTCCAGGGTAATATATTACACTACAGCATTAATGTAAAACTAGGACTACATTATTCGGTAATATATAATATTGCAACAGCATTACATATTACGGTTAAGTTACATAGGTGGTATGATAGGTAATATGATAGTAATGTTAAGGTTATATTGGGAAGTAATATTACGGCTCTCAAAATAATATTACATCACACTGCACAAATACATTATACTGGAGCGATGTAATGGCAATGCGGTTATATTACACATATGACTTTTATATTACTCAGTAATATATGTGTGACACTTAAATGTCGCCGCACTATTACTCCCATTACACCATAATATATTACACTACAACTTTACAGTTATAATAGGACTACAGTATGTGGTAATATAATACTACAATAGCATAATCACCTAAAAAAAAATATTTATATATATTTTCATTTTCTCATTTACACTCTTATGGCTAAAATTACGCAAGCTATGATAACTAAATTAAACGACTAAGTACAAAATTCTACCCGTATCTGGAATCAAAACCAAGTCCGGAAGACGATTGGCCCTAGAATACAAATCGTGGTAGCTCTTATCGAGTTCCAGATTCGTATTGGATTTCAGAAACAAAAGTAAAATATTAATTTGCTAACTACCGCTCGAGAGTCAGAATCTCGTATCTTTAAAATTCGCAATCTATCGATTGTTTATGGCGTGTTCGACGAGATCGCCGCAACGATCACGCAACCGCAGCTTGTTCCTAATTGGACACTCGCTGTTCCCTTAGCGGGGGCAGTTTGTGCACCACTTTCTACAAACAAAAATTATAGTCGTGACGCAAACTTATCGCAAATCGACCCAGTTTGCACAAACTAACTAATGAGAGCTCAAGGCAGGGGCACCTCTTATCGAGGCGTCTGTACTTGAACTGCCGAACGATCGGTCCATCTGCAACGGACCGACGGCCAGTTCCCTCTCTTCTTGGAGGTGGGGTCTACCCCACCTCAGTTGGACCTGCGCACGACCGGAATGCACGAAATTTCGATAATTTCGTATCTCATTAACCCAGGACCGTAAGCCTTAATTAGCGTCACCGGACCCGTGCCTTATGATTACCAATTTAAACCTATGACTTAAACATAGTAACTTACAAATACTAGGGCGTCCGCCGAGCATGTGTTGTGTGGGTTACAACACGCTTTGTTTACCTATGCCGGCGTATCTGTCCGTTACAACACTATATTCTTTCTGGATCTCGGAGCCGTCTAAAAGAAGCACTTTGCCACATTAGTACAGGTGTAGACTTTACGGCCCGGCGCACGGTACATATCGTCCATTTTTCAATGTTTAAACCCGTGTCTTTTGCACAGTTTTCAACGGATCAGAATGACTTTTTTTAAATATGCATCTACAATTGTTTACTACAATTGTTACAACTGTTTTATATATATATATATATATTAGGGTGGGGTGAATCGGAAAAGTTTTTTTGTAACACTTATTTTTTGGTAGTTTTTGATGCGCTAAGAACGAAAATGACCATAAAAAAATTCTAAAAAAATGTTTCACATTCGCCCCGACGTCTCAAAGATGCCGTTTTTTGGGTGTTTTTTTTCGATTGTCTGTAATTCCTTCATTTTTTTCAATTTTTTTTTTTTTTTTGGAAAAGGTGCCCACATTATCCATCTATTAAATCCATATAATAGAAATTTTTATTTTTTTTTGATTATGCCTCTAAAAAATTGATATATATGTCGATTTTTCAAAAAATTGAATATTTCGATATTTTTCATTTATAACAAGTCAAATATCGGCAAAATCGAAGTGTGGCTACGATTAAACCGCCGCATAAGGCTGTTTTGTCCTTCCCCGGGAACCGCCTTAAGGCATTACTTCGAGGAAGGCAGCCTAAGCCCCGAGAGGCTCTTCGCCGATATCATGGCAGATGACGGATAGGTGATGGTATTTCTATCCCTCCCTCCTCGTTTTTGCGGATAGCACTCAACTTCTCTACGATGGACGTGGCGAGTTGGACCACTGCGTCCCATCCTTCCTGTGAGAGGAGCAGGACCCTACCCAATCGCTCGGGTGTTATTGGGTCTTCTCCAGATTTCTGCAGCGGTTTCCGCTCCTCTGCGAACCGTGGACAGTGGAAGATGGGGTGTTCCACGTTCTCGTCCACGCCAGGGCACACCGGGTACTCCGCGTTTTCGTAAACGCGGATTCCATGGAGGTAGCTGCGGAAGCAGCCGTGCTCAGTAAGTACCTGGGTCAGATGGAATGTGACGAATCCGTGGTCTCATTCGGGATGAGACGGTTGGTCCAGCGCCCTTTGGCTGCTGAATCCCATCGTTGCTGCCACTCGGCAAGTAGTTTTTCGGACCATTTGCCTTGGCCTCCCGAGACATTTGCCAATTCTTGGCCTATGCTCCTAACTTCACGGTACTTTCCAGCCCTCTTAGCTGCCATTAGATCTATGGGAGGGAACCCCGAGATCACTGAGAGGGCAATGTCGGACACGGTTCGATACGCTCGAGTCACTCTTAGCGCTACTGTCCTGCAGGCCCATCGGCAAGTGGATCCATAGCTTTTCTTGCTTGCAATGGCGTTCGCCCAGACGAGGGCTCCGTAAAGAATTACAGAGCTCACCACTGAAGCAAGGAAGGATGGACGGTGTTATTTTGATCCCCCTATATTGGGCATAATATACCCCAGCACGCGAGTCACTTTTAGCGCTTTTGTGCCTGCGCATACTATAGATGGTCTTTGAACGACAATCGCGCGTCGAGCATAACACCAAGGTATTTAATGGTGTCCTTCGTTCTGATCCCTTTATCCGCGACCGTGAAGGTAGCGTACATTCTCTTTTTAGTACAAGAGATGAGCACCGCCTCCGTTTTCTCAGCCGCCAAGCAGAGTCCGTGGTTTTTCAACCAGCTAGCTACCACCTCAACAGCGTCATCTCCGAGGTATTGGATCTCCTCTATGGTTTTTGTGACGACGATAAGTGCAACGTCGTCGGCAAAGGCTACCATAGTTACCCCTTCTGGAAGTGATTGTATGAGCAATCCGTTGTACATGACATTCCAGAGCAAGGGACCTAGGACCGAACCCTGCGGCACGCCTCCTGTGATGTTGTGGGAGCGCCTGCCGTCATCGGTGTCATAAAACAGGGTCCGGTCTGACAGGTATCTAGAGATGACCCTTCTAAGGTAAATTGGTACCTTGAGTTCTTCTAAGGCTAGCATGATGCAATCCCATCGGGCTGAGTTAAAGGCGTTCTTGATATCAAGCGCGATGATGGCACACATTCGCCTGGTATTCCGACTGCCACTGATGGCGTTAGCGGCTAACGTCTTCACCCGGTCGGCTGCATCAATGGTTGAGCGACCCTTCCTGAAGCAGAACTGATTGTCGGAAGGACCTCCAACTTTATCGATGGCTGCTTCGAGCCTGGCACATATTATCAGCTCGTACAGCTTCCCGAGAATGTCCAGCATACAAAGTGGTCGGTGTGCGGATGGTTCGTCCAAGGGTTTAGAACCCTTGTACAGCAGCACCAACCTTTGTTGCTTCCATTGCACCGGGAAGCATCCATCTTTAAGACATGCGGTAAATGTGTCCAGGAACATACGTGGGACATCCAGCGCTGCGATCTTAACCGCCAGACCCGGGATTCCATCTATTCCCGGAGCTTTGCGTGCAGATATCTTCTTAGCAGCCATCCTCAATTCGATTTCAGTGACGGCTGGTGGCTCGATTGCACCAGGTTCTGCCAACAGACCAGTACCGGTGTTCCTGATGTTCTGGGAACAGATGGTGGATTACTCTATGGAGGAAGTGTGGGCAAGATGGAGCATTCATTCCCTCGGGCTTGATCTTCCTCATGACCGTTTTATACGGGCGGCCCCAAGGGTCCCAGTCTACCTCCTCGCAAAATTCCTGCCAGCACTTTTTTTTCGCCATCGTAATGGCAGCTTTAAGCTTCTTCCTCTTTTCTTTGTAGGCCGCAGTTAGGTGTTGGTACTGCGGTTTATGAAGAGCTCTCTGGTGCAGTCTCCTGGCTATAAGATACTCTCGCCGGATAGCTGCGATGTCCTCGTTCCGCCAGTATACTGGCGGTCTGCTGCGAGGATTTGATTTTGCGGTCATGGAGACATCGCAAGCCAATGATTTGGCCTGGGAGAGGCTTTGAGCCCTTTCTTCGGATGTTCCCTCCAATACTGTATTCTCGAGTGAGCAGATAAACATCTCAGGATCTAATGTAGAAGGTGCCCATCTCTCTTTTTCCCCTCCTTTGCTGTTCCGCGCTGGCCTTTTGGTTAGCTGGAGTTGAAACACCACAGCATGATGGTCGCTGCCCGTGTATCGGTCGCTAACTTTCCATTCGTGACCCTCCCATATCAATTTAGGGTCGATGAAGGTAAGATCAACCACGGATACCTTATCGCCTTTGGTGTAGGTTGGCTTGGCTCCGAGGTAGCGATCTGGAGTTCCAGCGTGGCAAAGGCCTCGAGTAGGGCGCGGCCGCGTTGTTTAGTCATCGCGCTGCCCCACTCTATTGACCAAGCGTTAAAATCTCCCCCGATTACTACTGGTAGTCGGGAGGTCTTAGCACTTTCAGCAATGTCGTCCAGGGACCCTAGGAATTCCTCGTAGGTATCGCTGGGTGGAAGGTAGCAGCTGTATAATCTTATACCAGCCACCTCCACCCATGTGAATTTCGGTAAGGGGGTGGCCATCCTGTTGGATATGTGAAAATTTCCGCAGACCCAGATGGCCGCCTTGCTTGTAGTGTTCCTTACCCACTATGAATCCTCTAGGTCCCTGTACTGCTCACTAATGATGGCAATATCGGCCTTTTCCTCTGTGACCAGCTGGAACAGCAGATTCTGGGCCACGGCACAGTGGTTGAGGTTAAGCTGGAGTACCTTAGCCATTGATGTTCGGTACTCCGTCCTCTTGTGCAGGCTGATGTTTAGCCGCACAGTCCACTATTTTGTGACCCTCTTTACCACATCGGAAGCACTGAGCTGACCGGTCGACTGAGCGCTTGCAGTTCGTCTACAGTAGCTTCTCGGCTACTGAGGCGGGGAGTCTGACTATGGCCGCCTGAGTGCCGCAGTACGCGCCCCTATGTTTGATGGACTTTGGGGTCACACGTATCGTATCGTAATCCGTATCGCCGTGTACTGCAGGTATACGAGATCCGATTCTTTTAATGACCAAGTTATATTCAAGGCCCCATCTATCGGAATTAACATCCTCGCAGACATCCTCCAGCAGGGAGCTTGCTCTTGTGAATAGCGAATCACAGCTATTTCTTCGACGTCTTGTATACATATACGTAGTCGGTATGCTGTCTGTTGCGCTGAGCGAGTCGTCGATCTCGCAGTGATTTCCTTCGCATCTCAGCGATTTCGTCATTCCACCACTAAGCTGGTTTACGACCATATCGAATTTACTCGCTTGGGCATAGACGCCTTGCATCCAGCGTTTATTTTGCCCATCGTCTCTCAGATCTGTTCTTCCGCTTCTCGTCTACAAGGGAATATAAATGCAGTTTGGCCATAAATGTCTACTTGCGATCCGTAGGGTTTCTTCGAACACTGTATGGCTTAGCTTCCGTGCGTTCCAGATTGCCGTGTTCAGGGGCCTGTGAGTCTAGCTGTTTTTTTTTATTTAGTTTTTTTTAATTTAGTTCTGCATTTCCTCCAGGGTATCCAGAAAAACTCAATGTACTTGTGGTCACTGCCGTTGAAGTCTTCCAGGACTCGCCAGATCCTGCTAGGTCAAGAGTTGCACAAGTATCATGTACAACTGTGCCAGTTGTCGGGGTCGGGGCTCCCTCCGTTCTCAATAATGGCCTCACCTCTACCGCATGTTCTTAGCTCACCCCATTCAATCGTGTTTGTATTGAAGTCGCCAGCGAATATAAAGCGGCCATTCATGCCTAATTGTGTTTTCCAGCTGCGCTATTTAACCTGGGATTATCGTAATTCTTGGTTGTAACTGTTACCAACCTGGTACCTCAAACTTTTAGAGCACAGGTTCTAAGAACCCAGATGTCCCGAGTTCATGAATCGTCTGTTTGACAAGCCATCGTATGGTGTGTTTCATAAGATCAAACAGGCCTTAGTTTTTAGACTAGTCTAACCTACTGCCCCCTACGTAGTACAGGCTTGAAGTCGGAGACGAAGGGTTTAATATTGGCTTGTCAAGATTACGTGATGTCAACTCTAGTACATTACCGGTTACCAATGCACGCGGTTAGTCCTGCAGTAGAGATTATAAAACTGACAATCATCTCATTTCATCGTGTTCGGTAGACGCTAAGTGAGGTAACACCTATCGACATAATGAAGAATAAAAGGAGCTATGTTATCATCTGTGTAGTTTCTACGGTGCTTAAGGTTGCCGCGATGTATCGACGTAGAGCAGTGTATATAGTTGTTGTAGGGAACGACAGGTGCCAGATATACTACGCATTTAACATCACAATACCTATACAATATAGGAAAAATGATATTATTCTTCTAGACAATGAGATGTTCAGGGGCGAAAATCGCGTGTCGCAGATAACACTGCATCTCCAAAGTTCATAACCACCTGAATGGTTTAGTCGGCGAAGGCCCGGCACATCGGGGTTGATTAATATTAATTTAGTTATTCTAAATTCTATGACGTAATATCTAACGACCCTTATGGTCTGGTAGGGATTCCCCGTTCCCTGGTTAAAAACAAAATAATATCAACAATAATTAAGTGCAACACCATATCTATCATAATGTTCATTATTCTAAGTCTAGTCATATCTGTTCTGCGTCGACAATGCTTCTGCCGTTCGTTAGCCGAATAGAAAGCCCCGAAGAAGGTCAGGTCGGTCACATACAAGAGTGGCGCAAGTGACAAATAATTCAAATTATTTATTTTTATGCAGCTCGTAATGTCCTTAGTAAATACGACACGGAAAACTCCCACAGGACACCCTATTGTGGGTATCACGTGGTCACGCATTCTCACGAGTTGGCGTCTCCGAATTAATGACGCCGAATCTCAAATCCCATGAAATGTCCGGATGAATAAGTGGAACACCAACGAGATATTTAAATACGTTAGTCCAAATCACAACTCACTTATAAATCGGTGCGAAACGATCGAAACTTAAAAGGATTTAAATAAATGAAATTTGCAAAACGAATGCGAAAACGTGTGCATCTACGCCTTTCCGACGAGAGATCAAGTGTAACTGGCGAAGTTCGTCACGAAGACTCATAAAATCCAAACGAACTCCATCTATGATTATAGCGACTTCTAAATGATACTGATTGTTCGATATATTTCGCCGAGAAACACTGTAGAATGTCAAAGGTGTCGCAACCGTGCAATTTTCGAAATGCACCTCATTTTATATTTAATAAATTTTTGTTATCCGAGACTAAGAACTGGTTCTTTGGTAGAATAGTCAGCGATAGGGCTGTCAGAAATGCTGTCCTACTAGACATATTATATATTATTAGTTTTTATTATTAGATGATTCCAGATTTCGAAGGAAATAACGGGCAAGCTCCGGAAGAAAAGGTGTAAGGTGATAAGTATATGGTGTGTTGGTCACGAAGTCGTCCAGTAGTATAAAAGTGCGATTAACTATTAATATTAAGGACCGTCGACCACTCTTAGGTATATAGCCCACACTTTTCGACACACTTCGTACATCCCATGACAGTGTGCGATATTTATAACTATCGTCCAGAAACCGACCTCTCTTTTCATCTAGAAGCCAAATTAAATTAATAATATACTAATACGAATACGATTATAAAGGTATGTAGTATTCATATATCAAGGTTGCTGTTCAATTTGAATTATGCCGGATATACTTCCTAGTAGTAATATACGATCTGATTGAAATATTGATTTGCATTATGTTATTGTATTTCGTGAAGAATTAGTACTTTGGACATTTTTAAGGAGTTACTTCCGACACTAATTCAGAGATGTATTATGCATATTATCCCCATTTCTGTATTGACTCGCAGCGACGCGTATACATCTACACACAGACTTAACAACTATTGGTTAAATTATTCAGGCGTTCTTTTTAATGTATTGCTAAATAGGGGCATACATTGTGTATTATAAATATACTGATTTCTTGTAGCTGTTCATTAGCTCTGCAGATGGCGAAAGTACGGGACAGTGTTTTACTAATATCAACAGATCCCGCACATAATATTTCGGATGCGTTCGGACAAAAGTTTAGCAAAGTTCCAACGAAAGTAAGGGGGTTGGAAAACCTATTCGCAATGGAAATAGATCCAAGTGTTGGCATAATGGATCTTCCTGAAGAATATTTTGAATCTGAACCAGGTCAGTTTTATCATTTTATTAAAAAAGTATGAGCACTTTTTATAAGTAGAAATTTAGTATTTATGAAATTGTATTAATTATTAATGGTAAATTAAATAACTAATGGATTGAAAAACGAGAATAAATATCCCTTAAAACTTATAACGCTACTAGAAATGTTGTACAAACCGCGTTGGTGCACGTAGAGCATAACAATTTCTATCTAAACTGTTACAATTTCTACCAAATTGAACAATATTTTATACTCATGCATTACTTACAACGCAGTTCATTTTTTTTATATCATTTTACGTCTACTTTTGTGAACCCATATGGGACTAAATCGCGACGGGACCTACAGTTTATGAAGGTGGAATCCGAACCACCTCAGCTTTGGTGTTATTAGATACTTATAAACAAATACAGACGTGTCCGAATGACAGATGGCAGAGGCCAGGATCGAACCAGGGTTTTCTGATTACGAAGCCGATACTCTACCAACTGAGCCACCGCCGCTCCCATGCAGTTTAATTATTAACTTCTTTCAATCCAGCAT
Organism: Trichopria drosophilae; assembly: GCA_030407085.1. NCBI lineage: Eukaryota > Metazoa > Arthropoda > Insecta > Hymenoptera > Diapriidae > Trichopria > Trichopria drosophilae. Next base: position 65,195,652 of record CM059582.1, on the reverse strand, counting down.
CTAACAAATAAAATCTAAATTAAATAAAATTATATAAAATGTTTGTATTTTTTCTATTATAAAATTATTTTTATATACAAACATACGGAAACTTATATATAGCAGATCGTTTTCCTGAGTATTTTTGACATATCTGAGATAACTGAGAAAAAAATAAATGTGCCTATACAAAGTTTACGATCACATTGCGCTACACGGCGAGTTCGTGATTTTAAATGTCCTTCATTTCCATCGAGCCAGCAACAAATTGTAGACATAAGATACAACATAAAATGCATAACATTCTTTGTAAAGTAGTTAGACGTAATCGCGTGTCAGCGTGTATCGTACACGATTGCACAGTGGGAACCGCAACTCGACTATTGAACACTGATGGACTGTAGCAAATATTCAATAATACTGTTAGGAAAGTGAAGATATAAAATCAAGTGTAAGTATAAATGTCCAAGTTGTCTGTTCTTTTGTTTTGAAATCGCATCGCCTTGAAATCTATCGAACTAAGAACCCAGTAACGAAAAAAACTTTTTGAGCATATTAATTATTATTATTTTGACTTACATCACCCAAATATACAGAAAATGAGTGGCAATGATGACAAACGATAATTTATAATGAAGAAAAAAAACTATTTAGAAGTGATTGAATGACAATAAAAATTATTTCCAATACTACCAGGGCCCATATGCTGCTTTACTTACATGTAAAATCTATTTATGAGAATTGTACCCCTCTCCATTTTCAGGGATTATACAAAACACCTAGAATAAGTAAAAAAAAATTACCATTACCTCAGGTCCCCTGCGGAAGGGGTCATAGGCGTCCGTAATTGCGATTAAAAATCGATCACGAGATATTAGAGGAGTGCAATTATACGGATAACGCCATATATTAAGGAATAATTCCTCACAGCACGGATAACTATGAAACCTATTGGATTATATTCTGAGGATATTTTGATAAAAGTATACCCCATAAAAATGTGCGCTCCTTGAAAATCGTTAAAAAAATCTGGAATAAAGTGAATTTTTCGCATTTTTACGGTCATAAATCAATATTTTAAGAAGTTAATACAATTCTTTCTTGAACATATGTAACCTTATGTTTCTGGGGATCCTAAAAACAAATATCATATTATTTTATCAAAATTCAAAATGGAGGATATGCAATGGTGGTTGAAAGCACGCACGTAATATAAATTTGACAATAATGTTGCAGAATATTGTCAAAATCGTACGAGTCATTTGGAATTATAATAAACGAAAGGGACAGAGACATGCTGTATTACTGTTGACAATGCTCAATTATTAGCATAAGATTTTTTTTTCGCATATAGAGATTTACATATCACCATTAACAATCAGTTCGTTGCTAAAAATAATTGGCGATTTGTTAAAACAGTTTTCGCCGATAAAAGCTGTATATGTTGTGGAACAGTACAGTCCTCCACAAGCTACCCAACATCCACTTTTACAGCCACAAAACATGATTTTTACGTATCGTTTTACTTAGATTGTGTTGCTGTGATATAGTCCATTACTGAAACATATTTGGAAATATTGAATTACACTTGAAAGTGTATTGCACAGAAATATATCGATTTTGTATTTTTTTTTATTTATATTCTGTACCAATTAAGGTATAATTGACTAAAATAGACCTCCATTAACAATCTCCGTAAGTAACAATAAAAAAAAAATTATTTTATCCATTATCGATGTTTTCAGTAGCGGTTTTTTTTTGGCTTTTCGCCGCATGACATTTGTTGCGCTTCATTAACGAATATGACAAGTAAGCATTCTATGTTTTGAAAACTCGGGTATAAAATATTCTACGATGTATTTTCGCCTTGTATATGACGACGAATGTTAGAGAACTGATTACCCAAAATCGATTGTTTAAAATTTACGTACTTCAGGACGTGTAGTTTGAATAATAAATTTTCGTAATTTTGTTTTCTCCATAGGGCTTCAAGACATCATATCACAAACACATTCTGAGCATATGACATTCATTTAACGTAATTATGGAAATGACATGCAAATACCGGATCTATTCGAAAATTTCTCATGTATCGGCATTGTGGTACGATTACTAATATTTAAAATGTTATTTATACATTTAAAATCTACTTAACTTTTAGTTTTAAGTATATTTAATTAAAATCAAACGTTAGCAAAAACATTTTTCACCTATACGGAAACTAAGCACGGTCTGACTCGCGCGTTTTTCACTCATTGCTAGCCTGCGCCGTAAACAAAAAAATAACACATTGAACAAATTCTAATTCGTTCAATTATGTTTTGACAAAAAAACTTTATTTACATTTTTTTAAGTGAAAGTTTGTCCTCTTTCCATAGGTTCTGTTGCCTTTATATATTGTTCCTTGTGTCATGTAAAAGTTATTTGCGACTGAATTTTTCGGTGTCGTCCACCGTCCGTGAAACGGGCTTTGCAGTTTTCTCGGTGAAATCTCCGCGCCAGATGGACGACGCGTTACTCAGTCCGGCTAGCTGGCAATGTACTCCCGGTAGAGCACGGACTCGCCCAGAGGAGGTCGGCTCCTGCCTCCTTTCGCGCCTGAAAACGGGGATCGCGAAATACCCTTCGGCGGCACCGCACACCGCCCGCACAAGCTACGACAAGGGGTGTAGGCAGGAAACAATAATAATATTTTATTTTATAAAAAGGATATGGGCCCTCGGCCCGTCTCAAGTTTATTATAATAAATTACAAAGGTGGCCCACGGCCGACTTACATTAATTCCTCACAAATGTTGGCGTTTCGCCCACTCTCTCGTCAATAGCGTTGGCGTTTAGTCCTCGACGGTTGACGGCAGGTACGGTCACTCTCGTTCTCCACGGCTTGCTTTTCTTTTCGACCCGACTAACTATCTTTATATGCTCTAAACTCCTTCCTGCTCGAAGGTTGCCTCAACACTGACTCTGCGGCTCTCTTCGGCCGCGCACCTCCGTGCGCCGTCCCGAGCCGTTAGAAAAAAATAAAGTTCAAAAGAATATAACGAACATATATTCTGTCACAACTTCCCATTTAAAAATTAATGTTTACAACCCTGTAACGAAACTTTGAATTTCTGTTTCGGTTCCTTTGAACCGATAAGTTTTCGAAATATGAGTATTTAATTTTATGTTATATTATATTATATTGATAATTATATTTAATTAATTAATGATGTTGTTCCGTATTTTAACGCGGGATCTATTTGATCGATGTACGATCCTTATCATGCCCTGGGCGCTGGGTATATTAGGTACCGCGCTTTTCTCCTCGAGAACCTTTGCGTTGCGCCAATTGCCAAATTTGAGTCCGCGATTGCGTATCGAACGATTTTTGAGTGTTGTGATTTCCGCGCAGGTCGAAATCGGCAAGTGGGGTACCGAGGAAGGAAGCTCACGGCGGGCGTCTCGGCGTCGCTAGCTTTTTCAAATCGACCGTCGATCTTACGGGACGTATTATATTTTGATTTTCTTTGGTTGCTCGACATCTTTGTCGGCTCAACCACGCGGTCTCGAGTTTTGGCAAGAACGACGCAAGCTCGTTCTGCACGTTCGCTGCAAGCCGCGATCTTCGCTTCCTTCGTCGATTATATTCTAATCGGTCAATTATATGCAAAATTGGTGAAAAGTGTCGTTTATCAGCGTCGCGTTCTTTACCCACGCTTTCGAGTCGCGGCAGCCATTTTCGACGCGGTCACGTCCATGCCAAGCAATTGTGCATTTGGACAACTTTCAAGTTATTGGACACTGTATGTGTGCGTGGTAAATGCAATTGAACTGCAATACGAACTGTGGAGCACTTGTGTGCAATTTTGGATTATTTTGTAAATGACCGACACCTGTGTGAATGACCGACACCTATGTGAACAACGTGTAACGTACGTACCATATTCGACGCACCCATGTTTCTGGTGCCTTTTCTATTAATTGGAATTTTTAAGAATAAATTCCATTCACACATTTTTTACGTTGTTTGGCTGTCACCCATCCTTGACTGTTCCCTTTTTTTTCTTTCAAATTTTTCACTTGCATTCCGTCGAGTGCATTCCAGCACCACCGTTGAGAATAGGACAATTCTCGACAGATGTGTATTTAATTTTATATATTATATTATAATTTTATATTTAGATTTAATTAGTTAACTATGCGTAATTAATTTTAATTCTAGTGAGGTACAAAAATTCACATCTCGGAAAATCCCTATAATTATATATACGTAATGGAATAAACTGAGAATTTTAGGAAAATTTTGAATATACAAAAATAATCTTTATTCAAATTTGCGTTTTTTTTTGTTTTTGTTTTTATTGAGTGTTTTCAAATCGAAGTATTAATTGAGTTAATTTGAACAGTGAAATTGCGGTAATAGATTTTCGAATTTTAATGAGAATGGAAAATTTAGAATTTGTTGCACACGTGTAAATTTTTCTTTGAGAATTTTTATTAATTTTTTTTTTTTTTTATTAATTAATTAATTAACGGGCGGAATCGCCCTTTTTCTCAATTGTTGCCGTATTAACTTACTATGATTTTGCGAGAGCTGCAGATCGACTTAGACAGATGGCGCCATACATTTGTGTATGAAATGTAGGACTGCAGAAACCTACACCAAGTACAGCAGCGGTCATGAGTCATTTTCCGCCAGATAAACAATACTTTCGAAACGTAAACACAAAAAACGTGGCTCGTCTTACCAACAGCGAGCTGCTGCTTGAAAACGAAATCGATAAATTGTTCACCAGACGGGGATCGAACTCACGACCTACAACTTCGTAGTCCAGTGCGTTAACCGCCTGAGCCACGAAGCCGGAATTGAAATTTAATTATTTTTTAATCTGGGTTTCCTCGATGACGGAGTGACAAAGTGCAAATAATTAAATAATAAAATAACTAGAAATTTTTCAATAAACAATTTTTTTTATAATTAATTGAAAGCAGTTCTAATAAACAATTTTCGTCGTATTGAAAAGTAAGTAACGATTTTCGCGATTTCCAGGTATAGGATCCCCCCCCCCCCTCCTCCTCCCCTCCCCCAACCAGGAAACGAAGAGTAATACGCAGCTTTTTCATTACGAAAAATTATATTAGAATTATCATACTATGCCATTATATATATATATATATAACATATGTGCTCATAAGTTGTAGAAATGTTATTTTCCTTAAGTTCCAGGTACCAGTGCAGCGATTCGAATATATTTTTTTTATTAGGAAATAAAAAATTCCAATTCCCCGTCGCGAGGCGCGCCCCTGTATTATATATTTAAAATTTTTTTTTTGCTTGTTAGCAAAAGTGCACCCGTTATCGCATTACCTAATATAGCAGAGAACTTTCACCCGCTATTCAGAATTTAAAGTTTTGGGGTTTGAATTTCCCTTGTTTTTGAATTTCCCTTGTTTTTGAATTTCCCTTGTTTTTGAATTTCAAATAGAATAGATTGGGTCTAGAACGCCGTAGTTTCCGGGTTCGCCCAATCCGAGCTTAAACAAAGAAGGTATTCCCTCCCGGAACGGTTTTCATCGCGTGGGTCTTTCGCTTATACACTTTTTTTTTGCATTTTGCCTGCATCGATCTGTTAGGATTGTTTTTTTTTTGGTTCCGGTATTTCTGGTAGTAAATAACGACTAGATTCCAATACCTACCCCCACTACCTACCTTCACGCTTACACGGTTCCCTTAAATACGAATTACTTGTTTAAATTGTAATAAACACCCGTTTAAATTGTACTAACAACCGCGGAAAAATGTAGTCTTTCGAATATACCTCCGTTACATCCCCCGTAACGAGAATACCAACGTTAACGGTGGTGACGCCAACCACCGCAATAGGACATTTATCCATCACAACCGCGCCCGTGTCGTATACGGCAACCGCTACACACGTCACGTCCTCTCGTGCGGCTGAGCGACGCATAGCCAGTCCGGAGCAAATTTCGGCAATTCGGACAGAAACCGACCGGGTAGTCGATTTACGCGACCTTATAGGTCGGTGCGACAAAGCCGAACTATTGATATCCGGCCGATAGAGGTGGTACGAGATCGGCTCGTAAGATATACGATCTTACAGCGGTTCCCGTACACCGCGGTCGAGTGGGATAGATAAGCAGATGGACGAGGCGACCACCCCCCATATACGTTGTCCGAAGCTGTAAGTTGCCACCTCTATGGGAACTTGTTAAGTGGTTCTCTGCAGGCCACCCATCTTGATCCCGTCGAACCCCAGCGGGCAACTCGGTTAGGAACCTAAGGGTTGCCTACCTACGGTCTCCCGTCTGACCAATCCCGCGCTCATTATCGGGACCCGATCTCGTTTGGGGAGGAGAGCTTCCGGTTCTTGGTGGCAGATGCGACCACATAACAGGCCGATCGGTCCAATGAGGGGTCCATAGTCCCCTCTCGCGACGCACAACGCGAAAATGTGCCTCGACGGGAGGTACCGACAAATATCTGCCACAATCCGTCCAGCGCGCTAATGGGGGGTAATCACCCGCCGAAAGGGTCACGTGACCCTACCCTTTCGGCCCCCGAATCATTCCGACGTGACGCCGTCAATCTCGGAGTACGGGAAACACCCCACCCCAGTGGTCAGGGGAAATCGACAACAAAAATCGGGACGATTTATATTTGCGTCAGGTGGACCCTCCTCCCCTCCCCCGTCGTCCGAACGCGCACACGTCCCATGTCCACTTTGCAGCCGACCTGACGTATAATATTTCTCCGCTTCTGCCCCCCTACAACAGTACGCGACTCGGTTACCCCCAAACCTCGCAACGCCCCGACTGCCATTGAGCATTGGATGACACACGGACCCCGTTATTCCGGCGAGGAGGGGGAGGACGCGGAAGAGTTCCTCGTCAAATTGGGGGAATACGTCACTAGTCGGAATCTGACGGAAGAGGACCACCTGCGCGCCCTACCTGAAGCGTTCAAGGGATCAGTCGAATAGTATTTATTTAAGGTATCTGGCGTCCCTGGTGGGTTTAAGGCACCACCCCCCCCCCCCCCCCCCCACGGGGGATGGGGCCAAATTTGAGTGAAGTGCCAGCACCGCTGGTTGTGCACATTGAAAAATCTACAACAATACAGCTCCCAAAATTATTAGCAACAAGCTGCCTGCCTTGATGGTTCTGTTGGTTCAGAGAACCTTTCTTAGCGTTGCCATGGCCCGCCAGAATCCAACCCTATTTGCGGATGACTACCATGTGGATACAGCACGCCGAAGCGCTCCCCCGTGTGGAACCCACCTGTTAGGGGCTTACACCGCACCCCAGCTCCCCAGTACGGTGGGTATCTCAAGTCGTTTCACGATCAGGCATTCGTCGGCACAGACCAGCCGAACGATCGGGTCCGTAAAGTCGTCAATTCTCAAAACTTGCTAAGAGAAGCGGATCTTTCAAAAGCATTGCTCCTCTTCGAGTTCGGGTGCTTCGACCCCTCCCTCTTCCTTGCGGACGGAGGTACCCGCTCCGCTCTCTTCCACAACTCCCCTGCGGGGGCGTTCAAGGGATCAGCCCTCAACTAGTACCGGGTTCAGAAGTCAAGTTGGCATACGTATCCAGGCTTTGTACGTTATTTTCGCGACGCGTTTGGCCAAGATTCCACTAAGACGCCACCTAGAGGCCAGTATTAAGAGGGAGATCACCTTACGCACACAGGGTCCTGAAAAGCCCAACCGCGAGTATTTAGTGGCCCTATGGAGTCTTTTCAACCTGATTGCTTTCCCCCTTCTCAAGAAGAGCAGCAGGACATTGCGGTCCAAAACTTGCGTCCCGGTCTTGCGAGAAAAATCGTGCGAGACGCCGTTCTCGATTTCGCTGATTTACTGCGGATCGGTCGACAAGTGGAGGGGGCCGCAAATTAAGAAAGGGTCTACCATCCCCCTCCAGCGGCTAATCAGTCCGCCTTCCCCGCCTCCGCCTATACGCCGAAAATGACGCGAGGCATGGAAAAGCTAGCCCTCGCGACGCTTGCTGTGAAGCCGGCTAAAGTCAGCGTCGCACCCCCCCTCCCCCTGTCGCCAACCCCCTTCGAAGAAAAGGAGGCTGCGCCGGTAGCCCGCGCAGAAAGGAACAGCGGTCGTAACCCCACCCGCTCGGTACCGTCATACCCCCAGCGCCAAACACAAGTGGTGACACCTACCAACCCGCGGCTGTCAGGAGTGCTTCACCTCCTGGATGTGGCGCCGAGAGAGCGAACACCTCCCTAGACCAGGTCGCCGCAGAATCGGAACCCCGTCCGGTGTTACAACTGCAAACAGACGGGTCACATATATCGAGTGCCCCCGCCTCCTAGGTCACTTTTGTCGGGTCTGTGGCTACCCAGGCCGTGATGCTAACACTTGTTCGTTTGGGCTCATAAAAGGTCGGGAAACTATTAGAGGGGGGAAGGAAACCCCTAGACCCGGGTAACACCCCCATCCGCGACCACCCCTACGTCGAGTCGTAGGATAGCGAACATTGAATATAGAAGAATCGCTTCTGCAACACCTAAGCCCTGTGGGCTCAATATCGAGTTCGAGTCCATCGATTCCTGTGAAGCCAATCAATGGACACTAGATTCGGACCCTCGTCCCCACTTTCGTGTAGCTTTGAATGGAAAGGTTATTAGGGCACTCGTTGATAACGGAGCTTCGCGTTCGTATTTAGGCCTCGCGTGTCACGAGGTAGTTTCGCCCTTCATGAGGTCAAGTGAAGAGCAAGTCAGAGTCGCCAACGGCGCACTAGTCCAATTAGATGGCGTCGTTATCCTCGCAATGACAGTCGATAGCCATACTAAGAATTTGGAGATAACAGTTGCTCCCCTCCACTATGCATGCGTGCTGGGGATGGACTTCATGCGCCTATTCGGTCTTAAGATAGATACGGAGAGTAATGCGTGGAGTAGCCGCAACGGCACCCCGCACTCGCTAAACGATACCAAAATTTCGGTCACCGCCTTCGCCGTGCATGACTGCGCTGGATTGGTCGCCCCTTCCCAGGAAGCCGCCCCACTGTTAAGGAGGCTGCACGATCAATTTTACCCCGCAAATAGGACCCCTACGATCGGTACAACGCGTCTGACGCAGCATGCTATCGACGTACAGGGTCACCCACGATTCGTCAAAAGGCTCGCTTACTTTCTCCCTACATGCTGAAGGTAGCACAGGACGCGGTCGATGAAATGCTGAGAAGTGGCACTCCGATGAGTAACCCCGTTATCGTCCGGAAGTCGAATGGGACTTTTAGGTTCTGCGTAGACTTCCGAGATGTAAACAAAATAACGAGGAAGGATGCATACCCTCTCCCCTCGATGGATAAGATTCTGTCCGGGTTGAGTCGGGCTCAATGCATCACAACACTCGATCTCAGCCAGGCCTACTTTCAGATGCCCGTGGCACCTAACAGTCGGCCCGTTACCGCTTTCGCTGTCCCCGGTCGCGGTTTATTTCAATTTAAACGGATGCCTTTCGGGCTCACTAACGCGCCGGCGACATTTCAGCGATTAGTGGACCGCCTCATCGACTCAGCGTGGGAACCGCACTTCTTCGCGTACCTTGATGACATCATCATCACCACGGAAAATGAGGAGGACCACTTTCGTTACCTGAGACTTATCCTGACTAGTCTGCGCAACGCCACAGTAGGGCCAACGAGACAAAAATGGCTGTGTCGTCAATTCTTCACCGATCTTGATAAAATTTTTTAAAAAATGTTCAGAATACACCGTACTTTGTGAATCCACTGCCACATTGGGAATTTTGATAAACGGAAATATGCAGAGGGCGCACTATTGCCATACGGGTGACGTTACGGAGACAAATTTTGAACTAAATTAGATATATTAATAATTCTTTCACGACCGTCGATCTAGAATTATTCGCGGTCAGTGATTACGCGAATCCGATGTCAGTTTCACAAAATTCAAAATGGCGGATACAAAATGGCGGGCAAAAAAGGCAAAAAGTTGAGCTAATCTCATAAAAATGACTTCTCGGGGGTTTTTGGGGTCGCTGATAGCGAATCTGATGTTAGTTTTCCGAAATTCAAGATGGTGGATCCAAAATGGAGGACAAAAATGACAAAGAGTTGAGCTAAGCTCATAAAAATGATTTCTCGGGGTTTATTGCGGTCTCCGTTTTTGCATTCTCAGAAAAACTCGTATTTTATGTATCTACTGCCACATTTTGAATTTTGATAAACATAAATGTATAGAGAGCGCACTATAGGCATACGGATCATATTACGGAGATAACTTTTGAAGTAATAAATGAGATATATTACTGAATAAAGGCAAATTAACGATGATCTTTTCAATAATTCTGTGAGCCAGTAAAATTTAAGTATATCGTCTTGCGTTTCTTCAGTGTCATTAAAATGTTTTTGACATTTATACCATGTCATCTTTAGGGCTGGATACAGTGTGATCAAAGTTAAGTAATAAGTAAACCGTACAATGTGGGACTTTCGTATCTTATATCTAATCCATGGCCCTGCGGATTTAAAAATAAATTTTATAGGTATATTCTTGAAAAAGGTAATGCAATGATAGTAGATAATTTCGCATGTTTCGGTGATTATGGATGGTTCTGGTGACTCATGATCGAATTCTGGTTGACAATTATTTTTCTTTTAACTCAATTTTACCATCCTACGCTAATGACAAATCAGTTCAATTGTAAAGTGAAACTCTACCACACAGTATCTCGAATTGGAAAAGTTCACCGGAATTACTCATATATGCAATTGACCCTTCTCACCCAAAGTCGAATGTACTATCGATACATAGATTGAACGTTAATGCTGACTATAGGCCTATATACAATTAAATTGTATATGCCTATATACAATTAAAAATTCATAATTAGCGGGCTTTTAACCTACAAGATTAACAGTTGGGATGTTACTTGTTTTTATGTTGCATCTACAAAATTCACGAAGTTCCTCCAAATTCCCCGTTATTTGTTTCTGAATTTTTCACACATTCTTTGAGTTTCTCGTAATTTTCCTATATTTATTAATATCAATTAGCATTTCTAAATTTTATGTAAAAATGTATTTTATAATGTTATGGGATCGAAATGATTCGGCAGATGGCGTATGAATGATAAATTTCTAGTCATCTAGAAAATTTACAAAATGCAAAGTACGATCTGTTGATATTGTAGATTAACAGCCCGCCAATTATAAATTTGTAATTGTATATGATAAAGCCTACAGTAACATTCAATAGACTGTAAAAGTGTAGGTATGCAAAATTGCAGTTTCATAATTTTTATAATAATATTTTGCAACTATTTGTATTAAGTTGTATAATAAAGAATACATTTTCATATTTTTAAGTTTTTTGTTTCTATCTCCTACACTGAAACAAAAATTTATTGGTTGCAACAAAAGATTTACAATTGGCTATAATAATACACAGAACGCATGGATTGTATGGACCATTGATGCACTAATACCTTTCGTTGGGCATTCGAAACATTGCTCTATTGCTCTCATATCTCAGTGCAGATGGCGAGTTTTCAGCCACTATAAGAAAATCTTAAAATGTCCGGTTCTTCGCGGCAAGATTTTGAAAAGTCCGGTTTTTCGCCGCAAGATTGTGAAAAGTCCGGTTCTTCGCGGCAAGATTCCGAAAAGTCCGATTCTTCGTCGGAAATTCTGAAATGGCCGGTTCTTCGTCGCAAAATCTGAAATGTCCGGTTCTTCGTCGCAAAAGTTTTGCAATGTCCGGTTCTTCGACCCAAATTTGAAATGTCCGGTTCTTCGTACCAGCCATCGAACTGCTCTTAGCATTACCCTGGATTAACGACGAGGACGTGGCAGAATTATAACCCCATGTGTATCACAGCAGAGATCAGGACCCCATGGTTCGTCAATTCCACGGTATTTATTGACTCCAAACCCTCTCTGTTGTGTGTGTGTGTGTGTGTGTGTGTGTGTGTGTGTGTGTGTGTGTGTGTGTGTGTGTGTGTGTGCCTGCACTCGTGTGCGCGTGCATTTGAACTTCGATCCTCTCCAATTTTCAGTACGATTCAATTATCATGTCCTAAACTTCTTGAGATAATTCTCTTTCCTTTCGTCTTTCTTTTTTTCGTAAGGAATTAATCATTCGATCTGACGAAATCAGTTGGTGATGAAGGATATCAATATTAGTTAACTGCCGGTTACTCATCCGGCTATGCTTAGCCCTGGCTTCTCTAAAAACCTTATTGCTCGCTTCTTGAGCTTCTTCCGACAGCCAACCAATATGGACCGTGAACGATTCCATTATTGCGCCACCGTGTATTAATACCTTATGTACGGAAGGAGGTAACGGGTACCAACGATAGAGTCCAACACACATTTCAGCTGTTTCGAGACAATGACTTTTAAATTTCTCAATGTGTACGAACTTGCCGCACGTTATTAACTGTAAAATATTGTGAAACCGTTTAAGTAATTGTACATTTAAGCCAGTTATCTCAGCAACTGTGTCAGCTTCTGAAAAAAATACGCGAGCAACATTACCGGTATTAGTTGTACCTACTCCTTGTTTCACAACGTCTACAGTTAACGATAACCTCCTTTTCAAGGCTATTTGTATTTCTTTTTTTCTACGCAACTTCATGTTTTGATGCTCCACTGTTTTAGCTGCCCATAATTTAAAATCTAAATTATAAGACACGTGAAGCATGAACTCCATAAAACGAATCCAGCAGTGGAGAATGGAGAAACCGAATTTGTAATTTTCTTCTGTGGGTTTTAGATTTAGAACATACGGGATTTTATTCATAAATTTAGGACCGACCCCACATATATTACAGCAATTGGTACTTTTTTGGTCCGTTAAGTAATTTACAACTTTTCCGTCTACCATTGTACAATGAAGGTGAAAACGAATTTCATGCGTTTCGCCTTCAATGTCAATGACATAAGGATCTACTGCATTTAAAAGATCTGCATGGATTGTATATTCCTCATTGACAAGAGTTGAGATTTCCTTTGTAAAAATGAATTTTACAGGTCTACAGAAGCGCACAGACGAAGGCGTATTATTCGTCCAAAGAACAGTGTTACCTGACTTTAATTGAAGTGGTACAAATGTTATTAAAAACACTGCCTGGTCTGATGCAGCAGATTCAGTTAACCATTTCTGTCGAGTAGTCTGCTGATTCGATGCTCCATCCATTCCCCATTTCCCGATAAGCAATAGCTGGTTATGTATGTTTTCTTGATTATCGTTACTCAATGTCAATATAATTCTTTTCACAGTATGCTCCAAAAGAGAGATTAAATTAATGCTGGCTCCTGAATCGCTTGTTTCTATGAGGCGCGCTTCAGGATAACAATCTTGTTTAGCTTCCGTAATGAATTTGTAGGGAGGGTACGAAGTCAAACCCATATTTCTCTTTTCGTGGAACCTCATTTTCTCGTAAGTGTCTTTCGCCAGGCCTACATCAACGTATGCTGCTAATGCTTCGCTTTTATTATAAAAAGATCTGTCAGTAGCAGGATCAGTGGATGTGCGTGGCATTTCGTTGATTGATGATCGACGTTTCTTTATATTAAGAGCATCAGCTACTTCCTTTTCGTTATGTTCCAGTGCAAGCTCTTGAGATCTTCGTTTTTTGGTTTTATTAGAGCCAGATTCATATGGGATTCGAGGCCGCCCACGTTTCTGTTGCGTTGATTCTACTGTGTCACTAATACTGGAACGATTTTCATTAAACTTAACGACGAATCTTTCAGACAAAAATTCCGTGAACTGCTTAAGAAAACGATCTTTTTGCCGAGACACACTTTGCCAATGCTTAACAAATCTTTTTAAAAAGGTATTTTGTAATATATTTTTAATTTGTTTCATTTCTACCTCAGAGAATACCTCATTAGCACATATATATTCTAAGATAATATCCAATCTATTCTTTTTGGAATTAACTTTAGAAACATTCCATGTAATTTCGCATAAATGTAAATTTGGTACATTATACTCTGCCATATTGACATCGAGTCACGTAAAAAAGTCACGGACAGAGACAATATGAATATTACCTTTAAGTATTGAAATAAACAAAAAATGGATTCGTAAAAAATTGTATCATACCCGTTTGACCATATTTTGCTCACAATGTTACAAGCAGCGAAATATATAAAGAAATATATCGCGTAGCCATGAAGGTATATGTCTGTAAACTATATTGGGTATTTATAACCAGTTGTAACTGATACGTGATGGTCAGCTCTCTTAAGTACTAAATGGAAATCCATTTCTCTATCGGGCGCGAAATACAGGGGTATCAGGGGGTGCGATAATCACGACCGCGACTAGCGGCTGCCAGAGTAACTACATTGCGAACACTGTTCTCGCGGTTTTAATTTCTTCCGGGCCTGAGCTTGCGTTTTTTGTCCTCCAATTCGAATACTGGATGTCTGCTAACTCAAATTATGAAACTAAATTACTATAATACTATTTAATCATTCTACTAATTGCAATCAGCAAAATCTCTGCACATGATTTATATAACAATGTTTGTAAAATATACAATCACTTTTCTATCATAACATAAATTTACTTCTAATAAATTAGTCAAGTGCAAATGTGTTCTATGATACAAATGTGATTACATACCTCACAAATTTTGGTATTTCAATCATCTACACAGCCTATAAATGATGTATTTGGCATTACAGACAGTAAGTTTAATTCAATACGTCACATTAAAAAATTTGTTTCAATGTCCTAGTACCAAAACTTTAAACACGTTTTTCTCAAAACTATGCCTTTCAAGACGGTGTACACGATATCTCGGGATCTATTTAACGAATCGACTTGAAATTTGGTACACATATACTCAAGACTAGTGTCTTTCGGTTAACGGACGATTTTTTCAATATTTTGTTTTGTTCAATAGTTATTATTTTTTTTTCGGACGATTTTTCGGTGTTTTGGGGTGTCTTACCCCCACTTTCGAGATGATCCTGGCATAGAAAAATTTCGAAAAAATTACATTATGTTTGTTACGAGTATTAATGAATATTTAAAAAATAAAAACAGACCCCTAAGACAAAATGGCGATTTCAGAGCTTTTTTCGGGTTTTTGGGTCTGTTTTGCGCCCTCCACCAGCCCCTTAATTTTCGAAAATTTTATTTTTTTCATTTATGAGGTTCATATATGACAAGGATAAGAAAAAAACTTCGTTCGACAAAAAAAAAAAAAAAATTCGCCTCGACCGTTGCAAACTTCAACATTGTTTTTTTTTGGGAAAAAATCAAGTTATTATTATTATTAATAACTATTGAACAAAACAAAATATTAAAAAAATCGTCCGTTAACCGAAAGACACTAGTCTTGAGTATATGTGTACCAAATTTCAAGTCGATTCGTTAAATAGATCCCGAGATATCGTGTACACCGTCTTGAAAGGCATAGTTTTGAGAAAAACGTGTTTAAAGTTTTGGTACTAGGACATTGAAACAAATTTTTTAATGTGACGTATTGAATTAAACTTACTGTCTGTAATGCCAAATACATCATTTATAGGCTGTGTAGATGATTGAAATACAAAAATTTGTGAGGTATGTAATCACATTTGTATCATAGAACACATTTGCACTTGACTAATTTATTAGAAGTAAATTTATGTTATGATAGAAAAGTGATTGTATATCTTACAAACATTGTTATATAAATCATGTGCAGAGATTTTGCTGATTGCAATTAGTAGAATGATTAAATAGTATTATAGTAATTTAGTTTCATAATTTGAGTTAGCAGACATCCAGTATTCGAATTGGAGGACAAAAAACGCAAGCTCAGGCCCGGAAGAAATTAAAACCGCGAGAACAGTGTTCGCAATGTAGTTACTCTGGCAGCCGCTAGTCGCGGTCGTGATTATCGCACCCCTTGATACCCCTGTATTTCGCGCCCGATAGAGAAATGGATTTCCATTTAGTACTTAAGAGAGCTGACCATCACGTATCAGTTACAACTGGTTATAAATACCCAATATAGTTTACAGACATATACCTTCATGGCTACGCGATATATTTCTTTATATATTTCGCTGCTTGTAACATTGTGAGCAAAATATGGTCAAACGGGTATGATACAATTTTTTACGAATCCATTTTTTGTTTATTTCAATACTTAAAGGTAATATTCATATTGTCTTTGTCCGTGACTTTTTTACGTGACTCGATGTCAATATGGCAGAGTATAATGTACCAAATTTACATTTATGCGAAATTATATGGAATGTTTCTAAAGTTAATTCCAAAAAGAATAGATTGGATATTATCTTAGAATATATATGTGCTAATGAGGTATTCTCTGAGGTAGAAATGAAACAAATTAAAAATATATTACAAAATACCTTTTTAAAAAGATTTGTTAAGCATTGGCAAAGTGTGTCTCGGCAAAAAGATCGTTTTCTTAAGCAGTTCACGGAATTTTTGTCTGAAAGATTCGTCGTTAAGTTTAATGAAAATCGTTCCAGTATTAGTGACACAGTAGAATCAACGCAACAGAAACGTGGGCGGCCTCGAATCCCATATGAATCTGGCTCTAATAAAACCAAAAAACGAAGATCTCAAGAGCTTGCACTGGAATATAACGAAAAGGAAGTAGCTGATGCTCTTAATATAAAGAAACGTCGATCATCAATCAACGAAATGCCACGCACATCCACTGTTCCTGCTACTGACAGATCTTTTTATAATAAAAGCGAAGCATTAGCAGCATACGTTGATGTAGGCCTGGCGAAAGACACTTACGAGAAAATGAGGTTCCACGAAAAGAGAAATATGGGTTTGACTTCGTACCCTCCCTACAAATTCATTACGGAAGCTAAACAAGATTGTTATCCTGAAGCGCGCCTCATAGAAACAAGCGATTCAGGAGCCAGCATTAATTTAATCTCTCTTTTGGAGCATACTGTGAAAAGAATTATATTGACATTGAGTAACGATAATCAAGAAAACATACATAACCAGCTATTGCTTATCGGGAAATGGGGAATGGATGGAGCATCGAATCAGCAGACTACTCGACAGAAATGGTTAACTGAATCTGCTGCATCAGACCAGGCAGTGTTTTTAATAACATTTGTACCACTTCAATTAAAGTCAGGTAACACTGTTCTTTGGACGAATAATACGCCTTCGTCTGTGCGCTTCTGTAGACCTGTAAAATTCATTTTTACAAAGGAAATCTCAACTCTTGTCAATGAGGAATATACAATCCATGCAGATCTTTTAAATGCAGTAGATCCTTATGTCATTGACATTGAAGGCGAAACGCATGAAATTCGTTTTCACCTTCATTGTACAATGGTAGACGGAAAAGTTGTAAATTACTTAACGGACCAAAAAAGTACCAATTGCTGTAATATATGTGGGGTCGGTCCTAAATTTATGAATAAAATCCCGTATGTTCTAAATCTAAAACCCACAGAAGAAAATTACAAATTCGGTTTCTCCATTCTCCACTGCTGGATTCGTTTTATGGAGTTCATGCTTCACGTGTCTTATAATTTAGATTTTAAATTATGGGCAGCTAAAACAGTGGAGCATCAAAACATGAAGTTGCGTAGAAAAAAAGAAATACAAATAGCCTTGAAAAGGAGGTTATCGTTAACTGTAGACGTTGTGAAACAAGGAGTAGGTACAACTAATACCGGTAATGTTGCTCGCGTATTTTTTTCAGAAGCTGACACAGTTGCTGAGATAACTGGCTTAAATGTACAATTACTTAAACGGTTTCACAATATTTTACAGTTAATAACGTGCGGCAAGTTCGTACACATTGAGAAATTTAAAAGTCATTGTCTCGAAACAGCTGAAATGTGTGTTGGACTCTATCGTTGGTACCCGTTACCTCCTTCCGTACATAAGGTATTAATACACGGTGGCGCAATAATGGAATCGTTCACGGTCCATATTGGTTGGCTGTCGGAAGAAGCTCAAGAAGCGAGCAATAAGGTTTTTAGAGAAGCCAGGGCTAAGCATAGCCGGATGAGTAACCGGCAGTTAACTAATATTGATATCCTTCATCACCAACTGATTTCGTCAGATCGAATGATTAATTCCTTACGAAAAAAAGAAAGACGAAAGGAAAGAGAATTATCTCAAGAAGTTTAGGACATGATAATTGAATCGTACTGAAAATTGGAGAGGATCGAAGTTCAAATGCACGCGCACACGAGTGCAGGCACACACACACACACACACACACACACACACACACACACACACACACACACACACACAACAGAGAGGGTTTGGAGTCAATAAATACCGTGGAATTGACGAACCATGGGGTCCTGATCTCTGCTGTGATACACATGGGGTTATAATTCTGCCACGTCCTCGTCGTTAATCCAGGGTAATGCTAAGAGCAGTTCGATGGCTGGTACGAAGAACCGGACATTTCAAATTTGGGTCGAAGAACCGGACATTGCAAAACTTTTGCGACGAAGAACCGGACATTTCAGATTTTGCGACGAAGAACCGGCCATTTCAGAATTTCCGACGAAGAATCGGACTTTTCGGAATCTTGCCGCGAAGAACCGGACTTTTCACAATCTTGCGGCGAAAAACCGGACTTTTCAAAATCTTGCCGCGAAGAACCGGACATTTTAAGATTTTCTTATAGTGGCTGAAAACTCGCCATCTGCACTGAGATATGAGAGCAATAGAGCAATGTTTCGAATGCCCAACGAAAGGTATTAGTGCATCAATGGTCCATACAATCCATGCGTTCTGTGTATTATTATAGCCAATTGTAAATCTTTTGTTGCAACCAATAAATTTTTGTTTCAGTGTAGGAGATAGAAACAAAAAACTTAAAAATATGAAAATGTATTCTTTATTATACAACTTAATACAAATAGTTGCAAAATATTATTATAAAAATTATGAAACTGCAATTTTGCATACCTACACTTTTACAGTCTATTGAATGTTACTGTAGGCTTTATCATATACAATTACAAATTTATAATTGGCGGGCTGTTAATCTACAATATCAACAGATCGTACTTTGCATTTTGTAAATTTTCTAGATGACTAGAAATTTATCATTCATACGCCATCTGCCGAATCATTTCGATCCCATAACATTATAAAATACATTTTTACATAAAATTTAGAAATGCTAATTGATATTAATAAATATAGGAAAATTACGAGAAACTCAAAGAATGTGTGAAAAATTCAGAAACAAATAACGGGGAATTTGGAGGAACTTCGTGAATTTTGTAGATGCAACATAAAAACAAGTAACATCCCAACTGTTAATCTTGTAGGTTAAAAGCCCGCTAATTATGAATTTTTAATTGTATATAGGCATATACAATTTAATTGTATATAAGCCTATAGTCAGCATTAACGTTCAATCTATGTATCGATAGTACATTCGACTTTGGGTGAGAAGGGTCAATTGCATATATGAGTAATTCCGGTGAACTTTTCCAATTCGAGATACTGTGTGGTAGAGTTTCACTTTACAATTGAACTGATTTGTCATTAGCGTAGGATGGTAAAATTGAGTTAAAAGAAAAATAATTGTCAACCAGAATTCTATCATGAGTCACCAGAACCATCCATAAACACCGAAACATGCGAAATTATCTACTATCATTGCATTACCTTTTTCAAGAATATACCTATAAAATTTATTTTTAAATCCGCAGGGCCATGGATTAGATATAAGATACGAAAGTCCCACATTGTACGGTTTACTTATTACTTAACTTTGATCACACTGTATCCAGCCCTAAAGATGACATGGTATAAATGTCAAAAACATTTTAATGACACTGAAGAAACGCAAGACGATATACTTAAATTTTACTGGCTCACAGAATTATTGAAAAGATCATCGTTAATTTGCCTTTATTCAGTAATATATCTCATTTATTACTTCAAAAGTTATCTCCGTAATATGATCCGTATGCCTATAGTGCGCTCTCTATACATTTATGTTTATCAAAATTCAAAATGTGGCAGTAGATACATAAAATACGAGTTTTTCTGAGAATGCAAAAACGGAGACCGCAATAAACCCCGAGAAATCATTTTTATGAGCTTAGCTCAACTCTTTGTCATTTTTGTCCTCCATTTTGGATCCACCATCTTGAATTTCGGAAAACTAACATCAGATTCGCTATCAGCGACCCCAAAAACCCCCGAGAAGTCATTTTTATGAGCTTAGCTCAACTGTTTGACATTTTTGTCCGCCATTTTGGATCCACCATCTTGAATTTCGGAAAACTAACATCAAATTCGCAATCAGCGACCCCAAAAACCCCCTAGTAGTAATTTTTACGAGCTTAGCTCAACTTTTTGCCTTTTTTGTCCGCCATTTTGGATCCGCCATTTTGAATTTTGTAAAACTGACATCGGATTCGCGTAATCACTGACCGCGAATAATTCTAGATCGACGGTCGTGAAAGAATTATTAATATATCTAATTTAGTTCAAAATTTGTCTCCGTAACGTCACCCGTATGGAAATAGTGCGCCCTCTGCATATTTCCGTTTATCAAAATTACCAATGTGGCAGTGGATTCACAAAGTACGGTGTATTCTGAACATTTTTAAAAAAATTTTATCAAGATCGGTGAAGAATTGGAAGTTGGAAGAGTTGGAAGGATTGGAACTAAACCTGGAAAAGAGTGAATTCTTCCTGGACGACGTAAAGTACCTCGGTTTTGTACTAAACAGAGACGGTTTGAAGAGGGATCCGAAAAAGGTCGCTCCCGTTCTCGATTTCCTACCCACCATCAACCTCAAACAGCTGCGGTGCTTTTTAGGGAATGTAGGGTGGTACTCGCGCTTTCTCCCAGATTTTTGGCGTGATCGCGTTCATTTGACCAAACTGTTAACAAAGAATACTCCGTGGGTGTGGGGTCCGGAGCAGCAGTATGCTTTCGAGTACCTCCGCGACTCTCTCACCCACACCCCCGTCTTGGCACTCCCAAATTTTGACGTCCCCTTCACGATTCAGATGGATGCGAGCGACTTTGTGATCGGGGCGGTAATCACCCAAGAAATAGCCGGTAATGAGCACCCGATTAGTTTTGCTAGCCGCGTGCTCACCAAGGCTGAACGAAGGTATACCGTCACGGAGAATGAGTGCCTTCCCGTCCTCTGGGCCGTGAAGAAGTATCGGCCCTATGTCGAAGGGACCCACTTTCGAGTGATTACAGATCATAGTAGTCTGCAGTGGCTCAGAAATTTGCGTGACCCGACCGGGAGATTGGCGCGGTGGGCCCTAGCCATGCAGACCTATGACATGAAAATAGAGCATCCAAAAGGCACCCTCAACGTGGTGCCTGACGCCCTCTCGAGGATGTACAAGAATGCCGATACACCTTTTTGCGCCCTGGGAGATACCGCGGACCCGTGGTACACCCAGAAGATGGAAAATATCTTGGGTTCCGACTTCCCCCAGCAAGCGTCAAAACCAGTTCATAGTGGTTTTCCAAGACATGTTTACTAAATACGTAGAATTATGGCCGCCTTCGATAGTCTAATTATCAATCGATGGGGTTGTCCGAGGTATTTTTTGTCAGATAATGCGAAGCAATGTGATAACTCATACGTACAGTCCCATGTGAAGCAGTTAGGTATAACCCCCGCTCGTACTCCCCCCTACCACGCCCAAGCGAGCCCAGTCGAGAGGGTGAACAGAACCCTCAAAACGATGATGTGCACCTTCGTTTCACACGATCATTGCGACTGGGACGCGCACCTAGAGGAACTTACGTTCGCCCTGAATACGGCTGTCCAGTCGTCCACCAAAATGACCCCTGCGTTTCTGAATTATGGCCGCAACCCAGTAGCTATTAGAAATTTGCGTACCGACCTTCCCCCTCCTACACTCACACTACCTAAGGACCCTGAGTTCTGGCGTGATCGGATGAGAGGCTACCTCTCATTCACGACTGGGTACATCGTAACCTTGAGCGCGCCGCTACGCGCCAAGCCGAGTACTGAAATCGCTCCCATCCTGAGGTAGAGTATAAGGTGGGTGATTTAGTGCTACGGCGTATACGAGTCCTGTCGTCGGGAGTTCAAAATTTTTCCGCCAAACTTGCGCCTAAATTTAGAGGCCCTCATCGTATAGTCCGAGTAATATCCCCCGTCGTTTTCGAACTTAACGACCAGGATAGTCGTCGGAACCCAAGAGCGCATATTAAGGTCTTGAAGCCCTATAGCGCCCCCGATGCCGGGGATAGTTCGAGAAGCGAACTAACCGCTTCATCTCCGACACCCGAAAACCCTTCGGGTTCCCAGTCGAAAATTATGATTCGGAACTCGTTGGGAGTGGGGCCACTGCCGCGTCGTCCCGGCCGACCACAGAAACAGCCCCGACAGGGCACCTAATGTCCGAACGAGGTTACCAGCATGCCACGTCGCAGCGAGGCACCCCGAGCGATAAGGTCAGCGGAGACGGCCGAACCGACTTCAACCCGTAGGCGCCCTGGTCGCCCAGGCAAGGCGTCAACGCCGCATGTCCCCTTTCGCCGGCGAACTCATCCGGAAGACGTCCCTTTATTGTTGAGAGACCTCCCCCCCCCCTTTTTTTTGCAGAGGTCGATTTATTTGAAATAGGTTTATTATTTTATTAATTATTTATTTATTGTGTTAATAGGTTACATGGTCTTGGTAAAAGAATAAGAGGTTGTCCCAATGCTTTAAGTAGCCCCAACCAATGTAGGGTGTTTCTCTCTGTGACAGATACCATCAGGACAATATGGCCAAGACGGCGAAGAAGATGAGGACGAAGACCCGCTGGGCAAGAGTGTCCTGCCAAGTCACCCTCATCCGGCCCGGGAGAGCCCCCGCTCACCGCCGCCGACACCAGCATCACCAGCGGTCAGCGCTCTGCCCCCGCAGGTCAAGACCGGGCAGATCCAGTTCGCCCAACCAACCACGGACAACCCGGTCACCCCGTGCCACACCGGCCTGCGACCCCTGCAGCTGGGTGCGGCGCAGGACGAGCCGGAAGATCCGCCGGGGCGACCACGACTACGGCCCCAAGGCGGCCACCGTCCCCAGAGGCGGATCCACCACTTCCGGCGGATATGGAAGACGGCGGAGACGGTGCCGCGCCTTGACCCACCGACGGCCGCAAAGGACGGGCAACCGGGGGGAAGTCTCCTCGTTCGCCCCCCCCCCCTCCCTTCTCTCCCAGTCGCCGGTCCCGGTTGAGGACTTCTGCGCCTTGGTCTGGGAAGAGGAGCGGAGGGGTCGGCGTGGGCAATTCCTGATGAGACCCCCCGAGATGCCGAACCCGCAACCGTGGGCCCCCCCGGCGGAGCTAGAATTTGTTTGGGCCCACCCGGCTCAGCCACGCCCCCTCTTCCCCCTCCAATACGTGAGGGCCGAGCCCCCCCCCCCCCCCCTCCTTACCACCACAGACCCGCCCGACAATCGCGGCGGGTCCAGTATGCTAAAAACCCCGCAGGGTCGACGCGCACCGCCCCCCCCCCCCCCCCTCACCACGGGGTCAGCCAGCCTTCCAGTTGGTGATCAACATCGCTCCCGACCGGGCGTTACTGGTACGCGTGGTATCCGTCCCCGCCGAAAAGGCCGCCGCAGTGACGCTACCGCCCCCCCCCCCCCCCCCCCCCCTCATGGCACCGCTAGTTTCAGTAGCGGCCCTCGGGGGACGTACCTTGGCCCGGGCCCGCTACGGGTCATCCCCGCCGAGCGCCGCTGCTGGAATTGTGGCCAGCGAGGCCACCCGGCAGATCGCTGTTCCCAGCGATTACTGGTAGGAGGGGGGACGTTAGTCCCATAAGCCGGATGTACCAGGTCCGGTAGCGGGTAATGGAGCCTCCTCCTCCCGGTATCAATGACGTGCCGGTGTCGTGTGCGTGAACTGCTGTCCCTTGCGATGATGTTGGCCTTTGCGAAGCATTGTCACCATCTGCTATGCACATGTCGAGACATTTCGCGATTAAGTTTACGTCGAATCACCTGTACTGAATCGGTTTTATATTGCGTTTACCTACAGGAACTATAGTCTCTCGCTTGGCAACTTAATGGCTTCGATGAGACTATTGCCTGTATAAGGTTATATTTTTTTTTTTTTTGGTTGGCCCTTTGCGTTACGCTGCTGTCCCGATCGTGCAGAGAAATCGCGTATAACTCATCTCATAGTGTGCATACCTCCTCCCATGCCTCCTCACAATCATTCGGTTAAGTTCATATTACAGGAAAAGGCACAGTAAGAAAGTCCGTTCAGTCTGCGCTAGATAATGCATTTAACGTCGATTACGCTAAAGTCGTAACCTCTATTTAGAATTTAAGTTTGGTCCGCGACAATTCGCGCAAGCTATCAAGGAATCTCGAGCCACGTTAACCGGTCTGTTTGTTGAGCTAAAAGTGGGTTTAGGCATACCCCCTAATAAACTCTTTGTTTTGATTATCACAATATGCGCTTATGTAATGTAAGAATCCCGTTAATTCGCGGAAATTATTGAGTTTAATCCGAATCGCGCTAAGTCACGCAGGTTATCTAGTTGAAATCTATTCGCGCTAAGCCGCGCAAATTATTCAGTTCCATGTGATTGTCGCTAAATCGCACAATCGCCTGTTTCATTTAGTCTGGCACTGAATCGCGTATTCGCTAAGATTACTTTTGATCCTGCTTGAAGTCGCGCAGTCACATAGTTTGTTTTTGTTTGCCGCTAATTCGCGCCCACAATGTGTTTCAGTGGCCCTTTGTTAAGCCACGTACTTAACTAGTATGTTTACGTCGCGATAAAGCTGTAGTTCATTTAAGGAACTAAGTTCCACTAAATAGTACCCTCCTTTAGAGGTACTGGTCGCCCCGTTGCGTTCAGTTGGCCCAAATACCGAATAAACCTACATACCCCCCCCCCCCTGCGGCAATGATCTATCGCGTTCGGGTATCACATTGTAAGTTTCATTAATTGTACTTCTTAACTGTGATGATTCTCTTTTCTTTTGTCATCCGGATTCTCTCTCTTCTACTCTCTCTCTCTCTCTCTCTCTCTCTCTCTCTCTCTCTCTCTCTCTCTGTCTCTCTGTCTCTCTCTCTCTCTCTCTCTCTCTCTCTCTCTCTCTCTATATATATATATATATATATATATATATATATATATATATATATATATATATATATCTCCATCTATCTCGCTCTCTCTCACATCGGCGACATCGAGCGCACCGCCGCGCGCGAGAAGAAGTCAGCATCGTACCGTCTCCCGAGAGTACAGTACGCTTGGAACCTGCGAAAGAGTGCACCCGGTCATCACGTCGCGTAGTCTAAGTTTTTGTACCCCACTCGTGATCGATTTTTAATGGCGATTTTTGACCTCTACGACCCCCTTTCGCCGGAAACCTGGGGTAATGATATTGTTCTTCCTCTTTTTTTTATGTTTTCTGAATATTCCCGTCAAGTGGTGACTGGGACAATTTTTCGAGGGAAAAGTTAGATATGTTTTAAAATCGCTCAGGTCTCGTATTAGATTTTGAATAGCAATTTTGAACCCCTATTACTGCCTTCCGCCGGGTAGCTGGGGTATTGGTTGTTTTTTTTTTCACTTTTCATATGTCTTGTCAATTTTTAATCACTTTAATCGAAAGCATCAAAAGCATTGCGAGTCAGTCAGCTGCCGATATATTGGCAGCTGTACATTATCCGAATTAAGATATCTTGCAAGATCTTTAGCTCTGGAGGATTCTGCAAGTTTGGCAATTTAACGCGGGCCAGCGGCAGCCCAGTACTCGGGGTAAAGCTGCCCCTCAAGGCAGCAGCCTCAGTATCGTCCAAGAGTGAAAGGAGTTGCGAGAGCCAATTTCGGGGCTCTTCCGGAGATTCGCTAGCCAGCTCACTCAGACGGATAAGAAGAATTTTGGGCAGCCTGGAGTCGGGCTGTCTGAGGGTCTTTATTATCCATTTTATCGACCGGTTCAGTATTTCTACCGCGATCGGAGGGATACCTAGTTCTAAACGTATCAGATATGCCGGGGTGTTTCTCGGCAAATGGAAAAGTCTTTTAAAAAAATCAATTTGCACCGACTCCAGCCTGTCCAAGTATCGGAGTGCCCAAAACGGGGCCGCATACAATAATACCGAAATAACCATCGCTTTATATAGCTTCCAGTAAGCGTCCCATCAAGCATCCATTTTCGCTGAGTTTATTATTGCTAGGGTCGCAGCTAATGCCACCCGAGTTCGGGAAACGGCATCCTCAGTAGGCTGAAGGCCTGACGCTGAGGAGGAGAAGACTATACCCAGGAACCTATAGGAGCTTGTGACCTCGATTGGAGTATTATTATCGAAAACTTATCCAGAGGGCCGGCCCTTCTAAAACAAACAACCTTAGTTTTCTCGGCGTTTACAGTGAGCTTGTTAATCTCACAGTAATCAGCTAGAATCCCAAGCTTAAGGCGAAGATATGAGGGAGAAAAAGCCAGAATGGCGAGGTCATCAGCATAGAGGAGCATTAGCAGATCCGTAGATCTGGTAATGTCCACCCCGCGAGCGTTATTACTGCGGAAAAATGAAATTATATCCGAAATGTATAAAATAAATAGTAACGGGCTCAGAATTTCGCCTTGCAGAACTCCCACTGTTACCCTAAAACGTGACATTTCTCCGTTTACATTGTTGTGCAACACTGACGCGGAGCGGTAGAGTGCGTTAAGAACCCTGACGAATTTAGCTCTAACACCTAGTCCAAGCAGCTTTCGCCAAAGCAGTGCATGCGGGACCGAGTCGAAGGCTCTCTTAAAGTCTACGAATAGGCTGAATAGTTTCGCATTTTGGCGCCTCAAAACGACCTGCGCGGAAGCGAGGAGGCAGAAGATATTATCCTCCGTCCCCCTCCCCTCACTAAAGCCGGATTGTTCTTCCGGTAAAATGCCACGTTGCGATGCCCACTTGGACAGGCGTGTACATAAAATATGTGACAGAATTTTCGCCAGGGCATTAGTGATCGCAATTAGACGATAATTCCAAGGCTCACCTCGATCGCCCTTCTTGAATAACGTTTTAATTACTGAATCAGCCCAACCTGACGGGAAGGACTCCGTTGAAAAGATTCTGTTGAAGAGCGAAAGGAGGAGAGAAAACCAATGATCGTCCAAGAGCTTAAAGATTTCGGCGGGTATTTTGTCCGGACCAATGGCCTTTCCTACCTTCAAAACGTTCAAACTGTCCCTCAGCTCCGAGGTCGAGATAGGAGAGTCCAGCGCGGG
This sequence comes from Trichopria drosophilae, assembly GCA_030407085.1. NCBI lineage: Eukaryota > Metazoa > Arthropoda > Insecta > Hymenoptera > Diapriidae > Trichopria > Trichopria drosophilae. The sequence goes on along the minus strand of CM059582.1, from coordinate 65,168,437 downwards.
GTCAGAAGTGCCAAAATACAATTCTGTCGGCGTTTCGTATTGGGGAAAGATTTCGCGAAAATACTCATTTCATACCTCGTCAGACACATGGTGACGTAACGTCGGTTTCGTACGAAATTGACGAATTGCCGACCAAAAATCTGCTGAGTTATGGGCTTCTGCGAATTTGTCCGCGATAGTGGAGTCATATGCGCGTTTTTTAGCCGATAATAAGTTGGAATAGGACGAGCGACTTGCCCTAAACTCACCCGTGGCGGCCGCGCTGTACCCATCCATCCTCATTTGTCTTAGCGCTCGCGTAAGAGTCTTCTTTGCGGAGAGACAAACCTTGTCGAACAACGGCTTTTTAAAAACTATGGGCGGAATATTGTGACGAATAACGTGATCTTTCAGAAAGCCAGAAACGAACGCCGAGTCACGGATTGCCTCTATAAACTGACTGTATTGTACATCGAGTGCAACATACTCCGGAGGAACAGCGTTTTGAGACGTTTCCGACAGGCACGATTGAAATGACGCATATACACTGTTTGCCCCGTCCGAGGGCTTTTGAAAACGAGTCACACGTTGACATATTGAGTCGTGTGCTGGAGAGTGCCCGGTAGAATTGTCCTCGGAAAGATAAAGAGAAACTGACACAGGGAGATGGTGCGAGCCGTATAGATCATCGCCGATCGAAAGGTCGTGTATATAGTGAATATGAGCAGTCGATACCCAGACAAGGTCAACGACACTAAAACCCCTCTGTCCAAGAAAAGTGTAGTGGGCCGGAAAGTCACTTGACGTTCGGCCATTTAGTAAGGCTAAATTGTTATTTGACATGAATTCGGACAAGAGGGATCCGCGCCGGTTGAGCGTCTCGTCATGAGGACGCCTACGGACTCGCACAGAGGATTCATCGAAAAGTTGACCTACATCGCTCAAAGAGTCCGAAGGACCCACTCGGCAGTTAAAATCGCCACCTAGGATGAAAATGCATTCTGGGAACCGATCATACAGTGAGTCAAGGGTCGGTTGTAAGGAGGAGAGCAATTGATTTACATCGGAAGGCGGAGGGAAATAAAAGGAACCAACAATTAAATTAAGTGGATGCGTATTTAGTTTATAAAAAAGCCAATGAGGGGACGAGTTTAAAAAGGTGGAACTATGACAAGGGTTAATTAAAGACAGAAGACCTCCGCTACAGCGGCCAAGGCTGCTGGAGCGTAAGGCTGGAGAGCTAATCACTGAATGATCGGTAGTCAGATCCTCCGTACGAATTTCAAGATCTCTCCAGGTTTCCGAAAAATTAATAATTTTAAACGCGGAATAAAAACTGTTCTTTTTAATGTTAAAAAAACCGTGCGCGTTCCAGAAGACTAATTTTAAAATATTACGAACAGTAAGCGGCTTAAAACTAACAGGCGATACAAAATCCGAAGACGACGACGTCGACACGTTGACAGTAGACAGTGGACGGGGACAAGTTAAAAACCCGACTCCTCGGGAGCTACAGAAGGTTCAGAGTCGATGGCAGCAGTTCTAGCGAAGGATCTGAGGATCGCCTGGCCGGTAGTGGGATTCGATCGCGTCACAGAGAATGGGCGGACAGAGGAGGAATTTCTCCCCATTGCCGGCACAGGGCAAGGGATGTTAAATTCTTGGTCCGCATCCGACCATTGCATCCAAACATTGTTTGTGGCAATGGCATCTCCCCTCGCTTTAAAGGTTGCACCACTAGCAGCAGCCGCGCGGCGAGCCACTCTTATTCTAAATGCTTTGAGACGTTCCCGGTCGGTGTAGTCCGGATTAATGAAGATATTCGTACCCTGGAGTGACGTTTTCTTAGTTGTCAAGATTGAGTACTTGTCATCTTCCAACATGAGCTCAACCAGGTAGGCCGGCGGATTAATCCGGATCTGTCTAGCTGCATTCACCGAAGCCTCAAGAGGGAACTTACTGGCCAGGAATTGCGAAATTTCCTTCCTTAAGGGACCTGGACCAGGGGCGAAACCAGTAATAATTATATTTTTCCTCTTCAATTGTTTCTCCTGCGCTTCGAGTTTGACCACGAGTGAATTGATTGTCGAATCTTGCGCCTCTATTTTGTCCTCTAATGCTCCTATTCGTGACGCCAGATCGGTGTTAATTTGATCCACCGTCGACTTTACTGCGGCTATTTGCTGAGATTGCTGTTGCAAAGCAGCAAGCAGATTTTGTTGGAGGGACTCAAGAGTTAGAGGAAGATTGGTCGAGGTCGACATTGCTATTTCCGGTGAGCTAGGGTCTGGGTTAGAATGTTGAGAAGGAGACCGTTTTCTTTGCCTAGTGGGCTGTTGCAGTATCTTCCGCGTCGGAGAAACCGTCACGCTTTCGTTTCGCGAGACCGAAACCGAAGTTCTCCAATGTGCTGCAGCTGTTCGTGCGACGCGCTTCCCACCTAGTCGCTGTGGAGGGGCGACCCGCGAAAACAGCCGGGCGCAAGATTGTCGACGAGCGTTCCACCTCTCTATCACTGGAAGAGACCGGCGGCGGGGCCGGTGCTTGCAAATCGTTGCGGGGCGGAGAGGGTGCTGACATGAGTTGCACGCGTCCGGGAGCTTCCGTCCTCTGGTGGTAACGTAGCAAAGCGCGGCGAATGGACAAGCACTGGCGGGCTGTCACTGGGCATGCGCGGCGCAAAGACGGTGAGTGGCGGAGAATGTACTATGCGTGAGCGTCACGTACATGTGGTGGGCCGCACACAAGTATGGAACAAACTCACCCATATGCGCGACACAGCCAAGAAGACACGGGGCCTTGCGTATATTCGGAGTCTAATGACAGCTGCCACAATTTCGATGAGTAGTACCAGGTTACATGTCAGCTGCCATCCAGATCCCAATGTCCTCCACCTCCAATAGTAGTGAAAAAAAAATAAATAAAGTGCCTGACCCAGGAAAAGTCCACGTTGAAAAGAATGGCACGTCCGGAGGTTTAAATCGAAGTCGCCGGTTCGCTGATTGGGTCTTCGTGTCGAAGTTCAGGCGCGTGACGTCACCATGAGACAGTAACACGAGGATGCCTTGTAACCGTCACTACGACTAAATGCAGCTATGCGTTACCTCGTAAGAATCCGGGATGCTGACTCGGATATTCATTAGCTCACATCGAACATCATCCGAGTCGCTCCGGATGGACGAACTAGAGAGAAAAACTCCCAAAAAGACGAGTTTTAGGTACAAAATTTCACATATAAAGCAGAGCGATATGTCACACGTCTGCTCTACTTACCGCCTTAACCGGAAGTCCCTATCTCTTGATATTATACTTTTAAAACATGTAATTTACGAAAGCATGCCCATCTTATGAAATAAAATATAACATCAAAATGGAAAAAAGTAAATTTTCATAAAAATGAATTATTTTTACATACCATTTTTATTAAAATGTACGTTTCGATTTTTCGAAAAAAAAACAATGCATGTGTGTTTGTATTCATAATAACCATTGAAAGTAAATTTTTAAAATTGACGTGCCTTGTAACAAAAAAAAATGGCAGGGCTTTAAAAATCGTTACTCTGTGCGCCCCCCATTTCGAAAACTCTTACTTTTGAATGGCACGTTATTACTACAATTTGAAACCCCATAAAATGCATTGCTCTTTTTTGTTTCCTATATTTTCAAGTGTATGTCACTATTTTCAAGTGATTATACTTGTACCGACCTGAAATAAAGACAGAACAAAAAATAATTAGTTTTTCCATAATTACTATCACGCATATTTTAATTATTATAAGGCTAATAGATATGTTATATTGTCATTCTACGTTATGTGGATAAGACTGACAAAACAAGTATAACCAAAAAAAGACGAAAACAGTTAACGAATTAAACGAAGAATGCTATTATTTGCGCTATTTACTTATATTGTTATGTATTAAAATTTTGTTATATTAACTAATTAAACGAAGAATACTATTTTTGTTACATATTCCTTTATATTATTACGAATTAGATTAGTAGTTAATAATGAATAAGTAATTAATTTGAAAACTGTGTACATTTTAATAAATATATTAGGGAGGTTTTCCTACGTATATTTCCGGAATGGAGTATGAGAGAGAGAGATATAGAGTGAAATAGCATGTCGAGCCGTGAACGTGTTTCACGGACATAAAAACCTCGAAAAGCGATTTTTGCACGGATAAACAATTGTGCAGCATCGTAGTTATTTTTTTGTGTGCAACATTTTCATTTCATTTTTTTTTGTCTAAACTTTGTCATTGAATCAGTAAAATCGATTAAGAATTATGGAATAGATTCTATAAGGACTTATTCAGAAACTGCACAAAAAACATCACTTTTGAATAAAATTCTGAATATTGCCTAAAAAAAAATTAATTTAGTATCGCGGAATTCCTCATCTACACATTAGTTCGTTTGGGTTATAAAAAAGACTTTTGACACAAGGCAAAAGAATGTTAACTTTAACCAACATGGATCCTAAGGGGAGGAAATTGAATTCTCGCGCAGCTATAAACGAAGACTCCACTTACTTTTGCCGATCGATATCTTAGGTATTTCATTGAGTACGTGACAGAATTTCGGGGATTTTGAAGGTTCAGACCTAGCATGGTAATACGATGATAGAGGTAACCCGGAGCCTCCGAAGCGAGGACTCTGCAAACCATACTGGTTATAACAGGAGAAATATGATCGTTTTAATTAAAACTTAAATTAATTTATTTTAATTTATTTAATTTAATATAATTTAATTTAAAATTGACGCACTCCACACACCAAAATTTTGCACTGCCAGAACTTAAACCATTAGCTCTCACTGAGAAATGGCCCATATAAGCAAATGCAAAAAAGCCAGTGCGAGAGAACTACGCTTAAAACAAAGCTTAAGCTTTACTTTCTCTGCTCAGCTGTAACCTCAAATACCGCACTCTGTTTGACTGAAATCCAGTCACACAAAATAATCCGCCGAATACCCCTCGACTTTCAAAATTAATCGCAATATTTCTGATAATTTTGAAGGTCTCGGGCGATTACAACTGAAAATGCACGTTTAGATTTTGGTCACGCAGAGTTTCGTCATCAGCAACATTACCACGCGTGAGCCGATGAGGAAGAAAATCGTGATAAGAGGGGAGAGGAGCGCGACATGGTACGCAGGTTTTCGGGCGGACTAGCGTCCTTTTTGTACCACGTTATTTACTATGATTTATTATTTTTTGACTCAATTACCGTTTTTATTTCTTCCACGAATGTTAACAATACCTCGATTATTATTCAGTTTATTTCAGTCTTTCTCACACCTTTGATCCACACTTTTTCTTTAGCCGGTTGGAAGCTTTTCATTAGCTTCGACTTGGCTTTGTCACAGTCCCAGCAGTCTTTATGAAATTTTGCGATGGGGGATCCAAGCGCACGTTTGACAATCGCTCCGAACATATATCATAACCCCAATTTATAAATAAACATTAAAGGCCAATCGACTAATAAAACAAATTTTTTTAAATTGTTCTTAGAGCATTCTGAATACTCGCACGTCGAGAATGTTGGCTGCAAGGTAGTCTTTGAATTAGTATTAAGGTAAGTTGTCGAGCTAGATATCAAATGGAGATAACAAAAACTGCTAGTTCCGACGGCTATTTTAATACATTTTTCCACCACTACCTGGGTCCCACCGTTTGAAAATGCTTACAGTTATGCAATTGGTAAATTACCATTTCCATTTTCTCCCGGGTCGAAAACGACCCATGAGGTGGAACTAAGGATTAACAACACTTCCCAGAATTTAGTTTAGTTAGTTTTCGTTATTAATTATATTGTTGATGAGAGAAAACATTAAAACGTACAAAAGTAATTTTTTAAACAATTAATTTTGCACATGTCAATGACTCAAATTTTCCTCCTATGGCCTGTGGAAAAATGTTAAAAAATAAATGGATTTTAACGAATGACGGCTTATACTTTTGAGAAAATAATTTTCTACAATTTCACCTAACGATTTTTTCACATTTCTGAAGCTAATGTCCCATATTTCTATTTATTTAAAAAAAACTATTACTTATCACATTTTCTAAATAATTCTAGGAATTAGCTAAAATATTTGGAAAAATTCCGTCGGTGAAGTTGTAGTGAATACTTTTATCGAAGCAATAAGTCAGTATGCGTTAAAATCCATTTTTTTCCACAGGCGATAGGAAGAAAAGTTGAGTCATTAACAGAAGTTGTGTAACAAATAATTTTTGTACTTTTTAATTTTTCTTCAAAAACAATGTTTCCTTTCTTCTATAATATCATTCATAACGAAAACTAAATTATTACAAGTATTATTATATATTTTCTCCCACATATGATATCTAGGTCGACAATTACCTTAAAATAACCTAATACTACATCATTTTTTAAATGTGAACTATTTAATATTTTAGATTAAAGAAAAAGATGAAGAAATAAATAATTTACATGCACAACTCGAAAGGGCTAATAAAAAAATAGAGAATTTTAAGAAAAAGTTGAGTGAGGAAAAAGAGAAGCCTGTTACTAAATCCGAGCTGGAAAAAGAATTAAACAAATTCAGCAGAAGAACTATAATTAAAGGGATAAATGAAAGTTTTTCAAACCATGATCAAGGAGGTGAAAAAGTTGATACTGCTGATTTTAAAATGCCCGACAAAACGGCTTCGTGGCTCAAGCGGTTAACGCACTGGACTACGAAGTCGTAGGTCGTGAGTTCGATCCCCGTCTGGTGAACAATTTTTCGATTTCGTTTCCAATCAGTAGCTCGCTGTTGGTAAGACGAGCCACGTTGTTTGTGTTTACGTTTTGAAAGTATTGTTTATCTGGCGGAAATCGACTCATGACCGCCGCTGTACTTGGTGTAGGTTTCTGCAGTCCTACATTTCATACACAATGTGAAGTAAGGCGCCATCTTTCTAAGTCGATCTGCAGCTCTCGCAAAATCATAGTAAATAATACGGCAAAAAGAATTGAGTAAAAAGGGCGATTCCGCCCGTTAATTAATTAATAAAAAAAAAATAAATAAAAAAAAAAAAAAAAAAAAAAAAAAAAAAAAAAAAAAAAAAAAAAATGACAAGGTAACCACATGTTGCACTTCAATTAGGGGAGATCGTGGTTCCATGGTAAAGAAGTATAATTTACTTAAAAGTTAGAAATCGAAAAATTTTGTTCTGCACGAAGTTAACAACCTAGGTTTACGGGTATAGAATCGTTAGTCAAGTATATTTTATATAATGCATTAAGATAGTGCACCAAGATTCGGACAGATTTACCATCCATTTTACTAACGAATTATGTAGTGCAAGTGTATAAAAAAATTGGTGACGGTATATGTGTCGCGTTCGGCGCGACAGCTGACATCGACACCGAGCTGTAATTATCTCGTGGTTTCGCTTTGCAGCGACCAATTCTGCATATAAATGAACAAATACGATATGCACCTGTCCCAAAATTCCATCTACATCAAATTGTAGACCAAAACATAAAGTTAATTCGACGCAAATCCCCCATTTCGAAAAATTATACAGAGATTTTAAAAAGGATTGCAAGTTCCCAACTTCTCGAATGCGACCAAGAAACCATCACTCAAAAATGACGAAGAATCACTGGCGCAAAATTAATGGCAATTCCCCAAATGTCTTGCCAAACAACCCCATTTGCCAACGTAAGCATGCAATCATGCGAAAACAAACAAATCGAAGATGATGAAGATATCATATGTGATGAGAAGTCCATTTAATCCGAAGGTATAAATAAAGAGCAATATAAATATTAAAATTCGACCAAATCAAACGCACCAATCCTCTCCGTAGAGACGCAGAGAATCGAACAATGCACAACCGCAGCCGACACCTCAAGCACAGCGAACAATGAAACGTCCAATTATTTTTTTTAAACGTACACCAACTATGTTTTTTGTTAGATTATGAATTTATTAGCCATGGGTTTAAAACCCCTATGGCAATTTTACATAAAATTTACAACAACTGATTGGTAGTTTGATATATTCTTACATATGTATATTGACGCGTAAGCACTCACACATATTCACATTTCAGTGTGGGTCTATGAATTCACTTGTTCTGTCGACAAAAGGTATTGATAAATTCTTTGATTAAATATTTACGAAGAACAAGCAGCCTTAACATTAGGAGGTAAAGAATCCAATAGATAAATGCTAGATACTCTGAATGAGTTTTTGTAGGAGTCTGTACGAAAATGAGGTATGATAAATCTTGATGCGGATATGAGGCGATTTGATCGACAAACTTCATCTGAAATTAATGGGAAAAGGTCGGTGAGATATGCTGGTCGTGATAACGTGAATAACGAATATAATTGACAAAAATGAAAGTATTTTCTTCGTGATTTCACGAATAGCCATTTTGACTTGATTCGGTATGGTGTAATATGCTCATCGCGTCGAACATTATAAATAAATCTTAAACAAGAATTTAATATGTTTGTTAGTTTTGCATTTAAATACCCATCCACTGCAAAGGCATCATTGTACACTAGGGTGGTTCAAAAATCAATTTGAAATTTATTTTTTCTCTCTTCGATCGAATTCTTGATTCGGTATGGTGTAATATGCTCATCGCGTCGAACATTATAAATAAATCTTAAACAAGAATTTAATATGTTTGTTAGTTTTGCATTTAAATACCCATCCACTGCAAAGGCATCATTGTACACTAGGGTGGTTCAAAAATCAATTTGAAATTTATTTTTTCTCTCTTCGATCGAATTCTTGTAGAATATTCAAAAAAAATGAACACGTATTTTTGCGTTTTTTGTTTAAATGCTATTAACTGGACGCGCGCGGAGCTTGAAATTTGTATGTTCAAAGGAAAAATGCGATTTTTTCAATTTATTCGCGATAATTCGTTCTGATACTCAAATTAACACACTTGTTTCAAAATTCGCGGAAGTACCTTTTTTCGAAAGTCTTCAGGACACAAAAACCCCTGGTTAACCCCCCTCCCCAAAAAAAAGTTTATACATGAATTTTGAATAAAAAACGGTTCACAAAAAATCAACAAAACCATCAAATTTTTTCATTTTTGCTTCGTAACTTTCACAAACATTTTTTAAAAATTCTATGTCATGTACTTTTAAATTTCCTATGATTTTACGATTAAAATAAGGTGTAATTGAATAGAAAATGATTAGTTTTGCTGAGTTACATGACATTCCGAAAAAAACGAAGGAATACGATACCGATTAGCACACTAACCGCATATTTTTTATGGCGAGATATATCGAATATTGTTTAACCGAGATAGAGTACTTTCAATATGAATGTCATTTTTAACAGAAAGCAGATGAAGCAAAAACATTTTCTATTTTTTTTTCGATATATCTCGCCATAAAAAATATGCGGTTAGTGTGCTAATCGGTATCGTATTCCTTCGTTTTTTTCGTATCGAATGACACGCAAACGACCATCAGGAAAACAATTTTTCGAACATTCAAACTATCAACCTCTGAACTTTCGACGTCTTGGTTAGAATAAAATTTGGAGTCGAAAATTGTATTCGAGAAACTTGGAAACATCAGTAGTAAAGACATTAAACCCGCCATTTTGCGTTTTTTTAATTTTCAACGTGACTTTCATTTTAAAAACTAAAAAATGAGTCCGATTACAAACACCGGTTAAGTAATTTTTTAAATAAATTACGGAATGAATATCGCTCAAGAAATAATAAATTATTCGCGACTCCAGATTTCACGTCATCTAAGACGTCCAAAGTTCAGTGTTTGATAATTCGCATAAAATTGTTCTCCTGCCGATCGTTTGAAGGTCATTCGTTGTGAAACAAGGCAAGGAAAACAATGCTCAATAGCACACTAATCGCACATTTTTTGCCGGCAAGATATAGCGAAAAATAGAAAATGTTTTTCCTTTATCTGATTTATGTTAAAAATGACGTTGATATTGAATGTAATGTAACTCAGCAAAAATTAATTATTTTCTATTCAATAACACCTTATTTTAATCGTAAAATCATAAGAAATTTAAAAGTACGTGACATAGAATTTGAAAAAAATTTTTGTGAAAGTTACGAAGCAAAAATGAAGAAATTTGATGGTTTTGTTGATTTTTTTGTCAACAGTTTTTTATTCAAAATTCATGTATAAAATTTTTATTGGAGGTTTAACCAAGGTTTTTTGTGTCCGGAAACTTTCGAAAAAAGGTACTTCTGCGAATTTTGAAACAAGTGTGTCAATTTGAGTATCAGAACGAATTATCGCGAATAAATTGAAAAAATCGCATTTTTCCTTTGAAAACAGCATTTAAAAAAAAAAACGTAAAATACGTATTCATTTTTTTGCACATTTTACAAGAATTCGATCGAAGGGAGAAAAAATAAATTTGTCCAATGGAAAATTGCATTTGGATTACATGGCAAAATCGCGTGTTTCAACGGAAATCATTTTTATAATACATGAAAATGTGGATACTGTTTTATTTGCTGTTGTTTGTTTAGAAGCAGATGTTGACGATTGTGATTGCATAATATCAGAGTAGTAGTAATACTGTCACCATGGAGAGACGTAAACAAACGTGACTCATCCTCCATTTCTACTCATTAGGGATGATTATGTATGTATGTATAATCTTTATTAAACTCTGGATTGTGATCCTTGAGTTAATTTTGGCCTTTACAGAAATACAGCTGTATACATATAATAAATAATATAACGACGAACGCGCAAAAACGATAACTTACAATAAGATAGTAACTATCGCGTATTCACGTCCCTCCATGGTGACATATATACAAACTCTCTCTCTCACTCTCTCCCTCTCTTTCCCCCTCTCTCTATCTCCCTCTCCCTCTTTCTCCCTCTCCCTCTTTCTCCCCTCTCTCTCTCTCCATCCCTCTCTCTCCCCCTCTCTCTCCTTCTCTGTAATTTGGTGAGTACGAGTACAGACGTCTCCAATTTTGCTCCGTACTTTTAACAAATTTCTTACCGACTTTCTGCTCTCCCGAGTGAGAACTTTTTTCAGGGGGTGTACCAAACTGTGGACCAACGCTTAGGCATAATTTTTAACCGGTGATTCATCTCGGTAGTCCACGGTGTACCTTTTCTGAAAAACATTTAAGAAATTCACTGCTTTTCATCGCGCACGTGTCAACGGTGATTATATCAGCTACTGCGCAGGCCCTTACATAGTAGTGCCACCTTATCAACAGCTTGCAGTAACCAAGTATTTGTCTTCTGTCATCTACTGCTATTACACTGAATATGCTACAGGTATGCGCCACTAATGCCGAGGCATAAAGCTGAGAAAAAATCTGCGGACAAAACTAATAATGATCTCGCGGTTTGTGCGAAATGTCATAAATCTGTAATTGATTACGTCAATTGCGATATTTGCAATAATGCATTTCATCCGTCGTGCGCGCGTCAATATATTAAAAACAAACCGCAGTCAGTGTGTTCCTTGTCGTATTTAATCGTTCCGTCTCCGTCTTCATCGGCTAGTACTGCCACGTGCGATCTGTCCCCTCTCGCGACTTGCACGCCTCCCGCTCCCCTGAGCGCCTTGCCTATCGTTCGCCCGGTATTAACTCCGTCTCGACTGCATTTGACTACCTCGGGCAGTACTCAACTACTATCCGTCTCGCCGACATCTGTCATAGTACCTAATATGGAACAACAACTTGCGCGGCTTATTGAAGCGGTTACGGCGCTTCAATATGACATGACTGTAGTGAGAAATAATACAGATGCCATGAGACAAGAATTGTCTTCTTTAGCAGCTACTGTCCACGCGAATACCGTAACAGGCGAGGTGCTCAAGCAGGAGATACAATATTTAAAAAATACATGTGCCCTTGCGAAACCAACCGCGGAAATCATTATAAATGGCATCCCAAATAAATGCGCTCTGCCACACAATGACATCGCCTTTCGAGTTTTAACTCATTTAAAGCTACAGAGTTTATTCGGCGATATTCTGAGCATTAATAAAATAGATTTTAAACGTCCAGTAGCAAATCAAACATCTCCATCGCAATACTTTACTATTAAAGTTTTATTTAAATCCGTAGAAATACGCAATTTTATCATTGATGCGAAACGCAAGCTCGGCGCAATAACAGTCGCTCAATTGTTCCCTGAATTGTATGATGATAATGTAGCCCCTACGAAACCCGTCTATGTAAACGAATTTCTACCGTCCTCGACATACGCACTATATAAAAAAGCGAAAATTACGGCTAAAAATGTTGGCTATAAGCGTGTTTGGGCGCGTAACGGTAATATTTTCGTGCGTAAAGATGCAGGTATCGATGAGCTGCTGATTGCTACTGAGCAGGATCTTAATAAGATTGCCTGACTACCATCGATAAATGTACCTGCTCAACCAATAAGTGTTTCTGCGTCTGTGTTATCGTCATCAGTAAAAGTATCTTGTGTTAATATAAATTCTCTTCGCGCCCATCTTCACGATATCGAACAAGAGCTGTCAGATTGCACCACTGACATATTTGCGATTACTGAAACGTGGCTTACTCCGGACATAGATTTATCGTGTGTTTTTGTTAACAATTACAACTTCGTCCGTAACGACCGTGCGCTTCGTGCTGATGGGCAAGCACGTTACATACATGGTGGAGGTGTTGCATGCTACCTACACAAATCTCTTTCTTATTCGATTATAGAGTACTCAATAAACACCGAAATAAATACGCCGGAATATCTTTTTCTCGATGTCAAATCATCATCGCATAATCTTTTGTTAATTATTATGTATCGTCGTCCAGCGGGACAAATGTTCTCCGAATTTCTCCTTAAACTTAATTTGTATATGTCAACATTTAAAAATATAATTATTGCGGGCGATCTAAATTGTAATCTCTTAGTAAATAATTTTGAATCTAACTACTTACGAAATATCATAAGCGATTATGCATTTCACTCTGTACCCTTTGGTCCTACGCACTTTTCTGGTGAGTCCTCCTCACAACTAGATGTAATTATCACCGATTCCGATACTAAAGTTAAGAACTACCGTAAATCTCCCTCGCCATTTGCTACCGGCCATTGCTTAATTTCTATTTATTACCAATTTTATCATCTTAATAAAGTGCCTTAAACGATATCTTACCGAAATTTCTCCAATTGTGATTTTACTTCTCTATCAAATGATCTCTCAACCAGACTTCGCCGCCAATTTCCTGACCAGCAAATCTTGGATTACAACACTAACTCATTGGCATTTCCTAGCGAACTTGAGACTTCTCTATCGTCATTCTACGATTGCGTCAACGATGTCCTTAACATACATGCGCCAACATGTACCAAGCGTATTACACGTCGTTCGATTCCATGGATTACGCCTAACTTACGCTCTAGAATTAGGGAACGTGACAAGCTATTTACACGCGCTAAGCGAATGCGAGATCCACAATTGTTAGAACAATATAACAATTTGCGTAGAGAAATTAAGAATGCTATTAAAGCAGCTAAAAATCGCTACTTGAATGACCAAGTTCTTCACCATTCAACTCCAAACAAACTCTGGTCGTGTTTGCGGAGGTTAGGTCTTGCGAATGAAACATCTCAATCAGCTCTTCGCCACTTTTTACCAGCCATTCTAAATCAGCACTATGCAGTCATAGCTTCGGCTCATCCACCATGTGACCTAGTAGCACTTGACTCTATTGTATCAATGTTCCTACCCACCACTCATCCCTCATTCTCATTTTCAGCCATCAGCCAAGCAGAAGTACTCAGTAGCCTAAATTCAATTTTAACTAAATCCCGTGGGCTAAGTCCAGATCATCTTCCTCTCGCTCATCTAAAGCAACAGTTCACTATCATTGCACCGTATTTGACATCATTTTATAATCTCTCTCTCTCTACTGGTATTTTTCCATCCATCTGGAAATCAGTATATATCATTCCATTAAAGAAAGTTCAGAACCCATCTAACCCCTCAGATACCCGTCTAATAGCAAATCCATCACATCTATCTAAAATCATTGATTCCGTCGCCACACAGCAAATTGTTAGCTTTCTCGAGGATAATAGACTGCTACATCCAAAACAATGTGGGTTCCGGAAATACCACAGTACGCAAACTGCACTACTTCACCTTCTCGATGACATCCGTTTGGCAATCGACAGAGGCTACGTTACCATCCTGGTGCTGTTCGACTTCTCGAAAGCCTTTGACTCACTGAGTCATTCAATAATTCTGACCTGCTTGCGTAACATTGGGTTCGAGGAGTCGGCGCTCCGATGGGTACACTCGTTTCAGTCCGGACGTTCCCAAGCGATAATTGGACTAGACGGCTACTCCTCGCAGCGTGAACATACAACGTCAGGTGTTCCACAGGGTACTAGCTTGGGCCCTATACTTTTTATTATTGTTATAAATACATTGTTCTCCCGACTCCAGTACTGTCGTGATTCCACCATCATATTTGCTGATGACACACAGTTCTATCTGTCAACTCCAATAAGTCGCCTTCATGAAGCTATACGTCAAATCAATAGTGATATTGACGAACTGGTCCAATGGTCTCATGACTACGGGCTCAAGCTTAACGCTCGTAAAACCCAAGCTATTATCATTGGATCACCCCAAAACATCGCATCTTTAAAAAGCATATCCATACCGCCAATCGTTGTAGGAACAGACGTAATACCTTACTCCGACGAAGTGAAAGACCTAGGCGTAATAATAGCGTCTGATCTCTCATGGAATCGGCAGGTCAACGCTATCTCATCTAGAGTTCACAACATCCTCTATAGGCTTAAATTTCGTGGCTCCTTCCTACCACCATCTATTAAGCTCTCATTAGTTAACGCATTACTTATACCTCACCTGGACTATGCTACACTTGTTATCGCGGATCTATCTGGCTATCTGAGTACTAAACTCCAGCGTCTTCAAAATCATGCTCTGAGGTATATCTACCGTCTACGCCGTGAAGATAGGCTCAAGCCTTACCGAAAGAAAGCTAACTGGCTCTCCATTCCATCTAGAAGACAATACTTTCTTGGTAATCTCACTTATCAAATAATCACTTCTTCTCAACCAACATATCTTGCATCCAGATTCATCCCCATAGATGACTCTTTGCGTCGATCGTCACGTTTGCAATCATCTCATTTCATGCTCCCTATTCCTCGCACTAACATCTTCGCACGATCATTTTGGATCACTGCCATTCAGTTCTGGAACTCATTGTCGCAGCATTTGCAAGACATACCGACCCCAGCATCATTTCGTGCGCAACTCTTCGCGACTTTATTTAGAGCTGATTCTAATTGATATGGGTGAACTTGATTATCTATTATTATTTTGTCGTATAATATTATTTGTAAGATTTATTATTTAAGTTTAGGATATACACGATAAGTTACTGCTAAAATGTACCCGTACTGCTACTTGCAGAGATAGTTTATTAAGTAATTTTCTGTATCTGACAGTCCTGACCGAAAAATGTAACGGCAGGACTAATTGAAATTTGCCCACGGCCCTAGGCGGCCAGGGCAATAATAAATTGTCTTCAATCAATCAATCTCTCACACTCACACCCACACACACACAAAATATAAAAATAAAAATGAGGCTTTTACGGTTAATTATCGCCTCCTGTGGGGGGGGGGGGGGGGGTGGTTAAGGAATATTTTTGATATATAAAGCGGATTGCTTACCATGTCCGATGATCGATGTCGCTTCCCGAGTACTTCAGACTGCTACTATAATTCTGGGTTGACTTCCGATTTGTGTTCGATGTCGTTCCTTACGAGAACTCGTTGACCATCAGTCCGATGACGTCGGGTCGAGTCGCGATTGTCGGAACTTAGTCGGGGTCTATCCGATACCACTTCTGGAAGAACACACACTATCCAAATTTTGTCGGGGTCTATCCGACGCCGCTGCTGAAGGAGAACTGACTGTTTTTCTCGAGAGAGATCATCTTCTTTTTTATCTCTTTATGTATTGGTGTGTTGATATTGTCCCACGTGGAAATTGTAGCAGTTGAATCGATGACGAAATACTCGCTGGTATTTTGGGAGTGGGCGTGGATGTGAAGTTCATAGTTTAGAATGTGGTAAGGTGCACGTGAGAATTGGATTCTTTCTGATGAGTCCGACGCGGATACCAATGAAAAAACAGATGTTTACTTTGTCTGATAATAAGAAGCACTTTGTGGAAATTTTAGAAACTGGGAAAGATCGGTGTCGAAATGTTCGGTGACGTGGCCCTAAGAGTTATGGACAAACGCCTTGTTGTTCTCGTTTTGAATAATCAAATCAAACATAAGAGATTGGTGAAATTGAAAAATAAAAACGTGTTTGTGCGTCATGCGTTAAGTGCTAGCTAATAAAGAATGTTCATTGATGCTGGTTTACAATATGCGCAATCTGCAATTACGACAATTCGAAAATAACTAATCTAAATCAGTTACGTAACACCCCCCCCCCTCCCCCCTCTTAGTTAAATGTTGGTCCTCCAACTTTAGTAGAAGAAGTAGATAGTTTGCGAATATTGTTCATTAATGCTTTCTATATATCTATGGCCCTAATACATTTTATCTAAAACGCATGAAGATTCGCATTGTTACAATCGCTATGACTTGGTCCATTATTGCGACGTTACATACACCTGCATTTTGTATTCCAATATGTTGGTAGTTATGAACTTTTTTGGTACAATGTTATTGTAAGTAGTATACATTCGCATTCGAGGGTATTACATTTTGGCGTTGAGTTACATTGAGTTTTATCTTGTTCACAAATCTGTTAAATTGTAGAATGATACAGTATGTGTTTACATAATAATATTACATATTTGCGGTAATAATATATTTCGAGTACAATTTGTCGCGATATGTGAACGGTATTGTTTCTTAATTTCATTAATAACAGTAGCAAATAAACAGTGTATATGTTAATTTCGATTCATAACGTTTAGTAATTTGATAACAATTTATTTCAATGTATAAAAGTTTTAAGTTCCAGCGATGTATTGATGGTACTGATATATTCGATCACATAAAGTTATAGGGTACTTTGATCATTCTTTTCGCATCTGTTGATAAGTTGTGAGAAAAATATATATATTTTCGTATATTTCCGTCTAAAAATGTTTGTGAATGATGGATTTTGGTTAGTATAATTGTTAGTTTTAGGAAAGTTATTACTGTTTACTGCAGTTGTTTTTATTAAAAGAATATTTTTATTATTTTGTTGGCAATTGCAATATCGTAATATTCAATGAGGTTCAAATGAAACGAATACCAAAATATTAATCTTTGCTACGTCAGTGATACCTCGCTCTCCACCAAATCGTGGCAAGCCTAACTTAACGGCGAGTATTTCTATCACTTTGAATTTGAAATTACATTGATCTTAATTAGCATATATTATTTCGCACTCCACCAATTTGTGGCAAGCCTAACTTAACGGCGAGATAACATTAATTCTAACAGTTTTCACTGATCCCATTTTGTTTCTTAACTCTCGCACTCCACCAATTTGTGGCAAGCCTAACTTAAACGCGAGGTTAGTTCTTTTTCTGAGATTCAATTTATTTTCTTTTATTTGATTCATTGTAATCATTTAAAATTAACATTTTCGTATTTGTCACATTTGTCCTCATTTTGTGTCGATTACTTTGATCATGCAGTAATGCAATTCGCAATTCTTTTTGTTATTTTTATTTTCACTGGAGAAGTTCGTGCATTATTATATTTTACTTTATTGTCTATCCTTACTGTTTCATTTTAATTCTATTGCTAATCGTGAAGATTAGTATTCATTAGTTTTGTTAATTGTTTGTAATGTATACATGCTGGATGAATAATATTGTTTCATTTGATATTACTTTTAGCTTGTTGGATTTATGAGAAAACTTAATAGTGTCTAGGAAACAGAATAGAATTGAATAATTATTAATAAAAAAAAAGTTGTTTTAAGCGTTATTCCAGCCTCTTGAAAATGGTTGTTAGGAATGAAAAGAAAATTATTAAAGAGATATAAAGTTCGAGAAGAGAAAATAATTTTTTATTTTTATCTTGCTCCGTGTGTGAATGTTGGTCCTGAAAAAAGAAATATTCATATACATATATGCATGTTTCCACATTTCTCTGATTAGATAACGGGATTACACATGTATATTTGTATATGCAAAGGTGCATTATTATTTATATTATATGTTTTAACGTAAGTGATAGTGCTTCATATAAAATAGACTTAAGATAATCATGATGTGGTTTGTTCAATTTTGTCAAAAGATTTGTAACATATTTCGTCTATCTAAAAATTTTATTTTAAGGTTTGAATTCATATTCATATCTAAAACGTATCGGAAAATCTGAATAATATTTTTTTTAATAAGATTTTTAAATTTATTTTTCATTATATGAATGATTAAATTATAGTTTCAATTTCATTTATAATATTTTTAATTATTTCCGACCCTTTTTCATTTTGACGATTCTAAATGTAATAATTATTTACTTTGCTTGTGAGTTCGATTTCGTTGGTTTCTGATAACTTGTTCAACTATTATCAGTAATAATAATTTCAATTTCGTTTCTTTTTGTTTTGCAGTCACTTTCATGTGCTTTTAATGATAATATGTGAATTTGTTTTTACTTATGGATTATGTCATGTAATGTTTACTTATAATCATTTTATGCTTAATGTAATTTCTGAATATTATTTTTAGCAAAAATATAGAAAAATTAATACAAATTAAAAAGCTAAGAGATATTTCTGAATAAATTTGCCTATGTCATATGGAAATCGTTGAAATCCTTTTCTTCCTAATTGATAACTTATGTTTGAAATATTCTGAATTGACTTGTGGAATGTAGAATTTGTACTCTTGGCATTGTCCTTGACATGACATTTACCGGATTTATTTAAAACAAATTTAATATTCATTATTTTATAGTAAATCTCGTATTCGTTACATGACTCATTGTTTCTTTCGACATTTGATGTGAGATATGTATTTATACTTTGAGTGTTTCCATTTTCAGCAGGTTCGAAATCTTTGCCATTGCCATTTGTGATTTGAAAAATGGTATTAGATCGAGAGGACTTATTTATCAAGTCTTGATCTCTTTTTGTTTTAATTAATATTGGTGATGGAGAGGAGTTATCTTTGAAGTCTTGATCCCTTTTTGTTTTCTTCAATATTGGTGATCGAGAGGACTTATCTATCAAGTCTTGATCCCTTTTTATTTTATTTAATCTTGGTGATCGAGAGGACTTATCTTTCAAGTCTTGATCCCTTTTTGTTTTCTTCAATATTGGTGATCGAGAGGACTTATCTATCAAGTCTTGATCAGAATTATATTCATTATTCTCATCATTATTATTTTGGTTATTTTCATTATTTTCATTATTTGTATTTTCGTTATTTTCATTATTTTCATTATTTTTATTATATTCATTGTTTTTATTATATTCATTGTTTTTATTATTTTCATTATTTTCATTAGTTTCATTATTTTCATTATTTTCATTATTTTTATTATATTCATTGTTTTCACTATTTTCATTATTCTCATTTTCATTGTTTTCATTGTTTTCATTATTTTCATTATTTTCATTATTCTCATTATTTTCATTATGCTCATTTTCATTGTTTTTATTATTTTCAATATTTTCATTGTTTTTATTATTTTCATTATTTTCATTATATTCATTGTTTCTATTATTTTCATTATTTTCATTATTTTCTTTATTTTCAGTATTTTCATTATTCTCATTTTCATTGTTTTTATTATTTTAAATATTTTCATCGTTTTCATTATTTTCATTGTTTTCATTTTTTTCATTATTTTTATTATATTCATTGTTTTTATTATTTTCATTATTTTCATTATATTCATTGTTTCTATTATTTTCATTATTTTCATTATTTTCAGTATTTTCTTTATTTTTGTTAGTTTTAATATTTTCATAATTCTCATTATATTCATTATTTTGATTATTTTGATTATATTTATTATTCTTATTATGTACGTTGTTTTTATTATTTTCATTATTTTCATTGTTTTCATTATTTTCATTATTTTGGTTAGTTTTAATATTTTCGGTATTTTCCTTATTTTGGTTAGTTTTAATATTTTCATAATTCTCATTATTTTGAATATTTTGATTATTTTGATTAATTTGAATATATTTATTATTTTTATTATGTACGTTGTTTTTATTATTTTCATTAATTTCATTATTTTCATTTTCATTGTTTTCATTATTTTCATTACTTTCATTGTTTTCACTATTTTCATGGCATTCATTGTATTCGTTATATGCTTCATGTTCACTGTCCTTGATGGTTTCATACTCGTTTTGAGATCTTGATTCTTATTTTCGTAAACTTGTCTCTTGCTACGATATAGGTAAAAATGTTGATAATCGTAGGGAGATTCTTTTTCACAGAATATTCTTTGTTGTTCTTGATTTTCATGGTTATCTTCATAGTTTCAAGGTACAGCATTGTAATTTTGGGATTTCCATTTTTGGGAAGGTTTAATTTTCTTCATTGCTGCTTGAAGGTTTTCATAGTTTTCAGTTTTATAATCTTTGTTGGTTTTCTTTTTAATTTCATGACTGATGTCGGTGTAGTGTTTGGCTAAATAAGTGTTGTCGATTATATTCGCACATTCAGAATCATGAATGATTTCATTCCCAATTTCATAATAGTTGGTTTTATTTTCTATTTCATCATCGTTCGCAGTGTGGTGTCTATCTTCGTAATTTATATTAATTTTGTGCGTCGTTTTATTATCATTGTCGATGTAGCTCTCAGTATTATAATTGTCGTTGGGCATGTTCATGGTTTCATGGTCGTCATCGGTTATACTCTCTATTTCATGATCATTACGGTCTTCATTACCTGATTCACAGTCATGTTCTTTTTCTAGCTTGTTTTGGCTGTTAAATTCTTGTAATATTTCTGAGACTATCTCATCTCTAAATTTCTTGCATTGTTGCCAGTTATGTCCTATATTTGTGCAATGTGTACAATAAATTCTTTTTCGGTTTGATTTATATTGGGTGTAATTTTGTTGAACAGTTTGTGAATTTTTGTCCGTTTTGGTTTTGTAATCATTACTAGTATCGTTCTCAATTATGGTATATTCATTATCAGTATCATTCTCGAATTCATCATCGTCGTCAGTATTGTTTTCGGTTACGAATTCATTGCCTGTATCGTTTTTGCTTTCATAATTTTTGTCAGTTTTATTTTTACGATTGTTTTTGGTTTCGTTTTTAGTATTATAATACTGGTTCGTTTTATTTTCCTCTGCATAATTCTGTACATATTTAGGATTTTTATGTTCAGTTTGTTCCAAATTTCCGTCTGTGATTTTCCCGTTTTCCCGTCTTGATAGCTTTATACTGTTAAATTCGTGTACTACTTCGGAGATTATTTCTTCCTTAAATTTGTTACATTCTCGCCAGATATGTCCTATACGTTTGCAATGCGTACATTTGATTCTTATTTGTCTTGATCTATTTTGTATATAACTTTGTTGATGAAATTCTGCACATTGAAATTGAATTCGATTATTTTGACGATTGTTAGGTTGGTCGTATTTGAAACTATCCTGATAATTTCGCGACTTTAAGTTAAACTGTTGAATTTTTTTTCTGTTTTGCGGTTGGTTTTCTTCGTAGTTCCATGATACTGCTTGCAAATTTTTGAAATTCGATGTTCGGAAATTATGCGTATGGCGTTGATCTTGTTGATAGTTCCAAGGTTCCAATTTTTTGTAATTGTGTGTTTTTTTATTTCGAACTTGAAAATATTCATAATTTTGTGGTTGACATTCATTATAGTTCCAAGGTACTGCGTAAAAATTTTGCGTTTGCATGGTTTGAAATTTGTGCATTTTCTTATTTCGGAGTGTCGGAGCTTAGTAATTTTGTTTCAAATTCTTTCAATTCAGGATATAGAAATACATTTCGTTGATTGCTTTTATAACTTGGTATTTATTAAGTATAGTTGTAGGCAACTTACGCATTTGAATAACTATTTATTTGTTTTGTTACGGATTTTTCTACGCACTTTGATGTTATTTATTAATGATTTTCTTTACTTTTCTTATGAATAATTAATTCTGTTTTACTGCTAATATACTGTGTATATAACTATGTTTTATTTCTGACAAACTCACACAAATTTTTGTAATAATTCGTATAGATCCTCCGTAATGACTTTTTTGTTGTTTATTGTTGATACATTTTATTAAAAGATTATTACCATCGAAATTTATTACTTTTACAATGGCTTTAAAATAACGTGTTTTTGTTAAAATGTGTTTAAATATTGTCGAAAATTCTGAAAATTATTAATAATATAAGGAGAATTCGTTGATGATTTATTAAAATTATATTCTATTTATTTACTTATTGCTTTTTTTGTTTGCAAACTGTTTTCTGAAAAGAATTTGTAACCAAAAATTGTTTAGGAAGAAATTATGTTTACGAAAAAGACTACTTATAAATACAAAATGGTTTATAGTTTAAAAAAATCTATTTTAAAAGTAGTATTCAAATAAAAGATAGTATGTAATAATATGCACAAAAAAAAAAATAGTGTTTAATAATTGTTTTGAGCTAATAATAACTTTTTAAAACCTATTTATAAATTCATAATTGCTGGAAATTAGTAAGATTCGCAAAAAATAACCTTGAACGTGATTAACGATACAATTTAAAAAAAAATAAATTAATTTTTTTTAGACCTTCAAAGTTTTTTTTTGTAATAAAAATTCGTTTAACAAATGTTGTAAGTTTATAAAAGATGTTTGAACATAAAAATTTGTCAGGAGCGAAAATAAAGAATATGTTAAAAATCGTCTGTAATTTAAATATAAGCTGTAAGTGAAAATGAACGGATTATATAATATAAACAAAATATTGTTTATAGCTTAACATAAAATAAGGTTAATTTTAAGGTTAATATGTATTTAATTTTACAAATGTTACTTTACATTCAAAAAAATTGCTTAGAGTCACAAGGAAATTGCCTAAAAAATGTTCCAAATTGGAAAAATTTAAATAATTAATAAATTTGTCTCCCCTTTTTTTGTTTCAATAAAATTGATAAAAAAGATATCGAAAGTGTAATACAATTGTAATACTAATTCAAAAAGAAGTATTTTTTTCGGAAAAATATTATTGTTGGTTTTTTGTCAAAAGATATCTGATATAATTCTGTTTTCTTTTTGATTCATAAATAAAATAACCAGTAATGTTTTAAATCTGAATAAAAATTATTAATAATGTATTGAGCTTTTTCTTAATATCAAAACAAAAATGTTGTTAAAAATGTTGCTAAAATGTCAAAAATATTAAAATTCTTGTAAGTATTGAATATTTTTTTAATATATTCGTCAAAGAGTATGGAAAGGTTTTAACGGAATGTTAAAAATTTGTATACTATATTAGAAATTGATTAAATTTTTCTATTTATATTGATTATATTATGATTTTTTTCCTAAATTGAAAAATAAATGTTTTTAAGTGCCTGAAAATAAAGGATGAATAATACACAACAGGTAGTTATTGCTAAGCCACTGTGAAGTCGAACACCGAAGTAAAGGAAAAATTGGAATATCTGAGGAAGTAAAAAACATGAATAAATATTATAATATTTATATTAGAATTGAACTATTAGTATTAATGTTCATATGGTTGCTACTATTTTGATTTACTATAAGTTTCTGAAAACTTACTATTTTCCATTACTTTTATTTAAAAAGATAAAAAATATTGTTGTTTTTTAAACTTGCTAGTCCATTATTCTTTCTTTATAATAGTGCGTCACCACTTGGTATGGCCGCGAAGGGAGTGTTTTTACAAAAATTATTAATATATTTTTGTTGAAATTGTCTAGTCCTTCTTTTGCATTGACAGTTTTCCCACAAGCACCGCTGCCACCACTTGGTATGGCAGCGAAGGAAGTGTTTTTGCAAAAATTATTATTATTTTTTTTATATATTTTTTTTGTTGAAATAGTCTAGACCTTTATTTGTTCCTTTGCATTAACAGTTTTCCCACGAGCACCGCTGTCACCACTTGGTATGGCAGCGAAGGAAGTGTTTTTGCAAAAATTATTATTATTTTTTTTATATATTTTTTTTGTTGAAATAGTCTAGACCTTTATTTGTTCCTTTGCATTAACAGTTTTCCCACGAGCACCGCTGTCACCACTTGGTATGGCAGCGAAGGAAGTGTTTTTGCAAAAATTATTATTATTTTTTTTATATATTTTTTTTGTTGAAATAGTCTAGACCTTTATTTGTTCCTTTGCATTAACAGTTTTCCCATGAGCACTGCTGTCACCACTTGTTATGGCCGGTGGGGAAGCGTTTTGCAATGAAATGTTTGCAAATACCTTCACCTCAACACAACCACGAAAAGACGGAATCGACTGGAAGAGTCGATTCTGAGTTCGAAATTTTGTGGGGGCTACTATTCTATTATTATTTTGTCGTATAATATTATTTGTAAGATTTATTATTTAAGTTTAGGATATACACGATAAGTTACTGCTAAAATGTACCCGTACTGCTACTTGCAGAGATAGTTTATTAAGTAATTTTCTGTATCTGACAGTCCTGACCGAAAAATGTAACGGCAGGACTAATTGAAATTTGCCCACGGCCCTAGGCGGCCAGGGCAATAATAAATTGTCTTCAATCAATCAATCTCTCACACTCACACCCACACACACACACGCGCGCGCGCGTACTCTGTCGTGCGTACACGTGCACTTGTTTTGAAATTTAGCACATTCTTCAAAACCATACGTTAAGAAGTATGCTATAGACAATATGCTAAACTAATGAAAATCTACGTTTGAATAATTAAAACCGTTACGTTTTCATAATTGAAATACTTCATAATTGTCATTAAAATAAACGAAATTTATTCAAATCTATTTTTCTGACATATTCTCGACGATTCGTTTCTTTCAATATCTAATTATGAAAGTGTAGAAAATACTACTACACAAATTATAATTTAATCTGTCTAAAAATAAAAATATTGGATTTCGTTGTATCGATGAAATTGTTATGGCCGGTGGGGAAGCGTTTTGCAATGAAATGTTTGCAAATACCTTCACCTCAACACAACCACGAAAAGACGGAATCGACTGGAAGAGTCGATTCTGAGTTCGAAATTTTGTGGGGGCTGCTGCTAATATAAAAGAACAAGAATAAAGGTTGGATTTAAATAAAATTCAAACTCAAAGTAAACAATTTCATTTATTTAGAAAGATAAAAATAAAGGAATTAGGGATGCGATAATTTCGAGGATTCTCCGGTGTCCAACATCATTGTGTATTTTTCCTAGAATCAGAAAAAAATATTATATTATAATTTATGAGTATTATAAATTTGTAGTTTAGATAAGAATAACTATTTGTTTAAACAAAAACAATTTAAAGAATTACAAAACTTATTAAAATAAAAAGTAATATATCGATAAATGAAAATTAAAAGTTGAAATTTTACATTTACTTATAAATAAATTACATATTTGATTTTTAATTCGCGTTTTCAAGAAATTAAATATTCCCGAGTATTTAATGCATTAGATATTGTTAATAGTTAATAATCTGAGGAAAATACATATTGGGTTTTCTGGGTGTATATTACAAGCGAAAGAATAAAATAATAAAACATAATAATATTACTGGATTGAAACCTAACAGTCCCTATTGATGCTTGTGGCTCGATCGGCTCTTGGTTCAAAGAACGACGCCGAATCGAGTCACTAGTATCACTAATAACAAAAATATTTGCCCTAAGGTGTTGTTCCTTTTATTTAAAATAAAGAGAAAAAAAATTAAAAGGTAATCAACACATTCGACTGAATAAAAATAACAAAATATAAAAATAAAAATGAGGCTTTTACGGTTAATTATCGCCTCCTGTGGGGGGGGGGGGGATTAAGGAATATTAATTAAGGAAAGTTAATTAAGGAATATTTTTGATATATAAAGCGGATTGCTTACCATGTCCGATGATCGATGTCGCTTCCCGAGCACTTCAGACTGCTACTATAATTCTGGGTTGACTTCCGATTTGTGTTCGATGTCGTTCCTTACGAGAACTCGTTGACCATCAGTCCGATGACGTCGGGTCGAGTCGCGATTGTCGGAACTTAGTCGGGGTCTATCCGATACCACTTCTGGAAGAACACACACTATCCAAATTTTATCGGGGTCTATCCGACACCGCTGCTGAAGGAGAACTGACTGTTTTTCTCGAGAGAGATCATCTTCTTTTTTATCTCTTTATGTATTGGTGTGTAGATATTGTCCCACGTGGAAATTGTCGCAGTTGAATCGATGACGAAATACTCGCTGGCATTTTGGGAGTGGGCGTGGATGTGAAGGTTCATAGTTTAGAATGTGGTATGGTGCACGTGATAATTGGATTCTTTCTGATGAGTCCGACGCGGATACGAATGAAAAAACAGATGTTTACTTTGTGTGATAATAAGAAGCACTTCGTGGAAATTTTAGAAACTGGGAAAGATCGGTGTAGAAATGTTCGGTGACGTGGCCCTAAGAGTTATGGACAAACGCCTTGTTGTTCTCGTTTTGAATAATCAAATCAAACATAAGAGATTGGTGAAATTGAAAAATAAAAACGTGTTTGTGCGTCATGCGTTAAGTGCTAGCTAATAAAGAATGTTCATTGATGCTGGTTTACAATACGCGCAATCTGCAATTACGACAATTCGAAAATAACTAATCTAAATCAGTTATGTAGGACGTAACATAATGATACCTTTCGAGGATTTAATTTACGAGGTGACGAAATAAATAAACACTATTTATATATTTAAAATATTGATCTATTCATATTTTATATTATTTCACATACAGATTTAGATAACTTCACACTGAGGATATAATTCATTTAACTTATGAATTAACACTATATATTTTAAAATTTTTTCTATTAATATTTTCGTTTTAGAATGCAGTTTAATACAGGACTTATAATTCATTTAACTTATCAACTATAACATGTAAATGCACGGATATAAATTCATAAAAGACTGAAAGCGAACACGCCTTCGATAATTGTTTGGTTTCCGATATACAAGGCTCTATAACATCGTCCGTAAATTCTTTTGTTACGTTGCGAACCATATTAATTGTAAATATTTGTACCTGCGCATAGTAAGAAAACCGCACCTTGTCTTCGAGTCTGAGTACTTCTTGAGCAATAATGCTCACATCACTACCGATTATTGATAAATGACGTATTTTTTTTTTCAATGCACCTTGAAACGTCCACTAAACACTCGAATGTAACCTTTTTTAAAATTAAGCAGTGTCGAACGCGTTTCACAGACACACCGGTAACTGGCCGTTGATCATGTTCAAGCTCGATCGCTTTACCACCATGGATGTATGTAAATCGCACTGTCCAGTTATCCCCATAAATTTTTTGATCAATTTTAATCGGACTGTCATCAGTAAAGAAATCTTCGATTTCTATGAAACTCTGGACGAATGCATACCAAGTGTCCGGAGTAAACGGTATACCTATGAAATTTTTCCCAATTATACGAACTATCGGTATGTAATCAGGATCCATCAAATCTGAATACTCCAGGCCTACGATGATTTTCTTTGTGCAAGATTTATTCAGCCCATAAATGCTGCCAAAGATTTGAGGCGATCCTTTTCCACTTTCGCCAAACATTGATGACACTGAAGTTGAAGTAGTTATTTCTTTTTCCATTTTCAACCGATATTCGTTTAAAATACGTGACTAAATTCACTGCACAGTACTCGGTATAACTTGTAAGAGTGAATGATGAACTGAAGAATAAGTAGTGCCTTAAATTGTTTGAATCGGTCATGTAAGCAAAAACGTTACAATTATTTGCCAGCATTTTACAACATTTGCGGGGCATTCTCTGCAAAACGAACCACCCTGAAAATTTTTTGTTCCGATTTTTTCGGCTATCACATATATTGTTGTACAAATCAATCCGAAATTTTTGCTAGAATTTTAGATTTTTTAGTAACAGGTTGCCATACTGTAAGGGGTCAAATTTTCGTGCAGTAAATTTGTAAAAAATTTATATCTTCTAAACGGATCGATGGATTTTCACGATCCGACGCGCATTTTGTTCAGAATTTCGTGAAGAATAATATTAAAAATAACGTGATTAAGAAAAAATTAAATTTCGATAAAAAATATGCTTAATCATTTTTCATTCAAATTTTTGGGCCCTTGTCCCCTTTTCGATTTTTTTTCTTTTTATCACAAAATGTTCCTTATTTCATCGCCTTTGAACCCTACCAAGGGCATCTTGAAGCAGGGACAATTGTAGATGCTATAGGATATCACATGACGGAGCGCATCACGCAAATCGTGCTCCGGTCAATCGTATCTTCGAAAATAATTTATTTATATCGTATACAAAATTAATTGAACAAAAATATTTTCAAAGCTAATGTGTAGCCTTCATACAAAAGCTTGGTTTTTTAGTTTTGCAATTTAATGTGAATATGTATTTAGTTGACTTGAAACATTTAAATTTGTTCGTGCATCATCACGACTCTATTAATTTTATTAATAATTTAATTTCATCATTTGAATTAATAGAAAGTTTTATTATTTGAATCGATTGTATTGAAACAGTGCTGCTTGAAAATGGTGCATACATTAGTTATTCCTGTTGCCGCTAGTCGCGATCGTCATTTTCGCAGCCCTGTGTTTCGTGCCCGCTAGAGAAATGTTTTCAGTTTAGTACATAAGATAGCTTACCGTAACCATCAGTTATATTTGTCGAATGTTTTGCAAGTTTGGAAGTTGTTTCAATATATTACCGCTTTTAGAGTTGGCAGTTAATATTATCTTATTGGTTACGATATTGCCATAATCTGCTGAAATCTCGGATATTTAGAAGGAATTCTATGAAAGGACATGTCTTTTAAGAAGTGCTCAAATCCATTTGGCTTAAAAAAGCATACCAATCAAAGTGTTCGTTATGTTCCAGGACTAGTTTCCAACGTGGAAAATGTGCCAAAGAAAATTTATCTTTGCTTTAACTGTCGAAAGATGGTAGATGAAAAGGGTTGGTCGAAATTGTCTTCTCAATCAGAAAGTGAGTCCTCTGATACTGTTGATCCCACCGATGCCGACTACGAACCGTCTACTGACAAAACAGTAGTTGATCATATTGAAAATGCACTTTCTGATTTAGATCAAATTCTTAAAAAATTAAAAAACAAATTTGAAGATCTATTGACAAGCAAAACTCAGAAACATGAAATTTTAACGTTTATGCCTGATTCGTGGAGTGAAAGGAAAATTTCCAATCTATTCGGTTGCTCACGTTCTATGGTTCTATATGCAAGAAAAAAAGAAGAAAAAGAATCTAAGAGAGGTTTGCTGGATGAAACAAAAAAGATTGTCTTTGATTTTTATCAAAATGATACAAATAGTCGGCTTTTACCTGGAAAAAAAGATTATGTATCTATAAAGCAACCGAAAGGTGTAAGAACGCACGAACAGAAGCGCCGTATTCTATGCAATATTCGTTAGTTGTATGAATTTTTCAAAACAGAATATTCAGATTGTAAAATTGGATTTTCTAGTTTTGCACGATTACGCCCAAAATATTGTGTCCTTGTGGGTTCAAGCGGAACACATTCCGTATGTGTGTGCACATACCACGAAAATGTAACCTTAATGATAAATGGTGCTCATATACCTTCTTTAACGAGTAATACTTCATTGACAATAATGTCTTATAAAGACTGCTTAACTCATATGGTATGTGAAGCTCCAACAGTTGGTTGCCACTTGGGAGACTGTACATTATGTGAAAGTATTGATAATAGCATTAAAGAACATTTAAAACAACGTTTCGAAGATGAAAATATTGATTCAGTAGAATACCAACATTGGCAAAGTACGAACGGATCAACGTTAATAACAAGACATCAAGTTGTTGATGAATTTATTGACGAATTCTGCGCAAGAATGAAAGTATTAGTAAGTCACGATTTTATAGCAAGGCAACAGTCGACATACTTGTACAACAGAAAGAAGAAGAAGTACTAATTTTGTGCGATTTTGCAGAAAATTATGGATTTGTGGCCCAAAATGCTGCTCAGTCATTCCATTGGAATAACAACCAGGCCTCAATTCGTACTGTCGTATTTATGTAGAAAATCAAATTCTGAAACATCACAGTATGGCAATTCTTTCTGACGATCTCTTACTTAATACTGTATACGTTAAAGTAGCTGTATACGCATTTCAAAAAATTGCCATTGACCACTTGCGACAGCAAAATTTACCGACTGAAAGAACAATACATTTCACGGATGGGGCAGCACAACATTACAAAAATCGGTATAATTTTGCTAATATAGTGATGCATGAAACATATTTTGGTATTCAAGCTGAATGGCACTTTCATGAAACGGCTCACGGTAAAGGCCCGTATGATGGCGTGGGTGGGAACCTAAAACGACTGGCAGGTCGGGCTAGTCTACAACTTCCATCTTCTAAACAAATTTTGACTGCAGAAGCTCTATACAAGTGGGCGAAGAAAAATTTGCCAAATACATAGATATAGTTTTCTTCCAAGCAGGAGCATTCAGAATTGGAGATTTTCTTGACGGAAAGATTTTCTTTGGCGAAAACAATTCCCGGTACCCAGAAGTGACAAAATCGTCGACACACACAAGCTCGCACACACACCCACACACACACGCACGCACGCACGGACGCACGCGCGCACACACACACACACACACACACACACACACACACACACACACACACACACACACACACACACACACACACACACACACACACACACACACACACACACACACACACACGCACGCACGCACGTGAGAGGCAAGGGGATTACAAAACAAACAACCCGACGGGATCAGATTTTTATATTTCGGATCGCTATTATTATTTTTCGCGACTGGATTTCAGCCAATCAGAGCTCGATATTCAAAGGGTTCTATGGTCATTTGTTTAAAATTATACTGGAAATTCCACGGCAGCTCCTGGAAATTGCATTCGAAAATTGCATACTCGCTACTCATTTGTTAAAACTTCTAAATTCATATATTCGTATCTCCTCTCTGCTCAGCTGTAACCTCAAATACAGGTCACAAAAAATAATCCGTCGAATACCCCTCGTCCTTCAAAATTAATCGCAATATTTGCGATAATTTTGAAAGTCTCGGGATATTACAACTGATAATATGTGATGATTATGGGCTTTATGAACCAATAAGATGGAATTTTGCAACTAACATATTTCTCAAACTTTTTCGGCTGTTTCCCTTTAATGTCAGAAACTTGTTTTTGGAAAGAATCCTTCTTGCTCGTCTGGTGATTAAAATAAATTTTTCTAAAAATATTTTCCATCTTACAGACATGTAATTTTTTCGGCAATTTTTCGCAACGTTTCTAACGCGTCAGACAATTTTCTAACGTTAGAGGGGAAACAACCAAAAAAATCAATAACTGGTCACCATATAAATAGACCAATATTATCATAGATGCAAACCTATATGGATATACCTTGCTTAATATTTGCGTACAATTGTTTGACGTGGGGTAGACATAGAGGGTATTCCACATCAAATTGCCAACTTCTTCCGACCCAATTCTTACTTATAATTACACATGTACACACAGGCAGTAGAGGAGGTTTGAAGTCGGTAACTACTTTGGAACTGACGAGCCACGGGGTCCTCAACTCCGCTGATACAAGCACAAACACCCACACACGCACACGCATGCAAGCACGCGCACACACACACACACACACACACACGCACACACACACACGCACGCACGCACGTGAGAGGCAAGGGGATTACAAAACAAACAACCCGACGGGATCAGATTTTTATATTTCGGATCGCTATTATTATTTTTCGCGACTGGATTTCAGCCAATCAGAGCTCGATATTCAAAGGGTTCTATGGTCATTTGTTTAAAATTATACTGGAAATTCCACGGCAGCTCCTGGAAATTGCATTCGAAAATTGCATACTCGCTACTCATTTGTTAAAACTTCTAAATTCATATATTCGTATCTCCTCTCTGCTCAGCTGTAACCTCAAATACAGGTCAGAAAAAATAATCCGTCGAATACCCCTCGTCCTTCAAAATTAATCGCAATATTTGCGATAATTTTGAAAGTCTCGGGATATTACAACTGATAATATGTGATGATTATGGGCTTTATGAACCAATAAGATGGAATTTTGCAACTAACATATTTCTCAAACTTTTTCGGCTGTTTCCCTTTAATGTCAGAAACTTGTTTTTGGAAAGAATCCTTCTTGCTCGTCTGGTGATTAAAATAAATTTTTCTAAAAATATTTTCCATCTTACAGACATGTAATTTTTTCGGCAATTTTTCGCAACGTTTCTAACGCGTCAGACAATTTTCTAACGTTAGAGGGGAAACAACCAAAAAAATCAATAACTGGTCACCATATAAATAGACCAATATTATCATAGATGCAAACCTATATGGATATACCTTGCTTAATATTTGCGTACAATTGTTTGACGTGGGGTAGACATAGAGGGTATTCCACATCAAATTGCCAACTTCTTCCGACCCAATTCTTACTTATAATTACACATGTACACACAGGCAGTAGAGGAGGTTTGAAGTCGGTAACTACTTTGGAACTGACGAGCCACGGGGTCCTCAACTCCGCTGATACAAGCACAAACACCCACACACGCACACGCATGCAAGCACGCGCACACACACACACACACACACACACACACACACACACACACACACACACACACACACGTCGTCGATCCAGGGTGATGCCGAGAGCAGGAAACACACATTGTCTACATAGGAGGCAGGGGTATTACGTATCTTTAATGTGTACTACTAAGAAATCAGTTGAAGTAAGGTTATAGCAAGTTGAGCCTTATTAAATAATTCATCCGGTCAACTAAGGAAAGATATCAGTGATCAGTTTTGATGGTTGACATTTTTTTATAGAATCTCGTCTATAGGTTATAAATGGGACGTACTAATGGTCTGGGACACTCGGTTTAACAATTATGTATGAATCAACTAAATACATATTCACATTAAATTGTAAAACTAAAAAGCCAAGCCTCCTATTGTATGAAGGCTACACATAAACTTTGAAAATATTTTTATTCAATTAATTTTGTATACTATATAAATAAATTATTTTCAATATAAATACGTTCAAAGATTATGCAAAGTCAAATCAAAATGTTTTACGATGTAAAAAGTGTCTATTTCGAAGATACGATTGACCGGAGCACGATTTGCGTGATGCGCTCCGTCATGTGATATCCTGTAGCATCTACAATTGTCCCTGCTTCAAGATGACCTTGATAGGGTTCAAAGGTTATGAAATAAGGAACATTTTGTGATAAAAAGAAAAAAAATCGAAAAGGGGACAAGGGCCCAAAAATTTGAATGAAAAATGATTAAGCGTATTTTTTATCGAAATTTAATTTTTTCTTAATCATATTATTTTTAATATTATACTTCACGAAATTCTGAACAAACTGCGCTTCGGATCGTAAAAATCCATCGATCCGTTTAGAAGATATACATTTTTTAAAAATTTATTGCACGAAAATTTAACCCATTACAGTATGGCAACCTCAACAAATCTAAAACTCTAGCAAAAATTTCGGATCGATATCTACAACAATATACGTGATAGCCGAAAAAATCGGAACAAAAAATTTTCAGGGTGGCTCTTTTTGCAGAGAATGCCCCTTATACGATATTTACGATGTGTGCACTTTAAGTATCTTTATGTAAAATAATACTCATACCACATTCAGCAAAACAGTAGGTAAAAGTCAATCACGTGGCAATTATTTATTTATTTATTTATTTATAAACGGTCATTTCTGTCCTTAATAATTTACATGTATAAAATTGCGTACAATAATTAATACTATAAGAATAACATACATCTATCGTAAACATAAAAACATAAATCTATACTTAAGATTAAATAGCTATATTTAAAATCATACACACATATAAACAACATTATGAGTAAAAACAGACTATAATACCGCATAAAACATAACTACTATCATGAATAGAACCTTAGCCAATAAGCTGATGACAATCTCTTGAATGTATCATAAGAAGTACAATCACGAATGTCCGCAGTTAGAATGTTCCATGAACGCTTAAGTCTGGGAATAGAGGCATTGAACGCGTAATTAGTTCTACATATTGTTTCATAAATTAACCGCGGATTTCGGGTCGAATGTGATGTAATTCTATACTGAAAAAGTTGGGATAGATCTGTGCCTAGGGAAAGTTTTAAGATGCGAAAAACTATGGATACATCGTGATATGAGTGTAATGATTTGACCGTCGGGAAGTTAAATTTTACAACAACATCACTGTAGTTATGGTCAAAGCGCGACATAGGACGTCCTGATTTAAAGGCAAGATATCTAAGGGCTTTCCTTTGAATCCTTTCAAGAAGATTAATTTCTATAAGCTTATACGGAGACCAAATAGGTGCCGCATATATTAAATGAGGAAATACTAGCGTACGAATAAGATTAGCAATAGCCTCTGCATCTTTAAATTTCTTAGTTGCCCTTTGAACGAATCCTAACAGCCTAAGCGCCCTTGAACAAGATTGTATTATATGGTCCGTAAAATTTATGTCATAAAATATTTTGTATGCTAGTATTATACGATCCACGGCTATTATTCTATTATAGCGTACACTTTAAATGTTTTATTTGTAAATTAATTTTGAATGACACTTTTGTAATCATCTTAATCTGTTTGTCCCCTTACCGTTGAAGGGCCCATTTTTATCCAGGTCTGTAGAAAAATTATCGAGAAACGCCTCGAGACCAAAACCAGCACCCATATAACGCAAAAACATCACACAGAATTGTCCACAGACTTCCGAAGAGTTACTTTGGAGTTGTTGCGTACTCCACTGAAATTGTCGACAATTATTTTTCAAAGATTTTATATAAGCAGGTATGAAAGGTGGTAATCCATAACTGTCAAAATACCATGCATTGGTCAATATAGCGACGGGTATTTTTATGTGTGAAATACCGCCACAGTTTCTCCTTAAGAGTTCTTATAAAGTGCTCGACAATACTGGCTTTAATGTCCGGGTTACGAACAGATCTGTAGATTATGTTAGCAGACGTTACTAAATCCTGCATATCACGGCCGATAAACTCTTTTCCTTTATCACTCTGTAGGGATACAGGTTTTCTATTACCACTTCGGGCTAAAATATACTCAAAAACTTTTCTAACACTTTTGGATGTTTTGTCGATTATGGGTTCGACGCATGCATATTTACTTAGCGCATCTATAACTACTAGCAGGTAAGTATTGTTTTTATTATAAGACTTGATAGAACGTACATCCATTAAATCAGCCTCCCAGACGTCGTCAATATTTCGCACGTTATAAGAGCGTCGAGGAAATACGCGGCGTGTAGGACGATGTTGGTTATAAGCTTCTTGACCCTCTAGCCACTCAGATATTTGATTGTATTGATAATTTTTATTTGTCGTTTGATGTAGTTTGCGAGCTGAACTATACTATATACTATATACTATATACTATATACTATACATGCAGACGGATATGAGGGTTCATAATAGATCCCCTGAAGAATATCATTCATTTTCTTGTTTATCATTCTTTTGGGGGTTCTTATCAAAAGGTACTGTTTTACTATGTTTCTTCCTCGGCTGGCGTTTTAAACGTTTTCTAGATATGTTTTTATACGTGAAAATATTTTTTCAAAGATGATCTTACTAACCATACAACAAGCAGTTATAGCCGCTGCAGTTTTCTCATCTACTGAGGCAGAGTCTGCAAACATACGAGAAAACGCTGTTTTCGCCAACTTTGCATCAGCTTTGTGGCGATTTGTTATACCGTCAGAGTAAGCAATATCATGGATATGACACGCATCGTCCAATGGGTTTATACCCTTTTCTCCACGTTCTAATCTTTCTGGAAGATGGGTTCAGGACCACAAAATCTATAACCTGGTATATGTAATTCAAAAGGGATTAAAACGGTAACATTGTCTAGCATACTTTTTGTTAATGTTATCGGTGTTCCTTTGAAACTGACCGACTTTTTTCCTTTTCGTAGTCGAGCATCCAGTCGATGCCATGCTAAGATCTGCCTTGGCTGTGGTATTGACTTCTTACGTTTCTTTGTTCTCGTCGTTGTCGTCACTACTATGTAAATTACCCGCACCATCTGATGAAGAAGATGATACGGTGAATAACAATCTCTTAGGATTAAGTGTCCCTTCACGAGGTGCGCGTCTAACTGTACTACACGATGACTTATCATCAGTGGGATTAACGATCTCGTGCCAAACACGTTTATTACCAATAAACTCACACGGCACCGCTGCTACACGAAGTGCACTTGCAAACTGACGATGGCTGTAAGGCGGTGTCCTTTTTCTATCTCTCATAGCATCATTTAACATGTCGATAATGTTGGTACCATGGATAGTAGCTCCATCTATCACGATTTCACCACGACTATTCCACCGAAACATGCTCGTGGCACGTAAATTTTTGATCAGTTGTTGTGCTTTCGAACGAAATTTCTTGGGTACGGTTTCCACAAGATATTCTCCATTACTTGATAAATGTATTAAAGTCCCACTATCATCCTGTTGTACTTCTTCAACAGTTGTATCTTGCTTTTTATTCCACTCGTTAATATCATTTTGTTTCATTGAGTTACGTTCAAACCGTTTATCTTTATCGACAGAGTCTTTAAAATATAAATACCGTTGTAAAACTTGGCTATATCGATACCATTTTTCACGCTGATCATATGTTGGTGAGTTCAAAATTTCGCTCATATCGGTGTCAAGCCTAATAATTACCGTACCTGGTGTCTGAGAAGTTTTGTGTATTATGTTGTTCTTTTGTAGCTCACTAGCGAGCTCTTGAGTTATGCACAAAAATATTAAGCATAATTTATTCAATGCTGTTCACATGAAAATTCTTTTTTATAACCGTATTGGTAACTACGATCTAAACTTACAAATCTACGTTTATGATAAATTGGTTTACAAGATTTTTGCTCCTTTCGAGTCACTACCTCGTGGAATTTTGTCCGCCTTATTGATTGATTAGTTACAGTTATTTCGTCGACATTACCAATGATCATTTCGCGTATTGTCTCGAATTTTATTTTCTTACTATTCGCGTAATTTAAAGTAATACATTTAACCTTCTGAACATATTTTGCGCATTTGTTGGGTGAATAAATCTTATATGCGTAAAATTTTGAACCGCCTGATATAAATGACGAAATGCACGAACCTGGGGGTTCCTTTGCCAATTCATCCGTAAGCTCGCCCAACATGGACCCTATCGGTGGTTCATATTCGCCGCTGCCGTCCGTACTGACATAAATGACGGAATCTGTGTCATAATACAAAACACGCATTTGTAATTTCTCTAAATAACTGTATAATTTCAACTGGGCTTGTGCAGTGGTATAAGCAGCACCTACAACGCTTGCTGCAGGTGACGCAATTATGGCGTCATCTTTGTAGCACCAGTTTACATATAATTTTTCGTCTTTAACCGGCAGTAGTCCTTGCACAGTGATTTCCGGATTATGAAGTAATTCTGATAATTTTTGGGGATCTGAAATTACCTCACCGTTCGGCATGTTTTCTCGTTGTCCGAATTTTCCCCATAATGAATTGAGACATAATTAAGCCACTGAACTTAATCCTGCGTTGTAGCATATACGCTCTTTATCAAATATCATGTTTAACTGATGTAATTCAGATACATATGCATTTTTTTTCGGCTTCTGTTACAGATTGTGGCGGATAACCAGATGCTAATATTTTTTGCGTGAAAAATTCATCGATATACTCTGCGAAAAGACCGCTTTGTTGAGTATGTGGTTCATACTGAGTGGTTTCATATTCCCAAATTTCGTATATTTTTAGAACAGTCTATCCTAATTCAACGGCTTTCACAATTTCATCTGAAACCCATGTACCTGTCAACATACGATCATCTGTATTTTCATGAGGACAATCATGTTGGAACAGCTGTTCGGCACATGTACGACATAATGGACAATAACATCAGTTTTCCGTGCATTTTTACCGGTAACACGGGGTAGTATAAATCTTGCGATGGTAGAATATTGCACATAACTAGGCCATCCACTTTACGTACATCGTTATTATTACCAACAACTTTTTTACATTCTTCGGGACTAATATATAATTTCGGATGGCCAACGGGATATTTCCCTACTTTACATAAGTATGGATATAACGAGCAGACATCAACGTATTTTATTTTCTCACCATCTTTACAATCATAGATCTTAACAGTATTGCCAGTTCTATCCCCGAAAAAATCGTTCCGAGGATCTAAAGGTCTGAATGCTAAAAGATCAGATGCGATCGATTCTAGGTACTGTCTTGCTGTCTTGTTAATACACTAACTCATGATCGAATACACACTCCTAAACCTCAATTAGACTATAACGGGCATTTTTAATCCGTTCGCTAGTCAAAAGTGTGCGCTCCTACCGGGAATCCATTGTTTCATTAGTACACGTCAAAATAACATTTCTATTCATACGATAGCAACGTGGGCAACCGTGCCAAAAGCAGCCATGGTACTGAAATACAATGCCGTTACTTTCAACATTTTCGTCATCTGGTACACAGTATCCATCTACGAGTATGCCTTCAGGTAATCTCTTTCCACGAGAACCGCCAGAGTGTTGTATATGCAGTCCTAAGGACTTCGCCATCCAATACAACCAGACTAATGCTTTTTTCGACTGCTTGTCAGCACGACGGTAGCACCTGTAGGTATGATACCTATTTGTTTAGGTTTCAGAAATGTTTTTCTATAGACACGTAAACACGTTGATGCAATGGTCGAACACGCATTGAAAGGGCAAACATTACCACACTCTAAAAAGTTTTTGCGGAATGCCATACATGCTAGCCGTAGTATTCTTACATCCTGTATACAATATTTTTCAATTTCTACTTGAAAATTAAATATACGATCTGTTTGTTGTTATTCTCGATAGCATGTAGTATACCTCTCTCTCTTTTCTGGATTCATTCCTTCTGGTGCATAATACCGTATGTCCGGTAATTCGCCGATATAACTTTGGTTTTCCCCGTCAGGTATACCGTATGCAGAAGGCAGCGCGGTTAGAGGCATGTGGAAATGATTTAAACTATCTATAAATTTTACATTGAGATATTCTAATAAAATAATTTTTGAGCCGTTCATAATAAGTGCGGGTAGATCCCTGGTGGAGAGTTTCTCAACAATGTATTTTAAAATAAATTTGGCATCGAACCCCTGTGAATTATGTGCTATTGCTATAACTTTGTTAAAACTTTTTCTACGTGCCGTGGCGAGATCGACAAATTGTTTGACACGATCATTTTTAAAAATATATTCTCGAACACCACAATGTGCACAATGTGTAGAAATATCAACATCTTCGAAACAAAAATCACACGACTGCTGTACGGCGCAGAGCGTTGGTACGTGAATTTTCGTTTTATTATCTCCCTCGCGCGTTAAACATTGTTGCGTTTTGAAATCGTAAAATAAGTAAAGGGCTTTAGGAAGAGATCCATTATTGTTTTTTATTGGTTGAACAAAACAAAAATGTTCGAGTGGTAATCGGGCGTTACATGTATTACAAAAAGCGTTACCACACTCGTGACCTTCTCCTCTTTTATGTTGTACTATTTTACAGCAATTTACACAAAAATTTATTTTTTCACAAACAGTATGATTTTTATCAAAAGAGTCGCGTTTTAAATGATATTCAAGACAGGTCACGCCAAAGAAATTTCTAGAGCAGTATTGACATTTCACGGTGGGGGTATCACCACCACACGGTGGTTTACGTTTACACTTGACACACTCATTTTTACATTTATGATTATCTGCATACGCTCTATTGCACGGTAGACAATATTTCCTACTCCCTGCTGCAGCCACTACACGTCTCCGCGACCGAAGCCTTGGAATGAATATATAATTATAGCTATACCCTTAGATGCAACATATAATTGAAACCTATCCACATCTAAAACCCCATATCCCACATCTGACGGCATTGCTACTTGTGCTAATGGAACAAGCTCAATAGCCTTCTCTTTTTGTAATATTCTTCGACTATCGCGTATCATCCCCCAAAACTCATGCAAAGGCCCCTTGCGCATCTGGCCCCTCTCCACATAAGCACACGCTGTAACTAACGATAGCGGTAAACACAAGTTATCATCATTTCGTATACTCAATATTGATCTTTTATTTACATCTGTAATCGTTAGCGGTACACGACCTCTCCCTGCCACCGATTGTACAACGGACACGCTTATTTTTAAGTTATCGCCGGTACCAAAATCGTTTGTACTTTGTACAAACAATGGCTGTTGAGAAGGTCCCATAAATCATTAAATTTAAATGCACTGACCGGGCGAAACGATAACCGTTCGCCACGAAATTTAGGAGAATTCAATGTTAATCGTATGAAGTCGTCAGGGTTAGCTTGTGCGCAAAGGTAACCATGTAGTGATATCATACAGCTCTCGAGCCAGGTACAAACGTCCACGTTTACAGGTGGTTCACGGACGTGTCCATTTACTTCCCGACCATTCAGGCGATATCTCGGAAAATATCGTGACGTTTCCGATTCTATCGTAAAATAATTGTGGACATATCGTACTCGCTCACGACCGCGCCCCATATGGAAGGAAATTCCTGTGAATATAAATGGATGAATACTATCATACCGTAAAGTAGATTTAAATACCATAAACATACGTACCAGCTGCACCACTATCTGCATCAGCAGTACTAGGGTACCCACTATCTTGACAGCGGCCTTCCCACACTCTTTCAATGGAAGGTGGGGCATTTTCTACCGTTTCCACAGATGACGCTCTTGCATCATCTGCATATTCATTTTCATGAATATCATTGGCCTCACCAGATGAATCACTAACAGATTCAGTATCACAACCGATACCGACGTTGTTAGAATTTCCGCTACTATGACGATTACTGATGTTACTGATGGTATAACCGTCTTCATCAGTATCGTCATCGTTTTCGTTATCTTCATCTTCTTCAGGGACAGAAAAGTGAAAATGATGTTTAAAAAATATTAACGTTATATTTATCAAAATAGTCCTTTTATTACCTCTATTATGTGGTCGGGTATTTCCATTACATTCATCACTCTCGCTGTCGCTCGCATTCAACATATCCTCAAATGTGTTAGTATCAGAGGTAGGTAGAGGAAGATTCATACCTGACGTACCTGGCTCGTTAGTGGTCTGGTGATTTGTACCATTTCAATCGTCTATCGTGATGGATAAATTAATCAATCTTTTAGAATTAAGTTTTCATTTTACTTGTAATACAAATGTTTACCTTGCACTACATTATTATACATGATCTCTTCAGTGATTGCAAGGAGAAATGCATTTTCCTCTGGGTTTTCACCCCACATATTTTGGTTGGCTACAAATAATTTATGATGAGGTAAGAATGAATTTTAATTTCTACCTTTTTTTCCATCATCGTACACGCACCCAAGTATGGCTAGATCCCCCTCTACGTCTTCGATCATATTTTGACGAGCTGTTAATAATTTACTAGTTAGTACCCAACATTTAAAAAATTCAGTTTGCTTACTCGAGAAATAGATGGTCAGGAGATGTGGCCGGTATGAAAAACCAAACAGTTATATTTTTGAAAAATTGTAAAATCACAGAAAACATCTTTTTTATTTGTCATTACTCTATCAAACCGAAATTTGGGTTGCATAGAATGCTAAATCTATTTAAGTCGATTTGAATATAAAAATTAATTCAATGGTCATATTATAATCGTTCTTTATATACAAATGCAGTTATGGGCCTCTTCTGAACACCTGCGGTATAGAGTAGTATCGCATAAAGAGAGTGGATGGACGCGGCATATAGTTAGAAGGGTCGAAAAATTAATTGAATAATATTAGTACAGATGCATTTATTACTTACCACGTGGCGGTTTATAACTCCACATTAGTGCGTGTAGACACTGTACAATACCTAAACCACTACTTTGAAGATATGCACCGATTGTCAAAATCACTTCACTATTTTGAAATACACCTAACTTGTACATTTTTGCAATCAAACGCGGACCGCAATGGGAAATTATATAGCAAATAAATGTTAACAATTTCTGCGTACTGTAAGTGCGCAATTGTCTTAAAAATTTGTCATCGCACCTTTTCCTTACACATACGTCGTACTTCGTCGCAATTTTAACGGCATCTAAGGTCGCTATTAAAATTTCGCGCATCGACATACAGTACCGCTCAAAAGTATGAGCACACCCTTGCGGAATTTTGGCTAAATTAAAATGTAGATATCTCATCGCCAAGTTAACGTACTGGAAAAATATAAAAAGGGAATTAAAGAGGAGACTTTCAGCTTCCCAGTCGTGGTAGTTTTATTTCTATATATACATTTCTGTACGAACTATGCTCGATTAACTAAAGTCATTTTTTCGTATTATTTTTTTCTTTTTCAATCAGCTCCCATTTTTCTTAAAATGATTGCAACAGAAATGTACTGCGTGTAATCGAAAGGTAATCCCTATAGCTTTAACTTGCCTCTTCAGGATTTTGTCTAATATTTCTTTAAAAATACTTATATAATTTTGAACAAATTAATGTGATTTTTTTTCAATCTGCTATATCTCGGAAAATTAACGTGATATAAAAAATGTTTAAGAAACAAAAAGTTTCATTTTTTAATTATCTATTGGCTGAAATTTTTTAAAATTTTTAGAAGGAAATTGTTTTAATCCTATTTTGTTAAATTTACGCTTTTGTGCTGCGATTATTAACAGATCTAGATTTGCATTTCAACTAAGCTCAGTTTGAGATATAATAATTCATGTACATGTATTTATAAATGAACAATAAACTTTATTTTAACATACATAGAAAATATCAACAATTGTATTCATGTATATATGAACGGGTGGGGTCCAAAGCTCCGAATGTTCAAAATTCAGAATAGTCCAAATATCCGAATTTCAAAAAATCGAATGATATTTATCCGAATGTTTGAATACCCGAATGGTCGAAAATCCGAATGGTTTTATAGCAGATCGGATATTCGAACATTCGGATTTCCGAACATTCGGGTTTCCATTACTCGGATTTCCAAACATTCGAATTTCGATTATTCGGTTTTTCATTCATTCGGATTTTTGAACAATAGGATATTCGATTTTTCAGGTTATTTAACATTTCAAACTATTCTCATGACGAAATACGGAGCTTAATGACATTTTTACGATTTAAAAAATAATATGCAATTGGATAAAATCTGAATTGTAGAAAGAATGCAAAAAATTGCAATAGCCCAATAAATATGCATACAAAAAAGAGATACTGTATATTATAACGTATATATATAACGTTTAAAACAATAACATTATTTTCTATTCCACGGAATGAAAAGAAATCGTTAGATTCGCAAAACAAAATTGCATCAACGAGAATAGGTAATTATAATAAGACCAAGTTATTAGTTAGAACAATTATTTTTAGACAGCTGAGCGAATTATCTTGTACTGATTGGCCTTCTTAAGTATGCGGTATATAATCCTGAATAATGTTGGATATTCGTAGTAAAACAAATCGCCACCCTGGCAAAACAACATCCATTCTGCATAAGTAGCATATTAATTTATATGGTATGAGGATTATAATGATGTTGATATGGGAATATGGAGAAGCGCGAAAAGGTTTCGTGAAATAATAACACCGATCATTGCTTTAATTGTACCAATTTTATTTCTGAGCTTATAACGCAATATATGAACAGAATTGAATCAAAAGCTAAAATGGCTAGAATGCAACGAAACCAACAACAGAGATGGTATTTAAAACCCTGATTCAATAGAAATTGTTTAAAGATTAACGATTCGCAAGAAAAAATATACCCATACGAAGAATCAGCATATACCAACATACCTAGTAATGATATTAACGTAATCACGATCTGAAAATAAATAAGATTATCCGTAAATCATGAGAAATTTTTTTTTTTTTTTAAAGTTTTAATAATTTATCTCGAAACGCGTCGTGTACGAGGTGTATCCTGTCCATCGAAACAAACCTCGAGAGAGGAATGGTATCGAGGGATAGAATACCGACTGCGATAC
The DNA here is from genome assembly GCA_030407085.1 of Trichopria drosophilae. NCBI lineage: Eukaryota > Metazoa > Arthropoda > Insecta > Hymenoptera > Diapriidae > Trichopria > Trichopria drosophilae. The sequence goes on along the minus strand of CM059582.1, from coordinate 65,124,095 downwards.
ACGAAGATACGCTAGCCTTACACACCATGATGGCTGGAATGCAAGCAACCCGAGCCGGCACCATAATGTGGAGGGCGTTTACGTATGTCCAAAGAAAATTATTGACGTTTGCCGGTTTGCGCTATGAAATAGTCCGAAAACAAAGAAAATAATGGAAATCCTCAACTGACCTGTTTGCATAAATACCTAAAGATATCGGAAAATCCAGCGAAAAAACAAACTTTAAGAATTTATTTCGAATAATGTCCAGAAATTAAATGTTGAAAACTTCCTAGACGAACTTCTTTCTTCACACGTGTAATCGCAATAATGATCCCGTTAGTTGATCCTACTGATAGGCAATCAGTGTGATGTCTTAGGACTATAGGATGAGGGATGTACATCTACGTCCATATATCAGACGTGCGGCATATAATATGAGATACAGGAAATAAACCATTCCAAACATTCGGATCTCAAATCCATTTAAATTCATTGACGTCACGTCACGCACACCTGATTATTTCCTCCATGTCCAAAACAATTTGGGATAAATGCGGAGCTCCATCGCGATACATACAGTGACACGCAAGAATAAACACGTTTGTACGAACTCACAAGCACGCCCCCACGCTCGCGGACGCAATTCACACAACTCGCAAACGTGCATCCACTTTATAATGCTCTCTATATTGACGATGCGGTCCTCTTCAGTGCAGATATCGCTTATATTAGGCTACCGGTATACCGATTGTACTCAGGGTCCACGTCAGTTTCCAAGCGGCGGCATGTTTCGTAGATTTGGTCCCACATATTTTTGCGTCCCACCTCTGTTTGTCGTGATTGTTATCCCAATACTCCTGAGCTCAATTTAACAATTCGAAAATCTTGCGTCATATCCGTTCAGAAAGTGGTCTGGAAATATAATAATGACGTTATTTTATGTAATATTTAATTGAACTCGATTAGGCATATATATTTTATCATACAATGTATATAGTATGATATACATGTGTGATTATGCGTGTGTGTGTGTGTGTGTGTGTGCGTGTCTGTTTGCGTCTGTATTAAATTATATATACCTCAGAATAATATATTTAATTTGCTCCATATTTTGGTCGGCAAATTGCTCCCCTCCTCTAGCATTCGTAACAAGGCGATTGTTAGTGGACGGGTTAAAGCACTTTCAACAATATAAGCAATATAAATTACACTAATTAAATAAGACTAAAATAGCATCTTTATAAAATCGGCAGAAAAGTTCGGAGACCTTGGTATATCTTATGGTACTCGATATATTTTAAATTATTATTCGGAGAATTTTTAGATATCTCCGAGATTTCTAAGAATGACCGGAGAATTTCTAAACGAGGTAGATTATTGTAATAGAAGAAATTGTTAAGAATTAATTTTTGGTCACGTAAGATGGGACGTGGTTAAAAGACTAACCTCTTTTCGAGCTTGGCAGCACCTAACTTAGATCTGATTAGATTTTCGAGTCAATCCATATTTTTCGTCTTTAAAAAAAATACCGTAAAAAACAGTTTTAAAAAATAACAAAAGTTTGTTTAGAGATTGCTTTCGCTTCCATGAAAAAAGATCGATGCATTTAGACCTCGGAGACGGTCTATCTATTAACCACTATCGCGCTGATTTAAAACTCATATTATGCATAATTTAATGTCCCATCATACCCGCCACTTTTAGGTCAGATGGAAAATTTTTTGGAGGTCGAATTTCAAAAGTTATGTTGAAAATACATTATCCGATAATTTATAACTGCTATTATTATTAAACGCGACGTGTTTAAGGGGTGACAAATAACGAAAAGAATTTGATACATTACGTAACCCTGTGGTTTTTTTATCAAAGATATTTTTTATCCCCAATTCTTTCTATGTCGCACGTTGGAACATGGAACAAAATGTAGCGGAATTACTAAAGTATAATTCCAGTTAAATCGACTTCCAAAAGTAAACATTCGAACGCCGAAACGATTACTCCGAAACCAATAACAATAAAAACAAAACATTGCGCTAACGAAGATTTGAAAAGGTTCGAAAATATTGTTTCCGAAAATATTGTTACAAAATATTAGTTAATCGTGAAATAATATTTTATTCGTCTCCGTTTCATAAAATACAAAACGAAAGATTTTTAGTTAGAATTATTTAATGCGAAATTATAATTCATAAAATTAACGCGCTCACCAAAAAAAAAAAAAAAAAAAAAAAAAAAAAAATTGTTTACCAAAATCATACGATCTAATCTGCTCTCTGATTGGTGCGGCGTTGCTCCGTTTCGCGAGACAAGGACAGAAGTAGTGTGCGCTGATTGGCGCGCTAATATTTATTCGCGGACTATATAAGACGGCGTATTGTCACGCGCAGTGCTTAGTCCTGAACGAGACACCGGAACGAGAGGAAGTCGGAAAATCCTGGTACAACCACCGCCAAGCTGAAACTTCGAACTCCAAACTCCGAACTCCGATTTTTTTGAGACGTCAACTTCGAACTTCAAACTCCGAACTCCGAATTTTGAGACGTCAACTTCGAACTCCAAACTCCGAACTCCGAATCGAAGGGGGATGTGAACATCGAGGCATCTCAACTTCGGGAACGAGAATTCAACGATTATCGCCTTGGGCGTTTATTACAAAGGAATTGATTATTCGTTCGCACATCAGCCCTTTTTAGGGCTATCGCTTTCTTTTTAACGGCGCGCAAGGCCGTTGTTACCAGAAGATTTTTGTCATCAGCACGACAAGACCGCAACACCATCCCAAGGGCACAACACCACCAGCCTGTCAATTCTATGGGGGTGTTCGATATTCAGCCACCATCAGAGGCAACAGATGGCGTTAACGGTCTGCTGATCGTGATACGCATTTTTAATGTAGAGGGTCTGCTGATCCTCGTACATATCGGCGATTCCAATCTTCTTCCGTTCCAGAGAGCAGCTCCAAGGACATCAGCAAGCACGGTCTGCTGACCGGCGTATTTTCGAACACAAATACGCAAGCTACAAGGAAGATAAAGTTTGCTAACTTTATCTCTCCGAAGTGGCTGCTTGCCATCGGCGTCACTTCATTTTTACGCGCGCGGTCCATTTTAAGAAAGATATTTTAAATCCGAAAATTTATCTTAAATAAAAAAAAGGACTTTCGATTCAAAAGAACTTTCAAATAATGTAAAAAGACTTGGATTCTTTGCATAATCTTTTCGTGTAATTCGTCGCGACGTAGTGCGTCCGCCAATCAGAGAGTCGCAAGATCCGGTATTGCAACCTAATAAATTCACGCGCGTTTATTGGTCCGATAAAATTTTCCAAAATCTTGTATAAAACGTGTTTCAAAATGGCCGGTAAACCACTTCTCCTTCGACTTCCGTTCTGGCAAGATGCGTGTTCCGGCAAGTTTGTCACGATCGCAAATCGATACTCAAATTCGAGCAGCAGTTAGAGCACGTTCGATAGCCCTACAAAACGTCGACGCGGCGGTTGAGACTCATCGTAACGTCGAGTTAGACATTAACGTTCCGAATTTTCCGCCAATCAACGAGTCCTGTTGCGAAGAACCAACCCGACGCGAAATATACATTCCGGATGAAGCACCCAATTGGAATCCGAAACTGATAAGTTTGTGTAGCTTTCGTCATCCGGACTACGCTTCGGCTACAGGATTATCTCCGTACGATCCTCGGTTGCGCCCGGTTCTTCCTCCAGATCCACACGATAAATCTGCGGCTGAGGAACATCCTACCTGGCAGTACCGAATGCAGTACACCAGAACGGTTCCCTCAATCACCTGGCGTGTAGCTTTTAAACCAAAGACTTATAAAAGCGAGTTTGAGGAGTTAGATTTGTTAGAACAACAGCGTATTGAGAAAAAAAGGGTGCGAAACACAAGAAAGAAACAAAAACGTGCGCAACTAAAACAATGGTCGACTCAAATAAAAAATTAATCTTTTCAAGTATTATATCTTTCTCCTTCGGTTTTATTAATAATTAAAAAGCCAAGATGTTCTTAGTTTAACGATTCTTAATTGTACCAGCGTATTACTTCATATTACAATTCTAATTTTTAAATCAGATTAATCAAAGATTCAAAATGTATTAATCACGATACTTTTAATTTTCAAAGTTATAATAAAATTAATTTAGATATTACTCGTGTTCTAAAAATTATTTTCATCCGTTAAATCTTACTTGTCCTGGGGCATGCAGATTCTAGTTTTGTCGTTGATGTTGGGTAGTACGAGTGGTTAGCACAACCGCTATTTCATTTTTAGTTGTTAGTTTTTCGCTTTGTTAAACTCCTTCTGATTGATTTAACTATTAATTGTTCTTGCAACATCGATAACACCAACACTCACTGTCACCACGACAAAAATATAATTGCAAAAATATAATCGTTTTATATAAGAATTTCACGTTTTAATATAATTTAATATAATTAATTTATATTTTTTCGTTATATTTTTGGCAGTTCAATTTTTCGTTATATAGTCCCAAAGACTGCTGGATAATTTGGGAAATTTGGATATTTTTAGCGGCAAGAAATTCATAATAAAAATTATATTAATTTATATTTCAAATTGTCTTTTGTTCCGTGGGGGTATACACGTTATTTATTGTCGATCATATTCATATATAAACATACGCTATTATAATGCCGGGGAAATGAGCGCTTCACCGGTACGAGAAGGTGCTGTTTTTGTGCAAGTGTGACAAAAAATTTATGGAAAAATTTATATCAAATGTTAAAAAATGAAAAGAACTAATTTATCAGTACTTACAGGAATATGTTGTTGGTTTGACAATTTCATCAGCGGGCTGCAAATCGAGAGAACGATGAATCAAGCCTTTTGCGTCTCAGTTCACGAATTGGTTCCAGTTGTTCATCCTTTGAAATTCCGGCGAGAACTGTGTGTGCCTTCTTTCTGTTTGGGAATAACTAGCCCACCACCCCTCCCCACGAAGAGGAAAGTTTCCCAACATTCCAAGACAAATGTTCCAAGCTGTGAAAATATATTCCAAGGAAATCAAAACTCTGATGGTTAATACACGGCAGTGGAAATTGTGCAGAGAAGGGTAGGCATGGGACATGAGAATCTAGCTTACCTGCTATTTGTCACCTGACTCTACCCTGTTATGATCACAACTTATTTTCTAGCATTGGGGGTCCTAATATTATTTTGTACTTCCATAAACATCGTGGACCGTAACTTCTATATTTTTGATATAGAGTGATCCAACGCTCAGAATTTGTTTAAAATGTGATTTATTCTTTTATGTGAAGGGAACCGTAAAAATATACAGAACTGCATACATTCTAAATAGCTTCGAACTAAACACTAGCGAACATCTGTATATTTTTATGGTTCCCTTCACATAAAGAAATAAATCACATTTTAAACAAATTCTTAGCGTAGTATCACTCTATACAAAAAATATAGAAGTCACGGTCCACGATGTTCATGGAAGTAAAAAATAATATTAGGACCCCAATGCTAGAAAATAAGTTGTGATCATAACGGGGTAGAGTCAGGTGACAAATAGCAGGTAAGCTAGATTCTCATGTCCCATGCCTACCCTTCTCTGCACAATTTCCACTGCCGTGTATTAACCATCAGAGTTTTGATTTCCGTTGAATATATTTTCACAGCTTGGAACATTTGTCTTGGAATGTTGGGAAACTTTCCTCCTCATGGGGAGGGGTGGAGGGCTAGTTATTCCCAAACAGAAAGAAGGCACACACAGTTCTCGCCGGAATTTCAAAGGATGAACAACTGGAACCAATTCGTGAACTGAGACGCAAAAGGCTTGATTCATCGTTCTCTCGATTTGCAGCCCGCAGATGAAATTGTCAAACCAACAACATATTCCTGTAAGTACTGATAAATTAGTAATTTTCATTTTTTAACATTTGATATAAATTTTTCCATAAATTTTTTGTCACTCTTGCACAAAAACAGCACCTTATCGTACCGGTGAAGCGCTCATTTCCCCGGCATTATAATAGCGTATGTTTATATATCAACATGATCGACAATAAATAACGTGTATACCCCCACGGAACAAAAGACAATTTGAAATATAAATTATTATAATTTTTATTATGAATTTCTTGCCGCTAAAAATATCAAAATTTTCCAAATTATCCAGCAGTCTTTGGGACTATATAACGAAAAATTGAACTGCCAAAAATATAACGAAAAAATATAAATTAATTATATTAAATTAATTTCAGGGTTACGTAATGTATCAAATTCTTTTCGTTATTTTTAACCCCTTAAAGACGTCGCGTTTAATAATAATAGCAGTTATAAATTATCGGATAATGTATTTTCAACATAACTTTTGAAATTCGACGTCCAAAAAATTTTCCATCTGACCTAAAAGTGGCGGGTATGATGGGACATTAAATTATGCATAATATGAGTTTTAAATCAGCGCGATAGTGGTTAATAGATAGACCGTCTCCGAGGTCTAAATGCATCGATCTTTTTTCATGGAAGCGAAAGCAATCTCTAAACAAACTTTTGTTATTTTTTAAAACTGTTTTTTACGGTATTTTTTTTAAAGACGAAAAATATGGATTGACTCGAAAATCTAATCAGATCTAAGTTAGGTGCTGCCAAGCTCAAAAAGAGGTTAGTCTTTTAACGACGTCCCATCTTACCCGACCAAAAATTAATTCTTAACAATTTCTTCTATTACAATAATCTACCTCGTTTAGAAATTCTCCGGTCATTCTTAGAAATGACATATCTCAAAATTCTCCGAATAATAATTTAAAATATATCGAGTACCATAAAATATACCAAGGTCTCCGAACTTTTCTGCCGATTTTATAAAGATGCTATTTTAGTCTTATTTAATTAGTGTAATTTATATTGCTTATATTGTTGAAAGTGCTTTAACCCGTCCACTAACAATCGCCTTGTTACGAATGCTAGAGGAGGGGAGCAATTTGCCGACCAAAATATGGAGCAAATTAAATATATTATTCTGAGGTATATATAATTTAATACAGACGCAAACAGACACGCACGCACACACACACACACACACACACACACACACACATAATCACACATGTATATCATACTATACATATTTTATAATAAAATATATATGCCTAATTGAGTTCAATTAAATATTACATAAAATGACGTCATTATTATATTTCCAGACCACTTTCTGAACGGATATGACGCAAGATTTTCGAATTGTTAAATTGAGCTCGGGAGTATTGGGATAACAATTACGACAAACAAAGGTGGGACGATAAAATATGTGGGACCAAATCTACGAAACATGCCGCCGCTTGGAAACTGACGTGGACCCTGAGCACAATCGGTATACCGGTAGCCTAATATAAGCGATATCTGCACTGAAGAGGACCGCATCGTCAATATAGAGAGCATTATAAAGTGGATGCGCGTTTGCGAGTTGTGTGAATTGCGTCCGCGAGCGTGGGGGCGTGCTTGTGAGTTCGTACAAACGTGTTTATTCTTGCGTGTCACTGTATGTATCGCGATGGAGCTCCGCATTTATCCCAAATTATTTTGGACATGGAGGAAATAATCAGGTGTGCGTGACGTGACGTCAATGAATTTAAATGGATTTGAGATCCGAATATTTGGAATGGTTTATTTCCTGTATCTCATATTATATACCGCACGTCTGATATATGGACGTAGATGTACATCTCTCATCCTATAGTCCTAAGACATCACACTGATTGCCTATCAGTAGGATCAACTAACGGGATCATTATTGCGATTACACGTGTGAAGAAAGAAGTTCGTCTAGGAAGTTTTCAACATTTAATTTCTGGACATTATTCGAAATAAATTCTTAAAGTTTGTTTTTTTCGCTGGATTTTCCGATTTCTTTAGGTATTTATGCAAACAGGTCAGTTTAGGATTTCCATTATTTTCTTTGTTTTCGGACTATTTCATAGCGCAAACCGGCAAACGTCAATAATTTTCTTTGGACATACGTAAACGCCCTCCACATTATGGTGCCGGCTCGGGTTGCTTGCATTCCAGCCATCATGGTGTGTAAGGCTAGCATATCATCGTGTATCGCAGTCGGTATTCTATCCCTCGATACCATTCCTCTCTCGAGGTTTGTTTCGATGGACAGGATACACCTCGTTCACGACGCGTTTCGAGATAAGTTATTAAATTTTGTCGTTTCGCATGATTTACGGATAATCTTATTTATTTTCAGATCGTGATTACGCTAATATCATTACTAGGTATGTTGGTATACGCTGATTCTTCGTATGGATATATTTTTTCTTGCGAATCGTTAACCTTTAAACAATTTCTATTGAATCCGGGTTTTAAATACCATCTCTGTTGTTGGTTTCGTTGCATTCTAGCCATTTTGGCTTTTGATTCAATTCTGTTCATGTATTGCGTTATAAGCCCAGAAATAAAATTGGTACAATTAAAGCAATGATCAGTGTTAGTATTTCATGAAACCTTTTCGCACTTCTCCATATTCCCATATCAACATCATTATAATCCCCATACCATATAAATTAATATGCTACTTATGCAGAATGGATGTTGTTTTGCCAGGGTGGCGATTTGTTTTACTCCGAATATCCAAAATTATTCAGGATTATATACCGCATACTTAAGAAGACCAATAAGTACAAGATAATTCGCTCAGCTGTCTAAAAATAATTGTTCTAACTAATAACTTCTTATTATAATTACCTATTCTCGTTGATGCAATATTGTTTTGTTGCTAATCTAACGATTTCTTTTCATTCCGTGGAATATAAAATAATGTTATTGTTTTAAACGTTATATATAAACGTTATAATATACAGTATCTTTTTTTTTGTATGCTTATTTATTGGGATATTGCAATTTTTTGCATTCTTTTTACAATTCAGATTTTATCCAATTGCATATTATTTTTTAAATCGTAAAAATGTCATTAAGCTCCGTATTTCGTCATGAGAATAGCTTGAATAACCTGAATAACCTGAAAAATCGAATATCGTATTGTTAAAAAATCCGAATGAATGAAACACCGAATAATCGAAATTCGAATGTTTGGAAATCCGAGTAATGGAAACCCGAATGTTCGAATATCCGATCTGCTATAAAACCATTCGGAAATAGAGGATTCGGATTTTTGAACATTCGGTTTTTCTTCATTCGGATATTCGAACATTCGGATTTTCGACCATTCGGGTATTCAAACATTCGGATAAATATCATTCGATTTTTTGAAATTCGGGTATTTGGACTATTCGGAATTTTGAACATTCGGAGCTTTGGACCCCACCCTATATGCACATATATATTAAATTTTGCTTTCTTCAAAAAAACCACCACGCGCTTTGCGTGAAACATCCTAATAGTAAAGACAAACATAATCTTAAACTTAATCATAGTTTAAATGCAACTTTTCATTCGAAAACGATTGTTACATAAAAAATGTTAAAGTCGACAAAATACGGTAAAAAAAATTTCCTTCTAAAAATTTCAGCCAATAGATAATTAAAAAATGAAACTTTTTGTTTCTTAAACATTTTTTATATCATGTTAATTTTCCGAGATATATCAGATTAAAAAAAAATCACATTACTTTGTTCAAAATTAAATAAGTATAGGACGTCATAAACCCAATTGTTTCCCCTATTCAAAAAGGTACATCCTCTCCTCTCACCTCCCACTACCGGTCCGTCAACTGCAATTGCAGCGGTTGAACGGCAAATTTTCAATCCTCGAAGAAGCGTCCGCTCGTGTGAGAACTCTTCTCTCACACTTTCGATGCGCGAGCCTCTTCCCCCCTTTTTGCCCCTCATATATCACCAAGCTGAGGAATCGGTGCTCCAACTATCGTCGCCTCGACGCGCGAGAGCCCGTTTCCATTTCTCGTCCCCACCATGGCGACTCCTCCGCTAGCCGTTCGCCTCGATCGTGCGTGCATGCATTAATCGCACGTTCTCGACGCTCGAGCCCTTTCCCCCCCACTGGATTTTTTCATGCGGCGTCTTCGCCTCGACGTTCGTCGCAACCGCGACACGCAAGGAACCGATGTTCGCTTCCGTTTCCCCACCACGGCTTCGCACTCGCCAGCCGTCCCAAATCGTTCGAACGACAATCGGACGCTCCACGCAGCGCGCCCGCGCGCCGATGCCCCTTCTTTCGCTCGCCTGTAATTCGGATGCCCCTCTCTCTGTCGGACTCAGGCAGCCGTCGCTGCGTCCGTCTCATTCTCTCCCCCTCTTTTTGTGCGTGCCTCCTTGCACGTACGGCAACTTTCGTTGCCTCCACCATTTCAAGCCCGAGTTGATAGTCGTCCCTCGGCACAACACAAGGGCAGACCTGATGCCGTGTTCTCAAGCTAATGCCGCCCAAAACCGTTTTCATAAAAAACGGAGGGACGATCTCCCGTCCGTCTCTTTCCAGAACACGGAAATTCCGCTGTCCCGCCCCGCTCTGAGACGCCCAATATGCTGCATCTCTCTCTCACACACAAGAGGAAACGTACGCACCCCTCTCTGTGTTATGAGACGAAGTCTCTCTGATTTCCCCCTTCCACACCGCCGTCACACATCTATCCTATTTAACTCTAAATCGCTGTCCTTTTCCTTCTGCTTGCCCGTCATACCTTTTATTCCTTTCCCCCCCCCCCCCCCCCGACGTTCTGCGATACGCACGAAGCGGCAACACCGTGCTCGCGGCACGCGCCTCGGAAATTTCGGCGCGAGCCCGGGCACATTCGTTGTACGGCCGCGCTAGCGAGTAGCAACGAACCACACCGCAGATATACCCGCGTAAATTGAGCCAGTGATTGAAGTGCAAAGTGGAATCCACCGATCGGGAAGCCAGCACCGACGGAACCGACATCACTCCCAACGCCACTTCCGCCATCCACCGGATTCCCGCAGGAGCCATAGCCGCCACCCATGAGGAGCGACGTTCGCCGTCCTAAGGGATCCAGACCCCGTCTCGCTGCGCTTTCCGTGAGTACCGCCGCCCAACTTTTCTTTTTGTCACCCCTTTCGCTTTTCCGTTTCGTTTGTATAACCGGTCATTTATAAAGAAATCTTCCCTTCGCGTGATTGTGAATCCACCCCTTTTTGATTTCGACTCTTGTTCATCGCGGTCGCCCACTTTTGTGTACAGCCGTTTTTTTTGCGAGAAATATAAATTGTCGAGTTAATTGTGTGGAGTATTTGATTTCTTTTTTTTATAACCTTTTCCCAGCCGGAAAAATTACGGTTATTGCATTTACGACCTATCGTTGCTAAGTTACACGAATTATAAAACCTGTATTAAATTGTACACTAAAACCAGAGAGAGAGAGAGAGAGAGAGAGAGAGAGAGAGAGAGAGAGAGAGAGAGGACGTGAATAAGCGTGACTCATCAGTAATGAGTAGAAATGGAGGATGAGTGACGTTTGTTTACGTCTCTCCAGGGTTACAGTATTACTACACATAGTATAAAGGTAATCTTCGGAGTTGAGCATTTTGAAACCAAAATGAATTTCTGCATGTCACCAATAATCATGTTTTTATCACAATAAAAATATTTAATGCCAATAATATAGTCAAAACGCACTTATTCCTAAAACAAAATAATAATACGAATCAATGTATTTTTTCGAAAGACTCGTGTTTACAAGAAATACTCGAAAAAACCTAAAATTAAAAAATTTGGGTTTAAATGGAATTAACGGTGACTTTATCACCAACGAGATTAGGAACGAAATCAATGAGATAAATTTAGAAAATATACTGGGTGTTGTTGCAATAGCGCATAAGAGATATACCATGATGAAGATTTTTTTTTCTGAAGCCGATGGTGAAAAAATAATTGTCTGCAAGGCTTGGTTTGTTTGTAAATTGAATTTTAAAGTTTATTTATTTTTTGGGCATCCTCCCCAACAACACAATTGATAAACATGTCAATGTCAACTGTTTCACATCAAACATGTGCCCCGGTGACAGTTGAAAACCGATATCGATATTGCCGGGACAGATGTTTCGAAACAGCCAGATGGTTTTATTGGAATAACTGAACACTTGCGGGTGAGGTTAATACCATCAGAAATTTCGAACATTCAGTAAAATAAAACTTTAAATGATCAATGTTGGCAATGATGAAACAATGCAATAACAAGCTGAGCTCGGTAAACAGTAAAAAATAATGCTAATAAAACTCAAACAATAACATCAGTAGGTATCTCAAAGAAGTATTTTGCAAAAAAAAAATTCCGGAGCAGATTGATACTATTATTAACCGAATGAAACAATGGAAGTGCGAATTGCATTGAATTATCCACTGATGAAACAGTCGACATTCACATATTCACCACTTATCTCGTTGAGGAGGATGCCCCCAAAATAAATAAACTTAAGAAATACTTCCTAATTAATTATCATCAGGCCTAGACAATATTCCACCTATTGTTCTTAAACATCTGCCCGCTAAATTAATTAAAGAATGCACTATTAACTTTAATAATTGCATTAACAATAAATACTTTCCTGAAATATGGAAACAAGCCAAAATCCTACCTATTCACAAAAAAGAAATCACCTGAATCAGTCTCAGATTACAGACCAATGAGCCTCACACCAGCCATCTGTAAAGTCTGCGAAATTCCCATAAAGAAACATATATTATTTCACTCAACCAGTAATAGTATACTAACACATAACCAATTCGGATTCCAATACATACTCTCGACATCCCACGGCTGTCATAAAGTAATTAACGAAATTTCACACCATTTAAGAAAAAACGAAATTGTAGGCGCTTGTTTAATAGACCTGAAAAAGGCACTTGACGCGGTTTGGATCAATGGTTTACTTTATATTCTACATACCTTCAAATGCACTGTAGATTTAATAGAATTCATACGTCATATGCTCCAAGATAGAACCTTTATCACATTGTATGGTATATACTAATTCTCCGATTCATTTACTATTATAGAGGGTTTAATGCAAGGAATGGCAACTCACCTAGTTTGTATATTTTTACAATATTTTTACTTACAAAATTCCTAATCTACCTTTCATGAACAATAACATAAATATCCACTCCACTACATTTCCAGGCGATATTATAATTATAGTAGTTAAACAAAACCCTCTCATGATACATACAAAATTAGAACAATTAGTCAATAGCTTAAACAACCCTTAGAACTAATGGAATCTATAAATCAACCAGAATAAAAGTGAAACTATCCTCTCCCACAAGCCCCTTAGGTTCATCAATTCTAACAAAGGAATTATATCAAAAATTTTTCCATACAAATCAAGAAGAACCAAATTAGTTATCCAATCCCACACAAAAAACAGGTAAAATACTTAGGTGTACAACTAGATTATCTTTTCCGTCTCAATGCCCACACGCTCACCCAACTCGAAAAAGCTATGTTTAAATCTAACAGCCACCTTTTTCCATAAACACCGACCTGACCGTGCCAAAATGATTTGTTTTTTTAATTCTAAGTCCGCCCTATTATTACATATGCTGCTCCAATATCCTGGAATTTTAATGCATCAATAGCCGAAAAATTACGCAAATACGAAAGAACATGTCTCCGATCCTGCATACATATATATAGAAATCCTGATAGCAAACATTTCATTAGCAACAAATTAATATACACCAAAGCGTATGTCCCAAGAATAGATAACTATATTCTAAAACTAACTCGTGACTATTTAGCCAATCTAAAAATAATTAAAAATAAAACAACTTTCAAGCAAATATTGGTGGCTGACAAATAATGCAAAACTTATATTCTTAATCTTTTTGGATGGCAACCCAGTGTTAATTTTGGTAGTACCTTCTTTCATTTCAAAGAAAATTTTATTGGTATGAGGTCTTCCATCAGCCGCCGCTCTGCCGCATGATATAAAGGGTTGCACAGTGAATTGGCCGTCCAAGCAGATGTACCTTCGGATTTATGTATGTCTACTTATTAGACCCGGTGGTATTCATGGGTCCCCCACGAAACTTACCTACGTACTTTGTCCCACTCTACAGGCTTGCTACACGTCCCACTCGCTACTGACTACCTCGATGCTTGCACATCGAGATATGAACTCTCTTAATTCCTCCACCTTTCACTATCTTCGTTATTTTCCATTAATTGATGCAATACCTTAATAAGGCCTCTGCGTACCTGTTCACAGGGCTCTGCAGAATATGTCGTTTTTAGAGAATCTTTCATCCTCTGCCGTTACCTTATGAGAGGATACTAATGTCATTATTCGTCAGGCATAAAACACCATTCTCCGTTATTACTCGCTGAGAGATCATGAAACTGATTATCGTGCATTGGACCGAAGACACCTTCTTTAAAGTCAAGTGAGTACTAACGAAAGTTGTTCCCTCGTCGCTGTATATTCGGTGTGGTAAACCGCAATGAGGCACAGCATTCGAAGGCAGCAATGAATCCATCTGCGCTGTAATCAGACATAAATTCGAAATTGATTGCTTTTACAGCATAACATGCAAATAATATAAGCTGAAATTCCATCTGCTTTTAAGGAAATCATTAAATCGATGCTCGTAAAAAAATTGTCGAAGTAAACTTTATGCAATTTGCCGACAATTTCTCGAGTAAGATCCCGTACAACCCTACCACCTAAAGATTTCTCTTTGACATTGGTTGACTTACCCGTGTAGATTTGGTATTCACGGACGTAACCGGAGCTATCAGCACGAACCCAAATTTTATAACCTGTTTTAATTGGATTAGCAGGATTGAACTGTTTCATGGTGCTTCTTCCTTTATATTTTACCATCGACTCATCTACCGATTGATGTTGATTCGGCTTGAAACAGTTCTTTAAACTCCCATTCAGCTTGTCTATTATTGGCCTTATTTTGTACAATTTAGCGTATCCTTCTTAATCCTTTTTTAGTTCTTTACTACTATCGTTTGAATGGAGGTGACTCAGAAAAAAACTAAATCTGTTAGAAGTCGTGAGATTACTGATGTATGGGCCGTTCAGTTGGGAATTCATGGACCAATAATCCTTGTAAGACGGTAGTCCTTTTACGCCCATTAGTATATTGATACCAATAAACCTAAGCATTTCAACTTTGGATACTGGCTCTGAAGTACTCTGTTTCCAAATTCGGTAAAGATTAGTTTGATTTACTAAAACGTCAATTATCTCTGTTGTAAACAGACAGAAAAAAAGGTCTAGTGGAGACGTGGCTGATTTAGGTACATTAGGTCCTGAATTCGCTGTAAATGGTACATCTTCATTTGACCTGATTTTATTTTCGCATATGCCATCTAAGTTCTGTAAAAGATCTTTCAAAGTTGCATTAAGTTCACTATCAGAACTTTCAGATGAAATTTGTTTATTAGCTTTTATTACCGTACCTCTTTCTGTACTAACATTTCTTGAAGTTTCTAATAATTCAACATCTTCGTCATCTGAAACTGCTTCACCATCAGAGCTGCATCACTAGGAATGTCTATAATCTCTTCGTCCTCCATTTTTTATCCGCAAACAATAATCAATTAAAAAAAATGTTATATTTGATAGTAATTATTAATATTTCATTTATTCTGGTTTATCGTTTTAATATTTTATTACTTTACTGCATTCTGTGCATTGTTTTTCATAAATAGTTGTAAATATTCAATTATTTCTATTTTACACTTGCAAGTCAATTACTCGTTTTCTTTTCTCTGGTTGCGCAAGCTATTCCTGACTAGCAATTTAGTATATTGGATATGTATAAAGATTCTAGACACAGTAAATTTGAATAGCAAGAAAATACTGATCAATCTCACTTCGTAACAAGATTATTCGATTTCTCTACGCTACCTTCGCACCGATCAATGATGTATACAGAATTATTTGAATTTTTCACCACAAATAACAAAAAAGAATTGCCCTCTCACTGTTTGGCCCCCCACGAAACCGACTAAATCTAAAAATTAAAAATTAATCGTTTTCTAATAAGTTTGCTCAATGCGCAATCGCTACCAACCATTCGTCAATCACGGGTAAAATATATGTAACAAATTGTTCTTTTTGATTGTGGTGACATGAATTTACCAAGGTCAACTTAATACAGTGAATAATTCGAGTTTCAATAGTCTCTCTCATACTTCAAAGAAAAATGGATAGCATGATACAAATAAATTAATACTCAATTTCGAGGTTAGAGTTTTGAGGTCAACCTTTTCGAACTCGATTATGTGATCCCGAATATTCAACTCTTGCCCTACACATAAATGCTACAAAATAAATGGACGCAAGCGACGATAAAATTTAAATAAACTTCACAGCGTCCACAACCATTTCTAATCCATACCGCAATAGGGATCTTCCATGTCGCGAAAAGCATGCTCGCAGCATTCCGTTTATCTTAAGATGGCTGCATTTCTTAACAATAGCAGTTCCTTTGAACTACCTGTTGACCACTAACGGCCACAAATATACAATTTGATATGGCTATTCTTCTCTCTTTCTCTTTTTTCTCTCTCTCCCTCTCTCTCTCTGTCTCTCTCTCTCTCTGCTTTGGTGAGTACACGTACCGCACGTGCTAAATTTTGCTCCGTCTTTTTCTGCAATTATCTCACCATTTTCTCAATTCTCAGGAGCGAGAATTATTTCCAGAAGGTGCATCAATTGTGAACGAATACATTGGTGCATTTAAATCCGATTGACATCTTCTCTAAAGTCCACGGTGTACCTTTTTGGAAAACTGAAAAGTCATTTCAATGATTTTGTTGGGCACGTGTCAACGGCAATTTCGCGCAAGTGGTTACTGCGCAGGTCCACCGGAATCACGAGGTGAAACATGTCAGCCGCCTACTACCTGTCATCGCGATTGAATTAAACATCAGCTAGCGGTACGTGAAATCGATGCGGAAATTTTCAAGTTCAGCAAGCGGCAAAACTGAAATCGTTGCATCTGATTCTATAATTTGCGCTAAGTATCAAAGGCGTGTCGTGAATTTCATACAGTGTCCCACGTGTAGTAAGTGTTATCACGAATCTTGCGGCTGTCTATACATACACGGTAAACCCGAGTCTGTGTGCTACGTGCGTTCATTTACGCCCCTTCTTTCCTCGCGGCGAGCCGCTGCAAGTAACGCCGTGAAGTGCGATCTGCCTCTCTCCGAGCATCGTACTTCAGCCTCTCTTCTAAACCCCCGCGAAGTCAGGGGCCGGTATTAACACCGTCTCGATTATTTTCGACAAGCTCCGCTTCGCATACCATACTACCCGTCGCTCCTACTTTGTCCGATCGAGCGCAGTCGTCGATGGACACTGCTCAGCAATTTCGGGAAATAATGGACGCGATAACAGGGATTCGCTCCGTACTCTCTGTCGTCCGTGATGACACCAAAGCTATTCGGAAAGACCTTTCCGAACTAACAGCTGCCGAACAGCAAAATACTGCTGCATGTACTGCGCTCAAAGCCGATATTGCTTACATGAAGCATTCTAATGTCCCCGCTAGACCAACATCGGATATTATAGTAACCGGAATTCCCAATAGATGTTCGTTGCAGTTTAACGATATTGTACTCCGGGTACTAAATCTTTTAAAACTGCCTGGTTTGTACAGTTTTGTCCTCAGTATTAAAAAAATCGATTGGAAACGTCCATCTACCTCGTATTCCTCAGCAGTCGCTCAAGATTTCTCTGCACATTATTTCGCTATTAAGATCCATTTCAAGTCTGTTGAAGTGCGAAATTTTATCGAAGAAGCGAAGCGAAAGCTGGGAAAAATTACTGTCCAAGAATTATTTCCGAAATTATCGGATGAGACTGCCTCGGATAAAACTGTCTTTATTAATGAATTCCTGCCATAATCCACGTACAATTTATTTAAAAAGGCCAAAATTGCGGCAAAAAATGCTGGATTTAAACGTGTCTGGGCAAGAGATGGCAATGTTTTTATTCGCAAAGATGGAGGTATTATTCCCTTATAGACCTTAATAACATTGTGTGACAATCACAGCAAAGCGTTCCGGAAAAATGTAATGTTGTATCGTCGTCAAATTCTACGTCTTCATGATGTGGAAAATGAGTTATCGGATTGCTCGACGCACATCCTTGCACTCACGGAAACATGGTTGACACCTCTCATCGATTGTTCGTGTGTATCGGTAAAAAATTACAATCTTGTACGTAATCATCGGGCTCTTTTCGTGGATAGGCAGACACGCTACATACAGGGCGGAGGTTTCGCATGCTATCTTCATAATTCTCTATCGTATAATATATTGGAATGTTCGGTTAATGAAAGTATAAATACACTAGAATACCTCTTTTTGGATATTAAATCCTCCGCAAACAATCTATTATTTATTGTTATGTATCGGCGCCCCGAGGGTCAACGTTTTGCAGAATTTATACTAAAATTTAATTCGTATATCTCTAAATACCAAAATATTATTGTAACCGGCTACTTGAATTGTAATCTCTTAGATAATACATTTGATTCTTAATATCTCAAAGATTTTATTTATGATTATTCACTTTTTTCTGTTCCGTTCGGACCAAGGCACTATTCCGGTTTTTCATCTTCACAAATTGATGTCATGATTGTTGATTCAGGTGATAAAGTTAAAAGCTTTTCTACAACTACAGCTCTCTTTGCGGCGGCCATTGTCTTATATCAATTTTGTATGAATTTAGTAGCCTAGATCGCATACCTCAGATTATTACTTACTACTTACATATTATTACCGTAAATGTACGCAATGTAATTATACAGAATTAAATAGGGATCTAGCCGCGTTACTTTAACTTAAGCTTTTTAACTTAAGCTTCCTAACCTCTTAGTATCCGATCGTAACTTATGTGAAATCAACTATAATAACTATGAATGTACACGGAGTCTAACCATATTATATGAATGCATCACGAAAGTATTAAATCGTCATGCGCCAATTATTACGAAGCGTATTTTGCATCGTTCTATACCGTGGCTTTCGTCGGACTTAAGAGCTAGAATAAAAAGACGTGATAAACTGTTTATGCGCGCGAAACGAACGCAGAACTCGCGTTGACTAGAAGAATATCGAAATATACGTCGTGAAATTAAAATCTCATTAAAAGCAGCTAAAAATCGCTATTTAGCCGATCAAGCACTCCAGCAAACGAGTACCAACAAACTTTGGTCCTGCCTCAGGAGGCTAGGACTCGCAAATAAGTCTTCTAAGTCTGCTCTCCCTCATTTCTCATCTACTACACTAAATCGTCACTTCGCACAAATATTATGTTCTCATTCATCGTGTGATCCTATGACTCTCAATAATATCATCCATCGGCAATTACCTATATCTCATCCAACTTTCACCTTTTCGCCAATTCAATGTCATGAAATTCTCCTTAATCTAAACCTAGTGGAACAAAAATCACGCGGGCTTAGACCTGATCATATGCCATTAAAGCATCTTAAACCAATGTTCTCAACCTTAACACCATATTTAACCGCCATTTTCAATCTTTCACTCATCACTGGTCATTTTCCGCCTATTTGGAAATTATTATTTATTATCCCACTCAAGAAGACTGCAAATCCCTTAAGCCACTCTGAAACTCGACCAGTTACAAATCCTTCTCATCCCTCCAAGGTCATTGATTCACTTATCACTCAGCAAATTATCCTATACTTGGAGAAAAATAACTTATTACATCCCAAGCAGTGCGGATTCCGAAAACACCACAGCACTCAAACTGCACTACTATATCTCATGGATGACGTACGTTTGGGAATCGATCGTGGACACACGTGAAGTAAAGGATTTAGGTGTAATAATTACTTCTGACCTAACGTGGAATCGTCATATAAACACAATTTCGTCCAAAGTGCACAACGTCCTGTAGGTTTAAATATCCCGGTGCCTTTCTTCCAACATCTATGAAGCTTTCCCTTGTTAATTCGTTGCTCATTCCACATTGTGATTACGCATCCCTTGATTCGACAGCTTACCTTAACACCAAGCTACAACGCCTGCAGAACGTTGCCTTACTGTATGTGCATCGCTTGCGGCGTGATGAGAGACTAGAGCCGTATCGAAAGAAAGCGAACTGGCTTACTGTTGCATCTAGGAGGCAACTTTTTCTTGGAAATCTCATTCATAAAATTTTGCAGGCAGGCTATAGATAACAGCATGATAACAGTCCTTATTTTATTCGACTTTAGCAGAGCATTTGACACCGTCAGTCATTCTATTCTCATCGATAAGCTGATAAATGCAAATCTTTCTGTGACTGCTATACGATGGTTTGCATCATACTTGTCCGGACGAAAGCAAGCAGTTACAGCTGATGATGGCCAGCGATCCTCATGGCTATCAGTTGGTGCTGGAGTGCCTCAGGGCTCGGTTCTTGGACCACTTCTATTCTCGATCTTCATCAATGACCTTCCCGCGGTCCTCCAGTACTGTAATCACATGATATTTGCTGACGATACCCAAATATTCTTAAAGTGCCATATCTCTGAGTTACCAATGGCGATTCAGAAAGTAACAACTGATGTGGAGAACTTCTGCCAGTGGGCGGATGAGAATGGACTTAAGCTTAATCTAAGGAAAACCAAAGCACTACTCGTTGGTGGCTCATATTATCTAAGCAACCTTGATTTTGATTCTCTTCCTCCATTGGTAATCAACAACATCACTTAACCCTGGGTTAAGTCAGCAAAAAATCTTGGTCTCATTATTGACAGCACACTATCATGGAAAGAACACCTTGTACTAATGTCTCAGCGTGTGTTTTCCACTCTACGCCAACTTAGACAAAACCGCGCTTTGTTATCTCTCGATCTCCGTGAGACTCTAGTAAAAACACTGCTCCTACCCTATCTTGACTATTGTTGTGCTGTCTATAATGATATCAACGCCCTGCAGAAAACCAAGGTTGAAAGGCTGCTCAACGCGGGCATTCGATTTATTTATGGACTGCGCCGAGTCGATCACATCACCCCATATCGTGAGGAACTTCAGTGGCTTACAACCGCATCTCGCCGATTATACTTTATAGGCATCATCACCTATAATGTCCTCACAACAAGGATACCGAAATATCTATATGAACGGTATCAGTAGCGTAATGAAAGCACAACTCGAATACTAAGACCCTGCTCCACTAGTGAACTTCGTGTGCAGCCTCATCAGCATGAGTCATTTGCGCGCTCTTTCATCATCACATCAACTCGACTCTGAAATGCCCTGCCAACCAATATCCGCTCTAGTGCCAATGTTACGTCATTTAAGGGAAAACTTCGACTTCTTGTTCTCCAACCCATCGTTCGATATCACTCCTATGCGATAACACTCCACTACCACATACGAGCTAATACTGCTAGTTGTAACCACTCGCTGTATTCCCCACTGCGATCACGGAATGTATATGTAACTGTCCACTCACTGCGTTATTTTTATTATTTTTGTATACCTTTTATGTTCTACGTAGCGATATTCATTTAAATCCACTTTACCTCCACTCTTACCTATATTTAAGCTCTTTTGTATATTTATGAATGAATTATTTTTATATGTATCTATTTTGTAATGGT
This sequence comes from Trichopria drosophilae, assembly GCA_030407085.1. Taxonomy (NCBI): domain Eukaryota; kingdom Metazoa; phylum Arthropoda; class Insecta; order Hymenoptera; family Diapriidae; genus Trichopria; species Trichopria drosophilae. Next base: position 65,102,544 of record CM059582.1, on the reverse strand, counting down.
TGGCCCAAGAGGTTTCCCCTCAAGCCAAAAATAAATTCAAATTCAAATTCAAAATCATTATTACCGCCCAGCCTTCTTATTTGGCTGAAAGATTCATATCAATCAATGATTCCTTACGTCGATCATCTCGCCATCATTCATCTCGTTTCTCACTCCCTACTCCACGTACTAACATCTTCGCTCGTTCATTCTGGATCACAGCTATTGAATTTTGGAACTTCCTTCCTCGTGATATTCAATCACTCATCACCATTTCATCTTTTCGATCAAACCTTCTCGCATATTTGGTTAGGGCAGATCGAACCTAGGATACAAGTTATATTCACATGGGAGTGAAACACTTGAGTAGCTCAAAAAAGAAATTAATACTTGGCTCAATTTTAGTATTAGAATTAGATAGATATGCATCTTTAGTAGCGAATTATATAATTAAGCTCTCATTCTACTTGCTATGTGTTTACCTTCTTTTCTAAATAATAGTTTATATATTATATTGATAAGTTTACGTTACACCGCCATATTGCAGAGACAACAAGTCTATTGTATTATCGCATCCTGTCCGCAAAATTGTAACGACAGGATGCTGTTTTGAATCTTGTCCGCGGCTCGTTGTGGCCAGGACAATAATAAATTTGTTTTCAATCAATGAATCTCTCTACAACGACAACCACGCTATATGATTTTTACATGCATTCTTACGGGCACTACTTCTATGTTTGAACAGAATTCTAATGCGTTACTTTAACATTACGCGAGTGATTTATAAACGCACGCGAAATTCAAACTTATAATTTTAACAAGATACTTGCTTTCATTACCTTCTCCTATTTGACCTTTGCCTATTTGGTCCTGTACTGTTTGATCCTGTAAACATTTATCCCTGCAGGATACTTAACCGCGTGTAAACCTCCAGGACACCTGTTCTTCCGGGACGTTCGCCCTTCGAGACATTTGGCCCTCCGGAACAATTGACCCTCCTGAACGTTTGATTTTCCAGGACATTTAACGGGATACTTGCTCCACTATGCAAAAAAAATGACAATGTACACGATTTTTGACCCTCTTGAGAGTGCCTCGACTAATGGGGTTTACTGGATTCTTATTCACCGTGCCAATTATCTGCTGTTCTTGGACATGTGTTCTAACTTATACCCTGAGCCCTAAATGGGAGCTAATGTGATATAACGCAGAAGGCTATTTTTACCTATACGTGGGTGGCGTTTATTAAGTCGAATGGGACCTGTCCTACAGGCTTATATATCAGTATTTTGTATCTAGAATAGAATGCCGAGAGTCTCTTTATTATTTTTTTTAATGAGAAAATTGCAAGATTTGAGATAAGCTCATGACAATTACTCCTCTGAAGTTTGTAGGGCGCTGATAATGAACCTGATGTTAGTTCCTCAAAATTCATCGAAGATGGTGGACTAAAATATGAAAAGCTGCGATCAGCTCATGAAAATGAATATTTGGTGTTTATTTGAATCGCTGATTAGGAATCCGAAGTTCTTCAAAATTCAAAATAGTCGATGCAATAAATTCGGAAAAATACTCGACATATTTTCATGAACACAACTTTTCGCATTTTAGTTCACCATATTACATCTGCCATTTTAATTTTGAAAAATCGCCGGTACAAAAACACGCTCTTACAGATTTAGAATAAAAAACCTTCTACGGAAGCAGCTTTTAACAAAATAATAAAGAACCCTCGCTGCCTCAAGATCACCGGCTGCCAACGGGAAAGGCAGTGGATTTGAGGCGGAGCACTCTGCTAATCTCGCACTCCTAAACAGGAGATCACTACATGGTTCCGCGAGCGGACAGTTACCTAAAAAGTGATAAAGGGTATAATTTTCAACTTAGTTACAAAGCGGGCAATTCGCGGTTGGATCGAACTTAAAAGCATTAGAATCGAGAAAGAAAGTACGCATTTGCACCGTGGCAGTTCTCAGTTGCATCCTCACTCGAGCGTACGCTATGGGACAGCGGGCGGGATATAAGTTTTCGAAACCGTCGGTAAACACTCTGTAAAGAGGGAACATAGGAGAGTTGGAAGATGTATAACGCTGCAAATCGTTTACTCGCTGTTGATGCGCTAATTGCTGGCAGACATAGACTATATTTGTTTCCCAAAAGTCCGAGTACAGGTTTGTCCACAGATGAGCAAAAAGGGGAGAGCACAGAACGAGCTTTAGATGTGAAACCCAATTGTAGGAGTGAATATTATTTCTCATTTGGTCGAGTTCAATGAGGCGCAAGAACCCCATACGGGGAAGATTGTCAGATGGCTGTTTTAGCAAGCGGATAACATATAACATCGCTCGTTTTGTGATCTCCACAGATAAAGGATAGAGGCCGAGTTCGCGGCGAATCAAGTAAGCCGGAGTTGTTCTGGGTAGACAAAAAACACGCTTAAAGAATTCAATCTGAATTGCTTCAAGGTGATCAAAGTACTGGAGGGCCCAACATGGGGCAGCCTAGAGCAACACCGAGATAATTATCGCCTGATATAATTTAAGAATACCGGCCCACGCGTCCGCCTTCACCGAGGTCACCAGAGCGAGGACGGAGACTGATGCCTGCGGAGTCCTCGATATGGCGTCCCCGACCGCTCAGAGGCTCCTTGCAGACGACGAAACGATTATGCCAAGATATTTTTAAGATGGGACTATGTTAACCGGATTACCAGCATACGTTTTGTCGGTATTAACGGTTAGTGCATTTCGGAGGCAGTAATCCTCTAGAATACGGAGCTTAGCCTTTAAATCGACCGGGGAGTAGGCAATCGTCAGAACGGCGGCAAAGAGTAACATTAGAAGGTCGCACGTACGCGTATAGTCGATACCTTTCACCCCTCGTTCACGAAAATAATCTGGTAAGTCGGCAAGAAAAAGAATAAAGAGTAGAGGGCTGGTGATTTAACCCTGCAGTACACCGGTTGAAACCCTGAAGGGGTCCGAGGCTATCCCCGCACTCGTGGTTGAGACCGTTGCATTCGTGTACATAGCCTTCAAAAATCGTTGAATCGTTTTGGCACTTAGACCAAGGTTGTAGAGCTTTTGCCACAGAAGATCGTGTGGGACGGAATCAAAGGCACGGCGAAAATCAACAAAAAGGGCGTAGCATTTCGCGGCCTTGTGTCTTATATGGATATGACAGGCAGCAAGGAGGGTGAAGATATTATCCTCAGTTGAACTACCTCTCCTAAAGCCCGACTGCTCTGTTGGAATTCCATTGGATCGAGCTGCCCAGGATTCCACCCGCCCCACTATGATCTGCGAAAGCAATTTCGAGAACGCATTGGTAATCGCTATCGCTCGATAATTATCCGGATGGTTTCTGTCACCTTTCCTGAAGAGCATGAACTCATCCAACCTTCCGTGAATCTCTCGTGCAAGAGAATGTAATTTAAAAGGTCGAGGGTGAACCCTCGCCATTGATCATCAAGGAGTTTAAGAAGCTTTGCACGAATACCGTCAGGGCCGAATGCCTTGCCGGATTTTAGTTTGCCCATGCTCCTCAGGAGTTCCTGTTCAGTGATGGGGGAGTCTAGTACGGTATCGTAAGTGTCAAAAAAAGTAACCGATAGATAGTAGACAAGAAAGTACTTAAGATATATAAGACATAATGCTTTTTAGAAATTGCGATAATCGAGTTGTAGAGTTTTTTAGCTGCCAGATATTCAGTTTCCGACTGAGGTGAGAAACTGCCGCGTAATGCTGTAAGAGCCCGGTTCATAGCATTGCGTGCTTGCCGACAATCTCCATTGAACCACGGCATGTTGGGTCTCAAGGAATGAAGACCGGCGTACGAGACTCGCAAAAGCCCGGCGGTTAGCGCTACCTCAGACAGGGTTGCGGAGATAAGAGGGAGGATCGTATCGAATGGCTGGAAGGCAGTATCAACAATAGGCGGGCTGATGCTGGATAATGCCCCATTAAATTTGCGGGATCCTTCTAGAGCTAGAAAGAGCCTCCGTCTTCCCCCTCAGCCTGTCGAAGGCGGTGGAAACTCCTGTCGTAAGAAAGATACATCAAGATTCAAGACGACAGAGAGGTGGTCTGAGCCTCCGGGAATCGTTCCGATTTTGAGATTGCTGACAAAGGGAAGATGACAGCCGGAGATGCAGACCAGATATATTGTACTACGACCGCGCTCATTCAAGAAGGTGAAGTTAGCCGGAGAGTCGGATCTCGTGCGCCCGTTGAGAAGAACAAAGTTATTACTACTCATAAAATCGTACAAAAGAGCTCCACGAGCGTTAGACGTAACATCGCGAGAACATCTTACGCGAGCAAGAAGCGAACAATCGAAAAGAGCGGAAAAGCCGCGTTCGGGATCGAGAGAGCCCACCTGGGAGTTGAAGTCTCCGCCAAGAACAAATATGGCTGTGGGCTAGGAGGTAAGAAGTTTATCTATAGTGCATTGTAATAGGTCGAGAAGGAGCGAGAGGTTTGTGGTAGGAGCCAGATAAAAATAACCAATAATAAGATGAAAAGGAACAGTTTTAACAAGGGAAAAGATCCAATTGGCGGTGACCTCGAGAGTTCCAGGTGAGCTCTGAGACGGTATAATTGTGAGTAGTCCACCGCAGTACCTACCCCTGGTGCCCTCACGAAATGCTGGCGAGTTAATGAAGGTGTGGTCCTGGAATTGCGGCAGGGTGACATCGTCATGTCTCCAGGTTTCGCAGATACATACAGTGTTGGCAGCAGCTGCATCGATTAAGGCAAGATTCTGCGGACCATGTATGTTCCAGAACAAAATAGAAGTTTTCTGGGCTTTTGTCATTATTGGGTGACCTTCATCCCTGGTTACTCTAGAACGCAGCATTGATGATGATGATAATCGAGGAACAAGACGATGAGCAAGGTTTGCGGAAGCACGGCCAAAATCGGCATCGGATTGGAATTAGTGACTGCAGATGACCGAATATCGATGTCTCTGATCAAGATGTCTCTGAATACATTCGATTGTAAACAATTGGACCCCATTTTGGATTCGCCATTTTAAATTTGTTAATTTTTACAAGAGATTCACGCTGGGCGATCTCAGAAATATAAAAACCGTATGTTTTTGCCAATTTTATTTACAAATAGTAAACGTATTAAAGGTTAAAAAAAGGAAGTCGTAATATAGTGTATGTGTCGGTGTAATATCCGGGATTTCAAACATTTAAAAAAGTACCACTCGGCATTCAATTCTACATACAGTATTCTAAAATTTGAGCCCCGTAGCTTTGGGATTGAGCCATTTGCCCATATACATGCAAACTATCGTACCAGTAGTTATAGGGACCGGTTTTTGGACGTAATAGTACTTGTGATGACTTTTGTTACTTGTGGAGGTCTTCCTTGCAAACACTTTTTACGTAGAGGTAGTTGTGAGTTCCAGCGTGTTCCCAGATGTATAACCCATTAACGTCAAGTAGGACACTTTTTTCACTTCAATTTCAATAAAGAATTTCATACGAAAATCCAAGTTCAAATAAATTGAAAGGTACATGTCTTACTATTCTCGAGGTCGCTCTTTTTAATGCAGTTGTCAAAATTGAGCTATCTTAATTAGAAAATTAAATATGTCGATTTAAATGTCAAAATAACGCGAAAAATCGAGTGTTCTTTTTTATAAAACATTTTTTTCTCATCGAAAGAATATTTGTCGTCAGAAAATTTCTTCTTTAAACGTGGACCCAATAGTTGTAGTATCAAGATAAATTTTTTAAATATTTAAAACTAACATGGTGATCACAAAATGGCGACTCCAATGACAAATTTCTAATTAAAACTTAACAATTGTTTTTCTTGAAAACTATTGACTTCAGAAAAAATTTTCTAAGAATAAATACGTTTTAGAATTGGTCAGAGAATACTCTCAAATTTTTTCAGATTTTTTAAATGATTTTTTTTTTAATTTCGATTTTTCAAATTTTTGAAAAATAAAAAATTGTAACAATGCATTCTGAAAAAATTCGAGAGGATTTTTTGACTCATTCTAAACCGTATTTATTCTTAGAAAATTTTGTCTGAAGTCTATAGTTTTCAAGAAAAGCAATTGTTAAGTTTTAATTAGAAATTTGTCATTGGAGTCGCCATTTTGTGATCACCATGTTAGTTTTTAAATATTTAAAAAATTTATCTTGATACTGTAACTATTGGGTCCACGTTTAAAGAAGAAATTTTCTGACGACAAATATTCTTTCGATGAGAAAAAAATGTTTTATAAAAAAGAACACTCGATTTTTCGCGTTATTTTGACATTTAAATCGACTTATTTAATTTTCTAATTAAGATAGCTCAATTTTGACAACTGCATTGAAAAGAGCGACCTCGAAAATAGTAAGACATGTACCTTTCAATTTATTTGAACTTGGATTTTCGTATGAAAATAATAAAATCTTTATTGAAATTGAAGTGAAAAAAGTGTCCTACTTGACGTTAATGGGTTAAACCGAGTGCCCTTGATAGGTCAGGCGCCCAACAGTCTTTTAGGCATATTAGGATGTTTATAATTCTTTTAGCATGGTGTTGTGACAACCACATAATTATGTAATAATCATTATATTATCATTATACAATAATTTTGTTAATACATTCATGTCAGTGTTTGACTATTTATGCACTATTTTGAAAATAAAAATGTTGATGATTGCAGGTAGTGACGCTTTGCATCTAAGTAAGTCCGTCATCCAAGAAATTATTGGAGCATTTCCAGGAATAGATGAAGCAATGAGTTACGCAGAAGTAATGAAGTAAGGTACTGCTTGTAATATTATTGTTTAATGGACGATTGTATTAACTCATATTAGATAAGTATTTCATAATTTATATGGTGATGCGAGTATTTTACGTATGTAAATTTTGTAAAATACACATTTAATTCATTATTACGTGTTCAAATTGATGATTGTAGTTTTATGGCAAAATGGCTCGTAATATGAATTAATTATAAGATAGCGGTGATTCTTCGCTCACTAACAGTCACTCTGTGGGATTTACAGCTATTAGATCATGTACTTCTACGCTTCTGGTCATGATGTAACACGATGAAAATCGAGTACCACGCCCATGGTTGTACATTTTTCAATTGTATTTTTGATGCTGCGAATAGAACTCGACTTTGCACCCTGCAGTGAAATCTTCGGACACACATTATAGAGCCGCACGTTCGTCTTATATCATACGCAATCCCCGTCCAGCAAACTAAATTTTCGATTTTGTCTTCATGCAGTAGCTCGCCGTTAGTAATACGAGGCACGTTGTTCCTTTACTTTTTGAAAATATTGTTTCTGTGGCGGAAATCGACTCATGTTCGCTAGATGTAGGTTTCTGCAATTTCCTACATTCTGATCCAATGTGCTGTATGGCGTCATCTCGCAAGACGACCTGCAACTCTAGCAAAAAGTTTGTAATGACTTAGATGGTAAACAATTATGCAAAAATAACGATTTCGCCCGTTGAATAATAATTTAACAAAAATTATATCGGGCACTCAGACAGCTGTCAATTAAACTCCCCAAGGGAAAGATCATCGAGAGGTCGGAACTTAACCTTTACTTTACAGCACCCGTTTATCCTATCCCACTAATATCGTTGGCCTTTAGACATTTTTTTCGAGTTCAAAAATTATAAGGAGGAAAACATGTAAAGTAAAAAATTGGAGATACCGTAACGTATGCTTTATCCCACTCGATTTCTCTTTCCAATCCCAAGGAAAGAATAAAGTTGTAGAACTTGAAAAAAAACACAATTTAACCACTTATTCGTTACGTTTAAATAAAAATTGAGCTCAAGGGGATCCATTTAATTTCAAAGATATGTCGAATAACAAATTTTGTAATGACGAAGCTCATTTATTACCACTTTTACGGCATTAGGAGGCGGCCCGTGAGCTTAATTTAAGTATAAGGGGTCAAATTCTTCGTTTTTCAAGCTCTACAACTTCTATACCAGATGTACGTTAACTATTTAACGAATTATTTATGAGTATTTAAAAATACATTCGGAAATTGTGAATAGATAGGTGTAACGAGGCCCTCGTTGCGACCGCAATGACTCGTTACGACAATCCGCCATGGCCTGCACCGAACTGCATTAACATAGTTTTGAGTTGCAGGTGGTCGGACTGGACGCCGCGCTGCGGCGAACGACGCGAATAGGTGAGAGAGGTAACGGAAAGAGAGAGACAGAACGCGTCACGTATGCCGTGAACCGGTATCGGCGGGCTAACACGCGGCAAAACGAAGGACTCGTTCGACCGCTGACCGATCGTGAACGCGTGAAAAGTCGTCGTGATTACTAATCTCGAGTTGGAGAAAAGTGCAAACTCCTTCAGGGTTATCTCAGTGGATCCGAGTGCTTTGGACACATCATCCCTAGCAGGTAGATTCCGAGCTGCCAGTCGGAAAACGTGCAGACGCGATCGCTTGGGTAGTGCGTGACCCCGCAGGTCATCCCCAAAAGGTTGTTTTGTGCCCTCTGGAGGAGGACTATCAAGGTGTGCTCAGGAGCCTAAACGGGAATTCTACGAGTCTATAATTAACGGTTCGGTCCGGACTAACCTGGCTGTGTCTGTCAGGGTGCGAGACCGCGTCATGCGCCGGTCACGCGGAACGCGTTGTTAAAACGATTCTCTCCCTTCAGGAATTTAAATAAACGCCCTTGTGGGCAGATTTTATCTTATATTCTTTGAACTTTCTACTGCTTATTTTTTTAATGCCACCTTTCCCCCGTCAGGGAAGTTCGCAGCACCACCAGTTCGCTGCGGGTTGCGTCCTGAGGACGTCGGTTACAAATTTTTCCTCGTGGAGCAGCATGTGCAAATAATTCACTACAACCGAAGATTTGAGATATGACGGGGTTAGGTTCTATAATATGCTATTTAATTCAAAACTTCTAAATTTATTTGTAAATAGTTCCTGGCAGTAAAATTGTTCTACAATCACTACTCAGTCGGTGTCCAATAAGTAAGAAAATATTTCTGTGAAAGTAAACTATTTGAAAAGTGGTTTGTAATTCTTAAAGAATGGCGCAAAATTTTCTCGATATTCGTTCGCCTATGATCATACTCAAAGGCCCTTAAATCCATGCATTCGCTCAAATACAATTCTCATGTTATAATTTTAGTCGCTTGCTGATTGGTTCTTTTTGTAAAACACGTTACTATGTCTTCATACTTCGATAAGTTTTGTTTATTCATAGTTAGGTATAAATGTTATTAACTTCTCAGTGCAAGTAAAAAAAAAATAATATTGTGATTTGCAGTAAAACAGGTAATGGTAAGTTATTTATTTGTATGGGTGTATAATACTCAATAACTGGAGTACAAAATATTAATGACGAAATATTAATAAAAAAGTAATGATGGTTTTTTTTCTTGTTTGTTTGACAAATAATTGAGGAGTCGAATTATATAACAGGATACGTGTAAAATCAGACAACTTTTGGACTAAAAAACATTTTTTTAAAAGTGTTCGAATTCAAAATCTGAAAGGATGGATTTCGAATACCAGTAGAACGAAACTCTTTCCAAAAAACGATATTTTTTCCAAGCACACAACGTTGTTACATCTAAATGTTTGCAATATTTTTTGGCCCTCTTGAGTGTTAGTTTAAAACGCTATTCTCAAAATGTTGTTAAAAAAACAACATATATATTTTGTTCGGTGAATAATAAAGTTGTCCTGTAATCACCAAAAGATCGCGCCCTGGGATCGGGGAGATGGGAGGATGTAAATAAAACTGCTGTCATTTATGGAGCGAATGAAACAAAAAGAACTTTATATACAGTGGATGAGCGCCAGGAAAGGCAATGCTAATTATGTTTTTTGTGGTGAGCGGGATTGCCCTCGTTGAATCTGAAACAAAGATTAGTAGTGGTTAGATCGTTAGCGCTATCTAGCAAGGTAGAGTAGCGATTATAACGTTGGCGCTATCTAGCAAGGTAGAGTAGCGATTATAACGTTCGCGCTATCTAGCAAGGTAGAGTAGGGATTATAACGTTTGCGCTATCAGCAAAGTAGAGTAGCGATGCCATCTAGCAAGGTAGAGTAGCAATTATAACCTTGGCGCTATCTAGCACGGTAGAGTAGCGATGCCATCTAGCAAGGTAGAGTAGCAATTATTACCTTGGCGCTATCTAGCACAGTAGAGTAGCGATGCTATCTAGCAAGGTAGAGTAGCAATTATAACCTTGGCGCTATCTAGCACAGTTGAGTAGCGTTGCAATCTAGCAAGGTAGAGTAGCGATGCTATCTAGCAAGGTAGAGTAGCACTTAAATCGTTGGCGCTATCTAGCACAGTAGAGTAGCGATGCAATCTAGCAAGGTAGAGTAGCGGTTAAATCGTTGGTAATATCGACGATTGAGTAAAGACGAAGTAATACCTTACCAAATGCCGTATACTTGAAGAGCCTGGTCAGGTCGACTTGCCTTGGTCCGTACACGGGACGATCACGAGACGGTCAAATAAGAAGTACCTTATTTCGAGCGTTAAGCTCCACTCCTCAACGCTGTTCACAGCCTAAACATATATAGGGAGCGAGTACCAAGGGCGGTGGTAAAAAAAGGGAGGTGGCAAGATAGAACAGGAAAAGAAAAGAGGGAAAAAAAGGAAAACAAAACCAATCGGCGATGCGGCTATGGAAATGGAAGGAACCGAAAGAAAAGGTCATTCATCCGCGCGAACCTGGAGATAAGCGACCCTCCCCACTATACAACGCAATAACCATATAAAGAAAACATTACTAACGAAAAAATAAACAATATCAATTTAGCTACAATAAACGACAACTATGAACGTACCGGAAACCTAAGAGGCCTCTCTTACAAAAAGGGGGGACCCTGAACTACATGGCGCGTCAAGTCGCCCGAACATACCGCCCGCCTCGTCGAGCAGATGATTTACACAAGAGTCTTGCGCTACGTCAGGCAGGATGACGGCGACCGCGACTGTTGATCGGATGGTAGAGCGCTTAGTTTGACAATCGGGCGGTCTATTACTGAGGTAGCGGTTTTCACCGTGACCACTCTGACCAGTCCATCGGTTCCCCAGTGAATTTTAATTATTCGCCCTAACGGCCATTTCGCAGGGGGTATAACCTTCGGTTTTTACTGCTTCGAGTTGGCCCACAAAAAAATTGTCGGTCACCTTGCGCCACTTAGTTCTCTCCTGCAGGTGATGTAGATACTCCCGGGACCATTGCTTCCAAAAGTTCATTAGCATGCGTTGTTGCAGTTGGTATCTATCCAGCCTATTTTCCGGGATCCCGGGAGGCTCTGCATCCGGAATCAGCGTGGATGCCTCTCCTATGAGGAAATGCGAAGGTGTTAATGCACGCAAATCGTCTGGATCGTCGGTCAAGGGTACGAGGGGGCGAGAGTTGAGGCAGCTCTCGATTTGGACTAATACCGTTGAAAACTCCTCGAATGTCAGGGTGTAGGTACCGAAGCTTCGCCTGAGATGGCGTTTCGTGGACTTGATTCTCGCCTCCCAGAGCCCCCCCAAAATGCGGGCACTGTGTTCCATCATTTGCCAACACTGAGACCACCTCTGCGTAAAAATCTGAAGCTTCATGAAACTGGGATTGGAGCGATCTATCTGCGCCTCTGAAATTGCACCCATTGTCACTGTACAAGTTACGGCATATTCCACGTCGAAGTACAAAACGTCGAAAGGCCGCCAAAAAACGCATTCGTGGTGAGGTCACTTACCGCTTCAAGGTGCACAGCCTTTGTGGCAAGGCATACGAAAAGGGCGATGTAACCTTTATAGGAACGGTAGCCTCTACCTTTCGTCGCCCGGATTTGAAATGGTCCTGCAAAATCTAGCCCAGAAGAGGTAAATGGCCGCGCAGGTGTAACCCTTGCGCGAGGTAAATCGCCCATTTGCTGGCAGCCCAATTGGGGCTGGGCACGTCGACAGCTCATACACTCTCGCACATAGCGTTTTACCTGTCCCAATCCGCCGATTACCCAAACGCTGGCACGTAGTATGCTTAAAGTGAGGGCATGAAGTGACGTCCTGTGCGCTTGACGAATGTGTAAGAGGCTGAGCGGACATTTTTTTGCCAGAATCGCGGGATGCTTGGCGGATTGAGGTAAGTCTGTATTCTTGAGACGGCCTCCCACGCGTAATACACCATCGCTATCGAGGAATGGATTGAGGCGACAAAGAGGGCTCTTTAGGGGGATATTTCCTCTAGTGCGTAATTGTTCAATATCGGAGGAAAAGGTAGACGCCTGTGAAAGTTTCCCTAAGGCTCTACGAGATCTCTTGATCTCTATGACAGAAAGTTGGGGAATCAAGCTTTTTCCATCTCGTTTTCGACGGCAATTATAGAGGAACTGGAATAAGCGTGCAGTCACCCGTGTGAGCCTAATTAGGCTGGAATATCGGGTAAGAAGGGGGTATTCCTCCGCCATTCTGTAAAGTAGCAAAAATTTGCATTGTTTGATTAGACGACGCGACCACAGGTCCAGAATGCGGCCACCACTCTGGCGACCGAGACAACCATGAAGGTCCATGCCACCAAAGGGAGGATAAAGCTAACTCAGACGGGGCCATCCCTCGAGTTGCTAAGTCTGCTGGGTTGTCGCGCGTAGGAACATGTTTCCAGATGGCCGTGGGGATCTCGGTTTGTATATAAGACACTCGATTGGCGACAAAGGTTTTCCACTGGCTTGGGTGCTGTCTTAACCAATCCAACACGACCTGACTATCAGACCAGGCATAGATTGGCATCTCCCGCAAGGAGCTAACGCGGCGAAGGTGCTGGAAGAGTCTGACTAAGAGCGTTGCTCCACACAATTCCAAATTGGGAATTGTAACAGTTTTAATAGGACTGACCTTGGATTTCGCCATGAGCAACGATGTTTGCACTGTCCGGTCCGTATTTTCAATGCGTAGATAGACGGCGGCGGCATATGCTCGCGTAGACGCGTCGGCAAATCCGTGAATCTCACAACGAGATGTTGAATCAAACCCGGTCCAACGGTCAATAGCAATGTTTGCTAGCTCGGGCCATTGCATTTTGTACTGAACCCACCGTTTCATTATTTCTGCGGGAAGCAAGGCGTCCCACTCAGTTTTCAGCAGCCAGAGATCTTTGAGTAGGATTTTTGCCGAAATGGTGACGGGAGCCACCCAACCCAGAGGGTCGAAGACCTGCGGGATGTCTGACAGAATACGGCGTTTCGTTGGAATGGGGGGAGGATCCTCAATAGATGGAATTCTCAAACTAAATCCGTCCGAATCGGGTTTCCATATTAATCCTAATGTTTTGATGGACTCTTGCTCTGGAATCACATTGACCGGCTTCATCGATGAGCGACTGTTTTCCGGTACGAGGCTAAGGTGATTAGCGCTCCATTTTCCCAGTGTGATTCCATGAACATGAAGTAAGTCGACTAACTGTCGACGGATCTCCCCAGCTTTCTCCAGGGTATCCGCGCCAGAGAAAACGTCGTCAACATAAGTCTCGCTGATAAGACATTGGGCCCCTATAGGATACGCAGGTCGTCCAAGTTCAGCGATCTGGTTTAAGGTCCGGATCGCGAGATACGGGGCACAAGCCGTTCCATAGGTGACAGTTTTCAGGCGATATTCCACTGGATCGTCTACCGGCTGGGCTCTCCAGAGAATGCGTTGTAAGTCGCGATCCTCGGGATGTACCAAGATTTGCCGGAACATCTTTACGATATCAGCAGTGAAAACAAACCTGTAACCCCGCCAGCTGCTTATGACGAGTGAAATGTCACTCTGAAGTTTAGGGCCTGGCCGCAGTTGGTCGTTGAGGCTTCCGTGTTGTTTGGTTCGTCGTTAAGCGTCGAAGACCACCCTTATTTTTAACGCATTGGGAGAGTTTTGTATGACGGCATGATGGGGGAGGTACCAAGCTCCACGTTGAAGGGTCTCTGCGGGCGGGATGCGCGCCATATGCCCGAGAGATTCGTAGCTCGTCATGAATTCTTCGTAGGCCACCTTTAACTCGGAGTTTCATTCAAAACGTAGTTCCATCGCGAGGAGTGAGCCAAGCGCCATCCGGCGTGTTTCATGACCTACGGTCGGGATGTCACCTCTAGTTGGTAGACGGACCATGTACCTACCGTCCTTAGTTCCTGTGGTGGTACTTTGAAAATGGGCCTCGCATGCCTAGTCGTCGGGACTGAGAATGTTCTGATTTAAAGGGGCGTCCTCGAGTTCCCAAAACCTTTGAAGTAACACGAGCAAATCGGTATCGCCCGTTTCCGTCGAGGTATTTTGAAGCACGGCGGTCGCCTGGCCGCACGCCATAGATGGTTTGCCTCTGCATTGCCAAAGACTATCCAGCCCAGAGTTGTATTTTGAGTGACTACATCGATGTCAGCAAAGCGACGGATTCCCTGCTTAAGGATATGTCCGTAAATTGCCACCCCGAGAATTAGGTCAATAGGGCCAGGACGACTAAAATGGGGGTCAGCCAGCGCCAGATCCGATAGCAGTGCAGCCTGAGGCTCTCGTAATGGTCTTGTAGGAAGCCGCTGAGCAAGACGAGGCAAAACCAAAGCATCGAATGCTAGCCGATAATTCTTCGCGACAGTAGACCGCACGGTAATGTTAACGATTGATCGTGACATACCCACTTTGGAAGATCCAAGCCCGGACAATAGAATCCGGACTGACTGTCGTGAAAGTCCGGCGAGTGAGGCGAGAGATTCCGTGATGAATGAGGATTCCGCTCCTGAATCCAACAGAGCCCGGGCACAGAAATGTTGACCTTGTGGTCCTAATATCCAGACAAGTGCCGTAGCCAGCAAAGGAGCACCGTTAAGCACTACATCCACCTTTCGTGGGGGGCTGACGGTTGAATCGTAATTATGTAGTCATGATCCATCGGCGGACGCCAGCGCCGTGGAGCTCGTGCCAGGACCACTAGTCTTTTCTTCGACATTAATTCTCCTGCTGTGCGTTGAGGATGGTCGACTCTGATTGGAATGTAACAAGGTGTGATGACGCCCTTGACATATATTTCAGTGGTATTTGGAAGGACAATCGGTCACCCTATGTGATCCGAGACAATTGTAGCAGAGATTGCGCCTTTTTACCTCGGCTCGGCGGTCTTGCGCAGACTTCCTTACAAAGGTTGGGCATCTAAAGAGCTGGTGCTGCTTTCCAGGGCAGAAAGCGCAAGCCGACGGGGTGGGGTAAGGTGAAGCTCCATTGAAACGTTGTTTTGTATGCAATATGCGCGGGGCGGTGGCTTGGGTCCGAAGTGTAGCATCGGGGCGAAACTGGGGGCGTCTATCTCGGGGGGGTCTTGGATTCTCGAGCTCGCGCGTCGCATGGTGATGATGTGCACGTACCTGGCCGTCCAGATATAAACATAATTCCTCGAACGTAGGCATACTCCGTTTTTGAGAGGCGGCTGAACCCGAAACAGTGCACGTCTGTGTAATCGAGTCTTGAATGACGATATGCTGTTCCCAGAGGCGCCGGGTATCGGGGTCTAATCGATGCACGGTGAGCCAAACAAGCTCATCGTCCCAATTGGGTGGGCGTCCCAGATTTTTCAGGGTGCGGATGATGCGCGTGGTGTCATCGACGAGCGCCCTTATTCCGGAGGCAGAAGCCCGCCTCAATGTTGGCAGCTGATGTAAGGTAGTGAGTAGGTTGTCAATGATGGTACGGTTGTCTGAGTAACGAAGTTCAAGTGCGTTCCATGTGCTCTCATACCACTCTTCGGTTATGTCCATGCCTTTTATAAAGTTTGCTGCCTCTACAGTCAGGCAACAATGCAGGTAGCTGAATTTCTCGTTTCTGCTGAGAAATGTTTTGGAGTGAATGTTGGCCGTAAAGAACGAATGAAAGGTCGGCCAGTCGTTATAACCCCCTGAAAATTTGACTAGCTCTAGTTTAGGAAGCCTAATGGTGTGCCCCTGTATGGTGCCTGGCACGTTAAGTGGGAGTGGAGGGGCAGTACCGACGGTGTGATCCGAGAAGGGGATACTCGCTTGAAGGAGTTCCTGATGGGCATCATCGAAGAGAGTACCCATATCGGAATAATGATCTTCCCTAATGTAAGCCTCTTCCGCGACATCGTTTCGCGACAGTATTTCGAAGTGGGTATCCTGGCATTCCTTCCAATAATTCTTTATTTCGCTGGTCCACGCCTCTACGAGTTGGCGAGACATAAAAAGTTATTCAATAAAGACACCGTGAGATAATAGGCACTTTATAATGATCAATTCTCGCGGATGTTCGAGGTTGCTAATATCGATTCAGTATCATTTTTTATAAAATTTAAAATATTGAATACAATATGGAGGAAAAATGAAAATTGAATCCAGACACTACTTGATAAGCGGGGTTTGTTTCCGCTTATTTTGGATCTGTCACTTTACCTTTTTAAACTCAGGGCTCGTATAATTAGTGACTCGAAAACTCCCTTGTTACATGTTTCGGGTATTATAATTACTGTATCTCGTGTTATTATTATTCTAGCCCCTTGTAATTATATTTTAGTTGTTTTTTGTTGCTTTCTTTCATCAATAATTCATTTTTGGCCTCATTTTATTTTCTAGTAACTTTTTTGACAGGCCGAACGTACGGAATATGGACCGATTCACTTGGCATGTCGTTATTAATCGATTCAAACTTCGGGTCTATCTTATTACTTAGTTTTGGAGAGATCGAAAAAAGAGTACAAATAGTATTTAACGCATTAAGAATAGGACTCGTGCACGGACAAAACTGGATAAGAATGTTTAACATTCCTCTGTGTTGTGAATATTTTCATATTTTGTATATGTGTCCTCGTTTACAGGACTTCATAGGAAATGATACTAGAAATTCAAAATCCAGTATTCTCCGTGTAATATAGCTTCTGTAGAGAACGGGATGGTTAAGTGGTTAGCGTGCTCGCCTCGTAATCTGATCGTTCTCTAGGTCTCGAATTCGAATCCCCGTCGAGGAATGTTCTTCTGTTTGTTTTCCATTTGTTTGGAAAATCAACGAAGTAAACATTGCTTGGCGAAGGTACGAATTCGGTACTGCTGTCGACCTCCGTCGGCAGTTTGCCGGTACCGTCCAGCGACTTTTCCGCGGCCGGTGCGTCATGGGCATTACCTCGGAAAAAGATGGGGTATGACTCGCGTCGCACTTGCCCCGGTATAGATCGCCGAATAAGGTTAATGGCGGTACCGACATTGGGGTGGGGGGACTGGCTCTGGGTGGGTTTTGTGTTGTCATGTTCATGTATCATGTCTGTGTGTTGTCCACCCATACCTCTCCACCCGAGAGCCGACCCGCGAATAGGCATCAAAGTCATTAAAGCGGGGGAAAATTCCAAATCCTTTATCCTTTTTTTATCCTAGCTACTGTAGTGATGGTGTCGTTGTCGAAGAAAAAAACATTTAATAGATTTACCGAAAAAACTCAATTTCGAAACGTCAATAGTTGATTTTTGCCAGTGCGTCTTCTCTGTTAGTGTTTTAACTATGAAACTGTAGGGATTGGCGCTTAAGTTGTTATAACTTGTTTGTTCAATCTCTTATAAGAAATAGCCTTAAAGATGATGTTAAAATAAATATTAAATAGTGAAAGATAGTATATTATTCCCTTTAAACTGAGGTTAACTCTTGTACATTTCTTAGACCACTAAAATTATTCCAATAGATCCGAATGCAAATCCTAAAATTAAGCTTCATGAGAAAAAAGCTGCGAGAAAAACACTTACTAATTTTGAACGTATTTTAAAGAAATTGGCATTTCGAAATCTCTAACTAACGATATTTTTTAATTCATGATGATTATTTCATGTGATATAAGAAAAGAAAACTGCACATGTGGCGATTTCTATACCGGGTGCGTGCGTACGACCCTCCCATAGGGCGCGCTATGTTGAAGGTAGAGCGTTCGTGATTGGCCAGTTCCAACTCGGACGGTTCTTCCCATTGGCCGCGGGAGAGCATGGAATGACTGGCGCTGGGGATGCGAGAATGTAGTGCTGACTTCGCTGTTCAGTGTTGAAACCAAGTCAAATTATTTATGAGTCAGTTTATAAAATGATGGTCTATAAATTTTATTCATGTCATAAAATTATAGGTCATTGCATGGACACAAGAACTTTATAGATTAAACACATTTATTACATTAGATTTGGAACTAGGCAAAGACGCAGACTTTTCTTACATTGTATCATTATTATATAAATACAAATTGTCATTTAGACTTCACTTATCAACACTATCATGACTTTACACATCAATTTTATAACAAAAATACATATACATACAATACGATTAACTTACGCGGATAAAAATAATGTCATGATACGATTAAATTACGCGGGTAAAAATAATGTCATAATACGATTAAATTACACGGCTGAAAATAATGTCGCAATACGATTAAATTACGCGGATAAAAAGAATGTCATGGTACGATTGAATTACGCGGATAAAAAATAGCACTTATACAATACATCACACATACCGCTTTTACCGCATTTATGTGGAGAGAAGGAGCCGCGTCTTCTTTGCTGAGGCTGCGTCCAGTGGTCAATTTTCTTCTCCTTCGTGGTTATTTTTTGTTCTAAGGACCGTCCAAATCCGCCGGTCGAAGTTGATTGTGGACTGAAAGGTGAGCGCCTCACCGGGTACCCTTTTGATTGGATAGCCGTCTCTGCTTCTGGCACTTTTTGCAGTCTCGAAAAAGGAGAAGCGGACGGCTAAATTTTTCCTTATTGTAGAATGTGGGGAATGGAATGCGCTCACCTTGACTCTTCGACCGGGCTGGTCAAAGTTTCCCTTCAAACACCGCAGATTTTTTGGTAGCTCCGGACCCGTCCTGACGACCTCGTGGTTCTAATTTTTGAAGGTCCGGCCTACGGTGTCCACGTCCTGGTTATCGGGAGAAGAGAGGGCGAGTACATCCCCGGGAGTCCTATTTATAGGCTTTGATCCTCTCCGGGTTCACCCAACCCCCTCAGTCAGTACGCGGAATTGTGGACGGAACTGTCAGTTATTTTAATGTCATTCGTCAATTTCAAACTGACAGCCCGCCCGTCACATTCGAAATCCGCGCCATTCGCGCCATCTCTCGGTCTTCGCACATGCGCCCTCAATCCTGCCTGGTTCGTCCTTATTTCCGCACCTAGAGCGCTCCGACCGCGCTCGGAGCGCCGCGTCGTCATTCCTCAGGTCTTTCCGTCTTCCCGCAGGTGAGGTTGGGTTCAGTTTAGTCGAGATGATGGCCTTTTCGCACGTGCGAATCCGTCGTCTTGTTTCCGCGCCAGTTTTCTGAATTCTCAAAGTTACCTTTCTCTACATCTCCGCTCCTTCTCTCCTTCACTTCTTCTCTCCTTTATCTGAATGTCGCGTTACAGTGTTCAGTAATTCAGTTCAGTAAATCAACTCAGTCAACTCGAAGTAACATTGATTGTTTCAAAGCGAATTTTTCGTTAGAATTGGCGAACTTGGAATTCGCTATTTGTTGGCAGTTTTTTAAATGTTGCTGGGTGCTGCTCATTATCATCTTGTTAGATAAGTATTGATTTATTCTGTTTTATAAAAATAACATTCAAGAATGCAATACTTTGTGAGTTGCTTTTCGACGTATTAGGTCGATTAAAAGAGAAATGGATTCGAATAGTTGCCAAAGGATACAAATGAATTCGACAAATTTTCAGGATACGCTCACACAGCGTAATATCTCAATTTGACTCGTCGCTAGTAAACCTGAAAAGAAACAAAGTTACGAAGAACTTTTAATGATTATTGGCTCCAGCGCTCTGTTAGAAGTACTCGATTCCTAAGTATCCATTTTGGATGTAATGTGCATTGTAACAAGTGTGCAAGGTATAGATAAATGTCTGAATTGATGGTAATGTTACCGACTGAGTATGATGTGTGAATATGTGTATTGCGTTGCGAATTATTAGTCGTTAAGTACTTTGAATCGGCGATAGATGGAACGGAACGGAAAGAGTGTGTGGCAAGTGGGGCACTTGTTTATACAAATTGAAAGGAAACTCGATAGATGGCGTCGGGTGCCGATTTCCCTCTTTACCGACTCTCAGAATGTGTTGATAAATATTAGATATGAATAAACTTAATTATGATTAATTATAACAAGCCAGAATATCAATGTTGCTTATTTCTAAACACATATTGATTTTCACATATGTCATGTAATTGAACAATAAATATAGAATATATGTAACTTAAATAAATATCGAAAGCGCGCGCTAATTACGCGGGAAAACGATCGCCGTCCAGACATTCGGGAGTTAGATTAAATTTCTTGATTTATCTTAAACATCATTTATTTTATTCAATCACCGATCAATAAATGTGTAAACGCGTTTTATTTATCTTCCCAATCTAGAATTTTTATTAAGTCTTGATCATATTAAGAATTATTCAATTTTTTAATCGACCAATCGCGATGCTAGTTTTTGCCGTGCGTAATGTTTCAAATCGACCAATCGAGACTACTGTCACGTGACGCTCGACGAATGAGAATACCGCGTACATGTACCGGATGCCGGAATCCGCGCGCGAATAGGCGAGAACGTTCAAGAACATTCCACGAGGATATAAAAGCAAGGCTGCATGCGGCGGCGAGCCTCTTTCGTCACCAACCGCCCAGAAGACACGTTACACGTTGCCCAACACAAATTGAATAAACCGCCTCCATTACCGCTCAACATCCTGTATTGAGATTTTATTTAACCCTCACCCAATCATCGACGGTTCCGAATTCGGCAACGACGGCGTAAGGTTGTTGGCGCACACAGCGTTCGTGGTGGGACGAACACCACAAAACGAGCGACTGCCATTTTCCGGCAGGGCGGCTCGTAACAAGTGTTCCGTAGTGGGGAAATCAGTATTCGGAAAAGAAGGAACGGGCGGGATGAGACATTCTCTCTGTTGACTACATACTGAAGATCACGTTTCGGGAAAATAAAGGAAAAAAAAATAGCTGAGGTCAACTTTCCAAGACGCAAATTTAATCCCAGGAACACTCTGGTCGGCAATTTTGGATGGGCCATTTCATGAATCCAAGGGTTTCGAGTTTGAGTGTCTTTCTCGCTGCAGAAACAGAGAAAAAATACACGCGCTGTTTTCTCCTGTGACTTCAACCGATTTGTCGAAGTCTTTGGGTGAGTGTATCAAACCTTCTGTTTCGCCGATTTTTCTCGATGTGAAGTATCTTTCCAAGGCTTTTTGTTTTGTGGAAACAGTCGCTTTCTGGTGATATTATTTTTCAGTGAATTATTCCAATTTGACGATTTGCCGAATTGAACAAAATCTTTCTCGTCAATTCAAGAAAGTTATCGGGTGTTTTCTGAAAAGCAAAGTGAACTGAAAAAGGACGAAATACCAAGTGAGTGCATTAAAAATTTACGATGCAGTGGGATGACTGAGGAGATACGAAATTCAAACTGGATCAGAACAATCCCGGCTACGTGTTCGCCTAACCTCAAAAATATTAAAGTGGGAAGTTTGATATATATATATATATATATATATATATATACATACATTCATATACTATTTCCTTTTTTTCGCGTTTTCTTTGAGTTTATTCGATAATGACGAATCGTTCCTTTTTGTGTAATTTATTGAAATCGTCTATGAGTGAATCGAAAAATGGACTAATGTGACGCAAGCAAAATTAGTATTATTGTGACTGAGAGTTTGTAATTGGTGTATGGTTTAAAGAAGTGCCAAATTTCTTAAATTATCACATGGGAATTCTCTTAGAAATAATTCATACTCAATTGAAAGATGTAAAAAAGCAAAAGAATGGGAGATAACTGAATGTTTCTGTTAATTTCAATATATCTAAATTTGATTGATCCTATTCACGAGTTTTTTGTTCCCTTTATTTTTATCTAGCAAGATACGGAACACAATCAAATTTTTATTCGATTGCGTTTCGAATGCAGTAGTAAACAAGTTACCAGACGTCTTCGCATTTGCAATACTACAAGGTACGCTGTCCAAAGTACATGTAGACGCGAATGTGAGTGCACAAAGAGTTTGACACATGTGTAATTTTGGTGGATCTCTTTTTATAAGCATCATTATTAAACTAAAAATGTTAGTGCATGGTACATGATCTCTTATTGTGCTATTTACAATTTTTTCAATTTGAATTTTGAATTTTGTCTTGACCTCAATATTTTGTAAATTGGGAATTTGGATAATAAAATAATAACTCTAATATGCTATGTACAATAAACTATCCTTTATTACTATTTAACACAAATAAAATATTTTTAAAAAAACTCAGCATGTTTAATTTAGCAAATTAATTTAAAAAATGCTCAAAATGACCATCGGCAAAAGCACTGCAATATGCAAGGCGATCTCGAAATTCACCTTGAACTTACAAGAGCATTTCGGCACTAATAGTCTGAACTACGTCATTGATTCTTTCTTGCAATTTTTTTTTACGACTTTACGACTATTTCGCAGTGTCTGCTGCTTGACCGTGTTGCTGAATAGGCACATCTTCAACCAATTATTTCAATTAAAAAATTACTTCTACCAGATCGAAATGCAATACACTTTCAAAATGTTCCGTCAACACAATACAAAAACAAGATATATTTGGACCTATTTCACCCGCACTGCACAAAATGAAATCTTGAAATGGCGACGTGGAAAGACACCAGGGTATGGTAAGAGTAATGTTAATGGTACAGGTAGGTAGTCCTATTAAGAGGATTCTAAACGAAATTTAAATACCCAGTTTAAATGCTTGTGCTGGCATTTAAATTTCTCTTGATATATATGTTTTTGGGATTTGGAACGGGGAGAGCTCTCTTCAAGATAATATCCAATATGGAGCAGTACACAGTCAACTACTCCGAATGACGTTTACGTTATAGCGGTAGAAAAAACATATATAGAGTAATCGCCACAATCCAGTCACTGATAACTCATTACATTATGGTTCTGTGTATGCTAATGTAACATTCATTACTAACAACATAATTAGTCTTGTACGTCTCCAAACAGTTTTTTTACAGGTTTATGAATCTAACAATGGTAGTATTCATTATACTTTTACATGATCGAATTGCCAACAATTTGTTAAGCTTTTTTATATGTGAATGAATGGCAACATGCATTACCATTAAACGAACTTGTATTTCGTACATCAGCAATTATTTTTCAGCCCTTATGCTCAACGAAGTAATGGTAAAATTCATTATCATAAACGATCTTATATTTGCGTGTCTCTGAACTATTGTTAGTTATTATTAATAGTTTTATTATTTGAACATCATTGAGATATTATTAAATCATTGTTGAAATATTGTTGTCGATTTTTATTAGATTTTGTACAGCTGTATCGCAGCTAGAAGCTGTTGCGTTGTCGTGCCTCGCGGTGATTCTTTTTTTATTGATTTTCGGAGAAAAGCTAGCATAGAGGGTCATAAACTATGTGTGTCTATCCGAGAATGGACTAGTAATCTGCCCGCTGCAGTAGCTGCGTTCAAGGCCGGTCTTGAGGAGTTTTAACCAAGGTGGCACGAGGTTGCCCGGTATCAATATCAGGCGGTCGGCGCCGCGCCGGGCTGCGTGTTAAGTGTTCCGCTATTAGTTTTGATTATTTGTTGTGTGACAAAGTCACGATATTAATTTGCTGGAAAAATAATAATTACATTTGGGCGAAAATAATACGCGCCGTAAGAACGGCAAGTTCTCTCTCGGCAGTGGGAGCGAGAGGCATGCTAGTTGCGCCGGCCCGGGTAGTTGTAAGAGAATGGCGTTCGATCTCACCTGTCGATCGCCGGTTTGTTATGTCGGCGTCGGCGTCTCCCATCGTGCGACGGAGAGGCGACGAGCGTCTAGCTGACCGCGCGTGTGTGCATGTATACAGGCGCTACACACACTAGCGCGTTATATTACGCACCAATTAAGTACTCAAAATTTAAAGGATAAATTAGCGAGAAAGGTGGAAATTCGTCATCGGTCAGTACCGATTTCAATTTCAAAATTGAGTACGTTCGTGACCGCGACTTGCGTACGACAGCGAGACGTCCGTAGTTTTTGTTGAGAGTACGAGTGGTAGAAGAGGGCAGTGGGGTAAGATAGTGAGAGAGAGAGAGAAGCAAAAATGATGAGTGTTAGTGAGAGAGGAGAGAGAGAGACAGATATAGGAAAGTAGCGAGAAGGCGAGAGACAGGAAGATGGAGCGAGAGCAAGAGAGATACAGGAAGAGGAAAAAGAAAGAAAAGGTAAGCCGAAAAATTAAATGAATGATAATCGGATGACAAAAAAATTGAATGATTCGGACCGGAAGTGGCGAAAGGGACACGGGAGATTCGTGTGATTTTTGTTGTCTGTTGGATGATTGAGATGAGTGATTGTTAGACCGGAAGTGGCGAGTGACCAACGAAAAAAAATCGAATTTCTTAAATTACCGTGTCGGACCGGAAATAGCGAGTGAGTGATCAAAAATCAAATAACGTTTTTTTATTATTTATTTAAATATTGAGACCGGAAATAGTGATAACAATGGATATAAAATCATAAATTTTGTTTTGGGGAAATTAAGAAACCGGAAGTGAATGCGAGCAGTTGACGTGGGTTGCGAGGAAGGTAGCGAGGAAGTTTGTGGAGGTGGTGTGGAAGGTAGGACCGGGAATTTCCACTTCCGGCAACGTGGGCCTAGGAGGATAACAGTCGGACCAGTTCAGCGGAAACCGCATTTTCGGGTCGCGTCCAATAATAAAAAAAGGGATAATTCGAAATTAGGGATAGAGAGGTTGAATAACTTGGTAGAATAGAACGAGAAAGACGGTCAGTTTCCTGGGAAAATAATGAAATGTATCCAAGCGGCAGAGATCGGAGAATAGATGCTTCACGTGATTGCGAGAGAGGGAGAGGGGGGTAATGGACCGGTTCCACGGTGCCGAGAAGTCGCACCGGAGCAAGAAAATAATAGGAATAGGTATTATGGTAGAGAGGACAATCATGACTATTATCGGGAGCATGAGGAAGTGTCAGACCGACGGAGTGTAGCGAGTAGTGAGAGGTCAACGCGAAGCAGTGTTCGAAGGAGGAGGCTGTTGATGGACTACGAAGATTCTATCGATACTGAGGATGAAGCTAGGGAGCGGGTGGTCCGTCATCAACGTAGGAATAGAGAGGTGGGCCGTGAGTTGCGTTGTACCAAAACTTTACGAGAGTGGGGATTGAAGTTCGCCGGAGAAGAGAAGGAATCGGCGGAATAGTTTCTTTCTCGGTTAGAGGATTGTAGGGAACAATCCGGATTTGACGATCTTTTCCGAGCGATTCCGGCTATTTTGTATCGTGGGGCGAGTAGGTGGTACCGGACGGCTCATTTAGATTTCCGAACGTGACGAGATGTCGCGAAGGCGTTTCGGAAGTTTTTCATTGGCGAAATAAATGAGGAGGATTTGGAAGACGAGTTGAAAAATCGGACTTAAGGAAAAAGGGAGTCGATTGGTCAATTCGTCTCCTGTTTCCGACACATCGTGAGCTATTTCAGAAGGCTCCCGTCAATAGATAAACAACTGAGGATCGTTTTCCGGAATCTCACGCCTGAATATCGGGCCTATTTAGCCGAGAAACAGATTGTCGATTTTGCGAGTTTGGAGAAATGGGGAGGACGGTTTGAGAAATTGAAAGAGATGGATCGCCGATACCGCGAACCTCCTACCAAGGAAAAACCAGATTGCCTGGTAGTGCATACGTACGTGCGACGTCCACTATGCGAGTCTCTGCTCTGGATGAGGAAGATGGTCGGGAGGTGAACCAGATTGCGAGTGTGGTAGTTTCGGAACTGCGGTCGACCCAAGGGATGTTGGCGCCGAAGAACCAGCCGAAAAAGGGGAAAAAGGAAAGTTCCCCAAAACTCAGACCCCCGTCCCCGGACATTGTTGACGTGCAGATGGCCGAGGAAGTGGGCACGGATCGAGGTCACAGAACTTCTGGGCAATGGAATGATGTCCCTCGGTTCCAGCCGGCCACCACGGGTCTAAATAATGCGAGAGCGGTATCGAGGCCCGTAGGACCGGTGTTCGATACTCTCAAAGAGTTGAACCCCAGAGTCATGGGCCAACACCTAATTGGAGGTCCTGGTCTAACGGTCCGGGGACAGGACAATCGTTGAGGAATTCACGAGAATTTCCGACCGGGCCAGGGAATTCTGCAATGGTAGGGGCTTGTTTCCATTGCCAGATGGTGGGTCATAGAGCTGCGGCATGTCCTAGACGGCCATGCTTCACATGCCAGCAACCTGGGCATCGAGCCTCTCAGTGCCTGAATCGATAATGCTTCGGGTGCCAGCAGACTGGACACATAATCCTCAATTGTCCCAACCGCGGAACTGGATTCCCTACTCCGTGGATGGGGGCGTCAGGTCCTCCCCCTACGGTGGAGCGGTGTCAGGTATGCGGGACAGAAGGGAACCCGTTCCAAACCTGCCCGACATGCGCTCCACTGCGACAACAGTGGGAAACGCGAGGGCCGGAGGGTGCAGGAACCTCGTGTCCTCCCCGGCCGATCAACAGGGGTAGTTAGCGAGGAGCTGTTGGTGCCAGAAGAAGTTGAAGAGGGGATAGCGAGTGAAGCAGGTGATGAGGTGAGAATAGCGAGTTCAAATGGTGTGAGACCCTCTCCGGAAGAACAAAACCAACAACATGATCGTAGAGTTCAGCAAACGGTAAAGTTATTGATGGGGAGGGGGACTAATAGGTTGGAGAGTAGAGAGTTAGTTAGATGGGGTTAAGTGGAGGAAATAGCTGCAGTAGAAAGTCGTTGTTTTGTCGAGATCGAAATAGGCGGGTGCCCATTTGTTGCTATGCATGATAGCGGGGCAATGGTCTCTATTGTAGGTCCCCGGGTAGTGGAGAAATTCAGAGATCGACTCAAACCGACGAAATCAACAATGCGAAGTGTATCAGGGGAGGTAAGTCCGTTTCTGGGAGTGTTAGTTGTGCAGATGGAGATTGACGGCAATACCCAACAAGTCGAGTTCAGAGCTACGGAATGGGTCACCTCAGATATCATATTGGGGATGGATTTCGCGAGCGTGTTTGATTTAGATGTGCGACAGGAGCGAAGACAGTGGCGAGTGTTTGAGGGTCCCTGGCATACCTTTATCGAGCGACCCACAGGGCAACCCACAATTCATGCGGAGTGCGCCGGAATTAGCGAGTTGGATGAGTATCAAGAGAAGAGGGTAGTTGAGTTAGTTACGAGTATCTTGAAAGGGAATGAGAAAACCGCCGGGCTAACTCCTCTAACGGAGCATCATATTAAAGTGATGGAAGCGACACCGATTAAGCATCGACCACGTCATATGTCCCCCATAATGCTGGAAAAAGCACAACAGGAGGTGAGAGAGTTAGCGGAGAAAGGGGTTATCGAAAGATCCTCGAGTGATTGGAGTAGCGCGCCGGTGATAGTGAAGAAAAGCGATGGGTCGATCCGGATGTGCATCGATGATCGGGATTTGAATGCAGTCACCCGAAAAGATGCATATCCGATTTCAAACATGGATTCGATTTTGGACAAATTGCGACGGGCTCGATATTTGTCAATGATCGACCTACAGCAGGCATACTACCAAATTCCTGTGGATCCGGAAAGCCGGAAGTATACAGCTTTTGCGGTTCCTGGGTGGGGCCTGTGGCAATTCGTCCGGATGCCGTTTGGGTTGACGAATGCTCCGATGACGTTTCAACGCCCTGTTGACGCCCTGTTCGGACCAGAATTCGAACCACACATTTTCGGATATCTGGATGATATCATCATTGCGACAGAGGATTTTGAGGAACATTTGCGGTGGTTGGAACTGGTGTTGCGGAAGTTAGTCCAGGACTACAAATTAACGAGGAGAAGTGTGAGTTCGGGAGTTTGCGAGTTACCTATTTGGGTTTTGTGTTAGACAGTGAGGGGTTGCGACCAGATGTTGAGAAGTTAAAACCTATTATAGAGTATCCCGCTCCTCAAACGGTGAAATAATTACGTCGATTTTTGGGAATGATATGATGGTACTCTCGGTTCTTAGAGAAAGACGCTGAGACCAAAGTACCTCACGTGAAATTGTTGCGAAAGCGGCAGCCATGGAGTTGGGGAGATAAACAAAAGGAAGCGTTTCAGGTTTTAAAGAAACAGTTGATATCCGTCCCTGTGTTAGCACGCCCGGATTTCAGTAAACGAAGGGGTCATGCTGAAATTGCACATAGACCCCGAGGTTTGGATAGATAGGGTGAAGAGACTGGATGAGTTGCGAGACTTGGTGAGCAGAAACATAGATAGCGAGCGAGCAAGACAGGAAAGAGCGTATAATCGGGGTAAAAGGGTAGCGATATTCCAAGTAGGCGATCAGGTTATGCGACGCACCCATTTCCTTTCGAATGCAGCCCAAAGGTTCTCGGCTAAGTTGGCCCCCAAGTATGAGGGACCATTTTATATAGCCGCGGTCCTATCCCCTACTGTGTACCGTCTGGAGATGAGAGATAGTCGCATTAACAACAAGGTTCACGTTTCGGATTTAAAGCGGTATATCCCTCCGCGAAATAAACCTGTTGTTCCGGTGCGGAGAAAGTAGCGAGATAACGACGTAGGAGGGAGAAGAAGTCTGAAAAAGAAAAAGGAGGGGAGGGCAAGAATGAATGTGATTCCCGTGTTGTCCAGAACCGGTGTCGTCTGTGTCGTCCATTATATAGAAATAATGAATGCATGCGAAGTAAAAAAAAAAATATTGTTATAGATGGATCTGACGATACTATATGATTCTTGGGCAGACGAGTCGGAGGAAGAATGGGTGAGAGAGATGGAGAGAGTAGCTCTGGAAAATCCTGCAGAGGCAGCCCAACAGAGCGATACTGCGGTACAAGAATTGGCGACGATTTTAGAGCAGATAGAGACGCGAAGTGAGCCCGAGGGACAGGTAGCGGAGGCGGTGTACACCGAACCGGAGATTCCGCCGGAGTTGGAGGCGGAATTAGCACAGCACAGAAGAGTGGAGGAAATGGAAACGCGACCCGGTGATGTGGCCGCGGGAGGCCCCATCACCAGGGGAATAGACCCGGCGGATTTGCCACTGGAGGAGTGGTGGAGGGAGGAGGTGGATCCGGACTCGCCGCCTCGTCGTCGGCCGGGCCGTAGGTCGTGGTATAACCCCCGTCGACATTGGACGGTAGACGATTATGTGGAGGGTCCAGCTCTCCCTTTATTCCCTTTGGACACTCCCCAGGGGCAAACCCCCACCGAACCTCGGATTAGGTCCGTGGTAGTGCTGCCTCCTACTTCGGTGGACCCGCCAACGGTCCCACCTAGTATAGAACTCCGAGTGCCATCATCGGCCAGGGTGTCATCCAGAAGGGAAACCGTGCCCAAACGAGAGGGGGCCATGTACCTCGCACTTAATTCCCTAAGGAACGCAATGTGCGGGGCGTCGCAGCGGGGGCAAGAACGGAGATCTTTGCCCCGTCGACCACAGTTATGGCAATATCTTGCCTTCTGGGGCCGGGGACAATCCCGCCGAACATGCCCCCCTGCCAGCAGTTGAAGCAGACGTACTTAGGGGGATACACTCGCGGGTCAAAGCGAGTCGGGTCGGGAGGCGGGTCGTTAATATGAATAATAAACGAAATATTCAAGGGATATTCCGGTTTAGGGTAGGGGATTGTGACAAAGTCGCGATATTAATTTGCTGGAAAAATAATAATTACATTTGGGCGAAAATAATACGCGCCGTAAGAACTGCAAGTTCTCTCTCGGCAGTGGGAGCGAGAGGCATGCGAGTTGCTCCGGCCCGGGTAGTTGTAAGAGAAGGACACTCGATCTCTCCCGTCGATCGCCGGTTTGTTGTGTCGGCGACGGCGTCTCCCATCGTGCGACGGAGAGGCGACGAGCGTCTAGCTGACCACGCGTGTGTGCATGTATACAGGCGCTACACACACTAGCGCGTTATATTACGCACCAATTAAGTACTCAAAATTTAAAGGATAAATTAGCGAGAGATGTGGAAATTCGTCATCGGTCAGTACGGATTTCAATTTCAAAATTGAGTACGTTCGTGACCGCGACTTGCGAACGATAGCGAGACTTCCGTGCTTTTTGTTGAGAGTACGAGTGGTAGAAGAGGGCTGTGGGGTAAGATAGTCAGAGAGAGAGAGAGAAGCAAAAAGAAGAGTGTAAGTGAGAGAGGAGAGAGAGACAGAGATAGGAGAGTAGCGAGAAGGAGAGAGACAAGAAGATAGGGCGAGAGAAAGAGAGATACAGGAAGAGGAAAAAGAAAGAAAAGGTAAGGCGGCATAGCCGAAAAATGAAATGAATGATAATCGGATGACAAAAAAATTGAATGATTCGGACCGGAAGTGGCGAGAGAGGCACGGGAGATACGTGTGATTTTTGTTGTCTGTTGGATGATTGAGATGAGTGATTGTTAGACCGGAAGTGGCGAGTGACCAACGGAAAATCGAAAAATCGTTTTTTTTTTTAGTTAATGAGTAGACCGGAAGTGGCGAGTGACCAACGAAAAAAAATCGAAAAATCGTTGTTCTTAATTAATGAGTAAACCGGAAGTGGAGAGTAGTGATTCGAATTCGAAAGATCGTTTTTTTTTAATTCATGAGTGGATCGAGAGTGGCGAATGAGGGACTTGGAGACTAAAGATCGTTTTTGTCGTTTAATTAATTAATAGAGTAACAATCAGACCAGAAGTGGCGAGTGAGGGACTTAAAATCGAAGGATCGGGTTTTCGTTTTTAAACTGATTATTAAATTACCGAGTCGGACCGGAAGTAGCGAGTGAGTGATGAAAAATCAAATAACGTTTTTTTATTATTTATTTAAATATTGAGACCGGAAATAGTGATAACAACGGATATAAAATCATAAATTTTGTTTTGGGGAAATTAAGAAACCGGAAGTGAATGCGAGCAGTTGACGTGGGTTCCGAGGAAGGTAGCGAGGAAATTTGGGGAGGTGGTGGTTCTTATACCTCCTTGGATTTCATTAATACCAGGGTTCTGAATTCTTTTGACTCGAGACTGTTACTAAGCGTATAAACTTTTGATGTGCAAAATATAGTTTCTAGTTTAGTATACGTGGCATTTTCGTTGGTCATAGTTCGTTTCAGTCTTTGCACGCGTTTGTAAATTTTTCGTTCGTGTGAACTAAAAATTCATCATGGATACAAAAACATCATCGGGAATACCGCACAGATCGAAGAAGAGGAAATTTAGTGGTAATCGACATACTTCAGATAGTAACATTGAAAAACCAGTGCTAGTGCTTAAAAACTTAAAAACAACCAGCCGCAATTAGAAGTAACTATCGATCCGTCTCTGGGTTACGTGGTCGTTCAGTGGTCTATATTTGTATTATTGTAGCAAAGAGTTGCTTGTGTAAACTGTGGTCAGAAAGTACGATTCGGAAAAAGTGATTTAAAAGGATTAGGTTTTCTACTCGAAATCATTTGTAATTGTGAGAAGAGTGAAGCAATGCCTTCATCTCCAAAAATAAGTAGTGGTTACGAAATCAACAGAAGGATAGTTTACAACGCACTTGGTAGGAGTTGGTGTTTATGGTTTATTAAATTTTTGTGGACTGATAGACATCTCATCGGACGCATTAAGTGCAAATCCCTATTATAAGGCTTACGGCATATTTATTGTGCAGTGAAGGCTGTTACTGAAATAATTTTTAAAAAAGCTGTCAGAGAAGAACAAGAAATGAACAAAGAAAAAGGATTACCCGAAGATAGGCTTACTGTATCGGGCGACGGTTCGTGGCCAAAAAGAGGATTCACAACTTTACTTAGAATTGT
This sequence comes from Trichopria drosophilae, assembly GCA_030407085.1. NCBI lineage: Eukaryota > Metazoa > Arthropoda > Insecta > Hymenoptera > Diapriidae > Trichopria > Trichopria drosophilae. The sequence continues at coordinate 65,070,734 of CM059582.1, read as the reverse complement.
TAGTTTAATCGGCAAGTATACGAACAAAGTCATAGATGTAGCCATGGAATCAAAAGTTTGTCAAGCATGCAGTAATTATTCACAAAAGTTTCCCCAAAATACGCCAGAGTTTGATGCTTGGTTTACGGAGCACTGTGAAGCAGGACATTGTACAAGAGATCATGATGGTAGTGCCGGTCGTATAGAAGTTGAAGGAGTGCAAGACATGTTTATGAGATATGTGGAGATGTATGGTGTTATGTACGAATATTATATCGGTGACGGTGGCAGTAAAACTTTCAAGAGGCTCGAAGAAATTGAACCGTATGGTAAGGCTCTCAAAGTGAGAAAAAAAGCATGTGTTTATAGCAAGCAAGAGTATGTACGGTGAAAAGAAGAAAAACAAACTTTTTCAAGTTGCTGCTTGCATCTTTAATGAAGGTTATAAATATAAGTTATGGGGGTTACAATCGCCCCGCAAGCAAGGCAGCACGCTGATAAAGTCAACGACAGGCGTGTTGATTGAGCCGAGCTTGAAGCGACGGAAGCATCTAAAGAGCAGCGGACTGCAAGAAGAAACGCAAAAATCTTTGAAAATGACGCATATGACGACCAGGAAGGACTAGTGTACGGAGCCGAATTGGATATGTAAGTAAAAATTACTTTTTAGAGCGATTTTTCACAAATAAAACAAAAAAAAACTTTATAAACTTTAATCGCGTTTTTCTCGAAACCACGATTTTTCAACTTAACCACTTCAATGGTAATGGATCATATATGTACAAAAAAAATTATTGACAAAACGTGGTAATGGATCATATGTGTACATTTTGCAATAACTTTTACAATTCTTAATGAATTTGCATGAAACTTCGTATACCAAGATATTTTGGGTCGCTGAATCCGAATCTGTCGTCAAAATGGGAAAATTCAAAATGGCGGATCCAATATGGCCCACCGAAATGCGAAAAATTACTCAAATTTTATGAAACTGGGTTCTCGGGGGTTTTCGGGGCCGCTGATTATAAATCTGAAATCAGATTTTGAAAATTCAAAATGTCGGTTCCAAGATGGCCGACATAAATGTAAAAAATTTACTTGATTTTGATGAAAGTTGGTACTCGAAAATTTTTTGGGTCGCTGATTACGAATTTGAATTCAGATTTTGTAAATTCAAAATGGTGAATCCAAGATGGCCGACATAAATGTGACATATTACTTGATTTTTTAAATGATTAATTAAATGTTAAATGATATATTTTAGGAAAAAATGAAACCCGTGTTTCACCGTTTTTCGATATCTTACAGGGCTGTACCACTTCTGGCACTTTTTTTTTTAAACAGCTACCACTGAAGTGGTTAATGACACTCTCATTTAAAAACTCTTGCACCTATCGACATGAACCAAATGGCATTTTACTGTTCAAAGGTCTCTCTGTGGTCTGGACTAGGACCTAAAATATTCATTGTTATTAAAAAAAGCTATGAACAATTAAAACTGAAAAAAGGGTCAAAAAATTGAAAAGGCCGCCATTTTTTATTCTAGTTCACACGATAGCCAATGTCATACAGAATAAAAAACCATTTTCATTTTTGCTTGCAGATAATTTTTGGATGAGAAATCATATCATTGGTCCGAAGGAGGAGCGACTTTGAGCCGCCATTTTGGAACCCGCCATTTTGACAAAAAAATTACGAAAAAATATATTTTAATTGTTGATGACATGTATTTTAAGATATAAAAAGTTCGATTTCCACAAACGTTTTTAAGTGTGAATTTTATTAAAAAAAAAAAAAAAAAAAATTAATGGTAATCTGGCCTTTACCCCCCCCCCCCCCCCGTCCATTACGCGTTTTAATTTGAAAAAATTATAAAACAGTGAAATGACCGCAAATTTCATTTACTTTCGCATTGCAAACATTCGAAATTCAAAATGGCAAAATGGTTTAAATAAAAAAATTTAAAGTCTTAGAAAAATAAAAAATACTATCTATTTCCACGTGAAATTCTGAATACAAATGCCTTTCATGACTTTCGTCGAGATTGCATTGTTACCACAGAAAAAATATTACGAAACTTTAAGACGAGTATTGTTTTACAATGCGAGAGAATTTAATAGTGTATTACGCGTCTAGGGCGGAAATAGTAGCTGCCACCTTATTTCTCCCGGTCAATTCTGATGACCAGATCTGACGGAGAATGCGCCGGTATTTCTTAATGATGGTATGTGTAGGCTTCTTCGGCGCTAAGGTGGCGGATGACATTTCCGTTGACGAGCTCCATATCGTTGTTATGGGAGCCTGACCTTCCTCTGTGCAAATGAACGACTGCACACTTGTCCAATCCGAATTCCATGCCGATATCTCTCGAGTATGTGAGGACGATGTTCAGAGATCGATGTAATTGATCTTCGCCTGATGCGTATAATTTAAGATCATCCATATAGAAAAGATGGGTGATCTTATGTACACGTTCACCAGGCGGTCCACACATGTACCCTTGAGATTTCCGGGGAGCAACGGATAGAGGCAATAGTGAGATGCAGAAGAGCAGAGGACTCAGAGAATCTCCCTGACAGACACCTCTTTGGAATTGAACCAGTCTAGACATGGTTCGACGCCTTTGTTTGGATGGACATGGAGGCGTTTGAGCAACAAGCTTAAAAGCTCGTGCGATGTTGAGTCATACGCCTTCATGTAATCCAGCCAGGCTATCGACAGGTTACGCTTGTACTGGACTGCGTCCTGACAAACACACCTGTCGATAAGCAACTTGTCCTTGCAGCCGGATACACCCATTTTGCAGCCTCGTTGTTCTACTATCCGTTGCCGGATAGTTTCACGGATTTCTGAATACGTTCGTTCAAGATGCTAGTGAACAATTTGTATAACGTATTGAGACGCGTGATCGGTCTATGGTTTTTCGGATCGGACAAGTCTCCCGATTTTGGGATCAGTGTCGTTCGGCCCTCCACCAGCCAGTGCGGAATGGGTTGGTCTCCATTTATATGAGAGGTGAATATTCGGGCTAGGTGTTGATGGACAGAAGTGAACTTCTTCCACCAATAGTTGTTAATTCCATCCCAGCCCGGGGAGGAGAAATTCCTCGCTCCTGTGATGGCATTTTTCACCTCTAATGCACTGACGGGTGGGCAATCTTCACTTTGTTCACTTGAAGAAGATTTCAATACCTGGAGTGTCTGCAGTATGCCTAGATGTTTTCTCGCAGATGCTCCCCCAGAATTCCTCAATTGCGGCCATCGACGCACGAAACTCGCTTGAGGCTGCGATATGATGTTTGAAGAGGTTGGAAAGATTCGTCCAAAATATTGAGTTTTGTCGAATTCCTTCTTACCGTCTTTGCAGCCTCTTTTTGGCATCGGCCAAAACCCGAATTTTATCCGCTAAACGTTGCTTCATGTTGAGCAACTTCAGCTTGTTCAGTGTGTGATAGTACGTCCGCAGTTGTTGTGCAAACTTCTTGACTTTAGCCGTAAATAAACGGCCAGATGTTAAATAGTCGATCTCACACTGAATTCGGGAAGCGAGTTTCCGTGTCAGTCGAATCTTACCGTTCAATTGAGACATGCGTTTTGTAATCTGCCGACTCCCCGATATCTGTGTCAGATTTCGCGGAGTCACCAGATCACTTGCAGCCTCGTAAACGGCACAATTGACTTGCCACATGTCGCAGTCATTTGGAAGAGCATCCATAAGTCGGCTATTTGCTCTGTCTAATTCTCGTTGTTTAGGCAAAACTTTTGTTGTCAAATTTTGCCTAAACACGAGTGTCGTGCTTTCATAATGTGGAGCATCTCTCTCAGCACCGCGTACGGGCTCAGTTGTTATTACCCGCACATCTGGTACCGGTTGACAGCTGGGAACAACGAAACCTATCCGCCTCAGATAGGCCACATAATCTCTCAGTTGTTGTTGAGAAAAGCGATCTGACAGTTCGGGATGCATTACTACAAACCGACTGTGCATTCGCGCCATGTAGCCTCTCTGTTGCAGACAGCTCTCGTCGTAGCAGCGCATAGATCTTGCCTGAGATCCTCCGTCCACTGAAATCGTCCGTGGGTACGTAAAGGTCGTTGTCCCGGGACACCCGTTTCGGCTCCTCCACTTCGGGACTGGGCTGCATCCGTAGCAGCCCGATGGTCAGGAGCCCTGCGAGTGGCATTTCTAGAAACCGCATTTAAAAGGAGTAGGGTGGTTGGCCCTACTCCCTGTTGTTATGCCTCTCTCGTTTGTCTCTTACCTCGCCATCCACTGGGGTTGGTTACCCAATCTCTGGCAAGGTTGCGAAGAGTCCAGGGCCCACCGGCTTAAATAAGCACACGTGGAGGTGAGAGTAGGCCATTTGGGAAAATAGGCTAAGATGCAGCTTTTTGCATAGCCGCATTGTGTTACGCATCATTCCCTTTGGGCCCCTTATTATTATTATTATTATGACTATTATTATTGCTATTATTGTTATTACTATTGACTACTAATAATTTCAATACATAATTCACTATAATATGCAAATAAAAATCAATCTGTATTATGGAATAAAAATATACGTTATTGTAGCATATTCATATGAGAAACATCTACATTTATTATTTAATTTTCTGGAGCTACAATACAATTTCCACAGTGATACTTGTAAAAACATTGAAAACAAAAATTGGTGAAACATCGGGCACATCTTATGAACGCGAAGATTCCACAGTGGCACGATTTTTTCAACCCTTTGAGCTGAAAGCCAACTTCATTCACGTTCATACAAATTTCTCTCTTTTCTGATAGCTGTCACGCATACCAAGCATAATATTGTAATGTTTTTAAACACAACAAATGCGAGAAATTCCGCCATTTTTTAATAAAATTAGTGAAAGTTTCTTATACGAATATGCTATAATAACGCCTATTTTTATTCCATAATATAGACTGATTTTTATTTTCATATTATAGTGAATGATGAATTGAAATTATTAGTAGACAATAGTAATAACAATAATAATTATTATATTATTATGATACTTAAAATAATTATCTTATCACTTTAAATAAATATTCATTACGAATATTAGGAAGGAATAAAAAAAATACATTATTCCTACGAAATGATATTTTAAAAACGATAAAAATAATTAAAATTTAAAATTTTTATAATTTTTAATAGTTTTTAAGAAATTGTGGAAAAAAATAAATCACCAATGTCGTGATTCGAACGCGCAACCTTCGAATTACTAGCTATCACTTGAGCCAACGCGGCTTCTTATTGTGTTTTCGTTCCTTGCGTATAAGACTGTGTAAGACATCAACGTAAAATATTAAAACGTGTTTTTCTCGAAAACGACTGCGTATGGGGTCGTGTTGCTTTATGAGAAGTAAAGAGGTACTAAGCACCACATTATGGCCAAGTTTCAACAAAATCAGCGTGCACCATTCCATAGCGTCTTGTGAGAGCCATTTCCCTATGATTGCCTTCGGGGTCCTTTGGGGTCAGAATTCTTCTCAAAAGCTGCGCATGCACAAAAATGCGCGAAAACAAGGAAGTAATTTCATTAATCTCGCCTACCATTAGGAAGATTTTGATATTGAAGCATCTTGGAAATTCTTCGTCTCACGGTAAAAGTCCATGTGACGGAATGGGAGGAACCGTCAAACAAGAAGCCTATCGAACTAGTTTGCAGCGAGCAAGTGATAAACAAATTCTGTCAGCCAAGGATTTGTACGAATGGCGCAGAACCGCTTTATCAAACAATAAAATGTTATTTTGCATTAAAAAATAGCTTGATAAAAAACCTCGGAGATTGAACGAAAGTTTCAAAAAATCCAAAGCAATTCCGGGTACAAGAAGCTTTCATTCTTTCAACTCAACTGACGATAAAAAAAAATTCAGTGTCGCCAGTACTCTTATTCTACAGAATTTGTAGAGGTTGATATAGAAAACCAAGCAAAACGTAAATGAGTACCTAATCTGAGACTAGATACTTCAGATTTGCCCTACACTTCGAAAGAAACTTTGACACGTGAGAAGCACAGGAAGTGACATTTAAAAAGCACCCCGATTCTTGAGAAGCAAGAGGACTCGCATTAAAAAAGCACCCCGATGGGATGAGAACCCTATCGAGTCCACGTCCTTCATCATGGGTAGCGCCACGAAGGGATTAGTTTTTAAGCATATCACCACTACTCGATGTGGCTTTACATCTTTTATTTCCATTTCACAAAATTTATTAGTTTTACATTTCTTCATATTCTTACTTGTGTGTACTCCAATTCTTGCAAATTAGCTCGTCCAACGACTCGGTGCATAGAATTTTACCTTGCTAGGTAGCGAAGAACTCTCAAGGGGACTCTTCAATACTATAATCTTGTTTAAGGCAAGCAAGAGTAATGCAGTTATTTTTGCTTTTATATCCCGCCAGTAAAGTGAGTAATATTTCCATTATCAAATCAATGCTCCTCCGAAATTTTTATCATCACCAGGTGAACTGCAGTGATATTCTGCTCTAGATCTTCTAAAATAATAATTACATTGTATTTTCCTGCAAGTTTACCATCTTTATTATAGTAAATTAAAGCAGAATGTATTATAATTTGTTTACCTCGCTTTATATTTTCAATAACTTTGATGATTCTGGAAATATCAAATAATAAATTCCAAAGACGCCTTTATTAGAATCCTCCTCTCTCTACATCTTTTGATACCAGCTTTGTCTTTTTGGTAGAAAAGCTTGTGTCGAAAGTTTAGTCAACCGGTTTGCTAGTTTATCAAAATAATCCTCGGTTGTCTAACATTTCTAATCTAAATCAGAATCTTAATTCTGATCTAAAAATCCAATAATTGTATGTGATACTATCAACGTAATTAATTTCAAGCAATTTTTGGATTTTTGCGATTAATGGCTCAGTACTTGGGTATAATGCACGTGCTTCGAAATAACAAAATGATATTGAGGATCACATTATTGACGGCAAAATAGTGTTTTACGAACCGAAACTATGCAAATATATACAGAGTGTCGCTGAACTCCCACATAATATTGTAGGGGGTGAATCTTGATGATGCATCATTCTGAGCTAAAAAGTTTAATACCAAAATGGGATCTGAAACTCAGAATTTGATTGGCGAGCCATTGAAGTTTCAAAAAAAAAAAACAATTTTTTTTTCAATAACGCGGCACGTTTTAAAGTTACGTTAACGTATGATGTCTGATTTTGAAGGTTTTTTTTATAGATCTACAACCTGCGTCAGAGAGCATATATCCTGCATTGAATATTTCGTCAGTTATCGACATAAAAAGGGTAAAAATGTCCTTTTTTACAGTTTGCAGACTCGGGAATTTTTTATTGATGATTACATTTTATTCTTCTTGAAATTGATCATTGTTAGAGTGTGATTTATGGTCTCGCATATATTATAAAAAATATTTGTTTATTCCTCCCAGGGATTTTTCGGCGCTTCTATGGTCGATCTTAATATTTCTTTTCTAGAAAGAGTTCAGATTTAAAGGGTTCGGTATGTTTGAAGTAAATTTTGCTAACTTAAATCAAAACTTTAATCGAATAAAATTATAATCTCAGTTAGCCAAATTTTGTAATTACGATTACTTAAAAATAAAATGCAAGTACGTAAATACGTATATGTATGTATCAAGAAAAGGATTGGAAATACGGAGATTATGATAATGCACAAAATATTCATGCAAATTGCAACGGCGGGAGGCCACAACGAAGTGCTATGCGGCGTGGAGCCGCTCGTCGCTTCGCCCGGTCTAATTCAGACGGCTATATTTCGGGAGCTATAAAAGACTCTGAGGATTGTTTTTTTAAATTAAAGGCGAAATCATATGGAATAAGCATGTATATATTAGAAAAAAATTGAAAGCCTGGGGGGGAGGGGGGGGGGAGTGTTAAAAAATTGAGTTATAAAATATTTAAAAAATTTTGTTGGGTGTAATATTAACATTTTTGAATCTACTTGTTTTATTTAAAAGATATACACTTTTAGATTTAATTTCATATTTGGATCATCAAAATGAAATTATTGGTTCCAAAGTTAGGGCGATTTAAAAACTAAGTTGATTAAACTCAATAATAATCTTTTCCATGAACAGGTGAATAGCAGTGGTATTATGCTGTAGATCTTCTGATATAATTGCATAGCTCCCACATGTGAGTTGACCTTCTTTCTAATTGTAAACTACATCAGGATGAATTGTGATTTGGTACATACTCCAATTTTCACTTTGTATCGCATTTTGAATAATCGTTCGATTATTCTTCGAAAAATCAAATTATATTATAAGTACGCCTTCCTCAGAATCCTCTTTCAACTGTTTTAGATAACGGCTTTAACTTTTTGCTATGAAATCATGTTTTACAAGTCAACTGTTTTGCAAGTTTATCGAAATGAATTTCAGTTGTATCACAAAACGTTTCTAAAGAAGCGCGATCTACAGAAGTCCAACAATTGTAAGTGATACTGTCAACAGAGTTATTTTAAAATAAGTTTTGTATTTTTGTTATTAATGGATCAACACCTGCGAATAAGGTGCATGTTCCTAAGTAGCAGGATGGCGTTTCGGGATCGCAGATCATTGACGATAACATAGTTTTGTACGAGGCTAAACATTACAGATTTATATCGTCACAGTTGGAAATAAAATCACCAAAATTTGCTACATCTATAAGTAATATTGTATTTTCGTTAATTTTAAAAACAAAGATGGGTCCCACTCTGAAACAGCAAAAACGCATTCACGAGGTCGCAATGTAGCAAACTTGGTAAAGTCTACTTTCAAATCTGGAAACGTTTGTTTAAATATCGTGCAAAATTCTAATCGGGCTGAAATTACCCGCCGATGCTGGCAGCCGATGGAAACCGCGACGACTGCCTCACAGACTTCAATTGCTTCATACTTTATAGAAACGGCTTTCACGATTTACAGTTTTAAAAAATCATAAGATGGTAAACAGGAGGCACTATGTTATTATAACAATTAAAAAATTAAAATAATATAATATTATAAATATTTGATAAACAAATACACATTATTATACCAGGGAAATTGATAATCCACTCAAAACTTTTCTTAAAAGCATCTTAGGATCTCTCGAAAGCAGTAATAATTTTTGTAGACTGCGGCGCGACAAGCTCCATCGCTAAAAATGTCTATTATAAATATTTGATAAACAAATACACATTATTATACTAGGGAAATTTATAATCGACTCAAAACTTCTCTTAAAAGCACACTTGTAATGAACCAATTTTGAAATTGAGCAATGCATTTTTTGATAATAAAGCATCGTACCTCTATGGTTTCCCTAATTTGTCCCATAATTTGTTCGGAATTAATTTAAATGTAAGTAGTTTCAAGACTTTGAAGCCTTATCAATGGTTGGATGACTAAATTATAAATGCTTTTCTGTCCTTGTAATCAGCATGTGCGAAAGTCAGAGGCTTGAAGGTACTAGCATTCGAAACATTTCTGGTTGAAACGGTGATTACACAACGTAAAATTCCTGATGGATACCAAAAATGGGCTGCAGCAGCCCAAGTTTTGCATCACAGTGTTTGGTTGCTGCCAGTGTACCATAATAACCACTGGACACTTCTCGTTGTGGTCTTAAAGAAAAAGTTGTTTATTTACTGCGACTCATTACACATGAATTCCCCATATGGCTTAATACAAAATTTGTGCACTTTAATAAGTACTTTCAACGAAGTCATTCCCCGCTACAAAAGTATTGACTGGTCCAAGTGGACCCTGTATCAAGGCAATGACATTCCAACGTAAATTACTCCGAAAGGCATCAGTGGTATCTGCGGGATGCATCTCTGTGCATGGGTTTTAATTGTCTGAACAGTAATAAGAAAATAATTCACCGAAAAAAGCATGCTCACATTGAGAAATGCCCATATAACACATGGAATCTCCGCAGGCGTCCGATGGATATCCAAAAATTCAAGATGGCCATCCATTTTATAGCCCAAATGTATCCAATGGATGCTCAATGGAATCCCATTGCTCGTCAAAGGACCGCCCGATCGGTGTCCTGTTTTGTTGGACGTCGAAAGGGCACAGTGCGACCATAGCATTTACATCACATGCCGGTGCCCAGTGTGGGCCCGATTGACGTCCGAACTATATGGATGCACGTCCAATTTGTATCCAAAGCATCTCCGAAGGATGCGGGTTACATAGCACATGGACGGCCGGCGGGGTCCGATGAATGTCCGACATTTTAAGATGGGCATCCATTTTATAGTCCAATTTGCCCAATCGATGCTCAATGGATGCTGATTGCAAGTCGGAGCACCGCTCGACCAGTGTCCTTTTTCGGGCATACGGTGGACATCGACAGGGCACAATGCGACCATACCATTCACATTACATGTCGGTGTTCAATATGGGCCCGATTGACGTTCGAACTATCTAGATCCATGTCCATTTTGCGCCCAACCCGACTCTGAAATATGTTCAATAGATAACAATTAAGAGACCAAGAACCTTTCAAATGGCACAATTCTTGGGATATATTGTAGGCACAAATGGTTCACATTTCGTACCCCTTTATCATATCTTCAAGACCCTTATGAACATTTTATGATCTTCTTGTATTCTATTGGGGAGTCTTTTAGAGGCAAAACGCTTACGCCATATGAACGTGATTTTTGGAAATCAAATGAACATATCAGGGACACAGTTTAGATCTGCTTCCCAATGATCAATCAATTATTATATATGTCATCTACGTGCGTCATCTACCCAATTTTAGAATTTTACGAAAATAAGACAGATAAGTTTATACGAGTCAAGGATATTTAATTTTACTCATTAACAAACTAATCGGTATCCTAATCGGTTTAGTATTGTAACACTGCACCTGAGTTCGCCGGAAAATTTAAGTCACGAACCCAGATGACAAAGTACTAAATAAAATTACAAAAATAGTAAAAATTCCGAACTTCCGGATCGGTTTGTTTTATTGAATTTAAGGACGCCAGGCAAATGATTTTTCGTCACAAACCGGCCCGATCAAACTGACACCAAGCTTAATTACTCAATCTCAAAAAAAATTTTAATAAGTTCCCGGCACTAAACACGTCACCTCAGAGGGAGGCCGATGGAAAGGTTGTTAAATAAATTAAAAAAAAAAAAAAACTATTATTTTTACTAATTTCCCTTCACTATGTCCGGACTTTATTGAAAATCTAAAACAAATAAACGAATTTTACATTTAAAATATTAATCGAAACGGCTCTATAAAATTACGTCACTCGCTTTCGCTCTCTACACTCGCGCGCCCTTTCTCTCTTTCTCTTCCAAACTTTAAACACTATACAATCCACCGTCACAATTACATTTCAAAAATTAATTATCCCGATCTACAAATCAATACAAAAAAAAAGAAATACTAAACAAACGACAAGAACAAACTACAAACGAAACACGAAATAACGCACGGCGTTCGCTTCGGCAACAGAACGAGACTGACACACAAGGTCCGTTGCTCCAGAACGCAAATTTTGACTAATTGCCGATTAGTTATTGACATCGGTGACGTCAATCGCATGACCCTATCAATTGTCAATATTTTGGCGCGCTCCACACTCACACTTCATACTTTCGTCGGAAAATCCGCGCGCAACGAATTTTTTTTTTTTTTTTTAACTACATCTAATAGATGTCGCCAGAGGTCCCATTCTGTTGCTTATTTTGTCTCATATTTTCCCGTTCGCGGCGCGTTCTCGATTTAAAGTCGGCAAGGCAGATTGTGACTTGGGACATGTGTCACAGTATATATATATTAGGGTGTATCGAATTTTTTAAAATCGAAGTGAGTAGTGATAAAACGATAGTTTAAGATGCCCCATTCACGAAAAAAAAATATTAAAAAAATTTTTAAAAATATCTAGCATGCGCGTCAAAAACGTCGTTTTTTGGGTGTTTTTTATTATTATTCCTGTAACTTTGCGATTTTTATTTCCTCGACTTTTTTTATCTTAAATTGTGCCCAGAGTATGATCTTTAAGACCCCAAATTACAATATTTATTGAAAAAATAGCCAAAAAACGTGATTTTTTCAATTTTTTTTTGCATTTACATATAGGAATAGTATTTTATGCAACAGGTGTACGGTTTTCTCGGCATTATGTTTGTTTTGAAGACCTAAAACTAGTCATTACAGATGAGCAGCTACATTATCATCCGCAGACGATAATGTAACATTATAGTCCTATACGCATGCGCACTTGTTCATAATGTAACATTAAGTACCTGTGCACTTGCGCATTCAGTATTCTTCTATCGACTTGCGCCGACGCTTGGTGGATTATTTACCTCGAAAACCATAGTCCTGTTACATAAAATACCGCGTGTAACATGTAACTAAAACCATTCTGGTCGTCGCATGTGTTCTCGGTAGTCGTCGGCGCGCTATCGCTGCGACTCGAACCGGGAACACCATACTCGGACCAGAATGACAGTTTTAGTTCCATGTCACACAATATACTATTTCATTACAAGGCCATAAAGGTGGATTTCACGGCTTCAAGAGAACCGTCGATACTCGGACGGACTTCGCCAGTCCTCGCAAGCTGCAATCACTTTCGCGCCGTGAATCGTATGCTCCCATGTTGGTTAACATTAATTTATTATGATTTATATTTAGTTATAATAGTTATAGGGTCTCATTTTTCGTTCGAGCACCTTTTAAGTGAAAAACTGTGTTGTATTATGTCAGTGTTTTTATGCTGTTCGCGGTCACTTCGCGGAAGATCGCAGTCTAATTTAATGACATTATTTCTGTTGGAGATTGAAACAAACTGTTATTGATATGTCAACTTGTGTGTTTGTGAACATCTGATAGCTTTATTATAAAATCAAGGCATATAAATTTTTATATAGACTGTGAGAACATTATGTTGAAGTGAACGTTTCTTGGAGGATTTTATGTTTTGTGAATCTCAGTTTGATACGGTTAGATTTTATTTCCTGGCTTTGTTTACTTGTTATTTGTATTAGTGTTTACCTACTGACGTCACCCAGTGATATCGGGCAGTGGTAAAGGTGATGGGCGAGAATTTTTCAGCTTATCACGCACATGCAGAGGGAAGAGTCCGATCAACCCGCCCTTCCCTTGGAGTCCACACCTGTACGTGCGACTGGCTTACAGGAGGAACAGCTATTAAGTTCGAAGCAATCAAGTACTACTTCACTTGGTCGCCCCCCTGTTGCGAAAAGATGGCTCACTTATAGGGATAACAGTACTTCGTCGATCACGGACTACTTCGACAGTAAGCGTCAACGTTCCCCCGAATCACAGGAGTTGCTTTCTTCGTCTCAGGACAAAACGAAAAAGCTAAGACTGCAGCTAGCACCCAGCAAGCTTGCGAACCTGACTATTGGGCAGGAATTAGCTGAAAAATAGATGCGGCGCACGAGGAGAATATGTGTGCCATGGCCTCACTAAAAACAGACGTCACTCAGGAAATTGCCGATTTGAAGTGCCAACTGCAAGATAAGGACAAACAAATCACCTGTTTGTCAGCTGAGTTAGAGAAAACTAACAAACTGCTTCGAAAAAAAAATAAGGGGACTAAAAATTGAAGACGATGTCACAGCGCAGGTTGAGAATTTTTTTTTGCAATAATTTCAAATGACGGGTGTTGTGGATACTGCCTACCTCATTCGAAAAGAGCCTCCTACTGTCCTGGTGGAATTGCTGACTTCTTGAGCAAAAACTTCCATCAAGGTGAACAAGAAGAGAATTCTGGCCGAAAGAAATATTTATATCGACCCAGCCCTTGCTGTGAAAGAACAGAATATTGACTTTCTTGCCAGGGACTTGGTCAGGCGTGCTAAAGCGGAAAATAAAAACGTGGTGAGAAGTTTCAGAAAGGTCGTAGTGGAGGACGAGTGTTTCATCTGGTCGGAGAGTGCAGGACAATTTGAAAAAGCACCGCAAGAAGCACTTACTCAACCTACCGCCTCAACTTCAACCTGTTCTGCTTTGATGGACACACAAAAAACGTTCAGTAGCAGTCCCGTACGTCAGTTCCAGGGGCTGCTTAGCTACTGGGCATCGAATAAACCATCGGCTTAAGCCGCTTAGATCTGCAGTACCAAATCGCTTTCAGATTCCACCACAATCTCAGACTGATATACATTTGTCTTTTTGGAACATTCGTGGTCCCCACAATCTGATCATGGCGAATACTCTCCCCCCTAACTCCATTTGGAACTTATGTGAAACATGGCTCACAGCTTACACATCGCCTTCTCATCATGAAGATACAAAAACCTTCGCCGTACCAGCAACTCGTGAGGGCTCATCAGGACGGTTCAGCGGGGGATTAGTTTCGTTACTACCATCAGTGGGATCCCCCGAAGTGATTGAGGTCTCCCCTAAGTGGATTTTTATACTGGTCAGGACTTACCCGATTCCTATAGTGCAAAGTTCGATTTACTTTTCTCCTCAAACTGACTTGTCTTCTTAGCTTCAAAAATTACAATCAGTTCTGGACTCAATTTCAATTAAATTTCCCGATTGTTTAATCCTACTTGGGGCGACTTTAATGCATGGACGGGCACACTAAACCTTGAAAATGACGATGCTCATTTATTTTATAACACTCAGTTATCCGCATTAAGATATTCCTTAGACTCTAGATGTAATGCTCGAGGTAAAATGCTATATAAATTTATGTTTGAAAACAATTACGTCTTGTTGAATGGACGTTCACTTGGAGATTCGCCTGCACGTTTTCCTTACATAGATGCCAGGGGCCGAAGCATTGTGGATCTGATCTGGGTATCCGCAAATCACACACATTTTATTAAAGACTTTTTTATTGTTCGCATGCGCGAACTAAATCCGTATGATTTGTATACCGATACCGAAACGCAAAACCCCTCTTTTTCTAAATTTTGCTCTGGTTTAGTTAGTCTATTGAAACAACAGGGTCTAATTAAGATAACTAAAAATAATAGGCGCGGTAAAATCGTAAAAAGGGTTGTTTCTCGTTGGTTCGACGCGAATTGTAGCGCAGCCCGAAAAGATAGTGCTCTTTCTGTGCTACGCAAAAATAACTACACCCCGTTCCACGAAGCTGCATACTTGCAAGCAAAAAAGAATTTCAGGCAAGTTACCGTCTCAGCTAAGAAGGCATATGCTTTGAGGGTGGTGGATGCCTTTGCGGAGGTGAGGGACGCGAGGGGATTCTGGGATACGATTCGTCTGCACAGGACGTCTCCATCTGTTGGATCGGCTGTTGCTCTCGGGACGTGGTTGGAGCACTTAGCGCTCCTCTATCCCCAGAGACCTCTGTCCGTTCTAACTTTTTATGGGGTGCAGGCCGAATTTCTGGACGCTCCCATCTCGGCTCAAGAATTAATGGAGAGCATGAAGAGATTAAAAACGGGTAAAGCAGTAGGACCCGACTCAATTCCCGCTGAAATTTTAAAGTTGCTGTCAAACGATTGGTTTGATTTTGTCCTCAACCTATTTAACATGGTTTATGATTCCGAAACGCCCCCTGAGAGGTGGATGCAGTCTAGTCTCATTATGCTCTTCAAAAAAGGAGATCGCTCCATGCCTACGAATTACAGAGGAATTGCGATAACCAATGCGCTTACGAAGCTCTTCATGCAGGTACTCGCGGCGAGATTGGAGAGTTGGCTTCACCGTTGGGACTTACTACCGGAGGAGCAATCTGGTTTTAGAAAAGGACGCTCTTCGGAAGATAACATTTTTACTCTACTGGCGACGGTCCAAATAATTCTGAGGAATAAAGGATTCAAATGCTATGTTCTTTTTGTAGACTTCCGCAGGGCTTTCGATTCTATTCCACATGAAAAACTGTGGCTAAAACTAATTGACATTGGAGTAAGCGCAAAGATGGTGCGGGTGCTTAAGGCTGTTTATAGTTCCGCGAAAACCTCAGTAGTTTGCCCTGAGGGTTCAACTGAGTTACAGAGGGGGTCTTGCAGGGCGACATTATGAGCCCATTACTTTTTCTTATATATTTAGCCGACATAGTCACATTTTTCAGAGGTAAAGGCCTTAGAGGCGTTGACTACACTCTGCTGCTTGACCTCATGATGCTCCTTTATGCTGACGACTTGGCGATATTTGCTTTCTCTCCAGCTGAAGCTAGCTGCTCTAGCTTCATACTGCGGAATAAATGATTTATTCGTAAATATATTAAAAACTAAAATAGTTGTTTTCAGAAGAGTTGGCTCTCTGAACTCCGCTTCTAAAAGTTTTTCTTATTTGGATCAGTAAATTGAGGTTGTGGCATCGTACCCCTATTTGGGAACTATCGTCTCGTCTTCGGCGAATGGGTTGAAGGCCACTGAAGCTGCGATCGCCAAGACTCGTCAAGCCACAGCATCTGTCCTCGCCATAATGGCTTCAGTTAAAGGAGACTCGTGGGAAGCATCTCTAAAATTATACTCGGCCTCAATTGTATCCACTTTTTTGTATACTTCTCCTTGCTGGGCCCTCAGTCACCTTGACCGACTCGAATCTGCACAAATCGACTTTTTTAAAAAATGTCTTAAATTGCCTCGTACAACACTTGCATATCTTCTGCGCCTTGAACTGGGCTTGTACCCCCTTGCGGTCGAAATTGTCAAGAGAGCGCTACTCTTAGTTATAAGAATACTACGTCAGCCAACTTCTAGTTTACAGCGTAAGGGCCTTCTTAGGCTGGTCGATCTGTGTGTCGGAGGATTGGGTGTCCCAGCTTTAAACTGGGTTAGTCAACTGAAACGCGTTCTCAGCGCCTCATGCTTCGATGACTTGTGGCTTGATTTTTCGGTTGAGAATTGGACGTCTCGTGTGATAACAGTGTGTGAGAGTTATGCCACGGATCTACGATACAAGGACCTCCGACGTTACTACTCATCCAAGTCGATTCAGATGCCTATTTACAGAAAGTTTCCCGACGGTCTCGCCAGTATATATCCAACTCGCTGCCAGATTTCTTATCTTCGCCTAAAAGTGCAGCTACGAACTGCCACGAATTTTTCGCGTTCGCTGTGTATCGGAAATTCGTGGTATACCTACAATCCTTTGGCACTATGCGAAGCCTGCACTGTGTGACTGTCCTATCTATCGACCTGCGTGGGAAGGCTTGCGAAGGGATTTCAGAGCTCAGAATCGTTCGTCTAGTAATATAATGGCCTACCTGTTTACAACTGTGGATCTGACCGACATGAGAGCCCTTTTCCTTTTTGTAAAAGCGTGTTTTGTGAGGAGGAAATTTGTTCTTGAGTATTAACCTTACGGCATGCCGTTTATTGCGTTTACTGCGTTTATTGCGTTAATTGCCTGTCTTGCGTTTATTGCGTTTATTGCGTTTTTTGCGTCTGTTAATGTACATATCTATTAAGCACGAGCGCTTTTTAACATGTGTTTTTTCTGTAAATTTATCATGTGTACTATACCCTCAGGAATATTATTCGAATATTGGTTAATAAATATCTATCTATCTATCTATCTATCTATCGATCTATATATATATATATATATACAGGGTGATCCAAAAGTCCCGGAACAGCAAAATATCTCAGCGGGAGTGCATTTTCGAGGAAAATGTTTCAGACAAAAGTTTCAGGATTTTTCCCTGGCTATTTAATGGCGATATTGAATTTGACCTTGAACATGACCTTGAAGGTTATTTCAAGGTCAAGTTAATTTTTTTAAATGGGAACCCCTATTTTTTTTCATGGATTCTGAAAGAGCGGGAAATTCTACGTCCGAGTATGATATGATCGATTTTTCCGGCAAGGTCATTTCAAGGTGAAACTTAAAACTCCCGTAACGGCGAAATATCTCAGAGGGTGTGCATTTCTTTGGAAATTGTTTCAGACAAAAGTTTAAGGATTTTTCCCGGGCTATTTAATGGTAGCACAGAATTTGACCTTGAACAGGTGGTTCCCCTCGCCGTCACCTGTGCGTGTGCGTGTGCGTGTGCGTGTGCGTGTGTGTGTGTGTGGGTGTCCCCAGACAGTTAAGGCAAGATGGGTATACTAAGATTTTGATGAAATTATGTATCTTACTAAAGCTTATGCTCAAAGTGATTGCCATGAACTTCTTGGCAATATCCCAAGCGATTATAAAAAGTCGATACGACTTTTTTAATCATATCTGGTTCTATAGCCGCGATCTCATCCCGTATTCGTTGTTTTACTTCCTCAATATTCACCGGTTTCGTTC
This sequence comes from Trichopria drosophilae, assembly GCA_030407085.1. NCBI lineage: Eukaryota > Metazoa > Arthropoda > Insecta > Hymenoptera > Diapriidae > Trichopria > Trichopria drosophilae. The sequence continues at coordinate 65,052,524 of CM059582.1, read as the reverse complement.
GATACACTCTATCTTTGAGATAACCCCATAGAAAATAGTCAAGGGGCGTAAGATCCGGAGATCTTGGTGGCCATTCTATTACACCCCTTCGACCTATCCACCGTTCTGCGAATACATCACTCAAATAATTGCGAACATCTGTTGCATAATGGGGTGCTGCACCATCTTGCTGAAACCAAGTCTGATCGAAATCCTCGCCTACAATAACCTGAATAGCAGGGATGATGTCGTCCCTCAACATATCGTGGTATTTTTGACCAGTAAGGGTACCCTCGATGAAGAAGGGCCCAACTACCGCATTGTTTATAATACCTGCCCATACGTTTACTTTTTCAGGATATTGAGTAGAACGACTATCGACCATCCAATTAGGATTGGTTTCACTCCAATAAGACATGTTATGTCTATTGATTGCCCCATTTAAGAAGAATGTAGCTTCATCAGAAAATACGATGCGATTCAAGAAACCGGCATCAGCATCTATTCGATTCATCATTAATTCCGCAAACTGTAGGCGTCTATCAGGATCGTCTTCATTCAATTGTTGTACGAGTCTAACTTTGTATGGATGAAATTTTAAGTTTTTAGTTAAGATCCGTTGTACTGTACCGTAACATAAGTCGTGCTGCTGTTTAACTTTCCTGATGGAAGTATGAGGATCTTCCGTTATTGACAGCGCGACATTCAACTCATTTTCTTCAGTTGATGCTGTTACTGGACGACCTGCTCTTGGGAGATCCTTCACAGTACCGTGAACTTCAAAACGATTTATTGTTCTGCTAACAGTAGATTTAGAAATCGGTTCTCGTCCCTCTCTAAATGATGCGTTAAATAAGGTTCGCACATTCTCTAAAGATCGCTGGTTATCACCCCAGCCTCTCATCATGAGAATGGTTATTCTTTCTCGTTCACTTAGCGCAGCCATTGCTCTTTGTACGAAATATACGTATGTATTTTGTTACTGAAATGATGCTTAATACGTTTAGATAGGAAAGGCGTTTAGATAGGAAATCCATGTATCTCACAAAACGATAAAGTTAAGACCAAAATGTAACCTTATAAGACTGTACACGTATGTATAAATTCAATGTGAATGTATGTTGTTTATTTACTTCGCTGGTGACTCGTGCTCTCTGTCGCTGTTCGCGCGCCCAAGTTCACTTTGCACAAGTGTTGCGTAAGATGTATGTATACACTTTTTTTAAACAGTTTATTATTCTATTTACAAAATTAGAGGACAAGCGAGGGACAGGAACTGATTCCTAAATCGACTTTTGGCAGAACAATAAATTGTTTCGAAGTTTACGGCACTGTAAAGGATCTCCCTAGAGCAGATCGTCCAGTAATAGCATCGACTGAACAAAATGAATTTAACCACTCTCAATACCGGAAGATCCTCATAACTTCGTTAAGAAAATGAAACAAGGTTCCAATTAAAAAAAAAAATAATCTTGACCTGAGAATAATCTTCAAGGTAATTTTCAAGGTCAAATTTTATGCTAGCATTAAATATCCCGGAAAAAATCCTGAAACTTTTGTCTGAAACATTTTACCCGAAAATGACCTCTTGCTGAGTTAATTCGCTGTTCCGGGAGTTTTAAGTTTGGCCTTGAAATGACCTTGCCGAAAAAAACGGCCATAGTATATTCGGACGTAAAATTTTGTGCTCTTTCCGAATCCGTGAAAAAAAATAGCAGTTTCCATTAAAAAAAAAAAAACTTGACCTTGAAATAACCTTGAAGGTTATGTTCAAGGTCAAATTCTGTGCTACCATTAAATAGCCCGGGAAAAATCCTTAAACTTTTGTCTGAAACAATTTCCAAAGAAATGCACACCCTCTGAGATATTTCGCCGTCACGGGAGTTTTAAGTTTCACCTTGAAATGACCTTGCCGAAAAAAACGGCCATAGCATATTCGGACGTAAAATTTTGTGCTCTTTCCGAATCCGTGAAAAAAAATAAGGGTTCCCATTTAAAAAAATTAACTTGACCTTGAAATAACCTTCAAGGTCATGTTCAAGGTCAAATTCAATATCGCCACTAAATAGCCAGGGAAAAATCCTGAAACTTTTGTCTGAAACATTTTCCTCGAAAATGCACTCCCGCTGAGATATTTTGCTGTTCCGGGACTTTTGGATCACCCTGTATATATATATATATATATTCGCTGGTCGCTGAATTCGAATTTGATACTAGATTTTCAAAATCCAAAATAGTGGATTCAAAATGACGGACGAAAATCCGAAAACTTAAATTTATCAACGGCAGCAGACAGCGTTATTTTTTTCGTACAAATAATTTGAAATAAAGTTTAAGTCTAACTGATTCATTTTAAATAAGTAGTAAATGTTGGCGGAATAATTTGAATAAAATATTGGGTACAAGGGCTGATATCCTACAAGAAAATAGATGAATCTATATCTTATATTACGACTGAAAAATATACTCGAAGTTCCGTGCCAACTTGGGCCCCTCTTCAGGGATTGTGGTTAACCAGTCAGGAACTAATTAATATTAACTAATTAAATTAAATTCAAACGAAAATAATCTTCAAAAAAAGTCACAAAAATTACAATTAAAAAAAAAAACAAAAGTAAAGAAAAAACAAAAAAAATAAAATAAAGAAAAAACAAAAAAAAATGGGACCATCTACCACTACGTCCTCGCCGTGGTCCTGGAGTAAGCTGAACGTGGTAAACATAAAATAATATTGATAACCTGTGTTTGTGGAATAGGTGCTGCTATTGGTGAGGTAATAAAAATATCAATGTGCGCTCGGACATGCCTATACACCCACGCGTGCGCGTATGTTTCATCCACAATTTCAAATTTAGAAAATCTGAAATCGGATTCATATTCAGCGCCATTTTAAACATTGTGACAAATGAGAATCGTTAAATAAATTTAAGTTTTCGGATTTTCGTTAGTCATTTTGAATCCACCATTTTGGATTTTGAAAATCTGGTACCAAATTCGAATTCAGCGACCTCCATAATCCCCCGAGTAATGCGAATTATTCAAGTAAATTTATATTCCAGTTATTTCATCCGCCATTTTGAATCCGCCATTTTGGGTTTTGAAAATCTGGTACCAAATTCGTATTCTGCCACCTTCATAATCCCCCGAGTAATGAGAGTTATTCAAGTAAATTTATATTCCAGATATTTCATCCACCATTTTGAATCCGCCATTTTGGATTTTGAAAATCTGATGATGGATTCGTAATCAGCGAACCCAAAAACACCGTAAGTGAATGTCTCCTTTGTGATTAAAAATTGTTATAAATCGAATTCTACATTTTGGCCGCCATATTGGGTCGGCCATTTTGGATAATAAAAATGTGCATACGGCATTTGATAGCCCTTATTTTTTTATGAATTTTAAGCCTTTACTCGATCATTTTGATTGAAACCAATTTTGGGTAGGCGGGTTCACCGGTTGACGGAGAATGACCCATATATACATTAAAAAATTAAATTTTAGCATCCGTTAAAGATTTGTTAAAGAGAAGAAAAAGATAAAAACTTAACTGCATGTCGAGTGAAAACCACCAATGGTCTTGGTCCACCATTTTGTAAGGTGTAGAACCAATATATAAAAAAATGAATTGCTTATCATTTTAAACGTATAGAAAAATAATGACATTGAATAACGGCATTACTTTTTCAAAATTTTGTCATATTCTTCATATTTTTGAAATCAGACTGAAAAGAACGCTACATTCTAGGGCTGTAAGTTTATAAAATACAAAATTTGGGACAGGCATTTTTTGTAACCCTTTATGCACATAAAGATGAGTTTTTTTTCTAGCATGGGCGCTTGAAGGTCTAAATCCCGGGACATCAATTATATTTTAATTTTTTTTTGTTATTATTACTATTATTCTTATTATTTATTTTTTTTTTATTCAAATACAAACAAAGTTTGACTTTTTCCACATGTAAGATCATTATATATACATATATTTTTTTATTAATTTTGTTCAGCGCCATCGACATTGGATTTCTTGTCCTTGGAATGCCTGAACCAATTTATAGTTGCGACCTCCAGAGCTCTTCTATCCGTTCCGCAGAAAAGTTGAGTTTGTATAACATCTGCATTTATACATTATGGATTTGAATGCTTGATATTTATTGGTATTATTGAACTCACCACAAAGAATTTCGTACATTTTCGTATTATCAAATTTATGGTTTTTGTTATATCCTTTGAAAGATGTAAGTTGTGCCAGTGACGGATGAAACATGTTGCTAAAATATTTTCTCATTGTAGACGCCGCATCTCGGTATTTATGGTTCTCGATAAATTTGAGCTATCATTTGTAATTGATATTAATTTTAACAAATACTAGTCTGTTTAATCAGATATTTTGGTAGTAACTTAATTATTTCCAATATTTCTTCTTATATTAATTAACATTCTCAAAAATGACTGGTAGACTTATTTCAAAATTATATAAACTTACAAACTCTGATCGAACTGCAGCATTTGATGAATGGAGATTGTTTACGGCCTGAAAATCTTCGAAATTCATTACAGAAAATGGAGGTAAATATTCTGCTCTTGGCTTCTGGTACTGCCTTCCGTTCTCAAATTTATTTTGCAAATCGAGAACCTGCTCCGTCAAATCTTTTATTCCAGCTTTCAGAGTTACAAGATATTTTATCATTTCTTTTTCAAATGCTATAAAGTTTTAATTATATTATCAACTAGTATCACACTTAATGTTTCCATTTGTTTACTTTAACTCTATCAATAATACACTGCAGTAGTACAACCTCGAATTAAATAAGTAAATAATATATACTGTTTTAAATTATTTTAATTAATATTTTTTAAACTAATATATATTAGAAATATATGGGAAAATGTACTTTAAAAGGCCCCGAAATATGTAAGTATTATCCATTGCATTAGTTTTAAAACATAAGGCAGCCGCTCTGATTTTTGTATCGATTTCCCGAATGAAATCTTCGTCGTCTATCTCATTGTCTATTTGATATTCGTCCTCTTTCTGACGTTGATCAACGTATTTTCTTTCGTCATGCTCTAGTACGTAATCATTAGTAACGACTTGACTCGTGCCAGGTTCTTCCATTCTACTGACTTTAGAAAAAAAATGCGATAATGCTTTATTACTGAAACTATCATGTCCTTAGCAAAAATTTACTAAAATAAACCAGAAAATTATGATTATGGAAAATATAAAAGTAGTCATTATGCGATTAAAGGTTGATTCTACTAACAAGGAAACGCCCTCTGGTGTACGGTACCAATTTTCTTCAACTTTCGAATACATGCAAAAATATTTGACATGCGTTTTTACATTCCTACTCGCCAATTTTAGGGGCGAAAAGAGCCCTTAAAAAGCACCCTCAAAAACGATTTTTTTTTAAATTTCTCAAAAACGACTTTAAATTTATTTATGATACAAAGTGAATATTATTCTTCCTTGAAACCATGTTAAACTATATTCAATTGAAACTCGATTCAATAATATCTTTAATTTCTAGAAGGAAAATATTGTCAAAATTATACGTTTTCCTTTTAAACAAAATAAGTAATGCTGTATACTATAAACCGGGAAGAATACACAATACATCCCGAAAATATTGCACAATTATTCGTATTTCAACTGAAAATAACATCCACTTCGTTTCGCCCAGAAATTAAAGGTAGTTTTATAGAAATTGAAAAAACTTTTTGAGGGTGTTTTTGAAGAGCATTTTTACTAAAAAAATGGGCTTATGGACTAAAAAAAATTAGATGTCAAACACGTATCTTTAACATTTACAGTAAGAGCCCTCTTATTTTAACTAATAATTTTACTGATGTAAAGATAATATGGCACCAACGTTTTTTATTTTTCCCGTACCCCAACTCACATCATTTCTGAGCATTTAAACGTGCTTAAAATAGAAGGTGTGTGTTAAAATGAAAGGGGTCAATTTTAGAATTGAATAGCCTTATAGTCTTCACGTTTAAATGTACTAACACTGAATCCTCTTTGTTTGCGAAGCTTCACTTTCTCTTTACGGTACGGGCTCAGTTCTTAATCGAAACGATTTGTCGATTTTTTAAGCACGCTGTGCTGAATTTCAAGTTCTTTTATTTCCACAATACGTGGATTGACTTTCTTTTCTGTTTTATCATTAACATTCATAATTTTCTTCTCTTGTCCATGTCCTGCATCCTGTTCCTCCTCCATTTAAAAAATTTCATGATTCTCGTAAGCATTACTTCTTTTCCTTTTTCTCGGTTCTTCAGCTTCAATATCTGTATCACGCTGAATATCCGAATCGATTTCAGCTTGAGGTAAGTATTTTCGAGCTGTTTAATAATCCTCTTTAAATAGTTTTAATGTTAAGGAATATTAAATGTGTAAAAGAATTTTCGAAAAATTAATATTTCATGGAAAGAACAAATTGGTTAGGGTAACCAATAAATTTATTTCTCCACGAGAGCTAATCAATAAATTAGTTGAGAGGACCAATTTAACAAATTTATCGGTTCTACAGACCAAATAAATAGTTTTCTAAACAAGTGAATGATTGTCGAAGGCAAGAAATTCCATATAATTCGCAGTTGGTTATCCTAACCAACTTGTTTTTTTTTTCATGTAAAAGTAGGCATAAAGAATTTAATAATTATAGGATACATAATTTACCATACGACCCCAATATTCTGCAAGGATGGTTTGAGTAAGTGTCATTGGGACTTGCGCAACGCTGAATACGTTTCGTTGGAAAGGCTGTTGGTGTCTAAGCATTCATTATTAATCCAAAATGTAGGGACAATTTCCACTGTATCCTCGTTAACAAAACGCACAATCGAGTACATTTTGAAATATCTACAATCTGTTCTGTGGGTAATTAATTTGATTATTATACGGCAAACATAATTAATTATCAATGACCCAATCGGTATATACATTATGTAATTGAAGTTATTTATTGAAATTCAAATTCATGCAGAAGAGGAATCACTACACTTGTTTGACGATTTCCCCCTTCTTTTATTAAGGGTAACATAACTGCTTTATTAGCGATTTCTTATAACGATAGGATTTTTAACGTAGATACATCTTCAATATATTCTCCTGTTCCGAGACACGTAGAATTTATTGGAGAATCAAATACCGAGCATACAGATAGTTTGTATAAAGAGAGCACCATCTTTTATTGTCACGCAGGAGTTGTTTGATTTTGTTGTTGTTAATTTATACAAACAATTCGATTTCTTTATACATTGGACCAGAACACCCAAACAATAAAGTCCCATTACTATGTGGTTTTTTTAAAGTGTAAGTTGAAATCTTCTGATAAGTAGGGGTGTTTTGTGTTTTCTTGCTTCATTAATTATGTACAATTGTTTCAGCGGTTGGGAAGTTTTTTTAATCTTTTTTTTTTATTTTTTACAAATAATTTTCAAATTTGAAGGCTGAGAATTCATCTAAGGGTCCCCATTTTAAAGCATCGTTAGATAAATGCAATAAACAATGATCATTATATGACATTGCATCGATTCCATATAGATTTTGAACTTCTATTACAAACCACTTCAATAAATATTCTGCATACTTTGATCGAGTCTAAATTCGGTGTCGAAAGAAGGCGAATAGCGATAGAAAGATGTAAAAAATTATCAAGTGCATCATCGCGGACAATTTTTCGCAAAACTACTTGTCCTGTGTATAGAAGGAATTGGCGAAATTCAGTTGCCTTCCATCTCTGTAGATCATCAAGTGTTCTTGGTTTGCGAACAAATTCAGCAGGAATATGATTTCTTTGGAATATTTACATTTCCAAGATGATGACATTTTTGAGCTTGATTCTTACAAGATTCATCAGTGCGTAAAGGAGCGTTTATTTCAGTGAAAACAACATGTCGATCATAATATTCTCCTCGAGTCATGCATTTTGGACAGACATAATAACCATCATGATATTTAGTGCAACATACATATGCCTTTGCAGGAGCATTACAAATATAGTTAGCGACTTTGAATGGGATGTGAATTCCATTTAAGAAAAAAACAGTTTGTTGTAAAACTTTAGCTTCTTGGACAAAACTATTTAAAAAAATCTCCACGTCATCTGGTGCTTTTTCGTAGCCATGGAAAGCTCCTATAATAAAGGGAGTACCATCGTAAAAATTTCGGACACTTCCAAGTATTGGCCAAAGTTGACTTCCAGAACTTTTTGAGATAGGCAACTCATCAATATTAATCGACAAACTAATTTCTTGAAGAATATCTTCCACTTTACATGTTTTCATTACATATTTTAAACCTTCAGCAATTCCAAAATCACAATATCGTCAATGTTTCATAGTCCTTGTTGCCGTTGACCTTGGTGGTTTCAGTAGCGTGCGAACATCACTAGGTAAACGTTTCAAACTATCCTTTTGACGCAACAGCTCTAATAGTTTATATACCGATGTCCGCATTATCCCTTCAGTGACTGCCCATTCTGTCAGGTTCTTTTTTAATCGATCTATATTTAAACTGGTGTCGAGATTGGTACTATTGGCATCATGCGATGAGGTTCTGTCATTATTATCATCATCACAAATTGAAAATCATCGAAGTTGTTACCAAAAAAATGGGATTATAAGTGACGGTTTCATTCTTAGTTTTATCCATTAAGTTACGTGATGGTACAATTGGTTGGCTCAACTCAAGTTCAGCATTTTGTTGTGACATTAAAAAATGCTCCTTTTCATCCGAGGAACGGTTGGCTTCATTTTGCAGTTTACTAAGACTTCTTCCCATTCATTTTTAATAAGTTTGCACTTATAACGGTCACAAAATTCCTAGCGACGTTTTGCCATATTTTAATTAAACCTAAATATTATTATTTTTTTGATTGACTTATTATTAAGTATTATTTATTTATTTTGAAATATAACGTAAGTTTAGCAGCGATCAATTTTTAAAACAAAACCAAATAAATGCATAAAAAATTACATTGGCTATTACAATGTAATATAAATGATATACGGCATTGCCGTTCTAAAAAGGAATAATTCAAATTCATTAAAAAATACAAAAATAATTAAAAACATATTAAATAATAAATATAATGATGATTACACTGGACCACAAATAAAAATTGCACTTTCGGGATAGGATATCTAAAAAATCCGACGTGGTGGATCAAATCGGGCAATGGATTCGTTTTTAGCGACCCTAAAACTGTCACATGCATCATCTAGGATTAAAGTATACTCCCAAATTATAGAGTGTCAACGACTAATTTTAAAAATAATTCATCCGCCGAATTCAAGCAGCTATTTCAAATTTTTAATCAGTGACTTTGAAATCATTCATATAATAATTATTGTGAAACCCCGTTAGGCTAAAAATGTGTCCCATAAAGTGAGTGACTTTTAATTGTTTAAAACTAATATTGAATTTCCATGGAGTATAACTACATGGCAGAACAAAATACATCATTCGTAAAATTTAATGTAATAACAATAAAATAAAATAAAAGTTAATCTTTTATAAACAATTTGTTATATATTTGCGATAATAAAACTAAAAATGTCGAATTTTGATTATTTTTGAGTAAATCATCTTTTAAAAATCTGTCAAAGTGAAGGTCATTCTGGCATCTAGATGAACTGATTGCAGGGGTAGCATTTGCAGAAATTGAGAGAGAGAGAGAGAGAGAGAGAGAGAGAGAGAGAGAGAAGGAGGTTAGCGAAGATTGAAACAAAACACTGGTTCTGATTTACAGGTTTGTATATAACATTGTTTAATTAAGGAGGGGGGGGGGGGTAAAAGTTGCGCATCACTGATCTATGTGAAAATAGATTTACATTATTCATTATTTAATATCAACGCTAAAATTATACAGCTAATGCATATAGGTAACATTACAAAATGAGTTTATGTACCGGCGGTAATGTTATGATTAGTTCATTACATTATACTCAGAATATGAGGAATCATTAAATGGATGTTCAATTAATTCAACATAAATCGCATTTAATTAGTACAACATTTGGATTTCTTATTCAATGAATTTGAATGCCATGATTGGTTTTTCGTTGTAACGGTGATCTCGAGTCCCCCGTGGGAAGAGTAGATCACCGTTGTACCGACCTCCTGGGCGCGAACCACTAATGTTATACATATGTTTTGTAGTTACAGAGCCAGAGAGGCAAGGCGCCAGCGAACGACGCCGCAGGAAGAGAGAGAGAGGGAGAAAGAGAGAGAGAGAGAGAGTAAGGAAGAGTACGGTCGCGTGGTCGCTCCCGGGTAGAATAGATAGATAAGCAGTCGCGCGCGGAACGTCAGCGAGATCGACGTGATCCTTTTTTTTGAGTTCCGACGTCAAACGCTTAAGCGAGATAGAAAAAAGGCGAGTCAAGGACAGCGCCCGGAAAGTTACTGCGTGCGTCCGTGAACAAAGATACAAGTCGGACGAATTGTCCCGGTTGTGGGGACCGAGGTGAGGCCCGGACTAGAGACGGCGTAGCGAAAGCGGCCCGAGCGAGGAGGAACTGCGAGCGGCCATTTTGCATGTAAGTACCCCTCGAGTGCTGTGTGGACCGGGGTGCCAATACCTCTTTCAACCTCCACCTCGCGAACGTAAGTGCGATAGAGACCGCGATTCTCCGGTAGCGAGCACGTGTGCCGGTGTTGGCACTTGCCTAAGCGTTACGCGTCGTTACCGCTAGTAGAGTACCGTTTGTTATTTTGTTTTGTTACTTTTCTTTCTGTTACAAAAAACGTGGCTGTATCTTTGTGAGTAACTTCGCATTTCATTTCTTTCTGGTGCAACCTTTCCCGGGGATACTGTAACGGCCCTCCTCTTTCTTGCCACCGCGCGGGAGCTAGCCGGTGGACGCCGCTCGAGAGCGTATAAGTGTCGGCGAAAATAATCTACCCCGTTACATCTTTTTTAATTTTATATTTGGAAAAAATAATCGACTTTGAAATTTAAGATTTTTTAAAAATTTTAGGTTAATACTCTAAATGTAATAAAAAGTGAATACGACCATTTTTCGGAGAAAATTAAGACAATTCAATATTGAAAACAAGAAAATTATATATCAAATTAGAGCAAAATAAGTAAACTATAAATACAAAATAACTAAAGAGGAGTTATACGAAAATCCGCGGTTATTTTGTGTACAAATTATAGTTATTTTTAGAACACCAAAGGTAAAAATGATTCCGGTAAAATACACAAGAAATAATGACGAGTTTTTCATGAAAAATTCTGTCTCTAAACCTCTAAAATCTTACACAGTACCATTTTTAAGAGTCTCTCAGTTTATTAGAAGAATGTGGCAAAAATTACAGTAAAACACAGCTTATCTAGTCAAATAGATTTAAATTATGCATTATTTATACATGAGAGGGTGTGTAACCTAAAAATAAGAAATGTAGAAGAATTTATTTTATAAAACCCTCAAATTGGAGCGAATGTATGTTGAGTACATTTGATTGTGAGTACACTTAGTGGTAAATAGACTTAAATAAATATATGCAAGCCAGTTTTAGTAATGTGAGAAAGAGCACAATAATTTTCCTAAATAATGGAAAAATGAATGAATGCAAAAAAGACGAGTGAAAACGGAAAATTTAAACAAAAATCGTGTGAAAGCGGGATTGCAAAATATGTAAAAATGTGATAAATTGTCAAAACATACAAAAAAAATCATATACTTATATATTTATAATTTTGAACAGGTTACCAAAAAACTTATTCCAACTTCCTCGTTCAATTAATCGTTTACGTGATATGTATTCTACTTTATATCTATTAAACTTAACTCTTTTTTCCCTTCAATCCTTCCGCCTTTGTAGTATTTATTTATTCTTTGCAACAGCGCGGGAAAATTTCAGTTTATTAATATCAATATTATTAATATTATTGATTAATGCCGATTTAATAAAATAGAAGTACAATTGTTTATTATGGAAGACACACATTCAACACCAATATATAACAATTACATGGGACACGGAGTAAATTACATCAAACTTTCTTTCCATCGAAGAACCCACCTTTCGCTTTCAGTACGGCTTTCACGATGCGAGGCATTCTGTTGGTGAGATTTTCGAGTTTTTGCTTGTCGAGTTGGTTCCATTCTTCTTCCAAAATCATCCACAAGTATATTTTGTATTAATATTGTCATAATCAGTAAACCCAACCTTTGAGACATATAAGTCGAAAACGACATTTAACATAGCGCATTGTTACTGCTGTAGTCAAAACATGTTCAGATTATTTCAAAAGCTGCTATCACCTACTTCCGTTAATATTCAGAGCTTTAAATCAAAACTTTTGCACGGTAGTGTATTAATATTTCATTATGACAAATATAATAAATGAAATCCCCTATTTTGTACTCTTTAAAAATATCTTTAAAAAACATTAAATAACCGTTTAAAATACATTTTCGCAAAAAGTAAATATTAAGAATGGACGGTGGCTGAAACAAAATAAACAGAAATCCTACATGACTATATTTGACGTACTTGTGCAAAATTTCAAAGCACCTACCGGGCAATTTTTCGTGAAATTAATTACCAAAGTTGGACACAAATACATGGGCTCTTATGGGAGAAATTGATGAAATAGGGAAAGAGTTCCTTGAAAACTAAAGACAAAACGATCGTGCAGGCTTTATTAGTGCCGGTATGAGAATTTATGCCCAAATAGAGGAAAAAGACAATCAACAGAAAGAAATAATACATCTACAAGAAGAAAACCAAAACGGTAAGCGATAGTTAGTTTTGAGGTTACAGTTGATTTATTATGTATGTGGTTAACAGATGTACTTCTAATTTGTCTGTTGCACAACTTTTTCAATTACTTTGAAAACTGAAAACTCATTTTATATCATGAAAATTCCTCATTCAACTTTTAAATTGGCTAAAAATAATTGTACATAATTTAATTAGTAATATACGGGGCAATATGGGGCATTCTACACCAAATCGGCCCCTCAAAAACCCGACCCTCTTCCATTGCTCCAATTTTTTTTTAATAATAACCAAATATGTATGCTCAAAAATTTTTCAGATTTTTTAATTCAAAATTCATCGTGTTAGAATTTTTCAAAAATTTCGTTTTCTGAATAACAGATAAATTTCAAATTGCGATATTTCGGTTCCATTTGATCGTAGAGAAATTTAATAACAATGGAATTGATCATCTTTAAATGTAGTTTTTTCATGGTAATTATTGTTTTTAGCAAACATTATTGGCGGCTATTTTTTTTTAATTTTAATATTAAAAATAAGATTTTCGCAAAGATAGACCAGGTTATTTTTTGTTTAATTCACACAAAATCTCCTGGAAATTACGAAAAATTTCCGGGTTGAAACAAAATGGGCTTAAGAAAATTCGATTTTTGGTGAATTTTTTAATTTAATTTAATTTTATATATTTAGGCGGTTTTTTCCGTCTATCTTTCTTCAATCAACAGGAAGCGAAAAATCACCTAGGAATATGTTGTAGAGCTTGAAAAATTCTATAATTTGATCCCATTATTTGAGTCAGAGAAAACCGTTCGAAGAAGCTGCACCACATTTAGAAATTTAATTTAATTTTATATATGTTAATTGGGTGTTTTTTTCCGTCTAACTTTCTTTCATCAACTGTAACTCAATTTTTACTGAATGGTAACAAATAAGGAGTTAAAATTGTCGGGTTTTTCAAGCTCTACACCTTATTCTTGTTTGTTTCTTTTGCTATTTATTATGGAAGAAAGTTAAACGGGAAAAAGTTAGACCCGGTGAATTTTGAATTAAGAAATCTGAAAAAAATTGAGAATACATGTTTTGTTAGTAACTGCAAACTAACTACTACATTATTATGTTAAATTGTGAATAACTATTATACATTATAGATAATTCCATTGAACATGCTTCAAATGAAGACCAGTCCGTTCAGTGTGCAAGTCAACAAAGTATTGGCACACGGAAAGACCGTAGCCACTGCTGCTGCACTACGCGCCGTCCCGCTGCTCCCCCACGACCCACGTTCAGCAGTCGCCTGAAATTTCGTCGAGCAGCTGTCCGAAAATCTACGGAGGGCTGTTTGCCGAAATCGCCGTTCTACCGCTGCACTACATGCCGTGCCGCTGTCTCCCACCACTGGCATCCAGCAGTCGTCGAATGTATGCGTATAATATATATCACACAAAGACAGAATAGCGAATGATAAATGTATAAACTGTTATGTATGTAAATAAAATATGCATCTATCCTGTATTATATTTTAATTTGAGGCTAGTGAAATTTAAAAAGAATGGCGAAAAATGACGCAACGATATCCTAACCTAGTATAGAATATGAAATTCAGTCATTATGAACAAATATTCATCTAAAATTTTATACGCATAAAGACATTATCATCTGACTTTATACATATATTTGCATGAAAAAATACTTCCATTAAATATTTTTTAGTCAAATGTTGCTGCACCAAAACCTTATTCTACTTCAGAGGATGTATAATCAAACTGTGGATTCAATAGTTTTTATACAGATCAAATTATAGGTTCCAATTAATCAATTTCACTGGAGTAACACTTTCGCTACCTATAAATATGACCTCAACCATACAAATGTGTTAATTCTCAGTTTTACTACTATTAGCTATAACGCTAACGAATATTTTTACAAAATATAAGCTGTAACGAGTATAAATATAAAATCAGTAAGGAAAGTCATTACGCATGTCTAATTCTGAACTGAAAATGAATTACGATTAACAAAATTTAGTAATTTTGAACACGATAACAGTTTTCATGTTCTTGTTTATTGATTTCCGACCAAAAAATTGTTGACTCTAATTTTTATTACTTTAACGTAACAGAAAATATCTTTAGATACTGAGAGGTAACGCTGATGAATATTTTCACCAAATATGCTTTGACGGGTCTAAATATGAAATCATTACGCAGACCTAATTCTGAATTGAATATTAATATCGATTAACAAATTTTAGTAATTCTATGAACAGTAACAATTTTGATTTTCTTTTTATATGATTTTAGGCCAAAAAATTGTTCCACTTTTTATTAGTTTTACGTAACAGAAAATAGATTTAGATACTGAGAGGTAACGGTGATGAATATTTTCACCAAATATGCTTTACGAGTCTAAATATGACATCAGTAAAGAAAGTCATTACGCATACCAAATTCCGAACTGAAAATTAATGTTGATTAACAAATATGAGTAATTCTATGTACGGTAAGTTTTGATTTTCTTTTTATATGACTTTAGGTCAAAAAATTGTTGATTCCACTTTTTATTACTTTTACGTAACAGAAAATAGCTTTAGATACTGAGAGGTAACGCTGATGAATATTTTCACCAAATATGCTTTGGCTAGACTAAATATGAAGTCAGTAAGGAAAATCATTATGCATACCAAATTCCGAACCGAATATTAATTTAGATTAACATATTAGAGTAATTCTATATACGATAGCAGTTTTAATATTCTTTTTATATGACTTCAGCCCAAAAAATTGTTGATTCTACTTTGTATTCTAGTTTTATGCAACAGAAAACGGATTGAGGTATTTAGTGGTAATGCTGTAGAAAATCTTCATTAAATATGCGCAAAGAGGTATAAGTATCTGATCAATAAAATATGTTTCCTTATATGTAATTCTGTGCTTATATTGGATCTCGACTAAGAATTGTTAAATCTATATTTGGTGAGTTTCACTTTCTTTGCATAAATTAATTTTGGTCCTAGAAAATCGGTTGTTTTAAGTTTAACCCTCCGTGTACTTAGGTATTTTCGGCACCTTCGATGTAATTACGGAGGTCGTTTTCGTCCTAGCGTTATTTAGACCAGTAAATGTTTTTTAAAAAATCTGAAAAAATTCATTTCAACCTTCAACTTGAAGTCCTAATTATAATATTTAGGAAAAAATTATTTTTTAATATTAATTTTTATTAAAATACGGAGGTGTGAAAGGATAAATGACTTGTGCGCTTAAAAAATCATAACTTTAAGCCAAATTAAGATATCGATATAAGAAAACAATTTCAACAATCCGCATAAACAAACCGACTTTACATACAATGGGCACTACCGGCCACCATAGAACACGATAAGTTTACTAACGCATTGCCGTAGCGCTGTAATACGACATATCAGGAATACTGTCGCCCCCTGCAGCAGGATGGCGGTATCACTGCCGCTTCGGGCGGTTGCTGTTCCCATTACGGAACGCAGTGCTGTTAAAGTAGGAACGCGGCAATACCCCGCAGAAGTTGCGTTGCTGACTTTTGTTTCGTGCAGCTGCTGTCCGAAATCGTCCGGCAGCTGAACGAGAGGTTTCTCCGTGCACTTACTCAAGTGTTTCGTTCGATTTTGAAGACGAAGAAAGACCTCCAACATTAAAAAAATCACGTGGAAGTATTCAAGTACTGAATACTAAAGTTGTAGCAGCGCTTGACCGATGTAAAGTTAGTGATAGAAATACCGTTTTCCTAATAGGCGGAGACACTAAATGCAGATATCTCGAATTTAATATGAAATAAATCATCCATTAAAAAATATCGCGAAAAAATCCGCGAAGCTAAAGCTAAGAATATCAAACAGAAATTTCAAGATATTAAGGAACCCGCAGAAAATGATAGGAAAATGGCTCTCGGTTAAATTTTTTGATACGGTGGTAAATGATAGTTCTATTCATGTAGATCAAAATTCTCAATGGGCACAAATTCCCAACACTCGTAATTTTCCAGTTACAACTCGTTAGAGGGGACCATAATGGATTATATTACGTTACACATGTATACATATAATCTATATACAATTGTGTTAATTGTTCTATATAATTATATATGAGCCATTTTCCTGTAGTAGCCATTTATGAAGTCCTACAAGATTCGGGTCTTGAGGAATCGGTAAAAGCATTTTGCTGCGATACAACTGCATGTAAAGAATGGTGTTAAGATTACACCTGTTAGATGAGACGGATGAGGTAGATGAGCTCATACTTAAACAAATCCAGATTGATCCTGAGAATATTGATTTTTATTTCCAGAAAGACCGAGCAAACATAAATTTTTTTTGTTAGATTTGGAATAACAGATAATTTTTTACAAACTGATCCAGAACTTTGGGGTCAAAATGAATATTACCAATTAGGTAAAAACTTGGTGAACAATTTAAAAGTAGTTAGAGATGTTGCGGAACGGGGCGTTCACCTAGTCACAGAATATAATGCCATATTAACGAATGAAGATCAAAAACAGTTTATAGCGCAGGTTGTAACCGAACATCGAAAAGTGTATAAAGATTCCAAAAAAGAAACAATTATGAATCCATTTTAAATGCAAATGATTTAAATAATTGTCGAAATAAGAAATAAAAGTTATTAGTTAATGTCGACCACATCCAATTTTGGTTCATTTATTATTAGTTTCGTGCATAAATTTATTAAACACTTGTAGATTTTCCTAATTCGTCGAAAAGGGTTCCCCCAAAAAAGGTGACTATACAACAGTTATAAATTATTAAGTATATTGCTAAAAAATAGTATATTATGCAAAATTTATACAATTGTATTGAACATGGGTGTGAAATGAGATTGCACGCACTTGTGGTATCTGAAAACTAGTACGTAGTATTAATTTGACGCCCTAGCAAAGAAACGCGACTACTATTTTACGCGCTTAGATTTAAAAATCCCTATTTTTATGAATATGCAATATTTTTAAAGAGAACAAAATAGAGGATTTTATTTATTATATTTGTCATAATGAAATATTATTATTTTTATTGCAGATAATTGTTTATAATGTTGAGAAATTCATAATAAAAGTTAATAGATTTTATATATAAAAATGAAAAAAAAAGATAATTAAAAATAAAACAGTCATGCTTGAAGTAACAAACGTGGAATTTTAAGCGGTATCTTGCCGAAAAATTTACCGTTTTTAACTTATAAGCGGGTCATTTTAATCGGAGAACTATAAGGAATTCGAAATTGTAGCCTACGTGACTTTACAATGCATTCTGAAAGAGATATTTCAATTTAATTAAGACATTTTGAGCTTTTCTTATTTTTTGTGTAATTAATTATCAATGTTCTAAACTGAATTATGCGATCAGGTATCGATAATTTTTGTTGATTCTGGGTTTTTTGCACTTGGAAAACGTACAAAAAAAGGTATCACACTTGGTATACTTGTAGACTGATAAATTAAAAAAAAAAAAACGCGAAAAATATAAAAAAAAAAAAAACAAATTTGAGGGCCATTGCGGCGCGGGATGGAGTGAAGGTAAAAATCAGCAAAAATTCAGGGTTTAGTTTGGAATTATTTGAAGCCGATTTACGGGTATCCGAGAAGAATATTTTGTAAGGACCACCCTAATATATTTAATTTATTAATATATATATAATAGGCGTATCTAACAGCAAGTAAAAAAAAATAAAAAATAATAAAAAAACCCATCGCTACCTCCACGCGATTGAACTCGGGTAACGCTAAGAGCGATGGTTTTATATTATATTTAAGTTTTATAATATGGATCGGATAACCGAAAGTTTCTTAGTTTATCAGCCATTTGTGCCTTTTTAACAATGAACCTAGTCGCTTTAACAATGAAGTAAGACGCTTTCAAGAAAAGTTTTGAGTCTATTATTAATTTCCCTGGTGTAATAATGTGTATTCGTTTCTCAAATATTTATAATAGGCGCATTTAACAAATGAAGCTAGTTGCCTCGCACGTTACAAAAATTATTACTCCTTTCGGGAGATCCTAAGATGCTTCTAAGAAATGTTTTGAGTCGATTATCAATTTCCCTGATATAATAATGTGTATTAGTTTATCAAATATTTATAATAGGCATTTCTAACAATGAAGCTAGTCGCGTCGCAGTCTGAAAAAATTATCACTCCTTTCTGAAGATCCTAAGATGCTTTTACGAAAAGTTTTTGTTGGATTATCAATTTCCCTGGTATAATAATGTGTATTTGTTTATCAAATATTTATAATAGGCATTTCTAACAATGAAGCTAGTCCCGTCGCAGTCTGAAAAAATTATCACTCCTTTCTGAAGATCCTAAGATGCTTTTAAGAAAAGTTTTGAATCGATTATCAATTTCACGGGTGTAATAATGCGTATTTGTTTATCAAATATTTGTTACCGAAATTTTTAACAATGAAACTAGTCGCGTCACAGTCCACAATAATTATTACTCCTTTCGGAAGATAATAAGATGCATTTAAGAAAAGTTTTGAATCGATTATCAATTTCCCTGGTATAATATTGCGTATTTGTTTATCAAATATTTATAACAGAAATTTTTAGCAATGAAGCTAGTCGCGTCGCAGTCTACAATATTTGTTACTCCTTTCGGAAGATCCTAAGATGCTTTGAAGAAAAGTTTTGAATCGATTATCAATTTGCCTGGTATAATAATATGTATTTGTTTAAGAAATATTTATAACAGGAATTTTTAACAATGAATTTAGTCGCGTCGCCGACTACAATAATTATTACTCCTTTCGGAAGATCCTAAGCTTCTATAGCCTACCCTATGTCCTAATATAGGCATAATATAATCCTAATATAGGATCGGATCCTATGCCTAAGATCCCAAGATCGAAGGCTTTTAAGAAAAGTTTTGAGTCGATTATTAATTTCCCTGGTATAATAATGTGTATTTGTTTATCAAATACTTATAATAGGCATTTCTAACAATGGAGCTAGTCGCGGCGCAGTCTGCAAAAATTATTACTCCTTTCGGAAGATCGTAAGATGCTTTTAAGAAAAGTTTTGATTCGATTATTAATTTCCGTGGTATAATAATGTGTATTTGATTATCAAATATTTATGATAGGCATTTTTAACAATGAAGCTAGTCGCATCGCAGGCTGTAATATTTATTACATTTATTATGGAGATGCTAACATGCTTTTCAGGAGATTATCAATTTCAGGAGAAGTATAATATGCATTTTTCAATCGTGTTTGTCCGAGGTATAATTTTGTTTTCTTAATACTTTTCTATGTTTGATGTTTATTTTTTTATGCAGTATTTGAATTTTATAATTGTTTTAATAATATTGTGCCTGCTGTTTACAATTTTATGATTTTTTAACACTATAAATCGTGAAATCCATTTGTACAAAGTGTGAAACAATTGAAGTCTCTGAGGCAGTCGCCGCTGTTTCCATCGGCTGCCGGCATTGGCGAGTAATTTTAGCCCAATAAAATGATTTCAAGTTTCCTAAAATCATCTTTTTTATCGATTTTCGAGTATCGTCAGTCTTTATAACAGAAATACAATGGTTGTTCCCATGCAATTGACAACTGATATCATTATCAGAATAAAACTCTTGTACAATTTGTATGGTTTCAGTCGGTAACTTTTGGCCCGGTCTAGGATTTGGTGATGATTCCATACCACTTAGCAAGTGTAAATGAACTGCTTTCCAGACTAGGCTGTAAGGTACTTTAAATTCAGTTTCGCACACTCTAAGTTTTCGGTAAGTTCGGTAGTTGAACAATATCGGACTTCTTATGTTTCTCGACTATTTTTCTTTAATTGCGTTCGTGAGTTCTTCTATATCCTTCTTGTCGCAATTACCTGGGTTATGGTAACAAAATTTTGATGCCTTCGCGCTTACACATATGTGGATAAAATGTGTTTTATTTGCTATCAAGAATGAAATTCTATGTATCAAAGTCCCTTTGACTACGTACTCCGACACTTCATATGATGGACTAGCAATTCTTTGGACAGTAAATGCTGTTTGGCTGCTTTTATTTATTTTGTATTTCCCATTTTCGGGTGCGCTCTCATGCGCTCATGATGGATTGTTGATTTTAGGTGATTTTAATGTTACGGTATTTTATCGCCTCTAGTGAGTCCTCGCACACTAGTTTTGTTAAGTGCGACAATTTATCCATATTCCAGCAAGCTCTAAGACTAAAGCGATTCAACGAGATAGCTGTCTGTCAGTCGCGCATTTTGGACCTGATCTTTGCGAACACGTTTGTCAATCTATTTATCGAGCGTTCACAAATTTAGGATTATTTTGTGTAATTTATAACCTTGTTTATGCTCGGCACCCTAGTGGTCTTCGTGCGTGACTGGGGGTTAAATACGTTAATTCAAATCAAATCAAGATTGACCAACTAAGAAAGTTTGGTTACTTGGCGTGTATTTAAATACATGGCAAAATTAGTCCTAAGCTCAGATATGAAATATGTCGCGGATGGACATATGGACATTAAAGTGGGGAAAATTTGTCCCTTATCCTTTGCCCTTTATAATACCAGTTTGTCTTTCATCGCTCGGTTCAAACACAATAAATATTTTCATGAATGAGGGCAGCAA
This sequence comes from Trichopria drosophilae, assembly GCA_030407085.1. NCBI lineage: Eukaryota > Metazoa > Arthropoda > Insecta > Hymenoptera > Diapriidae > Trichopria > Trichopria drosophilae. Next base: position 65,031,173 of record CM059582.1, on the reverse strand, counting down.
TTATTAGTTTTAAATCTCGGCTCTGGTGTTACGACTATCAACTTGAGAATATTTGAATATATTGGTAGTTAAAGGTATCTTCATCCAAAGAGTAGTCACCTGATTTTAGTGCATAATGAATCGATTAACAGATCTGTCTAACGGCAATAAATCAATTAAAAAATAATTATTAGTAAAGCATTTAACTGTTCATAAAATCACGTATGTATTTTGAGATTTTTTTACATTTCGCTTAATGACGTTTAACTATTTTGCTAATTAATGAAGGTTTATTGTTAATAGCAGGGGGAAAATCGTTAATTTTTGTATTCATAATTTATAATATTCCCTGTGCAGACAATTTTCTGTGCGGTAAATTGAACTCAGTACCGACACTGCTATAACCTACCTCATGGTTTGGGGAGTGGTTGCAGTGAAATTTCACGCTGATGTTGTAAAGATTTAAGCAAAAAATTTCTCACTTTTCGTGGAGATGGAGTGATATAAGAAACCAACGTTGTTGTTAAAGTTATTATTAAAATAATAATAATAACAATAACAAATATATTACTAATAATAATATTTCATTACCTATTGAAGTTCATCCTTCGATTGAAATATATTTACCTCATAGACTATTATTTGTTATTGTTGCAGATTAGTAAAGGGGATGAATTTTTCTGCTGTGATTTTTGATACCGCACCGACTGGCCATACATTACGATTACTATCATTTCCTCAAATTGTTGAGAAGGGACTGGGAAAATTGCTGCGATTAAAAACGAAGATAAGCCCTTTTTTTACACATGTATGTTAAAATAACGTAAACATGGGATAGGTTATTGTGTTACTTAATATTACGATAATCAATGTTTTAGGTCAGTACGCTCTTTGGGTTGACAAACTTCAGCATCGATACATTTTCACAAAAAATTGAAGAGATGTTGTCAGTCATTCGACAAGTTAATGAACAGTTTCGGAATCCTAATCAAACAACGTTCATTTGTGTATGTATTGCTGAATTTTTATCACTTTACGAAACTGAAAGACTTGTGCAGGAGTTGACAAAATGTAATATTGACACTCACAATATAATTGTTAATCAATTATTACACTTCGATGAAAACAATACTGTTTGCAAACTTTGCTTAGCACGTCACAAAGTACAACAGAAATATTTAGACCAGGTAAGATTAATATCTGTTTTCACGAATTCATGTAAATGAAATGTATTTTTTTAATTTATTGTATGCATTTCATGGTTTTGATAGAATTTCTTTTATGATTATTTTACCCAAATAAAATGATTCAAATTAAAATAACCTGTACAATAACGTTACAAAACTGATAATAGGTTTAATTAGAATGATTTTAATGTGTCAAGACAAATTTTACATGCATTATTGAAAGTTGTCATTACATAATACATGTATTTCACACTGAGTCCAAGCTGTGGTAGTATGAACATCATATTACCAGATCGACATAACATTTTCGTTCGTTTTTTTGTTCTGGTAAGATGTTGAGAAATTCGATATAATCCACCCTGATACTGTCGTCAGACATTATTTCAAGGTAGAGTGACTGGTATATTTAGTCGGGATTGGACTCTTTTATTGTCTATAATAGGTAATATGTAGCCAGAATCTATACTTCCTTTAAAAGTATGTTTTCAGCACCCTTCACGCGGGTTACGCCAGCGAAGGAACTTCAAAATGATTATGCAGCCGAAAACATAAATAACTCAGAAGGGTCTGGGTGCTGACTTCTAAATATCCGCATATGACATGGAAGTTTGCAAGTGTTTGGTGTACTTAAAAATAAATTTACGTTAGTCTTTGAATCTATTGATTACTATTAATGCTAAGTCGCTACAATGTTATAGTTGACGGAAAAGGTTAATTCAAATGAGGTTATGTAACCACGTGATCGAAAAATGTTATTAATTTAATATGAAATGAATATAGACATTTATTAAATGAAAGTTATTCGATAATTCTGGAAAGTTTTGTATGAATTAATAGTTGTTATTTTAATCTTTGTAGCGGAATACCGAAATTGGAATTTCGTTGCAGCTACCAGAAATAAAACATTTCTATCTGGAAAGCAGAAATGCGGTGATTGGTCGACGCTTTGTCGAATGTTTAAAAGAGAAAATTAACATAAACATTGTAAAATGTTCAAAACGTTAAGATCTTATTTAATGATAATTCGTTTCACTTAAGCGAAGTATTCGAAAAACGTCAACAATAACATTGCGCGACTCCAGTTCGAAAGAACAATAATATTATGATTGCGAATTACGTAGCCTGAGATGAAATAATATCGTTATAAGAAAAATTATTTTATGCATGATAAAGATTTAGTTAAATATAACAATTTAATTGGAATAGTTATTTAGCTAAAGTTAAACGGCCGATTTAGAGTTCAGATTTGTAACTATCAAACTTTTCGGTTTGGTTGATAGAGTAGGTAACGAACACTTGTCAATTTTTTTTGTACAATTATGTATCTATTTCTGGATTCACAATTACAAGTTTATTTCTAATCGAAGGCTCGAGATAGTGTCGTTATCCGTTATGTATACATATACGTGGATCTTCTGAACCACCAGCTCGCTCGCATATAAAATTGTCACCATCAATCACTCGATACATAGGACACGATAGGAAACAGCTGTTTTAAGTTAACCTAAAAGCATTCACTACCGGACAATGAAATAAATGGAACGAACACGCGATACAAGCTTCAGTACAAGGTTAGCGGCAACCAGTCATATATTATTTTTTCACTCCTCCACTAGACGAACGAGTCTTTAAAATTAGCACGTATCCCGGACGGAATTAATTTCAAGTGAATTCCGGAACACAATACTTTTTATGGATACCTGGTCTTTCCGGTTGAAGATCCCTGAAGATGAGATGACTGCATTTTCATTTTAAAATTCATTAAAAGATACCGTCACTCCTTAAACTCCACATCACTAGACACGAGTGGGTATGGTGAACAGTTACTGAAGTGTCCTCGCCGACTTCTACGTGGATTGCAAATTGATCGACAGGATCACTCGGCACCGTTTTGGAGTTTCTTGTTTGGGGCTTCGTCCTTACTGATCGATTGATCCCCAACCGGTATCGTCGACCGCGTGGATTTTTCAACCAGAGAGTTAATGGCACAGATGATATCGTCGCCTGGGAGAAAGAGGACGCGTGTCCCTTAACCGGCTCTTTTATAGTCTCGCATCCTCCCACAATGCATCATGAAGTGCCATACAGCGTGCTTGTTAACCGCCCATTGTTTTGATGCACATTAGCGTTTTTCCGTCGCGTCCACGAATCACGCGCGCCGTAGCCGCCATTGCAGCGCCCCCGTCTCGGAACTACATGAATCTTCACGCAAACTCACCGATCGCCACGAAGCGCGCGAAATTTGAAATCGCGAACAGCGGTTTCGACCGTCACAGATTGTTGCGACATTTTTGCCGCAAATTAATAAAGATTTTTTCTGTAAACTAAGATAATAATTCGTTAGAAAATAGCCCAAGTGATTTAAGTTATTAAGGGAGTTCTTAGTTTACCGATTTAATTATTAGTTAATAGTACAAGAAAAGATAATTATGTTTTAACGATAAAGTTGTAACGGTAAAGTGCGTGAAACCACGATCGGGTTGTTTACGCAAAAACGAAGCGCGCTGATTGGTCCTCGCGTTTAACAATGATCTCGGAATAGGAGCCCGCTGACTGGTGCGGTGTCGTGTAATGGAACAGTATATAAGACAGCAAGTTACGCGACGCGGGGCTTTTCTCCTTTGGTCATTGTGGCGATCACATCTTCCAGCGGATTTCTAGCTGTCAACTTGGTGACGCTACTGTTCATCGGTCAACGGAGCAACATATCTACTGGCAGAGGTATCGACTACAAATTAGTGTCATTCCATGTCGGTTGTCAACGATTAGACCTTGACTACGAAACATCTTCGAACAGCCATTCACGTCATCGAATGTCAACTCGGCTAAACGCGTACAAGGCGGACTTTATTTCGGAGCACAAAATCAAACGATCCTTTTCAGAACTACGTGGAATTAACTTAATTAGTCCCTTTCAGGACTCGAAGAACTAACATTAGTACTCCTTTTCAGGACTCGTTATTCCGTAGAAATTTTGTTCGTTCCTTTAGCTCCAAAGAAGAAGAAGCCGTCTGAGATGACAACAGCGAGTTCCGCCTAATTTAGAAGGATGCCTATGGTGTTATTGGTTTCCTAATAGCTAATACCGAAAATGATATTGTTGGTCTGCTGACCAGCGTTAATATCACTTCAACAAATTAATCATCGTAATTGCGAGCCTTTAGGAAGCAGACGGGAAGTGGTCTGTTGACCGGCGTGTCTCCGGAGACGTGTGATTGATTGGTGGAGTTACAGGTTCTGCTGAACCTTTTCTCCTCTCATCACCTTCCTACATCGAAAATCGCTTCTCATTAGTCAAGAATACGCGGTCGTCACAAGGTCCAATTACATTTCGTTTTTTTTATTTTTATTTTTATTTTATTTTTGCACCCGCTAAGTAACTTCTCGGAATCGTATAAAAGATGCCTAACCATGGAATATCGGTCATTCCAGTTAGAATCTTCAAACTGTCGTCATGAGGGTTCCTGCGAATAACTGTCGAGAACAACGTGCCACGCCGATTAGGGCAGCAGTATGAGCGCGATCGACGTTAACGTCAGCGATTCCAGTCGTCGAAGCCACGCATAAATCGGTAGAGTTTGAAATTAACATTCCGCCGGTGTTCACTCGACCATTTCCGGACCAGTTAATTCATCCGTTGGAACCTTGTTTGACGTCGGGAAAGGTTATAGCCGCCGAGATATGCTCCCGTTTGGAAACCTCGAAAAATCGACTCCGAGTATCTGCACTCTTCAGCCTATCCGTTGTCGAAGGGTAGATCTCCAGACGATCCCCGATTAGGTGCCGTATTACCATCGGATCCCAGAGACTCCGACAAATCAGAGGAATATTCAAATTGGCAATATCGTAAACAGTATCCGCGTACATTACCCTCTGTAATTTGGAAACCTGCGCGCACGTGTAACACTTACTTCGCTGATTTTAAGAAGTTCGATAAGCTCCAAGAGAAATGCATCAAAAAGAAACGTGATCGTAATTCTGCGAAAGAAGGCGAATCGAGCCAAGCGAGTTGCAACGACAACAAAAACATAACCGCTGTAATACCATTTTCATACTTTTTAAAATTTTAAATATATCATGTTTTAATTATGCATTTTCTTATCAGTCTTACTTGCCCTCTTGAACAACTTTGTTAGTTGTTCAGTATACTGAAAGAAAAAAGATGCCACTTTATCTGGAAAGTAACGTCGATTTAGCGGCATACTCGGGTAAATAGGCGATACGTCGCAATGATGTATGGCTCGCCAGTAGTTTTGGCTGCACAAACGCTATTTCGCCGTCACTGCCGTAGAGAACTATTTGCCGATCTGTGACATCTAAAACGGCCACACAATTTTGTTCATCAATATGTTAGAATTAAAGTAATCACGTCTGTGAATTTATACATTAAAATGCATAGGTTATGAAAGAAATAAAAGAAGCATTCCAAATCTTATTTAAATTTAAGAAGTTGAGGCAATTCAAATGTTTAAATATAAAAAATGTTGTACAATGTTCATTTTTAAACCGGAAAATGTTATAAAACTTTATTACATACACTGAAAAAAAACATTTGGTTCTCCCAACTAAACGCATTTGGTTGTTAGTGCGTTTTAATGATATGAATAAAGTATATAAGCATATTAGATTTGTGCACAATCGTACACGGAAAATAATTTTTATATAGAGACTCTACATAAAGGGTGGTGCTGTCGAAATATCATTGTCATAACCTCAAATTTTATCTTAACTAAGGTAACCATAAAACGACAGTTTCAACATACACCGTGTTTCTCAACCTATTGAACCCCGTTTACCAGCAGATAGAGCGTAAAATTCTGAAATGAAAGTTCCTTTGCCGAAAATGTTTTCAAGCTACCGTTTTCAAGTTATTCAGCATTGAAATGAACCAATAGGAAAAAAGCTTTGCGATTATCGCAATGGTAGTATTGTCGGTGCATGTTGAGAATAAATACGAAGAAAATGCACATCGTCCATAAACCGCGCAATTGTTTTCTAGCGAAGCAGCGGACAGTTCGAAAGAGACTGTCAAAAATATCGATCGGATTCAAATGCCTAACCTGCCACTGGTTTTCGGTTTCGAAAGGAAAATTAAAACTTTTGATTTGAATTTGTAATGAATCAAAAAATAATTATTTTACAGGTTATGCATTCATATAGAAAATAACGTTTCATATGTTTCGAAACCCTAGAAAATATTTTCTAAATTGTGTAATGAGAATATAAAAGTTAAAGATTTAAAATTAAGGGATCGACAGTTTTTTAAAAAGTACTTGGATTTAAAATCAGAAAGCATGGATTTGTACAAAGTCGTAAGATGCATCTCTTTTTCCTTTTGAAGCCCCTGGGTGGAATTACGCATACAAAGACCACCCTGGAAAAGTCCCTTGTTTTTTTTTGTATTATTTGCAAACGGCACAGAACCACTTTTTGAGCTCCAATTTTTTCTTTTTGCAAAATTACATCATCGACTTTAATAATCAACATCAGTTAGAGTTGCACAAGATTAGCCCGTAGTTGTTATTAACAAATAGTTCATAAAAATCAATTCTAAAAGGCACAGACCCATTTTTGGGCTCCGATTTTTTTCTTTTGCAAAACTAAATCATCGACTTTAATAATCAACTTCATTTAGAGTTGCAAGCGATTAGCACGTAACTATTATTAACAAATTATTCACAAAAATCATTTCTCAACGGCTCAGAACCAGTTTTTGAGCTCCAATTTTTTCCTTGCGAAAAATTGAATTATCGACTTTATAGTCAACTACGTTTCGAGTTGCACGCGATTAGCGCGTAATTATTATTAACAAATTATTAATAAAAATCATTACTAAACGACACAGAGCCACTGTATGAGCTCCAATCTTTTCCTTTTGAAAAATTAAATTATCGATTATAATAATCAACTTCATTCATTGTTGCAGGCGATTAGCACGTAATTGTTATTAACAAATTATTCATAAAAACCATTTCTAAACGGCACAGATTCATTTTTTGCGCTCCAATTTTTTCGTTCTTCAAAATTACACTATCGATTTTAATAATCAACTTCATTCAGAGGTACATTCGATTTGCACGTAATTGTTATTAACCAATTGTTAATAAAAACCATCACTAAACGGCACAAAACCTCTTTTGGGTCACCAATTTTTTCCTTTTGAAAACTTAAATGATCGACTTTAATAATCAATTTCATTCAGAGTTGCACGCGATTAGCACGTAATTGTTATTAACCAATTATTAACCGCCCCGAAGTTTGTGCTAACTTCTACACCAACTCATATTTCGGGTATAGTGAATTTTCTCACTTCTTCTTTCTTTAACACGGGATTCCCGAACAGTTTTTGCATACGTGTAAATTGCATTTTTTACATAATTGTCGTGTTCTCGTTGTACAATTTTCGATTTTACAAGAATGTTGAGTATGTCCTTGTTGAATTTCATGTTTGCCAATAACTGTGTACGAACCTTTACTCAAATAATTTTCACTGATACTCGTTCCTTTTTTTTCTGTGTTTAGAAGTGCTTCATTAGAGTTATGCAAACGTTTGTAATGCCTAACAGGATACGCATTATTATTTACATATTTTTTTAAGCAAAAATGATTGGCTTGATGAAATAGTTTCATAGAACAAAAAATTCTTAGAATCATCCGAAGAATACGTGTGAATTTTTCCAAAATGTTTCGGACCACTGTCGATTTTTTGGTTCTGGCCATTTTCCGGAAAAATTAAAAAATTTCCCAAAACGTCCTTGAAAAATTCACACGTATTCTTTGGATGATTCTAAACACTTTTTGTACAGTGACTTTTTTTTATAAACCGATTCCTTTTCGAGAAATATTAATCATTAATTCATTATTTTTTTTTATTTTCGGCCGCCATTTTGGATTTGCCAAGTTGATTTTTGATGTTCATAGGGGGTACGGTTCTCAAGGAAAAATAGTTTGTGCACGATTTCTGAAGGTTTTAGACCTCTAGCTCAACGGATTCCCTGTGAAAATTTTGGATTTCAAAAAAAAATCTGAAAAATTTCACGTTTTTTTTCCCAAAAATTGCAAAAATGAGGTTGGCACAAACTTTTTTTCGGAATTTTCACCCCAGATTCTGAAAGTTCATAAAAAAATCTATCAGAAAACATGGTTTGCATGATCATTTCTGATCGATTGGGTTTTTCTACACAGAGTTGAAAGTGAGCATGAGCAAATGTGCACATTTGACGTTAATGGGTTAATAATCAACTTCATTCAGAGCTGCACGCTATTAGCACGTTATTGTTATTAACCAATTATTAATAAAAACCATCACTAAACGGCACAAAACCTCTTTTGGGTCACCAATTTTTTCCTTTTGAAAACTTAAATGATCGACTTTAATAATGACTTGTTAACCCCAAAATGATTTACTTCAAAATCAATTTATTTTCTTTGGAAGAAGAAAGTAGCCGAAAAAACTCTTAAAACAAGAAACTCTTGCAACTACTCAGTTAACTATAAGATGTTTTCCAAATTAAGAAAAGGATGTAAGAATTTTTAATGCAATGCTGCTGTACATACAGTTATTTGTTTTATTTAGAACGCAATATATGCGGCGTCAACAAAAAGTTCTGTATCTATTTTAATCGCTTTAGTGCTACAATTTTATAAGTTTCTGATGAAAGTACAAATTTTTACGTTGGCTCTCCATAAGATTTTATATGAGGCCATGTCACTGAAGGGAGGAAATGGTATATTTATTTTACGTTACGTATATAAGGTGGAAAGGAAGTCAAGAACAGGTGTTTGTAATACCTGCTCGAATTTTTCCGTCTTTACATGTCGATAAAGTACATATTCCTATATTTCCGCCAGACGACGCTACTGCGCTTCTGCGTATGTGCAAAGAGCAATCAAACATTTTTTGCTGCCAGCTGAGCTTTTTCTTTTAACAACTACGAATTTAAAATTCAGACGTGACAAAAACTACTATGCACATCACGTGGCGCAACGCATTGCATACACTCTGGTGATGTTAGGAACTCGCGGCAGTGGAAAACCTACTGCTCATTTTCGGTGATCAGTCGTTTCCACTCCTCGACCCACTCATGGCCTTCGCTACAATGTATCAGTGTGAATGCGACCCGCCTTCGAATCGGCCCGTAACCCTGGCATTCGTAAGAAAAATCTGCCATGCCCCTGTATGTAAAACTACTATTATAAACATAATGAGTCTGGTCGTGTGAAGAAACGTCGCGGCCAGCGGCAAAAACCTTTATCGGCTTGTAAAAACCGCGAATTTGTACAGGTGCGAAAAACAGGTTTTTTGACGTTTGCACCCTATAAACGTAATACTCTATTTCCTCTTTTCAGTGTTCTGGCTTCACATAAAATCTTATTTAATGTCAGCTTTACAATTTGTTCTTTTATCCGGATCTTATAAATTTATAAAATGATAATACCCTCACTTGCACTGCAATTTTCCTATACTTTAATTGACTTGTAGATGTGTGTGTAGGAAACGTAATGAGTCGAATACAAGGAGGAGGTAATTCACATAAACGTGACATCGACATTTGTAGAAGAGACGAATGTTAGACTACCACGTGCAGTCAAACCGTGATTTGCGTAACATATTTATCTGTCAATTGTCAATGGCCCTGCCCATGTCACTCGAATGACCAGGGTTCCTTACACAAAGCTTTATTGTCCGGTTTCCAATAGAAATTGTCAATGGACAAGATCTCCAAATACCTTTAATATTCCCGTAGTGTTGCCCGCTGACAAATATGATTCATATTTGAGGATTTATTTACTGACTGTGTATTCTAATCCTTTTCTCCAATAACAAAACATCAATTTTTTGACTATTTACATATTGGACTGCAGTGCCATGCTAAGGAGGTGACATATGTTCACAGGGTAGATTTTTCAATATTTATGCAAGTTACGACAATGACGACTTGATGAATTTCATTCAGTAATGTTTAATTATATTAGTAGACAAACAACTTTAGCATTTGCCACTGTCCGGTAGTGTTTAACATTATACTTTGTATCTGATTGATTTTTTTACATTATTGAGATCTTTAGCAACTGAAATAAAGCCATTTCGTGGTCTAATATATGGTATTTTATTTAGTCGACTGACCTAATTCAATACCTCATCCGACCAATGGAACGGGTTGAAGTAAAATAGCCCATAAAGAAGAAAATAAATGGGCAAGGTTGGAGGAACACGACGTTTGATTCTTGTCCATAAGATTTTTCTTCCGCGTATCGATTGTATATCGTGGAGCATATTCTCTTCTCAGTCTCAAAAATTCCACTTTGCAGTCATAACATAACATTGTATAACCTTACTAAGTCTCGACGACATGGGGACTCTGGTTTTCGCTAAAAAAAAATAATAGGAGGGAATAAGAAAAATTACATAGGTTTGCACGGATTTTTTTTTTTTTTAATATCAGAGTGATTTCCGACGTATTTTTATGCGCTGAACACGAATCTGAAGTCGAAAAATGCCTACCACGTCATGATTTTGAGAAAAATGGGGGTAAATACACCAAAAAACGCGTTTTTGGGTGTTTTTACCCCTAATTTTCTCTGAAACCTGACGTGCTGCAGACTTGAATTTGTGCTTAAATTAAAGGGTGGTTCTTCCCCTAAAAAAATCATATAGGATAGTTTTAAAAAAATTTCATAGTTTTGAAAAAAAATGGTTTTAACCTTGCTATTTCGAGTGATTATGATGAAACTGCAAATTATTTAATTACATTGAGCAGAGCTCATACAAAGCACTATTTGACTGTTTTCGGGGTTGGTGTTTAAGAATCCAGTATCGCCTTTATAAAATTCAAAATGGCGGATTCAAGATGGCGGACGTAAAATCAAAAATTTGAATTAACCTCAAGCAAATCAGTACACCGGCCGCAAAATAAAAAAATAAACTTAGGATCTAAAAATCACCACTTCAGGTTTTTTATTTTTATTCAAATAAATAAAATAAAATGAGATATGTTGAAACTTCCATGCAGTGGAATTTCCAGGGCAAAAGAAAAACAACAGCAGCGTGTAGTGAAAAGAAGAAATTTAATGTTACTTTCTCGAGTGTTTGGGCGCGACTGACGTGGGCAGAACAATTTGCAAGCCTCCATGCATGTGCAACTGATCACGCCTCTCATTCTTATTATAAAACGCGATAAGCACTTGATTTAACAAGATAAATATCTCTTGCGTTATCGACTACTATATTACTTTTACTATATCAAAAGAATACGTACATTTGATTTTTTGTATTGTATTGTGTTGTATAAAGTAAGTTACAAACAAATTTTTTGTTTAACTGCATCTTTAATTTAGACGTTTAATTTTATGCGAGTTACTCGGAATAGAATTTACTGATTTGCGAATTACATCATTTTTATGGTGCATATTCATTTTTTTGAAATTTATTACTCATAGACATATCAATTTAAAAAATGCCACCAAGATCGTGCATTAATAGCCCCGACAAATTTTGTTACATTTGTGGTAAGTACACATGTGTGAAACAGCGTCTAAATATAAATGATTTCGTAAAAAAAAAATATTTCAACACTATTTCGGAAACGAAATACGAAATCAAGACAAAACTTGGGTACCTCATAAAGTATGTCAATCTTGTGTTCAATTTTTAAGATTATGGAGCAAACAAAAAATAAAAAATTTGCCATTTAGTGTACCCATTTGCTGTGAACCGAGAAATCATGATGAATGCTATTTTTGCTGCTGCAAGTTATTCGGTTTCAACACGAAAAATAAAAATTCCATTGTTTATCCTGATGTTGTATCTGCAACCAAGCCAGTTCCTGTATCACCTACAGATGTTCTTCCAGTTATTCCAAGGGTTGAAGAAAATGCAGTTCCTGTAGAGGAATCATATGATTCGGAACATCTTGATTCTGATCATGATTTTGAAGATCATGATGATGACAGTCCTAAATTGTACAATCAATCTTCATTGAATGGTCTAGTGAGAGAATTAGACTTACCGAAAGATAAGGCAGAGTTGTTGGGTTCCAGACTTAAAGAGCGTAATTTACTTCAACCTAAAGTAACTTTCATCTGGTACAGACATCGAGAGGAAAAATTTGTTGAATTCTTTTCTGATGAAAATTCTATGTCTTACTGCAACAATGTGCAAGGATTAATAGAGAAGTTTGGAATTCAATATGATCCTACAGAGTTGCGCTTCTCCATTGATTCCTCAAAAATAAGTTTAAAAGGCGTGTTGTTAAACAATGGTAATAACTATGCTTCAATTCTCATATTTCACTCAGTTCATCTTAAAGAGAACTACACAATATGAAAAAAGTATTTGAATGCGTGCAATATGAGAAGCATAAATGGAAACTTTGTGGTGACTTAAAAGTAATCTGCATGGTGTTGGGGCAGCAGGCTGGGTACACTAAGTTTCCTTGCCGTATCTGCCATTGGTATAGTCGAGCAAGGGATCAGCATTGGATTTTGAAAGATTGGCCAATTCGAGAAGCACTTGTACAGGGTATAAAAAATGTTGTACATGACGCTCTAATCGACAGGAATGACGTATTGATACCGCCTCTTCATTTAAAACTGGGCTTAATGAAACAGTTCGTAAAAGCACTCAACAAGGAAGGCGAATGTTTCCTTTACTTTAACCCATTAACCGCGAAATGCACTGGAATTTTACTTCGAGTTCAGTGTTTATTTCTGGTATGAAACATGTAAGGACAAAAATCGTGGGTACATGGATTTTATAGTTTCATGGTCGCTCTTTCGAATGGCGATGAGAAAATTTTCAAAAAATTACAATTTCCAATATTTTTTTGCAAAAATATGCGAAAAAACATGATTTTCAGACACATTTTTTTTCGTTTCTCATAAAATTTTTCGTCAAAATGCATTTGTATCGACTTACAATAAGTCATAAACGTGCACTCGATATGTCTACTAAAGGTATCCACCATACTTGATTTTTTTTTTATTGTCTTATTAACAAAATGGCGGTCGATATTGCGGATGAAAAATTTTTTTTCCTATTGTATGTAAAATTGTCAAGGAAAAATGTCTCTTGTGATTTTTATCTAAATCACACCGTTTCCGAGAAAAAAAATGTTCAAAATTTCCATAATGCGCAATGATAAGACTCATGTCGTAGACGATTTAGTGGCAACGCATGTGTGACATTAAACTTTGTAATACAGTGATATCTCTGTAAACTTTACGGTGTCGTTTTCCTAGACATATTTATTCCGCAATCTTTACACCCCCCCCCCCTCCCCATATTATGGAGTTCCGTTAAATAATAAGTTATTAATTTAGCAATAAATAAATTATCCAAGTCATTTTCCAGAACCAGTACTGAAAGAGCGAGGGCTATTGGTATTCCGTTTACTCTGCCCTTCTATTGTCTAGCATCTAATTTTATGCGCAATGTTTTTTACGGCGATATTCACCTAGCTGATCCATCCTCGTAATGATTGAAGTACATTACACTCTACTATCTACCCACGACTGGCTCATTGAAGACACGATGGATTCATGCGAAAAACGAGAACGAATGCTGTCAGAAACGATTGTATCTTGTTTCTTTCTCTTAGGGATACGTACGGCCACTAGGCGGTGATGCTATCCGCAAGACAATTCGTGAAGCGTTTAGTAGAAGTATTGAACTAATACGTGAATTTTTGATTTTTATCTCTGAAATATTTTTTCGGTAGTATTCCAGCCCTTTCCATGATCACCAAAAAAAAACCTTTGAAAATCATTATCCGATTTGTCCCGTATCTTCAAAGTCTCTTACTTTGAAATCATCTGGTATTTTTGTTAATATTCTTATTTTTAGCTTTGAAATCAATCATCTTCATTCCATTTATCACAATGCCTATAAAAAGATGTACTTTGGCTGAAAAAGGTACTGGTTCTGAAAAACGCAGAAAAGATGGTAATTTTTCTCACATGCGCTCTGCAGAACTTATCGAAAAAGACCAGTATTATGAAGGAATTTTTTTTCCAGGCTCTGATGATTCTGGCGAATCTGATTGCTTTGATTCAGGTTCAGAAAGTATGACGCTGAAACTGGCAGTGGATTCGCAGCAGTGGATTCGGAAAAACAGAGGTTCTTAATAAACAAAAAAACTATCGCTCAAATGATTCAAAATGACATGTCCCAAAGTTCTTCTATTAAGATGAGTCTTTATGGACCTTTTAAACATTACATAATAAACAATTAGATAATATTTTGGATAAAAACATTACGAAACGCAGCAACCAAAATCGGCCTATATCTCGAAAACTAGAGTATGTTCGGGGCTGAAAATTTTGCGAGAGTATCTTGATAGTATTTAAAGACAATCCCGCCCTGCAGAAAAAATTAGAAAAAATGCGCGCGATTGTTGCAACAATCATAAATAACGAAATGGCGTCTTGCCGATCATTATGTACATTTTAGGCTATATCTTGAAAACTATAGCATGTTCGGGGCTGAAAATTTTGCGAGAATATCTTGATAGTATTTAAAAACAATCCCGAGCCGCAGAAAAAATTAGAAAAAATGCGCGCGATTGTTGTACAATAAATAAACAATCCAGCAGTGGATTCAAAATTAAGCAATATTTCGAAAACCAGGGTATGTTCTGGGCTGAAAATTTTATGAGAGTATCTTGATAGTATTTAAAAACAATCCCGCGCTGCAGAAAAAATTAGAAAAAATGCGCGCGATTGTTGTACAGTAAATAAACAATCCAGCAGTGGATTCAAAATTAAGCAATATTTCGAAAACCAGGGTATGTTCGGGGCTGAAAATTTTATGAGAGTATCTTGATAGTATTTAAAAACAATCTCGCGCTGCAGAAAAAATTTAAAAAAATGCGTGCCATTGTTGCAACAATCATAAATAACGAAATGGCGTCTTGCCGATCAGTATGTACATTTTAGGCTATATCTTGAAAACTAGAGCATGTTCGGGGCTGAAAATTTTGCGAAAATATCTTGATAGTATTTAAAAACAATCCCGCGCTGCAGAAAAAATTAGAAAAAATGCGCGTGATTGTTGAGAATAAATAAACAATGCAGCAGTGGATTCAAAATTAAGCAATATTTCGAAAACCAGGGTATGTTCGGGACTGAAAATTTTGCGAAAGTATCTTGATAGTATTTAAAAACAATAAAAATCCTGTATTGCAGAAAAATTAGGCAATATTCTCGGGATTGTTTTAACATACTGCAATAGTTTTATATGCCCTTAATATTCACCTATTGCCTTTTATGATTTACTTATAGAACCAAGGTATTTTCGAGGCTGTGATGTGTGTTATGAATGTATAATGAGGAGAATTGAATTCAATTCCACATTCCAGAAAAATCACGAATAGATAGGAGCAATTTTGTATCCTCAGTATTCTGGATTATGTAACGTAACATACAACATGCAAGCAATTGCTATTGGAAAAAAGGCAAACAGTTTCATATAATGTTTCTGTGCAACTGATTTTTTGTTTTGTTGACGGCCTTGACTCCTCCATCCACCGCAAGACCGTCGACGTAGCCCTACCGCCTCCAAAATCAGTAGATAGATATTACTGTTACGAATGTCGATATTTGTTTTTTCATACTTCTCATACTGATTGCTACGTCAATGAACAAGATGCTTATCTTATGTAGAAAGTTTACCAATTTCGTTAACATTAAAAAGACACGTTATTTACAAAAACTTGTCTATTGTTGAATAATGTTGCTGATTTCGACTCTCCCTGCTGTTGAGGGCTGAAACTTTTATTATAGTCTCCATTCGAGAATGTAAATCAATTCCGTAACATAGAAAATGTTATAAAGGTTTACGCTAGTTTTGTAAATATAAATGCAACAATGTTGTATCCCAGCATGAAATAAATATCGTTGTCAGCCGAATGTACCTTTCTTCGCCGAGGAAACAGTAGAACTGTTTATTCGTTTCCCGATTCTTACCACGTTGAGGTAAAGGTACTCAAGAATCTTTTTTTTGGATTTTTATTTTTTATATTTTTTTTTTACTTTTTCTAATATTTTTCTTATAAAATGTTTTGTGTGAACGCTCACATGCTACACAAATTCGTCACCCATTTACAAAAGGTATTTGAGGCACGCACAGAACTCAAGTGTACTTGTTGAGGAAGCTGGTGGTTTTCGTGAAACGGCTAATAACTCGCTATCACTACAATCTTTGATCAATGGATCAATTTTGTCTATCTGATACATCGGCATTAGAGATAAATTGATATTTTTTGCAAGAAGTATTTCTTGGTGTATCCATTTTCTTATTTTGGGCATATCATTTTCGCTGAATTGGATAATTTGACTCGTGCAAATTATATACCCCCATGTACATAAATGTGCCCCACAATTCACTCCAATACCATTGGATGTTACCTGGCTTGGAAGATCCGTAGGACAATACAATGTCAACGAAATTTTTCAACGAAACCACAAAGCCTGCGTTTAACCTGTTTGGAAAGCTGTCCGTGTAACGAATCTAAGCAAAGTATAATATTTTCAGAAAATACAAATACCACGAGGGTCCAGTGGTTCCCTTCGCATTTTGGTAAGATCCAAATGTTAAATTTCCACGCCTTAACTTGTTGTACCCATCTAATAAATCCAATGCGTTGTGTATTAGCCAAGAGTGCTGCAAAAAACTGAGGATCGAATACCAACGGTTCTGTGCCAGTGGGATTTTTGGATTTGCACAACTGTAAAAAACTGTTTACAATGGCGTCATCGATTTCATGGTTTGGTTGTAAGGACTTGAGGCTTTCTTCATCAATTAATATGTTGCCCACATAAAATGACTTCATATTTAAATCTTGAATATCAGTCTCGATGTCAATATCTTCCCATGGTTTTGATGTTCCACATTTGATCGGAGACAACGTCTTCTCGTCCTTTACCTCCTCAATTTTTGCAGAGTCTTCACTGTTCATCACTTCTATTTGTAGATTGCTTTTCTCCTTTTGCCACAATTCCATCGTTTTGGCAAATTTAGAAAAGCCTACATTACAAGGCATAGAATTATTTGTCTTTCCCCAAGACTCGACGTTCAGGTCACGGTCACATTCTGCTTCAATTGCTGGTTTGAGAAAAGGCTCAGTTTTGCTACATACCGTATCCAACATTAATGATTTTGAAATTTGTTTACTCATTGTTTGATGTCTTTTTCGGTTTTGCCCTTTTTTCTCCACTTTATGCAGGGTAGCTTTGACTACATCGTTTTTTATTTGCCTTGTAGTTTTTGTCCCATACTGTCTGGTTAGCAAACGGCCATGGACATTGTCTGCCAATGTTGTTATTGCCCTGGTATCAACTGGCGCATTTTCCCATCAAAAACATAGTATTTTATTATCTTATGCCAATTTTCAACAGCTGCATTACTATGTCTGCGAAGTCCGAAATCTTTAATAAAAAGTGCAGACCATAACGGATAGTAGGGCATCAACTCATTCATAAGATATTCCACAAAATTGTGTGTAAAGGGGATTGATGCATGATTCGTCTTCTGATACTTTTAATATGTTATTACATTCTTCGAGGAAGAATCTATAAAAGGGTGATGATTCGCGATGAGTTTTGTATGATGATAAATATTGAACATCAAGATCATTAAATGTTCTCTCGGTATCAGTTTCGTAGTCAAGTAATGCTGGATCGTTCAATAGTTCTAAATACTGGTCACATTCACGAGACTTGTATTTTCTCCCGAATAGATAACATATTTTAGAAAAAGTATTTACAGCATCTGGAAATTCGGTTTTGTGTACCATTAAACCTACTGCGTTTCTGAGTAGACTTTGGACAACGGTATCAGAAGTGAAACTTTTAATTCTCTTGATGGCAGCTTTTATTAGGTGACTAGAACAAACATGCACAATTGTCAGGGGAATATCATTTTCCATCAGACCGTGAAGTTTTGCCCACATAAATTGCAAATATATCTCTAGATCAACATTGTTAAAGGCTTTACACACAGCTTGCAACAATGCTTTACTAAAATCTGTCTCGATATGTGACACACATGGTCTAATGGTACTTACTTTCTTCAAAGCAGCTACAAAAACTTCCAGACAATGTTGAATTGTGTAGACGTCATGGCCACACGTCACAAATTCCAAAACCGCAATAGGCACAGAATGTTTTCCTCCAGCAGTAACAAGACAGTAATAAAAAGGTTTTTTGTCAGTGTCTGGAGGCTGTGCGGAGATAGATCCGGTTGCATCTAGATTTAGGCACAAATACCCTGATTTCATTTCAGTATTAATAAGGCGGATTTGCTTCTCACTGAAAAGGGTTACCGAAAATGAAGGATAGATAGTATAGCCCTGAATGAATCCATTTATTATTTGCCCTTGCCATCGCTCACTGCTATCAAGATTATGTTTTAATTTCACCATAAATAGATGGAAATCTTCATCTAGGTCAAATTTCTTATTTTCGTCACTGTTAATTCTCTGAAGAAGCATGGTTGATGGAGCGTGGTTACGATTTCCTGCTTTTAAGGAAACCTCATTAACCTTTGCAAGGAGATCTCCAGCTAAAACACACGCACTTTTCTTCTTCAACTCTTCAGCGAACTTATCTCTTTCTTCCCCTGTTATGAAACGTCGATGAATTTCCGCTTCGTTATGATAAAACTCTTCTACTTGAAAAAGATCAACGCGACATGGGGAATCGTATTTTATGTCATTTTGAATTATAAAAGTGTAAAGTCGTTGACATGTTTCGAATTTGCACTCAGCGGCAGCAGAAAATACCGCGCAATTCCCCTTTCTATTGCCGCGTTTAAAGTTATGGTACTTGAACTTCAGAACACACGTTTTATTGTGTTCTTCGAAATGTTCATTAATTATATTTGTCCAGCCCTTTTTTACTTTAAACGTTGCCATATTGAAACATTTGTTGACCCAATCTGCCTGTAAAATGAAATATCCTACAAATTTCTTTGTAGTATTAGTATCCAAGGCAGAAGACGTAATATTGTCAGTATTTGAATCCGATTCATATGCTTCAATATTCGATGATGTTATCGTATCGGTTATTGAATTAGATAAATTACACTGGCAATTGGCATATTCCGTACCAGGTTCCACACATTCAATGGGATCAAGAGCAGAATCCAGTTCTGACTGACATATAAATTTACTTTGTCGTATCTCAGAATCCCAACTATTATTTGGGCCAAGAAAGTCTGCATTATTGACATTATCTATTTCGGACTGGGACGATAACGATAATAGATCTACATCTATGTCGGAAGAGGCTATAACGTTTTCTAAACGACGGACTTTTGTAACTTGTAATTCCAAAGGATGAGAATTATCTTGTTTTTGTTGTCGCGAATTTAAAATGTCTAAAATTGTAGTCTTATACCGTTTAAGGGTGACCTTAATTTTTTGAGAATTTTTCTCAATGGATCTAAGAGAATAATCTTTTAAAATAATGGAACAAAACCTTATTCACTTTTCCCTTGTGCGAGGAAAAGAAAGGAGTTCGTCAACTTCAGAAATAAAATTATTCCTATCAGTGTGTTTAAGAACGATCGCATTTGCGATGGCCTCTGGAGAAATAAACATTACTGCGGGAGCGATACTTTTCACAAAAAATTAGATGAATTCTATATATTTGTTAATCAATTACACCGTAACACTAAAAAGAGTTTTCTGTACTTTTAACCACACCTATTACTATCGAGAGATATTTAGAAATAAAAGAAGTGAACACATCGGAAAGGGCAACTTCAGTTGTTTAAAGTCGACGACTGCCTTCAGGATTAAATACCACTACTTTCATCGCTAAAGCAGAAACATCAATTTTCTACAATTTAGAACCGGCCGCGCTGAGTGCGTTGGAAATATAACAACTAATATAAAGATTTATAACTAAAAATAATGTAATGAATTATTCTCTATCCCCAGTCAATCTATTTCCAGCCAAGTGTCCAAGAATTTTACTTCCATCCCGAATGAAAAAAAAATTCAATGAAAGACAGCACTGACTACTGCGCAGCCGGGTAAACATTTTTCATTTCAACTCGCTATAACATTTCAATATTCAAAGTTTTGAAAAGAATGAAAAAGGAAATGATATGCGTATCTAATGAATAAAGAATAAACGATATATCCCAATAACCAATAAAGTTATTAATTTTTGTTTATACGATTTCAAAATATATGTTCAGGCGCTTCGTTTTTGCAGCAAATTTCGAGTATAAGAAAAATTCTAGCGAAAAAGTTGTTCATTATGGTACGAACAAATTTTCTTGAAAGTTTCATCTTCATTGTATTAATTGTTAAAAAGATATGAATGTTTGTAAGCCAGTGCGCGTGCAACCCTGCGGCACTGAACAGCTCTGCTTCCAGCTTTAAACCTTCATAACACTGAAACGATTACTAAAATGAACTTGTGAAAAAATTTGCTCATACTTTAATGAACAATAAACGCTCGATAAGCATGAACATTTATTTTGCAGTTGCGTAGAAAATACTTAATAACTTTAGTACTGACCGCAAGACGCTATTTCCTTATTTATGATTGTTGCAACAATCGCGCGCATTTTTTCTAATTTTTTCTGCAGCGCGGGATTGTTTTTAAATACTATCAAGATACTCTGGCGAAATTTTCAGCCCCGAACATACCCTGGTTTTCGGAATATTGCTGAATTTTAAATCCACTGCTGGATTGTTTATTTATTGCACAACAATCACGCGCATTTTTTCTAATTTTTTCTGCAGCTCGGGATTGTTTTTAAATACTATCAAGATATTCTCGCAACATTTTCAGCCCCGAACACATCCTGGATTTCGAAATATAGCCTAAAATGTACCTACTGATCGGCAAGACTCCATTTCGTTATTTACGATTGTTGCAACAATCGCGCGCATTTTTTCTAATTTTTTCTGCAGGGCGGGAAGTCTTTAAATACTATCATGATACTCTCGCAAAATTTTCAGCCCCGAACATACTCTAGTTTTCGAGATATAGGCCGATTTTGGTTGCAGCGTTTCGTAATGTTGTTATCCAAAATATTACCTAATTGTTTATTATGTAATGTTTAAAAGGTCCATAAAGACTCAACTTAATAGAAGAACTTTGGGACATGTTATTTTGAATCATTTGAGCGATAGTTTTTTTTTTTTTAAGAACCTCTGTTTTTCCGAATCCACTGCTGCGAATCCACTGCCAGTTTCAGCGTCATTCAGAAAGTGAGATTGATGTTTCGGAAAGCGACGAATTTCATTCGTCAGATTCAAGGGAAGGTGAACAATATTTTGAGTTACCTACAAAATCATACCGCAAAATTCATGAAATATACGACAATAAACAAAAAAAGTTAGAGGCCGAACATGAATTTATATGGGTAGAAGGTGAAAAACCGAAAAATAAAGATTGTGTAGACGACATCGAAAATATAGTGTTCTTGAAAGAAAGCGATAAGCGTCGAATTTTCAATAGTACACCAGCAGAATTATTCGAATCATTCTTTTCTTTTGAAATGAAACAATATATTATTGAAGCGACGGCTATAAATGGCTTACAGATTTCAATGGAAGAGCTTGAAACATTTATAAGTATTGTTATTTTCACGACATACAACAAAAGATTGTCTCAAGAAGACTATTGGAAACTTGATCCTCATCAGCGGGCAGAACTGGTAGCGAATGCAATGCGCAGGGATAAATTTCGGGAAATCAAATCCAAAATAAAATTTCATAAACCGGCAGATGAAGACAAGAGTAACAAGGTATGGCGAGTAACACCAGTGTTACAAATTTTCAAACGAAATATAGCACAATTTGAAATTTTTTGTTCAGTACTCTCTATAGACGAAATGATGGTGAAATATTTCGGAGGAACAAGTCTGAAGCAATTTATAAAAGGAAAACCCATTAGATTCGGCATAAAACTATGGGGACTGTGCTTCTCTAATGGATATTTGCTAAATTGTGATATATATTGTGGAAAAGACGGAGAAAACGATGCAAAGTTGGGTTAATGTGCTTTGGAAGTCGAGTCGTCATACAAATGTTGCAAGAAGTTTTACAAAATATTTCACCCCAAAATATGAAAAATTATCATGTATATTTTGATAATTTATTTACAAGTCCGGATTTACTTGACCATTTGGAAAAAAGTGGTGTCCGGGCTACCGGCACAGTTCGAGATAATAGAGTTTCTGTTAAAAATGATATCTCTAAAAAACACAAGAGAGGGACGTATAAAGTGATACACGATACGAATAGTGGGTTGAGTTATATAACTGCCATGGACTCCAAACCCGCGTCAATTTTATCAACTGCCGTTGGTGTGACACCTACTTGCTCTGTAAAGCGGTATAATAAGCTGAAGAAACAAAAGGAAGATCTAGCTTTTCCGAATACTTTTTCTCTTTATAATAAATTTATGGGAGGAGTTGACCTTCATGACCAGAGATTCAACAGTATTCAACCCACCATACGATCCAAAAGATGGACGTGGTGCATTTTTGTACGAATTATTCAGTCACCATTTACAAATGCAACGACTCTGCGCAATATCATCCACGAGAAAGATAAACAAATCAGCAGCAAAGACTTCGCAATATGTGTTACTAAAAAATATTTGTCAACAAAAACACAAAATTATTCGTCACACGTATTTGTGAAAAAGGAGCATCAAAGATACTGCTGTGAAAAAATATGCAAAATTAGAACACAAAAATTTTGCCAAAATTGCAATGCTTATTATTTATAACTAATTTATTTATATTAAAAAAGTTTATAACAATTAATTATTGTAACCCCGTGTATTTATAATTGCATAAAATATAAAATAAGCAAATAAAATACAGAGGAACCAAATGAAGACAGATTTTAAGAAGTGCGCATGATTTGAGTTTTATCATTGCGCATTATGGAAAATTTGAACATTTTTTTTCTCGGAAACGGTGTGATTTAGATAAAAATCACAGGAGACATTTTTCCTTGACAATTTTACATACAATAGGAAAAAAAATTTTTCATTTGCGTAATTTCAAATTTTAGAGATGGTGTCCGCCATTTTAAAGCCGCCATTTTAAATTTTGAAAATCTGACAATAAATTAATTATCAGCGACCCAAAAAACATGCGGATATTGAAAATCACAAAAATCGATGAATATTTAATCTTTTTCGTCCGCCATTTTGGATCCGCCATCTTGAATTTCGAAAATCTAATCATGAATTCTGAATCAGCGACTCAAAAAACATAAAGATACTGAAACACACAAAAATCGATGAATATTTAATATTTTTGGTCCGCCATATTGGATCCGCGATTTTGAATTTAACACAATTAACAACAGATTCGTAATCAGCGACCCCAAAAACCCCCGAGTAATGATTTTTGTTCAAGTAGAATTACTTTCGTATCCGATAATGGGCGATTTTGAAAAACGCCCAAATATTTCGTCGTATCGACCGCCATTTTGTTAATAAGACAATAAAAAAAAAATCAAGTATGGTGGATACCTCTAGCAGACATATCGAGTGTACGTTTATGACTTATTGTAAGTCGATACAAATGCATTTTGACGAAAAATTTTATGAGAAACGAAAAAAAATGTGTCTGAAATCATGTTTTTTTCGCATATTTTTGCAAAAAAATATTGGAAATTGCAATTTTTTGAAAATTTTCTCATCGCCATTCGAAAGAGCGACCTTGAAACTATAAAATCCATGTGCTCTCGATTTTTTTCCTTACATGTTTCATACCAGAAATAAACGCTGAACCCGAAGTAAAATTCCAGTGCATTTCGCGGTTAATGGGTTAAAAAGAAGTTCAAAGGGTGAAGTGATGCGAAGATAAAAGAAGGTGTTTTTGTAGGTGGGGCCCAAAATCAGAAATCTCATGAAAGATGACAAATTTGACCAAACAATGACCACTCTGGAGATAAATGCATGGCAAGGCTTTAAAAAAGTTGTGAAAATATTCCTGGGTAATAACAAAGAGGAAAATTATGAAAGCCTTGCTGCTGAAATGTTAGAAGCCTATAAGCATTTAGGATGTAACATGAGCATTAAACATTATTTCCTAAATTCTCATTTAGGCTTCTTTCCCGAAAATTTAGGTGATGTAAGCGAAGAGCAGGGAGAACGTTTCCATCAAGACATTAAAGAAATGGAACGAAGATACCAAGGACGATGGAACTCCGTTATGCTTGCAGATTACTGCTGGAACCTCGAAAGAGAAGACTCCAGAACACCAAACAAAAGAAAATCTAGTTCTCGTAGTTTCGATCAAAAGAGAACACGGTATCACACACGCACTTAATGTGAAATTGTACTAGGCATATTGGTCAGACAACTGCTTGTCCTACCTTCACTTATCGGACAACTGCTAGTCCTGCCTTCACTGGTCGGACAACTGCTAGTCCTACCTTCACTGGTCGGACAACCGCTAGTCTTGCCTTCACTGGTCGGACAACTGCTAGTCTTGCCTTCACTGGTCGGACAACCGCTAGTCTTGCCTTCACTGGTCGGACAACTGCTAGTTCTACCTTCACTGGTCCGACAATTTTTAGTCTTGCCTTCGCTGGTCGAACAACCGCTGGTATTACTAATGGCGAACAAAAAAAACATGAAGTGGTGATTTTAAGATCCTAAGTATATTTTTTTATTTTGCGGCCTCCATTTTGGATTCGCTATTTTAAATTTTGTGAAACTAACATTGGATTCGTCATCAGCGACTCAAAAAAAAAACCGGAGTACTGATTTTCATGAGGTTAATTTAAATTTTTTATTTTTACGTCCGCCATCTTGGATCCGCCATTTTGAATTTAGAAAGGCGACACTGGATTCTTAAACACCAACCCCGAAAACAGTCAAGTGGTTTGTATGAGCTCTGCTCAATGTAGTTAAATAATATGCATCTTCATCATAATCACTAGGAATAGCAAGGTTAAAACCATTTTTTTTTCAAAACTATGAAAACTTTTTAAATCTATCGTATATGATTTTTGTAGGGGAAGAATCAATCATTTGTCACAAATTCAGATCTGTTGCACGTCAGGTTTCTGAGAAAATTAGGGGTAAAACACCCAAAAACACGCTTTTTGGTGTTTTTGCCCCCACTTTTCTCAAAATCATGCCGTGATAGACATTTTTCGTCTTCAGATTCGTGTTCAGCGTACAAAAATACGTCGGAAATCACTCTGATATCTAAAAAAAAAAAGAAAGTGAATTTTGCAGACCTGTGTTATTAAAGGGGAATCGGGTCGTATGTAAATATATTTCCTAATGGGGAGTTGACAGTTATTGGGGAGGACTTTAAATAAATATTATATAAAAAAAACGCCGCGCACTGTGTACAATACTTACGTATATATTTCGAAATTTACACAAGAAATCCGATACGCCTCTTAACAATTGAACAATATAACTTTTGTACGCAAGAAAGTTGTAAGTTTTGCTCGCCGTAACGGTTCACAAGGAAGTGACTCTTCTTGAGGATGGTCTGGCCCGTTACCATCACGCCACAGCGTCAGTCCTAGGTATTAATTTTCAGAGAATAAACAAAGAGGAATAACAATTATTAAAAAGGACGAATTTATGATAACGTAAGATCAAAGGTGGGAAACATAATTTTTGCAATACTGGGATTAGTGGGGCAAGTCTAAATGTCCAAAAAGGGGGGGGGGGCGTAGGGCACGAGGGGGGGGGGATGAATATCTTAAATTGCAACATGGGTCGAGTGGGGGCTCATTTGAAAGGTATTTTCGAGACGAATACAAAACACTATCAATGGCGGATATCTGATACTTTTTTTTACATTTTGCCCTTTCCATTGTTTCACGCGTTTCAGTGATTTTCGAACAAATTTTTCTTTCTACAGGACTGTTTCGTGAAAAGTGTGTAAACTGTCGGATATCGCGAGATATACAGATCGAATAACAAAATTATAATTTTTTTCGTTGAAGGTGACCCACAGAATAAAGATTCGAAATTTCTCTTTGCGTGTAATAGAACTTTCACGTTTTTCACGACTATTTCGTACAATATCTCGTTCACAGATGGCAACATTCGTGTACTTTTTAATTACGGCATTCTCGTTTTATCACTATTTACTCAAAATTTCTTCCATTTTTTAAATTCTCTATTCTGTCTCCTTGCTTTTGATATAAAATGTCTTTGACAGAAAAAGAAAGAATTGTAATCCTTATTCTACGCGGATGTGGTGATAAAAAAAGATCTTACGAACAAGTCGCCCAACAGTTTAATGATTCCTATCCTGATCGTCTACCCATATCCAAATAAACTGTTTGTAAAATTGTTTCGCGATTTCACGATACTGGCTCTCTCAGAGATCGTTCAAAAACGGGGAGACCAAAAACGGCTACAAACGAAGATAACAGTTTAGCAGTCTGTGCTTGTGTTGTTGAGGAGGTCCATACTTCAGTTAGGAAGATTGCGCAACAAACTGGTATCAGCAAATCGTCTGTCCATGAAATACTAAGTCAAAATAAGTTTCATCCGTATAAAATAAAATTTGTGCAAAAGCTTTTGGAAGACGATTTCGATCGCAGATTAGAATTTTGTGAGGAAATGATGAGACGGTGTGACGAAAATGAGTTCTTCAAGTTCTGGATATGCTTCTCCGGCGTACTTAAATTTATTGAATATCTATGTTATATCAGCAATCCAAAATATTATTGGTACAGCATTTGACAATGTCTGGTTTCAACAGGATGGTGCTCCGTGTCATTTTGGTTTGATTGTACGCAATCGATTGAACAACATTTTCCTCGGGCGTTGGATCGACAGAAGAGGTTCGATTGAGTGGCCACCAAAGTCACCGGATCTAACACCTTTGGATTATTTTTACTGATTTTTTTTTTAAGAACAAGGTATACGAAACAATGCTTATAGACATTGATGAGTTAAAGGAAAGAAATATTCAGTGTACTAATTCGATATCTCAAGAACCGATGAAAAAAGTAAATGTTAACATCTATGCACGATTAGGATATTGCTGAAAGACATCAATTTGAACTTCTCATTCAGTAGTTGGCACAAGCTTAATAAAATAATAGAAATATTAAACCTAAAAAAATAAAAATCATTACTCTTAGATTTCGTAATTCCATGGCTTTTTCAATGAAGCAAAATTAAAATGCCGAATTATGTTTATTTAACTGCAACAAAAAGTTTAATAAAATAAAAAAAAAGTTTCTCAAAATCGTCCACCTCCTCGCAGTAAGAATGGGGAAACTTTGAAATAGTCAAAGGCAAAGGACGCCAGTACAAATTTAAAAAACGGTACCGTCTATTGCAAGTCTGCAACTAACGAATTGCATTCAAATCCAAGCACATTCCAGAAAAATGATCCGACATTTTATTTCAGCCGTTTTAAATTAATGAAATGTATGCATACATGGGACATTCCACGTCAACCGAACACTGCTCTGCCCACAATTGAGTGCCCGGGTGTAAAAACGAGATAGGCTCTCGAACGGTCTGACCGGGCAGTAGATAAAGACTAAAAAATCAAAATGCGAAAATCGAATTTTAAAAAATACTAACTTATAAAGAATTTTATGCTGCACAATATTTACATTTAACGTTTTTTGATCCGACCTTTAGATTCCAAGAAAAAAAATAAAAACGATAAAATATCGAACTCGCGAAAGAATGCCGCGCATGTTTTTAGTGCTTTTTATGCTATCCGATGTATTTTGACCTCCCCAACACGAATCCACACATCACCATACATTTTTTCTAACCTCAAAACAGGTAAAAATAGATATTTTTGAAAAATGGTTTCGCTTAATTCGGCAATTGTCAAAACCGTCATTTGTCCAAAAATTACTAGATTAGAAGTTTTAAAAGTCGATTATGACCGTTAAAACTGGATCACAGTGCCGTCTATGCCTAATGTGTTGAATTCGTCCCGAGAAGACCTTTCAAATGAGCCCCCACTCGACCGATGTTGTCATTTAAGATATTCATCCCCCCTTCTGCCCCACGACCCCCTTGCGAGGGGGGGGGGGGGGGTGGAACTCCGCAGAAAAAATAGATTTTTTGAAAAATCGTTTTACGTGTTTCAGCGTTTTTCGAAATATCTTTTTTTTTTTCAGGATTGATCTGAGTTGTGCCGCTTAAAATACGGAATAAGACATAGGACGCTCTCAATACAGCTGTCCTTATTCATCCACGGTGTCGTGTGTTTTGGGCGTGTGTGTAGTGGAGTGAATTGGTTTTCCTGTCGCAATAAAACATTTCGCGGTCCGAGTCGTGGCTGACACAATCCTGGCCATTTTGAACGTGCGTCTGCAGAAGTGCCACCATCTTGGATTTCGGGTACATCAGGGAACGTCGCTGACCATCTCAATGCTTTCTTTAAGCAGTTCTAATAGCACATTTGTGAATAGTGACACAACGTCTAACGATATTAGAATGTAATTTTTTGGAATGTTTTTGTTATGTATTAGTGACCGGAGTTGTGCACTGTTTTTTTTATTTCTGAATTTCGTCTTTTTGTATTTTTATTTAGTAAATTGTATCGAAATTTCGCCACTGGGTATGTAGGTGTACCTATCAGTGATATTATTGGTCTTAACTGACTGTCTTTCTTGTGTATTTTTGGTAAACCATAACCTCGTGGCAAACCCTTATCTGTTTGTGTTATGGAATTGTTGTGTACTATTTTTGGTAAATATTCGTTAGCATTTAAATGTTTTAGTATTTCGTAACTATTGGTTTGTAGTATTTTTAATGGGTCCTTTTCTATTGTTATATATGTATTCGCGTCAGAAAGTAAACTTTCCATTTTTTCGGTATACTGTGTCACGTTCATTGCCACTGTTACATTACCTTTATCTCCCCTTGTAAACATTATATCTGGGTTATTACGTAAAAATAATTTAGTTTCTTTCAATTGGTTTGCTATTATTTTATCTTTTGATGATTTTTTCTTTTTTTTGTGTACGGAACGTTTTAATATGTTGGTGGTTGATTGTCTTATATCAGACAATGGTAGGCCACTATTGCGATTTGTAAATAGAAACGTTTCTATGTATTTTACTGTATTGTATTAGTGATTTCACATTGTTTGGAATGTCTGTATCTGTTAAATTTATAAACCATTTATTATTTATCTTTGTACCACGTGTATTTGATGGAATGTTTTTTCTACCCTTCACCTTTTTAAATTTTTGTTGGAATTTATTTTCTATTGCTAAACTGTGGTTTTTGTTTTAATTGGCAATGATTATAAAAATGATCGTGTGTTTGTTCCATATTTGCTTTTATTGATTGTTTTTTAATGTTTAGGTAGTTTATATGCGCATACAAATCTTTTATTTCTAAATTCAGAATTTTTAATTGGAAATTGTGAAGACAATTTTTTTGTTTTCTGTGGCTTTCGCCACTATGAAAAAACATATTATCCATTCTTTTTGTACGATATATTATGTGTTTTGGGAGAAGATCATGATTCTGTAATTGGACTAAGAATGATTTTTTAAGTTTAGTGTTAATTAAATCTTTCTCTAATTTTAGAAGTTTTAAATATAGTTTTCTGTTGTTTAAATAATTAAATATATCTGATATGACATCAGGATGGACACGCAAAATATGCCTCTAATTTGATTAGAAAGTCGTAAACGGAAAGCGCAAACTTAATTATTTTTTTCTCCGGATAGAGAAGTTTTAGGGTATTAAAAAAATTCACGAGTATTCTCCACATTAATATTAACTTGAGAAAAAATCAGGAAGAAAATCGAAGGTGGCCTTTTTGAGAAAAAAAAATATTTCCGTTTTTTTTTAAACAGCCGCCATTTTGAAAATAAATTGCAAATATATTTTAAAAATTATTTTTTACAAGTTTCATCATTACTGAACAACATACAATTGAGAAAATTCGATTTCGATAAATATCCATTGAAATTCAGAGATTTTAAAAATAATTTTGCGTACTTTTTGGTTAGAAGTGTCAAACAGATACGGATGTTCAACTCGCTATAAATCGCTTATATAGCGTTTTTCGCCTAAACCAAAAAATATGTATCGGCTTATTTTTATTAAAGAACAACATATTACAGTTTCATAAAAATTGGCGACATGGTCATATTTCTCCTGCCTGATTTCATATGGATTCGGTCTTAAAGATATTGAATAAAGATATTAAGTTGTATGGGATATTAATTTGCTATGTGACTACTGCTTGGGATTAAAACCAGACATTACAACCAAACATAAACGAAAAGCTATTCGTCGATCATCTGAATAAAAAAATAACCATTACTCAAACAAAAATGAGTAATCGAAAAAATTAAAATTAAGTCCGATGATATAAAATTTCATATAAGACAAATAAATAAATAAATAAATAAATAAATAAATAAAATAAAATAAAATAAATTACAAAAAAAGGGAACATAATAAAAATATACACATGAATTTTTGCAAATGTTCTGGGCAGAGTTTCCTCGATGCGACCTTCAAATGCCCATGACCCTGATGTGATGGAGACAAACGGATCCCGGATTCAGATTCAATAACATAAAAGACGTACACGTCAATTTTAGCAGATTTTTTGGATAGTTTTCTCAATGTGACCTTTAATTGCCCTTGACCTTGACGTGATGGGAACAATCCGGATTCGGATTTAGCGTTAAAGAATACACATAGACCACCAATGGAGTCCATGTATATTGGCTGCTTGAATTTGTGGCCCTCTGTTGTTCATATATGCTTCTCACTTATAAAAATGTTCTAAAATTTTCTTTTTTAAATTATTAGGCTGACTTATAACGTTTAGAAATTTTATCAATTTTTTACACAAATGGCTGTGATTCTTGTTTAGGCCGATGTAGTTCGATTACAATATATTTTTAAAATATAATTAGGAACAATATAGTTTGCTAATGGCTTTACGAATCAAATAACCATCTATTGAAGTAAAAAAAATATTTGGTTATTTTCAACTGCTCATTGAACGAAGGAACATCTTTTCTTACAAATTTCATTGAAGAAAACTGAATGTACATTTTCATTTGTAACTCAAAAGCATCGATTCGCATCTGTTTAACACTGCGATATTTGTGTTCTACAC
Organism: Trichopria drosophilae; assembly: GCA_030407085.1. Lineage (NCBI taxonomy): Eukaryota > Metazoa > Arthropoda > Insecta > Hymenoptera > Diapriidae > Trichopria > Trichopria drosophilae. The sequence continues at coordinate 64,999,913 of CM059582.1, read as the reverse complement.
ATTTTTTGGGTTCGAAATACTTATTCGTCATACAGAAAATCCATATTTACTGACCACAAGCAAAACCTATTTGTGCCGACCTGCCTTATTAACTAGAAGCCCAAAAATATTCGTCAAATATTGCACTGGTCCTTTTGACCATATTCTCCATGTCTTTACGCGGAAAACCAATTTATTACCGATACTTATGTACTACCAAAACGAAACAAAAGGATATATAAAATTTAGTTTTAACATCTAGGAGGGAGATAAAAAAGCGGTAACGATGTGTTTCCGATACTTTGTTCATCCTTATTCGAGTACGAAACAACAATTTCTATCATTTTTAGCTTTTTTGGACATTTTCTCGTCTTATTGATAAACCTAAACCAAATCTTATCCAAAGAATAGCATATTTTTGTAGAACAGCGAAAATAGTTGTTTTATGGACTGACCGGTAGACTATTTTTATTACAGTAATTTTGTTAACATTATATATGTGATATACACCGCCTTCACACGGGTATCCCATAAGCTCTTACGCGCTTGTTCCGCTGTTGTAATGGTGAGCAATCAATGAAAGAGCTGCAGATCGTCTTTAAATGGCGCGATACTTACATTTGTTGAGAATGTAGGAAACTGCAGCAACCTATATTAAGTACAGCAGCGGTCATGAATCAAATCCCGTCTGATAGACAATACTTCGAAATATAAACACAACAACATGGCTCGTCTTACATATTGCAAGCTGCTGCTGAGAATTAAATTTCGAAAAATTGTTACCTGGCGGGGATCAAACTCACGACTTACGACTTCGTAGTCCAGTACGTTACGGCCTGAGCCACGAAGCCGATAATATATAGGAGTAAAAAAAAATTAAAAAGAAATGATAACAATGTGTGATGTTTTTTTTTACTTATATCCTTTATAATATGAAAAATAATTAATCATTAACAAAATCGGGGATAGAATAAAGAGTAAATAACAACAAAGATAGAAATTCCTATGCTCCACTTTTTCGTGTCGTTGCGTTTACACATTTTACGGTTGGTTTTCCTCAAATTAATCAACCCCCCATTTATTTTCTAAATAATTGACAAACTCGAAAATAGAGTAACAAATTTTAATACATAATTTATTAATTTAGCACCTATTTTCGTTTGGTTTTTCCGAGTTCGGTTGGTCAACTTTCAGGACCTTAGTTGGGAATTTACAGTCGATGAGTACATTAAAAATTGCTTCTGCTTAACACATTCAAGTTCAATTGTCTAATTCTGGATGGCCTAAAATATATTCATCGTAGCCGTTGGTTATAACAACAGACAATCTGTCTATCACTTCTCGGCTAACAGCATTATATAATATTTTTCCAATACAATATTATATAATGTAAAACTCTAGAATTTAAATCAAGATTTCACATATGTTCAATTCTTGATTTCCTGATTTAATTTCTATAACGTCACACTGATGCCTCGTTAACAATTAAATCAATAACATTATACCCATGACTTTTCGCTACAGATATCATTAAATGAACTGCGGCCCTACTGCTAACTTTGCAGCGATCTAATGTTGCAACTACTTTTGTATTTAAAACTTATTTCGTTCCACATTTTATTATTTGGTGATTCATCACAGCTGTCGATATTTATGACAGGCGAATGAAAATGTTAAAGTAAAAAATTTGAATAAGAGCTATTAGTTTTTACTTGAGGTTTGACTCTGACTAGACTTTTCAATAAATTGACATGCAAATAAAGATACATTTATTTTTTTTATACTAATCATTATTAACCCTTAAGGCGCACACGTACCTCAGAATAGCATAAGACGCATACGGGGGCTCTGTGACCCCAACGTCTAAAATGATCTCTGTAACGTACAGTGTTTAGAATTTCCTTGTAAAAAAATGATGGACTGTTCTTTATAACGTCATTCATAAGTTGTAATGGTTAGAATGACTGAAAATCAATTCATTCGATCAGGAAAAAATTGGTAGCACGAAAGTATACAAAAAGTGACTTTTTTGGAGTAAAGTATCATAACTTTTTTAATTTTTAATATTTTAAGCTAAAATTTGAACTGGATACTCTTGTATAGTGAACTTTGAAGTGAAAAATGGTATTGTAATACCAGCTGTCAAAAACAGTATTTATTTTGCAATGTGAAGTTAGTCATTTTTGACAGAAATGGAAATTAATAAAAATGCTTTAAAACCTTTCAAAACACTTGTATTTTATTTTATTTTACATATATCGTATATAAAAATGAAGTTGGAGTGAGATATTGTAAAATCAAAGAGAAAAGAAAAATCCACAAAAATGTTAGTCGGTGCCGAAGCAGCCTGGGCACGTGAAAATGCGGTGATCGAAACAGATTTGGCGCTCGCAAACAGCGCATACTTCTTTGGTTTTAGAGTCTTTTCGTCGGTCGCACAAGGCACATCGCAGGCGTTTATTTAATTTTGATCGTTGCGTAGTTTGAGGTTCAGAAAGTCTGTCTTTTTTTAATATTTCTTGAATGCCTAATCTAATAGGATATCGCAAGGATGTATTGAGTACCTCTGTGTAAGGTACGGGAATAATAAATGCTGGTATAATGCCCCAAGACACTCAAAGGCTTTAAGTGCCTTCTGGCCTTCCTTTATTTTGGTGCAGTTCAGCATAATCATCTCAGTGTCTAAAAGGATCTCGTGGAACGGCCGCGAACGGAAGTTATATGCCATCTGCAAATATTGGCAATGCCACAAAATAAGCTTCACAGGAATTTTTATTTTTTAAATATTATGGGGATGAGAACTTTAACGTTTGTTCCCAAAAACACTAATAAAAAATAAAAATGTCTTTCTCCGTATTACGTGTGACGCATACGGGGGCTCGACGTACCCCAGATTTTCAACGTCCGACTTCAACGTCAACCACGACACGACTGAAGGCTTCGGGATGCTTACCGACCGTTCTAATGACTAGGAGGGAGCTTCAAGAAAGTACAGATGGCGGCAAAGGGGCATTTCTCTCCGGCACTTAAGTGCTGCTGCGTTTTAAACAAAAATTGGGGGATCCTGATCCCCCGTATGCGCCTTAAGGGTTAAAAAATGTTTCAATTACACTGCAAAAATGAGTGCCTTGATTTGAGATACATTTAATTTACCCTCATACTTTTAAGACGTTTATGGATGCCTTACCAGAAGGCGTTATCAGTTATTATGATGACCGGATTTTAGTTTCTTGGAAATAATTCCCCCGTCGGAATTCCCCGGGGAAAAAACTTCCCTGAAATAAACTTCCCTAAAATAAACCGTACGTATCCCCTTGTAGCCCGTAGCCCGTCACTTCGGTTCTGCTGCTGCCCTGCGCACCAAGATTTTTTACCTTTTTCGTTTCTTAACAATAAGAATTACTTTCAAATCGGGGAAGCCTCGCAAACTCTCTCGCTTATGGTTCGCTGTCAATCACGTAATTTATCATTCTAACCTTACTTTCTTACAGTTAAATTTCGACAGTTGTTTCGGTGTTCAGTGAACAATGATATGAAGTGGCGCTATTCTCGAAAAATCTACGTATGGGATAATTGTACGGGCGTACCCACATAGTGCATTTTTTTCCCAGTTATTAACTTTACTTTTTTCAATAACGCATGCTATTAAGTCGAATTTGAGTCAAAGCGGTTTAAAGCAACATATGTAAAATAAAATAAACATCGCATCAGGAGCAGAAAATTGTCACAATGCCGGACAGTGCAATATTTGACGTATATTTTGAGCTTCTAGTTTTCACGGCAGACCTTTAGTCGGTACAAATAGGTTCTGATTGTGGTTAGTAAATATTCTACATGGCACTCGAACTAAGCCTACCAAAAGGACCATTTCCGAAAAACGATGATAACATATCTTTCATCGAAAATTATTATTACGTACTGACTAAAACAAATAAAGAAATTAAAAGATTTTGGTTATGCTATTCAAAAACGAACAATGGAGTTTATTGTGAACTTTGTTGGTTATTCGCTGACAGGCACAATCCGAATTTGAAACCTTCTTCGTGCGAATAAAAAATTGACGACTGGCAAGGGTTAAGTTCCAAAATTTCAGTGGACGAGAAAAGTAAGATACACATAAATGCATATGTAACTTATTCTTAGTGGAAAAATCAACATGATATTGAGAGTAATATGGTTGGTTTAATGGCACGTTGGCAGGAAATTTCAAATGGCGTGTTGACGTAGTGGTAAGGAGTTTAGCTCATGGTAATCCGGCGTTGACGCAACCCGCGATGAAATACTCGTTCACCGACTAGCTCACTCGCTGTGAGTTTACAGGACTGTCCGTTACCGAACGAAAACACGGAAAACTAAATTCGGATATTATCGAGGAGGAACGAATGACACCTCGTGAACGGTGTATGTATATTATAAAGAAATGACAAAAAATAGTGGCAGTATTCGCTCGCAATCACGCATTTTTTCGCGTACCGTCACTGCCGCACTGGGACAATGGAAAGCATGCAAAATGTGTACATCGGGCACCGCACAAAATAATCGCGTTCGGCGAGCCAAAAAGTGCCAATCGCGCACAAACGACAAATGCCGCGAAAATTCTCGAGAAAAGAGAAGAGGGAGAGAGAGCGAGAGAAAAGAGTTTTGCCGGTTTAGGCAGGCAACTCGCCGGTGCTTATGTTCTCGTACCTGCTCGTCAAATTCTCGCCAGAAAATGGGCACATAAATCGGTGAACGCATACCGATAGTCCGGGATCCAAAATCGGCACACGCGAGAGGACGGTTTCGCACACTACCTCATGACCCACCGCACTATCACATGACTTTCAGTTCAAGGAGCCCATTGAAAAATGTCGCATCGCAGTATTCAACGCGTCTTTGGATGTACACATAAGTCAATTGAAAACGCGATTTTAGAGTATGTGAAAGATCAAAAGTAATTTTACATTTTTAAATCCTTTAAAATTGTAGGCTCAAGCGAACAAGAAATTAAAAAACCGGTTCTTCAATTATGCATTAAATATGAAAATAATTTGTCTGATTGATGAAATTGTGAGTTTAGAATATATCATTTTGTTTAGGATCGATTTGGACTGTAGGTTTTAGGTTTTCACAGGCTGCGCATTCCAGCCTAAGGCAAGTAGAAATTTGAGTGCTGAAATAATAAACTCCACTTTCCACAAAGCACACGTTTAATCGAAGGCAGTAATACAAACACTATGAATTGTTTTGTAGATGCTAACACTACATCGGGCGAAAGACACCGCGCGTAGATGTAATGAAAGAAAACGTGGTTTGCGAGTCGCAGAAACAGACGCGTACAACGCATACGTGTGCTCGAGGCGATTTGCAGAAAAAGACTGACGCTGGCGCGTGCGGAAATCGTTAGGAACGAAGCGAGAACGTTGCCCAATATAGAGGGCAGTACTAGCGCATCCGGTTCGAGAATTTTCGAGTGGTAAAGCTAGTGAACAATAATGCCCGCGCCAACTATGTATACTCAAATTCGTAACACATTTCAATTGAGATTATTCTTGGAACTATCAGTGATTGTGCTAAATTTTTATTAATCGATTATCAAATATACGCTTCCAATTTGCCAAATGTATGTACAGCGCTTGCCTTCTTATTTGACATTACCTACTAGTTCTGCATCAGCAGAGCGTTCATTTTTTAAACTCAAATAGATTAAAACATATCTGCACAGTGAGATCTGTCAATCACATTTAAGCGGGCTTACAGTTGAGTCAAAATTTCTCAAACGTGCAGTCTAAAAATCGTGAAGTCTTATTTTAATCGAAAATTTGATTTGTTTTTTTGTTTGTTACTTTATTAATGGCACAGGATTAACTCCCTTTAGCCAACCATGATATGTACATAATATTGTTTACAGTATTAATGAAGTAAATAAAGTAAAGTAAATAATGAAGTCAATTAAAAATAAAAAAATAAAAGTGAGAGCGGCTTAACTTAAAATTAGAAAGACGTTATTAATAATTTTGTATGAGTACGGTATATGAAACGAACAATAAGTTTCAACAACTAATTAATAAATTGTAGCGCGGATACATCAAAATACGAAACTTCAATCGACTGTAGTATACGCGATTTAACATACCAATAGCACATTGCGGCCCGACTTGACAGCTTCCAATAAATATTCAAAAAATCTGTTCTTCAAGGAGTATAGTGTAGCACTTGCTGCAATTTTATGAGGAAGTGAATTCCACAGTCTACTGGAGGTAATAATAAAGGAATTCGAGCTCACGGGACACAATATCACGGCGCCAGACGTAGCGTTGGTCGAAATAAAGTCCAAGGTTTTTTACAGTGACAGTCCATTTCAATGATTGTCCAAGAATAGCAATATTAGGGAGAGCATTACGGTCCATTTGGTGAATGTTACGTGAGCCGCCAATTATCATGGCCTTAGTTTTATTAACATTAATAATGAGGTTGTTCCTAGCAGCCCAGTCAGCGAACAGTTGCACATCCGATGTAATTCTCTGGACTCCTAATTCAATTTGATCAGGGCGGCATTTTAGCAAAATCTGCGTATCATCTGCGAATATAGCGTGCCTAGAGTGCTGAAATATAGAGGGCAAGTCGTTGATGAACATCGAGAAGAGAAGAGGATCAAGAACCGAGCCTTGGGGTACTCCAGCTCTCACTGGTAACCATGACGATGTAATTCCGTTTGGTCCACTAACCGCCTGGAGACGTACTCCGAGAAACGATGCGAACCATCTGATCACAGAGTTGGAAAAACCAGCATCACTCATCTTTTTGAGCAGAAGAACATGGTCAACCATGTCAAACGCTTTGCTGAAGTCAAAAAGCACCAAAATAACGATCATACCCGCCTTGATTGCAGAGCGAATTTCCTGTGTGACGAACAGTAGGGCAGTCTGAGTGCTATGATATTTACGGAATCCCGCTTGGAATGGGTCAAACCAGTTACGACCGTTTAGAAATTTGATAACCTGATCGTAGACAATTCGTTCTAAGATTTTTGAGGGCGTGCACAGAATCGAGATCAGTCGGTAATCCGAAGGACCAGTAGGCGATTTTACTTTTTTGATGGGTGTCAACAAGGCATGATTCCATAACAAAGGAAAACACGACATCTGTAGAGACTGATTAAGTAAATGCAGCAAGTAAGGGAAAATTGCCGGTAAGCATTTCAGCAGAAACGAGCGTGAGAGTTCATCGACGCCTTTAGCATCGGATGAAATGCGCATAAAATGTCGACCCAATACCTCCGGTGTAATGTAGTAAAAAAATAGTGTATTTTCCGAGAAGCCTGGGTGAAAAACAAGCGAGGTCAGATCAATGGTCTCTACATCTATTGAGTGTTGGGATAGAGATGTAGAAAAAGCATTAATTTCGTCTACAGTACAGCATAATGGTTCTACATCATTTTTTATTTTAGCAAAGCCCATTTCGCGTAGCTCCCTCCATAGTCTTTTCGGGTCGGATATTCCCATAACTCTAGAGGCATAGTAGTTGTCTTTCGTCGTAGATAATATTTGCCTGTACGTCTTCCGGTATGAAATTAACCGTGCCTTTACCTCGGGGTCACGCGTACGTCTGGCTGCTGATATCAGCGAATAATAGCAGACTCGCATCCTACGTAGCTCTTCAGAAAACCAGGGGGCACGTAGTACTTTAGGCCGAAAGGAATGTAGAGGAGCATGAGCATCAAGTACATTTTTAAGTGTGTGACTAAAGAGATTGCATGACTCATTAATATCCGGGAGTGACAGAAAAGCTGACCAATCTGTGTTGTCAATATCAGCCAACAAATTATTTACATTAATCCAAGCAGTGGTCGATCCATGTACTAGAGGAAGAGCTATGATGCCTCGAAGCAAAAGGGAGAATGGAAAGACCACTATTTGTGGCAAACTCACGAAGATGCGATGTGGCCGAGTTAGTTTTATTTAAGTCTATGTTCAGATCTCCAAATATTATGACGTCTTCGTATGCGTGGCTGTATCTTATTAGCGAATCTTCAAAATTAGTAAAATAAGATGTTGCAGGAGCTCTATAGATGACAGATAGCAATATTTTTGAGCTGTGGTTTACCTTTAAATCTATGAGCATAAATTCGAGTTCATTTAAGACATATTTAGATGTTGATAGGACAGTTGGTGTTAGAGAACTATGAATATATGCGGCGACACCACCTCCGCGTTTCCCGTGTCTATCATTTCTGAGTAACACATAATTTTTTAGGGTAAACTGTGTATCTAAATGAAGTGTATTAAACCATGTTTCGGTCAGCAGTATAACATGAAAGAAATTACTTGTAAAAAATTCGGTGAATTCAGAAAACTTATTGGTGGAACATAAAGATTGCACATTTATGTGGCAAAGTTTAATGTTATTATTATTATAGTTATTTGAAATGACAGATACAGGTAAATTAAAAAAAATTAGCAACAGAATGACAGTCACGCGCGTCACTTCACAACAAAATCTTAGCTATGTCTGCTTCAGACAGAATTTCTATAGAAGGTTCACCATTCGCCGGACGATAGTGGACGATTCCATTATATATGTAACATCTTTTAGCAGGAACCCCACGTACAGCAGCTTTGGCTTTTCTTAGTAAGTCTCTTGTTTCAGGAGACAGGTGTTCATTAATAAAAATCGGCTGTTTTTTTAGGGTACCATCGATCATAGTGGAATCGAGGTTGCGGTGGTTCCTGGCCTGTACAACAAAAGCAGATCTCAATCGGGTAGAAGTTAGTTTGGCGAGAATGGAAAATGGCCTTGATGGTGCTTGACTCGTGGAAGTTGATGCACGGGGAGCATTATGCGTTACCGGTTTACGTCTGTGCACAGATAGTATATCCTTAGGATCCAGCGCAAGTTTTAAGACTTCCGAGATTTTGACAATACTGGTCCGCAGATCTTCATTGCCCCGTTCCGGTAATCCCGATATCACCAACTCGCAGTTTCGAGCCTCATAGCCAGCTATGGCACGAGATTTATCTAAGTCTCTACGCACAGATGTTGTTTCGACGATGTTAGTGTCTAATTTGGCCTCTAATTCATCATCGATAAATTCAAGACCTTATCTAACTTATCGTTTAGTATGGTGCAATTTCGTTTGAACTCCATGTAGAAGGTTTGGAGATCGATGGATGGATCTACAGGAGTATCTAGATTTGTACATTGCAATGGAGACATCTCAGATACACTTGAGTCGACTGACGATGCACTGCCTGACCGTAGGAAGCGCGTTTTCTATCTCTGTTAGTGAGGCAACAAATATATAGCCCTTCATCGGTTTTGGTACCTGTGTTAGGCCAGCAGTCGTTATGGCACGAACTTTTGCATACAATGCATTTTATAAAGGAGCTGACCGTAATATGTTTATTACAAACATAACAGATCTCAGACATATTAGATAATTAATAAAAAACAATGAATAACAAATGCAGTATTGTCTATGAGACGTGCTAATTAACCGGGTGAAACTGCAAAGTTCCAAGTGTCGTACGCTAGTAGCTATGATACCAACACATATACTCATATACAGTAACCTACGCGCGTAACAATAATCACGAGCACAGTGAATAGACACGTAGTAGTAATCACGATAGAGGGGCACGTGAACCGTACGCGCCTCTAGCAGCGCGCAGCACACAAGTAGTGGGTATGCAAATACCTCCCACTTTATAGAGCGCAATCGAAAAATATACTCGTTTGGCCAAAGCTGTGTGAGTGATGTCACGTGATACCGATATAGTATAGAGCTATATATGTGACACAATAATTTATGCTGCTACGATTTGGCGCACGCTGAATATGTCAAATTTCGAGACTTACTAATTATTCATGAATAGAGAAAATTAGAAGACCTGTTATTTTTTCAGCGGCAACTTGTGTAGAGCGTTCGCAACTTACAATTTGCAGCTTACAATTAACTTGACGTGTTGACAGCTGAAGAACGAGATCTGCGAGGACGTAGGTGCGCTGTTTCACACTATTAAGCGATGTGTAGGAACTTAACGGTCACGTGGTTCAAACTCTGGTGTTGACAGCTGATACTCCAAAGGTTGTAAACTATTCAATGAATATACAAAATTTCGTTTTGATCCAGAATAAGGGCTCAGATTACAAAAAGCACAAAACAGGACCAACCCAAGCCGCTCCGGAGATATGCCACTAAAAATTGAACTCCCACAAGCCGTATAAGTACAACAAATTTGCCAAAAATTAAGGAGCTAGAAAAATGCGACTGCACAACTCACCGCTCACACGTGATTTTCTTATAGTGTTTCAACTGAAAAGATAATGTACCAAAGGTCTTTGAACAAAAATAATTTTTGTTGATAATATAAACACTTTAATTATTTCGATATTTTTATTTAAAAAATCAATTTCTTAAAAACTTATAGATGGATTTGAAAAATAAATAATAGGATTGATTCGTTATAAAGTAAACTTGACGTGAGATTTTTTGCAAAAAAAATATCAGTTGGAACAATATTTAAAGAATGTTTATTTATAAAAGATTAACTTATCTTATCTTAATCGTATGTTGGACTGAAATTCCACTGCACACTGAAAGCATCGTGTATTATCGCATCGTGATCGTTGAGATCCAGAGATGCATAGTTGGATACTACATGGGCTGTGTTTGATGTAAAGAGGTCTATGAAGGGAGTACCCCACTTCGCAAATACTGGTTCCGTACTCTCTGGCAATAGGTGCCATTCCGGAAGCCGAAGGTGTCGCGATAAATGATCCGCGTGAATATTGTATCTGCCTGGCAGGTGCTGAGGTCAAACATGGATATGATGTTCGTCCAAAATTCGAAGAACCTGATAGGTGAAGTTCATAAGGGATTGAACCCCTCCTTCGTTGCTGAGATATGCCACCACTGTTTTGTTGTCTCTTTTGCTGACTCAAAAAAGTGAGTTTCCTTGTAGCACCTTCAAAATCGCTAACATCTCCTTCTCGTTGCAATGAAGGTTTCTCTCTTCTTTCGTCCATTCTCCAGAAAGTGGTTGGCCATCTAAATGTGCTCCTCACGCTACATCCGAGGTATCTGTGGTTAGAAAATGTGATGGTGGATGACTGTGTAATATTGAAGGACGATGAGCATTTTGCGTCCACCAACTGAATTCTTTCATTGCCTCCTGCGGGAAACATACATTCTTCGCGTTTACCTTGCAAGGTAGTGAATTGAAAGGGCGAAGAAGTATTCGATGATTCAACCTCCCTCGGGGTACTACAAAGCTGGCAAAATTTAGGAGACCCACTAAACTCTGGAGCTCTTTTAGATTTGACGGTCTTCTTTGCAGAAGGGAATTGACTTTCCTGTTTATTGCAGCACTCTTTTCCTCCGGGAGTGATTTTTTATTTTGCCAGGGATTCCAAAGTATACCCAGATAAGTAACACTTTTTTGTGAAATAAGGATAGACTTTTCGTAATTTATCTGAAAACGTAGGAATTCCAGAGTTTCTATCACTAATTGCAACTGACTGTGCAGCGCATCCGGGTTTTGGTGGGCAATGAGGAGATCGTCTAGATAAACGACCAACGTTATCGATTTCTCTCTTAAAACCTGTGCTATCCAGTTTGTGATGCTTGCAAATATCTTTGGAGCTGTGCTGAGCCAAAACGGAAGGCATATCATTTCGAGTAATTCCTTGTTGTAAATTAGAGGCAGGAAGCGTCGGTGTGACTTGACTATCGGCAGGTGGTAATAAGCCTGGGATAGGTCTATCTTGCATAACCAGTCTTTGGGTTGCAGAAAATCCCGTATTTTGTGCATATGTAATAAATGAAATTGTTTGGTCATAACATATTCGTTCAACATTTTGAGGTTGAAAATTGCCCTGTTCGAGCCATTGGTTTTTGGAACCAAAAACAGAGGCGACAGAAAACTTGGAGAGAGATTGACTTTCTCTAGAACTCCTTGTTGCAACATTTGAGAAATGATTGTCGTCATTTTCTCTGATACCGGAGTACAGATTCGATCGTTTACGAGATCTAGAATCTGCAGAGGTGGTCTTCGGAAGAAGGGTATGCGAAACTCTGAAATTACACGAAGAATGAATTTTGGAGCTCCTCTTTCCTTCCATCGATTTACGTAATTTATCAGGCGACCGGCTTGAAAGTTCTCTACGACATTGCCTTTCGTATTGTTTTTTTAGCATATTTTGTAAAATCATAGGACGAACACTGTCGTTTATGACCTCTTTAGAGCTCTTGCCTTTGATTAGACCCTTGAGCTCGAAAGGAACATGCTCCCGCCTCTGCACCATCTCCTCGATAGCCACTATTACCATAATCGTCTTACCATAATAGTCCTTGCGCAGGACGATAATAGTGGGAATTACCACCCCGCGAGAGTGTATTATATAAATTATTTCTCTGAATTTGATTTTGCCTTTGGATACCACGCGATGGTATAATCGAATTAGATGTCCCCTGAGGAACATAGCGAGGTAAGACGCTGGGTCTACCTTGCGAAGTTTTAACATTATTGGAAGCTCTGTGAACTGGACCAAAAATTTTTGCAGTTCCACCATATTTTTCTAATGTTGCAGTGAATCGTTCTGAATAAAAAATATGGGTTACTGGTGGACGTATTTTAGTCAATGCAGCTTTAATTGCTGGGTCTTGCACTGACCTCAGAATTCCACTCCTTCGCAATTCCACACTCTCTGCTCTGTGGCCACACCAGTTGCAAAAGATCTGTGGAAGTAAAACTCGCCTTTTAAGAAAAGATCTTCCAGTTTTTTATTCAGACCGTAATGGGAAGTTCCCATTTTTGCTTCAAGATACAGTGGGTAAGAGCCGCGTATGCACTATCCGAATGCGCAAAATGGCGGACTGTAGCATACGCTTTTAGTTCGATAAAACCAGGTCAAAGAATATGTCGTTTTTGAGTCTCAGCGTATCTTGCATCAGACCACGAATTGTCTCCGAATCTTTGTACTTCTTTCAGCATTTTCAGGTACTCGTCCGGAGGTCGTGGTACTGTCGGTTCTTTAACCTTGGTTTCAATATCGAATTTTATTTCGAAATTATCGCTCGACTTATTTTCGTGCATTACGGAAATTTCGGAGGGAGTGTGATTGGTAATATTAATCCTCTCGTCCGACATATATGCATTGTCCTCGCCATAATCTCGATTTGACTGGCAATACGCAAAATTTTTCTGTAACTCACCCACTGCTTCCGATAGCTTTCCAATCATCTCTTCTTGATATTTACGTCGTCGTCTCCTATTACGTTTCTTCATCTTATGCTTTCGAAAATCCAATTGCGATGAATCCGTCGATGAGCTACTGTTACCACTGCTACTTGAATTTCTGTTTTTATTCCGTTTGGTACCGCGGCGACCTGCAAAGGCGGCTTCCTGGGTATTAGGAGGAGCCTGTAAGTCAGAAACCGTTGGTACACCTTGTTTATTTAGCTCGACGTCGCTCATTGCAACACAATTATGACACAAAGAATCAGTGTCAATTGCACACAAGACGGGACAAGTTAACGCGACGGAAAACAAGACGCCAATGAGGCTAGAAGCGCGCGTACGTATGCCCTTCCAAGACGCGCCCCCCCCCCCTGCCTGGTGAGAAGCGGTTCTACGAACTAGAGGGCCAAAAACGATTTTTCGACCCTCTATACCAAAAAGAGGGGAACGCGATGGTAAGGAGAGGGGCCTATCCCCATTGTTTAAGCTTCTAATAACGGTCAAGTTGTTTAATATAGGGGTTTCCATTTGAAAAACTAAACTTGACCTTGGAATAACCTTCAAGGTCGTGTTCAAGGTAAAATTTTATGATGCTATTAAATAGCCAGAGAAAAATCCTTCAACTTTTGTCTGAAACATTTTCGCCGAAAATGCACTCTTGCTGAGATATTTAGGCGTTTCCATACTTTTAGATCACCCTGTATGGCCTAATGCAAGGTTCAGCGAGAGTTACGGTTATCAGTACGTTGTGTAAAGTTAATTATATAGTAAAAAATTATAATTATTAAACAATGCCCATTATTTATGTACTGATTATTAATTATATATTTAATTAAGATAAGTCACTTAATTATTTATATTTAATTTTTATATTCAACTATTTAACTATTTTACTATTTTAGTTATGTTTTAAGTTAAAACGACATTATATAAGCTTTCTTTAAAACGTGTAAATTTTTTAATACTTACATACCTGGAAGTACTTGTGCCTACCCTATGACCTTTTCCATTTATAGCCGGGTCAGATGTTTTATTGTATTCAAGGTCACTTTCTCTTTTAAGGATCCACATTGTATTAGTCAAGGTTATTCGTTAGTTTGAAATTGTATATTTGAAACGACGTACATACGGTTTTAAGAGCTATGGCTAATTTGTGTTTTATACCGTGTGAGTCTTTTGCTCCCGGTCATAGGGGATCCCATGTTATAGCCTTCAACCAATGAGAGACGAGCTTGGCCTTTAGGTCGGCCAATGGCGTGTTAGCAATACAGACAAATTAAAATACCTTACGCAGAGCAGAAGTAAACAAATGCGTAATTATTATCTCTTATAACCGAATGACAGAAACAAGAAGAAAAATCCGTCACAAAATGTTGCCTGGATTAGACAAGTATTAAGTTTTCAGTTTTTATATTAGACAAAATTTGACTTTTCATTTTTTGACTTTCGACTAAAAAAAACCTGATCCTTTATGTCATTTTATTTTTTTTCAGGATACAAGGATAGAGGATAACCTAATTTGTAGAGTGCACAAGAACCAAGAGCTTCTGAATTTTTATTAAGAAGTATTAGTTGTGCAAAGGTGTACCATTGAATACTTTACAAGCACTATTTGGAGTCAGGTTAGTTTTCAAAATACCTACAAATATATTTATTATTAATTTTGAAAATGATGCTTTGTGATTATTTGTTGTCGTCAGGAAGAAGAGCTGCAGACGAGGATGAGATCCTGATTACCCCAGGATCTTGACAGCACACTACTCCTGTAGCAGACGTCCCAACGTGGTGCATCACACACTGGGTTCTATCCTGCAGACAAGGATGAGGGTCGCATCCCTATTTCGTGTGCAGCATATTGAAATAGTACGGTTATAATGTGCGCGGCCCCAGTGTCTCTCGGTTTCCCTCAGTAAAGCTAATTTTACATTTTTAAACGTGATCTGTTCTCCCCGTTAAATTAAATTTGCCAAATTAGACATTTGCTTTAATTCGCTGAAGTCAATTCGACAGTGTCAATGCCGCTCCCTTCATTCGGATAAATTAATTTTCATAAGTTTCATTACGCTCGCTTCCGCTCGGTTAAACAAATTTTACAGATTTAATCTCACTCGCTTTCCCTCGTTAAAAGGAAGTTGGCAATTTTAAACGTGCTTTGCTCTCTCGGTTAAATTGAATTTGACAAATTAGTCTCATTTGCCTTATTCCGTTGAAGCAAATATGACAGTGTTAATGCCGCTCCCTTCACTCGGATAAATTTTAAAACTTCGGAGCATTGACACTGTCGAATTGGCTTCAGCGAATTAAAGCAAATGTCTAATTTGTCAAATTTAATTTAACGGGGAGAACAGATCACGTTTAAAAATGTAAAATTAGCTTTACTGAGGGAAACCGAGAGACACTGGGGCCGCGCACATTATAACCGTACTATTTCAATATGCTGCACACGAAATAAGGACGCGACCCTCATCCTTGTCTGCAGGATAGAACCCAGTGTGTGACGCACCATATTGGGACGTCTGCTACAGGAGTGGTGTGCTGTCAAGATCCTGGGGGTTATCAGGATCTCATCCTCGTCTGCAGCTCTTCCTCCTGACGACAAAAAATAATCACAAAGCATCATTTTCAAAATTAATAATAAATATATTTGTAGGTATTTTGAAAACTAACCTGACTCCAAATAGTGCTTGTAAAGTATTCAATGGTACACCTTTACACAACTAATGCTTCTTAATCAAAATTCAGAAGCTCTTGGTTCTTGTGCACTCTACAAATGAGGTTATCCTCTATCCTTGTATCCTGAAAAGAATAAAATAACATAAAGGATCAGGTTTTTTTTAGTCTAATATAAAAACTGAAAACTTAATACTTATCTAATCCAGGCAACATTTTGTGATGGATTTTTCTCCTTGTTTCTGTCATTCGGTTATAAGAGATAATAATTACGTATTTGTTTACTTCTGCTCTGCGTAAGGTATTTTAATTTGTCTGTATTGCTAACACGCCATTGGCCGACCTAAAGGCCAAGCTCGTCTCTCATTGGCTGAAGGCTATAACATGGGATCCCCTATGACCGGGAGCAAAAGACTCACACGGTATGTGATAAGTCACTTTCAGGACGTGTTTCTGTGAATGTTGTACATGGTTTATAAACTTTAAAAACTGCAAGTATTGACAGGAATGATGGACATATAGACTATTTCAAAAGTTCTGCGACTGTGCATTCCGAGTGCCGAAAAGTGTACACTAGTAAAAATGCTATTGCTGCATCGAAACGACGCACAGAAGAGGGTGAACCTTCAACGTCAAGTGCATCTTATAAAAGAAGAAAAGAAGTGTTTGATTTTAAAAAATTGTGTATACTCGATACACTCTTCACATTACGGGAATGATAAAAATCGTTATTTCAAAAGATGTTTTAATTTATGATGAACGCATAAAAAAATGTATAACTAAACCAGGTGCAAAAGAGTTGGCAGCAATGTCACGTGTATCTCTTTTAGCATATGAAAAGCTAGTTGTACCTGTATACAGCAAGATTCAAGACCAAAATGTACATGATGATCGAGTACTAATTGAAAAAAAAATTAATGTAGTTGATTTTTTGTGGTTATATGGAAAATGGAAGAATCATTCACCGTTGCCAGGGTGGAATGGCTATCTTCAACAACTTGCGAAAAATAATCAGAATTTTGCAACTTCTCAGATTATATTTCTACCTTTCATTGATCATCTTGCTAGTAATCTAAACACAATTTATACCACTTTAAATTGTGCTATAAATATTGCAAAGTCGCATTATCAAAAAACGTGCATAATTACTTTTGATCAACCCCTGTACTCCAAAGCACGTGAAATGATTGTTGTTTCAGATGCAAACTCAGACTTGTCCAAAACTCATGTCTTTTCTTGGATGCGTAGAATATATAATGGACGGTAGTGGTCTCAAGGAAGCTTTAAGTAATATATGTTACAAATTCTGTCGATAAAATGTTCAATGGTCACGCTTATGCAAGAAGTATCAGAAGCCATACATTATTACGACTTGCATTATCAATGAAGAGATGAAGATTGAAGGATGTGTGTTAGATGAGATAATTGGACAGATAACTATGTTGAAGGATGTACAAGTAGCCCAAACCCGTTAATTGATCAATTTCAGGATAAACTGAATGAATTAAAAGCTCGAGATCCCACATCACAGTTATGGGCATAATGTTTTGAAATGTTATCAATAGCTCTAGATTTCATTCGTGCTGAAAGACTGGGACTTTTTAAAGAAAATTTGGATGCAGCGAAATCTGCTAATTTGTATCTTCAAGATATGATAAAATTGAAGGAGGCAATGCATGAACAGACTTTTCAAAACTTTAAAAACGGATTCTTTACTGTAAAACGAACAGAAAAATTTAATTCTGGTACTCGGACAGACATGGTAATCGAGCAAAGTCTTGTGAAATTTATGAAGACAGAAGGAGGAGTATGTCGAGGCCGTAGTACACAAGAAAGTGTTCTATGTAAGTGGGTATATGCTATGTATGCCAAGAATGCAATTTGTGAAGAAATTGCGCGGTTCTGCAACATTTCTTACGATTCTGTAGACCAACATGTTGATACTAGAGATTCACGAATAAAAAGGGATAATACTGATGTTAATAAACTGGTTGATTGGTTTACGCTTCATAATCCCTTTCTAAATACGAACCAGTTGGTATCCTTCGCTTTAGGAATCGTTGGAAATTACCAAATTAATTGTCACAGAGCCCATGAACTCGGATTGCAATCTATGAAAAAGATAACTGGTTTAAACTTTAATGAGATAATTTTACCGCTTTCAGCCGTTAACAAATCTGTCAATATTAACGATTGTAAAGTCTTTGTAGATCCATTGTTACTTTTCCAAAGAATAACTGTAATGGAGACATAGATTCACTGGATTATAATCAACTGAAACTCTAGAGAAAACCCCAATACTTTTTTTACTAGAAGCCAGAGGATGATTATATTCATCATGTTGTTGAACTAAATGATTAATAGTTAAGTTAAAAAGTTAGCAAATTAATGAATGTTAACTTTGTTATTATTTAACCCATTCGCTTTAAACTTAAATTATTCACTTGTTAACTTCTCTCACTTTTGCGCATTTCTACTAATATAAATTATTCATTTTGGGCTTAATTTTGAACTAAAAATAACTTAACACAGAAGTTAAAAATTAAGTTAAATATTAGTAATAATAAAAAATAACTTTCAACTTCACTGGTAACTTAATTTTTATCTTAACATTCAACCTGTATAAACTTTTAAGTTAACCTTTACCAGCAATTTAAATTAAAAGTGCAATTTAAATTAACAAACGGAGTTATGAATCCTTAATTATCTCGAATAGGGTAACTCTGATTGGTTAAAGAATTTCATATGCTATGCCAAATTGGGAAAGATAATGGACCAATCACTAAATTTTTAGTAATTAATAGAAAGTTAAGTTTTGAGTTAAGAGATTTTTAACATCACTTTCTACTTAACCTGTTTTTACTTCGTTTTGAATGGCATAATTTTTATGATAAACGATCAAATATTTTATTGCCGGTGGGTCTTGTATTATTTTTCGGTAAACCCTTTTCAAATCTGACCATAGTTTTTGTTTTTAAGGCGTGGTTTTTAAATATGGCGGTTTGAGATTGAGAAATACGGAAAAACCGGAAAATTCTGGAATTCAATATGGAGCACACAACAACGAGAAGTTAAACTTTTTTTTACGTAATTTCAAAATTATTGACGAAATCGGTTTAGTTGTGTGAAAAATTTTACTCACCAATGACATCAGTAATCATAAAAATGATACACCACATAAATATTTTTTAATATATTCCGATATGGCTGCGCGATAAAATTAAATATCTCTAAAAAATATCCATTTTCCAGTTTATTTTTCATATTTGCAATAATTTCACAACATTGATAGATTTGCGAGGTAGCTACTAGCGAACCTGATATCAGATTTTGCAAACTCAAAATGGCGGATCCAGGATAGCGGATAATATTTGAAAAATTAATCGATATGGTTTGAAACTCGTTACTCGGGGTTGTTTGGGGCTGCAAATTGAGAATCCGATATCAAATTTTCAACATTCAATATCGCATATCCAACATGGATGATAATTTTGAAAAATAGTCGAATTAGCCTAATTTTCCAAGACTCATCCGCCGTGTTTGGGAGAAATATTCTTCAATATTTCTAATACGGCGGCCAAATTAAATGAAATAGCATTAAAAAGTATCCATTTTTCCTTTCTGTTTTCATAATATGTATAATCATTTTCACAACATGTATTATAAAATATAGAAACATTTCTGTACTTTAGGTACATTGTCATAAATTTCAGAATAAATAAATATCCCCCGTCAGACGTATTGTATACGTTGTCCGATTCTGGTTGTCGTACGTGGAGGTCGACTGTAACAGAGAATCTTTTTTTTTGCATTTTTTTTTATTTATAGCGGTTTAGAATTTTTAACAATTTTCTGTCATTTTTATCGTTTTTTTTTTATTTTTATCGATTTAGATTCTTCTTTATTTTTGACACTTTTATCATTTTTTTTTATTTATATAAAAATTTGCTTCTTATTTGTTGGTGTTTTTTAAATTTATTTGTATGATTTTGGAAAACATTTATTTCTCTATATCAACTTTTTTGAAATTACATTTTATGATATTTGTTGATACAGTTTTTGCTATAATATTTGTTATTTTCATTCAAGAAAGCCTGTATGATTCGTGCAAAATGTGGTGGTGCACCATCCTGCTGTAACCACATTCTTCGCCGCGTTCCTAAATCGACATCTTCCATCAATTCAGGTAACTCATCTCTGCTCAAGTGTAAATAGGTATTGCGATTAACATTTTCCTGGAAAAAATAAGGCCCTATTAAATACCCGTTGACGATGCCACACCATACCATAAGGCTCCAACGTCTTTGACGATTCACACTTCTGTGCCAATGAGGATTTTCATTTGACGTAATGTATGTGTAATTTTCATTTGACGTAAGTAATGGCAATTATACCTATTAAGTTCTCCATCACTTTGAAATTTAGATTCATCAGAAAAAATACATATTTGAAAAAATCTTGATCACTTTCTATCATGTGTAATGCCTATTCACAAAAACAATTCTCTGCTGAAAATGATGATACTGTATTTTCTGAACTAATGTTATGTGATAAGCATGATATTTCAGGGCTTTTAGAATTCTTAAGAATGTTCTCCAAGGCATACCAATTTCTCTTTCAACTCGGCGACTGCTGATATGAGAATCAAGGTGAACAATCGCAAGAACAGTGACAACACGAGCATCATTTTCGTCGTATACGACGCGACGTCGTTGTCGGACCATATGCCCACCACGAGCTCTTTGGGTTAATCTACCTATTGCTCTGTGACATAGGTGTCATTTATCCGGAAAGCGTTCAGCGTAAAGTCTAGACGCAGTTCGATAATTATTCTGACATTCGCCTAATATCATTGTCATATTGACAATGTCATTAGGTTGATAGTCAGCCATTTTTAGAGCAGTTCTTCACCTTCAATTTGGTGATAAAGTAATAATCCAAACCTCAAACAGTCATGAAAACGAGAAAAGTTGAAAAGTAGCCGAAACTGAATTACTGATTCTCTGTTTTTTGATAAATGGCTGAAATTGTATTGTTAATTTATTTCTTTTATTTTCAAAAATCGGCATCCGTGTAATAATCAAATTGATGTAAAACTTGAATTACATTATTACGGAGCTGCTTAAAGTTGTTCTTCGTCTTAAGAAAATGTACATATGTATGTAGATAATGCAATGAGAATCGAAATGTTACAACGTTTTAAAGAAGAAGAATTGACGAATTGTTAAATCTTCTTTTTTAACTACGAAAAATGAAATTGATCTAATAATCACGAGACATGTAAGTATTAAGAATTTATAGTATTAATTTTTTTCGCAGTCACTATGGAGTCGCTGTGTTTAATTCGATATGAGTTATGAGTTGACTTATAGTTATTGGTCTGATTATAGTTACGGACTCGTTTTGAATCATTGGTTGGGTTATGGGTTAGGTAATTGGTTAGTACGACACTTGCACATGCGCAGTGGTGAAATACGACACCTACATATGAGCAGTATGGAATACGAGACTTGTGAATGCGCAGTAGCGACGTACAACACTTACGCATGCGCGGCAGTCAAGTTCAACACATTCGCATACGCAGCAGTCAAGTTCAACACATTCGCATGCGTAGTAATACCGCGTGGTACAGGGATAAAAAATAAGCGTTTCCATTTAAAAAAAATCACGTTGACCTTGAAATAACCTTCAAAATCGAGTTCAAGGTCATGAGTACAGTATCGGAAGGTGACCCTCACTGTTCCCTTCGACTTTTCTGTAAACCAATTTTACGTAATAGGCTCAGGTTTAAACAAAACATGCGTAGGGAGTTTTAATTGGTAAATTTGACCTTCGTTCGACCTTGCGATAATTTTGCTAAATATCAGTCTTAACGTAAAATTTTCCGCTCTTTTCAAATCCGGAGACAAACCATTAGTATCATGGTTCGTCCAGTTTCTATGTTTACACCTTTTTAAGCATCTCTTGGCATTTTGAGTATGAAATGCACTAGAAATGTATTTGCGATATATGATAATTAGTAAAGAAAGTATCTAATAATATACTTGATTGTTACAGTCGATTGTCGATGATGTGAAACAATTTAGATACGAAAAAGTCCCTCTTGTTGGCTCCAATGCTCTTTACCACGAATAACTATTGAAGTGTAGCTAGGAACAGCTTCACGAGATTAGTATGTTGACATTGGGTTTCTGACATCCTGGCTGTTCAAAAAGTAGAAATTTTATAGCTTCTGAAAATTTATTGAAAAGTAAGTATACAATGTAATCTTTCAGTGATCTTGGGAGCATATTTTTCATTTAGAAAGGAATCTCCGTAAATGGCATATATAGTCCAGTCGTCAGAGACAAAAATACCACCAAACATCTAAAAACCGTGATAAATGGCTGAAAATTCGTGGACATGTCAAGTATTGGACCCGAAATAAGATGCAAAAACGTTTACCACTCCTACCCCCGGGCTTCACCCCAAGTCACCCTTGAAGGGAGTAAAAAACGTAAAATATCAATTTACCACTAATCTGTACTTTAACAAAAAAAAATGTTTCAAACAAAAAATGTAGCTGAGAATATGTAGAACAAAAAAGGTCCTATCACTTTTTTGGTAAAATTAACCATTCTCTCAGAAATAACGATTGAAGTGACCGGTCATTTTAAATTGTTGGAACGCGGGCGAATTGACTTTCTTGTGAACGTCTATAACGAGCCTACGGGGTAAATTCGATAACTTTTAATCGTTGTGAAGAAGTCCACTTATCCACACTCACCGCCCACCCCTTAAAAAACACCCCTACCCGGGGGAGGGTGTAAAAACTACCCGTGTAGGGGTAAAATCCGGATAATTTAAAAATATGGAAATGCGTAGATTGTAGATATAAAAAACGTATACTTACCTTATCTATATACTTTGTATATCTTGTAACGTGGCAAAACACGTTACAGGGCTATCTGCCACGAGACTCACAACGGGGATAACTTAAGGGGGGGACTGGTCTTCAAGAACCGCTAATATTTCGTATGGGTGCAATTTCCGAAGTGATCTCATCACCTTATAGGGGGGACTGCTCCGAAGAAGCGCTAGTATTTATTTTGGTGATGACGTCATTCGGCTCTTTTTGAATGATATTTGTTATGAATCTGCCGGGAGGCTTTTATCCACGGGGAAATGTTGTCATTATAGGGGGGACTGCTCCGAAGAAGCGCTAATTTTTAATATGACAACAATTGAGACATAGAATTCGTAGTTTAAGAATTAATATTTGGTAATAATAAAGGTAGCTATAATTCGGGGTATTATTCAGTGTTTAATTTTGTTTTGATAATTGCTTGCGATCAATATTTTAGGCGTAAACATGACTTTTCTATTTGCTTTGTTTTGGAAGTCGGCTCAAGGACGGCCTTGTTGTCGATTTCGAGAGGTACGAGACCTAAACATCCAGGGTATATCGTCAATCACGCTGCTTATTGCGGCGTGCAGGGGGGAACGACGCGTGGAGATTCTGGAATGTTCGCGAAGGAGAGGGTACGCGAGGGCGAGATGCCGAAACTTCGCGAACATTCGAGAAGGATGAGAGGAGAGTACCGGGAGGGGATGGCCAGTCCCGCGTGCCTGTACGGGCCGCGGGGCTCTCTCTACCCTCACGATCGCGGGAGAGAGGTGGTAAGCGGCGGCCGGCGCGGCGCGAGCTTCGCGATTCGAACCGACGCGTCGGATCGCCAGTCCGTGGCAGTCCGTAGCAGTCTACAGAGTCTGCAGCAGTCCGTGGAAGTGAACAGTCCGCTGGTAGCAGCCCTGGAGCCGAGAGGTACGCCTGGTCATCAAAAGGTACCAACAGCCCTGAGCGCACCTAGTTTTCGGCTACGAAGTCTTTCCGTACGCCAGTTGTTGGATTCTTTGTGCTCACGGCTGTTTAGATAAAATGCGCTTTTCCGATTGTCCGTTGCCGTTTCGCGAGTGAGAGTGAAAGTGAAAGTGAAAAACGCGAATCGCCTTCGGTTATCTGAGTCGGGTTTTCGGTTTGTATCGTGCTTCGGTTAACTTCTGCTTTGACCGCGAATTTCTCTAGGGTTATCTTCCGGGAATCTTTCTTTCGCGGAGAATATCTTGATTCGATTCTTTAACGCGACTGGGGTTATCTCTCGTTGTTTTATTCGGCCTACTCGGGAAAAATATGGTTATCTTACGCTTTTGTTCGTTCTCGTTGCTTTCGGAAAGACGAAGCCCAAAAGCCACGCGCGACGGTAGGGTTAACTATCGGAAACGTGATCGCAGACCGTTCTCTTAAAATTCTGGGAGATGCTTCGGTAAGAGGATAACTTCGTCCTTTCGAGGACTTCAGGAAAAAGCCGTCATTGGGTTATCTTGGGTGATCGTTCGGTAACCGGGAGAAATAACTAGCGGTTCGGGCGAACGTAAGATCGAATCTAGTATGGTTACCTTTATCGTCTCGAAAGTCCGTGTCCGGTGATCGGAAATAAAGACGGTAACGAAAACGGGAATACAACGCGTGAAAAGCAAACTCCGCCGAACGTGATGCTTTGTGACGTCACTCCGCGACGCCGACAAGATGGCCGCCGGGTCCGATCCGCGGTCCGCGACGCGATCTCGAGTTGGCTTGGCGAGCCGTTGACTAACATGGTCGACGTTCTAAATTTATAGAGTGGCTTCTTATGATCGGAAACGCAAGCTCGTTAATTTTACCTTGGTTCGCTGGATCGCTCTTGTGAGCGATCGTACCTTGAACTTCCTGGTTATCTTTTCACTCTGTTAGAGTGAACACTGTGGAAGCATCGTGTTAGGAAGTCCCTGTCGAGCTCTCCGTCGGGGAATCGCGCGTCGTCACGTATCGGGGAATCGCGAATAGAATGTGGCGTCCGGGATTTGGGGCGCGAGAGAGGGCGCGATGAACTTGGAGAACCGTCCTCGTCGGCCGTGGTCGCGTAGTGTTTAGTCTGCGCCAGAGAATACCGCCCTCTCCCTTGCCGAGCCGGGAACTCGGGGCTGAGCTAGCGGGCACACCAGCGCGTGCGGCGCGCCCATAAATTTGTCGAGCTTCGGCTCGGCTGGCGCCCTCTCTTACCATCCGGCGCGCCGTGCGGATTTTTGTGGCCCCCCGGAAAGTTCGGTTTTTTGCAGGCGGCCACGAGCGACGACGACGGACGGGTGGAGGCGTAGATGAAGTCCGGGCGGGGGTGGGAGTCACAATCTTATATATATAGTCGAAACAGGAAGTCAATTGTCGGGAACAGTAATAGTAATAATAATAAGAAAAATATGGTTTAATAAAATATTTTTCATACAAATTCGAACATAAGAGAGCGTAATACATTAAAAATATGCGACGTTTTAATAATTTTACATAATAGCTACGCACGAGGGAATGAAAGCACTTAAATTAACGTACAGGTCATTAACATAATGTCGTAATAAAGAATTTTAATCGCTATCATATAAAACATCCATGCCATCGTCGCTGTCATTTTCATCATCTTCATCGCTTTCGTTAACTATAAGATGTGCGAAATTATCACATGTTGTTATTTCACATGATCCGCACACAGTAGAACAATTTAGCCCTGCTTTTTTGCAGGAGCACGCTTTGCCGCAACCCTTTCTACAATTACAAAAAATCATTTTTAATAGATTGTTTGGAGCGGGAGCTTGCGTCAATTGTTTCGGACTCAATGTATTATCGTTGTCTCAATACCAACCCCATTTTTCAGCGACCATGTCGGATGATTGCCATAATTGCGCCTGAAGATAAACCCGATAAAAAATGCTGCTTCGCTGCATCAGCCGTGGGTGGTAAACTTTCTAAGTTTACAGCTTTTTTTTATATAGTTTTCGCAAAGCGGAGATAACGGTAGTTGTTTAAGCATTCTATTTTCTGAGGTGCTTTATAAAGAAACAAAAGAGCCGCCATGCCTTTTTCAAAAATGGTTTCTTTTGATTGCTGCGGATGTTTAAAAATTTCGATTGCCTCCCTAAATTTAGAATCACGAGCTAATTTATTTTCAAAGGCCGTGAAGATCGTTTTTTCCCGTGATTGTAAAAACAGGAGGTTGTATCGCATTCCGAAAAAGCATGTAAAAACAGTACGTTATCTCTACAGAAGGGATACTTATCTAAACTTTTAGAGGAGTACGTCGTTAGAGGTTTTTTCCTTTCCCTAATTTAAGGAAATAAATTGTTTTTTTTTTGCGGTGTAAGAGCTACTACAAGTGCTAAAACGTCAACGTCCTCAGATACTATAACTACCGGTGAGTGAAGAGTCGTTAGCGCAGTATTGACAATTAGAACGTCCGCATCATCGGGAGCTTGGTTTATCGCAAAATTTGCTTGTAATAAGGCAGTCTTTAAATGATGGATTAATCTGGTTTTATTACTGAAATTTGAGAGTAATTTCTCTTGTGTGACGGTTACATTCATAGCCAAATCGAAATGGACATCGAAACATGTATTTTTGTTCGATCTACGGAGACGTTCCAACCCTCTAGTACTCATACAATTATTATCGTAGCCATCAAAAACAATTGTACAATTTTCGCCGAAATCGTTGTATCGATATATATATACCTGTTACGAATTTGCGATCGTAACGTAAAGTGTTTATTTAATTAGGATAATTTCGGGTTTGAGGATACACGTGAAGGGGACCGATACCCTAAGTGAAAAGAATGAATGGTTTATGTAGGAAAATTATTATTTATTTCTATATTTTGTCGAGAGCAGAGGTTTTCGACATAGTTGACGGACGCGAATAATAAGTTGTAAATAAATGGAGTCGTGTCGACGACTCATGTGTTCGCTCAGAGTCGCTCTGAGAAAAGGCGTCCGCGTGCCAAGTTCCGAGATCTTAGTTTTTAGAAGTTCCCCATCGCGAGATTAGCTGTTCTAGCTCCGGGGCGACTCTGACTGGACAATGCAATTGTCCATTACAAGTCAGGTCGGTTTTGCGCATAATTCGGTAGCAGGGGTGTTTACGAGACACCCTCAACCATGGTGTCCGATTAGACTCATCTTCCGCGAATCGCCGCTTTCGTGTCAGATATCGATGCTTTAGTGATTCGGTGATTCCCGGAACGGGCTCGAATATCTGCACGTGCAGATTCCGATGAGTCAATTGTTCGTTAATTCGACCTCCTAATCTACAGCGGATGTCTTCAAATGTCACTCGATTATCCACTGTAAAGGTGATTGCCGCCGCGGTATGCCTTTGCAGTCTCGATTTACTATAACAATTCGGCTAACAATAGGACACCCGAATCTCTAACTTCCAACAGTTTTCTGCACGTGTGGTCCGACCGGATGGATGACGTCGCTGTGGACATCTCAGGTGTCCGCTTTATTATTTATTAACAGACGAATATTCCTGACTACGTACGCTGCTACACGTGTAGCCTAGCGTCCGTAACACGCCCCAGGTAAAAAAAGATTGGCGATCCACCGCCGATCATCAATAATAATAAAAAACGATCGTTTAATACATTTTAATCTTAAAGCGAAACCTCTCTCTGGCTGATTAGTAAAGTTACATGATTTTTAGGTCATCTTATACAATAAAAAGATCCTATTCTATGGTTAGTACTTAAAATTAGTACCGTGACAATTAATCGATTTCAATCCTTAAGTGCTACGAAAAAAAATCTTACATTTCCCTTTTAGTTTGCTTTGAAATGTCAATCTGTTGATAGTGCGTTGTGCTCTATCAAGTGTCCTGTTTGAAATGTGACGATTAGCACGTTAATTTATTATTATTAGACAGTACCTTTTTTTTTAAATGCGCTTATTTCTAGTGTTCGTGATTACAGAAATTAAATATTCTTAAACAAAATCGGTAATCAAAAGAAAATTTCCTTATGGGAAATGGAACAATGCTCCTATTTTTCCGTTCGGAACGTGTGTGGCTCGGCCGCAACTGTATTCGGACCGTCACGCATAGATTCTGTCGGCGCCCGCTTGTCTCATGCGTCAGACGGACCATCTAGTGCGCTTGAAACCTTTAAACTCACACTGTCGTAACCTTTCTTATAAGCACACTCACTATTACTAGCCGCATGTCTCTCAGTAGGCACTAGTTTTTGTGGAATGCATTCTTGTTGGATAATTATTTTACGGAGCTTCCTCCAACTGAACCATCTCCATACGATAACTATAATGATGATGATTGCGACAATTCCTATTCCAGCATATATTGAAATATTTTGCACACGGGTGGATTTCTCTTTATTCGCGTTTGAAATTGCAATTTCGCGTGCCCGTTGAACTATTTCCTGAAACGTTACCCCATTTTTAATATGATTTGTCCCCCGCGGTTTGCCGATTCCGGTTTCGCAAATGCTTTGTTCTAGAAGCGCGTTGCCTGTGTCATTAAAATGTGCAACGAATAACTCAGAGATATTGACCTTATGTACGTGGTATTCAACTACGGAGTTTCGTGATACGGTTGTCCCAGAGCTAGTAAGTATGTTATTCGATACTCGCGCTCTGCATCCCGAATTTAAAGTAAGTATTCCCGTATTGTTCAAAATTTTTGTTACTGTCTGTCTGTCCTTACACATAATGTGAATTGCGTCGTCCGCCGGTATCGAAAAAATCCATTTGTTTTGCGATTGTAATTTGACCCAAAATGAGTTTACGGGGTCTGTCATTTGGATATGACATACCTCAAAGTCATGAAATAAAGGTTCGGCTATTAAACGTACTTCGCATTCGCTTTTTTCGTTTACAAGGTGAACCGGGGAGTTGTTCGGGCATATAAAAGTATCGTCCGTCATTTTGCATTTTCTAATGTCGTCAGCTGTCATGTGCATGTACCTGTCTTTCGTAATGCTAGCGTACATCGCGGATGGCACTATGAATACGCATTGAAGTGTGCTTTTGCCAACTTCCTGTTTGACGGGATTCGAATAATGTTTATATAGATCATATTTGACGAAAGATAGCAATGGGATGTCAATTATGTAAATTAATGTAAACTTATGTTTGCGTTTTCTCGGTTTTAATCCCTATCTCTGCATTACTGTAGTGGTACAAATCTTTTTTTAATATTATACGTGCAATATTTTTCTTTATATATATTTTGTTATGTTTTGACACAAAATTTTGTATTATTATTATTATTGTTTTTTGCCACTAAATGTTTGTTATGTTTTCTTTACAATGGTGTTTTTCTTTTTGCTTATTCTTCGGATAGGTAGAGGAGTGGGTCATGGCACTTTTTTATCTTGTCTATGTGCACTATCTTATTTTTTCGTGCACTAATACTTAATTTTACGTCGCGCGGTCCTGAATCTCCAAAATTCCGTATGGACCGACATATTCGTCATCCACTTTCCCGCGTCTTGGTTCCTTTAGTAATAATACCCTTTCTCCTACCCGAAAATGTCCTACTTTCAGTTTTCGATCGTAGTATTGCTTGGACCGGTGTTTTGACTGTATCAGGTTCATAGCAGCCAATGTATGGAGTTCGGAGATGACATTCATAATTTCTACAAGGTAGTCATCGTATGTAACAAGTTTTTCCCTCGTAGGGTACGAAGATGGTAGTCGTGCTGTTCTACCATATAAAAGTTCGTGAGGAGAGTAGTTAGTACCCTCGTGAACGCTTGTATTATATGACAGCATGGCATAAGGTAACCATGTGTCCCAGTCGTCCCGACCTTTCACAAAATTTTTCAAGTAATCCACCAGGACTTGGTGGCTTCTTTCTAAACTCCCATTACTCTGCGGATGATAGGCAGATGTCACAAGAGTTTTAATTTTCAAAATTTTTGCAAATTCTTTAAGGGTTTTTGCAATGAAGCATTTACCCTGGTCTGTAGGTATGGACACTGGCGTTCCATAATTGCAGATAAAATATCTTGCAAAGGTTTCGGCAACGGCCTGTGCCGTAGCTGCACTTAATGGAATTGCAAGCGAATATTTAGTCAATAAATCCTGTACAGTTAAAACGTAACGATTTCCGTTTAGAGTCACATCGGTAGGTCCCCAGATGTCTAGGGCTACCTTATCGAAAGCTGCTCGCGGCGTATCAGTGATGACCATGGGTAATCGGGTCTTCACTCGCACGAGTTTCTGTTTTGACATTGTGGACATCTTTTCACGTATTCGTTTATGTCCTGTTTCATATTTCTCCGGTAAAATTCCTCGCATATTCGGAGCAAACACTTTAGTAAGTCCTTTATGTCCTCTGCCTACTGAGTAATGGAATTCTTTAATTATGCCGAGACGCTCCCTTGTCTCTGGTATAGCGCGATTGTTTTTACAAAAGATAATAGTCAACTTTTGTTCAACTAGAACTGATTGGGAAATCTCATGGATTTCGTACCATTTTAGTTTTTGGAAAATGTCGTGATCGTGTTTAATCACAATTCTAGTAATTTGGAATTTCCGCAAAAGTAGTTTTAATATCTTGAGATATTTTACGACCAGTCCGAAAAAATATTTATTCCCTTTTTTATGAAGCACCACTTCCTCGATTTTTAATCGTTTTAATTGTGGATCATCCTGATCTATCAACGATCTCTCAGTGAGCGCAATTGCAATCTCGCTATCTAATTGACCGTCGGCGGTTGTGAAATACGCGACATGATCCTTCCGATTAAAAATGTGGTTATTGGTGATTTCTGTTTTTAAGTTTACATTTCCTATATTTTCCTCTTCCAAACCGACGTTTATGTCTGGCTGTCTCTTATTCCGACCCTCTTTCTTTCGGGTGGTTTGCTTATTCTCACAGCTGTTCCTGTGTCGAGTTTCGGTTATGTAAAGTGATAATCGTATGTCCGTGACGTGACCTTCCTAAATCACCGTAGCTTGACCCGGTGTGTGAGTCACGTATTCTGGAGTCGGTGTAAAGTTAAACGCCATACTTCGTTCTTCGTTATTGCTGGTGATAGGGAGAAACGGAGTATAATAATAATAATAATAATCACGTCTTTATTGGCAATTACAAAAACAATACAGGATATAAATAATACAAAAATGCCAAAGGGCGAGCCACAGCAATAGCTGTTTTACAGACTGACCAGAATAATGCTCTCGTTCGAGATGCAGGTGGTAGACTTTATCTGAGGTCCGTGACCCAATGTGATAGTATTCTGTTACATTTGCATCGGACTTGTGAACGCATATATTTATGTTATAATGCCGTGCAAATATTTTTAAAATATTATCGTCACCGAATTGAGAAGGCGAGTCTAATTTTGCGATTGCGCGTATTTGTTCTACACAAGACCAAAGGTGGTCACTATTCCGCAGGATTTTTCGCAATTGATCCGAGTTTATTGCCAGATTTTGTAATAAGATTATGGAATTGAAAAGACAGTTTCCGTCTTTGGGTATGCTATCATTTTCCTGTAAGAGTTCATATGGTTCCATACAATTATTACTGACTTCATAGTTTAGTTGTGATGTTAGATCATCATCTTTTTCAATGTTATCAACATCATGTGCTTCATTGTTCTCGGAGGCGCGTATCGTTTCATCAATCTCCATTTCTTCGTCGAGAAATCTCGTTCCGTCGAGATCGCATCGACCGTCGGACGAATCTCGTTCTCTTTCTCCGTCTCCCCGACCGTCCTTCTCTCTCCTCGCAGTCGGCGGGGAATGGGAAAGGCCCGCCGCAGTCTTCTCGAGTCCGTTTGACGTCTCGCTTCGGCCCGTCGCTCTGTTAGATGGGTATTTCTGTTTAGGGGTAGAGTGGGGAAGAAAACGTACAGTATCGTCGGGTGAGTCGAGATCGAAGCTCGATGACCATGAATCATCTGGGCCTCCGGTATCCGGCGTATAGTCCGTTTGCACCTTCATCTTTGTCTTCTTCTTCCTATTCTCCCTAACTCTTATCTCTTCCACTTCCGAACATGTCGATGCGATTTCAGGTTCGGACGTCAAATCATCTTCCGTTGTATCTCCCTATCGCTCTCTCCATCGATTACGTACATCTTCCATACGCTTTAAAAAAATCCGCTCCATTCTATTTCAGAGACTTTTCGATCCTCCCTTATTCTTGGGCGAACACTTCTTTTCTCGGTCGGGTGAATCCTCAGGTACTCCGGTATTTCCAACTTCTCGACTTCCGATATACTTCTTTCTTTGTTTTTTTTTCTATGAACGGCACTTGATCTGACGTGTGCTTGCTCTGTTTTTGGAGCGGGTTCTCCCTACGGAATCCCCCATTTTTAGGTAATCCGGCATTTTTAGGTAATCCGACACTTTTCGACCTCCGTTAATTTTTTCTTACGGGGTTTCTTTTCTGCTCCCGGAGCTTTTACCTCAAACTCCTCACAGTCTATCGCATTGTCCTCAATGTCACCGTATGTGTCAGTATCGTTATCGGAATCCTTCCCTCTTTTCCTTGGAGCGGGATTACCAGGCCCGTCGGCGTCTGAGACGCGCAGTCTCTTAGCATATTTTGACTGCTTACTTTCCACTTGTTTATTTTCTTCACCTTGAATGGGCATACACGATATCTTTTTAAATTTATTATCCTTTTTTGTTTTTTCTGAACCTTTCGTATTACTCCCTTTATTTATCAATTTCTCCTTTTTATCGTCGAAATCTCTTACCTTTTTCTCAAATTCGTTTTCATCGTGGGTTTCGTTTTCTATTTCCGATCTATCAATCGGGTTTCGTGATAATGCATCAGCATTGACGTTTCTTTTGCCTTCTTTATAAATTATGTCGTATTCATAATCTTCAAGCTTTACTCGAAGATTCATATTTTTCATTGTCTTGAGAAATCTCAGCGGCTGGTGATGGGTGACTAGTATAAACTTTCGTCCGTACAGGTATGGGCGAAATTGCTCCACTGCAAACACAGCTGCGAGCATTTCTTGTTCTGAAACACTATACCGCGTTTCTGCCCCTTTCAGACTACGTGATGCGTAGGCTATGGGCAGGTCTTCGCCAATTTTACCCTGTGATAAAATAGCACCGACCGCTATTCCTGATGCATCCGTGGTAACATTGAACGGTGCATCGAAGTCTGGTAATTGCAGTATAGGCGCTTTGCACAAGATGTCTTTTAATTTTTCAAATGCCTGTGCTTGATCTGGGCCCCATGTGAAGTCAACGTCTTGTCGCAATAATATTACTAATGGGTTAGCGATTTTCGAAAAACCCTCGACAAACTGTCTATAATAGCCTGCTAATCCCAGCAATTGTTTTACGTTCTTTCTATTTTTTGGAACAGAGAATTCACTTACTACCTCAACTTTCCTGGGATCGGGTTGGACAGTATTATTTCCTATTAAATATCCCAGATACGCAGCTTCTTTCTGTAAGAATCTGCATTTGTAGGGCTCTAAGGTGAGATTTGCGCCTTGGAGCCGCTTCATTAGGCGCCTGAATTACAATCCATCATTCGTTGAAAATCACTAGGGCCGTTGTTTATACCCATGGGTATTCTTACTTATTCGTAATGAGCGTAGAGGGTGGAATGCTGTCTCATGTGCATCTCGCTCATCCATTAATATTTGGTGAAATCCCGATTTCAGATCGAGGGTGGTAAAATATGTAGACTGCCCTAATTGATCTAGTACATTCATGATATTTGGGATCGGGTATGCATCACCTATAGTTTTTTCATTTAAATCGTGAAAGTCGATAACTAGACGCCACCGCTTTTCGCCATTTGATCCCGGTTTTTTAGGTACTATCCACGCGGGTGAATGGTACGGGGATGAAGATGGTCTGATAAAACCGGCCTCGAGCTGTTCTTCCACTTGACGTTGCATCTCCATCTTTATAGCAGGCGGGTGTCGAAAACGCTTCGCGCGCACCGGCACGTCGTTCGTTGTATGGATGCGATGTTTGAACGCCGAAGTTGCTCCCAACGGTTCGCCCGGTAGATGGAACATATGGGCGTAATCGGATACAAGACTATTTACCTAATTTCTTTCCTCAGCCGAAAGACCATCCATATTTAGACGAGTTAGGACATCGTTAATTCTTTTTTCCCTTATCTTAGTCATTTGTATCCGCGCTTGTTCTCGTTTTTCCCGTCGCCGGCGCAATCCTCGAAAACCAAATTTTTATTGTCGCAGTGACCTTTTAATACCGTTTTTTCGGCTACTCCGCACTCTTCTAATTTGATAGGCGGAAATTAATTTTTCCTCTCGATCATTTGTATTTATGAGGTACATATAAGCGTAACCGCCTCGATTGGTTACCAGTGCATTTCTAAGGTATATGCCTAGGCGCTTTCGAGTTTCGGAACAAACCCGAATTCTAGGTCATTTGTTATTTTTACGCGTATGACTTTCCGAGTCCTCGGAGGTATTATCACGATTTCTGGGTTGATAAACGGAATTCTACGATTTTTATAATGCAAACAATCCTGTTCGTAATCAATTTTGGCTTCCAGGGCTCAGAAGAACGGATCACCCAAAATTCTTCCTCCACTATCTGTAAGTCGATTCTCTCGTTATCGAATCTTATACTCGCGCATACCAACGTCCCGATCATTCCTTTGCCTATTCCACTCGAATCGAATTTTATCTCTGGGTCGAGGCACAAATCCCGACGTATAGTATCATGTTTAACTATGTTTATTTCGGCCCCGGAATCGACAAGGAATTTCCCGTCTCTATGATGTAGGTCGGGTCTCGAAATCTCTATTCGCGGACATTTTGAGAGCCTAGCTTGCCCAAGGTGGATCCTAGCTGTTCGGCTGTTGCCGCATGAATTTTCACGGGGTGATTTTCCGCTCGGCGTCCCCCCTCCGGGTCGAGCGCCCTTCGAGTTTAAAGGGCGGGAATCGTAATTCTCCGTTACTTGGGGTTCCCGTCGGTCAACATACCTATCAGTCCTTCGCGTCTTATCATTGTTTTCTAATCTCGGACGATAATCGCGATTGTTATCGTAGTTCCTGTCTCGGTTAAATCTTCCATCTGACGAATTCTTGACGCCCTTATTTTGGTCGCGATAGCTATTTTGTTGTGATTTTTCGCGTAAGAAATAACAATTCTCGCGCGTATGACCAATCCGCTTACAATAGATACATTTGGAATTATTGTACATTTTCGCCGGGCAGTCAGATTCGAGATGTCTGCGCCACTTACAATAGCCGCACTCTAATTCTCTTGGTGAATTCGTGGACACTAAATGTGCAGATGCATGATAGTATTTTTCACCGCGAACTTCGAAATTGGGGTCTAAACCGAGATCTTTCGCGCCATATTTTAAAGACAATTTTCGTGCTGTTTCTACCGCGATTTGTAATGTGGCTAGATTGGCTTGTAATAACCGCGATTCCATCGGCCCTTTCGCACAATAGATGAAATGTTCCAGCCCATCCCGATTAGCGCGATTCGTGAAGCGCACCCTATCCTCGGCCGTGTAGTCGGCAGAGGCATTTAGAGCTTTTTCAAGATTTTTCGTATTACTTAGAAGACGATGCCCAAATTCCTCCAACGACTCATTTGATTTTGGGTACATAGTTTTCATGTTCATTAATCGGGTCTGTCGAAACTCCGTAGGTTCCGCGTAAATCTGTGAGGAATGCATCTACTGTCGCGTAATTTGCAATTCTTTCGTCAAATATTCGCGCTTTTCCTATTAGTCTTTTGCGTAACATGTGTAAGTACAGTCGTGTGTCATTTGGAGTAAGTAACGCGAAACCGTCGCGACATGCTCGTTCGAAATCGGTGAATTTATGAACCGACCCGTCAAATTCGGAAATGCTACTTACAGCTTCCGCTATTGGCGGAGCCCTTGCAACAACATATTGTACTACCGGTTGCACGGGTGCAGGTACGGGTGATGATTATATAATATTTCTCTTATCATCTGCCATTTTACAGGATTCTCACGTCGGTATAAAAGATTTGATTACGTGTTATATATATATTTTTTTTTTGCAAATAGATACGGAATATTGTCGCAACAATCATCAATTTTGATGTTGTAACAAATTTTCTTACGTTTGTTTCGAAAACAAAAGAAAAAGGAAATTTTCTAGTTAAAAATCACTTTTCAGATTCAAGTCGAGAATCAACAATAATAATAAAATTTTTTTTTTCAAATAATATTATTATATATATACATATATATATATATATATATATATTTTTTTTTTAGAAGATTTGTTATTTTTCACTGAATGCTATTTCCACTTACAAAAGAATCGTGGCCATGAACACAATCGGCCACATCTTGGATTTCTTGAAGATGATTGAAGTTGTGAAGTTCTCTCTGCGGTGTTGATTTCTTCCGTATTTTCTGGAAGATGACTGCAGCTGACCAGTATACGTGTAATGTATCTAGACTTCCCGTCGCTAATGGTCCGTTGGATTTAGATTATCCGTAAAAATTTTGGTACTACGTATGGTATTGTGCGCTTTACACTGATACGAGTTATTGATTTTTCTCCTTTTAGAACTCACCGATCACTTGTTCAAATTCATCGAGTCTTTATTATATTTTTTTCAAAAAATTTGTTAGTCGAGATTGTTTGATCAAAGTTATGTTGTTTAAGTTCTTTGTCACTTCAAAATTCACTGTTTTATCCAATTTTTAGAATTTTCCTTTGATATGCTTCGAATGTTCTTTTATTTTAAAATTTCGTTAACGATGGTAAAACTCTGAAAGCGATGAGGGTTTTTTGAAACTGCACTCACTTTGTAAAAGTCAATTTTATGAAGTTGGTTTGATTTTTTTTTTTTTCGCGAACACTAGATTTTTGTTGTTGTTAGATTGTTCAAAGTTTTCGGGTTCGTTTTTATCACGCATCACTCTATTTTAGATTTAGTTTTTTTTTTCACTGCTCAGCGTACTAATTTTTAATTTTAATTATCTTTTTCCCAGTGTTACTTTTCACTCGTGCATCCCACTGCTGCCACCAAATTTTTAAGTATGTTACGAATTTGCGATCGTCACGTAAAGTGTTTATTTAGTTAGGATAATTTCGGGTTTGAGGATACACGTGAAGGGGACCGATATCCTAAGTGAAAAGAATGAATGGTTTATGTAGAAAAATTATTATTTATTCCTATATTTTGGGAGCAGAGGTTTTCGACATATGTGACGGACGCGAATAATAAGTTGTAAATAAATGGAGCCGTGTCAACGACTTATGTGTTCGCGCAGAGTCGCTAGGAAAAAGGCGTCCGCGTGCCAAGTTCCGAGATCTTAGTTTTTAGAAGTTCCCCATCGCGAGATTAGCTGTTCTACCTCCGGGGCGGCTCTGACTGGACAATGCAATTGTCCGTTACAAGTCAGGTCGGTTTTGCGCATAATTCGGTAGCAGGGGTGTTTACGAGACACCCTCAACCATGGTGTCCGATAAGACTCATCTTCCGCGAATCGCCGCTTTCGTGTCAGATATCGATGCTTTAGTGATTCGGTGATTCCCGGAACGGGCTCGAATATCTGCACGTGCAGATTCCGATGAGTCAATTGTTCGGTAATTCGACCTCCTCTAAAAGTCACTCGATTATCCACTATAAAGGTGATTGCCGCCGCGGTATGCCTTTGCAGTCTCAATTTACTATAACAATTCGGCTAACAATAGGACACCCGAATATCTAACTTCCAACGGTTTTCTGCACGTGTGGTCCGACCGGATGGATCACGTCGCGGTGGACATCTCAGGTGTCCGTTTTATTATTTATTAACAGGCGAATATTCCTGACTACGTACGCTGCTACACGTGTAGCCTAGCGTCCGTAACATACCTTTTTTGGGAATCATGTATATATATATACCTATTTCTAGGGCATAGCTTGGAGGGTGCGGAAGAGTTCGGAAGCTGCCTGGAATGAATGTAAGTAGTCAAGAAGATAATGCGTTCCCATCGGGCAGTCTTCGAAAGGCTCTAAATATAGAAGAGCGCACGAAATATCAAATATGATTGACACATAAGAGGATAGAAGGAATTGAAAATAACGCAATGTAATGAAATTGAAGATAACGAAAATGATGTAGCAAGCGAATTAGGTCACGAAATTATTGATAAAGAAAATTCTGATTGCAATTACAGGCATACGAGCGAGTCAACTCTTGTCTTTCTTCTCGATTTTGATTACACCAAAAATCAATATAAAGGTTGATCTAAAGACTCAAAGATAGAGACAGTCGAATACACCAGGATTATTCTTTTATTCAGTCTGGAAAACGAGTGTGCCTCCCAGAAAATATTGCAGTTTCTGAAACGAAAACTTGAGTTCCATTACAGAATGTGCTGAACAAAACAGCAGAATGATTATGCGAGGCTGCTGCCTTAAGTTGGCCTGATGATTCATTACAAAGCCTTGAATTAACTGGAGTTCGACAGCTCGTCGGGGCATTTAAATCCACATCAAAAATATGATGAGAAAGACAGTGATTCTCAAGTTTCATTATTTATTATAAATATTGTGATTTGTAACGGTGATCTACTCTTCCCCCGGGCGCAAACTACTAATGTAATCTTACAGTCTTTGTAGTTACAGGGCCAGAGAGCCAAGGCGCCAGCGAGCGACGCTGCAGGAGGAGAGAGAGAGGAAGTAGGAGCACGCCGCGCTAGTCGCGTGGTCGCTCCCAGGTAGAATCGCGAGAGAAGCCATCGCGCGCGGAACGGGGAATAGATCGACGCGATCCGTGAGATTTGAGAAGCCGAAAGAAAGCGCGTTACGAAAATCCCAGGGAAAACGCGAGTTGAAGGCAGGGCCCGGCAAGTTAGTGCGAGTGTCCCGAAACAGAGGTCCAGGTCGGACGAATTGTTCCGGTTGTGGGGATTGTATCGAGGCCCGGGACAAGAAACGGTGTTGGAAGCGGCCCGAACGAGGCGGACCTGCGAGCGGCCACTTTTGGATATGTAAGTACCACTCGAAGTGCTGTGCGGACCGGGGAGCCAACCTCTCTTCCTCTCTCTCTCCCTCGACCTGCACCTCATGAGCGCAAGTGCTACGGAGACCGCGAATCTCCAGTAGCGAACCCGGGTGCCGATGGTGGCACTTGCCGAGGCATCACGCGTCGTGACCGCGAGTCGAGCATTTGTTAACCCTTCTTTACGTTTTCTTTGTTATTTTTTTGTTACTTTTCTTTCCGTTAAAATAAACGTGGTTGTGTCTAATGTGATTAGTTCCGCGTTTAATTTCTTTCGGGGACAACCTTTCCCGGGGATATTGTAACGGCCCGTCTCTGTCTCGCCACCGCGCGGGAGCTAGCCGTATTGTATTGAATAGGGTCCAAGGTAATGTAATATTACATGGCCCAACGATCTGGGAATAATAAAAAGTGAGAAAATTGAAAGTTAAAACGGTTAACGGGAAAAAGTCATCAGTAAAATAAAGTGCAATTGGAATAAAGTTAAAGGAAAATTGCAAAAATTTAAAGGAAAATTAAAATACAATTGTGAAGTGCCAAAAACAAAGCACAACATTTCCATTTTCTCGCTTATATATATTTTTCTTGCGGCGCTAGTGCGATTGCGTAAAAAATGATAGACATTTTAATTGTGCCAAAATAAAAATAATTATTTAAAACTTCGATACGACATTTATTCGAAAATAGAAAAAGGTTCCAAAATCTAAATATTTCGAATCTTCCATAAAGTCACGCACACGAAAGTGCCGGTTAGAAAATTAAAATTTTCGAAAATCGAAAAATAAAATAAATTATAATTTATTTTCCGGGAATTCGAAACGACTTGTTTACATTGCAAGTAAACAAGAGTCGAAAAATAATATTCGAACATAATTGTTCGCGCCATACTGATTTAGCCGTTGACGGGCATTGTTGCGGTAGCCGTGCGAGCGTCGTATTTTTTTTGTCACCATGCAGGCGCCTTTCCGTCAGACTCGGTCGCGTTTCATTGTTGCGGTCGTCCGCGATGGGATTGGGTCCGGCGTACCGTCGCGGTTCGTCGCGGCGGCGCGGCGTTGCGACGGTCGGATCGAACGGCGATTCCGCGATGGCCCAGCGAGTGGAGGGGCGGCGGATAAGGCCCCGTGGCCTGCCGACGCCGCGGGGCAGGCGAGTCAGTGCTTGTTTAGCAGCGATCCGAGGAACATTGACGAGCGATTTGAACGCGTAAAAGTTGTGCCTGTAGTCACCGTGGTTTTTTCGAGTTTGTCGATAGCGGTGAGCGACCACAAGCGAGCGTTGCATCGAACGGCGTGTTTTTTGTCTGTGTTAGCGTGAAGTGCAAGTACGGGGGAGCGATACCCCGTTAGGTGCGTTTTGTGCGGGCGTGTGCTCTCGTGACAGAGCTTATTAGGACCAGAGAAATAGGATCTACGGACGCTGCGTCGACGTGACCTGTTCCTGGGCGAGCGCAGCACGCGGCAACGTTGTTTGTTGCCCGGGCCACAAAGTCAGGTTCTCGAGACGTCGAGGCGCTTTGCTGGCGAGGTCATTGAGGACCATCTCTGCGCTCCCGGACCCGGCTTCCACCTTTTGGACCTTGGGCGAGAAGCTGCGGTAGACCGTTTTGTGCAACGGTTTTTCTCTAGCGTAACTGTGGATAGGTAAGAGAGCTCTCGAACTTTTATTTGAATGATCATTCAAAAGGGGATTGCGTTTCGTTTGTCCGCGTAGATTACATAGTATTATTAATTCACTTTTAGTATTTAGTATTTAACTTTCTATTGTAATAACTATTATTAATTCATTTTTGGTTTGCTTGGTTATCAATAAACGTGGTAGCTTGTTCGGGCTTTTCCCCTGCTCCGTGGGGTTTTTATGCCTCGACAAGTTATTTTTGTATTATCCGCGAAATATTCTATGTTTTATTTGTAAGCCTTCCACTCACCCATTCTTTCTATTTAATTTACCACATTTTTTTGAAGTTAGTATAAAATCGCTGTTCAATAATATTAAATAGTTTTTCATGTTTCGTTCGATAAATATTCTAGTGACTCAAAATAAATTTAATGACACAGCAAATTAAAATTTAATTTTCACAAATTAGGCACAAAAAGTGCCAACAGAAAGTTTTAATTTTCCTGCATTTCGGACACAAATAGTGTCAATATTAAAATCTCGTTAAGAAAGATGGTCGAAGTTTCATAAGAGGAAACAAAGTTTAATTCATCGTACCGGAAAGTTGTTTACGTCGCGCGTAAACAAAGTACGACCTATAGTCAGT
Organism: Trichopria drosophilae; assembly: GCA_030407085.1. Lineage (NCBI taxonomy): Eukaryota > Metazoa > Arthropoda > Insecta > Hymenoptera > Diapriidae > Trichopria > Trichopria drosophilae. The sequence continues at coordinate 64,958,975 of CM059582.1, read as the reverse complement.
AAATAGAAAAATAATATAGCAAATATTATATAGATTTAAGGAAACAATTTAGAAATTAATTTTTCGAAAAGGAAGAGGAGAGCGCAAACGTGTCGACGAAAATAAGTTACCCCGTTACAGATTGTTAATATGCAAGATGGAAGTGGAGAATATAAATGGATAAATCCTACTCCCCAATTCTTTTCTTCTTTGAATATTGCTGAAAATATTTCAATGACCTGAATCGTTTTAAGTGTACAGGAAAAAAAAAGTTGGAATATGTGTAAACCTGTTAGATCACATGGCAGCAAAAAAAAATAAAACTGAATGATTTTATTGTGCATTATTTAGATACTTCTTACATATATCTAGCGTACAAGTTAGTTTACCCCTAGGCTGGCAATGAAGCTTTATTGAAAATCAGACAATGAAGCACTGTCATAAATAATCAAAATAAAATATAAAACTACGTAAATCAATTACTTAGAATTTTATTTTTTATCTTCTTACTATTGAGATGGTTTTCAAATATCAAACGCTCGATTAATTATCTCGATCTATTACACATTATTTAGTTGCTTCCAAAACATTGAACTTTTGAGGTGGTCCTGCCCTTATAAAAAAAATCAACCATTATTGATATTCAGAACAAGATGAATCTCTCTTACGCAATAGCAATATCAACACTCAATAGCAATAAAGATTAAAATAAATATTTTATATTATATTTTTTATTCACGCTCCTAATTAGAACCTAAACTGCACCTGATTTTTGTATTAGTATGGTTAAATTTTGATGACCTGGTGATACACGTATTATGTCTAGCGAAATTGTTTGTTTGTAATTCTATAAGATGCTAAGGCTGGTATTTATTGTCCTGGTTTGAGATTCTCAAACGTTTGAGTGCTTTTGAGATCGCGTTCGATATCGCGAAATCTGTCAGCACACAACGTTATCCGACGAAATGCCGTAATTTCGCCCAGGTTATGGCAGCGAAATACATATAGTTTAGTAAATGAGATTTTATATGTTTTTAAGTTATAAGTATAATAAATCATGTTTACAGTAAACAGGATTTACTTAATAATAATTGTTTTCGGAAAATAATGCGAAATATTGCAAGCAATTAATGGCAATTATATATATATATATATTTCCGTCGGATAACGTCGTGTGCTAAAAGATTTCGAGATATCGAACGCTATCTCAAACGCACTCAAACGTTTGAGAATCTCAAACCAGGACTATAAACAACAGCTTAAGTCTTCTTGGCTTAAGTTATACAATTTTGAAATTGAATTTATGTACTTGAATTATGAGCATTTATCTACAAATATAACAAATTCATCACTGTGTCTCACGAAAAATTAAAAGTTGCTTTCATTAAAAAACAACAAAAATTATTTTAATTTATAAGTCGCATGTTACATTTCCAACAATAGTATATTTCTCACCACGGAAGAGAATATAGATAAATCCTCCTCACGTGCAAGATTGCCACCCGACCCGAAGGAAAGGGGGACAAGCACCTAGGGAATGCTTGTCTGTTTTTCTGTCGGCGTTAAATACGATTTTTCTGTGCATGTAGGAAGAAAATGGTTTTATTTCAAAGAATGCAGAATTATTTGTTTTAGCTTAAGATATATAGGTAAATTTATCAAAAAATTATCATAATAAATTGACGCAGTGAAACCTGTAAATGACCTTATGTTTCTAAGAAGTTGAAGTAACTAAAAAGCTATATTATTAATTGTTGAGATTATGTAAAACTGAAAGACTATTGTACGTTTGTTACTTTGTCGAACATCCCACATTTTTAATGGTAGTCTATACGCAATGTGAAGAACGTGCTCCAATGCTTTGATCGAGCATTGCAATAGCCAGTGCTCTAGCTCAAGGGTTTTCTCTTTTGGTGCAAGTCCATCATCAAGATTTCCAAAAGCATGAGCCGATTTTTTACACATCAGGCATCGTATTGTGGATGTGTTTCCGGCAATACAATTGACACATTTGCCATGAAATACAGTCGTATAAATATTAAACTTAATGCTTATTTTTCTATTACTCGACAATATGAATCGATAACATTGTAAGTTATCAATTTAATTCTTCAATCTCCTTCATTCCGGTGGAATGGTGGTATCATCTTCTTTTTCTGCAGAGCTTTTACGCATCGACAAAACCGCGTACATTGGGGAGTAGGATTTATCCATTTATATTCTCCACTTCCATCTTTCATATCAACAATCACAAAGTTTATAACAAATAATGAAACTTGAGAATTACTGTCTTGATAACTGTCTTTCTCATCATATTTTTGATGCGGATTTAAATGCATGAAAAACGATAGAGTAATTTTCATGCCCGAAGTGACCAAATTCAATACTTCGTCCAGACCTAAAGTCTGGGTCGAAGTAATTAATCGAAACAAAGATGAATTTTTATTTAAATTGAAAACAAATGAACACAAAAAGTATTTAACAAAAATTGAAAAAAAAATTAAAAAACTAAAAGCAAAAGAAATTAAAAAATTAAAAATTACAAAAAAAAGGAGTTTGAAAACGTACTGCAACCGCTACGTGGTAAACTCCGGAAACTATACTTTTTATAGGTTAACTGCAGACGAATAATTATAGATATTTTTAAACGTTGTAGGTATATCTCAAATTCGTAATGAGAAAACTTAAAAAAATCATAAGTAAAAAGTTTTAAGTTGAATGTTTTTTTAGCAATATTCTTCGCCATGTTGGATAGGACATTTTCAATTTTTGAAATTCTACTTCAGATATACAATCAGGAATCTAAAAATGCATCGAATAACATAATTCGAACGAATTCGACCGATTCTGTTTAATTTAGACTCCATACTGTGCTTATTTACGGTTTTTATTTTTTTTTCACTATCACGCACCTAAAAAAAATACGGGCAAAATTTTTTCCTCAAAATTTACACTGCAGGGAGTAATAAAATGGCGGTTATCGCTTATGAACACAACTAAGATAAAAGGTTTTTATTTTCGAATGTGTTATGAAAACAAAATTTTCGAAATTTTTGTTTCACATTCTTTTATTGATATTTACAACATATTTCAAGATTATTAAAATCGGTCCAATGGTTTTAGAGAAAAACGCGTTTTTCGATTTTTCTTTCGCCCTCCACAACTGCCAAAATAAGACGCATTGAGGACTAATATTTAAAGGATTTTATATTCACATGGTCAGCAATTAAAATTGCTAATATGGGCTGGATTCGTGCGGGGGCAATTTTTGCACACTTACCTGGCTGTACCCTTTGTAATTTTACCCAGAATATTTTGCATTTAGTGTTTTAATACAATCGATGTTGATATTTGTACAATTTAACAATGTTTTCTCTAGAAGTTTGTAAGAATTTGGTTTTACACATAGTGGTATATTGTATGAACTTCGCATAGGACATGAATACACAATGAGATATTTATAAAACAATTGTTTTCTTTATAAAATTAGCATTTTTTTAATTTTTGAAACTGTGTTATTGAGTTCGTACATTAAAAGGAGGTTTAATCTCATAAAGGTGATTGATATATAAAAGTTCACTGTTTACTCATGAGATATTATTAATTTACAATTTCTTATCTATGAATATTTATTTATTCATTGGTTTGGTACCAGTTGAAGAGTTTGACTTATGTAATTCTGTGGTTGAATGTATTAATAAAAGGAGAAAACGGAATTAGTTATTAATCAATGAATTATTGATATAATAAACGTTTTGTCTGATTTCTGTAAGAATTGTACCTTATTTTGTAGTACAATTTGTATCTAAATATGGAAAATAATCTGGCCAATATTATTATTCTACTGTTTGTAGTTTTTATTTTATAATTTTTACGTTATTTTTTTTTTTTTTATTATTATTATTAATTAACGGGCGAAATCGCCCTTTTTTTACTCAATTGTTGCCGTATTTTTAATTGTAAGATTTTGCGAGAGCTGCAGATCTACTTAGAAAGATGGCGCCATACTTCACATTTGTGTATGAAATGTAGGACTACAGAAACCGACACCAAGTACAGCGGCGGTCATGAGTCGATTTCCGCCAGATAAACAATACTTTCGAAACGTAAACACAAACAACGCGGCTCGTCTTACCAACAGCGAACTGCTGCTTGTAAACGAAATCGAAAAATTGTTCACCAAACGGGGATCGAACTCACGACCTACGACTTCGTAGTCCAGTGCGTTAACCGCCTGAGCCACGAAGCCGATTTAAAAAAAATATTTAGAAAAAATTTATTGGAGTATAAAATTTCTTTTGTGTGCGTGTAAGCGTGAGCGGGAGAAAGCTGTGCATGCTAAAGCGGATGTACTTTGGAATTTTTATTACTTTTTAGAAAAAGATAGAGTTGGTCAAGGGTACGAGTTGCAAGTCCCGTTTGCAGCGCTTTTTAAACACGTTAGATTTTCTTCTGTGTGAGATTTTCTTTTATGTGGAATAACACAAAAACGATAAATGATTTTAGTAAATACCTTAATTAATAAAAACTATGATATTGGTTAGATGCGAGTTTGTACATGAAAATAGATTTTGATATTTTTATTTTAAATGTTATTATCTTTCACAGGTAATGTAGGAAACTGTAATTTGGAGTAAAGGTTCACGAATCATGTCGTTCTTTATTTTCGGTTGGGATCGGTAGTCTATTTCGTTAGGGCTCGGTGATTATAAACCAGACGCGTTGTTGTACGAGATTATGTTAGCCGGTATGTTTGAAATCAGGTGCGTTAAGTAGGACCTAACACCCCCCCCCCCCTGCTTGGTGGAAAGGCGGCCCTCCGACTTTATTAGCAAGTGCGTTAGTAAGCATGTTAGCGCAGAATCGGTGTTTAGTGAAAATTAAACATTGTGATTTTCGCTGGTATTACAAATAATTTGCGCAAGAGTGGTCGCTTTTTATTTATATTTATTACATTTGGATTTGTACACACGAAATGCCAACAAAAAAATTTAGCCTTTTCGGTGTCTAGAACCTTTTACTCCGTCAATCCTCAGAAGAAATGCGATAGTTTGTTCCTGGTAGACGTTATCTTCTTCTAAGTGATTAGGAATATTGATGTCGTCTAGGTAGTTTGAATCGCTATATCTTCCTTCCTGATATTTGTAGTGGTTTTATATGTCCATATTTGATTAGACAGTTTATGCGATCCGTGTGATTGTCTAAGCATTTTACACAAGTAGTGGCTGGTCTTCTATTAAGTAGTAGCCTGTTGCATGATTCGCAATTGAATGATGTGTTATTTGACGTTGTGAAGTGGACGTCTTTTAATTTTATTGTTTTATTTTTGTCGTAGTACGGTAGGTTCTGATGACATTCATCACAATACCATTCACCTACGTTTCTGTAGTGATGCGGGTGTGATTCTAGATATCTCGCATGAATATCATCATAGTGTTGATGAATATATTCCATGGGTAGTACATATCTGTTGGCAGCGAAAAAGAAAGAATTTTCGTTGGTTATTTGTGCGTGCGTTTTTGTTTGTTTTGGCTGGATTGCTCCTGCACTTGATATATATTATAATTTGAGTGGCTAGATTCCTCCTGCGCTCTGATACGCATGTGCTATAATTCTTTTGCGCTCGATGTATTTCTGATATTGGCTGGATTCACTCTACACTTGAGTACTGTTGCATGCTTCGGTTTATTAGTCTATAAATTTCGTACAGGTGGCAGATTTTGATAGCTGTTGGATCCTTTGTAGTCTGTTGAACAAATAAGACTTGTCATTTCTGTAACGCTTAACGGATCAACTGCTTCTAGTCACAGTAGTTGGCTTTACAAATGGTTGAAGAAATTGTTATTACGAATTTGTAGAGACGAGTCGGTTATATCGCAATTATTATGGCGCTTGTTTGTATGTTTCGTAGTGAATGGGCGGTTTAATTATTCTGCTAATTCATTTTCGTAATAAACGATTTATGCACGCATACGTATAAAATAAGAATTAAGATGTAGGTATGTTATTGATAATAATCAAATGAAAATAGGAGGGCTTTTAACCTACAAAGTGCAAGTAACATCCGAATGCAGGACAAAATCCTTTAAGCACGTGTTACTTGCGAAGGAATATATATAAAAAAAGGTGTTGTTTTTTAATTATTTTCCTCTACGTTTCGAACCTACTCGGGTTCCTCATCAGGAGGCAGAAATTTACTTCTGATTGACCAATGATTAATGACTAGATGGTACATTAGCCAGCGTTTATATACCCATACATACGGAGATGGGGGGTTATTTTAATTTCATAAGGACAAAAAAAAGGACAAAGGACAGGAAATTTTCCCCCGCGTTAATGACGAATATGTCTATTTGCGGGTCGGCTTCCGGGTGGAGAGGTACAGGACAGAGACAGACAGTACAAGACAGAACTATAGGCACACACAACACCCACCCAGAGCCAGTCCTCCCTACCCCAATATCGGTACCACCAGCAGATTCGGCGGTCTGTCCCTTAGCGAGTACGACGCGGAGCTTATCCCCTCTTTATCCGAGATAAGACCCACGACGTACCGACCGCGGATAAGACGCTGATGGTACCGATAACTGCCGACGGGGGTCGGCAGCGGTCCCAAATTCGTACCCTCGCCCAGCAAAGTTCCCCGGTTATTCCACACTGGACATAAGCAGAGAAAATTGCAGGACGGGGATTCGAACTCGGGCCCTTCGCGACGTTCAGTTCGGGCGGACTAAGACTGACGCCTTAGCCCGCACGACCATCACGCCGACTAATTAATTTCATAATACGTATTAGATCTTCATACGATGTATTTAAATTAAGAGAATCTTCAATTTTATTCAGTGAGTTATGCTGCAATTTTATATGGATCATTTCGGAAAGTCTCCTTTTAGCGAAATTATCCTCAGTATCTAAAACTGCAACATTCTGCCAATTAAAATCATGATTTGTTTCGATTCGGTGTTAGTAATAACGGGACTCGGTTTTGACGGTCTTTGTATGTTAAATTTGTATTCGTCTATCCGTGTTTTCAAATTACGTTTCTTTTCGCCAATATAAGTTGCATCGCAATCGTTGCATTTAATGCAGTAGTCTGAATTACTACTCTCCATTTTTTTAATTTTATCTTTACCTGTCCTGATAATCGGGGATAACTTGTGTTGTATTCCCGGTACAGTGATGATGTTATATCCTTTCAATTTTTGTTGAATGGATTGGTAAAGACCACTAACAAACGGGATTCTTAAATAAAATTTCACATTGTCAGATCCTGTGTCATCGGATTGGGTGTTGTTTACGTGTTGTCGAACTCGCTTTTTAATGCGTTCATTTATTAGATCTTTAGGATAGTTGTTATCGTGTAAAAGTTTGGAAATTTTGACAATGTTCGGAGCTTGAAATTTTTTATCAACATTTAGTAACGATCTATCGATAAGATTGTCCATTACCGCCATTTTTTGAGATATTGGATGGTGAGAATTAAAATTCAGGAATCTTCATGAATAAGTTGTGTACCGAGACTAGGGCCGCAGTAAAAATGCAGCATATAATATTGGAAAAGAGTTTATTAAATTAAGAATATTCACTTACAATTGTAAACTTAGCCTACAATATCCCAATGGGCAACTGTACTTGAACTTGCGATTCGCTCGCGCGCACAACACCAACTATATTTAAAATTCAGGAATCTTTCTGAATAAGTTGGTTTAAAATACCAATCGAACTTTAACATCTTAGTTTCATTATTTTTAATAATTAATAAATCTAAGAAAGCTATCTTGTTATTATTTTCAGTTTCGTAGGTAAATCTCAACCTTGGATGGTAATCGTTAAAAACATTTAACATTTCGTACAATTTCCCCACAGGTATGTAAGTGATAATGTCATCTACTAATATCATCAAGCGTAATATGCATAAAAAACACCTCGGAATATTTACGATAAAACCATGAATAAAAATTTAAAAGAAACAAAAACTTTCTTAAATGACAATCCGGACGTAATGTTTACTTCCCGATAAGGGAAGCGTGACCGTGGCAATGAACCGCATACCGTATACACAACAATTCGAAAATTTACTCGCGGACGAAAATACTTATATACCGGTTAATGAGAATCCTTTAACATTATTACGATCTTCTTGCCATGAAATTTTAAAATTTTCAAATTCTCATAAATTTTTACCGAGACAGTTCCACAACAATAGTTTAACTCAGACTGATAAGTCTTTACCACGCGGATACAGCCTACCAAAAATACATAAGAGAGATATCCCCCTAAGACCTATGGTATCTCTAGTTGGTACACCTACTTATCCCGTGGCTAAATTGTTATATGATTTACTAGACAAACACACACGAAAACCTAATTCCTTGATAAAAAATAGCTCTCATTTACGGTCACTTATTTTCGAAAAGTTAATTCCACGTAATTATATTCTTATCTCCTTGGATGTGTACACCAACATCTCTTTACAACTGCTAAAAAACAGCATCACGAGACGATATAATTATATGATAAGATCAATGGAAATACCGCTGGACGATATTTTACATATTGTCGAGTTTCTATATAACAACACAGTGTTTCAATTCAACGGACGCTATTATAAACAACAACACGGTACGCCGATGGGGTCACCGGCCTCACCCATATTCGCGAATTTAGTAATGGACGATCTCGAAAATACTTTTCTAAAGAATCAGATATTTCAAGGCTTTTAGTGAACAAATATGATGGAATTTTTTGCAACTTACTTTTTTTTTAAATCTTTCGGTTCTTTTGCCCCCTGACGTAAGAAACTTGTCTGCCACATCAGAGGAGTTGCGAAATTCACCGAAAGATTATATTTCTTTGAACGATGGAAAGTTTTTTTTCCTCGAAAAATTATTTTTGTCATCAGACGAGCGAGAAAGATTTTTTCCATTCAAAATCGAAAGAACCTCTCTCTGGCGTTTCATCCCGGTCTGTATCAACTGGAATCATCAGCAAGGCTTTGTGATACAGACCTGCCCTGTACGCCGTTGTTATATTTATTAGATCTTAAGTCATTTAAACGAAGTAATCTGAATTTCGCTTATTGCGAAAATCCGGTATTCGTAGTTAGGACATCCGTCCGAGAACTCATCAAGTACGAAGTACAAAGTACTACTCACTCGATAAGGTAGATAGAGGTTTTTATCGTCTGATGACAAATTTTTTCGAGATTAGATGACAGGGTGCGCCTTACGCAGCCAGGCGGGAGATTTAAATCTATAAATAGTTTATGCTCACTTTTTTACTATAAAGTTATCAGATATTTCAAGGCTTATAGTGAACAAATATGATGGAATTTTTTGCAACTTATTATTTTTTTTAAATCTTTCGGTTCTTTTGCCCCCTGACGTAAGAAACTTGTCTGCCACATCAGAGGAGTTGCGAAATTCACCGAAAGATTATATTTCTTTGAACGATGGAAAGTTTTTTTTCCTCGAAAAATTATTTTTGTCATCAGACGAGCGAGAAAGATTTTTTCCATTCAAAATCGAAAGAACCTCTCTCTGGCGTTTCATCCCGGTCTGTATCAACTGGAATCATCAGCAAGGCTTTGTGATACAGACCTGCCCTGTACGCCGTTGTTATATTTATTAGATCTTAAGTCATTTAAACGAAGTAATCTGAATTTCGCTTATTGCGAAAATCCGGTATTCGTAGTTAGGACATCCGTCCGAGAACTCATCAAGTACGAAGTACAAAGTACTACTCACTCGATAAGGTAGATAGAGGTTTTTATCGTCTGATGACAAATTTTTTCGAGATTAGATGACAGGGTGCGCCTTACGCAGCCAGGCGGGAGATTTAAATCTATAAATAGTTTATGCTCACTTTTTTACTATAAAGTAATCAGATATTTCAAGGCTTATAGTGAACAAATATGATGGAATTTTTTGCAACTTATTATTTTTTTTCTAAATCTTTCGGTTCTTTTGCCCCTGACGTCAGAAACTTGAAGAAAGAATGTCAGAAGATGATAAAAATAATTTTTCGAGGAAAAAAAACTTTCCATCGTTTAAAGAAATATAATCTTTCGGTGAATTTCGCAACTCCTCTGATGTGACAGACAAGTTTCTTACGTCAGGGGGCAAAAGAACCGAAAGATTAAAAAAAAAAAGTAAGTTGCAAAAAATTCCATCATATTTGTTCACTATAAGCCTTGAAATATCTGATTACTTTATAGTAAAAAAGTGAGCATAAACTGTTTATAGACATGTCTAAAGAAATTAACTTTTTGTCCAGTTTTTTACTACAGATATGTAGATGACATTATCACTTGCATACCTGTGGGGAAATTGTACGAAATGTTAAATGTTTTTTAACGATTACCATCCAAGGTTGAGATTTACCTACGAAACTGAAAAAAAATAACAAGATACCTTTCTTAGATTTATTAATTTTTAAAAATAATGAAACTCAGTGGTTACAGTTGGATTTGTATTTTAAACCAACTGTAACGGACCGTTACCGAGAGAGAGAGAGAGAGAGAGAGAGAGAGAGAGAGAGAGAGAGAGAGAGAGAGAGAGAGAGAGAGAGAGAGAGAGAGTGGGGGGCGATACGTTCTGCGTAAGGCGGCCCGAGAAGAACATAGTATAGATATAGTTGGTGTTGTGCGCGCAAGCGAATCGCAAGTTTAAGTATAGTGGCCCATTGGGATATCGTCGGCTAACTTTACAGTTGTAACTGAATATTCTTAATTTAATAAACTCTTTTCCAATTTTATATGTTGCATTTTTACTGCGGCCCTAGTCTCGTTACAATGGCGCCAACGTGAAAAACTCACATAAATTAAACATTATTAAAACGAAAATTGCGGCACATACATACACTTTACACAACTAACCAAACATAAAACATTCACATACAACAAACAATAGTACATTACACAAAACAAATATAATAGATTATATATAAAACATACAATACATGCAACACAAAGATACAAAAAAAACCAAACATACCACACAACACAATTATACAACTTACTATTACACACCAAACTTAAAAACATTAGAGACAAGAACACTTATTACAAAAAATATTATTTTCAATTACAACAAAAAAATATATTCAGATACAATAAATAAAGCAATAAACATGCTACGAACGCAGGCATTCACGCCAGCAAGAGCAGGGGCGATGATAAACATAAACATAGAAGAGACGCAGACAAAAACAATTAAGATGATAATATAACCTTGCCCTTAAAAGGACAAGGCAGAAACTATAATTTGCGTGAATAAAAAGGGGGGACGGGGCGCGGGTTCCAATCGCGCGACGGCGGAACTTCTCGCGAGATGACCGGGACGGGAGGTACGAATAATCGTGGGATACTAATAAAAAGACTACTTACGTAGGAATCCTCCGGCTGACCGGTTGCCTGCTCCCGTGGGTTGAACTTTGGAGCTGACCTTGGTCCTGGATGTGGGTTGGATCCTTCCATCCTTTTTCTGGATCCTGCGGGGCACGACTTCCCTTTCGTCTTTCCGACTTCAAAACTATGACTTTTACTGCGTGGCGCGCACAAGCGTATGGTACCCTAAGCTAGAGCCTCACTCATACTGACTCTGCTCCCTGCTTTTCTGTTGCGCGGCGCGTGCGACGGGTTTCGTCACAAACCCCCGGGCCTAACTCCAGTACGCCTTGGGTACTGTACGTCATACGTCCGCGCACAAGGTGCTGGGGATGGGACACTTGTTCAGTCTTAATTACATATCGTAACGGAGTACAATTATGAAGTTTACAAATGAGATACCCGAATGCGGTCGATCATTGCAAAAAGAGAGGGGGGTAGGGAGGTTTATTCGGTATTCGGGCCAACTGAACGCAACGGGGCGACGGCGAGGAAGACTCGACTCGCTTTGAACCTTAAAGTACTAAGTACCGAAGTTAATAGCCTAAAGCTATGTATACATGGTCCCGAATTTGTGACATATTGCGACGCACCCTGAAGTACTTAAATACATGGCTTAGCGACAGGCCACTAAAACCTATGGTGGGAGCGAATTAGCGTGATTTACATCTACTGACACGGATTGTGTGACGTATCTCGAATGACGAACAAAAACTAATTAACTGCGCGGTTTAACGCCAAAAAAAAAATAAACTTTAAATGCGCGAGTTCGAGCAGTATCAAAATAGTCTGGTAGTCTACACGATTAAGCGCAAGACTAAACGCGACGGGCTGCCTCGCGATTTAGCGCGACTCACATTTAACTAAATAACTTGTGCGAATTAAGGCGACTCAAATTTAACGTATGCATGTGCAAGTTGCCGTGAACCAAACTTGACTTTTTCGTAAGCCTCAACGCACTTAATACCATTAGGTCTGTTAATGCGACTCAAGAATACTTAAATGGTTTGCGTTAAATGGCGCGAACCAACTTAAAATTTAAATGGAGGTTACGACTTATCGTCATCAACGTTAAACGCGCAATCTAGCGCAACTGAACAGACTTTTCTGAAACCAAACCGTTTAACATAATATGAATTTAACCGACTTAATGTGCGGAGGCATGGGTGGAGGTATGTATACTATCCGGTGGGTTATACGCGATTACTTTGCACGATCGGGACGGCAATATAACGCAACGGGCCAACCCGTAAAGAAAAAAAAATATATATAACCTTTTACAGGCGGTAGTCTCATCGAAGCCATTAAGTTGCCAAGCGAGAGACTATAGTTCCTGTAGGTAACCACAATTTAAAACCGATTCAGTACAAGTGATTCAACGTAGACTTAATCGCGGAATGTCTCTGCATGTGCAGAGCAAATGGTGCTCAACATCATCGCAAGGGACAGCAGTTCACGCACTCCGACACCGGCACGCCAATGATACCTGGTGGGGAGGAGGAGGCTCCATTACCCGCTACCGGGCCGGGTATATCCGGCTTATGGGGCTACTTTAAAGCACTGGGACAACCTCTTGATCTTTTACCCAAGCGATGTAACCTATTAACATAATTAATAAAATAATAAACCTATTTAACATCAATCGACCTCTTCAAAAAGGGGGGAGGGGGTCCCTCAACAATAGAGGTACCAGTCCAGCAGCTAGACTCTTCGGGGCCGTAGGCCGGGACGTCTTCCGGGTGAGTGTGCCGGCGCAAGGGGGTCATGCGGCGTTGACGTCTTGCGTGGACGACCCGGGCGCCTACGGGTTGGGGTCGGTTTGGCCGTCTCCGCTGGCCTTATCGCTCGGAGCGCCTCGCTGCGGCGTGACATGCTGGTAACCTCGTTCGGACATTGGGTGTCCTGTCGGGGCTGTTTCGGTGGTCGGCCGCGACGACGCGGCAGTGGTTCCACTCCCAACGAGTTCCGAATCATAATTTTCGACTGGGAACCCGAAGGGTTTTCGGGTGACGGAGGTGAAGCGGTTAGTTCGCTTCTCGAACTATCTCTGGCGTCGGGGGCGCGATAGGGCTTCAAGCCCTTAATATGCGCTCTTGGGTTCCGACGACAATCCGGGTCGCTAAGTTCGAAAACGACGGGGGATATTACTCGGACTATACGGTGCAGGCCACTAAATTTAGGTGCAAGTTTAGCCGCAAAATTTTGAACTCCCGACGATAGGACTCGTATGCGCCGTAACACTAAATCACCCACCTTGTCCTCTACCCAGTCGTCAATGAGAGGTAGCCTCCTCATTCGATCACGCCTGAACTCAGGATCCTTAGGTAGTGTGAGTGGAGGAGGGGGGAGGTCGGTACGTAAATTTCTAATGGCTACTGGGTTGCCGCCATAATTCAGAAACGAAGGGGCATTTTGGTGGACGACTGGAGAGCCGTATTCAGGGCGAACGTAAGTTCCTCTAGGTGCGCGTCCCAGTCGGGATGATCGTGTGAAACGAAGGTGCACATCATCGTTTTAAGGGTTCTGTTCACCCTCTCGACTGGGTTCGCTTGGGCGTGATAGGGTGGAGTACGAGCGGGGGTTATACATAACTGCTTCAGATGGGACTGTACGTATGAGTTATCATACTGCTTTGCATTGTCTGACGAAAAATACCTCGGACAACCCCATCGATTGATAATTAGACTATCGAAGGCGGCCATAATGGCCGCGCCTGTGGCCGCCCGAAGGGGTTTCACTTCTACGTATTTGGTAAACATGTCCTGGAAAACAACTACGAACTGGTTTTGACACTTGCTGGGGGGGGGGGGGCGGTCCCATGACATCAGAACTGACCGTCATCCAGGGACCTTCCGTGGTTCTTTCGCGCATGACTCCGGCCGGGGCCTGCTGAGAGACTTTTGCTTCTGACAGGCGGGACAGCGTGCGACGAAGGCAGTGACGTCCTGGAAAACGCCGGGCCTATAGAAGTCTTGGATGAGACGGTGATACGTCTTATCCACTCCTAAGTGGCCGGCTTACGGGCTATCGTGCGCATCGCTGAGGGCACGGGCACGCGCTTCCTATTAGCGGGTGGGGCTTATGGAAATATATCCGGTCATCCTTGATTCTCCAATCAGGATATTTCGAGGGAAATTTCCGAATATTTTCCATTTTCTGGGTGTACCACGGGTCCGTGGTATCCCCTAGGGTGCAAAGGGCGGTATCGACATTCTCGTACATTCTCGAGAGGGCATCGGGCACCACGTTGAGCGTGCCTTTTCGATGCTCTATTTTCACATCGTAGGTCTGCATGGCTAGGGCCCACCGCGCCAATCTCCCGGTCGGGTCACGCAAATTTCTAAACCACTGCAGACTACTATGATCGGTAATCACCCTTCGACATAGGGTCGATACTTCTTCACGGAAAAGAGGACGGCGAGGCACTCTTTCTCCGTGTCGGTATACCTTCGTTCAGCTTTGGTGAGCACGCGGCTAGCAAAACTAATCGGGTGCTCATTACCGGCTATATCTTGGGTGATTACCGCCCCGATCGCAAAGTCGCTCGTATCCGTCTGAATCGTGAAGGGGACGTCAAAATTTGGGCGTGCCAAGACGGGGGTGTGGGTGAGAGAGTCGCGGCGGGACTCAAAAGCGGACTGCTACACTGGACCGCAGACCCAGGGAGTATTCTTTGTTAACAGTTTGGTCAAATGAACGCGATCACGCGAAAAATCTGGGAGAAAGCGTGGGTACCACCCCACCATTCCTAAAAAGCGCCGTAGCTGTTTGAGGTTGGTGGGGGGCGAGAATTCGAGAACCGGAGCGACCTTGTCCGGATCCGTCTTCAAACCATCTCTGTTTAGTGCAAAACCGAGGTACTGTACCTCGTCCCGGAAGAATTCACTCTTTTCCAGGTTTAGTTCCAATCCGGCGTTGCGCAGACTAGTCAGGACAAGTCTCAAGTAACGAAAGTGGTCCTCCTCATCGTCCGTCGCGATGATGATGTCATCCAGGTACGCAAAGACGTGGGGTTCCCACGCTGGGTCGATGAGGCGGTCCACTAATCGCTGAAATGTCGCCGGCGCGTTAGTGAGCCCTAAAGGCATCCGTTTAATTTGAAATAAACCGCGACCGGGGACAGCGAAAGCGGTAACGGGCCGACTGTTAGGTGCCACGGGCACCTGAAAGTAGGCCTGGCTGAGATCGAGTGCGGCGATGCATTGGGCCCAACTCAACCCGGACAGAATCCTATCCATCGAGGGGAGAGGTTATGCATCCTTTTTCGTTATTTTGTTTACGTCTCGAAAGTCTACGCAGAACCTAAAAGTCCCATTCGACTTCCGAAAGATAACGGGGTTACTCATCCAGGGGCTCGCGGAGCGTTCGATGATGCCACTGCTCAGCATTTCATCGACCGCGTCTTGTGCTACCTTCAGCATGTAGGGAGAAAGTAAGCGAGCCTTTCGACGAATGGGGGGGGGGGGGGTGACCCTGTACTACGTCGATAGCATGCTGCGTCAGGCGCGTTATACCGATCGTAGGGGTCCTATTTACGGGGTAAAATTGATCGAGCAGCCTCCTTAACCGTGGGGCGGCTTCCTGGGAGAGGGCGACCCATCCAGCGCAGCCATGTACGGCGAAGGCGGTGACCGAAATATTGGAATCGTTTAGCGAGTGCGGGGTGCCGTTGCGGCTACTCCACGCGTTATTTTCCATATCTATCTTAAGACCGAATAGGCGCATGAAGTCCATCCCCAACACGCATGCATAGTGGAGGGGAGCATCTCTTATTTCCAAATTCTTCGTATGGCTATCGACTTGCTCTTCACTTGACCTCATGAAGGGCGAAACTACCTCGTGACACGCGAGACCTAAATACGAATGCGAAGCTCCGTTATCAACGAGGACCCCAATAACCTTTCCATTGAAAGCTACGCGAAAGTGGGGACGAGGGTCCGAACCTAGTGTCCATTGAATGGCTTCACAGGAATCGATGGACTTGAACTCGATATTGAGCCCACAGGGCTTAGGTGTTGCAGAAGCGATCCTTCTATACTCAATGTTCGCTATCCTACGACTCGGTCGTGGATGCGGGTGTTAGGGGGGGTCTAGGGGTTTCCCGACCTTTTACGAGCGCAAACGGGACAATTATTCGCATCACGGCCTGGGTAGCCACAGACCCGACAAAAATGACCTAAGGGCTGGAGGCACTCTCGGTATATGTGACCCGTCTGTTTACAGTTGTAACACCGGACGGGCTTCCGATTCGGCGGCGACCTAGTCTCGGGAGGTGGGCGCTCCTTCGGCGCCACATCCAGGAGGCGAGGTACTCCTGACAGCCGCGGGTTGGTAGGTATCGCCACTTGTGGTTGGCGCTGCTGGTATGACGGTACCGAGCGGGTGGGGTTACGACCTGTATTCCTTTCTACGCGGGCTACCGGCGCAGTCTCCTCTTCCTCGAAGGAGGCTGGCGACAGAGGGGGTGGGGGTGCGACGCTGACTTTGGCCGGCTTCACAGCAAGCGTCGCGAGGGCTAGCTTTTCCTTGCCTCGTCTCGTCTTCGGCGTATAGGCGAAGGCGAGGAAGGCGGACTAATTAGCCGCTGGAGGGGGGCGGTAGACCCTCTCGTGATTTGCGGCCCCCTCCACCTGTCGACCGATCCGCAGTAAATCCGAGAAATCGAGAACGTCGTCTCGCTCGATTTTTCTCGCAAGGCCGGGACGCAAGTTTTGGACTACAATGTCCAGCTGCTCTTCTTGAGAAGGGGGAAAAGCAAGCAGGTTGAAAAGACTCCGTAGGGCCACGAAATACTCGCGGATGGGCTCTTCAGGTCCCTGTGTGCGTAAGGTGATCTCCCTCTTAATACTGGCCTCTAGGTGGCTTTGACCGAACGCGTCGCGAAAATAACGTACAAAGCCGGGATACGTATGCCAGCTTGACTTCTCCACCCGGTACCAGTTGAGGGCTGATCCCTTGAACGCTTCAGGTAAGGCGCGCAGGAGGTCCTCTTCCGTCAGATCCCGACTAGTGACGTATTCCCCCAATTTGACGATGAACTCCTCCGCGTCCTCCCCTCCTCGCCGGAATAACGGGGTTCGTGCGTCCTCCAATGCTCAATGGCAGTCTTCTGCCATCGGACACCGGACATCGAAAGGCTGGGGTTGAATGATCCACCAGCGGTGGACGCGTTACCGTCAGGGCGATGCGAGGTTTGGGGGTGACCGAGCCGCGTACTGTTGTAGGGAGGTTGAAGCGGTGACATATTATATGTCAGGTCGGCTGGAAAGTGGACATGGGACGTGTGCGCGTTCGCACGACGGCGGGGGGGAGGGGGGGGGGCAACCCCGCCATTACCGGACGAGGGGGTCCACCTGTCGCAGATAGAAATCGTCCCGATTTTGGTTGTCGATCTCCCCTGACCACTGGGGGTGGGGTGTTTCTCGTACTCTGAGATTGACGGCGTCACGTCGAAATGCTTCGGGGGCCGAAAGGGTAGGGTCACGTGACCCGTTCGGCGGGTGATTACCCGTCATTAGCGCGCTGAGCGGATTGTGGCAGATGCTTGCCGCTACCTCCTGTCGAGGCACATTTTCTCGTTCTGGGTCGCGATGGGGAGTATGGACCCCTCATTGGACCAATCGACCTGGTCTATGGTCGCATCTGCCACCGAGAATCGGAAGCTTTCCTCCCCAAACGAGATCGGGTCTCGATAATAGGCCCGCGATTGATCGGACGGAAGACCGTAGTTAGGCACCTCTGCGGTTCCGAACCGAGTTGATCGCTGGGGTTCGACGGGATCAAGATGTGTAGCCTGCAGAGAACCACTTAACAGGTTCCCATAGAAGGGAACTCACCGCTTCGTACAACGTATATGGGGGGTGGTCGCCTCGTCCATCTGTTTGTCGATCCCACTCGACCGGGGTGTCCGGGAACCGCTGTAAGATCGTATATGTTACGAGCCGATCCCGGACCACCTCTATCGGCCCGGATATCAACAGTTCGGCTTTGTCGCACCGACCGATAAGGTCGCGTAAATCGACTACCCGGTCGATTTCTGCCCGAATTGCCGAAATTTGCTCCGGACTGGCTGCGCGTCGCTCCGCCGCACGAGAGGGCGTGACGTGTGTAGCGGTTGCCATATACCACACGGGCACGGTCGTGATGGGGAAATATTCGGTTGCGGTGGTTGACGTCACCACCGGTAACGTGGGTATTCTCGTTACGAGGGATGTAACTGGGGTATATTCGAAGGAATCCATCTTTCCGCGTTTGTTGTTACAATTTAAACAACTAATTACGTATGTAAGGGTACCGTGTAAGCGTGACGGTAGGTAGTGGGGGTAGGTATTACCGGAACCTAAAAAAAAAATTCCAACAGATCGGACGCTTCTCAAGGTCGCGATGCAACTCGATGTTCTAAGCGAGTCACCCGATTCAATGATCCCGCGACCTGTAGTCCGATGCAGGCAAATCGCAAAAAAAGTGTATACGCGAAAGGTCCACGCGATGAAAATCGTTCCGGAAGGGAATACCTTCTTTATTTAAGTTCGGATTAGGCGAACCCGGAAACTATGGGGTTCTCAACCCAATCTGTTCTCTTTGGAAAATCTACTCAAAATCCATAAACAAGGGAAATTTAAAAAAAAAAATAAGGGGAATTCAAAAATAAGGGACATTTAAAAATCAGGGGGAATTCAAAAATAAGGGAAATTCAAAAATAAGGGAAATTCAAAAATAAGGGGAATTTAAAAATAAGGGTAATTCAAAAATAAGAGAATTCCAAAAATAAGGGGAATTCAAAAATAACAAAACTTTAAATTCCGGATAGCGGGTGTGAGTTATCCGTTATTTTCGGTAACGAACTGACGGGTGCACTTTTGCTAACGAACAAAGAAAAAGTTTTCTCTCTTTGAAATATATGATTCAGGGGCGCGACTCGCGACGGGGAATTAGAATTTTTTTTTTTTATTTCTTAATAAAAAAAATATATGCGAGTCGCTGCACTGGTACCTGTAAGGGCGATACTTAAGAAAAATAACATTTCTATAAATTATGAGCACATATGTGACACATATATTTACATATGTATCTATATTGGCATAGTATAACTCTAAAATGATTTTTATCGTAACGCAAAAGCTGCGTATTACTCTTCGTTTTCTGGTTGGGGGGGGGGGGGGGGTTCTATACCTGGAAATCGCGACACCCGTTAATTACTTTTCACTATAGCGAAAATTGCTTACTATACAATTACTTTCAATTAATATTCACAAAAAAAAATTGTTTATAAAAAAAAATTTTAGTTAGTTTATTATTTAATCATTTGCACTTTTGGTGCTCAAAAATAATTAAATTTCAATTCTCAAAGGAAAATTTACACGTGTTGCATAAATTCAAAATTTTCCGTTCTCCGTAAAATTCGAAAATCGATTACCGGAATTTAACTGTCCGAATTATAGATTTTCGAATTAATTCAATTACTACCTCGATTTGAAAACCTCAATAAAAACAAAAACCGAAAAAAAACTGCAAATTAAAATAACGATCATTTTTATACATTCTAAAAATTTTTCTAAACTTATTCGATTATTCCCTCACGTATATCTAATTCTAGGGAGTTTCGGGGATGTGAATTTCTCTACCTCATTAAAATTAAAATTAATTACACATAATTAACCAATTAAATCTGAATATAAAATTATAATTTGCTATATAAAATTAAAGATACATCATTAATTAATTACATATAATATAATCTAAAATATATTCTAAAATTTATTTTTAAATAGGAATTTGCGACGGAATATAAGTTCGGTAACTTCTTTTATACTTAAATTTTTTTCTAACGGCTCGGGACGGCAGGGCGGGTGTTTACCAATACCTTGGTTTTACCGGGCCAACTTATTTCCTGGCAACTTGTATTCGTATTTATTTTTAAATACGTAAACAAGTGCTCGATCGTTGCAACCACATTCCGACAATTTAAATGTTCAAATGGACCGTTGTAACCACTTTCTAACGGAACTTCTTATTTTCACTTTATTTTCACTTTATTTTCACTTTAAGGGGACGCGAAGCTAAAAAATCACTAAAATATATTTCACTTCAAATTCCCGGCGAGTTCCGCCGAACTCGTGACGACAATCCACTTTTTGATTTTTAACGAAATGGGGAAGTCCAAATATATTGTTCCCACCAAGGATGCCATTTATAACCTTGCCCTTAAAAGGACAATGCAGAAACTCTATTTGCGCGAATAAAAAGGGGGGACACGGGCGCGGGTTCCAATCGCGCGACGGCTGAACTTCTCGCGAGATGACCGGGACGGGAGGTACGGGTTATCGCGGGATACTAATAAAAAGACTACTTACGTGGGAATCCTCCGACTGACCGGTTGGCTGCTCCCGTGGGTTGAACTTTGGGGCTGACCTTGGTCCTGGATGTGGGTTGGATCCTTCCTTCCTTTTTCTGGATCCTGCGGGGCACGTCTTCCCTCTCGTCTTTCCGACTTCAAAACTATGACTTTTACTGCGTGATACGTATACTGACTCTGCTCCCTGCTCTTCTCTTGCGCGGCGGCGCGCTGTCGAGCCGGCGCGTGCGCGCTCGAGCGACCGGCGCGAAAGTGGGGTTCGTCCTGGGGCTCCTATCTGGAGACGTACTCGTCGGGGTGATGACGAGCACCGTCCTCGGGGTCTTCGTGGTGGGAGGGGACGACACAAAGCGCTGAAAAGTGCTTCGTGCGTCTCCGACTCGTTTTGGGCTAGATGTCGCCGCTGTGAGAGAGAGCGAGAGAGAGAGAGAGAGAGAGAAAGGTCGGCGACAGTGGCCGAGGCCCGTTCCTCGGGAACTCTGGAGGCGCACTGCGGCACGACCAGTGGGGGGAAACGAGTGGAGGCGCGCTCCGGTACAACCCGGTCCTCCTCCGGGAGGGGCGGAACCTGATGGCGAGGTTACGCCCGGCCTCAAGAGATGGCGCGGGGTGCGGCCAGCGTGCCGATCTGTGACGGGTTTCGTTACAATAACATCAACAAATCATTATTAGACATGACAATAGAAGAACTAAATAAAGAACTACATACAAACACAAACAGACAAGGCACACAAATAAATAATCAAAATCAACAATCACAACACATTATGCCAAATATAAGAGTGCGAAACCTATTGGACGAATACTCAGAAGACGGTAGGGACACACATTTACAAAGAAACAACGCATACGCTTTACAACAAACACAAAACTATGACGAAATAGAGCAGGAAAATAATATACCACACAGACAAGAACAGAACCACAACGCAGAAAGAGAAAACACATATACACAACGTCAAAATGTAAACAAAATCAAAACTTCATGGTAAATCTATACAAAAAAAACATCTATGGAAGTGGTACAAAATTGGCAATTAAAATTTGAAGGAAAGGAGAAAGAAAACATAAACGACTTCTTAGAAAGACTAACAGAACTACAAAACGGATATAATTTATCAAATTACGAATTATACAAAACAATACCAATATTATTATCAGGAAATGCATACGACTGGTATAAATTAAATAAAAACGAATGGAATAACTGGGAGCAATTTACACAGACATTATTAGACACATTTCAAAATAAATCATATAGAATTAATATAAAAAAACAATTAGAAAAGAAATTTCAAAGCCAACAGAAAAAATAATAGATTTTATATTACACTACAGGACATTATTAAACCAGTTACCCCCATCATACACACTAGAAAAACAATTAGATAAAACATACGAACATTTAAGACAAGAATACCAATACCACATCAGACGTTATGAAATACACACATTCAAAGAATTACAAACAATAGGGACAGAATTCGAAAGACTAACTCGAAAAAAAAAACAGAGCAAAACCAATTACATACCAAAAACACACACACCATTAAACATGTACACAAAAGAATTCACACCTACACCACACACTTGCACACAAAAATCACAACATTACAAACCAAAAACATATACACCACAAACAAATAGTTACTCAACTTACAAAAATTACAGACAACAAACAGAAAAAGAAAAAACACAAAATACAGTAGAACAAAACAAAAAATACACAAGCAACAAGGAACAGGGAAACCGGAATTGAGGCTAAAAGAATGGGTCATTTTAGCTTCAGAAATAAAAAACGACCCTCGTCGGTACACACAAATTAAAATAGGTAAAACTCAAATTACTGCATTAGTTGACCCAGGCGCAACAAATACATACATAGGACAGACAGGCATACAAAAATTAGGAAACAAAATACAAGACAAAATTAAAACTAAAAACAACGATATTAAATACAACTAGCAAACGACACTAACATAGAAATTATAGGAATAGTAGAACTACCAATTACATTAAAAAATAAAACACTCAACACAAACAGAAGAATAGCACCGGACATAAAAATAGAATGCATTTTAGGAATAGGCTACATAAAAAAAGCAAAAATAATACCAGACTATGGACAGTAAACATGGTTCTTTAAAGAAACACCGACAAACATTTAACCGGTGGAAAACCAAGAACAAACACACACATATAAATAAAAACCTTTATTACCATCACCGGACACACTACCAAACAGAACATTATACAGTATACTGGAGAAAACACTTACAAAAACACAAACAGGACTGATATAACTTACACCAATACAACAACACGAAATTCAAGCAATAGTACCCAAATTAACAATAAATAAAACAATAGGACCAACCAGACTGACAGAACACACAATTGACGTACAAAATCACAGACCAATAAAACAACGGGCGTACACAGTATCACCAATCATTAACAAAAAAATACACGAACAAGTAGAGGAAATGCTAAGAGATGGAATCATTGAACCATCAAAAAGCGATTGGTCAAGCCCAATAATAATGATAAAAAACAAAATGGTACGTACAGATTTTGTCTAGATTTCAGAAAATTAAACTCAGTAACAAAAAAAGACGGTTACCCACTACCAAAAATGGACTTCATACTAAAAACATTACCAACAACAAAAATAATATCGAAACTAGACCTAAACTAAGCGTACTACCAGATCCCACTAGAAAACAATAGCAAACACTTAACCGCCTTCATAATGCCAGGAAAAGGACTTTACCAATTCAAACGAATGCCATACGGATTAACAAACGCACTAGCTACATTCCAAAGATTACTAGACAAAATAATAGGACACGACGAAAATCCTCACATATTCGCATACTTAGACGACATTGTAATTGTACCAGAAACATTTGAAGAACACAAACAACTACTAACAAAAACACTAAATACAATAAAAAATGCAGGTTTAATTCTAAACACGGAAAATGTGAATTTGGCGTAAAGCAAGTAGAATATCTAGGTTACATAGTAAATAAACATGGATTACAGATTAATCCAGAAAAAAACAGAGGCAATACATAACTACCCAATCCCCTAAACACTAAAACAAATACGCAGACTGTTAGGAATGGCATCATGGTACAGACAATTAATACCTAATTTTGCACAAATAACAGGACCAATAAATAACACGACTATTAAAAAATAACACAAAACTACAATGGGGACAAGAACAACAAAAAGCATTTAATTACATAAAACACAAACTCACATCTTCACCAACACTAATTCGACCAGATTTTACAAAAACATTCCACATAAGTACAGATGCAAGTGACACAGGATTAGGAACAGTATTATCACAAATAGTAGAAAAAAAGAACACCCAATAGCTTACATAAGTAGGGCACTCACACTTCAAGAAAAAAAAATACTCAGCATCCGAAAAGGAATGCTTAGGAGTAGTTTGAGCAATAATGAACTTCAGGCATTATATAGACGGATATCACTTCAATATATACACAGACCACGAATCATTAAAATTGCTACACAATTTAAAAAATCCAACAGGCAGACTAGCAAGATGGGGACTCGAATTACTCGAATACGATTACGAAATAAAGTACAGAAAAAGAACACTAAACTATATACCAGACGCACTCTCACGCAAATATGAAACACATAACACAAAACACACAGAACACCTATCACCGTTGTCAGAGAGACAAGCAGACAATTGGTACAACAAACAAATAACAATAGTACAAAACAATAAAGACTTATATCCAGAATGGAAATTAGAAAACGAACAACTCTACAGATACATACCAGACCCACTACACAGCAACATTAGACCAGACCCAAACCCATGGAAATTAGTAATACCAGACTCACAACACAAAAAAATACTACAAGAAAACCACGACGACACACAAGCCGGACACATGGGAATAGAAAAAACATACAAAAAAATAGCAAAATCATATTACTGGCCAGGACTATACAAAGACGTAGTAAAATACATAACACACTGTGACATGTCAGAAAGTTAAAATAATACAACAACGACCAGCTGGACACATGACAAACAGACAAATAGGAGAACCATGGACAACAATAACAACAGATATAATGGGACCAGAACCATTATCAAGAAAACGTAATCAGTACTTACTGGTATTTCAAGATATAACAACGAAATGGGTAGAATTAATACCAATAAAAAAAGCTAATGCACAAACAATAAAAGACACGTTATTAACACACATAATAATGAGATGGGGCACACCCAAAACAATACTATCAGACAACGGAAAACCATACATTAACAAAATCACAAAAAACAAAACATAACAACTAGGAATAACACACGATTCAACACCACTTTATCACCCACAAGCAAACCCAGCAGAAAGAAGAAACCGTACTATAAAAACAATGATACAAGCATATCTAGAACAAAATCACAGAGAATGGGACATAAACATACACGACTACCAATTCGCACTAAATACATCTTATCACTCATCAACACAATACACACTAGCATTCCTAAACTTAGGAAGAGAATTACAACCAATACACTTAACAAGAAACCAAATTGAAAAAACACACGAATAATACCTAACGCACCACAAGACTGGATAGACAGATTAAAAATAAGAAACTCATACAGAGATGAAATACATAAAAACATACAACAAGCACAAAACAAACAACTACGCAACTACAATTTACGACACAGAGAAATACAATTCAATATAGGAGACAAAGTATTAAAGAAAGACTATACATTATCATCAGCAACAAACTACGCGTCAGCTAAATTAATCAAACCATACTCAGGACCATACATAATAAAACAAAATCTATCACCAACAACATACATACTAAAAATAGAAACGGGAAAAAACATAGGGAAATGGGCAATAAAAGACCTCAAACCATACCTAACATAAATAACTTTCATTACAGGATAAAAATGGAAACACAAAAAAAAGGGTTATTACCAACCCCAGCGATACCACCCAACGGGAACCTGTATCCAAAGTTTAGAAGACCAGGCCTACTGCCTACGTCAAGAGGCCCGCCAAACGCCTCATTATATACAAAACACACTAAAAAACAATCACAAAAACAAATATACCATGTGACGTAGTCACAAGAGGTAAAATAAATAAAAATCAGGGACAGATTAAGTGTATTATATAAAATAATTAAACCAAAATAATAATGAGTATACAAACAAAATTTGAAAAATTAAATTAAATATTAAAGCCGTATGAAAAAACATTAAAAAATCTGTTTTGAGAAAAATGACCGAATTTGTCGTCTTCTGCATTAAATCGCCAGTGATGTGGAAGCGACGGAAAAATCTGCGAAACCTCGCTTGTAGTTCGGTAATGGCACCCTTTTGTCAGGAACGTAACTTTAGTTGAAATGCCAAAAAAGAATAACTGCAGGCAATAAATGATATTGCAACCATGTGCAGCACAACAATTCAAAAGCACTACTTTTATTTTGATTACATCAATCGAACAAGCTTATAGTAACGAGACTCGTTGTGCACTGACTTGAACAGTGTGTCGCATAAACAAGAACGTCTCGTTGCGTAGAAAAATACAAAATCACGCGTTACAGCGCCGTTGTCGCAAATTCGCCGCCGTTAGCTTCCGGATCACAGTCTGGCGATCAACAACGCGCCGAAATGTCTACATCGTCGGCCGTCGACTTCTGAATGTGTGAGAGAGAGAGAGAGCGAGAGGTATAAGCGTGCAATGTATTGTCTAATGACAAAGACACCGCGAAGGCAACAAAAGCAAACGAGGTAGTTACGCGATAGGACTATTAGAGTAACAAAGATAGTACTATCGCATATAATAATATGGAAAGGACGTATTTACAAAATTGAAACTTTGAAATTATGGGCAGTTACTGAGGAAAGTGGGGACAATTTAGCGAGCGGGCAAAAGTGAGGCCGAGGAACTGTACCGAGGAAGGTGACTCGGGGAACAAGGTAAGCCAGTAATATGGAGATAAGGAGGAAGTGAGGGAGAGAGTGCGAGAGAGATAGAGAGAGAGAGAGAGAGAGAGAGAGAGATAACCTTGACCCAACCGCTCTGGATCGTGTGGGGGATAAAAGCCCCGTTACTGACAGGTGGGCCAGTCCTGCCTTTTCTTTTTGCGACAGGGGCGACGTCGGGGTACCGGGTTAACCGGAAGCCCATACCGTGAGGATTGTGGTTTTTTTGTGGTGCAACCCCCCCCCCCCCCTCCCCCATTGTGAAGTAGATAATACTGTCGGTTGCGACAAAGGAGACGGTGGGTATAACGGGTGAGCCGTAAACCCAGCCCTTTGAACATTTTTGTTTTTGTGCCTAGTGGTAGTACAGCGGAACTCGCCTCTGGAGGAAGTCCGGGAAAATATAAGTGCGGATGTAATTTAATTATATTTTGATATGTAGAAAAATTTAGATGTGTATATATAGGAATAAGAAAATATATGTGAAAAAAAAAACATTTTTTTAACGAAATTTCTGATTCAAAAATTTCCGTTACAACCAACAAAATACAAGAGAAACACAGATACAAAAAAAAAATCAACACAACAACAATTTACACAGAAAATAACAACACACAAAAAAACTAACACCAGACCAACTAAACAAACTACACCAAGGACACCTGAAAACTGCGAACACTGCAACAAATACAAATCGTAAACACCAACCAAAAAAGAACAAAAACAAAGCGATACCAGACAAAGACAATTATACAACAGGGAACCATACTTTAAACTTATAGACATAAACATTGAAACAAACAAAAACTACGAATAAATAAAAGAAATTTTCACAAACACAAATACAGAAAAAGAAATGCACAACACAACAGCAGAAGAAGACATAGACATTTTTATAATAAAACTAGACAAGACACACACACACACACACACACACACACACACACACACACACACACACACACACACGCGCGCGCGCGCACGCACGCACGCACGCACGCACGCGCACACACACACACAGTTGCAGCATAACTCACTAAATAAAATCGAAGATTCTCTTAATTTAAATACATCGTATGAAGATCTAATACGTATTATGAAATTAAAATATTACCCCCACCTCCGTAGGTATGGGTATATAAACGATGGCTAATGTACCATCTATTCATTAATCATTGGTTAATCAAAAGTAAATTTCTGCCTCCTGATGAGGAACCCTAGTTGGTTCGAAACGTAGAGGAAAATAAGTAAAAAACAACACCTTTTTTATATGTATTCCTTCGTAAGTAACACGGGCTTACAGGATTTTGTCCTGCATTCGGATGTTACTTGCACTTTGTAGGTTAAAAGCCCTCCTTTTTTCATTTTATTATCACGCATACGTATATTTAATAATATAATGTCATTTTTCTCGCTAAACGCATATGTGTCTATTAGTTTTGAAGTTAATTGTATTTTGATCTCATGCAGTTAGTTTATTTAGTCAAGCAGAATGATTAAATGTGGATTTCTATTATTCCTTATGATAATTAATATTATCATATTATTTTTATTTTGTTAATTGTGGAATGGCACATGTTATTATCAAAGATTTTTCGTGAAACTTGAAGTTGTTAAGAGTTTGTATAAGAGCATTTTTAATAAGAGAAAAAAAAATAATGTATATCTTCATATTTTTTTATTTTACGTGAAATAATAATAAAAATTATTGAAAAGAGAAAGATAAAAAATTTCTTAAACTTGAACTCCAGTTTTTTTCATGTTTTTCATATTTCTATTCTGAGAGAAAAAAATAAAATAAAAATGGTATGACAAAATGCACATGAGTGATTATAATTTTTCTTAATACGTACATTTTTCGCTCTGCACTTAAAATGTGGCAAGCCTAACTTATCGGCGAGTTTCTTATCACTTTTTATACTGTAACAATGGAATTTCCTAGTCTCATTTCACACCTTCTCAAATTTACGAGGTCTACTTTGCTTCTTGATAAGCCGTAGGGAAACCATAAAAAGTTTATTCACTCTACGAGAGTTATAAATGGTTTTGAGTGTTTATCTTCGTATATTGTAAGAACAAAATATATGTATATATACAGGGTGACCCATTTTAACTTTCTCACTAGATTATCTTAAAAAGAATGCATTTTCTGAAAAAAAAAGTTCCAGACATGAGTTTTATTATTTTTCCCTGTCTATTTAATGATGATATTGAATTTGACCTTGAAGTTTGTTTTTTTAATGGAAACCCCTCTTTTTTTGGTCACGGATTCGGAAAGAGAGGGAAATTTTACGTCCGGGAACAAAATTTTGACTGATAGTTAAAAGTTTTTTTTTTCGGTTGCGTCAAAATTAAAATTCCGAAATTTGGTATAATTATTTGTTTCGAAAATATTTTAGAAAAAGTTAAATTCCACGTGTTCGAAACTTCAAGAACGATATTCGGTATTTATATGTTACGTTCGAAAAACAATGCGTCATAATTAGAGGTCGTCGAGAGTTGTGTGTTTGAATTTGCGACTGTTACTTGTGTACGACGTACAGCGGTTCTGAATATCATTTTGCATAAAATTATTAAAATCGAAATTGTATTTTCTAAATGGAATAGTTGAAAATTAAAATAATCATTTTTGTGTGTGGTAAATTTTTGAAAATTTGAAAAATTAGTAAATCTGTTTGTTGGAAAATTGGTAATTAAGTTTCGGTTTTATTTATTTTGAATTGGAAAATTTATTGATTGCAAAAGATTCTTGGAAAAATTTATGAACAGCAGAATTAAAAAATTAAATGTTTCGAATGATTAAATTTCATAATCAAATAGTATTTCAGAACCAAGTAAATTTGTGTCTCGTAGCAGGGTGAAAAACAATCACTTGTTTACGAATGGCATATATCGGAAGTCGACAAACATAAACAAGCTATTGTTCGAATTCGAAAATACCGGTCTTTGTTTGAATGTTGTTTTGGTAATTGGATAGTCTGTTTATTCGTATAATATATGATTGATAATATGTTTTGCAAATCGATGTATTATTTATAAGAATTTATGATTTATGATTTACCAATATTATATGTTATTGATAGTGTCTCTGGAAGTATAAATACTTACTTCACCAGTACGCTATTAAGTAATTTAATATTATCATTGTGTTTACGATTTCAATGTGTCTTTCGATTTATCCAGAAAACTCTGGGAAGTTGATGTTTATTTCTAAGTTGGATTCTAGCGTGCAATCGTGTCATTCGAGAAACGGTTCCGCGTAGTATGCAAAATTTGGGAAATAATGTTATATTTTAGATTATTATTTTGGAATTTATTCTTTTTTGGGCTTTTTGGTAAATTTCGGTGATTTTGAAAACTTTGTGTAATTATTTTTTTTTGTTTTCGGAATTTTTGACAATTGTTCGTAACTTGGCGTGTAAAGACTTAAAATCATAATGTCGACATACTATTGCCTTTCTGTTCCGCACTTCACGTCTCAGGCAGAAATTATCCAGTATTTAGATAATTTAGATACCTCCCAATGGATATCCCTTCGAGTGCGAGATCGCTTGTTCCGTTATTTTTCGCGACAATCGGGATTTCTTAACGTTCAGTGGAGCCTAGACGATGAAAGCAGTCATGCGACGGTCGGCTTTGTGAGTACTCTGGTCGCCGACGTCCGCTTGTCGACGATCGTCAGCCCTGAATCTAATGTCTCGGAAACGGATTCCGACGTGGAGGTCGTTAACGGGGAACGTAAAAGTAAAATGGCATACGGCGAAGTTAATACCACGCGTTTTCGGAAACAAAACCCGTCACAACCTCCCGTATCATCCAATCAGGTGACAATTGCGACAACAACAACCACCTGGTCGCGAACTCCGAATGAAACTTTCTCGGCCCCGTACGCGAGTTCAACGCATTATGCAACTCCGAGTCAAACGGATCGTCGTCTATTTTCGGATCCAGAATCATACGTTCGGCAAGCTTACGCTCAACCTGGTATTCGGAATCCGGTGTCGAATCAGCCGCAGTACAATCATCCTAACGATCGGTACGGGGGGATGTACGAGAGAAGTAACTATTTCCCCTCGATCGCCCCGGATCTCAACGCATTTACTGCCGGTACTACAGAGCGCGCGGCCTCGTCAAATACTCCACACGTGTCTTGTGATTCCGTACCGAGGGTAAGGCTATTTGACAATCAATCGGGTTTCGGCCCTAGGAGAACTTCGGCCCACGCAGCATCCTCCGTGCGATTTGCCGAACCCCCAATTCGCTATTCGAATAGATCGGAGCTTTCGCAGTTTAATAGAACTTTAAATAATACGTTCGATAGAGGACCTCGCAAGGTCATACGCGATTGGAAAGTAACTTTCGCGGGCGGTTCCGAGAGTAGCGCCGAGGAATTTCTGTGTCGGCTACGTGAAATGAGATTAGGAACCTGCATTACCGATGCTGATTTATTAGAATCCCTACCTGACCTACTACGAAGCCTTGCCCTTCAGTGGTATCGCCTCGAATGTCACTCGTGGATAACTTGGGATGACTTTGTTCGGGATCTTCCCGATCGATATGGAGATGAGAATTTCCAGGTACGGATACGTCGCGAAGCCTCTGAGCGAACGCAAGGGGAGGGGGAACCAATTAGCGACTTTATCGTCCGGTTCCGCCACATATTGAAGTATCTTGATCCCCAACCGTCGCTCACCGAGCTGTTGAGTATGACGTACAATAATTTGCGTCCGGAATATCGTGATAGGATTTTGCGTCGTCAGGTTTCGACTTCCCGCGAACTTTAACATGCGGGAAAGTCATACGAAGCCACGAAGGCGGCATGTCGAGAATTTCGGAATCCACCGACGAAGGAGCGTGCTTTCCTTCCGGAAATGGCATTCGAGCCCCCACCTAAGTCGACAGCTTTTCGAAGACGGTCGAACAGCCTGGAAAAAGTTCCCGCCGTTTCCGAGGACGAGCCTTGTCCGATACCGATGCGTAAGGGGAAGTCAGAGGATCGCGGCACGCAAGTCTGGCTAGATCGGTTGCCTTCTCCACTCCCCCCTCGCGGTGAGAAATCCACGCAACGCTGCCAGCACGGACGGTCTCTCCCACGCTTGTATCCACCGCGCCCTCCACACGTACGTGGAAATGTTTTAATTGCGGTAAGATAGGACACCTTATGGGAATAGGACACCCGGGAATGTCCAAAGCCACGTATCGGGATAGTGTGCTATCGTTGCGGGGAGCGAGGTGTCACCAGCTCGACGTGCCTCTCGTGTAACGATTCGGAAAACGCATAAGGCGGGCGGCTTCTCGGGTCACAGCCCCCGCTATAGCGAACGATACGACCCAATCGCCCGATTACGACAAAATCTCCCGGTTTAGGACAAAATTTTCGGATTTGACATTAGGTACTACTTCGGTAGCATGATCGGTTACGGAGAAAAAGGACTCGGTTGTCTCGGTTCTAAAATCGACTAATCCGCAGAAAACGGTCACGTTCGCCTCGCCGTTAGCGAGCTATTACGTTGTCGAGTTAGAGGACGAATCCGAGGAGGTACCAACACCTTCTTTCGACCCGATCTTGGAGTCGTACTGTTCGCTAGTACAAAATACGAATTTGGAAAATCGGCACCACTTGTTGGTTAAAATCGACGGTTTCGAAGTTCGGGCGTTAGTAGATTCGGGTGCGTCTCGGACGTACGTTGGGCCGAAACTAATCGCCGTACTAAGCGAAAAGCTTCCTCGAGAGAATCGTCGTTCCGATCGATCTATCACTTCGGCAAATGGATCGACGGACAAAATTTTGGGAGAACTAACCCTACCGGTCGCGCTATTGGGTCAAACGACGGAAATGACCATTCG
The DNA here is from genome assembly GCA_030407085.1 of Trichopria drosophilae. Classification (NCBI taxonomy): domain Eukaryota; kingdom Metazoa; phylum Arthropoda; class Insecta; order Hymenoptera; family Diapriidae; genus Trichopria; species Trichopria drosophilae. Next base: position 64,926,386 of record CM059582.1, on the reverse strand, counting down.
TCTCGTACCCGCGCTAATGTACGACTGTGTGTTGGGGTTGGATTTTTTGGGAATGTTCGGTCTCTCGATAGATTTTAGGCCGGCCACTTGGAAATTGGGTACAGGTTCATACGAACACTTCGATAGCGCGGAAAGTGGGGGTAATGACTTCCACGACGGTTGCGCCGGTATTATGGAACCCACCGTTAGCAAAGAAGAACGCCTTCGGAAATTTATTGAAGCGAAAGTTCCGTCGGGTTCCGAACCTTTGGGTCTCGCTAATTGAACCGCACATGCTATTGATGTGCAGGGTCACGCCGCCATCAAGCAACGATCTTACCGCGTTTCGCCAGTCGTACATGAAGCTATGTGTCGCGAAGTCGACAAAATGCTGGCGGAAGGCGTAATTGAGCCATCGAAAAGCGAATGGTCGAATCCCGTGGTTATGGTGCCGAAACCAGGCGGGAAGTACCGTTTTTGTTTGGACTTTAGGAAGCTGAATGAAGTTTCCAAAACGGATGCATATCCTATACCCAATATGGAAGGGATTTTGGACAAACTTCGTTCAGCTCGGTATATTTCGATAGAGCAACAAAATTCGCTTAATAAGTTAAAATCGTCGTTAGCTTCAACTCCGACCCTAGCGTTTCCCGATTTTGACGTAAAGTTTACACTGCAGACAGATGCGAGCTCCTTCGGTCTCGGTGCAGTACTCACCCAAGTCCAGGATGGACAAGAGCGAGTAATTGCCTACGCGAGCCGAATGTTGAAAGACGCAGAGCGTAAGTACACGGTTACGGAGGAAGAATGTCTCGCAGTTGTTTGGGCCATAGAAAAACATAGGCCATACCTAGAGCGGTATCGCCTCACAGTGGTGACGAACCATAGCAGCCTGAAATGGTTGTATAGTCTGCATAATCCCACAGGACGTCTCGCTCGATGGGCTCTTAAGCTGCTATCTTACGATTTCGAGATAGTTCATCGGAAGGGTGCTTTGCATCACGTACTCGATGCTCTGTCTCGAATGTTCGAAAGTGAAGTAGACTGTGTGGCCGCTATCGATCCATCGGATGAGCATGGTACGTGCGCCGTGTCCGTTCCGTGGAGGAACATCCAAAGGTCTTTCCTAATTAGAAAGTAGAAAACGGACGCCTGTACTGCCATCGTCCCGACCCGATGCTAGACCTCCTGATGGAAGATCTAGATGCATGGAAGTTGGTCCTTCCCCATCGTTCGAGGAAGCAGGCGCTACACGAATGTCACGATCTTCGTCAAGCGGGCCACCTAGGTATCGACAAAACGTATAAGCACCTTGCAAAACAATATTATTGGCCAGGAATCTACCATGACACCGTGCAATATGTTCGCAACTGTCACATTTGTCAAAAGTGCAAGGTCGATCAACGCGGACAAGCGGGATTGATGGGTATCCGCGAGATAGAAGAGCCATGGACAGTCGTCTCGGTGGATGTGATAGGCCCCAAACCCCCAAGTAAAAACGGTTACCGGTACGTGTTGGTCATGCAAGACACTTATACTAAATGCGTAGAACTATGTCCGCTTAGAACAGCGACGGGTAAAACGGTCAGGCGAGGTATCGAAGAATATATAATTTTTCGTTAGGGTACTCCGAAGGTAATGTTGACTGACAACGGAACAGAGTTCGTGAATAACCTGTTGATGAACGCGGCTCGCGAATACGGTTTTCGGTCCTCAACTATTCCCCCCTACTACGCGCAAGCGAATCCCGTTGAGCGGACTAACAGAATTCTCAAGACCATGATCATTTCGTTTTTGGAGGGCGACCATAGGGAATGGGATGCCCATTTGAATGAATTTAGGTACGCAATTAACACCGCGGTTCACACGTCCACGAAGGTTTCGCCGGCATTTTTGAATTTTGCGCGGAAACCTCGTGCTGTGATATCGATGCGTAGAGCCCTCGAAACCCCGGGTCCCGTAGTGACTACTCCCCTGGAGAAATGGGAGAATCGAATGACACGATTGACCGCACTGCAGGATCTAGTTTCGCGACATTTATCCGAAGCTTCGGATAAACAGGCTATCTACTATAATCGCGGTAAGCGTAAGGTGACGTATCAGGTCGGAGATCGTGTCTGGCGTAAACAACGCGTACTCTCGTCCGCTTCGAAAATCTTTTCGGCTGGTTTTGCAAGTGCCTACGAAGGGCCATACGTTATTTCCGGAGTATTGTCACCAGTCGTCCATGAGGTGAGGGACGAGGAGGAGCGCAAAGTCGGCAAGGCACACGTCAAGGATCTGAAACCGGTAAGTGAAATTACTAACACCTCTTTGGTTTCGCCTTTCAGTATCGTCACAAGCCATGAAGCCAGTATCCGGGTCTCGCTCCCCTGTCGGCTCGGTTCTTCCGGACGGATTTGTCTGGCGTCCAGCGACGCCCATAGAGTGCGCTCGCCTCTTCGTGAGTCGACGGCCGGGGAGGCACTTTGTGCTCACGGCCCGGAGCGAGGAGGATTCCCCGGTCTACGAACCACACTCCATCTGGGTACCGACGGGACGGACGTCGCGCCCCCCCCCCCTTCCCTCCCGGACATCGAGATTCCGGGGTGGTTATGGCCGGAGCCACGACCCACCCCCGCCCCGGAGCCGGCGAAACGCCGGATTCCGGAGCATCAGTTATCCAACGACGAAGAGGGCGTCCGCGGAAAATGCGCCCGCCGCCATCCCGCGAAGCCCGCCGATTGGGACGGACCGTGGAGGCTGCCACGTTACCCCGGCTTCGCCCCAGGAGGCCTTAGGCCCCCACAACCGGCCCCGATTCCGACCGCCACGGGGAGTACCGATCCAGTGCACGGGTGCTGGAACCCAGCTTGTCTGAGTCCCGGGCACGTGTACTCGGACTGCCCGCTGCCAGTCGGTGCTCGGCGCCGCTGTATGGGCTGTGGCCACTGGGACGTGACAAAGGCCACCTGCCCGAATTGCCGGGAAAAATGGGAGGCGCTGCACAGGAGGTACCTGGCATGAGCCGCCGTCGGTTTCCCCTTCTTTTTTTTTTTCATGTATCTTCTTCGTTTTTTGTCGTTTTTTGTCGTTTTTTTTTAGTCAAATTGCCCTTCGCAGCGAGTCGGTGCATAATCCTTTTTTTTTCTTCACGGTTTCGTCACGCCCGACAGAAGTTTTTTTTTGTTGCTGCTTAACAGTATTTTTTTTTTTTTTGACCGGGGCAGTTCCAGCCCCCGAAAAACCTTTGGAAATGATGTACCTGAAAATAAAAACATATATTGGAATTGGTGATGGGTAATTCGGAAGACTAACATACTCTCATTTGGTTTCGACCCTTAACCCCCCCGTTCCTGCTTCTCCTTGGAATGAATGATCGAGTCAGCAGTACCCGGATGGGAATTCGAGGCGTCCGTGGCGGAAGTCTCGACATCGGCCGCACATGGATGGAGCCGGTTTGGATCCACGGATTGTTCGTTCCTCTAGCGGGTTGTCTCTGCAATCTGTTCGCGTCGTTTGTGTTTCTCTTTCGTTCATAGCATCAAGGGACCACATCAGCGGCGTGTTGGCCTCGCTTCACTTTTCATTTCGATCGGAGGTTATGACAAAAAGTAAGCTCGACTTTAGGGGAGGGGAGTTGTGATGTGGTATATTAGATACCCTGTAATCGCAGCTTCTGTCTCTTTCATCGGGTCTCGCGTAACACCTAGCAAGTCGAGAATCGACGAGGAAGAGCGCTAGCATCGGATTAGTATGGAAGTATGAATGGGAAATTATGCTGAATGTTGTGTGTGTAGTGGTGCAAGTTTCGTCCGTCGGTAAGGTAGTCACCTGGGGTACGGTTCTTCAGGATCTGGAGGACATCTAGAACATCGGGGTAAGACGAACGGCTCTTGGTTACGGTATCTCGCCCGTTAGGGCACCGTCATGTTTTAACATCTCGACGACTTTTAACTGCAATGGAGTCTCGGTATCTACAACCATCGGTCCCGCGTTCGCCGTCTTTGGAACGCTAACAGCTCGACAAGTTAACCGTCTCGTTGTCGCTTAGTCTCGTCCGTCCGGACGAGAGAAAAGGATGAAACCCGATTGGACGACGCCGATCAAGTTACTTCGCCGCAAGTTTCGTCGACGATTGCCACGGCTAACCGGCCTCACCGCCGCCGTCGCCGTCGCCGTTTCGCCAACGCCTCTTGCTTCTACCCCTTCTTCTTCATCACCGACAACGATTTCGCTTCTGCGGGACTACCGGCCATTCTCGTTTCGGTGCTAGGCCGCAATACACCGTGCACTATAGAATTCGGTAATTTTTAGGAAATTCGTCTTTGGGATTTTCGGTCGCGTATCCCGGTGGGTACGAAGTCGTTCCGTACCATCGCGTAAGTGCGACGAGGCAGGCGATACCGCTGAACTTCGGGTTTTTGGGATTTTGGGTTACGAGCGGTCAGTGTTTCGCCGCGGTAAAACTTCGGTTCCGGGAAGCTCGCCTCGTGCGCCCGGATTCTCGTTCGTTTGTGTGCGTGTGAATGAGTGAGTGGCGGTCCCTGGATCTGCGACGTCGCCAAGACTGGAGCCTCTTCCTCGTCCCTCATCGTCGTGGCCCTCGAGACGAAGAATCTATTGTGAGTATTTTGTGTGGCGCTCATCCGGGAGTATAAGATGTTACGCCGCGTCTTACATGTTCGCTTTCTTCTATACTAGATTTTGTTACGGTTCATATAATCACATTCACGTTTTACTATTTTTTGCATAACTTCGGTACCTGCGTCGACGATACCGCATTGTAACCGATTCATAGATTAATTAAAGATTTCCGTTTATAATCATCGTGTTCAGCTTATTTCTACAAGTTAAATTTTGTTCCTTCCCCGACCTCACGTCTCTCCGAGTTTGAGTTGGTCGCGAGCAATTGGGCTATTCGTTTGGGTCTGTCGTTTAATTTTGGCAATTTGGCACATTGGGAATTAGGTTTTGCCGTTCAAGAACAGCTGGCGCCCTGTAAAAGTAAGTATTTGGCATTTCGAAAACTCCATACGTGACCTCGGAAAAATCACGCGTCACAATATATATATATATATATATATATATATATATATATATATATATATATATTAATCCTCTTGCCACCGTGTTGAAAAGTGATGGTTTTTCAGCGGAAAACATTATATGTTCTTTTAGTTTCTTGAGGTCTTCCTGGCTGTAGATTCCATTCATGGCTGAATTCTGAGGGTTTATATATGTCCAAGTTTGTTTAGTTAGGGATTTTAATTGTTCTGGTGGTGATGCTTGTACTGGGTTTAGTAGGAGTTGGACCAAATATTATGAACTGAATACATTGGTGGGACTAGACTATTGAATGTTATTTGATTCCCTTTATTGATAATTATTCTTGTTTTGGTGTCATAAACATTTCTTTTTCGATGTATGTAATTGGTGAATCAGAGTAACATTCATCAACTTTTACTTCAACTGGGATAACTTTCATTATATTTCCTACTTCCCCGCTGCTTTTGTGATATTGTTGAGAAATTTATTTGGGGCATGAGTTGCTAATGATAGAGCGTTATGAAGTACGTGTCTTTCTACATAATCGAATTAGGAATTTACATATGAGAATATATCGAGGTTCGATGTTTTTATGGTGGTGATTTCAAAAAAGTGCAGTTTTGAGGTCCAATATTTTGACTAAAAAATCGGTTCAAATTTCATTTTTTTAACTTTAATTTTTTATCTGTACCACTTAAAAAGAACTCGTGCAAAACGGTAGATCATGAGCGCATTATTTGATAAAGTTATAAACAAGTCGATTGCAGGGGAATTACATTGTTACATATCTTCTTCTCTTAACTCAAGTTAATACACACATATGCACAGACATACACACGCACACGCACGCATGGACGCACGCACGCACGCTTATTTTACGCCAGCCAAATAAATAACAACTTAAAATTGATCGAATTAACCATTTTATTTACTTGTACATATATATGGTATTGGAAAGAGAATTTATTAACACAAATAAGCTAAACTTCATATAATAATTAATAATTACTTCATTTTTCAAGAAGTTTTCTTTCTTTTGTTGCAATTTTTTTGTTCTTCTACTTTTTAGTATCTTTACGTTTCTTAACTTTTTTCTGGTGTTTAACTTTCTTATTGATTTTTGTCGACTGTTTTTCATGGTTTGTAGACCCTAAATGAAAATGTTGTCAACCACTTGCTTCGTTGCACTCGTAACAACTTACAATTTAAAAATTAATGCTGTTTGGCTCATTTCGTGTCCACTCCCATTGGTGAACACTCATTGTATCCTTGAAAGTGCTAAATATCGGATATTTTTTATTTTCAATTTTTTTATATCATTTGACGAAATTGCAGTGAACTCGAGGACCTAAAAATTTTTCTAGTAATATAAAATGATCTTATAAAGAGAACTAACTCCCAAGGTCTTTTTGTTATTGAATGGGAGTATGAAGCTATGGGTGTACACGTATATTTAAGCGAGTAGTTTTTCTAATTTTTATAAAGAAACTACTGAGTAAAAAGAAAAACTATGCATCACTGTTAAATGTGGCGTCAATACGCGTATTTTCGGTTTGGGTTTATCTCGATACGTCATTTCATTCCCGAGATAAAAATAAAAACGTCTCTTGTCCAAGGGACGTTACAAGGCCTGGGTACGTTACACTAGTTATTTTTGTAATATTTTTGAACTTATCGTTTAAGTAATTGAAAATTTGATATCGTGTTATTAAGATGCAGCAAAAGCTTACATTTTTTCATTGAAAGTAAATTAAAAACGCAATTATTTATAAAATTACGACATACCAAGGATGTTACACGTTAAAAAATACGTGCGAAGCGTTATTACTGTATGCGTAATAAATTAAAGACGATTTAATTTAAAAGTTCACTATAGATCTATTGCGTTAGTATGATTATCAACTGTCATTTTCCACGGAATTTATTTCGATTGAAAGTAATTATCGGTGTTTATTAAAAGAAATCTGTATAACGTCCCGCGAGAAGAAAATCAGTCTTCAAGGTTACACGACATGCATTACAAGTCTATTAAAAAAGTCCATAAAAAATTATATGGAGACACACAGTATACTTCATTTTTCACGATAATAGGAATAATTTTCACCCATGAAACATTTGTTTAACTAGCAGCAATAGCATAATTAACACCAACGAAAATAATATTCCTGAACTTCTTCAGCCACGGAACGTTACATTTCCATTTTCTAATTGTTTTTGTAATATATAAAATAGGGTGATTAAAATGTTAGTGTATTTGGATTTTTTAACCATGGAATTACTATTTTTTGTTCTCAAGCGGAAGGACAAGGATTCGACGTGAAAAGTCTAAAGAAAAGAGTTTTTATTTAAAAAAATTGCTTATACGATATACACACGATCAACACTTAAACGACACGTGCCGCTTGAAGCACGTTGGTGTTATCAAAAGCGGATAGACTTCAATATAATTCGCTGTTGTTCCGGTTGCGTAGACAATAATTTTAGTCGACAAAGTTTGGAAGCCTATTGTTAAATCCTATCCGTGGATGTTCGACTTGGAAACCGATCGCGTGCGGATTAAATTTTTACTTCCTTATAGAGTGGACCTCAAAACGATGCTCGCTCAGCGAAGGATTTCAGATATCTGCCGGAAAAGCGGAACCGGCAGTTATCGGTCAAAATCAAAATCGATTCTCGAATATTTATCGCCCGAGCGCCGTGATGCAACAGAAGTGAACTTTGATAACAAGAGACGGCGACTATCGACTCGCGAAAAAAAAAATTGGAGCGCCGTGGTTCACAACGACAGTTCGTCCTAAACAACCGTCCGCCTCGTATCAGACTATTTTTACGACAGACCTCGATACATTTTTTAGTATTTAAACTAACGCAGGATACATGAAAAAAAAATTTTAAACTAAGCACTGCTCGCCATGGCGAAACAAGTAACGGAATGGCCAAAGTTGAGCCCCCCGCCGCGATAAAATGATTTAAAACTAGGATAGCGGATCAACAGGCAATTTAAAGATTTGCGTGACCAGACGTTGGTAAGCAGATCGCGTAGTTTTAATCGTGACTACTCGCACCCGAACGTCCTAACCCGGGTGTAGATGTGTTACGCAAGCTAGTTCCTATTTAGTATGCGGGGGTGTCGCGCTTTTCACGATAACGATATCGCTAACACGAAAATTGTCTTGTGGAAAACACCATTTATGGCCCTGCTGTAATGTGTGCAAGTATTCGGCCGACCATGTTCGCCAAAAACCCTGTCATGTGCCAGCGAGACAAATACGATTCGCTTTTCTTAAACACGAATGGCTCAGGGACACCCACGATCGGAGCACCTATCAGAAAATGTCCGGATGTCGAGGCTAATTGGTCGCTAGGATCGTCCGACAGAGGCCAGATTGGTCGAGAATTTAAGCATCCCTCCATCCGTGCTAGGAACGTGATCATTTCCTCGATCGAAAGCGTTTTGTCTCCGATTACTCTGCGCAGGTGATGTTTAGTGCTTTTTCCGCCGGCCTCCCACAATCCACCGTGATTAAACCTGTACAGAATCATTTTTAAAAGGGGCACACAGATGAGTGACAGCGTAATTTGTTCGTTTTTATGTTAGTAACAAATTTAACTCTGAGTTAAAACGATTAATAATATGGCATGAAAATTATAATTGATAATCTAAATTAATGATACATTTCGACAAAACTTATCACGCAGTTTTAAATCCCTGTAGTTTTGTATCACAAGCAAGCACATTGATCAGACTGTGACTATTACTTAGTGTACTTACTTGACTGCATTTTGTACTTTGAGAAAATAAAATATCTTGCATGGCATTGCTGTAGCATAGCATAGTTTTAAATAATTTGTAAGAATCACAAGTTAAATTTTTCGGTTTTCAATTCGGAAACGTCTCTAGCAAGTGTCTGTGTTTATTAATTGACTGGAGATCGTCCAGATATATTATTTAAATGTGTTTAAAACGAAATATCAACATACATTAATTATATTTTAATAGTGAACATATTTATTTCCGTATACCACTGAATCACAGAACAATTAAAAGTTCTGTAGATTTGCCCATATACGCTTTATGTGATTTTTGTTCTCGTCCAGTCATTGCGAGAACTGAAATAGGGCCGGCATAGTCGACGCCGCAGTGAGCGAACGGTCTAGCCGGTGTTACTCGTCGTTCGGGTAAATCGTTCATGATTTGCGAGGCAGTGGTGGCTCTGACACGCACGCACCTAGTGCAACGATTTATGTGTGTCTTGACGATGTTTCGCGCTTTTAGCAACCAATATTGTGGCAGCATAATGCGCAGCGTTAGCTGTAACACACTGTGAAGGCACGTCAAGTGGACATGGCGCACAATTAAGTAGTTAATTCGAAGAGGGGGAAGGATGACCGGGTGTAGCCCGGGTAGCGTCATTCCAACACAGAGCAGAGTTACCGAGCCGACCTCCTACCCGTAAAATACCCGAGTCATCGAGAAAGGGTGCCAATTTAGATAGACGGCTACGCGATGGAATTAAGCGCGACAGTTTTACATCGCGTATCTCGTCGCCAATTCCCGATTGCTGAGCAACTCGAATCCAGAACATTCGTGCATTCTGTATATCGTTACCAAACGATATGACGTCTTTTAAATGCGGCCGGCAGCGTCGAATGAAGCGCATAACATACGCGGTGATTCGTTACAGTCGCGGTCACGAGGAAAATGTCGTGGGAAGCTTCCACTCTTCCGTTGTAACATGCGCTGAGATTGTAGGCGGAGCCTTTCGGGCAATTTCGTTGTCAGTTACGTTGATGAGAGGAATACGTGGCCACAGAGACGAGTCCAACTTCAGCCACTGAGGGCCGTTCCATCATAGATGGTGTTCAATCAACTCCGCGCTTGTTGCTCCTCGTAACGCAACATTGGCGGGGTTCTCGGCGCTTGGTACGTGATGCCATGACGCCGAGGGCAGTCGGGTCTGCATGTCCGAGTCTCGGTTGGCCACGAAAGTTTTCCACCGTGATGCGTGTTGATTGATCCAACTCAAGCCAACGGTGGAGTCGGTCCAGCAGTAAAGAGACTCATCCTCTATCTGCATGGATGTGATGACTGAGGTAATCAGCCTCGTCAGCGAGGACGCGGCGCAGAGTTCCAGACGAGGGATGCTGTGTGTCTTGATTGGCGCTACTTTAGTCTTACTTACGAGCAGCGTGTCTACAGGTTCTACTGAAGGCTGAAGTACGCGAATATATAAAACGGCTACATAAGCACGCCCTGAAGCGTCTGCGAAACCATGGAGATCGCGTTGCGAATTAATAGAACTACAGCCAATCCATCGAGGAATAGCAACGTTAGTTAGTGTTTGTAAAACATGACAATAGACTTGCCACAGAATTGCCAGATCGCCAGAAAGGGGGTCGTCCCAATCACACTTCCGCAGCCATAGTTCTTGCAAAAATATTTTTGCCCGAATTACAATTGGAGCTACCCACCCAAGTGGGTCGAATAGCTTGGCAATCTCTGACAGAACGATTCGTTTGGTGGGAGAATCGTGTGTGGATGGAGTGACGGCGAACCGAAGGGTATCGGTGGCCGGGTGCCAGCTTACGCCGAGCACCTTGGTACTGCCCTCATTGTCCAGACGAAGGAGCAGGGACGTGTCCGACAGTGCCAGGGACATATCCGCTAAAAGCGAGGGTCGTTAGAGGCCCACTTCTTGAGAGTGAACCCGCCGCAAGCCATCAGAGCGACGAGCTCATTACGTTTTTCACGTAGAGACGATGCGTCGCGTCGTCGGCGCCGAAGAAGATATCGTCTACGTACGAGTCTTCAAGGACGTCGGTCTATCGGGGTAGCGAGCCCGCTCATCGTGGGCAAGTTGTCGCAGTTCTCGTATCGCGAGGTGGGGACACTAGCCGATCCGTATATTACGGTGGCCAGACAGTACTCGGAAACGGGATCGGAGGGAGAGTCTCTCCAGTGAACTCTCTGATAATTTCGATCATCAAGGTAAACGAGAATTTGGCGGAACGTCTTCTCATTATCCGCCGTGTATACATAGTGATGTCCTCGCCATCTTAGAATTGTGGACGACAGATAGCTCTGCAGTTTTTGATCACATAGCATGTGCTCGTTTAGTGTACTTCCGTCACTTGACCGCTGAGACGTATTGAAGATGACCCCGATTTTGTTTGACGTATCACGCTGATTGAAGAACGGGTGGTGCGGTAAATAAACAATAGGCCCGATTGTGTGTGTGGATATGGAAGCAGCGGGGACCATGTAGCCCAGTTCTAGATTCTCGACAGCCGAGTCTAGATTCTCGACAGCCGAGCAATGCAAGCTCGCCGCAGTTGTCACGGTGACGTTGGTACTCGAGGTGGGACCGATGAGAATCCACCCGAATCTGGATCGTTGAGCGGTAGGGGTCGCCATTGGCCGGTACAATAATGTGCAGTCGGTGTATATGATGAAAGTTTATTGAGAACGAGTGCTCGAACCGCAAGTGCGAAAGTCAATGGAAATCGTCCAACGCGGTAGCCGGCGACGATCGAGTTCGTAATTGTTCGCTTTCCCACTTCTGCAGTGCAAGGAGGACTCTTGCTCTATCGAGTTCGCTTCATCGTAGGCGGCTGCACAACAGCGGGGCAGAAGACGGTGAATGGAAATTTCGTTGAAACGAAGACGGTGGATCTCGATGGCGAGGCGCGGATAGAAGCGAGGGTGTGCCTCACGACTCCCTCGGAAGAATGGCGAGTCTCTTGGCGAGACTTATATGTGTGCGTAGAAAATCCGCGCGTGTGTACTCACGTACGATGGCGCATTGTTGGGGATCGAAAAATGCTTTTCCCTCGATGGAATTTTACGTAAAAATACACGGATTTTTTTTTTGTTTTCTTCACAGGTCACTCCCAAATCACTTGAGTGTACGTTTTTTAATCGAGTATGCGGCACGATGAACCAATTTTTTTATTAAAACGTTAATGTATTTTTGGCTGGTTTCGGATCATTCGGATTTTTTAACCACGGAATTACTATTTTCTGTTCTCAAGCGGAAGGACAAGGATTCGACGTGAAAAGTCTACAGAAAAGAGTCTTTATTTCAAATATTGTTTATACGGTACACATGCCATCAAGGCCTACGCGAAGACGTGCCGTTTGAAGCACGTTGGCGTTATAAAAAGCGGGTGGACTTCAATATAATTCCCTGTTGTTCCGATCGCGTAGAAAATAATTTTAGTCGACAAAGTTTGGTAGCCTATTGTTAAATGCCGACCGTGGATGTTCGAGTTGGAAAACGATCACGTGCGGATTAAATTTTTTCTCCGTTATTGAGTGGAGCGCGAAGGATTTCGGAGATCTGCCGGGAAAGCGGAAGCGGCAGTTATCGGTCAAAATCAAAATCGATTCGCGAATATTTATCGCCCGAGCGCTGCGATGCAACAGAAGTAAACTTTGCGTGATAAAAAGAGACCGCGACTGTCGACTCGCGCAAAAATACAAAATTGGAGCGTCGTTGTTCGCTACGACAGTTCGTCCTAAACATAGGGAAAGGTAATTTACTAGTTTTGTGATTTTTTTTTTAAGAAAAACGGGGTCTCTTTTGTCTTGCAAATTCTTGTATATCGTAAAGTTTTGAGGCTTAGTTTTGTACGTAGTCACTGTATGTTTTTTGTGTTTCGTTCTTAAATGGTTTTGATGATGGTAGTTTTGCTGTTCTATCAAACATTAGTTCAAAAGGTGTGTATTTAGTTCCTTCATGAATGCTTGTATTGTAAGAAAAAGTAGCAAACTCTAGCCATTTATGCCAGTCAGAATGTTTATTTGTAAAATGCTTAATCTACTCGTTTATTACGTGATGGGATCGTTCTGATGAGCCGTTAGATTGAGGGTGAAATGATGTAGTTCTTATTTGTTTTATATTAAACAGTTTCGACATTTTTTTCATTATTCTGCTTAAAAAGTTTTTCCCTGGGTCTTATTGCATTTAGGTCAGAATGGTATCGTAGCTGGTAGATTGTATTTTGGCCTGTACAGTTTATTTTATTGTTTCGAGGGTTTTGTACATCGTATATTGGATTGTGTACTAATATTTGTTTATGAATTTTATTCTTTACTTTTGCTTTTTATGAATTTAATGTGCATCTTGGTTGCTGCAATTTATCTAATAATTAATTTCTCCATTACATCCTAATCCTTTTCGGTCGGTTTGGGTTTTAATTCTGATTGGTTCTGTGATTTCTTGGTTATATCTGCCTATTCCGGCTCCTTTCTATCCCATGTTTTCCATCATCTTAGTAATGGTATTATTAAGGTATGATCTTTTATTTGATTCGTTAATTTTTAGTATTTCTATGGGATTTCCAGATAGTGCATCCGCATTGACGTTGGATTTGGCAGCTTTTACTACTTCAAATCCGTATTCTAATAAGTTGTACATCCATTTAGCAACTCTGGAATTGGGATCTTCTTTTGTTCTGAATGATGCGAGGGATTTATGATCAGTGACTATCGTAAAATGTTTTCCATAAACGCAAGGTCTGAAATGTAGTATGGCGTAGTATATTGCGAGGGCTTTTTTAACGTAAGTTTGGCATTTCTTTTCATGGTCGTTTAGTACGCGAGAGGTATAGGCAATAGATCTATCTTTATCTATTTCTCCTTGTGATAGTATTGCGCCTATCGCATAACCAGATACATTTGTAGTGATAAAGGGTATACTGAAGTTCGGGTACTGCGTAACAGGTGCGTTGCATAATTTTTCACGCAGTCTGTTAAATGCATCGTTTTCTTCTTTTTCCCATTTGAAGGATACATCGTTTTTTAGCAAGTTTTATGAAGGTTTGGGTATAGATAAAAAATGTTGAATAAATCTGCGGTAGTATCCTGCACGTCCGAGGAATTGTCTGATATTCTTCTGGTTTTTACGTATTCAAAATTTCTGTACGCAATTGATTTTGTTCGGGTCTGGTTTTAGACCTTCTTCGCTAATTATATGGCCTAAATAACAAACTTCTTTTCTTAAAAATTCACATTTATTTGGTTGTAATTTAAGGTTTGCGTTTCTTAACCGTTTCATTAGTTTTACGCATTTGATCTCATGTTCTTCTAAAGATGATGCGTACATCACAATATCGTCAAGATATATAAAAAGTTCATTACCTTGCATGCCTGATAAGGTTATGTCCATTAGTCTTTGGAAGGTTGCTGGTGCATTTTTTAATCCAAACGGAATTCTATCGAATTCGTAATGCACATGTGGGTTGGAAAAGGCTATTTTGTGGCAGTCGTTTTCATGCATTTTTATTTGTAGGAATCCGGATGCAAGATCAAAAGTTAAAAAATATTTAGCACTTCCAAGTTGTTCTAATATATCTACAATATTTGGAATGGGGTATGAATCTCCTATTGATCTATTATTTAATTTTATGAAATCTCTAATACCATTATCCATCTTTTGTTACCCTGTTAATTTCTTCTTTGTGCATAGGGGGATATCGTTTAGTATTTACAGATATTTCGTCGGTTGTTATTATTTCCTGTTTCATAAGTGGTGTAACACCCAAAGGTTCGTTTGGTAGGTGGAATATATCTGCATTTTTGTTTATTATTCTGTTTACGCTTAGCTTTTTTTCACTATTTAAATGATTGCGCAGTAAATCCTTTACTTGTTTTGCTCATTTTGTTTCTTTTATTACGTGGTACATTTTGGTTGCATTTATTCCCGCAAGTTTTTCTCGTTCTCTTAGGGATTCAGTGTATGTATAGATATTATTATGCCTACTGGGATATTTATTTCTTAATTTTTCTAAATCATATATTTTCCTCTAATACGTATTCGTTATCAATGTTTCATTTGCTGTATTTCCGGGTGATTTATTTATCAAATCTTGTTCTAGTTCGTTTATTGCTCTTTTTTGTAAGAGTGATAATTTTATATTTTCGTTATAAAAGTCTTAGTCCTCTTGTATTGAAGAATTGGAAGACTTGGGTAAGTGTTGTTTTATTATCAGTTTAATTTCTTTTTCATTTTCATATTCATTTTCGTATTCATTTTCGTATTTATTCATAATTTCGTTTTCATTTATGTTTTCATTTTCATTTTTGTTTGTTATTTTATTTTTATTTCATTTTTATTTTTGTTTGTTATTTTATTTTTATTTCATTTTTATTTTTGTTTGTTATTTTATTTTTATTTCATTTTTATTTTTGTTTGTTATTTTATTTTTATTTTCATTTTTATTCAGTATTTCATTCAGTGTTTCATTTTCATATTCGTTTATGTTTTCATTTTCATTTTTATCTTTATTTCTATTTAATATTACATTCAGTGTTTCTTTTTCATATTCAATTTCAATTTCATATTCGTTTATGTTTTCGTATTCGCTTTCGTTCATTTTTTTATTTTTATATTCTTTCTGATTTATTATTTCGCTTTTATTTATTATTGCGGGGTTTCGTTCGTAATATTTAATTTTGTGTATATCTTGTAATCGCGTATTGAGTTGTTATTTGTTACTAATTTGTGCGTTGTTTTTATAGTTGTCGTCTATTTCTTCGATTTCTATTATTGGTATTTCTATTTCCACTAGGTCTTTGTTGTATTAAAAACTTGTAAATATTCGCGCCCATAATTGGTTTTTACTAATGCTTCACCGATATATACTCCTTCTTCAATATTAATGCGTGGTACATAACCATATTTTACTTCTTCATTTTTTACTTTTATAAAAAGTCTAAACATCGTTCTATCAGGTATTGTAGTAGTTTCCGGTATGTTAAAATATTTCTTATTATTTTTTATTTAATGAAATTGTTTTTATAATCTTTTGTGGCTTCATTATCTTTTATGAATTCTGAGCCTAAAATGCCTTCGCACACTATTGGGAAATTGTTTCCAACTGCATGCAATGGTGTATCATTTCCTAATATTTCTATTATTAAGACTCCCATTGTTATAACTGGTTGTTCAGTAAGGCCTTTTATGCTTTCTTCCTTTATGATGTTCACGCCAGCTCGGGTATCACCCATTAAGTTTATTTCTGCATATAATTCTTTTGAACGTATTTTAATTAGTGGTTGTTGAGGTTCTAAGTGGGTGGAGAGCCGAAAGGAACGACACAACACTCCGAAACAAATGTTAAAGAAATATATTTAAGCAAAGTGCAAACAGTGGATACATAACTTTGTTAGGGTTTTACAAAAAGTGCTTTTAAGCATCCGAAGCGACCGACGCGTACAACCAGAGTGTGCAAGCGGCGAAGCGAGGGCAGCGTTGCCACGTTATCGGAACGGCGGCGTTTTACAATAAACCGCGAAATACGCGTAATACAAACTGACATCGCGAGATGGCGCAATAGAACTCGGATCGCAATGGACTATACGCAGGTACCGCGGAATTCCAACAGTGGTGCTTCATATTTATTCAAATGGACCGTTTTTAATTCTCTTGAGTGGTTTATGTTGTTTTTACAAAATTTATTTGGCGCTTCTGTATGCGTCTCCCTATGTGTGCCTGTTCGGGGGTGGGGGGTGGTGACCATTCTCGTTTCCCGAATGCTTGTCGTTCATTTATTTTAATACTTCTGCTCGTGCTTCTTTATATTTAAGCTTTCTACGATCTTGCTATGAGTGGCCTATAGATTTGCAGTAAGTACACTGTTTGTTCGTTAGGACTGTTGCGTTGGCTGTAATTTTGATATTGGACATTTTGGTTTAATGGGTTTTGTAAGTTCCTTAGTTGGTTATAGCGCTGTGTTTGATAGTAGTTTGGAAGGGGATTATTCGTATAGCGTTACGACTGACCGTTTGTATAATCTTGTTGTCGTTTGCGAAAATTTCTTTGGTAGTTAGGTGGCGTATTTCTTTGGTTTTGATAAGGATTTTGGTACTGATTTGTTTGAAAAGGATTCGGCGCGCGAGTATTGGTTTGATATTTATTCTGTGAAAAGTTGGACTGGAAGTTACTGGGTTAAAAATTGTTGGGTTCCATGGAATTTAAAAAGAACGTGTCGGCTTCATGTCCTGTTTCTTTGCAAATTTGACATTTTGTATCGGTTGTTATTATTTTTATTTTTTGTGTTTTACCTTATTTTTTTGATAGTTTTATTCGCCTTTCTATTTAAATAGCTTTGTGTATGGCTGTTGATAAATTTGCTACTTCTGTCTTTGTTAATCGTATTTCTATTTCTGGTTTCAGGCCGGTTAAAAAGGTTTCTAAAATTTCTTTTTCGGTTCTCTCTTTTTCTATATCTGTTATTTCATTGTTATCGCTTAAAGCATTCTATATTTCAGTTATTCTGTCTCCTACGTCTCTGACACGATTGGCATATTCTACAACGCTTTCTAATTAAATTGATGCATGCCTCTGAGTTCTTGTCTAATTTCTATAATCGAGTTTGCGGGGGCATTTACTTTTCGTTGGCTTTTTAGTAATTCTGCTACTGTTTTATAAGTGTTATTTTTTATTCCTCGTCGTGCTTCTCCTTTAAATCTGCTTTTTATTAATTTAACTACATCTTCTTCTGATTCTTCGGGTAGCATTTCTTTTGCTTCTTCGCATCCATCAATAAAGGCATAAAATGTTTTAGGATTTCCGTCGTATTTCGGTACATTTTCGATTGCGTGGTTAAGGTTTAATTTATCTCTGCCATGTTTTCTAGTTAGTAGGTTAGTGTTATTCATTGATTTGAAGGTTTCGTCTTCGCTACCTATGCTTTCTTCTTTAGGTTTATATATTTTAGAAAGGTTTTTGTTTGTTTTTACGGGTGTACTAGATTTAAAAACAGGTAAGTATCTTGCATACCAGTTTCCGAATTTCTCTTTTTGTTTTAGCTCTTTTTCTGCTACTAGGTTGTTCTACGTTCTGTGAATTTATTTTTTCTGTGATTCGTTTTAAATTTTTACTTGCCTGGTTTTTGGTATCTAAATTTATTTGGACTATCTTCCGTTTATTTGTTTCCTCTTGTTGCGTATATTCTAATGTTTGTTTAATTCCTAAATTATGTATTGATTTATGTTTTAAAATTATGAGTCAGACTATGTTCTAAATTATGTTTTAGACTATGTTCTAAATTATGTGCTAAACTATGTGCTAGATTATGTTCGAAATTATGTTTTAAATTATGTTCCAAATTATGTTTTAAATTATGTTCTGGATTATGTTTTAAACTATGTGCTAGATTATGATCCAAATTATGTTCTAAATTATGTTCTGGAGTATGTTCTAAACGATGTTGTAAATTTTCGGGTTTTCCTTTTTCTACATATTCTAATTTTTTTACTGACTTTTCTAGGTTTTCTTTCGTTACTTAGTCCTATCCCTAGTAATATATTTTTATCTGTTGTATTTAAATTTTATGTATGCTTCGAGTTATTCTTTTGTCAGACATTTAGGAAATATTAGACATTCTACAAAAATTATGACTTGATATATAATGAATGTTTTTATTATTTTTTGTTTTCTTTTTTCAAAGTTAGGATGATATGGAGATTGTTGTGAAGTTATGTGTTTCGTTTACATGGTTTTTACATATATTCAAATAGAATTCGCATGAAAAGGGCGCATATCCTCTGCTAGAAAAAGAGTGAAGTTTTTAATAGCATCAACGGCAAGGGCAGGCAGCTCATTGTGTACTTTTTTTTCTAAGATCACTCTTTCGAGGATTCAGGAAATACTTTCACTACTTGTTAAACGGGACATCTATTGGTCGAATCTACTCGGGTTCCACCTTAATTCATTTTCACTATTTTGGCAAGTGAGTGCAACGAGTTCTATTTCCTCATTTGTTGAACGTATACGGGTTCCGCCCTAATGCGCCGTCACCAATTTGTTACGTCCGCAATGGCGATCGATAGAGGGCACCAACTCACGGTCTGGAAAGGGCCAAATCGACCAGAAGGGTCGATTTGTGGATTCTTTCGGATAGGACGGAGCTGTCGAACTCATTCAACAAAGGAAAAAAAGCGGAAAGATTGTAGAAAGTAAATGGTATGGGGAATTTCTATATAAATAGTTTTATTTTTTTTTCAATTCTGTGCCATTTTTTATTTGAATGTGGGGCCATTCGTCGTCAATACTCTTCCAGAGAAATTTTCTTTTTTGGAGGCGGAGAAGGCTCTTTTGGCTGGGGTGGCATTACCGGCTGCCCTTCTCGTTGGAGACGTTGTTCTAATAAGTATTTATATAGTTTCCGCGCTCGTTCTCTCTTGCGGCGGCAGACCCCTTTGTTATTGCGTGCCACTAAAACACACGTAACAAAAAATATAAATATTATGGTTGATGAAAAAAGAAGAAAGAAACGCGATACAAGTTCTGTAAGACAAAAAAAAAAGAATGACCTAATATCCTTATGGGTCGATTTCGCAATGGCTTGTGCCAATCCCGGAATAAACCGAGGAAGGGGCGCACAAGTTCCTCGAGGGAGAGATAGAAACTCAAGAATTGACCCTAGTCCCGAGCTCTGTCCCTTTTTGGAACTAGTTTAGGCCCAAAAAACAATAAAACAAAAAGAATTGAGAATACTGCGGAGGCGATTAAACGTGTATCCAGAGAGATAGAAACGCCGGGTCAAGAATTGACCCTTGTCCCGAGCTCCTTATCCGGAATAATCGCCTGGGTTTTTATTTAGTTGCTAGTTATACTTACTTATTGTTGGTTTGGAGAGCTTGAGAGGTTCCGAAGATGTCAATTTGTTGGAATGGTCCTGAAGACGCTGGCGGAAGCCGGCACCGAAGTACACTATGCGGAATTAATGAACTAACTGCCTTTTTTTGGTCCACGAGGTGCAGTATATAAACTGAATACCGCCCGTGGTGAGATGTTCCGGTTTAAAGTGCTGTGTCGTGTCAAAAAGAGTCTATACTTTTTGTGTTGAAAATTTATGTGATTGCAAAATTTGCTACTTTCGTCCGGATTAAACCGAATCTTTTTCCGCATTTGGACAATTATGTTAATTTTGAGATTGTACAAAAATGAACGATAATTGTAGCTTGTATAGAACTGGAGATATTTAACAGTTAATGTTAATAAATTAATTTTTGAATAATCTTGTAGATCTTATGAAATTGTTATATATCGTTATTGATTATTTATTTAGAATAATAACAATTTTTTAATTTTACCCAGAATATTTCGCATTTATTGTTTTAATACAATCGTTGTTAATATTTGTACAATTTAAAAATGTTTTTTCTAGAAGTTTGTAAGAATTTGGATTTACACATAGTGATATATTGTATGAATTTCGGATAGGACATGAATAAACAAAGAAATATTTATAAAACAATTATGTTTCTAACTGGCCTAATGATATCTTTTGATATCCCTAAATACGTTTCCGAGTAAAATTTAAAAAATATACATCTTTATTTTCTGTCCGGAAGCTGTTAATGCCGGGGGAATTACTATTTTCACCTTTTAAAGCTTCCTACGAAAACTATATATCGAAAATGGCGTTAAAAATGTCAATGGATTTTAGAACTACATTCTGAAAGTATACGAAAAATCTTTTTTTATAATTTTGCAACCTTACATTGTAAGTTTATTGAACCATTACATGGGATATGCATTTGTGGAGAATCATCCATATACTAGCGTATCAACTTTTTTAATATATTTATTTTTAATATTCTAAAATTTAGTGACAATTTATTATGTAAACCTGTCACGTGCAAGGTATCACGGACTACCTATATCATAATCAATGCTTGAGATTTCAATGTACTAAAAAGCTTGACAGTCAAGCAATCACCAAATAAGAGACCAGATATTACATACAGATATTAATAATTTTACCTTCAATTCGTTCTTTTGAACATTTTTTTTCGGTTGTCTAGTAAATTTGAACCCATTTCGTAATTTTGACTTTGAAATAATAAATAATAATTTATTAAATAATAACTTTAACATGCAGTATGTCTTACGTATTACGGGAAATGATTAAGACATCGATAACAATTAACAAAGAATATATTTATGATTGTTACTGCCTGCTCGGAGGCTACCCGATAACTGACTTCCCGCGTGTATACATATGGTGATGTTGAGCCCGACGTTGCAAACCAACAAGCTTCATATCGACACACACACAACCTCGCGGACATTACAATTTCCTCTCTTTTTTGGCTGAACTTGTTTTGAATCTTATAGAAATCTATATTTCGTTTTCCTTGTTTACCTACTATTTGGGCTATTTGTCTAGTCACCACGGTGTCGCCCACCTCATGACGAAGTACGTCAAATCTGGGTCTATAAGCTCGCGTCTATGTGTAAGGAATGCAGGGTTCCTAACGGTCGTGCAATGCTCTGTTGCTCGATAGTCAAACAAAAACAATGCGACTGCTTCCCCGAAACTTTTACCACTTTTTATAATTTTAGTAACCTTATCTTTAAAGATCTGAACAAAATTCTCAGCTGTTCCATATGTCGCCGGCTGATAAGGTGGCGAGAGCTATGTTTTATTCCGTTTCCCATAGTAAATTCTGAGAATTCCGAACTTTTATATGTACTACAATTATCGGTTACTGTGTGGCGTGGTAATCCGAATCGAGCGAGCAGTTTTCTCAATTCTTTAATAACTTCAGTAGCTTGTGTACATTTATGCACTTCAATTACTTTTGGCCATTCCGCATAGGCGTCGACAACAATTATAAACATCATATCCATTTGTTTTTTAATAAAGTGCACTAAATGAAGCAATTCGATCAGCTGATTGGAAAAACCGAGAATATTTTGCCGCTGAATAAGCCAATATATCGAAAAAAGTCAAGAGATAAAAAATCTCTATTTTCCGGTACAAAAGCAGAATCAAACAAAAAAATGTCGAAAAACTTGCATCTACCGGATTTCCTTCGTTATGGGCGGAAAATTCAATTTTTCTGTATCGAAAATATCATATCCTTTTGTAAAAAGTTATTCCAAGCAACTTTTATTCTTGTCTAATTAACTCAAAATTTTTGTTCGTGTCAAGCTATAACAGTTGTATGCTATTAAATTGAATAGAAAAAAAACAAAAGAAGCTAGTATGTAGTGACAGCTTATCTGTACTTAATAGTATTAACTTTCAATTTTTCGATAAGTGTACTTTTTTTAAATAAACGATAGCATTAGTACAAAGTGATACGCGTGCGTATTTTTAAAAAAATTCCAAATTGTATTTCATTTTCTGTTTAATTTGAAATATCTCTGGAGAATTCTTGATCAAAATGTCCTTACAATATGTACAACACTTGAAATCTACAGGAAATAATATCAGTTACAAGTGGGTACATCTATGTTGTTTTTCGATTTTTATTTACAATACTCATAAATTGATGAATGTATTTGTAATATCGTATTTGTGAAATTGTGCACATAGTATAAGGGCATTCTACTTGAAACTTCTTCGACGACATTTTAGTCGCAATATTGAAAATGAGATAGAGCTCCTAAAGAGCAGCATATTCTAATATCAAAGCATGCATTATGTTACACCAAAAATTTGAGAAGTATCTGTGGACGAGCAGGAAATGTTTTGACAAAAATGAACACATAAGTAAATTTTGAAGACTTTTTAAGTAAAGATTGAAGAAAATTTGCATTTATTGTAATGGCAGTTAGTTCAAGGATTACTGCACATGATGCTATTAAGACAATCTTTGTAGCTAGCTAAATGTTTTTCACTATTTTTTGTAATTTCAGTTTTGATCGAACTGTCGTCGGGAACGGACGTACATATTGTGTTCTCTCGTCGATGCGGCAATTATTACGCTACAAATACAGTTCGATAATACGGAATAACGCGATGTATATGCGAAGTCCACGCTTTGAAAAAGTGCGCACTACGTGGAAGTGAAAACCGAAATCTAAGGTTATTACTATATACTGAAAATGTCTAAGGACAAAGTTAATAATACTATATTACGCCAATCAATGTGGCAGACAGTTGAAGAAAACAAAAATAAAAAAGGAACAGACAAAGTCCAGATGCAAAACTAAGAAGTGATAAAAAACAGGCAACACTTAAAAATTATTGGTTAAGCAGTGCAGTGCCTACAAAAAACACTTTTGATCTTTTGAATCAAGAGGAAGAAAATGAGATACAGCAGACAAATAATAGCCAAATACAAGAATGCAGCTCCGGAAAAGAAAATAAATCCCCAGCTATTTTTGTAAATAGAGTAGAAAATATATTAC
Organism: Trichopria drosophilae; assembly: GCA_030407085.1. Lineage (NCBI taxonomy): Eukaryota > Metazoa > Arthropoda > Insecta > Hymenoptera > Diapriidae > Trichopria > Trichopria drosophilae. The sequence continues at coordinate 64,903,224 of CM059582.1, read as the reverse complement.
CGCTCAAAAATCTACTAGAAGAAATTGCAAAAGATAATTATACTTTGAAAGTTATGGCAAATAATCAAGTAAGGATTCAACCGAAAGTAGTGAGAAATACTTACCTATAATGAACGCTCTAAAAGATAAACAAACACAATGTTACACGTACCAAAGTAAACAAGACAGACGATTCAAAGTGATACTCAAAGGTATACATGTAACTGCTGATATGAACGAAATAAAAGCGGAGTTAAAAGAAGCGGGTCACGTAGTACAAGTTATTTCAAATTTATTGCACCCGAAAATAAAAAATCCAATGCCTATGTTTTACATAGAAATGGAATCACAGTACAATAATAGAGATATTTATAAGGTAAAAACACTGCTAAGTACTATAGTAAGATTTGAGCAACCTTACAAAAAGCGTGAAGTTCCGTAAAGCTTATTCACAATGTTTTGATTAAAAATCTTATAAATGGTTGCAGGTATTGTATTTTTCGTTTTTTCAGCTGAGGAGACTGAATTTTTCAACATATTAATTTCCGGACTATGACGTATATTTTTCTTTTGTGAATGGAGCAATGCGCGAACTTGTGGAACGCTTCTTCCTTTCATACATGGTGTTGTACTGATAAGTTCTTCAATATCTTTTCCATTCGGTACTTTACCCGAATGCAATAATTCTCCAAATGCGCCTAAGACTGCTGTTTTGGCTTCCTATGTCCATGTCGTTTTGGCACCCGGGGTGCTGCCTAAAATACATATACTATTGATATTATGGGTACTTTTTTAGATATGATTTTTCGACTGGGGAACTTACGGCAGATTGAGACTGCTACACCATTTCAGTACCCTTCCCTAAAGCGTGAAGTTCCGCAATGTACAAAATGTCAAAATTATGGGCATACAAAAAATTACTGTTACCAAACACCGAGATGTGTTAAATGTGCTGGTATGCACGAAACACAAAACTGCACGTGGAAAGAAAGAAGAATTGAAGTCACATGTTGCAATTGCAATGGAAAGCATCCAGCAAACTATAAAGGATGCATCGTACGTAAGCAGCTAATTAAGAAACTCTATCCATCTCTACGAGAAAAAAGAGTAAGCCTAATTGATAACAAACAACAAACGGACAACCAAACTAGGCCAACATACGCTCAAAAAACAAAAAATAATCTTCAACAAACTAACACACATGTTAGTAAACAAACTATAGAGGAAGAAATAGAACCCACAAACAAATTAGAAAATATGATATTTAAACTAATGGAAAGAATTGACAAACAATTGACCTTATTACCATGTTGATAGCTAAATTAAATTAAAATAGACTCAATGATTAAGATTGGCATATGGAACGCTAATGGCCTTGCACAAAAAAGCCAGGAACTTAGGTTATTTATAAAATTGCATAATATAGATATTATGCTTATCTCCGAAACACACTACACACTAAAAAGTTATCTCAAAATACCCAAATACGATATATATGATACACAACATCCGGATGGAACTGCACATGGAGGGACGGCTGTAATTATCAAAAATTCTATTAAACATTTTGAAAATGAAAAATATTCTAAAGAATATCTACAAGCTACCAGTGTCACAGTTAATGACTGGCACGGATCAATTACAATTGCAGCTATATACTGCCCGCCAAAACATAAAATTAAAAAGGAAGAGTATTCAGAATTTTTATGACGTTAGGAAACCGTTTTATTGTAGGCTGAGATTATAATGCCAAACATCCTTGATGGGGATCGAAATCACACATTCCTACTCCAAAAGGAAGGCAACTGTATTTAACCATGGCCGAAAACAATCTCTACCCGTTATCTACTGGAGAGCCTACTTACTGGCCTACTGATCGAAGGAAATTACCGGATGTGATTGATTTTTGTGTAATAAAAGGTATACCAAAACTATATTTAAAAATAAATTCCTGCCTCGATCTCACGTCGGACCATTCTCCACTAATTGCATTACTGAGTTCTAAAGTAATAAAAAACAGTATAGCACCAATGTTATATAATTCAAAGACTAATTGGGTACTTTTTAGACAAATATTAACAAAAGATCTAAACTGCAGTGTTAGATTAAAAGCGAGAGAAGAATTGGAATGTGCAATACACGAATTTACAAGAAAAGTACAAGAAGCAGCTTGGCAATCTGCACCTGAGCATTCTCACAAATCAACTCAAGAGGGTTGTTCAAATATTTTAAGGTTTAAAATAATGGAAAAGCGTAACAAGAGAAAAAAATGGCAAATAACTCGCTCTCCAAAAGACAAAACTGAACTAAATACCGCAATTAAAGAACTGGAGGAACTAATAAACAAAGAGAAAAATCAAGCGATTGAAGAATATTTAACAGGGCTATCACCAAATGAAAACACGGACTATTCAATTTGGAAAGCAACAAAAAATATAAATCAACCTATACAAACAAATTCTCCATTATTAATGGAAAATGGACAGTGGGCGCGAAGCAACAAAATAAAAGCAGAGGTTTTTACACAACATCTGAGTCAAACTTTTACACCCTTCCCGAGGCAAATTGCAGAAGAAGAAGAAAATAAGATAGACTTGTACGTAAGTAAGCCATTAAATGTAGAAGAACCCATACGAAAATTTACTATAAAGGAAGTGAAGAAAATAATAAAAAATAATCTGAGACCAAGGAAATCACTAGGATACGACCTAATTACAGGTAAAGTCATTAAAGAATTACCAGAAAAAGCAGTACGATTTTTAACAATTTTGTATAATGCAGTCATCAGACTTAATTACTTCCCGGAACAATGGAAAGTTTCGCAAATAATTCTCATTCCTAAGCCAGGTAAAGAAAGGACATTGGTCACGTCATACAGGCTAATCAGTCTTTTACCAATAATGTCAAAAATATTTGAAAAATTGCTTATGGATAGAATTGTTATGGAAATAACAAAAAGAAAAACAATTCCCTCTCATCAGTTTGGCTTTCGTACAGGACATGCAACAATTGAGCAAGTACATAGACTTGTAAGAAAAATAAACAATGATTTGGAAGAAAAAAGATACTGCTCGGCAGTCTTTTTAGATATAAAGCAAGCTTTTGATAAGGTTTGGCATAAGGGTTTATTATACAAAATAAAAAAATTTCTTCCTCACAAATTTTTTCTTTTGTTAAAATCTTATATTAGTGAACGCTACTTTCAAGTTAAACATAAAGATGAATATACAGATTTGCTTCAAATTGAAGCTGGAGTGCCTCAAGGTAGCGTGTTAGGCCCACTTCTGTACACAATATACACTTCAGATTTGCCAAATACAAACAATGTGCAGACAGCAACTTTTGCCGATGACACAGCCATTATGGCGTCACATAATAATCCAAAAACAGCAACGTCAAACCTTCAAACAAATTTGAACGAGATCCAAAGATGGCTTGATACATGGCGAATTCAAGTAAACGAACAAAAATCGGTCCGCGTAACATTTACCTTACGTAAGGAATCCTGTCCTCCCGTCAAATTAAACGGTAAAGAAATACCGCAAGCAGATTCCGTGAAATACTTGGGAATTCATTTAGAACGTAGACTAATATGGAGAACGCATATTTGGAAAAAAACCAAACAACTTAGACTTAAACTACAGGGAATGTACTGGTTACTAGGTCGTAATTCTAAACTCTCGTTAGAAAATAAATTGCTGATATACAAAATAATCCTGAAACCTGAGTGAACATACGGCATACAGCTATGGGGATCTGCATCAAAATCAAATATCGAAATACTAGAAAGATTTCAGTCGAAAGTACTAAGGTCAATTGTACAAGCTCCATGGTTTATTACTAACGAAATAATAAGATCTGATTTGCAAATCCCAACCGTGAAGGAAGAAATAGTCAACTTTGGCAAAAAATATATTGCAAGGCTAAAAAATCATCAAAATAAGCTGGCAACAAATCTATTAAATGAAGAAATAGACAAGAGACGACTCAAAAGAAATAAACCCTTGGATCACAGAAGATTTTAAGTGCTAACTTAAATTGAATTTTAATAATACTAGTGTAGTTATAATATGCTGTAAACTACTTTTCTGCAGGCGCTATTCATTGGATAAGCACCTAACGTGTTATTTGTAATGCTCGACATATAATTTACTTATTGCCTACTGGCAGATTGTAAATAAATTGGAGGAAAAAAAAAAAATTTTTTTTTGTAATTTGGGGTATATCACTACAGTCAATAATTAATTTTACATTTTGGTGATATACGCCCACACAAACTACGTACGTTCCATTTGAACCCGCAAGAAAACAGTTTTTGGGTCGCAGTTCGGAAAATGTCGAGAAACCTGCGTTTACACCTGGATGTATTTCTTTAAACAACGCATACAGTTCTTTCAAATTATATAAAGCTAATAGATAGATAGATATATGTTTATTCTCGTAAATTGAACCTTACATTCACTTGAGAAGGGTACACATTTAGGTTGAAAAATACATAAAAAAAACAAAGATAACAGAATAATACAAAATTCCAAAATCTTCCGCAGCACTAATAATAACTATACCGATAATGATGTATACGCTTATTTGGCGCATTCAGCTTCCCATCAGGAAGTTTCTCAACTTGAAGCAGCGCAGGACGAAACTGAAGAGAACCTTCGCGGCAGATTCACTATTGCTACTCAGTAAGAGCAGCAGAATATTCTCGTCCGAACAGTACTGCAGACCGAGGTTATGACAAGCTGAATCGCGGCAAGACTCGAAAAAAAGACATTGTTGAAGGATGTGGCAAACAGTCTCCAACTCTCCCAGGTTACATAAAGAACATGCCAGCAAAGGGTTGTATTTAAAGACGTGATTGCCTACGTACAGGGAGCGGGAGTGAACTGTTGCCACCCTTAGTTGCAGACGAACATGCGTATAAGCAATGGGACATCGTTCAGGGTATAAGGAAGCCAACCCATCCGATATCTGCATGAATAAGGGAATTAGGCAGGAGTCGGATCGGAAGTATCTCTGCAAATCCCTCCTACGCTGCTGCAGTACAAAATTGTGACAGACCTCATCCACACGTACCTCCCAGTAGTCGGCAGATAGATTGGATAAGAGGTCTTCAGAATCGATTGAAGTTAAAATACTTTTTAGGCTTCGCACCCAATAAGAGGACGTGATACGCGCACTGTTACAACTAAGCTCGCATAACCTAAGTAGGCATATCTTCGATAGATTACCTGGCGATTTACGCAGGGAACGGATTACCCACAACAAGGCACGACGCAAGATCTCAACGGAAATTGGATACAAACCTAGCTCCAAGCGCAAAAGATAGCAAGGTGTTGAACGAGTCGATACAATCTTTTAAAGAATTCAAGCTGGACTCTTTCAAGGCGATCGAGGTAGTCGAGAGCCCAAAACGGGGCCGCATACAAAAGAGTGGAAACGATTATCGCTTTATATAACTTGAGGACGCCCTGCCAAGAGTCTGCTTTCGCATTGGCAAGGATAGTCAATACTGTGGAAGTAGCCTGTCGTGTTCTGACGACTGCATTATCCGTTGCCATACGCCACTTTGCCGAAGACGAAACAATCACGCCTAAGTACGAGTATGATCCCACCACTTCCACACGGCTGCCCTCAAATAACAAGGTCCTAGAGGCAGCAGTAAGGGGGCCACCACCTCTGAATACCACGATCTTTGTTTTTGTTGTGTTGACCGACAGCCCATTTATCTTACAATAATCAGCTAAGACTGCTAATTTAGCTCTTAGATCTGTTGGAGGATATGCAAAAACTGCCAGGTCATCGGCAAATAGCAACATTAACAAATCGCACGAAGTGGTAAGATCAATACCTCTTAAACCCCTAGCACGAAAATACGTTACAATATCGGATAGAAACAATAAAAACAGCAATGGGCTTAATACTTCGCCCTGCAGTACGCCTTCGGTAACCTTAAAAACCCTAGAGCGACCAGCGTTTGTATTAATCGAATTTGTATAATTTATGCCATAACTTCACTTGGGGTATGGAGTCGAACGCCCTACGGAAGTCAACAAAAAGGACATGGCATTTTTTTGCTGCCTTACTCAGCATGACTTGAATAGCCGCATTTAACGTGAAAATATTGTATTCCGTAGAGCGACCTCTTCTGAATCCCGCTTGCTCTTCAGGTAAAATATTCGAATCATTAGTCCATTTTTCCAGTCCCATCACTAAAATCGGGGTAAAAAGTTTGGTCAGTGCATTACTAATTGCTATCGCACGATAATTTTCGGGGTCCGTGCGGATGCCCTTTTTATGAAGCATAAATAAGCTTATGTTCATCCATCCCTCAGGTGACTTGCCGACATCTAAAACGTGGTTAAAAAGATCAAATACATAGTTATACCAATCGCCGGCCAACAACTTTAAAATTTCCGGAGCTATTCCATCTGACCCGGTCGCCTTGCCTACCTTCAGTCTTTTAATGCTCTCACGTAGCTCAAAATGGGTGATCAGGCCATCTAGATGCTGATCGTACGCTCCAATAAACTTCAGAGAGTTGACAGGCGCTTGGGGATACAAATTCTCTAGATGTCTATTCCAAATCTCCAAAGAAATGTGAAAATTTGGGATGAAAGAGCGCCTGCACGCACGTACTGCCGACCAAAAATTGGACGCATTCTGAACATTTGCAAAACTATCTGCTATTTTTTTAAAGCTAAGAAATTTGGAGTTCTTTAACACGCTTCGAAAGTTTTTTTTAGCGTTTAAATAAATAGATTGATATTCAAGAGCATAGCTGTTGCTTCGCATATTATAGAGCGCACTCTTCATGGCTCTGCGCGCCTTGAAACAACTGGAATCAAACCACTTCAGTCCACTTGGCCGACTCCTCGCGCTCCCAAGCCCCGTTGAACCGCTTCCAGCCTGCAAGACGTCCGCCCGCTCAGCCAGATTTTTTAAGCCAGTGCAAAAATTTCGATAAGAACAAGAGGAGAAAGGCTGGGTGAGGTCTGGCAAATCAAACGAAGTACTAATCATGTGTTTTTCTAATTCCAGACCTCCCTCACGGGACCAGCACAATCTTGGCCCTCTCATATAACTCTGCCTGGAGGCGGGTCGTACCCGCTGGTTTGAAAAGTACAAGGAAAGTACCAGAGACACCGGGAGATGGTCAGAGCCGTTTGGATCAAGGTTAACATAAAAATCTGTGATAAAATGAAGGTGACTACATGATACCCAGTCTAAATCTACCGTACTACAACCATTGTTTCCTATAAAAGTATAGCGACTTGGACTGTCTCTGGGAGAGCGCCCGTTTAACAATATAAAATCATTTTCGAACATAAAATTGTATAAAATTTTACCACGGCTTTTGGGACGGTGATCGCGAGATCGCCTGAAAGGGTCAAGCACTGTATCGTTAAAAAGGTCGGGTGTGACGCATTCTAGATCGAGGTCACCTATCCAGGAGTTGAAGTCACCATCTAAAATGAAAATGCAGTTGGGAAATCTATCAGTTAGGTTATTCAGAACTGGCTGAAGTTTATGAAGCTGGGATTGTAGATCAGTGTTGGGGGGAAAATAGAAAAAACCTTGAATTACAGATAGTGGTAGGGAATGTATAATACAAAAAATCCAATAAGTGAAGACTTCAACCAGTTCTGGATACCCGGCCAATGGATAGATAGATAAAAGACTTCCACTAAGTCTCCCTCTTGATCCCCCACGAATAGCTGGAGAAAAAGACAGCCTGTAGTCCTCTTCTTGTGGTAGATTTCTTTCTTCCGGAAGCCAAGTTTCAGCATAGTTGATGATGGATGTTGGCGAACGAATCTTGTTGGTGTGAAGATTTTCTGGACCGTGGACGTTCCAAAATGTGAACGTGGGAAATGGAGCGACCACCGACTGAATTCTCTGTAATTCTTGCTGAGCATAGTTAGACGAAGAAATGGGGTACAGCGTAGTTTGCTCCTATATCCGATCGACCCCACAGACTAACTGCAGGGGATGGTTTAAGCGTTTTTTGGAGACGCTACGGATTCTATAACCATCCTCTCCACTTCCTTATCGGATGTCTGTCTTCGCATATTTTTTTAATTTGAAGTGGGAACTGGAGCACTTTTGGGTACAAATTTCCCTTCCCCATCCGACCAGAAAAACCACGTGTTGCCTATGAGTACCTTTTGAAAGCTAGTATGAGCTGGTTTATTTTCCTTCCTAGCCTCTCGCACCAGTTCACGAGCTTTGAAGTCGATCATCCTCTCTCTCTCCGTCAGGTCTTCGTCAATAAAAATGTTTTGGTTCCTAAGTACATCTTTTTTTGAAGACATGATTTGTAATTTCACCCTGTAAGAAGAACATTCCATAAGAATTATATCGGGGTCTTTTCTGAGCAAGTAGGCTACATCCACTGCGCTCTTCAGGTTGAAGGAGTACTCTAGAAATTTCTCCGCACAACTCGTGACATCTTCGTTTACTTTTAGTCCTCTAATTCGGAGATTCTTCTTATGAGAAATTTCATCTTGCCGCTCGAGCTTCTGTACTAAATTTTTAATTTCAGCATCTTTTAGCACTAGTTGAGTTTTTAGATTCTGGATTTCGCCAAGTGACGTTCATTTAACATTGATCCTTCCACAAAAGTATCACAATCTGCACAGCATAAATAAACAGACGGCACAAAAGACACCACCACTCCGTACTCAGAAACAAAAATTGGCCGATTTTAACCAAAATTGAAGAACAAAATCGGTAAATTGCCGGCACCGCTACAATCAACGTGTGCCTCGAACTGACACCGGATGCGTACTCCAATATAAAGCTAATCGTTTTTTTAATTTGTTGCCGACTGTTGCCAGGAAGTCCCCGCAGGGGACTTGTGGAAGAGAGCGGAGCGGGTTATCTCCGTCCACAATTTAATTGTGGAAGAGTGAGGGGTCGAAGTGCCCGAGCTCGAAGAGGAGCAATGCTTTTGAAAGATCCGCTTCTCTTAGCAAGTTTTGAGAATTGACGACCTCACGGACCCGATCGTTCGGCTGGTCTGTGCCGACGAATGCCTGATCGTGAAACGACTCGAGAGACCCACCGTACTGGGGAGCTAGGGTGCGGTGTCAAGCCCCTGCCGGCGGGTTCCACACGGGGGAGCGCTACGGCGTGCCGTGTCCGTGCAGGCAGTAACCGCAGAAAGGGTTGGCCTCTAGCGGGCCGTGGCAACGTTAGAAAGGTTCTCTGAACCAACAGAAGCATCAAGGCAGGCAGCTTGTTGCTAATAAATGTGGTAGCTGACTTGTTGTATATCTTTTTTAAGTGTGCACAACCAGCGGTGCTAGCGCATCACTAAAATTTGGCCCCATTCCCCCATGGGGGGGGGGGGGGTGCCTTAAACCCGCGAGGGAGGCAAGACACCTTAAATAACCTACACTCAAGTGTTGCCAGGAAGTTTGATAGACAACGTAATCCTTTTTTTTGTGGCAATAGACGAGTGTTATCATCGTTTAAATTTAATGATACAAACAATTTATGTATCTCCTGCAACAGACTACGTCCCTTTTTATGTTCGGGTTTCATCATGATACCACTAACTCCGAACTTTTCCAAATTCAGTTTTGTTTTTTTAACGGGAGCACGTAAACATCCGAAATATTTTTCAATTTTATTCACTGTCCCAAATCAGCCGCTAATGATAAAATTTCAAATTTTTGGAAGTTGTGTCAAGATCAATTTGGCTTTTAATTTTTTGAGTATTTCACAAGAATCTTTGTCACGTGAGGTCTTGCCATCATCTTCGAAATCCGAAGGATAACTTTAATCGAATAAATTCTAATCTACGTCAGAATAATCAGAAACATTTGCGGAGAAAGTATCAAAATTTATGAGAGATTCGTCACTGTAATTATTATCATCCACAATATTCCCACAACGTAGTACTTAGTATCCTTTTAATTCTCAGAAAGTCATACGACGCAATATACAGCCGTTTTCAAAAAATCACATTTGAAGTTTGTACAGTTACCATAGTAAACTCTTATCTAACAGATTTTTTAATTGTATAACTTGTTACAAACTATTTAAACATTATAGTAATTTTACTTTTGTTCCTTTTTGTCATTTTTTAAATAAAAAATGGTCGACAAAATATTTTTCTGTGTTTCTGACTAGAAAGTACTTATTAATGTGATAATTTATTAATTGAAAAGTTAATACTTTACAGTAATTAATGAACAATTAAGAATTAATGATCGAAAGTGGAGCAATACGTATATAAATAGATAAATAGATTTTTTTTTTTTTTGGTTGGGAAGGAAAAATCTTGCATATGAGACCCTCTAAGGTGGGGTGAGGGTAGTGTCAGATTCTTACTGACTAAAAAACCTTCCCGAAGAATCGGTCGGCCGTGTGGGAAACCGCGTTAGCATTCCTTCCACACGCGGACTGTCTGGCGATTAAAGCCATTCTAGTCTGTCTGTCAAGTCACTGTCCTTCAGTCATCCTTCTCTAATAAATAAATAAATAGAACAACACGGGACATGATACATTAAAAGCATTTAAACCTTCCTTTTTTCCTGGGTCACTACTCCTCTCGTATTTCTGGCGTTCCCCGTTCCTCCTGTTTAATAAGCAGTTTTATTTCCCTCTCCTTGTTTTCCACAATGCTTCGAATCACATGGTACGTCGTAGCCCATCCCTCGGCCGACCCAAGAAGACCCTCCATCATGTTGACCTGGTTGAAGGGCAGTCCTGTCTTCTCTGCGAATGAGTCTCGTTGCGGATTCCATCTCTCACACACAAACAGCGTATGTCCGGCATCGTCTACCTGATCACAGTAGAAGCATTTCTCGCTGGTTGTCTTCTTTCTGTCGAAGAGGTACTTCCGGAAGCATCCGTGCCCTGACAGGGCCTGCGTCTGGAAGTAATCAACTTCTCCGTGAAGTCTTTCTACCCATGTCTTCACTTCAGGTATGAGGCTATATGTCCACCGTCCATATTTTCCCGCCGTCCACTTGCTTTGCCAGCTTCTCCACAGGTCTTCCCTTGCTTCGTGTCTTAGTACGCCCTCGTACACCATCTGCCTCTCCCTGGCCAGGAGCTCGATAGGAGGGATTCCGGCAATAACCCCCACTCCTTCCGCCGATATCGTGCGATAACCACTACTCACCCTAATGCCCATTATCTTCTGCACGGCTGTGATTTTTTGCTCAGGTCTTCTCTCTTCAGGGCTTGTACCCAAATGGGTGCACCATAAAGGAGTTGCGAGTGGACCACATCTACTAGCATTCGCCTCTTCATTTGTCTCGGGCCTCTGATGTTCGGCATGAGGCTGGCCAGTGCTGTCATGGTCTTCTCCGCTTTCTGGATGGTCTCTCGTATATGATGGGAGAATGTCATCTTCTGGTCCAACCACAACCCCAGGTATTTTGCCGTTCTCGACGGTTTTATCTCCACATCCTCAGTGGTAAACCGTATGGGTCCGACTTTTCTCTTGTTGGTCAAAATTACGGCCTCTGTCTTTTCCGGCGCCAACTCCAGTTTCCGGCACTTCAGCCATCTGCTTACTCTAAGAGCGGCTATGTCGGCTTTGTCCCTCAGCTGGCTTTCGCCCTTGGCCTTGATGATTATAGCGATATCATCGGCAAAGCCCACGATGTCCGCGCCTCTCGGGAGTTCTATCCTCAGTAGGTCGTCATATTGTATGTTCCACAGTGTCGGACCCAATACCCTGTGGGGCCCCGCTTGTTACGCTTCTAGCCTTGGTCTCTCCCTCCGCCTCCAAGAGGATCGATCTCTCCGACAGGTAAGAGGCGATCAGACTGATGATGTTCTCGTCGATCCCTTTGTTGCGCAACGTTTTTAAAATAACCTGCCAGGAGGCGCTGTTGAAGGCGTTCCGTACGTCCAACATGATCACTGCACGCAGACGTCTGCTATACTTCGGTCGGGAGGCCGTTAAACTGGCCGCTTCCATAATTCTCTTCGCAGCGTCCACCGTGTGCTTTCCCTCTCGGAATCCATACTGATTTTCCGCTGGGATCCCTCGAGTCTCCAGGTCTATCTTCAAACGAGCGAGTATCAAGTGCTCGTACAGTTTTCCCTCTACGTCAAGGAGGCATACGGGTCTGAAGGAGCTTGCTTCATCGATGGGCTTTTTACCCTTCCTGAGCAGTACTAGTCTGGCTCTCTTCCAGCTCTTCGGAAATTCCCCTTTTTTGGCTAGACCGTTATACACTTCTAGCACATAGTCCGGTATGCGTTCGGCCACTTCCTTCAGGATTTCCGCAGGGATGTTTTCGGGTCCTGGCGACTTTTTGATTTTCAATATTCTGCATGCGGCTTGTAGCTCTTCCCTGGAAAATGGTGCTATTTCCTTTGCCCTCTGTAGCTGAAATTGGACGTCATCGTATGCTGGGAATAGATGTGTGACTGCCTCATCTACGGTCTTCATTGTCATGACGCCTTTGGGTTGATTGCCTGAAAGCCACTTCCGGACTATCTGGTAACCTTTTCCCCATATGTCCTTTTCCACCTCATCACAGAGTGCCTTCCAGCTGTCTCGCTTTGCTGTTTTGATGGCCTTTTACAGCTTATTTCTCTTTTTGGCGAGTTCCTCCCATCTGAGGCTTCTTTGTGCAAGGTCGTTAGTGGTCCCGCACCTCGTGTATTTTCTCCTTGCACGGTTACAGTCTACCCGCAATTGTGCAATCTCCTGACTCCAACAATAGGCGGGCGCACCCCACTTTATTGGCTTCTTTCGAGGCATGCACTCCTTGCACACATTTTTTAGCGTCTTGGAGAATCCCTCGGCGGTCTTTGTGTAGGGGATCACCTCAACTCGTTCAATAGCCCTCGCTAACAGCTCTCGATCGATCTTCTTAACATTCCACCCCTTTATTCGCATCTGGGTAAGGGAAGGATGGGTGGTATCGTCCACACTGAACGTGACAAAGTTATGGTCACTAAGTTATTCCTTCTCAATAACCTTCCACTGGGTAATCTTTCCTGCCACGGCGGCTATTGTCAGCGTAAGGTCGAGTACCGAGCCATATCCGTTCCTTTGGAAGGTTGGAGCCGAGCCTTCATTTTTCATGGTCAGATCGAACTGCGCAATCCACTCGGACATCACCAATTCCCTTGTATCCGTTTCGTACATTCCCCACTGCGGGAATTTCGCATTGAAATCTCCTACAATGATCGCTTCGCTACGACCTTGCCTCCTCATTAACTCTCCGATCTCTTCCAGTTCCCCAATTTCCTGGTTGGGGGAAGCGTAACAACTGTAGATGGTGTACAAAGCCCTTATTACATAGGAGAATCCCTTTCCTCTGCCCTGGCCTACGACCGGGATATCAGGATCTATCACATTTATACCCGCATTCAGGTCGTTATCGCAGATCCAGTTCGTTTCGTCCTTTACCGCGTTTCTATTCGGCTCGCTAATAGCGATCACTCCTGCGCCGATTTCTCTGGCTGTAGCTACTGCCAGATCTTGGACAGGGCGTCTGCGACCCACGTTAATCTGAAGGATTTTTACTTTCATTGTCATTTCTTTCTTCTTCTGGCTTCCTCTTTCCCGTTGAAGAGTGTCCTCGACTGTCGCTGAACTTATGGCCTTTTTTCTAGAAGCGTTCATTGTGGCATGTTGCAGTGATGTGTCCTGCCTGACCGCATCTTCTGCAGAGATTACTCCTGTCGGGACCCGTACATTCTGACCGGATGTGACCCGTTTCCCAGCACCGGTATCAGTGGTTCTCCGTCTTCCGTTCTTGAATCTGACATCTTGCCCAGTCTCCTATCTTTAAAGAGCCTTTCTGAATTAACCAGTCCGCCTCCTTGTCACGTAACACAAGCGTCGCGTTCTACCGATCTCCAAATGCTGGTCTAAGTGCTCTCACTTCGAATTCCACTTTTGGTATTTTGAATTCGTTGCAGATTGCCTCCTGGATTTCCTCTCTGGTGGTTGTTCCATCCATACTCTTTATATGAAGGACTTTCTTCCTTATCGATACACGCATATTAGTGCCTGGCATTTTCTCCTGCACAGCTTTCTTCAGGTCCTCAGCTTTCTCCATCCAATTTTTGACCATTACAAGGAGATCTCCATTTTCTGTTCGTCGAGTATCTTTGATATCAACCCCTAGGCTTTTCGGGCACACAGCCATCTTCACCTGTCTCAGAACTTCTGCGTAGTTTTTCCCCGCTGCCTGTACCACGAGGGGGGTGGGTTCTTCGCGCTTCTTAGCAGGATCTTTTTTGTTGTTGGTGTCGTTTTTCTTGAGGGCCATATGGTGATTGCCAGTGCCTTCCACCTTGCACACTTCTACCCTTATTTTCGTATCTGTGAACAGGTACTCCATCATCTGTACGAGCTTTTGACCGGTTACTCCCTCTAGATCGGGCACTGCAATGATCTTGCTTTTCTCTTCTCCGATATTCTTTTTAAGAACAGTCAGGGAGTGGAAAATCTTCTCATCATACTCGTCACTACCAACTGGGCTATCGCTCAAACTTGCGTAGTGGATTAACCGCGATGACTGTCCGAAGCTCCCATCCGCTTCTGGGAAGCCCCTACTTTGTTGCATGCAAGCCACTTCACCCGCCTGCAACCCCGTCTTCTTAATCCCTGCTTTCCGCCAAAGATGTCAATGGCTCTATCGATTCCCTTATCTGTGGATGAGATATCCTCAGTGCAGGGTACCAGAACGTCCCATGTCCATGGGATTTTCCAGATTTTCCTCGGGCTAACCTTTGCTCGCCGGAAAATTTCCGCGTTCCAATCTTCTTTCGTAATACTACAGAAATTTTCGTAGCACTCGCTTAGCTTCAGCTCCGTCCGTCGCTTGATGTCATATTGCTTTTTTGCACATCGATCGCACTTCCCGTATCGATCTCCATCACTGTCCTTCGGAAGACTTTCATACCTTGCTTCCGTAAGCTGTTTCTTTTCTGCTAGCATCTTTTTCACTTCCGTTTCCATCTTGCCCAATCTTCCACGAAGTCGATCATTTTCCAGCTGCAAGGCTTCTACTGGGCCTCTCCCGGCCTCTATTTTACTCTTGAGCCGATCACATGTAAGTATCTCTGCTTGACGTAGCAGGCAGCTACTGATCTCAGTGATTTCCCTCTTTGGCTTGTACATGCCTCTAAGGACACCATCAAGTTTTTCGATTTGTCGTATCACTTCTTCCAGGGCTGTGATGTAGGCTGCGCACTCCTTACGTTCCCTTTTTCTTTTTTCAGGTGTGTGCTTGTCTCTCTTTCTCTTTTGCGCATCCGCATCCTCGATTCCCGCGCCTATCATTTCCGTCCTTGATGAGTCGCCCTGAATGTTGCGTAAGGCATTACCGAAGAATTCAGCTAGTTTCCCTGGTCCGATATCTTCCTGCATAGAAATCTGTTCGTCAGGCAGAGAGCTCGTTATGCATAGTTTTCGGGGGATCATTCGATTTACACCAGCCCTGCTCTCGGTCTTGTTATTCATTTCCCTAGGAGGTATTCTTAGGATGGAGTCTCTTCTGGCGGATGGGTCAAGTTCATAACCCTTTCCATCGTACTACATACTACTGTCACTTGTCCTTTCTTCGACGGATATACGTTCATCTCCAGTAGCCTTATCAGAGCTCTTGGTCTGGTTATCCACCAAGAGTTCTGTGTTGTCCGGGATCTTCTGCCCTTATCGGTGTTGCCCTCCTGAATCCCTGGGCCACCGCCCACTGCCCTTACGGCCGTAGCCGCTTGACAGTCGGAAGCGATGGGGGATTCGGCCAAAGCCTTAGCCCGCAGGTAATTATTTTTACCAGCCGACATTTTTTCCAAAGATGGAAGCGATAAACCGTGCTTGCCTTCGGGGTTTGTCTTCGCGGTTTTCCTTCCGCTAGAACGATTGCCTGCCAAGGCTATCGAGTTCGCTCCACCCGAGAATACTGGTTTTGGTCCGCCCCGGGTATTTTATTTCCTCGGTACCCATTATATCTAATGAGCGTTCCCCTATCCGCCACCCGGGGAGGCGCTGGATGCGGGACCAGAAAACCCAACACCAGAGATAGATAGATAGAGAGATAGACAGATAGACAGACAGACAGACAGACAGACAGACAGACAGACGGAAGGACGGACGGACAGAGGGACGGACAGACCGACAGACAGACAGACAGACAGACAGACAGACAGACAGACAGACAGACAGACAGACAGACAGATAGATAGATAGATAATTTATTAACCCTTATATGAAAATACGTACAAAAATTCTTACGGATAGAGTCCGCAGAAATGCATGATTACAATTAATTCGTAAGACATAACCGCAGATATCGACCCTGGTGAAAATAACATTGATGGTTTACATTACAATAAATGATTAACAGAAACCCGACGCAAAAGGAGGTTCACAGGCTCGGCAGAAGTATATACTAAAATTATAAATGCTATTAAAAAAGAAATTATCAATCTTGTACAAATTGCCCTCCGGTAAAACACGACTTGATAAAATAAAATAATACTCTAAGCGTGGCAAGGGCATTTGAGTCGTGTAAATAAGATAAACAATTAACAGACGAACGATTTTTTAACAAATTATTTAGGTCGAAGACGCATTCTGGATGGATGAGGTATAGGATAATCGCATAATATGTGCATCAGCGTTCCATTTACATTCAGATTACAAATGGTGCACTCTTCTATAGGGTTATACAAAAAACGAATATTGCCAACTCATAGCGAATGAGAGAAAGCAGGCTGTCCTAAGCTGAAACTTTAGACTTAAAAAATGGCGTTGATATCGCGTTGGATATAAACCGGCAAGACCAGCCGTAAACTGTCTGCAGATAAGCAACTGTACTGACAATGAGTCGGATAAAAAGTAACGTTGTAGGTCTCGGTTACGTAGATCTGTGGCATAAATTTCACACGTCAGCACCTGAAGAGCCCCCCAATTCCTGCCTGAAAAGTCCTCCCAGAGGGCCTCATAGGAAGCCGAAGGAAGAACAAGTTTTAGTTGAGCGGCCGAGTTTAAAGCCGGCTCGCTCATTCCATCTGTACTGAGCCCCAACAACCTAAGAAGACCCATGCGTGCTAAATTGAATGGAGCCTGGTTCAATAGATTGATGACAAATGATATCGTACGACGCACTATTTCTGACGCTATATGGTAAAGGCCCAGTTCAGGACGAACAAGGGAGCCAGGAGCCGACTTGGGTGGCCCAAGCCACTTTTTAAAGAAGTTAACTTGTACTGCCTCTAGTCTGTCAAGTGACCGAGGACCCAGCAGGGAGCTGCACATAACAAGATAGAAGGAATAGACGCCCGACATATTTTCAAGGCCGCGTCACACGAATCTCCTTTCACAGAACCCATTATAGCCAGTACTGTCAAAGTCGCTTGCTGAATCCTGGCTATAGCGTTTTCTATTGCCTTCAGCTCACATGCCGATGTAGAGATGATGGTACCTAAATATGAATAGGAGGGCACAACCTCCACCAGCTGATTTTCAAAATAGAAAACCCTAGAGGAAGCATCTAAAGCCCCTTCTGAAAACAACTATTTTAGTTTTTGATAAGTTAACAGAAAGGCCATTTAAAGAGCATGAAGATGCAAGAACCTCCAATTTAGCTCTTAAAAGCAACGGGAGAATGAGCTAAAATCTGCAGATCGTCGGCATAAAGTAGCATCAATAGGTCGTAGGTCAACGTGTAATCAATACCCCTCAATCCCCTCTCTCGAAAAAAAGCAACGATATCTTATATGTAAATAAGGAAAATAAAAGGATTTAAAATCTCGCCTTGTAGGACTCCTTCGGTAACCCTAACTGGCTGAGTGGAGCCGGAGGAACAAGAAGTCTAAAACTAGCTGCAAAGAAATAAGTTGATCCGATAAATTTGAACTTGGCGGAAAGTATACAAAGCCCTGAAGAATATTAATAGGAGCAGATTTGACTAAAATAAAAACCCAGGGGAAAACTTCAATCATTTCAGGGAAGCCTTCCGAAGGAAACAAGGAGAGCAAACTCTGAGTCTTCCTGATGACCCAACTCTAGTAGCCGGGGCACAGAACGAAGAGATCTCCTCAGTTGAAGCTGGTGGAATGTATGTTGGTAGCCATGTCTCGGAGAAATTTGTAATGGTTGTTTTTGAAGTTTTATCAGCTACGGAGAGCCTGTGAGGCCCTCGAATGTCCCAGGAAGTGATTTTTAAAGAAGAATCATTTTGATAAGAATCCGAGCAAGTGGTCATCTGACAATTCTATTCAGGAGATTCGCGATGACAATTAGTCGGACGACGAGATGAGAAGCAGCCCCTTAAGCTGGAAAAGGGGGCTGTCATCAGATGTTTTTTGCTATCTCTGTAGGTGTGGATGAAGGGTTGCAGTCAGAAGACGAAGGGGAGGTTGATGGTCTAACGTCTAGAGTAAACATTTCTTCTTTGTTGGCCTAAGCATACCATTCTTCATCAATTTGGATCTTATGATATTTCCTTACCACCTTTTTCTTCTCCGTTAATGCCTTCCTAATTAAAGTTCTTACGTGGAAATTTACTTTTCTCTCTTTCTCCGTAAGATCCAAATCTACGTATATATTTTGACCAGCTAGGTTTTTCCTTTTATTGGCCATGATATGGCTTGTAGCACGAGCTGATAATAGCTTCACAAGAATAGACGGTGGTTCTTTACAGATAAGAAATGCAGTATTTACTACATTTTTTAATTGCAAGTTCTTCTCAATTAAGTCTTCACTGCACTTCACGATATCATTAGTACTGTTTAAACTCCGAATGGTAATGTTTTTTAGGTAGGGTTTTATTACATTTTTCTAACTCATCAGTAACCCCTAAATACGCATTTTTAACTGAAATAACAAAAAGAAAGAAAAAAGATCTAAATTAAAGATGAAAAATAAAATGAAACAATTTTTTTTTAAATATCCACGTCCACGTGCTTAGTTCTGGGTTGTGCTGCGAGGAAGAATCAGATGTACTAGTAAATACTTTCTGTCATTGAAAAAACATAACACAGCCCCACAATAAAGGAAGTCCCACAGACCAAACTATCTGCGTGGATCTTAGGTCTCTGAATGCTAATACGGTGTCCGTTTGTCCTTATCAGGTGTAGATCAAGGGCAATTGAATGTAAAATATAGAGAATCAATATAATATGAAAGTAAACCTGAATATTTATACCTTTTTGGAGTCGCTGAATCTCAATTCGGTGTCCGTTTGGCTTCATCATATCTAGCTCGTGGACAGTTGAAGGTCAAATGTAGAATATCAATTTCCTATGAAATTCAACCACTATATTTATACGTTTCTAGGATTGCTGAATCCAAATTCGATGTCCGTTAGACCGCAACAGACCTGAGTCAAGTTCAGTCACAGGTTAAAATGCAGAGAATCTGCATGTTTTAGAGATCACTCAATCTAAATATAGGGGAAGACTGGGGGAAGCGACGAGGATTCCTTGTATTTCATATTTAGGTTGCCGCCAAGTATCATTTGATACGTAATTTCATAGCTAACATTTCCTACGTAACACTTTTGGCATTTGTTTTACGAATAGTGCGCTAAGGACATTTTAAAAAAACATAAAAATCATGGGGTGAAGTGGCGAATCTCCATTTTCAACGAATTTTTAAATTTATTACAAGAAAATAAAATACAAACAATTGTTTTTATAGTTTAAAGTATATCTATTTATTGAAATACCATGAACAAGAAATGGAAAGTTCAAAAATTAAAACCATAACGGAAAATCTAACGAAAAATGATACAGCACGAAAAGATTTTATTCCGATGATGACGATGACACTGGTAATGATGATAATGAAGTAATATATTTGAAAATTATTATGAAAATCATACTGAACCACCTCCATATGGTTGGAGATTATATTCCTGCACTTCGTTTATTGTTTGCACTCTAATATTGCTTCATCTGTGATGAAGCAATGTACTTATTGTTATGCCGAAGTCACGCGCAGCAACATTAACAGATATTTCGAATTTAACACTTTTTAATGCACGCATTACTAATTCTGGAGTATGTTTTTCAGTTTCCTTTTTTACAATTGCGTACCATCTTATAGTAGGAAACTACAAATTATCGGATAAAATTTACTATTGAACTTGATAAACTACTTACTTGCACGAAAACAACATGAAAAAACTGTTTCCTTTCTGCCT
The DNA here is from genome assembly GCA_030407085.1 of Trichopria drosophilae. Taxonomy (NCBI): domain Eukaryota; kingdom Metazoa; phylum Arthropoda; class Insecta; order Hymenoptera; family Diapriidae; genus Trichopria; species Trichopria drosophilae. Next base: position 64,883,101 of record CM059582.1, on the reverse strand, counting down.
GATGTTTGTTTTGACCACAGTTATATTTTCACTGCTTAATTAAGTGAGAAACATTAAAATGCAAATAAAAATCGAGTGCCATTTCGACCCACAAAAAATCGTCCGCTACGTTATTAAAAAATCGTTATGTCAATTATCCAATAATGAAATGCACATGTGTGATCCCTCCCGAAATTACTTATATTACTCTGCAACGGATAATTGGTATAAACTACAATGGAAAGTGTTAAAATTGTGCAAACCCAAAAACCTGTATGCCCACTTGTCGAAAATACAATAATCACTGTAATGCGCCAGTGACTTTATAAATACTGCTAGAGCATGCCACCAAATATGAAAGGTAGAAAAAAGTAGACACTGCTAAAGTAAATCGAATTTTGCGTTTCGCTCGTATTAATTCAGAGATGTTTCGTGTTCGTTGCATCGCCCAGTGTTCCCCAATCAGTTCACCTGATAAGGTCTACTAAATACAATTAAGTTATAAATTTGAAACAATACCTCAAATAATACATTATATGTTACATATTTATGGAATCATTTATAAACATCTTTCAATAAAAAGGTAACATGTTAATCCCTTAGGATCTTTACTACAGGACGTTTTAACTTTCCTCATTATTCTATTTTCAGATTCAGGATCTTTACGAAGATTTTCACATAGTTAAATTGCCGCTTCTTGAAACAGAAGTCAGAGGGGTAGATGGCATCATTGAATTTTCTCAGAATTTAATTAAATCAAATAAAGAGACAGGTAAGAATTTACAAGTATTATGTAGCCTTGAGTTTGCAAAAATTCACATTTTACTGAACTATTTAAGCAACTTAACTACTTTTTAGGAAACACAGAAAAAAGTATACTTGTGTAATTGAAGATTTACTGGAATAATATCATATTAAAACCACAACATTGGATTAAAATGCAAGAAGGAAGATTACTATCATACTGCAAAAAATTTATTATTAATTAATATAAATTAACTTATTCATTAAGCATATATTCTTGGTTACTCCGTTCGTGAGAGTGCGACCTTGCAGATGTGTTTTTTAAAATCAAGGTCGAAATTGATATAAACAATCTGTATTTATCATAAAAATTGACAGTTGTATAAATTGGAAAACATTTTTGCAAGGGTGAAGAAGAGTGTGAGGTTAAAACAATGTTGTAATTATTCTAATTTTTTGTATTCCTTACGCAGTGTAGCAATATATCCTTACAGATACACCCACGAGCAGAGAATCTGCCCACAATTAGGTGACAGAATATATAAGTTAACATGAGAAAATAGAGAAAATCACATACAACGGTTGATAAAAGTTGCAATTTTCGGCAGGCCACACGTTTTATTTTACGAATAGTTAATAATGATGGCAATCAATAATTCTGTGGATTTTTTAAAAAATCGGATGACAGGAAGGCACCGCTGGAGGGGGAAAATGTCGAAAACCGCTGAAAATCACAAACAACGGTTAATAAAAGTTGCAATTCTAGGTAGGCCACACGTTTTATTTTTCGATTGGTTAGTAATGATGACAAAGAGTAATATTCTGGATTTAAAAATAAATCGGATGATAGGAAGTCACCGTTGGAGGGGGAAAAATATCGAAAAACGGTGAAAATCACAAAAAAACGGTTAATAAAAGTTGCAATTTTTAGTAGGCAATTCGTTTTATTATTCGAATAGTTAGTAATGATGGCAATGAGTAATAATGTCGATTTTAAAAATATCGATTGACAGGAAGGCACCACTGGAAGGGCAAAAATGTCGAAAACGGCTGAAAATCACAAAGAGCGGTTAATAATAGTTGGAATTATAGGTAGGCCACTTGTTTTATTTTTCGAATAGTTAGTTATGATGGCAATAAGTAATATTGTCGATTTGGAAAAAAATGAAATGACAGGAAGGCACCGTTGGAGGGGGGTAAATGTTGAAAACGGTGAAAATCACAAACAACGGTTTATGAAAGTTGCAATTTTAGGTACGCCACTCGTTTTATTTTTCTAATAGTTAATAATGAGGGCAACCAATGAGTTTTTAGATTTAAAAAAAAATGGGATGATAGGAAGGCACAGCTAGAGGAGGACAAATATCGAAGAAACGTGAAAATCACAAACAACGGTTAATAAGAGTTGCAATTTTAGGTAGACCACTTGATTTGTTTTTGGAATGGTTAATAATGATGGCAATCAATAATTTTGTGAATTTTGAAAAACTCGCATGGCAGTAAGGCACTGCTGGAGGGGGAAAATGTCCAAAACCGCTGAAAATCACAAACAACGGTTAATAAAAGTTGCAATTATAGGTAGGCCACTCGTTTTATTTTTAAAATAGTTAGTCATGATGGCAATGAGTAATATTGTCGATCTCGAAAAAAAATCGGATGAGAGGAAGGCACAGCTAGAGGGGGACAAATGTCGAAGAACCGTGAAAATCACAAACAACGGTTAATAAAAGTTGCAATTTTAGGTACGCCACTCGTTTTATTTTTCTAATAGTTAATAATGAGGGCAACCAATGAGTTTTTAGATTTAAAAAAAAATGGGATGATAGGAAGGCACAGCTAGAGGAGGACAAATATCGAAGAAACGTGAAAATCACAAACAACGGTTAATAAGAGTTGCAATTTTAGGTAGACCACTTGATTTGTTTTTGGAATGGTTAATAATGATGGCAATCAATAATTTTGTGAATTTTGAAAAACTCGCATGGCAGTAAGGCACTGCTGGAGGGGGAAAATGTCCAAAACCGCTGAAAATCACAAACAACGGTTAATAAAAGTTGCAATTATAGGTAGGCCACTCGTTTTATTTTTAAAATAGTTAGTCATGATGGCAATGAGTAATATTGTCGATCTCGAAAAAAAATCGGATGAGAGGAAGGCACACCTAGAGGGGGACAAATGTCGAAGAACCGTGAAAATCACAAACAACGGTTAATAAAAGTTGCAATTTTAGATAGACCACTTGATTTGTTTTTAGAATGGTTAATAATGATGGCAATCAATAATTTTGTGAATTTTGAAAAATTTGGACGACAGTAAGAAACCGCTGGAGGTGGAAGAAGTCGAAAAACGGAGAAAATCACACACAACCGTTAATACACGGTGTAATTTTTAGTAGGCCATTCGTTTTATTATTCGAATAGTTAGTAATGATGGCAATCAATAATTTTGTGGATTTTGAAAAATTGGACGACAGTAAGGCACCGCCGGAGGGGGAAAATGTCGAAAACCGCTGAAAATCACAAACAACGGTTAATAAAAGTTGCAATTATAGGTAGGACACTCCTTTTATTTTTCGAATGGTTCATAATGATGGGAAAGAGTAATTTTGTGGATTTAAAAATAAATCGGGCGACAGGAAGGCACCGTCGGAGGGGGGAAATTGTCGAAAACCGATGAAAATCACAAACAACGGTTAATAAGAGTTGCAATTTAGGTAAGCAACTGGTTTAATTTTTCTAATAGTTAATAATGAGGGAAATCAATTATTTTGTGAATTTAAAAAAAATTCGGTTCACAGGAAGGCACCGTCGCGCAGTGAAAATCACACAATACGGTTAATAAAAGTTGCAATTTTAGGTAGGCAACTCGTCTTATTTTTTGAATAGTTAGTAACGATGGCAATGACTAATATTGTCGATCTCGAAAACAAAATCGCATTACAGGAAGGCACAGCAAGAGGAGGACAAATGCCGAAGAAACGTGAAAATAACAAACAACGGTTAATAAAAGTTGCAATTTTAGGTAAATCACTTCATTTGTTTTTGGAATGGTTAATAATGATGGCAATCAATAATTTTGTGGATTTTGAAAAATTCGAATGACAGTAAGGCACCGCTGGAGTGAGAAAATATCGAAAACCGCTGAAAATCACAAACAACGGTTAATAATAGTTGGAATTATTGGTAGGCCACTCGTTTTATTCTTCAAATAGTTAGTCATGATGGCAATGAATAATATTGTCGATTTGGAAAAAAATCAGATGACAGGAAGGCACCGTTGGAGGGAGAAAATGTGGAAAACCGCTGAAAATCACAAACAACGGTTAATAAAACCTGCAATTTTAGGTGGGCCACTCGTTTTGTTTTTCGATTGGTGAATAATGGTGGCAAAGAGTAGTGTTTTGGATTTAAAAATAAATCGGATGTCAGGAAGGCACCGTTGGAGGGGAAAAATATTAAAAAAAGGTGAAAATCACAAACAACGGTTAACAAAAGTTGAAATTTTAGGTAGGCCACTCGTTTTATTTTTCGAATAGTTAATAATGATGGCGCTGAGTAATACTGTCGATTTAAAAAAAATTCGGTTCACAGGAAGGCACCGTCGCGCAGTGAAAATCACACAATATGGTTAATAAAAGTTGCAATTTTAGGTAGGCAACTCCTCATATTTTTTGAATAGTTTGTAACAATGGCAATGACTAATATTGTCGATCTCGAAAACAAAATCGCATTACAGGAAGGCACAGCTGGAGGAGGACAAATGCTGATGAAACGTGAAAATAACAAACAACGGTTAATAAAAGTTGCAATTTTAGGTAGATCACTTCATTTGTTTTTGGAATGGTTAGTAATGATAACAATCAATAATTTTGTGGATTTTGAAAAATTCGAATGACAGTAAGGCACCGCTGGAGTGAGAAAATGTCGAAAACCGCTGAAAATCACAAACAACGGTTAATAATAGTTGGAATTATAGGTAGGCCAATCGTTTTATTCTTCGAATAGTTAGTCATGATGGCAATGAGTAATATTGTCGATTTGGAAAAAAATCAGATGACAGGAAGGTACCGTTGGAGAGGGGGAATTGTCGAATGACGGTGAAAATCATGCACAACGGTTAATAACAGTTGCAATTTTTGGTAGGCCACCCTATTTATTTTACGAATAGGTATTAATGATGGCAATCAATAATTTTGTGGATTTGGAAAAACTCGCATGACAGTAAGGCACCGCTGGAGGGAGAAAATGTCGAAAACCGCTGAAAATCACAAACAACGGTTAATAAAAGCTGCAATTTTAGGTAGGCCACTCGTTTTGTTTTTCGATTGGTGAATAATGGTGGCGCTGAGTAATACTGTCGATTTAAAAAAAAATCTGATGACAGGAAGGCACAGCTGGAAGGGGACAAATGTCGAAAACGATGAAAATCACACACAACGTTTAATAAAAGTTGAATTTTAGGTAGGCTACTGGTTTTATTTTTCAAATAGTTAATAATGATGGCAAAGAGTAATTTTGTGGATTTAAAAATAAATCGGACGACAGGAAGGCACCGTTGGAGGGGGCAAAATATCGAAATCCGCTGAACCTAACAAACAACGGTTAATAAAAATTTTAAGTTTAGGTAGTCCACTCGGTTTATTTTTCGAATAGTTAGTCAAGATTGCAATAAGTAATATTGTCGATTTGGAGAAAAATCAGATGACAGGAAGGCACCGTTGGAGCGTTCGATATGTCGAAAACGTTGAAAATCACGCACAACGATTAATAAAAGTTGAAATTTTAGGTAGGCCACATGTTGTATTTTTAGAATGGTTAATAATGAGGGCAAAGAGTAATTTTGTGGATTTAAAAATAAATCGGATGACAGGAAGGCACCGTCGGAGGGGGGAAAATGGCAGAAAGCGCTGTAAATCACAAACAACGGTTAAAGGATAAAGGAAAGTAATTATCCCCCGCTTTAATGACATTTTTAGCCTATTCGCGGGTCGGCTCTCGGGTGGATTGGTTGGACAGACATTGAAAGACATTACAAGACAATACTTTTTAGACAAACACAAGGATCACCTACCCAGAGCCAGTCCCCCATTACTTCGCCCCGTAGAGCGACTTGACCCCTCTGTATCGCATTTGCACGGGGTCTGGGAAAACTACGGAAAACCCAGACAGATACAGTCGACGAACCACTTTATCATCAGAGTATACCCTCTGATGGTAAACGAGCTTTGTCTCCCACTCAGCAATCGGCCTGCTATCTCTGCCGTAGCGGGCGCAACGCTCGTTTTTTTTATTTTAACAGTCACCCTGTCAAGTCACGATCCCCAATCAGGATGCTTTACCTGATATAGCGACTGCGCGTGGCGCCGACCACAGGGCAATTGCTGTCGGTCTCACAAACAACGGTTAATAAAAGTTGGAATTTTAGGTAGGCCACTTGTTTTATTTTTCGAATAGTTAATAATGATGGCACTCACTAATTTTGTGGATTTAAAAAAAAAATAGAATGACAGGAAGGCACAGCTGGAGGGGGATAAATGTCGAAAAACGGTATAAATCACAAACAACGGTTATTAAAAGTTGCAATTTTAGGTAGGCCCATCGTTTTATGATTGGCCTTGTTAATAATGATGAAAGTCAATAATTTTGTGAATTTAAAAAAATATCGGATCACAGGAAGGCATCGTCGGAGAATGAAGAATGTCGAAAAACAGTGAAAATCACGCACAACGGTTAATAAAAGTTGCAATTTAAGGTAGGTCATTCGTTTTATTTTTCGAATACTTACTAATGATGACAATCAATAATTTTGTGGATTTTTAAAAATTGGGACGACTGTAAGGTACCGTTGGAGGGGAAAATTGTCGAAAACCGCTGTAAATAACAAACACCGGTTAATAAAAGTTGGAATTTGAGGTAGGCCATTCGTTTTATTTTTCGAATATGGAATCATGATGGCTGTGAGTAATATTGTCAATTTTTAAATAATGGGATTACTGGAAGGCACCGCTAGAGGGGGAAAAATGTCGGAAACCGCTGAAAATCACAAACAACGGTTGATAAAAGCTGCAATTTTAGGTAGGCCACTCGTCTTGTGTTTCGATTGGTTGATAATGATGTCAGAGAGTAATGTTGTGGATTTAAAAATACGTCGGATGTCAGGAAGGCACTGTCGTAGGAGGAAAAATATCGAAAAACAGTGAAAATCACACACAACGGTTAATAAAAGTTGCAATTTTAGGTAGGCCACTCGTTTTATTTTTTGAATGGTTAATAATAATGGCAAAGAGCAATTTTGAGGATTTTAATATAAATCCGATGACAGAAAGGCACCGTTAGAGGGGGAAATGTCGAAAAACGGTGAGAATCACACACAACGGTTAATAAAAGCTGCAATTTTAGGTAGGCCACTCGTTTTGTTTTTGGAATGGATAATAATGATGGCAGTGAATAAAATTGTCGATTTTATAAAAAATCGTATGACAGGAAGGCTCCGCTGGACGGAACAATGTCGAAAAACAGTGAAAATCACACACAACTGTTAATAACAGTTGCAATTTTGAGTAGGCCATTCGTTTTATTACTCGAATAGTTAATAATGATGGCAGTGAGTAATAATGTCGATTTTAAAAAAAATGGGATGACAGGAAGGCACCGCGAGAGGGAGAAAATATCGAAAAACGGTGAAAATCACACACAGCGGTTAATAAAAGCTGCAATTTTAGGTAGGCCACCCGTTTTATTTTTCGAATGGTTAGTTGTTACGTACGAACGTAACCATTATTTTTCTCCTGGTCTCCTGGATGATCGATTATTCGAAAGTCCAGAAGACACGTTTTTCAAATATTTCAATATATTCAATATATAATTGTATTATTTGAGTTCGTGAAATCGAAGGAAGTAGATCCTCAGGTTTCACGAACTCTTCATCGACAGGAGCTGACGCTGCTGGGAACGTCGCTATTTGGTTAAATCCACAACGGCTGCATTCTCGCGGAATGGGTAGGTTATGGAGGAAGCAACGTATGCTTTTTCATCATTTTTATGCGACGGCACCTGCAAGTGTTGGTTGGGGTCGACGATTTTTGGCATGGTAACGAATTAAGTATGTCGTCCCTGCTAGCGATCGGCGATGCTGATCTCGAACTTGACTTGTGTCGCTGTAGTCACTTGTTCTTCGCGATTGCTTACGCAATAGCCGCGGAGTGCAGTCGATCTCGGACCTCGCGTTTTCGGGTTTCGCCTTCGGTCAAGGCAATCGCCGTGGAATATCGGAAGCCTGAGTGCGGGCGTCAATAAGGACCCAGCCGAAATCTAAACACTAATTCAATCCAGATTTTGCCCGGCCAACCAGGACGGTAGTTAAGTATTTCGTTTCTAATAAGACTCATTTTCACTCATTTAATTAATTCATTATCATTGATCACGACACCCTTCTTTTTCCCTTTTAAATTCAAAATTCAATTAAATATATACCTTATGAAAACTCAGTCGGTAATCAGTAGTACTAATCAGTAGTGAGTTTTCCTCTCCTTCTCTTTCCTTTTTTCCCTAATATATTATATGGGCCATTCTACCAAATATCCTCGGTTCAAAATTTGTTTTTTTTCTTTCGTGGTTTTTACAACTACTTATGACTAGCAAAAAGGTATCCCATGGTGGCGAGGTCCCGCTCCTCAGTTAAAAGCGCTATAGACAATAAAACGATTTAACGTCGGAATTTTTAAATTTAAATTTAAAGAGTGTAAAAACGCCTTAAAAAAAGTGTAAAAATGGTTTTTGATGCAAAATTTTCTGAAATTTTCAAAAATGAATGTCATTTATTTGTCGAGGCCGTGTGACATAGTACAAATTACAAAATAAAACTAAAAACGGCATTATCATTAAGATTGCTATATTTTTTTTTTAAATTTGAATTTTTTTTCAAAAAGTTTCAATCAAAAACATTTTATGCCTATTTACTCGTAAGTGGCACAGATCACAAAAAAAAAAGTAAAAATAAAGATTTATTACATTTTTAGCATAGACCACTACCTTATCGACTGACTCGATTTGATTCGCCTTAAGGAGGTTCTATAGATATATGTACGCTTTCTATGGCAGTATTAGGGCCTGTAAATTGAAAAATTATTTCTATTATTGTTATTTAAGGCTTTAGCATAAATTACTATATTATCAACTACTGATTAGAAGCCCTAATGTCTTTCAGTGTCTGGAGTTGGAAGTTGACGAATACGTGTGTGTGTGTGTGTGTGTGTGCGCGTGTGCGTGTGTATGTGTGTGTCTATTGGGTCATTCCACGTCAGAAATATCACGATTTGCAAGGGGTCTTTGGATTTTTTCGAAACTCGGTATAATTGTACCTTCATATGAAAGATAAATTATGCCCAAAGGATTTTTGAAAATTTTCAAAATTACGCGCACAACGGGGTGATGAATTTGAAATCGAATTATTTTTAAAACCATTGTAACTCTGGAAGGGGTAATTCGATTTTTATGAACGAAACATGATATTAAAGCTAAAAACATATAATTTCGAAGTAAAACGAATAAATAAAAAAAATTTCAATTTGGCCAAAAAAATGCAAAACAAATTTTTGAACCAATTTTTTTCAAACTTATACCCCTTTTATTTTTGTTTAATATGTATGTGGTTATTCCTCATGATTTCACCTTCAATTTAAAAAAAAATATTGATGGAGACTTTCGTAGCACTCGAGATAACGGGTTTTGAATGAGCGGACGGGACGCGTCCGCACCGTGCGCCTTATCACGTCGTCGCGTATCGCTTTTAGAGGCCCTAAAGTATGACGTTTTTAACCCTTTGAAGATATACAAACATGTACCACCTTTTCTATCCAAGTTTTTTTAATATTTCATATATATTTTTTTATTTTATGTGAATCTATCTGTACTTTTTTGACTGTTGGGTGTATAAATTATTAGAATTTAGTGAAATATTGCAATAATTTATTTATTTACATGTACAACTAACGTGAAAAAATGCGTATTTTTTAGAAAAAAAAGTTTTCTCCGAAACATAGACAGCTGGGACTCTGGGAATCTGGGAATGTCTGGGAATTTTTTCCACACATTCTTCATACATAGTTTTATAAGATAAATTTTTTTCAGAATTTTTTATACGTTAGTTTTTTCAAACAAAAATTTTGAAAATTTTGAACATATTTGATCCGCCATTTTGAATTTTGAAAATCTAATAACAGTTTCGTAATCAGCAACCCCAAAAACCCCTTAGTTCTTTTTGAGAGCCAAATATCATTTTAATATTTGGCAAAGTAATCAGTCATCCTCTTATCACTAAATCCGTGTGCCGTTTCATTTGCGAGAAACATTTAGACGGGTTCAGTGCAGCGTGAATAGCCGCAAGGGAGTAAGGCGTGATACGCGAGGACCGATGCAAATTCATTTTGTGTATACCATAACCTCCTTCAGTTTTTTAATTGCTATAAACCCCATTTATACGAATTTATGTACCTGTAGGTTCTGCATGTATATAAGAATACATATTCATTTTATGTATTGTTTTCTAAATTTGATTTTATCTCGTTTTTTGATGATTAACTCTTTATCAAAAACAACACACGTCGGAAGAAAGTAATTTTATTAATCTCGTTTATCACAAACGATGTTTCGGTAAAAAAGTCTCTTGGGAGTTCTTCGCAACTTCTCACGGTAAAAGTCCATATGACGGGATAGGAGGAACCGTCAAATGAGAAGCTAAACAAGCTAGTTTACAACGAGCTAGTGATAAACAAATTTTATCAGCTCAAGATCTTTTTTTTTTAAATTATAGGTGAAATTAACAAATAATAAAAAGGATGTAGTGCAGCACGCAACACATATCGGGAGTAGCCTCATACGAGTAACGCGTGATACGCGAGGACGTGATAAAGTGCACGGCGCGGCCGCGTCCCGACGGCTCATTCAAAACCCGTTATCTCGAGTTCTACGAAAGTCTCCATCAATATTTTTTTTTAAATTAAAGGTGAAATCATAAGGAATCACCACATACATATTTTAAACAAATAAAAAGGGTATAAATTTGAAAAAAATTGGTTCAAAAATTTGTTTTGCATTTTTTTGGGGGCAAATTGAAAAATTTTTCTATTTATTCGTTTTACTTCGAAATTATATGTTTTTAGCTTTAATATCATGTTTCGTTCATAAAAATCGAATTACCCCTTCCAGAGTTACAATGGTTTTAAAAATAATTCGATTTCAAATTCATCACCCTGTTGTGCGCATAATTTTGAAAATTTTCAAAAATCCTTTGGGCATAATTTATCTTTCATATGGAGGTATATATAAGACCCCTTGCAAATCGTCATATTTCTGACGTGGAATGACCCTATTATATTTATAAAAATTATATTATATTTATATCTTATATGTATAAAAATCCGCCGTAAGGCGATTCAAATCGGGTCAATCCAATAAATCTTTATTTTTATTTTTTTTGTGAACTGTGCCGCTTACGAGCAAACAGGCCTAAAATATGTTTTTGATCGGAAATTTTCTCAACTTTTTGAAAAAAATTTCAAATTTAAAAAAAAATATTGCAATCTTAATGGAAATGCCGTTTTAAGTTTTATTTTGTAACTTGTACTATGTCACACGGCCTCGACAAAAAAATGACATTTATTTTTGAAAATTTCAGAAAATTTTGCATCAAAAACCATTTTTACACTTTTTTTAAGGCGTTTTTACACTCTTTAAAATTAAATTTCAAAATTCCGACGTTAAATCGGTTTATTGTCTATAACGCTTTTAACTCAGGCGCGGGACCTCGCAACCATGGGATATCTTTTTTCTAGTCATATGTAGTTGGAAAAACCACGAAAGGGAAAAAAAACAAATTTTGAACCGGCGATATTTAGTGGAATGGCCCATATACAGGGTAGCCGATTTATCTGAAGACATAGAAATATCTCGATAACTATGCAAAGAATCAAAAAAGGTGTGGGGTGAACGCTGTTCGACACGAAGGGGGGCATCCAGTGATTATGAAATCGACCCAGGGGGGGGGGCAATAAAACTTAAATAGGAACCCCCATTTTTTATTGCAGATTTGGATTCTCCGGAATTCAGTTTGTACACCAATTTGACCTAGGAGCTATTCCATTGTGGTTCACATGTGACGTTGTAGTCGACAAAAAGAAAAAGTGAAAAATCCCTAAAATTCGACGTCTCCAGAATTCACATCACATCTGATAAATAATAGTGGACGTATTTTATTTTAAAAATACTATTCAATGCCATCACTACGAAATGTTCTTTTTTCTTTGACTTTATATTATTCTTATCATGTGTTTTCTTGCCGCTACGATGGAAATTATCTGAAAAATAATCATGGATTTGGTTGTGTGTAAAAAATAGTATATTATGCTTTAAGGGAGGAAAGAGCGTGATCCCCGAGTGGAAGGTTTGCCACGCGAGCGAATCGAAGGAAGCCCTCTCACGAGGTGCGCGCGCATTCCTCTCGTGAAGCATACGCTAGTTTTTTCCTGGCCGCATTCATTACTCCCGCGGGCAGCACTTTTCGTCCCACGGGAGTAATGAGAACGAAGTGCGCATGCGCACGGGCACTCAGACGGTATTGACAATTTTCGCCCCGCGTAGCGGATATGGAATACGGTCATTCTAACAAAGCCGGGAAAAAATACATTTAGCGTTACCGAGGAACAACGACATGGACGTATCATTTTTCTGTTCCCTTTGGGGTGCTTGTTTTCCGTGAGTCCCCTTTCCTCTCACTGTTCACTTACTTGAGTAAGTGTTCGAAATGTTGGCCTTCCACTTCAATGCATTTGTTTATTCTTTCTTCAAATGACTTTATACAGGATAATATCGTATCTGCAGAAATTTCTGCGCAAGCAGTTCTAATGCGTTCCACCATGTTTTCACGAGTCGTTGGCACTTGTTCATAAACCTTACCTTTTAGGTAACCCCATAGGAAGAAATCTGATGTATAGGATGTTAAATCAGGTGACCTCGCCGGCCAATTAATGGGGCCACCTCTACCAATCCACCGACCATTGGAATCACGGTCTAGTACTTCCCTTGCTACTCTTGAAAAATGTGCTGGGCCATTTTACTTTCTTTGATCTGAAACGTATTCTGGTAATATTATCAATTTGTAACGATATTTTGCACATTTTCATTTTTATCATCGAGCCAAAACGCAAAAACTCGTCGATCAAATTGGTGCACTTTTTTCCGAGGAATCCAAATCTACAATAAGAAATGGGGGGTCCCTATTTAAGTTTTATTGTCCCTCCTCCGCCCTCCCTCAGGGTGCGGGGAAGAGGGTTGATTTCATTATCACTGGATGCCCCCTTCGTGTCGGACAACTTTCATCCCACACCTTTTTTGATTCTGTTCATAGTTATTTTTTTTTTTTATTTATTGCTTTAACGGGCGGAATTGCCCTTTTAGAAAGTTTGTTCATACATACTGAATAATCGTTATATTTGCGAGAGCTGCAGATCGACTTAAGAAGATGGCGCCATACTTCACATTTGTGTATGAAATGTAGGAACTGCAGGAACCTACACCAAGTACAGCAGCGGTCATGAGTCGATTTCCGCCAGATAAACAATATTTTCGAAACATAAACAAACAACGTGGCTCGTCTTACCAACAGCAAGCTGCTGCTTGAAACGAAATCGAAAAATTGTTCACCCGACGGGAATCGAACTCACGACCTACGACTTCGTAGTCCGGAACGTTAACCGCCTGAGCCACGAAGCCGATATTTCAATGTCTTCAGATAAATTTGGATTTTTATCGAATACAGCGCCATCGGTGAACCAAAATGCAACAGCTCCTACGTCAAATTGGTGTTCTTTTCTTCGGAGAATCCAAATCTGCAATAAAAAATGGGGATTCCTATTTAAGTTTTATTGTTTTTCTGGGGGTGGGGTGGGGGTCAATTTCATTATCACAGGATGCCCCCTTCGTGTCGAACAACTTTCATCCCACACCTTTTTTGATTCTGTGCATAGTTCTCGAGATATTTCTATGTCTTCAGATAAATCGGCCACCCTGTATATATAAATGTGTCTAAGGGTCGTTTCCAGGTCCGGGCTGGAAACGACCATTCTGTGTGTTTATGTATTTATGCCTTCCACTCATAGTGTCTTAAGTATAATGAGCGTACTGGGGGGGGGGGGCTCTACCCCCCAGACCTCCCCTAAAACTATCCTAAAACAAGCTCAGCAGAACGTAATATAAAACTCATTTTGTTTTCCAGCCCCAGTATATACGGACCTGGAAAGTACCACTTCCCGGGCTGTACACGACCCTTAGACGTCAAATTCTTCCAGGTCGGACCTGGAACCTACCTTTATACATGTGAAAGGGGTCTGGAACTGACCTCTATGCATATGTATATTATAGTAGAATCGAACTTTTCGAATTTGAAATCGGAGTAGAAGCGTAGTGCAAGACAACAGAACGCGATTACGAATCACGAATTGAAATGGAGTCGTAAAGCGAGCATGGAGTCAGATATAATATTAGAAGACTTCAAGTGCAGTAAAGAACAGCATTCACTGATATACGAGCATTTAATAGATGATGGCGATAGCAGTGTTTATAATAAAATTTAACAACATAATCCGTATGAAGAAGTAATGGTCAAAAAAACTGAATGTGTTACGGATGCTGGCTACGCACATAATAGCACTCGTAACAGAGATAATACTTGTCTTTGTAAGATCGACAAGACACACACACACACACACACACACACACACCGAAGGGCCCGATTCGGCGTCGCACATATATTGCACACGTGCTGCAACTTACATGGGGAACCACGGGTTCCTCTAGCTGCAAGCCCAATCGGTCAAGAAAAGAATGTGCCACGCCGAAGCTCGAAGTAACACAATCCATAAGATTGTGAATCACACGCGCACACAATAGCACACGTGCCCCGAATCGCCGAGGTAACCAATAAGTCAAAGGGGTGAGCGATTCGTGGAAGATGGCACGTGGCAAACAACAAGTGCAGGTGTCCATCGGAAAGGACGATGATCTCATCGACATCTACCATATAAGAAGGGCAATCGCATTGCCCGAAATCAGAGTCGACCCGTGAATGACGCCGTGAAGATCTCGGTGCAGAGTCGCAACCTATACGATCCAGAGAGGATCTCTGAGTCAGAGTCGCCCCGTTAATGATCGAGTGAAGATCTCGGTGCAGAGTCACAGGGAAACTTCGCGACACGTTAATCCGCGAATCTCCGCGTATCAATACAGGACTTAGTTCCTATATACCCGGACGATCTGTATGACCTGTGGTTGGCATTTCCCTAAATAAAATAAAGTTATTATTATTAAATTCGCCGGTATTTCGTCACTTGGAGTGTCGATCCCCTTTATGCGGAAGATCCCAGAAACGATTCTCAGCCACCGAGAATCATCCCTTACAACTCCTGATCCTTATAAAAATTGAATTACGAAAAACATAAAAATCGTAACAAATGTATGAGTCATTTACTGCGTAATACGGCTCACCATTTAAAACAAGTGTGTGAAGGAAGACAAAAATTTAGTCAATGGCGTACGTTAATACAAAGTAGAACATTGCGAATCAGAAACGCAGTTATGAAAACTTTCAAATTTAGATTACAAGATATGTGTCTGATGAAACTCGAATATCTGCACTAAGAAATTATATCATGCATATTCCGTCCCATGTTTTTGGTGAACACGAACGCTGCAAGGAATACTTTTGTATTGATAAACCTAAAGATGGAGAAATTAACGACGTCAAAGAAATGAGAAATAACGGACGATTTGTAGAACTTCAAGAATGTTTCAACGACTTTCGTGCAATTGTGAAAGCTTGCTGAAACAGCTAATGCTGCAATTCTGTTATTACAAAATTTATTGGAGGTAAAAGAATAAATTGGGGTTTAAAAGGCTCGTATCTTCACAGTTGTATGATGGCAGTTATACAATTTAATTCACAAGATAGCATGACACGTTTATTGTCATCAATGAAGAAAAAACAAATAATCTTGTTAAAAGATTAGAAAAGCGAAGAAAAATTTCAAATGAGTATAAGAAAATCAACAAAACAATGTCGAAATTATTTAAAGAAAATGGAGATCGTTCGATCAGTGTTAGAAAAGAAAAAGGGAAAAAGATAGGGACTACGGGCCTTCTGAAAAAAACGGATCTGAACGCTATTGAGTATCACGAACAAGAACAAAAGTTTAGAAATAAATTAGCGCTTTGGCAAAACGACCGTACTAATATAGAAATTAATACCCGGAATCAAGATAACAGTGAACTATGGCATCAAATGCGAAGAAAATTATTAACAGTGTCTTATTTTGGAACAGTTTGTAAAAGACGACAATCAACATCTTGCCAAAATTTAGTGAAAGAAATTATACATCCCTCAATGAAGCAAACGCCATGTATGGAATACGGTAAATTCAAGGAAAAAAGAACATTTAATGAATACTGCAAAATTTCAGATGATGAAGTATACGAGTGCGGAATGTTCATCGATAAAAAAATACCTTATCTCGCAGCTACACCAGATGGTCTTGTAGGAAGTGATGGATTATTAGAAATTAAATGTCCTTACACAGCCCGAAATATGACTGTCGAAGATGCAATTGAGGCGAAGGTAGGAAACTTATGCTCTATGTTTAATAAAGAGCTCACTTGCCTGAAGAAAACGCATTAATACTACTTTCAAATAAAAGGACAAATGCATATTGCAGATAAACAATCCTGCATTTTTATTTTATGGACACCACAGAACATGAAATTCATTAAAATTGAAAGAGATAATGAATTTTGAAATGAAATTGAACCGCTTTTAGTGAAATTGTACGAAAAATATACTTCCTGAAATAATTGATGATAGATACACATGAAACATGATAATTCGAGATCCAACGTATATCGTCGAAGCACAAAATTAAAAAATGAGTGATAAAAATAACAAAAAAGTAAAAAATTGTATTGAAAACCAAATTATGTTAGAAAATAATTTAATTAAAGACGCAAAATACTACATGCAAAATATTGGACATGATTTTCCCGTTGCACAGTATTCGTGGGATGTTTTATTGCAAATTGCGGGTAAAAGTTATCACACTCTCTAGTCTTATGAATGTGCAACATTACAGGAAAGGCTTTGGATTGATGGATCCGTAATTTATAGTTTCATGAGTGTAAATGTTTAACAATGGGGCGATACATCTTTTGTATTAACAGAACAAACGACACACATGATTGGAGAAAATGCAAATCTCAGTAAAGCTAGTACTTGGTCAATGTACAACGTTCATTATAATTTTTCGGGTGAAGTGTTTTTACCTTATTGTTTCTCCAATCATTGGTGTCTATTAATACTGGATGTACTGGATGAACAATCATGCATCTTGACTCTATGAAAGTGGGCACATCTGAAGAACGTGCAATAGAATCTTTTAAGAAATACTTGATAGCTTGCCGTTTGTATAAAACCAATGATTTATATACTCGAAATTTGCAGATAATCTCATCTACTGAAGATAGACCAATACAAAAGGATACATTCAATTGTGGCGTATTTGTTATGTTTTATATGCATTGTATTCGAAGTGGAAAACCGTTAGAAGACTCGACTTTTGATCCACTTTCGTATCGAACCTTTATAAGCGAACAACTAATAAATGCTTCGATTTCAATGAAAAAAGTGTGCCAATATTGTGTAAGTGAAAAGAAAACTTCTGAAAATAATGTCATGACTTGTACAGTTTGTAAGCGATATTCGCATGAAAATTGTTGCGTTTTGAATTTAATAACTATAACGGAAAAAAGTACATTTGCCTTATATGTAAAAAAATGTACGGTATTCAATAATTCTTATGACTATTTGTTGTAATCGGCACTCTTATTATTTAATTATTAATGACTATCAGTCATTAAATTTGTCTAATTTTCTGATGCCTATTTTATGATTATGTACAACTTATCATGATTATTAATATAAGGATAAATACTAAAACTTCAGGGAATAACACGTTTATTTACTACCGAGAACATGTCCATTCGTTAAAAGGAACAGTATTTATCTAACATAGGGGCAAAATTATGGATTTTCACTAGTGTGAAATTTTGACCGAAGCGAGATCGCAATAACTTTTGACTTTACGATTGAAACCCATATACATTCGTCACACTCGTGAAAATCTATATTTCGCTAGGGGTACATACAAAATCACAAATTTCCACCCGGAATGACACTAATAATTAATAGGTATTTTATTTATTTTGTTTTTTTATTTATTATCTTTTTGTTATACTGCGCCCTCGTTTCCGTGTGCTAAACTGCGTGCTCGCATATCGGGGCGTAAAATCGGATTTTACGCATGGAAGATTTCTGTGAAGCCATTAACGCTTCTGTGCGCCATGACGAATATATTCCTCCAAGCTACATTATTACCATATGAGACAAGGTAAACGGGTGCACAGGAGGGTTGATATTGAAATTAATAGTAGTTTTCGATCCATGGCCATAAAGTAGAATTTTACGGCCTGAGTAGAGATTAGGCGTCCGAGGACCGGCGAAGCCAGTCCGAGAATGAATAATCGGTACGAGGCTGTAAAACTTACGGCCAAGGAACGAACATCAGTTTTCTTCATCCGTGTCCGTACAGAGCGGTCTCATCGGCATTACACTGCCGAGTAGAGATGGGGCATTCGAGGCACCGGACGGGCCGAGGCATAGTAATCTCTACGATGCCGTAAAATTTTACTTTACGGCTTCAATCGAGTCCGTGAAGTGCCCACTAAAGAAAACATTTTTTTGTCACGCTAGCTCAAATTCGCTGCCGTTGTGTGCAGGTAAAGAAGCCAGAAAGGCGGCGGTTACCGCCAGGCGGGCTTGTTTTTTTGCAACAAGCTTGTGCGTATGCGCAAAGGGTTTTCGAGCAATTTTTGCCGCCCGTCGCGCTTGTTTCTTGCTTGACCGCGAATTGTCATACAGGAGTGACAAAAAGTACTGTACATATCTCGGGCAAAAACACATTGCATACACTCGGGCGATGTCAGCGACCCTCGGCCCCCTCATCGCCCTCGGTGCAATGCTCCTGTTTCCGCCCTTGATACGTAATGTACTGTTATGTTACAGTGTCTAAAATGCGTAAAATGCTGTTGTACGCACTTTAGACATTTTTCGAACGCATTTTACGCATTTTTTATATTTTTCGGATGAATTTTACGCATTTTTGACATTTTTCGAACGCATTTTACGCACACTTGCAACATAAAACATCACCTTCGGCTCGGCCGCCATCACTTTTACTCATTTGTATCGTACTATGCTATTAAACAATATTTCATCCACATTGATATATGATCCTTTTTTAATAGTTCAAAGAGACAAATTTAATTTCAAAACATTTAAAACTACTATCGATCCACGAGTGATGAAAAATGAGTATTTCCATGAAATTTATTAGATCTTTGGATCGTAAATTTATTATTTTCAATACTGTCGAATAACAGCTTCGGTTTGATGAAATGCATCCTTTTGAAAGTATGGGAAATTGCACAATTGAAATTTCATACTCCTGATTCATTTGCTGATCGTACTTGAACTACTGAATTCTCAATTCAAGAATTATATTTCGAAGCAACAGGGTGTAAATCTCCAATTCGTTTCCATATGTTGTACGCGAATAGTCTTCAACGAACCTCCGCTTTACGAATATACAATCCTTTCTCGCAAGTGTAAAAGTCTTCTTATGAAAGTAAATCAGCAACTTCCGAAATGAAGACGATTACAAGGCGATACGATGTAAAAATAACCTGCATTTCTCAAATATTGCATAGTGCAAACTCTTCTTTTAGATTCACTATGATCGAAATTATAAACGAAATGAGTGATGTAATTATAAGGATGTAGCAATTATGCAAAGAAAACTTCACGAACTTCAGTAATAAATACAAATTGACATTCCAATAAATTTCAGATTCATATATATCCGATGATATCTAGTGATATTTTATTTTGTTGTACAAAATGTCGTTACAGAGGAGTCAAAAGATTCAAATAAGACCATTGATCAATGTCTCAAAAATATCATTCGGGTGTAATATATTAATCAGTACTTTCCGTATTTAAAATATCGACTGTAAACAACATTTGAAAAATGTAATCGATACATTGAATTGAATGTTTGCACTATGTATATATATATATATATATCAATTGGTCATTTCGGAGACATTTTGATGCAAGAAATGGTCAATTTGAGGACATTTGGTCATTTTGAGGACCGTCCTCAAAAGTTTAAGGCATGAAATGGTCATTTTAGGGACATATAGTCCTCAAATTAACCAATGCAGGGATCGGTCATTTTGAGAACTTCCAGTAATCACTAAATGGTTATTTTGAGGACCATTGAAAATTATCAAATGGTCAATTAGATAACTTTAAAAAATTACGTCCATTCGATTATGGTAAGCAGATTGTGGAGGTAAAGTCGATCAAGATCGATTACATCCGTTCGAACATGCAGCTCATCTGAAGATTTGCCAATTTGAGGATTTTCGAATATGGTTATTTTATAATTCAATAGGAAGACCGTGACGAGATACAAGAAAATGTCAAGAGATAAAAAATACTTATCTCGACGAGATCCGAATGAATATTCAAAGAAATTTTTCAAAAATTTGCACATTGGGCAATTTTGCAAATATTTCCGCGAATATCGCCCTTTCGACCATAACAATTAACGCATCATTCTTGGAATTGAATATGATTACGTTTATATTCTTTGCAATTTTTTGATATAATCAACCGTTTACCAGTTACTCGCCAATTTCTTGTTAATTTTTCCCCGCGTTTTCTCGATTACCAACACTTTTACGTTAAATATAGGAAGACCGAGACGAGATACGCGAAAATGTCAGGTGATAAAAAATGCTTATCTCGACGAAATCTGAACGAATATAGAAAGAAATTTGCAAAAATTTGCACATAGGTCAATTTTGCAAATCTTTCCGCGAATATCGCCCTTTCGACCATAACAATATACGCATCATTCTTGGAATTGAATATGATTACGTTTATATTCTTTGCAATTTTTTGATATAATCAACCGTTTACCAGTTACTCGCCAATTTCTTGTTAATTTTTTCCCGCATTTTCTCGATTACCAACATTTTTACGTTAAATATAGAAAGACCGTGACGAGATACGCGAAAAGGTCAGAAGATAAAAAATGCTTATCTCGACGAAATCTGAACGAATATAGAAATAAATTTGCAAAAATTTGCACATAGGTCAATATTGCAAATATTTCCGCGAATATTGCCCTTTCGACCGTAAAAATATACGTATCATTCTTGGGATTCAATATGAAACCGTTTATATTCTTTGCAATTTTTCGATATAATCAAGCGTTTACCAGTTACTCGCCAATTTCCCCTTCATTTTTTCCCGCATTTTCTCGATTACCAACATTTTTACGTTAAATATAGAAAGACCGTGACGAGATACGCGAAAATGTCAGGAGATAAAAAATGCTTATCTCGACGAAATCTGAACGAATATAGAAATAAATTTGCAAAAATTTGCACATAGGTCAATTTTGCAAATATTTCCGCGAATATTGCCCTTTCGACCATAAAAATATACGCATCATTCTTGGAATTGAATATGATTACGTTTATATTCTTTGCAATTTTTTGATATAATCAACCGTTTACCAGTTACTCGCCAATTTCTTGTTAATTTTTCCCCGCGTTTTCTCGATTACCAACACTTTTACGTTAAATATAGGAAGACCGAGACGAGATGCAAGAAAATGTCAAGAGATAAAAAATACTTATCTCGACGAGATCCGAATGAATATTCAAAGAAATTTTTCAAAAATTTGCACATTGGGCAATTTTGCAAATATTTCCGCGAATATCGCCCTTTCGACCATAACAATATACGCATCATTCTTGGAATTGAATATGATTACGTTTATATTCTTTGCAATTTTTTGATATAATCAACCGTTTACCAGTTACTCGCCAATTTCTTGTTAATTTTTTCCCGCGTTTTCTCGATTACCAACACTTTTACGTTAGATATAGGAAGACCGTGACGAGATACGCGAAAATGTCAGGAGATAAAAAATGCTTATCTCGACGAAATCTGAACGAATATAGAATGAAATTTGCAAAAATTTGCACATAGGTCAATTTTGCAAATATTTCCGCGAATATTGCCCTTTCGACCATAAAAATATACGCATCATTCTTGGAATTCAATATGAAAACGTTTATATTCTTTGCAATTTTTTGATATAATCAACCGTTTACCAGTTACTCGCCAATTTCTTGTTAATTTTTTCCCGCGTTTTCTCGATTACCAACACTTTTACGTTAGATATAGAAAGACCGTGACGAGATATGCGAAAATGTCAGGAGATAAAAAATGCTTATCTCGACGAAATCTGAACGAATATAGAAATAAATTTGCAAAAATTTGCACATAGGTCAATTTTGCAAATATTTCCGCGAATATTGCCCTTTCGACCATAAAAATATACGCATCATTCTTGGAATTGAATATGATTACGTTTATATTCTTTGCAATTTTTTGATATAATCAACCGTTTACCAGTTACTCGCCAATTTCTTGTTAATTTTTCCCCGCGTTTTCTCGATTACCAACACTTTTACGTTAAATATAGGAAGACCGAGACGAGATGCAAGAAAATGTCAAGAGATAAAAAATACTTATCTCGACGAGATCCGAATGAATATTCAAAGAAATTTTTCAAAAATTTGCACATTGGACAATTTTGCAAATATTTCCGCGAATATCGCCCTTTCGACCATAACAATATACGCATCATTCTTGGAATTGAATATGATTACGTTTATATTCTTTGCAATTTTTTGATATAATCAACCGTTTACCAGTTACTCGCCAATTTCTTGTTAATTTTTTCCCGCGTTTTCTCGATTACCAACACGTTTACGTTAGATATAGGAAGACCGTGACGAGATACGCGAAAATGACAGGAGATAAAAAATGCTTATCTCGACGAAATCTGAACGAATATAGAAAGAAATTTGCAAAAATTTGCACATAGGTCAATTTTGCAAATCTTTCCGCGAATATCGCCCTTTCGACCATAACAATATACGCATCATTCTTGGAATTGAATATGATTACGTTTATATTCTTTGCAATTTTTTGATATAATCAACCGTTTACCAGTTACTCGCCAATTTCTTGTTAATTTTTTCCCGCATTTTCTCGATTACCAACATTTTTACGTTAAATATAGAAAGACCGTGACGAGATACGCGAAAAGGTCAGAAGATAAAAAATGCTTATCTCGACGAAATCTGAACGAATATAGAAATAAATTTGCAAAAATTTGCACATAGGTCAATATTGCAAATATTTCCGCGAATATTGCCCTTTCGACCGTAAAAATATACGTATCATTCTTGGGATTCAATATGAAACCGTTTATATTCTTTGCAATTTTTCGATATAATCAAGCGTTTACCAGTTACTCGCCAATTTCCCCTTCATTTTTTCCCGCATTTTCTCGATTACCAACATTTTTACGTTAAATATAGAAAGACCGTGACGAGATACGCGAAAATGTCAGGAGATAAAAAATGCTTATCTCGACGAAATCTGAACGAATATAGAAATAAATTTGCAAAAATTTGCACATAGGTCAATTTTGCAAATATTTCCGCGAATATTGCCCTTTCGACCATAAAAATATACGCATCATTCTTGGAATTGAATATGATTACGTTTATATTCTTTGCAATTTTTTGATATAATCAACCGTTTACCAGTTACTCGCCAATTTCTTGTTAATTTTTCCCCGCGTTTTCTCGATTACCAACACTTTTACGTTAAATATAGGAAGACCGAGACGAGATGCAAGAAAATGTCAAGAGATAAAAAATACTTATCTCGACGAGATCCGAATGAATATTCAAAGAAATTTTTCAAAAATTTGCACATTGGGCAATTTTGCAAATATTTCCGCGAATATCGCCCTTTCGACCATAACAATATACGCATCATTCTTGGAATTGAATATGATTACGTTTATATTCTTTGCAATTTTTTGATATAATCAACCGTTTACCAGTTACTCGCCAATTTCTTGTTAATTTTTTCCCGCGTTTTCTCGATTACCAACACTTTTACGTTAGATATAGGAAGACCGTGACGAGATACGCGAAAATGTCAGGAGATAAAAAATGCTTATCTCGACGAAATCTGAACGAATATAGAATGAAATTTGCAAAAATTTGCACATAGGTCAATTTTGCAAATATTTCCGCGAATATTGCCCTTTCGACCATAAAAATATACGCATCATTCTTGGAATTCAATATGAAAACGTTTATATTCTTTGCAATTTTTTGATATAATCAACCGTTTACCAGTTACTCGCCAATTTCTTGTTAATTTTTTCCCGCGTTTTCTCGATTACCAACACTTTTACGTTAGATATAGGAAGACCATGACGAGATACGCGAAAATGTCAGGAGATAAAAAATGCTTATCTCGACGAAATCTGAACGAATATAGAAAGAAATTTGCAAAAATTTGCACATAGGTCAATTTTGCAAATATTTCCGCGAATATTGCCCTTTCGACCATAACAATATACGCATCATTCTTGGAATTGAATATGATTACGTTTATATTCTTTGCAATTTTTTGATATATTCAACCGTTTACCAGTTACTCGCCAATTTCTTGTTAATTTTTTCCCGCGTTTTCTCGATTACCAACACTTTTACGTTAGATATAGGAAGACCGTGACGAGATACGCGAAAATGTCAGGAGATAAAAAATGCTTATCTCGACGAAATCTGAACGAATATAGAAATAAATTTGCAAAAATTTGCACATAGGTCAATATTGCAAATATTTCCGCGAATATTGCCCTTTCGACCGTAAAAATATACGTATCATTCTTGGGATTCAATATGAAACCGTTTATATTCTTTGCAATTTTTCGATATAATCAAGCGTTTACCAGTTACTCGCCAATTTCCCCTTCATTTTTTCCCGCATTTTCTCGATTACCAACATTTTTACGTTAAATATAGAAAGACCGTGACGAGATATGCGAAAATGTCAGGAGATAAAAAATGCTTATCTCGACGAAATCTGAACGAATATAGAAATAAATTTGCAAAAATTTGCACATAGGTCAATTTTGCAAATATTTCCGCGAATATTGCCCTTTCGACCATAAAAATATACGCATCATTCTTGGAATTGAATATGATTACGTTTATATTCTTTGCAATTTTTTGATATAATCAACCGTTTACCAGTTACTCGCCAATTTCTTGTTAATTTTTCCCCGCGTTTTCTCGATTACCAACACTTTTACGTTAAATATAGGAAGACCGAGACGAGATGCAAGAAAATGTCAAGAGATAAAAAATACTTATCTCGACGAGATCCGAATGAATATTCAAAGAAATTTTTCAAAAATTTGCACATTGGACAATTTTGCAAATATTTCCGCGAATATCGCCCTTTCGACCATAACAATATACGCATCATTCTTGGAATTGAATATGATTACGTTTATATTCTTTGCAATTTTTTGATATAATCAACCGTTTACCAGTTACTCGCCAATTTCTTGTTAATTTTTTCCCGCGTTTTCTCGATTACCAACACGTTTACGTTAGATATAGGAAGACCGTGACGAGATACGCGAAAATGACAGGAGATAAAAAATGCTTATCTCGACGAAATCTGAACGAATATAGAAATAAATTTGCAAAAATTTGCACATAGGTCAATTTTGCAAATATTTCCGCGAATATTGCCCTTTCGACCGTAAAAATATACGTATCATTCTTGGGATTCAATATGAAACCGTTTATATTCTTTGCAATTTTTCGATATAATCAACCGTTTACCAGTTACTCGCCAATTTCTTGTTAATTTTTCCCCGCGTTTTCTCGATTACCAACACTTTTACGTTAAATATAGGAAGACCGAGACGAGATGCAAGAAAATGTCAAGAGATAAAAAATACTTATCTCGACGAGATCCGAATGAATATTCAAAGAAATTTTTCAAAAATTTGCACATTGGGCAATTTTGCAAATATTTCCGCGAATATTGCCCTTTCGACCATAAAAATATACGCATCATTCTTGGAATTCAATATGAAAACGTTTATATTCTTTGCAATTTTTTGATATAATCAACCGTTTACCAGTTACTCGCCAATTTCTTGTTAATTTTTTCCCGCGTTTTCTCGATTACCAACACTTTTACGTTAGATATAGGAAGACCGTGACGAGATACGCGAAAATGTCAGGAGATAAAAAATGCTTATCTCGACGAAATCTGAACGAATATAGAAATAAATTTGCAAAAATTTGCACATAGGACAATTTTGCAAATATTTCCGCGAATATTGCCCTTTCGACCGTAAAAATATACGTATCATCCTTGGGATTCAATATGAAACCGTTTATATTCTTTGCAATTTTTTGATATAATCAACCGTTTACCAGTTACTCGCCAATTTCTTGTTAATTTTTTCCCGCGTTTTCTCGATTACCAACACTTTTACGTTAGATATAGAAAGACCGTGACGAGATATGCGAAAATGTCAGGAGATAAAAAATGCTTATCTCGACGAAATCTGAACGAATATAGAAATAAATTTGCAAAAATTTGCACATAGGTCAATTTTGCAAATATTTCCGCGAATATTGCCCTTTCGACCATAAAAATATACGCATCATTCTTGGAATTGAATATGATTACGTTTATATTCTTTGCAATTTTTTGATATAATCAACCGTTTACCAGTTACTCGCCAATTTCTTGTTAATTTTTCCCCGCGTTTTCTCGATTACCAACACTTTTACGTTAAATATAGGAAGACCGAGACGAGATGCAAGAAAATGTCAAGAGATAAAAAATACTTATCTCGACGAGATCCGAATGAATATTCAAAGAAATTTTTCAAAAATTTGCACATTGGATGGTGGGGGGGGGGGGGGGGGGGGGGGGGGGGGGGTGGGGGGGGGGGGGGGTGGGGGGGGGGGGGGGTGGGGGGGGGCGGGGGGGGGGGGGGGGGGGGGTGGGGGGGGGGGGGGGTGGGGGGGGGGGGGGGTGGGGGGGGGGGGGGGTGGGGGGGGGGGGGGGTGGGGGGGGGGGGGGGTGGGGGGGGGGGGGGGTGGGGGGGGGGGGGGGTGGGGGGGGGGGGGGGTGGGGGGGGGGGGGGGTGGGGGGGGGGGGGGGTGGGGGGGGGGGGGGGTGGGGGGGGGGGGGGGTGGGGGGGGGGGGGGGTGGGGGGGGGGGGGGGTGGGGGGGGGGGGGGGTGGGGGGGGGGGGGGGTGGGGGGGGGGGGGGGTGGGGGGGGGGGGGGGTGGGGGGGGGGGGGGGTGGGGGGGGGGGGGGGTGGGGGGGGGGGGGGGTGGGGGGGGGGGGGGGTGGGGGGGGGGGGGGGTGGGGGGGGGGGGGGGTGGGGGGGGGGGGGGGTATACAAACGATTTAAACCGTAGAATATTGTATTTTATTAACACTAGAGACGAAATGAACGTTTGTAGTTGTTTGTAGTAGCTTATGAAATTACTACAAACGATTTAATGAGCCGGATATTGGAATTTATTAACTCTAGAGACGAAATAAACGTTTGTTGTTGTTTGCAGTTGCTCAAAAAATTACTACAAACGATTTAAACCAAAGGACACTGGATTTTATTAATACTAGAGATGAAACGGACGTTTGTAGTAGCTTAAAAAATTACTACAAACGATTTAAACCATAGGATATTGTATTTTAATAACACTAGAGACGAAATAAACGTTTGTAGTAGTTTGTAGTAGCTTTAGAAATTACCAGAAACGATTGAAACCATAGGATACTGCATTTTATTAACACTAGAGGTGAAACGGACGTTTGTAGTAGCTTAAAAAATTACTGCAAACGATTTAAACCATAGGACACTGCATTTTATTACCACTAGAGATGAAACGGACGTTTGTTGTTGCTTAATAAATTACTACAAACGATTTAAACCGTAGAATATTGTATTTAAATAACACTAGAGACGAAATAAACGTTTGTAGTAGTTTGTACTAGCTTTAGAAATTACTACAAACGATTTAAACCGTAGAATATTGTATTTTATTAACACTAGAGACGAAATGAACGTTTGTAGTAGCTTAAAAAATTACTACAAACGATTTAAACCATAGGATGTTGTATTTTATTAACACTAGAGACGAAATAAACGTTTATAGTTGTTTGTAGTAGCTTTAGAAATTACTACAAACGATTGAAACCATAGGATACTGCATTTTATTAACACTAGAGGTGAAACGGACGTTTGTAGTAGCTTAAAAAATTACTACAAACGATTTAAACCATAGGACACTGCATTTTATTAACACTAGAGATAAACAGACGTTTGTAGTAGCTTAAAAAATTACTACAAACGATTTAAACCATAGGATGTTGTGTTTTATTAATACTAGAGACGAAATAAACGATTGTAGTTGTTTGTAGTAGCTTAAGAAATTACTACAAACGTGTAGTTGTTTGTAGTAGCTTAAGAAATTACTACAAACGATTTAAACCATAGGATATTGTATTTTATTAACACTAGAGACGAAATAAACGTTTGTAGTAGCTTAAAAAATTACTACAAACGATTTAAATCATTGGATATTGTCTTTTATTAATACTACAGAAGAAATAAGCGTTTGTAGTTGTTTGTAGTAGGTTATGAAATTACTACAAACGATTTAATGAGCCGGATATTGGAATTTATTAACTCTAGAGACGAAATAAACCTTTCTTGTTGTTTGTAGTTGCGCAAGAAATTACTACAAACGATTTAAACCATAGGACACTGCATTTTATTAACACTAGAGATGAAACGGACGTTTGTTGTTGCTTAATGAATTACTACAAACGATTTAAACCGTAGAATATTGTATTTAAATAACACTACAGACGAAATAAACGTTTGTAGTAGTTTGTACTAGCTTTAGAAATTACTACAAACGATTTAAACCATAGGATATTGTATTTTAATAACACTAGAGACGAAATAAGCGTTTGTAGTAGTTTGTAGTAGCTTTAGAAATTACTACAAACGATTTAAACCAAAGGACACTGGATTTTATTAATACTAGAGATGAAACGGACGTTTGTAGTAGCTTAAAAAATTACTACAAACGATTTAAACGATAGGATATTGTATTTTAATAACACTAGAGACGAAATAAACGTTTGTAGTAGTTTGTAGTAGCTTTAGAAATTACTACAAACGATTGAAACCATAGGATACTGCATTTTATTAACACTAGAGGTGAAAGGGACGTTTGTAGTAGCTTAAGAAATTACTACAAACGATTTAAACCATAGGATATTGTATTTTATTAACACTAGAGACGAAATAAACGTTTGTAGTAGCTTATAAAATTACTACAAACGATTTAAACCATAGGATGTTGTATTTTATTAACACTAGAGACGAAATAAACGTTTATAGTTGTTTGTAGTAGCTTTAGAAATTACTACAAACGATTGAAACCATAGGATACTGCATTTTATTAACACTAGAGGTGAAACGGACGTTTGTAGTAGCTTAAAAAATTACTACAAACGATTTAAACCATAGGACACTGCATTTTATTAACACTAGAGATGAAACGGACGTTTGTAGTAGCTTAAAAAATTACTACAAACGATTTAAACCATAGGATATTGTATTTTAATAACACTAGAGACGAAATAAACGTTTGTAGTAGTTTGTAGTAGCTTTAGAAATTACTACAAACGATTGAAACCATAGGATACTGCATTTTATTAACACTAGAGGTGAAACGGACGTTTGTACTAGCTTAAAAAATTACTACAAACGATTTAAACCATAGTATAATGTATTTTATTAACACTAGAGACGAAATAAACTTTTTTAGTGGTTTGTAGTAGCTTTAGAAATTACTACAAACGATTGAAACCATAGGATACTGCATTTTATTAACACTAGAGGTGAAACGGACGTTTGTAGTAGCTTAAAAAATTATTACAAACGATTTAAACCATAGGATACTGCATTTTATTAATACTAGAGATGAAACGGACGTTTGTAGTAGCTTAAAAAATTACTACAAATGATTTAAACCATAGGTATTTTATTAATACTAGAGACGAAATAAACGTTTGTAGTTGTTTGTAGTTGCACAAGAAATTACTACAAACGATTTAAACCATACGACACTGCATTTTATTAACACTAGAGATGAAACGGACGTTTGTTGTTGCTTAATAAATTACTACAAACGATTTAAACCGTAGAATATTGTATTTAAATAACACTAGAGACGAAATAAACGTTTATAGTTGTTTGTAGTAGCTTTAGAAATTACTACAAACGATTGAAACCATAGGATACTGCATTTTATTAACACTAGAGGTGGAAGGGACGTTTGTAGTAGCTTAAAAAATTACTGCAAACAATTTAAACCATAGGACACTGCATTTTATTAACACTAGAGATGAAACGGACGTTTGTAGTAGCTTAAAAAATTACTACAAACGATTTAAACCGTAGAATATTGTATTTTAATAACTCTAGAGACGAAATAAACGTTTGTAGTAGTTTGTAGTAGCTTAAGAAATTACTACAAACGATTTAAACCATAGGACACTGCATTTTATTAACACTAGATACGAAATAAACGTTTGTAGTTGTTTGTAGTTGCATAATAAATTACTACAAACGATTTAATGAGCCGGATATTGGAATTTATTAACTCTAGAGACGAAATAAACCTTTCTTGTTGTTTGTAGTTGCGCAAGAAATTACTACAAACGATTTAAACCATAGGACACTACATTTTATTAACACTAGAGATGAAACGGACGTTTGTTGTTGCTTAATAAATTACTACAAACGATTTAAACCGTAGAATATTGTATTTAAATAACACTAGAGACGAAATAAACTTTGGCAGTAGTTTGTACTAGCTTTAGAAATTACTACAAACTATTTAAACCGTAGAATATTGTATTTTATTAACTCTAGAGACGAAATAAACGTTTGTTGTTGTTTGAAGTTGCTCAAGAAATTACTACAAACGATTTAAACCAAAGGACACTGGATTTTATTAATACTAGAGATGAAACGGACGTTTGTAGTAGCTTAAACAATTACTACAAACGATTTAAACCATAGGATATTGTATTTTAATAACACTAGAGACGAAATAAACGTTTGTAGTAGTTTGTAGTAGCTTTAGAAATTACTACAAACGATTGAAACCATAGGATACTGCATTTTATTAACACTAGAGGTGAAACGGACGTTTGTAGTAGCTTAAGAAATTACTACAAACGATTTAAACCATAGGACACTGCATTTTATTAACACTAGAGATGAAACGGACGTTTGTTGTTGCTTAATAAATTACTACAAACGATTTAAACCGTAGAATATTGTATTTAAATAACACTAGAGACGAAATAAACGTTTATAGTTGTTTGTAGTAGCTTAAAAAATTACTGCAAACAATTTAAACCATAGGACACTGCATTTTATTAACACTAGAGGTGAAACGGACGTTTGTAGTAGCTTAAAAAATTACTACAAACGATTTAAACCATAGGATATTGTATTTTAATAACACTAGAGACGAAATAAACGTTTGTAGTAGTTTGTAGTAGCTTTAGAAATTACTACAAACGATTGAAACCATAGGATACTGCATTTTATTAACACTAGAGGTGAAACGGACGTTTGTAGTAGCTTAAAAAATTACTACAAACGATTTAAACCATAGGATATTGTATTTTATTAACACTAGAGACGAAATAAACGTTTGTAGTAGTTTGTAGTAGCTTTAGAAATTACTACAAACGATTGAAACCATAGGATACTGCATTTTATTAACACTAGAGGTGAAACGGACGTTTGTAGTAGCTTAAGAAATTACTACAAACGATTTAAACCATAGGACACTGCATTTTATTAACACTAGAGATGAAACGGACGTTTGTTGTTGCTTAATAAATTACTACAAACGATTTAAACCGTAGAATATTGTATTTAAATAACACTAGAGACGAAATAAACGTTTGTAGTAGTTTGTACTAGCTTTAGAAATTACTAGAACGATTTAAACCGTAGAATATTGTATTTTATTAACACTAGAGACGAAATGAACGTTTGTAGTAGCTTAAAAAATTACTACAAACGATTTAAACCATAGGATGTTGTATTTTATTAACACTAGAGACGAAATAAACGTTTATAGTTGTCTGTAGTAGCTTTAGAAATTACTACAAACGATTGAAACCATAGGATACTGCATTTTATTAACACTAGAGGTGAAACGGACGTTTGTAGTAGCTTAAAAAATTACTACAAACGATTTAAACCATAGGACACTGCATTTTATTAACACTAGAGATGAAACAGACGTTTGTAGTAGCTTAAAAAATTACTACAAATGATTTAAACCATAGGACACTGCATTTTATTAACACTAGAGATGAAACGGACGTTTGTAGTAGCTTAAAAAATTACTACAAACGATTTAAACCATAGGATGTTGTGTTTTATTAATACTAGAGACGAAATAAACGATTGTAGTTGTTTGTAGTAGCTTAAGAAATTACTACAAACGATTTAAACCATAGGATACTGCATTTTCTTAACACTAGCGGTGAAACGGACGTTTGTAGTAGCTTAAGAAATTACTACAAACGATTTAAACCATAGGACACTGCATTTTATTAACACTAGAGATGAAACGGACGTTTGTTGTTGCTTAATAAATTACTACAAACGATTTAAACCGTAGAATATTGTATTTAAATAACACTAGAGACGAAATAAACGTTTATAGTTGTTTGTAGTAGCTTTAGAAATTACTACAAACGATTGAAACCATAGAATATAGTATTTTATTAACACTAGAGACGAAATGAACGTTTGTAGTAGCTTAAAAAATTACTACAAACGATTTAAACCATAGGATGTTGTATTTTATTAACACTAGAGACGAAATAAACGTTTATAGTTGTCTGTAGTAGCTTTAGAAATTACTACAAACGATTGAAACCATAGGATACTGCATTTTATTAACACTAGAGGTGAAACGGACGTTTGTAGTAGCTTAAAAAATTACTACAAACGATTTAAACCATAGGACACTGCATTTTATTAACACTAGAGATGAAACAGACGTTTGTAGTAGCTTAAAAAATTACTACAAATGATTTAAACCATAGGACACTGCATTTTATTAACACTAGAGATGAAACGGACGTTTGTAGTAGCTTAAAAAATTACTACAAACGATTTAAACCATAGGATGTTGTGTTTTATTAATACT
The DNA here is from genome assembly GCA_030407085.1 of Trichopria drosophilae. Lineage (NCBI taxonomy): Eukaryota > Metazoa > Arthropoda > Insecta > Hymenoptera > Diapriidae > Trichopria > Trichopria drosophilae. The sequence goes on along the minus strand of CM059582.1, from coordinate 64,849,964 downwards.
AGAGACGAAATAAACGATTGTAGTTGTTTGTAGTAGCTTAAGAAATTACTACAAACGATTTAAACCATAGAATATAGTATTTTATTAATACTAGAGATAAATGCAAGGTTTGTAGTTGCTTAAAAAATTACTACAAACGATTTAAATCATTGGATATTGTCTTTTATTAATACTACAGAAGAAATAAGCGTTTGTAGTTGTTTGTAGTAGGTTATGAAATTACTACAAACGATTTAATGAGCCGGATATTGGAATTTATTAACTCTAGAGACGAAATAAACCTTTCTTGTTGTTTGTAGTTGCGCAAGAAATTACTACAAACGATTTAAACCATAGGACACTGCATTTTATTAACACTAGAGATGAAACGGACGTTTGTTGTTGCTTAATAAATTACTACAAACGATTTAAACCGTAGAATATTGTATTTAAATAACACTAGAGACGAAATAAACGTTTATAGTTGTTTGTAGTAGCTTTAGAAATTACTACAAACGATTGAAACCATAGGATACTGCATTTTATTAACACTAGAGGTGAAACGGACGTTTGTAGTAGCTTAAAAAATTACTGCAAACGATTTAAACCATAGGACACTGCATTTTATTACCACTAGAAATGAAACGGACGTTTGTTGTTGCTTAATAAATTACTACAAATGATTTAAACCGTAGAATATTGTATTTAAATAACACTAGAGACGAAATAAACGTTTGTAGTAGTTTGTACTAGCTTTAGAAATTACTACAAACTATTTAAACCGTAGAATATTGTATTTTATTAACACTAGAGACGAAATGAACGTTTGTAGTTGTTTGTAGTTGCTTAATAAATTACTACAAACGATTTAATGAGCCGGATATTGGAATTTATTAACTCTAGAGACGAAATAAACCTTTCTTGTTGTTTGTAGTTGCGCAAGAAATTACTACAAACGATTTAAACCATAGGACACTACATTTTATTAACACTAGAGATGAAACGGACGTTTGTTGTTGCTTAATAAATTACTACAAACGATTTAAACCGTAGAATATTGTATTTAAATAACACTAGAGACGAAATAAACTTTTGTAGTAGTTTGTACTAGCTTTAGAAATTACTACAAACTATTTAAACCGTAGAATATTGTATTTTATTAACTCTAGAGACGAAATAAACGTTTGTTGTTGTTTGAAGTTGCTCAAGAAATTACTACAAACGATTTAAACCAAAGGACACTGGATTTTATTAATACTAGAGATGAAACGGACGTTTGTTGTTGCTTAATAAATTACTACAAACGATTTAAACCGTAGAATATTGTATTTAAATAACACTAGAGACGAAATAAACGTTTATAGTAGTTTGTAGTAGCTTTAGAAATTACTACAAACGATTGAAACCATAGGATACTGCATTTTATTAACACTAGAGGTGAAACGGACGTTTGTAGTAGCTTAAGAAATTACTACAAACGATTTAAACCATAGGACACTGCATTTTATTAACACTAGAGATGAAACGGACGTTTGTTGTTGCTTAATAAATTACTACAAACGATTTAAACCGTAGAATATTGTATTTAAATAACACTAGAGACGAAATAAACGTTTGTAGTAGTTTGTACTAGCTTTAGAAATTACTAGAACGATTTAAACCGTAGAATATTGTATTTTATTAACACTAGAGACGAAATGAACGTTTGTAGTAGCTTAAAAAATTACTACAAACGATTTAAACCATAGGATGTTGTATTTTATTAACACTAGAGACGAAATAAACGTTTATAGTTGTCTGTAGTAGCTTTAGAAATTACTACAAACGATTGAAACCATAGGATACTGCATTTTATTAACACTAGAGGTGAAACGGACGTTTGTAGTAGCTTAAAAAATTACTACAAACGATTTAAACCATAGGACACTGCATTTTATTAACACTAGAGATGAAACAGACGTTTGTAGTAGCTTAAAAAATTACTACAAATGATTTAAACCATAGGACACTGCATTTTATTAACACTAGAGATGAAACGGACGTTTGTAGTAGCTTAAAAAATTACTACAAACGATTTAAACCATAGGATGTTGTGTTTTATTAATACTAGAGACGAAATAAACGATTGTAGTTGTTTGTAGTAGCTTAAGAAATTACTACAAACGATTTAAACCATAGGATACTGCATTTTCTTAACACTAGCGGTGAAACGGACGTTTGTAGTAGCTTAAGAAATTACTACAAACGATTTAAACCATAGGACACTGCATTTTATTAACACTAGAGATGAAACGGACGTTTGTTGTTGCTTAATAAATTACTACAAACGATTTAAACCGTAGAATATTGTATTTAAATAACACTAGAGACGAAATAAACGTTTATAGTTGTTTGTAGTAGCTTTAGAAATTACTACAAACGATTGAAACCATAGAATATAGTATTTTATTAACACTAGAGACGAAATGAACGTTTGTAGTAGCTTAAAAAATTACTACAAACGATTTAAACCATAGGATGTTGTATTTTATTAACACTAGAGACGAAATAAACGTTTATAGTTGTCTGTAGTAGCTTTAGAAATTACTACAAACGATTGAAACCATAGGATACTGCATTTTATTAACACTAGAGGTGAAACGGACGTTTGTAGTAGCTTAAAAAATTACTACAAACGATTTAAACCATAGGACACTGCATTTTATTAACACTAGAGATGAAACAGACGTTTGTAGTAGCTTAAAAAATTACTACAAATGATTTAAACCATAGGACACTGCATTTTATTAACACTAGAGATGAAACGGACGTTTGTAGTAGCTTAAAAAATTACTACAAACGATTTAAACCATAGGATGTTGTGTTTTATTAATACTAGAGACGAAATAAACGATTGTAGTTGTTTGTAGTAGCTTAAGAAATTACTACAAACGATTTAAACCATAGAATATAGTATTTTATTAATACTAGAGATAAATGCAAGGTTTGTAGTTGCTTAAAAAATTACTACAAACGATTTAAATCATTGGATATTGTCTTTTATTAATACTACAGAAGAAATAAGCGTTTGTAGTTGTTTGTAGTAGGTTATGAAATTACTACAAACGATTTAATGAGCCGGATATTGGAATTTATTAACTCTAGAGACGAAATAAACCTTTCTTGTTGTTTGTAGTTGCGCAAGAAATTACTACAAACGATTTAAACCATAGGACACTGCATTTTATTAACACTAGAGATGAAACGGACGTTTGTTGTTGCTTAATAAATTACTACAAACGATTTAAACCGTAGAATATTGTATTTAAATAACACTAGAGACGAAATAAACGTTTATAGTTGTTTGTAGTAGCTTTAGAAATTACTACAAACGATTGAAACCATAGGATACTGCATTTTATTAACACTAGAGGTGAAACGGACGTTTGTAGTAGCTTAAAAAATTACTGCAAACGATTTAAACCATAGGACACTGCATTTTATTACCACTAGAAATGAAACGGACGTTTGTTGTTGCTTAATAAATTACTACAAATGATTTAAACCGTAGAATATTGTATTTAAATAACACTAGAGACGAAATAAACGTTTGTAGTAGTTTGTACTAGCTTTAGAAATTACTACAAACTATTTAAACCGTAGAATATTGTATTTTATTAACACTAGAGACGAAATGAACGTTTGTAGTTGTTTGTAGTTGCTTAATAAATTACTACAAACGATTTAATGAGCCGGATATTGGAATTTATTAACTCTAGAGACGAAATAAACCTTTCTTGTTGTTTGTAGTTGCGCAAGAAATTACTACAAACGATTTAAACCATAGGACACTACATTTTATTAACACTAGAGATGAAACGGACGTTTGTTGTTGCTTAATAAATTACTACAAACGATTTAAACCGTAGAATATTGTATTTAAATAACACTAGAGACGAAATAAACTTTTGTAGTAGTTTGTACTAGCTTTAGAAATTACTACAAACTATTTAAACCGTAGAATATTGTATTTTATTAACTCTAGAGACGAAATAAACGTTTGTTGTTGTTTGAAGTTGCTCAAGAAATTACTACAAACGATTTAAACCAAAGGACACTGGATTTTATTAATACTAGAGATGAAACGGACGTTTGTAGTAGCTTAAAAAATTACTACAAACGATTTAAACCATAGGATATTGTATTTTAATAACACTAGAGACGAAATAAACGTTTGTAGTAGTTTGTAGTAGCTTTAGAAATTACTACAAACGACTGAAACCATAGGATACTGCATTTTATTAACACTAGAGGTGAAACGGACGTTTGTAGTAGCTTAAGAAATTACTACAAACGATTTAAACCATAGGACACTGCATTTTATTAACACTAGAGATGAAACGGACGTTTGTTGTTGCTTAATAAATTACTACAAACGATTTAAACCGTAGAATATTGTATTTAAATAACACTAGAGACGAAATAAACGTTTATAGTTGTTTGTAGTAGCTTAAAAAATTACTGCAAACAATTTAAACCATAGGACACTGCATTTTATTAACACTAGAGGTGAAACGGACGTTTGTAGTAGCTTAAAAAATTACTACAAACGATTTAAACCATAGGATATTGTATTTTAATAACACTAGAGACGAAATAAACGTTTGTAGTAGTTTGTAGTAGCTTTAGAAATTACTACAAACGATTGAAACCATAGGATACTGCATTTTATTAACACTAGAGGTGAAACGGACGTTTGTAGTAGCTTAAAAAATTACTACAAACAATTTAAACCATAGGATATTGTATTTTAATAACACTAGAGACGAAATAAACGTTTGTAGTAGTTTGTAGTAGCTTTAGAAATTACTACAAACGATTGAAACCATAGGATACTGCATTTTATTAACACTAGAGGTGAAACGGACGTTTGTAGTAGCTTAAGAAATTACTACAAACGATTTAAACCATAGGACACTGCATTTTATTAACACTAGAGATGAAACGGACGTTTGTTGTTGCTTAATAAATTACTACAAACGATTTAAACCGTAGAATATTGTATTTAAATAACACTAGAGACGAAATAAACGTTTGTAGTAGTTTGTACTAGCTTTAGAAATTACTAGAACGATTTAAACCGTAGAATATTGTATTTTATTAACACTAGAGACGAAATGAACGTTTGTAGTTGTTTGTAGTAGCTTTAGAAATTACTACAAACGATTGAAACCATAGGATACTGCATTTTATTAACACTAGAGGTGAAACGGACGTTTGTAGTAGCTTAAGAAATTACTACAAACGATTTAAACCATAGGACACTGCATTTTATTAACACTAGAGATGAAACAGACGTTTGTAGTAGCTTAAAAAATTACTACAAACGATTTAAACCATAGGACACTGCATTTTATTAACACTAGAGATGAAACGGACGTTTGTAGTAGCTTAAAAAATTACTACAAACGATTTAAACCATAGGATGTTGTGTTTTATTAATACTAGAGACGAAATAAACGATTGTAGTTGTTTGTAGTAGCTTAAGAAATTACTACAAACGATTTAAACCATAGAATATAGTATTTTATTAATACTAGAGATAAATGCAAGGTTTGTAGTTGCTTAAAAAATTACTACAAACGATTTAAATCATTGGATATTGTCTTTTATTAATACTACATGTAGTTGCGCAAGAAATTACTACAAACGATTTAAACCATAGGGCACAGCATTTTATTAACACTAGAGATGAAACGGACGTTTGTTGTTGCTTAATAAATTACTACAAACGATTTAAACCGTAGAATATTGGATTTAAATAACACTAGAGACGAAATAAACGTTTGTAGTAGTTTGTACTAGCTTTAGAAATTACTACAAACTATTTAAACCGTAGAATATTGTATTTTATTAACACTAGAGACGAAATGAACGTTTGTAGTTGTTTGTAGTAGCTTATGAAATTACTACAAACGATTTAATGAGCCGGATATTGGAATTTATTAACTCTAGAGACGAAATAAACGTTTGTTGTTGTTTGTAATTGCTCAAGAAATTACTACAAACGATTTAAACCAAAGGACACTGGATTTTATTAATACACTAGAGATGAAACGGACGTTTGTAGTAGCTTAAACAATTACTACAAACGATTTAAACCATAGGATATTGTATTTTATTAACACTAGAGACGAAATAAACGTTTGTAGTTGTTTGTAGTAGCTTAAGAAATTACTTCAAACGAGTTAAACCGCAGAATATTGTATTTTATTAATACTAAAGATGAATGCAAGGTTTGTAGTTGATTAAAAAATTACTACAAACGATTTAAACCATAGGACACTTCATTTTATTAGTACTAGAGATTAATCGGATGTTTGTAGTTGCTTAAAAAATTACTACAAACGATTGAAACCATAGGATATTGTCTTTTATTAACACTGCAGATGAAATAAACGTTTGTAGTTGTTTGTAGTTGCTTAATAAATTACTACAAACGATTTAAACCATAGGACACTGCATTTTATTAACATTAGAGTTGGAACGGACGTTTGTAGTAGCTTAAACAATTACTACAAACGATTTAAACCGTAGGATATTATATTTTATTAACAGTAGAGATAAAAGGGACGTTTGTAGTAGCTTGAAAAATTACTACAAACGATTTAGACCATAGGACATGCATTTAGTAACACTATAGAGGAAACGAAGGTTTGTAGTTACTTAAAAAATTACTATAAACGATTTAAACTGTGGGACATTTTATTTTATTGACACTAGACACGAAATGAACGTTTGTATTTGTTTGCAGTTGCTCAAGGACCGAAACGAAGGTCATCTCATCAAAGAGAACTGTATTTGTTTTTTTCTCTCGCGAACGCATTTGTCATTAAAAGATTGATTGATACCATTTATTTATTGCCCTGGACAAAGGGGTCCGTGGGCAAAATAATACATCAGATAATATGAATTGTACAAAAAATTAACTCGCTTGTTCTGCTGAACAAAAAATACTATGAATAAATGATAATTATCAGTAGTATAGATCACAAAAATTATAAGACTAAGAGATTTATAATAATGCGGTTATAAACCTATCGCTCGTTCACAATTAATTTAGATATTGCGCACCGTTACAAATACTATCCGTTGAAAGCCGTGGGTGTACAATATCCAATGGGGGTTTACAAAGTTTACTACGCTAATGACAATTACAACATTGATAGGGAGAAAAGGTTCGATTGTTGCTGTGAACTATAATTGACGCAGATAGCCCAATAATGCCGACTTAAAATTAGCTAATGAAGGTGATTGGCGAATATGATCCGGCAGGATATTCCAGAATTTAATTGCAGAGATGCAGAAAGAATTTTGGAAATAATCAGTATGGCAAGTAGGTAGGTAGAAAGACACTGTGTTAAGACGATACGATTGTCGTATGCTATCAGGAAGAGCGATAAAACAACTCCTTAGGTAGGCGGGTTGGGACGATGTTAGAATTTGATAGGATAAAGTACCAAGGAAATACTTCTGACGTCCCTCAATGCTTAACCAGTTTCCCTTTTGCCAGAGAGGTGTGAGGTTTCGATCACGCCTAAGCTGGTATATATAGCGGATGGCAGAGTTCAGAAGACGACATAATTTCGTGCCAAGTCCTGTGTGTATCCTGTCATATTTGCATATACTAGACAAGCAATATCAATATGAGGTTGAATCAGCGTATTGACAAGCATGAGTTTAAGTTGAGTTGGTAGAATAGAACCACGAAATCGCAGTTTGTATAAACGCCTAAATTTCTTCCTTCCTCCACATATTGTATAGGGTGACCAGCTATTGTCAAAGGAGGTATGGTAGTTTGGTGAAGTTTAGCCAAGTTCTGATTCGTACCTAGGATGATTGCTTTAGTCTCTTTTATATTGAGCGTAATTCCACAATCTTGAGACCAGCGGTGAAAAATTTCGATATCAGTGTTCAATGATCGGATGGTTTGCTGAATACGAATAATATAATGAAATCGAGCCTTGGAGGTGTGTATCTCCCCGCCGGACGCTCCAGCAGCCAGTCGCCGTCGGGAGCCCTTTCCAGCACGTCGCGACGAGTTCCTTTCGGGTATATATATATATATATATATATATATACAGGGTGGCCGATTTATCTGAAGACATCGAAATATCTCGAGAACTATGCACAGAATCAAAAAAGTTGTCGGATGAAAGTTGTTCGACACGAAGGGGGGCATCTAGTGATAATTAAATTTACCCCCTCCCACATCCCCTGGGGGTGGAGTGGGGGCAAAAACAATAAAACTTAAATAGGAACCCCCAGTTTTTATAGCAGATTTGGATTCTCCGGAAAAAAGTACACGAATTTGACCTAGGAGCTATTGCATTTTGGTTCACAGGTGGCGCTGTAATCGATAAAAATCCAAATTTATCTGAAGACATTGAAATACCTCGAGAACTATGCACAGAATCAAAAAAGTTGTCGGATGAAAGTTATTCGACACGAAGGGGGGCATCCAGTGATAATGAAATTTACCCCCTCCCCCATCCCCTGGGGGTGGAGTGGGGGCAAAAACAATAAAACTTAAATAGGAACCCCCAGTTTTTATTGCAGATTTGGATTCTCCGGAAAAAAGTACACGAATTTGACCTAGGAGCTATTGCATTTTGGTTCACAGGTGGCGCTGTAATCGATAAAAATCCAAATTTATCTGAAGACATTGAAATACCTCGAGAACTATGCACAGAATCAAAAAAGTTGTCGGATGAAAGTTGTTCGACACGAAGGGGGGCATCCAGGGGGCAAATAGGGACAATTTGATCCCTTTATGAAAATTTAATATTAAAAATTCTAATATTAGAATTTTTAATATTAGAATTTAGTAATATCAATTACGAAAATTGTTATTCTGAATATGAAATTTTAATAATGTCCATTCGAAAAATTAAGATTATGAATAATTGATATTCTTATAATTGCAATTTTATAAATAAGTTTTCTACCTTCAATAAAATTACATTTTAGGTTTTAAATTTATTATTTAATAAACAAAAAGAGGACATCACGCAATCCATTAAAAAACGCGTCATGTCCCTTCACTCGGCTCATTCATTCTCTCTCTCTGTATGTTTTTTCCGAAATGAGAATAAATAAGCTGAGCATTGACGGTCAAACCAGCTTCTATTTAACAAAACAAAACTCTTACTTCATTTGGGGATTTCGTCGCCATCTACCGGACCCCGAGAGAACTCACGTGGTTTCATACATGTACATCGCTTGCATTTCGGCCATCACCGGCGCCGGTTCTGTTACATAACGCTAGAGGGCGACATAACTCGAAAATAAAGTAGCATATCATTTTATACATAAGTTGAGTCACACGTAACCAGTTCACCTACATTTTTCTCTACATTCCTGAAGGGAAGTAAATGGATATCGCGACTTTCTAATCCCTATATTAAAATTTAGTATTCACGGTCTCTCAGTGTAAGAAGTTTTTGAAGTCCATTGTATTGGTAGTAATTCGGTCGGAGGTCACTTTGCTTTTAGAATAACCACTTTCCGTTTACGTGACTATTTTTTGTCTACCCTTCATTGCTTAAATCGAATTGCAAGTTAAAAATGAATCCTGCTACAGTTCCCGAAAAAATCGAAATGATTCTTATTTATGGTGAATGTAAGAGCAATATTGACGATGCTGTTGCGTTGTATGCTGAGCGTTTTCCAGATAATGCTCGCTCGCGTTCTTTTTTTTACAAAGTTGTGAATGCCTTTCACTCTGATGGCAGCGTACAAATGAAAAAAAGGAAGCGAAGATTAGCAGTTACAGGAGAAGCTAACGAAGTAGCTGTACTAGCAGCTATTCACCAAAATCCACATGTAAGCACACGACAATTACATCGCGATTCCGGCATTTCCAGAGACAGTATTCAAAGAATATTGCATCGTCATAAGTTTCACCCATATCACATTTCACTGCACCAGGAACTAGATGGCGATGATTTTCATAACCGCGTGGTGTTTTGTGAATGGGCATTTCAAAAAATGCAAACGAACCACAATTTCTTTGCTAATGTATTATTTTCAGATGAATCTACATTCACGAACCATGGTGGCGTCAATAGGCATAATATGCATTATTGGAGCGTAGAAAATCCCCATTGGTTACGACAAGTTAATCATCAACGTCCTTGGTCGGTGAACGTTTGGTGTGGAATCATAGGAAATAAACTCATTGGTCCTTATTTCATTGAAGGTAATTTGAATGGAACAAAATATCGAGATTTCCTAGAACAAGAAGTACCATTACTACTTGAGGATGTTGCTATGGACGTCCGACGGACAATGTGGCTTCAGCATGATGGTTGCCCAGCACATTTTTCAAGAGTAGCAAGGGAAATACTAGACCGTGATTACAATGGTAGGTGGATTGGTAGAGGTGGCCCCATTAATTGGCCTGCGAGATCACCTGATCTAACATCTCTGGATTTCTTCCTATGGGGTTACCTAAAAGGTAAGGTTTATGAACAAGTACCAACGACTCAGGAAAACATGGTGGAACGCATAAGAACTGCTTGCGTAAGTGAACAGTGAGACAGTGAGAGGCAAGGGGACTCACGTAAAACAAGCACCCCAAGGGGAACAGAAAAATACTACGTCCACGTCGTTGTTCCTGGGTAACGCTAAATATATTTTTTCCCGGCTTTGTTAGAATGACCGTATTCCATATCCGCTACGCGGGCGAAAATTGTCAATATTGGAGAATCCAAATCTGCAATAAAAACTGGGGGTTCCTATTTAAGTTTTATTGTTTTTGCCCCCACTCCACCCCCAGGGAATGGGGGAGGGGGTAAATTTCATTATTACTGGATGCCCCCCTTCGTGTCGAACAACTTTCATCCGACAACTTTTTTGATTCTGTGCATAGTTCTCGAGGTATTTCAATGTCTTCGGATAAATTTGGATTTTTATCGATTACAGCGCCACCTGTGAACCAAAATGCAATAGCTCCTAGGTCAAATTCGTGTACTTTTTTCCGGAGAATCCAAATCTGCAATAAAAAATGGGTGTTCCTATTTAAGTTTTATTGTTTTTGCCCCCACTCCACTCCCAGGGGATGGGGGAGGGGGTAAATTTCATTATCACTGGATGTCCCCCTTCGTGTCGAACAACTTTCATCCGACAACTTTTTTGATTCTGTGCATAGTTCTCGAGGTATTTCAATGTCTTCGGATAAATTTGGATTATTATCGATTACAGCGCCAGCTGTGAACCAAAATGCAATAGCTCCTAGGTCAAATTCGTGTACTTTTTTCCGGAGAATCCAAATCTGCAATAAAAAATGGGGGTTCCTATTTAAGTTTTATTGTTTTTGCCCCCACTCCACCTCCAGGGGATGGGGGAGGGGGTAAATTTAATTATCACTGGATGCCCCCCTTCGTGTCGAACAACTTTCATCGGACAACTTTTTTGATTCTGTGCATAGTTCTTGAGATATTTCGATGTCTTCTGATAAATCGGCCACCCTGTATATATATATATATATATCTCTCTCTCTCTAGATCTAAGCCCTGGACGAACGAGTCTGCATGCTACGCCGCTTCTCTCCCCTTCGGCCGAATGCCGCTAGCTACCAGGCCCCGACAGGAGGCTGCGCTGGAGTGTCACTATCGACGGTCAAGAGGCGACCGCGATTCAGCCTTTCGCGGACCGCGAATAAATCAGCATTACATTCCGTTCCGGACCGCATACCCAATCGTTCGTTTTCTTTTGTTTTTGAATCCCGGATATTAAGTGACTGTCCACGAACTGATCCTTGCTTCTGGAAGTGAGGGTAGCAACTATAGAAGTGGCTAATTGCGGCAGCCTTCCCCCGGGAAGAAGGAAGTGACATCCTCTGGAGGACGCCGTCCACCACACTTCAAGTCAGTGACCCGGTTGGGTTTTCATAATCGCAATCAAGTGTCCGGTCAGTTGGACTTTTGCCTCCCCCCTTTTATCCCGTTATTCGGTTTATACAGTACGGGGGCTTCTATTTATTATATTGTGTGTCTCCGGTAATTTTTTTAGCGACTGTACCGTCGCATCGAAACTCTTTCAAGATATCGCGTCAGTTCACTATAAGTTGTGAAATAAAAGTTACATTTCTCTGTTTTGGTTAATTGTGTCAAAGAGATTTATTATTATTTCCCTCTCTGCTTTTCCTTCAACAAAAAAAAAGAGGGAGTAAGGAAGAAAGCGATTACATAATAATTGGCGATATTCCTAATACAGTAGCCCCTCTCACAACGGACATCGTGTTCTCTCTGTTCCCTCTCATATCGGACACGGAAATACACGTGAAGGATATGTCCGTTATGAGAGGGAAAAGAGAGAACACGATGTCCGTTGTGAGAGGGGCTACTGTATTTGCAAAATTGCATTCAATTTATTAATATTTTCATCGTTAAACTGAAATTCATCATCTGGTTCATTTTGAAATTGATCCAACTCTGTATCCTGCTCGTCGTTAGAATGTGATTCATATTCCATTTGATTGGAGTGCACTTCATCCATTTGATCATTAGTCAATTCCGGATGCCTATGTGACAAAGTGTGACTTTATTTCAAAATCTCTAAACGACACGTAGCACATACATAGCTATTCGAAAACATTTGTTTGATCGACTGGGAGATCTTTCGGAGTTTTTTCTTTCGAAATTTTGGCATTTTGAAAACAATAACTTTAATCGTATAAAAAGTTAAGCTCCAGTGGACAAATTTGCTGAAATAAGATTACATGAAATTCAAATATATTCACGTAAAAATTTATATTCATGTAGCCAATTAAGACAGGGAATAAAAATGCGGAGGTTAGGGCAATACACAAAGAATGGTTTATTCCAGTGGTCAGCTCGTCTATATCAGAACAAATCAGAAAGCAACTTCGCTTGCGAGAAACACCGCGATTGATGATTATGATTTTTGGGTGGATTAAGTTTAGTGTACCAATCGTGAATTCGGGAGTCCGCGGCCGGGCGAAACACGGCTCGGTGCCGGCCGTTACTTTCTACGGTCTAATTCAAACGGCAATATTTCGGGATCTATAAAAGATACCGAGGATTTTTTTTACATTATAGGTGGAATCGTAATGAATAATTTTGTATATATTGGAACAAAATTGGAGGGGGTGGTTGTTAAAAAGTATTTTTTGGACGTAATATTAAAATTTTGGTATCTAGTTATTTTGTTTAAAAAGTATATACTTTTAGCTTTAATTTCATATTTGGACCATCAAAATCCAATTATTGATCCAAAGTTTTGGTGATTTAAAAAATAAGTTGGTTTAAAATTCATCCCCCTAAACACGGCCGTAATTTTCAAAATTATTTTCGTAATTTTCAATACCCAAAATATTTGCAACTTTCTTTTTGAAACCTATTTTATTTTTTATTTAATTCTCAAAGGATCTTAAATCACATTTAAGTAGTGAATTGTTTTTTCAAATTGATACTACAAAAAAATTGTTGGTTCCACAAAAAATTTTTGGATTCACTTTTTTCGAAATAAGATTACAATAAATTTCTTTGTATGTGTAAAATTGTCATTTTTTATAATTTGTATTATTATTATTTTATATATATTTGATATTTAAAATATAAAAACATTTTATCCAGAAGATGATTTAAATAATTATACAGGACCACAAAATAAAATTTTTCCCAATTTACATTGACCAGAGTACGTCCACAATATGGTTTTAGGTTCACTGAATCCAAATCTGAAACCCGTTTTGCTCCATCGAATCGTGTTTTCTCGTAAAACGTAAGTTAATTTTAAAAAATGAGTTAAATATATATTCATCTCAGCCAATCTCAAAGTTTCCAATTAAAATGATAGGTATTTTTTTGTGGATATTGATTTTATTACTGAAGAATCTTAACCCGTCTCTCTTACTTCGTCCCTCCGGTACATATATGTACCACCTACTAAATATTTTATAACTCTTATAGATTCCAACGAATCAGCAAAGAGTTTGGCCTGATTTATTCACTGGGCTTACTATTACATGTAAAAAAAAATAAATAACATAGAACAATTATAATTACTATAGACAATAGGTATAATGTTGAGAAAAATATTTTTTGTCAAAATTGCTTATATTTAGATATAAGCAAAATAGACATCAGAATCGTATTCAACGACCACAAAATAATATAAACCATCTACTTTGATAAAAGAAGGGGGCACGAAAGGGTTAAACCTGACCTTGCCATATTATATTAGTCATTATATGAATAATAAAATGGTCTTGGTGACCGCCGCGGCCGAACCGCCGGTATTAGCGTTATTCGAAATGTACTACACGGAAAGAAGCAGACAGCGAGATACGCGGAGGTTGCACGGTCGGACTTACATCTCTTCGGGGTGATTGATTACAGTGAGTGCCCTTGCCTCTCACCTTTTAATGACCGCAACCGTATGCGTATGCTTGTATGTATGTGTATGTATGTTCACTCTAAGTAGAGTGAAAATTCACTCTTAACCCTTTGAAGCATACATTTTTCTTTACGCTGAAAATAGCTCAAATTTGTTACTCGGGAATCTGAAATCGAGGATGAATCTGACTTGTTTTTACATTTCGGTCGGCCATATAGGTTCCGCCATTTAGAGATTTGAAAATCTGAAGTCAGGTTCGTAATCAGCGACCCCGAAAATCCCCGAGTACCCAGTCTCGTCACATTTGAGTGACGTTTTCTTCTCCACATGTATTTTCTGTAAAAAATCCACCACTTTTACACTTTGTTTAATTTTTTTAAACAATATAACATGATAATTAGTTAAAAATATTAGTTTAGTAATATCTGTTCTCTAAATACTAAAAAATCACAGTTACTTTCACAGCTTGAATTGAACGATTTCATATGGAATTAGGACTTACCAAAGGACAGTGCAGAGTTCCTAGCTTCGTATATGAAGGAGAAAAATTTCCTGCAACGACGTACGAAGTTCCCGTTTATCGAAATCGAGATTTAAATTTTCGCAAATATTTTGCTCAAGATGAGAATCTGGTATTTTGTACCGACATTAATGGACTCATGAATGAAATGAAAGAAAATTGTTACAAAGCAACCAATTGGCGACTATTCATTGACTCATCGAAAAGAAGTATTAAGGCAGTATTACTCCATAATACCAACGTCTAAGCTTCTATACCTGTAGGACACTGAACTGTAATGCAAGAAAAATATGCGAGCATGCAAGTACTTTTAAAGAGAATCAACTACGTGCAGCACAAATGGTAGATTTGTGGGGATTTAAAAATTATAACCATATTACTTGGACAACAGTCTGGTTTTCAAAGTACCCCTGTTACGTGTGCTTATGGGATAGTAGGGACAGTCCACAGCATTTCGCGGTAAAAAATTGGCCAACTAGAAAGTTTCTCACACCTGGGTCGCGTAATGTTATCAATGAGTCTCTAGTAGATCCATCGCAGTTCCTAATCCCTGGTCTTCATATAAAGCTAGGTCTGATGAAACAATTTGTTAAAGCTCTTGATAAAACTGGTAAATGTTTCGAGAATTTAAAAAATATATTCCCTGTAATTTCCGAAACTAAAATAAAAGTGGGGATATTCGATGGTCCTTAAATTCGGAAATTTAGTTTAGAGATAATGTTTTTTTCAATGTTATGAACGATTAGGAGAAAGCAGCCTGGCTGAGTTTTCGTACAGTTATTCACAATTTCCTAGGAAATCGAAAAAGTCCAGAATATAAAGAAATAGTCGCCAAAATGATCACGGACTATGAGAACCTAGGATGTTTGATGAATTTGAAGCTGCATCATCACCTGCACTCTCACCTCGATAAATTTCCCGAAAACTTGGGACACTACAGTGAGGAACAGGGTGAACGTTTCCACTATGATATTAAAGTTATGGAAACTCGCCACCAGGGGGGGCTTAATAGGTGCGTTAAGCTGGCAGAACAACATTCTCAGATCAAGTTCTATTATGTACCATAATTAAGGGCTCATTAACGGCTAATTTAATGCCTAAATGCGAAATTTAGTGCTCTGCAAATTTAAAAAAAAAACGGGGTGTTTGCCAGCTTAACGTTAAGCCAACAGAACACTCAATCAACGACAGCCGAAAATTAAAAAGAAAGCACGCAGGAATTAAGGGCTCATTAAGAACTCTCGAAATAGCCCACATTCAAAAAAATCTATACTGGATTTTTTAAAAAAAAAGGGGTGTTTGCCAGCTTAACGTTAAGCCAGCAGAACACTCTATCAACGACAGCTGGAAATTAAAAACTAAGCACACAGGAATTAAGGGCTCATTAAGGGCTCTCGAAATAGCCCACATTCAAAAAAATTTATACTGGATTTAAAAAAAAAAGAGGGTGTTTGCCAGGTTAACGTTAAGCCAGCAGAACACTCAATCAACGACAGCCGGAAATTAAAAAGAAAGCACGCAGGAATTAAGGGCTCATTAAGGGCTCTCGAAATAGCCCACATTTACAAAAATTTATATTAGATTTTTTTTAAAAAAAGAGGGTGTTTGCTAGGTTAACGTTAAGCCAGCAGAACACTATGTCAACGACTGCCGGAAATTAAAAAGTAAGCACGCAGGAATTAAGGGCTCATTCAGGGCTCTCGAAATAGCCCACATTCAAAAAAATTTATACTGGATTTTAAAAAAAAAAAGGGGTGTTTGCCAGCTTAACGTTAAGCCAGCAGAACACTATATCAACGACAGCTGGAAGTTAAAAAGTAAGCACGCAGGGATTAACCCGTTTCGTCCTGAAATGGCATAAATTCTCACTATTCTTTGCCTACATAATTCTATGAGAATGCGTGAATGAATTTTTACGCAAATGCATATCTTATTATTTTCAGGTCTGCTCTTTCTGAATCTGAAGTCCATTTTGCAACATCTACCGCCGGTTTTCCAATATGGCGGCCGGAATTGGAAAAAACGTAAAAAAAATGGTATTTTTTAAAATTTAAAGCCTTTTCTTTACACGAAGACCTTTACCAATTGAATCGTACTTCTGGATCGGGTGGAGTAATAGTTGTTCTAAAAGATAGTGCTATGCGCATCGTAGAATTCAAGATGGCGGCTTCAAAATGGCGTAATTTTCAAGAAAATTTTCTTTTTTTACTGATAATATTTTTATAATACCAGTTGATAAACGAAGATTGTTCTTAATAAATAAGATTTAACGACCGTTTTATAGGTAGGTATTTTAAAGGGTTCTTGGTTTAATCGGTCACCATAGTTTTAAGATGTTAAAAAGGAACTATTTTAATTAAAGTCACCATTAAGATAACCATAGTAAAAATCGAACGTTTCGTCCTTGAATGTGTATAGGACTTTTCAATAAGGTTCTACACATTCATCCTTAGATGTTCAAAAAATATTAAAAATTAAGGAGATTTGGATGACGATATGAAAAATAATTGTGTAAGTTTATATCATAAGAAAAACGTACAATCGTCGGGCAAAATTTGAACGATTAAATTATCGCTCAAAGCCGCACGACGAAAATAACGTCCATCATATGAATAAAAAAAAACACATATCTCTATCGAGAAAAAAATTAGACAATACACAAGCCGTGGAATTTCGTGTATAACCGTCAAATAAGTTTAAAAATGAATTTAATAAATTATCTGTTGTTGAAAACTGGTTTGTTTTACATTAATAACAGAAAATTAAGAAATTCTTTAGTGAAAAGCAAGTGTACACCATAAAATTGTGGAGTTTTAACTGCTATTCATAGGGAAACCAGAAGGAATTAATAAATAAGATTTAACGACCGTTTTATAGGTATAGGAAGATTGTTCTTATCCCGGATTACGAATCCTTTGTCAGATTTTTTAAATTTAAAATGGCGGATCCAATATGGCGATCAAAAATTTGAAATTGTTATCAATTTTTATAAAAATCTTTTTTTTAAAAAATCCAATATAAATTTTTTTTAATATGGTGTATTTCGAGAGCCCTTTATGAGCTCTTAATCTCTGCGTGCTTACTTTTTAATTTCCGGCTGTCGTTGACATAGTGTTCTGCTGGCTTCACGTTAACCTAGCAAACACCCTCTTTTTTTTTAAAAATCTAATATAAATTTTTTTAAATGTGGGCTATTTCGAGAGCCCTTAATGAGCCCTTAATTCCTGCGTGCTTCCTTTTCAATTTCCGACTGACGTTGACATAGTGTTCTGCTGGGTTAACGTTAAGCTGTTACAAACACCTTTTTTTTTTAAATCCAATATAATTTTTTTTTAATATGGTGGATTTCGAGAGCCCTTAATGAGCCCTTAATCTCTGCGTGCTTACTTTTTAATTTCCGGCTGTCGTTGACATAGTGTTCTGCTGGCTTAACGTTAACCTAGCAAACACCCTTTTTTTTTTTAAAATCTAATATAAATTTGTTTAAATGTGGACTATTTCGAGAGCCCTTAATGAGCCCTTAATTCCTGTGTGCTTAGTTTTTAATTTCCAGCTGTCGTTGATAGAGTGTTCCGCTGGCTTAACGTTAAGCTGGCAAACACCCCTTTTTTTTTTAAAAAAAACCAGTATAAATTGTTTTGAATGTGGGCTATTTCGAGAGCCCTTAATGAGCCCTTAATTCCTGTGTGCTTAGTTTTTAATTTCCAGCTGTCGTTGATAGAGTGTTCCGCTGGCTTAACGTTAAGCTGGCAAACACCCCTTTTTTTTTAAAAAAAAACCAGTATAAATTGTTTTGAATGTCGGCTATTTCGAGAGCCCTTAATGAGCCCTTAATTCCTGTGTGCTTACTTTTTAATTTCCGACTGTCGTTGACATAGTGTTCTGCTGGCTTAACGTTAAGCTGGCAAACGCCCCCTTTTTTTTTTTAAAATCCAGTATAAATTTTTTTGAATGTGGGCTATTTCGAGACCCCTTAATGAGCCCTTAATTCCTGTGTGCTTACTTTTTAATTTCCGACTGTCGTTGACATAGTGTTCTGCTGGGTTAACGTTAAGCTGTTACAAACACCTTTTTTTTTTAAATCCAATATAATTTTTTTTAATATGGTGTATTTCGAGAGCCCTTAATTCCTGTGTGCTTACTTTTTAACTTCCAGCTGTCGTTGATATAGTGTTCTGCTGGCTTAACGTTAAGCTGGCAAACGCCCCCTTTTTTTTTTTAAAATCGAGTATAAATTTTTTGATTTAGGGCTATTTCGAGAGCCCTTAATGCGCCCTTAATTCCTGCGCGCTTACTTTTTAATTTCCAGCTGTCGTTGATAGAGTGTTCTGCTGGCTTAACGTTAAGCTGGCAAACACCCCTTTTTTTTTAAAAAATCCAGTATAAATTTTTTTGAATGTGGGCTATTTCGAGAGCCCTTAATGAGCCCTTAATTCCTGTGTGCTTACTTTTTAATTTCCAGCTGTCGTTGATATAGTGTTCTGCTGGCTTAACGTTAAGCTGGCAAACACCCCTTTTTTTTTAAAAAATCCAGTATAAATTTTTTTGAATGTGGGCTATTTCGAGAGCCCTTAATGAGCCCTTAATTCCTGTGTGCTTACTTTTTAATTTCCAGCTGTCGTTGATAGAGTGTTCTGCTGGCTTAACGTTAAGCTGGCAAACACCCCTTTTTTTTTAAAAAATCCAGTATAGATTTTTTTGAATGTGGGCTATTTCGAGAGTTCTTAATGAGCCCTTAATTCCTGCGTGCTTTCTTTTTAATTTTCGGCTGTCGTTGATAGAGTGTTCTGCTGGCTTAACGTTAAGCTGGCAAACACCCCTTTTTTTTAAAAATCCAATATAAATTTTTTTTAATATGGTGTATTTCGAGAGCCCTTTATGAGCTCTTAATCTCTGCGTGCTTACTTTTTAATTTCCGGCTGTCGTTGACATAGTGTTCTGCTGGCTTAACGTTAACCTAGCAAACACCCTCTTTTTTTTTAAAAATCTAATATAAATTTTTTTAAATGTGGGCTATTTCGAGAGCCCTTAATGAGCCCTTAATTCCTGCGTGCTTCCTTTTTAATTTCCGACTGACGTTGACATAGTGTTCTGCTGGGTTAACGTTAAGCTGTTACAAACACCTTTTTTTTTTAAATCCAATATAATTTTTTTTTAATATGGTGTATTTCGAGAGCCCTTAATGAGCCCTTAATCTCTGCGTGCTTACTTTTTAATTTCCGGCTGTCGTTGACATAGTGTTCTGCTGGCTTAACGTTAACCTAGCAAACACCCTTTTTTTTTTTAAAATCTAATATAAATTTGTTTAAATGTGGACTATTTCGAGAGCCCTTAATGAGCCCTTAATTCCTGTGTGCTTAGTTTTTAATTTCCAGCTGTCGTTGATAGAGTGTTCCGCTGGCTTAACGTTAAGCTGGCAAACACCCCTTTTTTTTTTAAAAAAAACCAGTAT
The DNA here is from genome assembly GCA_030407085.1 of Trichopria drosophilae. Classification (NCBI taxonomy): domain Eukaryota; kingdom Metazoa; phylum Arthropoda; class Insecta; order Hymenoptera; family Diapriidae; genus Trichopria; species Trichopria drosophilae. The sequence goes on along the minus strand of CM059582.1, from coordinate 64,829,610 downwards.
AAATTGTTTTGAATGTGGGCTATTTCGAGAGCCCTTAATGAGCCCTTAATTCCTGTGTGCTTAGTTTTTAATTTCCAGCTGTCGTTGATAGAGTGTTCCGCTGGCTTAACGTTAAGCTGGCAAACACCCCTTTTTTTAAAAAAAAAAACCAGTATAAATTGTTTTGAATGTCGGCTATTTCGAGAGCCCTTAATGAGCCCTTAATTCCTGTGTGCTTACTTTTTAATTTCCGACTTTCTTTGACATAGTGTTCTGCTGGTTTAACGTTTAGCTGTCAAACACCCCTTTTTTTTTTTAATATCCAGTATACATTTTTTTGCATGTGGGCTATTTCTAGACTCCTTATTGAGCCCTTAATTCCTGTGTGCTTACTTTTTAATTTCCGGCTGTCGTTGACATAGTGTTCTGCTGGGTTAACGTTAAGCTGTTACAAACACCTTTTTTTTTTAAATCCAATATAATTTTTTTTTAATATGGTGTATTTCGAGAGCCCTTAATTCCTGTGTGCTTAATTTTTAATTTCCGGCTGTCGTTGATTGAGTGTTCTGCTGGCTTAACGTTAAGCTGGCAAACACCCATTTTTTTTTTAAAATCCAGTATAAATTTTTTTGAATGTGGGCTATTTCGAGAGCCCTTAATGAGCCCTTAATTCCTGTGTGCTTACTTTTTAATTTCCAGCTGTCGTTGATAGAGTGTTCTGCTGGCTTAACGTTAAGCTGGCAAACACCCCTTTTTTTTTAAAAAATCCAGTATAAATTTTTTTGAATGTGGGCTATTTCGAGAGCCCTTAATGAGGCCTTAATTCCTGTGTGCTTACTTTTTAATTTCCAGCTGTCGTTGATATAGTGTTCTGCTGGCTTAACGTTAAGCTGACAAACACCCCTTTTTTTTTTAAAAATCCAGTATAAATTTTTTTGAATGTGGGCTATTTCGAGAGCCCTTAATGAGCCCTTAATTCCTGTGTGCTTACTTTTTAATTTCCAGCTGTCGTTGATATAGTGTTCTGCTGGCTTAACGTTAAGCTGGCAAACACCCTTTTTTTTTTTAAAAATCCAGTATAAATTTTTTTGAATGTGGGCTATTTCGAGAGCCCTTAATGAGCCCTTAATTCCTGTGTGCTTACTTTTTAATTTCCAGCTGTCGTTGATAGAGTGTTCTGCTGGCTTAACGTTAAGCTGGCAAACACCCCTTTTTTTTTAAAAAATCCAGTATAAATTTTTTTGAATGTGGGCTATTTCGAGAGCCCTTAATGAGCCCTTAATTCCTGTGTGCTTACTTTTTAATTTCCAGCTGTCGTTGATATAGTGTTCTGCTGGCTTAACGTTAAGCTGGCAAACACCCTTTTTTTTTTAAAAAATCCAGTATAAATTTTTTTGAATGTGGGCTATTTCGAGAGCCCTTAATGAGCCCTTAATTCCTGTGTGCTTACTTTTTAATTTCCAGCTGTCGTTGATAGAGTGTTCTGCTGGCTTAACGTTAAGCTGGCAAACACCCCTTTTTTTTTAAAAAATCCAGTATAGATTTTTTTGAATGTGGGCTATTTCGAGAGTTCTTAATGAGCCCTTAATTCCTGCGTGCTTTCTTTTTAATTTTCGGCTGTCGTTGATAGAGTGTTCTGCTGGCTTAACGTTAAGCTGGCAAACACCCCGTTTTTTTTTAAATTTGCAGAGCACTAAATTTCGCATTTGGGCATTAAATTAACCCTTAATGAGCCCTTAATTATGGTACATAATAGAACTTGATCTGAGAATGTTGTTCTGCCAGCTTAACGCACCTGGGCTTAATGGGGTGTCAATACGATGGCGGATTATTGCTGGAAGCATAGAAAAAATCCATTACACAGATCTTTTGAAGAGAGAAGAACTCAATACAGCTCGAAAAAAGAAATCGATTAAAATCAGCAGCATTTACCAATAAGGACCGGTAACGCCAATGTCGACGCTATTATGGACACTATGATATAGGACACTACATTAATTGAATAGATGTAAGTTCAAATTCGCTACCAGCATCCTAAAAACTTCGAAATAACGAGTTTAACGTAAATAAAGGGAATTTAAATAAATTGTCCACCATATTGGATCCGCCATTTTGAATTTAAAAAAATTGACCTCAATTTCGTTATCAGCGACCCCAAAAACCCATGATAGAACATTCTTCGCCACAATTCATCTTTTTAAAAATTGTACGCTACAAAGGATTTAATGTGTTATTTGCGCCATGGGTTTTTTGAAGTTATGTCAAAATCTGATAGGGTTAAATGGACCTCGGATTCGGATTCAGCGACTCCAAAAAAATATGGTAAGCGTTGTGAGACCTGCAGATCAGACCATACATTTTTGAGTGACTGTGTAATTATAAAACAATACATGAAATTTAAATTGTAACATTAGTTAGTTAGTTAGTTTATTAATACTCTCATAAATAGGGGGATACATAGTCCATTGAGAGGGAGTTCCGAAAGATAGCGAGTACAATATACGGCGCATGTAGTGTGCAAGCATATGAATATATTATATAAAAAAAAAAGAAGAAACGCAAAATACAGATTTAGTCACCCAAGAGAAATGCTCTCCTGCAAAGGGTCGCTTTCACAAAATTATATAGGACAGACGCAGAATGGGTGTCATTACTGCACAGTAGTGAATATAATAAACCAGTTGAGTGCGGTGTGCGCAGATTTAAGATACGAGCGAAATGTGCTCTCGTAGGCGCAAGTAGGGGACACTCTGCTAATATATAAAGCAGAGTTTCGCGCGCATTATAATTGCAAAGAGTACATAGTGTAGTCGGATTCTAGAGGTAACGCTGACCCGCAATTGAAAAAGAGCGCGAGTAAAGTGTTGCTAATCGTAGTTGCAACCTGACTTTTCGGTAGCGAAGGGGCAGGCGAGAAGGATACAAAGAGTAAGCAGAGTCCGCAGGAAAACGGAAGATAGACAATTGAACAGAGTCAGAAGTAAAGTAGGTTCTCAAATCCGCCCTCCTGGAAGCCTCGGCCAACCCCGCAACCGCAGACGGCGCGGTTTGTTCCCAAAAATCGGCATTGTTCCATAGTTCGCCCGCCCCTGCACTGTCAAGGATCGCCTTCAGCTGGACGGACCAGTTGAAGGTTGCGTCCAGAGAGGCAATAGCGGACAAATCCTTTAAGCGAATCAGTAATATTTTGGGCAGTCTGTGATCCGGCAAACTGAGCGTTATAGTCACCCATTTGATTACTCTAGAGCAAACTTCTACCGATGTAGGCGAGATACCAAGTTCCAGGCGGACAAGATAGGCCGGGGTGTTCCTTGGCAGGCAGAAAAGTTTCTTAAAGAACCCAATCTGTACGGATTCCAGACTGTCCAAATATCTTAAAGCCCAACATGGTGCCGCATATAAGAGGACGGACATTATCATCGCATAGTACAGAGTGAAAAACACTTTCCATGCTTCCATTTTTGCCGAGATAACTAGAGACGTAACCGCGGCTGCCGCGGCGTTGGTTCTCATTACGGCTTCCTCTGTAGCGAGGAGGTCCCGCGCAGAGGAGGAGAATAGCACACCCAGGTACCGATAGCTGGACGCGACTTCGACCGGACTATCTCTGTAATAAAACGATCTGGAATGTGAATCCAATTGGCCGGCCCTTCTAAAACATATTATCTTTGTCTTTCCAATATTGACTGTAAGTATTCCGAAAGTAGAGCTAACTTTCTAAGAAGGTCTGCGGGAGAGTACGGAAAGATAGGTAGGTCGTCAGCGTAGAGCAACAACAACAGGTCCAGAGTGAGCGAAACATCCACTCCACGCGCGCCCCTCGCACGGAAGAACGCCACAATATCGGACAGATATAATATAAAAAGCAGGGGACTGAGGATTTCTCTTTGGAGTACCCCTCTCGTTACCTTAAAATCGGACGTCGCAGAGTTACCCGCTTGTAACCGCACCGAAGCGGACTGGTAAAGAGCGGCGAGGACTCTTACAAATTTCGCGCCTACGCCGAATCCAAGGAGCTTCCGCCAAAGAACTGCGCGGGGGACTAAGTCGAAGGCACTTTTGAAGTCCACAAAAAGTCCAAATAGTTGGGGCGTCTAAGCACGATCTGAATAGTAGCGAGGAGCGAGAAGATACTATCCTCTGTGCTCCTCCCAGACCGAAATCCGAACTGCTCCTCTGGTAGTAGATCTCTTGCGGAAGCCCACTCAAACAGACGTTTATATAAGATCCGGGAAAAAATTTTGGAAAAAGCGTTGGTAATTGCGATTAATCTGTAATTCGCTGGGTCAACTCGCGCGCCTTTTTTAAAAAGCGGAAATAATGGAGCCTGGGCCCAGCCCGCAGGAAACGTCTCTGCCGAAAAATTCTATTGAGAAGTTGGAGAAGGCGGGAAAGCCATGTATCGTCTAGAAGTTTAAAGAGTTCGGCGGGTAGCTCGTCGGGATCGATGTCTTTTCCCTCCTTCAACACCTTAATACTATCTGTAAGCTCCGTCAGGGTAAGCGGGGAGTTCAGGCTGGGGTCGAATGTGCCATAGAACGCCTCTGTAAAATAGTCTTCTCGGGGAAAAATCTCCGAGAAGTATGCACCCCAGGCCTCCCCAGAGACCCGCATACCCGGGACCGGCTTTTTCCGGAATTGACGACACGATTTCCAAAAGTCCGCTGAATTTCAAACCGCCGCACAGTAGGGATCGAGAATAGTTTTGCTAACAAAAATCACTGCCACATCAACTCTACACAATAACAGTGCGCGGCAGTGGTGTAAACAATATTGAGAACTGGACATTAACATTAAAGTGGATTCTACAAGCAAGATTGTACTGTATACGGTAATGTGCACTTATTTTTACAGGTTATCGATTTCGTTGAAAGGCTAATGATGGCAGATGACAAAACTTCGACAAAAATTCTCGATTTTCCTTCAAATACTATGCAGAAGAGTACTGTGCTATATTTCATAAAATTTTGTGAGTATCCGGAATATAATTAATTATATGAATGATTTTCAAGAAACTGTGATTTTTTTGAATACATGCTAGGTAGTATGATATTTATTTTTTGTATATTTCGGTATTTTGTTGTAAGTGAATATCGTGTAATTAATTATCTTGCAATATAATAGTAATATTACTATAATGTTACGGTATAAAATATTACTCTGTAATGTAAACGTAATTTCAAGTATATATTTATTAGTAGTAGCAAGCAAATATTTGCTTGGTTTAAGATAATATATGATTATATTTAACAAATTGTAGTAAATTTATGAAAATATTTCCTTTATTAAAGTTAATAATTACTTGCTATCTACTATTCAAATAAATATTTTCTTAAACTTACTTATTTTATTTTCAGTATATTACTGTAATGTCACAGTGTAATATATTACTGAGCAATATAACCGTAATGTTATTGTAATCTTACAGTGTACTACATTACTATGTAATATTGCTGTAATATAAGTGTAATGTAACAGTGAGATATAGTACTGTGTAATATAACGTAATATTATTGAGTAGTTACAGTGCAAATATTACTGTGAAATATAATCGTAATATTACTGTAATATTACGGCAATGTTACAGTATAATATATTACTGCGTAATATTACCGTATATTACAGTAATCTTAACGTACAATGTTATTGTTATCTTAGTGTAGAGTTTCAGTGTAATGTATTCCAGTGTAATATGACTATTATATTACCGTAATTTTACAAAGTTTCTGTAATATTACCATATTATCGCAATATTACTGTAATAGTACGTGCTGTATGGACACATAATAGCGTGATATTTTTTTTAATCGCATGCAGCTTTTAACTTTAAATTTTTCACTTTATTTCATACAATGATAATTCGCAACCAACCGCACTCTTTTTTAACCTCTTTCAAAAAAATATCATTTATATTACTCTATTGCGATTTATGTAGCTTGAAAACCGCGTTCCCTGTGTTCTATTCTCTAGCACTTATCCGGTATGTATGTACAATGTAATTTGAAATTATAAGGGCAATACCAGAAATTAATAGGTCAGATTTTATTTTAAATTGTGTAAGGTAAATGACTCAATACCTGACCACTGAAGAGGCTTAAGAACTACTAAGCGCAATATAATGCATGTGAGTGTTCGTTTAAGGAAGATAATTTTTAAGATATGTTAAATTATTCCTATTGTATATGAAACTATTAAAAAGTAAGCACTTTCAATCGCTGAAAATTAAATATGAATAAAAATGTAACCACACATGATATACCAATGCATAACCAGGTGGAAAATGAGATGGACCAGTATCTAACCATTCATGACCCAATTGATAGCCAGCATTAATGTAATGCTTTTAAAATAATTGAAATTCATATAATGATATTCCAGTGAAATTTAAGATGTACTTAAGTCCATGATGTGTAAATAAATGACACGGGAAATGTTAATGTAAAGAGTAGAAAAGTTTCAAAATTGCAGAAAAAGGTTAGAAAACGAAACGGTTATGGAATCTCCATGTTGGTTTTGATGTTACAGCTAGCTTAAAAAGTTGTAGGTTTAAAACCAAAACTGATCGAAAGAAATGGGGAGAAGGTTACAAGATATGCATCTAAGCTAACAAAAAATAAGAAATACTCACGATTTTATATTGCAAATCGTCGAACATGCTCAAAAACTTCAAAACGCGGTGTGGTTAATTACCGGTTAGCTGCGATTTGCCCGTAGGCTAGATAAAATTGTCCTTACCCAGCCAATGAAGGCAAGGTTTCAAGTATTTTGACCAACCGGTTAAGGCAAGTGAGAGTCAGGTTTAGATAGAGTTGTCGTTGCTCGGCCACTCAAGGCAAGGGATATGCACGATTACCCGTCCAGTTAAGGCTATCACCGTTAGTGATAGCCTGCTTTTCAATTCTTCTTGTATTCGCTTCTTGTTATCCATTTTCATTTTTTTGTGCTCCGGAGTTCTAGCTGCCCAAGTCTTAAATTGTAAATTGTAAGAAACGTGCAGTACATACTCGAGGCAACGAATCCAGCAGTGGAGAATTGAAAAGCCAAATTTATAATACTCTTATTTAGGTTTTAATTTTAGAACATAAGGAATATTATTCTTAAATTTTGCGCAAACACCACAGATGTTGCAGCAATTACTGCTCCTTTGATTAGTCAAGTAATTGATCACTTTTCCATCTACCATGGTACAAAACATTTCAAAGACAACTTCATACGTCATACCCATCACCTCGACTAGATACATCTTTATTTTATCAAGTGATTCGCTGTAAAACCTATACTGGGCTTGCACAAGGATCTCATTTTCCTTGACGAAATTGAATGTTGTGAATTAGGCCTACAGTATCGAACGGAAGAAGGCGTTTCATTCGTCCAATAAATCGTGTCTCCAGCTTTTAACTGCAGTGGAACAAATGCAATTAAAAAAACTGTTACATCCGACGCAGAAGAATGTGATGACCATTTTTGTCTCGTCTGCTGAGCTGAAGCCCCATCCATTCCCCATTTCCCGATCAGCAGCAATTTCTCATTGATACATATTTTTTGTCGAGTATCTTCGCATAACGTTAATAGAATTCTTTCCACTGTATGTCCTAATAAAAAAAGTCTGATGAAATTGACATTGGCCCCTGAATCTGAAACTTCAATGCAATCATCCGAAGGACTTTTTCTTCGCTTGCGTAATAAATTTATATGAGGGATATTAAGTTCTGCCATTGTTTATTTTCTCATGATACCTCATTTTCTCATACCTGTCTTTTGTTTGATCTAAATCAACAAAAGCCGCCAAAATATTACTTGGACACTTTGGGTTTGATGTACCAGGGATTGGAAATGGACGGAGCTCATTTGACATCATGTCTGTGGTCATTGATTGGTGTAATGTTAGAGCATCAGCCAGTTCTTGTTCGCTATGAACTAATGCAAGCTCTTGTGATCTTCGCTTTTTCGTTGCATTAGAACCTTCATTGTATGGTAATCGAGGACGCCCGCGTGTATTAGTATTTCGTGATTCTTGTGTATTACTATCGGTCACATTATCAACGACTTCTACGTCGAATATTTGATTTAAAAATTCGGGATATTTCTGAATAAAAACATTTTTATGACGCTTTACAGCTTGCCATTTTCTACTGAATGTTGTTAAAAACGTATTTTGTAATGCGGTCTTAATTTGTCGTATTTCATTCTCTGAAAAGGCTTCCTTAGAGCGAATATAATTTAAAATAATATCTGCCCTGTTCGTTCTAGGATGTCCCTTAAAAGTCCAAATTACATTGCACAAATCTCTATAATTTATATTATACGACATAATGCCGGCCAAGTTAATGGATAATTGCAAGTAATCCGCGATGTGAAGCGTTCGTATATAAACTTAACGCAGCACGATTTCACTTTCGAACTTTCTTTTCCAAACTACGCACCTAGCGGTAAGCGCCCGTAGTTCGATCAAACACATGAATGTCATTTAAGGAGGTTGGTATGGTACGTAGTACTTGCTAGCGCTCTTGCGTAGCGTATCCAATCGATCTAATTCCTTCTCTCGAACATTTATTGTATATTTTTCTTTTATCCACATTAATTTCACAAAAAATTCAGACATTTCTTGTTATGTTTAGTACAATGTCCCCAAAGCATATGAACAGCGAAGTCAATATGAGTGTTTCAAACATATACGGTAAGTTATACATTGGGTCTAATACAGTTAATGTTTGCTGTTTCTTGTTTTGCTTCAGATATAGTCGTTGTATATGAAAATCATGATGTTTGTCATTCTTTTCGTGACAGTCACTGGATATGACAGATTTAGCTTCGACTTTCTAATATAACTGTACAACAAACAGAGTGGGCAAAGAAATGGTATTTCAAATTTAAACTGATTTTTCAGATACATTATGTTCCACAGGGAACGTAATACTAATGTACCATTACACTAATATTGCGATAGTAAGGTGACGTTGTTTATAGACATTTTAAAACTGTGCAGTAAGGTAACAGTAATATTGCACTGGGATGTTGCATTAATATTACTGCTACATTTCATAGCAATATACCGATAGAACGTGGTAACACAACATAACAACAATATAACAGCAGTTATATTACGGGTATATTCAACAGTAATATTTGCACTGTAACTTCACAATAATATTACGGTATATTATACAGACACATTACACTACGTTACACAGTAATGTATTACACTGCAAGTTTACCGTAACATTACGGTTATATTGCACAGTAATCTATTACACTGTAAAATTGCAGTTATATTATACACTGTAATATATTAAATTGTAACATTATAGTGTTACGATTTTTATGTTTTTCGTAATGCAATTTTTATCGGGATCAGGAGTTGTAAGGGATGATTCTCGGTAGCTGAGAATCGTTTTTGGGATCTTCCGCATAAAGGGGATCGACACCCCAAATGACGAAATACTGGCGAATTTAGTAATGATAACTTTATTTTAACTTAGGGAAATTCCAACTTCAGGTCGTACAGATCGTCCGGGTATATAGGAACTAAGTCCTGTATTGATTCGCGGAGAGTCGCGGATTAATGTGTCGCGAAGTTTCTATCGTACGCGGGGCGACTCTGCACCGAGATCTTCTCTGGATCGTTCACGTTGTGACTCTGATTTCGGGCAATGCGATTGCCCTTTTTATATGGTAGATGTCGATGAGATCATCGTCCTTTTTGATGGACACCTGCACTTGTTGTTTGCCACGTGCCATCTTCCACGAATCGCTCACTCCTTTGACTTATCGGTAACCTCGGTGATTCGAGGAACGTGTGCTATTGTGTTCGTGTGTGAGTCACAATCTTATGGATTGTGTTACTTCGAGCTTCGGCGTGGCACATTCTTTTCTTGACCGATTGGGCTTGCAGTTAGAGGAACCCGTGGTTCCCCGTGTAAGTTACAGCCCGTGTGCAATATATGTGCGACGCCGCGCCGTATCGGGCTCTTCGGTGTGTGTGTGTCTTGTCGATCTTACAAAGACAAGTATTGTCTATGTTACGGTTGCTATTATGTGCGTAGCCAGCATCCGTAACAATAGTAATATACTGAAAACAAAAGTTTGTACATTTAAGTAAATATTTATTTGAATTGTAGATAGCAAGTAATTATGAACTTGAATAAAGGAAATATTTTCATAAATTTACTAAAATTTGTTAAATACACGGAAAAACAAGATAGTTAAATCAACTATTTCAAAAATAATTGTTCCAAGGAAAAGAAATAGTAAAATTGACTATTTAATTTCTTCTTGGTTATTTCCGTTCTCTATCACCAGTGGTGAATATTTATAAGGTAAATAAAAAAATCCAACCAGAATAACGAACAAAATATTTGCTCCGAGTAAAAAAAAATAGTAAAATTAACTATTTCATTTCTTCTTGGTTATTTCCATTCTCCATCATCAACAGCAAATATTTAAAATAATTAAATATAGAAATCCGTATTTTACTTAACCTATAAACATTTACGGAAGGTGATGGAGAATGGAAATAATAAAGAAAAGAAGAAATAGTCAGATATACAATTTTTTTTTGTCGAACAAAATATTTTTTTATTTGATTCAACTAAAGAAAATAGTAAAATTTACTATTTTCACAAATATTAAGTTTTACTATCTAGAAATAGTTGGATCAATGAAAAATGTTGTTAGGCGCATATTTTACTATCTTTTTTAGTCAGTATAAATATTTTTTTCGTTGGCCTAGCGATTTCGTTTTTTCCGTGTATAATCAAATATTTTCGTAAACCAAGCCAATATTTGCTTGCTGCTACTAATCTCGGGTTACAGTAATATCACTATAATAGGGTGCGGGTCGAAAAGCCGACAAATCAAAAAGGCGACAGTCAAAAAACCGACACATCGAAGAGCAGACAGTAATTTTTTAAAGTGTCGGCTTTTTGACTGTCGGCTTTTCGACTGTCGGTTTGTGGACTGTTGGTTTTTCGATCTGTCGGCTTTTTGATTGGTCGGTTTTTCAACCCGCATCCCTATAGTATAACTGTAATACGTCTCTGTAATATTATCATAATATCGCAATGTTATTTTAATATTATTATAATATTACGTGCCGTGTAGATTATTATTTTTGAATTCTGGCCGTAAGTAATCATGTATATGAATATATCGTAATGTAATGTATGCGTGAGTATCTCAATTAATATACAGGGTGATCCAAAAGTCCCGGAACAGCAAGATATCTCAGCGGGAGTGCATTTTTGGGGAAAATGTTAAATACAAAAGTTTAAGAATTTTTCCCTGGTATTTAATGGTACCATTGAATTGGACCTTGAACATGACCTTGAACGTTATTCCAAGGTCAAGTTAATATTTTTTTAAATGGAAACCCCTATTTTTGTCACGGATTCGGAAAGAATACAAAATTGTACGTCCGAATATGATATGACCGGAAATTTTGTGCTCTTTCCGAATCCGTGAAAAAAATAGGGGTTTCCATTTAAAAAAAATAAACTTGACCTTGGAATAACCTTCGAGGTCCTGTTCAAGGTCAAATTCAATGGTACCATTAGATAGCCAGGGAAAAATCCTTAAACTTTTGTATTTAATATTTTCCCCGAAAATGCACTCCCGCTGAGATATTTTGCTATTCCGGGACTTTTGGATCACCCTGTATAACTATATGCGATCAAATTTCATACATGTTTTAGTCGGCGTGATGGTCGTGCGGGTTAAGGCGTCAGTCTTAGTCCGCCCGAACTGAACGTCGCGAAGGTCCCGAGTTCGAATCCCCGTCCTGCAATTTTCTCTGCTTATGTCCAGTGTGGAATAACCGGGGAACTTTGCTGGGCGAAGGTACGAATTTGGGACCGCTGCCGACCCCCGTCGGCAGTTATCGGTACCATCAGCGTCTTATCCGCGGTCGGTACGTCGTGGGTCTTATCTCGGACAAAGAGGGGATAAGCCCCGCGTCGTACTCGCTAAGGCACAGACCGCCGAATCTGCTGGTGGTACCGATATTGGGGTAGGGGGGACTGGCTCTGGGTGGGTGTTGTGTGTGCCTATAGTTCTGTCTTGTACTGTCTGTCTCTGTCCTGTACCTCTCCACCCGAGAGCCGACCCGCAAATAGACATATTCGTCATTAACGCGGGGGAAAATTTCCTGTCCTTTGTCCTTGTCCTTGTCATACATGTTTTTATATGGCATATATATGCATTATATATATATGCATAATTGTATATAATTAATTATATTCCTGATACTCGCAGAATTTTATGACATATAGCACAGTACTCTTCTGCACAGTATTTTAAGGAAAATCGAGAATTTTTGTCGAAGTTTTGTCATCTGCAATCATTATGATAACCTGTAAAAATAAGTGCACATTACCGTATACAGTACAATCTTGCTTGTAGAATCCACTTTAATGTTAATGTCCAGTTCTCAATATTGTTTGCACCACTGCCGCGCACTCTACTGTATTCTTCCTCGTGAAAATTCGATTTATCGCAATGGATTCATAAAGTACGACTCTTGCTTTGAATTTAAAAAAAAATTCATTACGATCGGTGTACAGTTGATGTGGCAGCGATTTTTGTTAGCCAAACTATTCTCGATCTCTACTGTGCGCCGCGAACCTATCTGAGATCATAGAAACATAACGAAGTTTTTTCCGTTTCAGTGTATCCATATAAACTCTTTTCGCGGAATTAAAAGCAAGCGTCGAGTTTGCGCTACATGCGTTCCTACGCATCTGGTGCAGAGAACGGCGGAAAACACGCCTTGCACAGGCGCAAAATCATTGTAAGAATCCGACGGGCCTACCCTACAGTTAAAGTCACCGCCCAATACAACAATACATTCTGGATACCGGGCATTCAGGGAATCAACTACCGTTTGGAGAGATAGAAGCTGAGAAGTTAAATCAGAGTTGAGTGGAAAATAAAAAGAGCCGGTTATTACGTTAATTGGTAGGGTATTAAGGAGGAAAAATCGAGTTGGGAGAGTTATCGAGTACACAGCAGGAAAAATCTGGGTGAATTACGAATAAGAGGCCCCCACTACAGCGGCCGAAGCTGCTAAAACGGGTGGCAGGGGAGGATACACTCGAGTGCCCGGGAGCCAGCTGTTTGAAATCAACGTCACGATTTAACCACGTTTCCGAGAAGTTCATAATTTTGAAAGGCGACCAAAATACATTATTTTTTAAACTATAAAATCCACGGGCATTCCAATAAGCAATCTTTAATAAATCAACCGGTCTCTTAAAACTCGCAGCGGCGCGTAAAAAAGTAGTGCTAGTTGACGGCGTGGTGAGACTTCGCTGATGAATGGTTGTAAGGAGTCCGTAACCATTTCCTCCTGGGACGAAGTACAACGATGGGCCGAAGGGGCAGAGCTACCAGCGCTATTTGACGTGCGAGTTGCCGAGAAAGATCTTCTTTCGCGAGAGGGACCGTGGCAAATAGTTATGAAATCTTGGTCTACCTCTGACCATTTTCGCTAAACGTTATCTACGGCGATCAGATCGCCCTTTTGTTTAAAAGACGCACCCTTGGCACCAGCGGCACGGCGCGCTTCCCTGGCCTTGAAAGCCATAAAACGTTCCTTGTCGGAGTAGTCCCCGTTTATAAAAACTGTCGTATTTTTAAGGGCGACTTTCTTTGACGATAAGATCGTGAATTTCCAAAGATAAATCTACTAAGATGGCCAGGGAATGAGTACGGATTGCTCTCGCGGAAATTACAGAATCCGACAAAGAAAATTGGGCGGCCAAAAAGTTTTGAACTTCAGTCTTCATGGGAGCTGAGCCAGGTTGAAATCCAGTTAAAATGACATTTTTTCTTTTCAACATTTTTTCTTGTGCCTCCAGCTTGGCAGCCATCGTTTTAATTAGTTGCTCATGTGAAGTAATTTTCTCTTCATGTGAAGTAATTTTCTTCTGAAGCTCCACAATGTGCGAGGAGAAATCGGAGCGCATATCATCAATTGCTGTCTGAACTGCCGCGATATCCTTAGAGCATTGGACAATGCCGGGTTGCAATTCCTTAGAAACATTGGTCGCGACATTCTTCTCAGATTATCTGATTGCCGCCAACAGAGATTTTTGCAGAATATCCAAGGTGGCTTGCGTAATTTGCACAGACTCCATGGTTTGCGCCGGAACAGCTGAAGAATCTACTGAAGAAGGCGAAAACTTGCGACGTCTTGGAACGTGTGGAGAATTCGAAACGTCGTCGACTGACAGGCAGTCGCGCTTACGTTTCGAAAAACCAAAGTCCTCAAGAGAGCTACAGCTGTTTGTTCTATACGAAAGCCACTTAGAAGCAGTAGAGGGGCGACCTGGTAGGATCGGGGGTCTTAGCAGCGGTAGGGACTGCTCCTCCTTTCCGCCAATGCAAGGGCTGCCGGGCGTGCCAAATAGTTGCGGCGGATTAGAGGACACGTTCTCGTCCAACATGTGCCGAAGTCACTAGGCCGAGAGATGCTGCCGCCTCGTAACAGACTCGAGAATGAGTGATAAACAAGAATAAGACGCGAACGAAGACGAAGACAGCGCTCGAGGTGCGTGCGCAAGGCGACGACTAGAGCGCGCAACTATGTGGAGCGCCCTGAGCAAGTAGTGGGCCACACACATGGAAAGCACAAACACACCGATATGCAAGCAAATCACATCCAAGAGGAAACGGGCATTCGAAGAGAATTCCACAACTATGCAATATAGACAGCACTATTTAGATTAATGATGCAAAACGCGTAAAATCCTCTTGGTTAAAAGATAATTAAAGTTAAAAAACAGCCTCGTTGTGGACGATAAGTCGATCCTGCGAGAGACAGGGCATCAGTTTCCGGCGCAATCCAATTACATAAAGTTGACAGTACATAGAAGTGTTCCGTTCATTGGCTCGCCACAACTATTTCAAATCCTGTGACGTCATCAAAAGAGCCGGTGAGCAAACTGCGGAGCAACTGACGTTTCGGCAATTATCGATGGACTTAAAAGATTTCGATTGCACCGGAGTGATTACTCGGACACTCAAAATCTCTCTGTAGATACAATCCGAGCCTCTCCGGGGACATGTCACTACAAATTCAACTCCCAAAAAAGAGATTTCGACGGTTAAACTTAATCCTAAATGCGGAGCGAAGAAAAGCACGTCTGCACGACTTACCGTCACTATTAGAACTCCAAAATTATAACATTAAATAACAATAGTAACGCACGTTCGAAATAGATAATCCCTTAATTATTATTATGTAAATTTATTCAAAATGATGAATGTTTTCGATTACACATTTTATATTTTAAAAGCGTTTTATAATTACAATTGCTACAACTAACAATATAAAGGGTGTCCATTAAGTCGTGGACCGGGCTAATAACTTGAACAACAATTTTTTTTTAAACCCCGAAACACGTGTAACGATTTTCCAAAAAATCTATCTTTTTGGGGTTTGCGACCCCTCCCCCCCCCCCTCTCACGGGGCACGAGGGGGGTCGAAGACCTTAAATGGCAACATAGGTCGAGTGGGGGCTCATTTGAAAGGTCTTTTCGAGAAGCATTCAAGGCACTACGCACAGATGGCACTGCGATCAATTTTTATCCAGGATATGAAAAGATAGAAGAATTTCACGTTCCGATGCGTTGTACACGGGGAGAAAAAAAACTTCATATAAATGAGAACATTTGTACAATTACGTCCTCACAGAGAAATATAGTACCATGGATTATGGTTCCTATTTCGTACACTCCTTGCTGTATTCCTATTTAAGTTATATTTTTCGAAAATGTTGCATCGTCCAAATCCAACGGGCGGAACTTGTGGCGGTGAACTTTTTAAACCAAGAATGGCCGTCCCGCATCGCGGTTGCTAATTATTTTTTGCACTTTTTGACTCTTCATTACCTACCGTAAAATTGTCAGGTTTTATTATTTAAAACTTTCTTTTCGAAATGGTAGTGGTGATTTTAAAAATAATATGTTCTGCTTGATGAAAAACTATTTTGGATTTTCAATGATCAACATTCAATAATATTTTAGCATTTAAAACAAAAAATCTATATATTAAGTCTATAGATTCTTTTTTTTAGTGGATGGAAAAATATGATTTCGAGTTGAGCATAGTTTCTGTCCAGCGTAAAATGGGCCTCATGCTTGTAGTGGCTGGTTCCACTTGGGGTCTCCGATATTTAAAAATATTCAAACTTGATTTTGTTACGCTCGCACTATTTACAGAAAATCTCTTCAGGAAAACGTTAATTCAGAGCTGTTTGATGACTTTAACCGCACTGAAGCTTTATCAAGTACTATGAATGTAGCGTATAAACGGCAGATTTATGTCTCACTCGTTTTATTTTTCCAAAAGTTAATAATAATAGTAATGAGTAATATTGTCGATTTAAACAAAAAATCGGATGACAGGAAGGCACCGCAGGAGGGGGAAAAATGTCGAAAACCGCTGAAAATGATAAACAACGGTTAATAAAAGTAGCAATTTTAGTTAGCCCACTCGTTTTATTTTTCGTAAAGTTAATAATGACGGCAATGAGTAATATTGTCTATTTAAACAAAAATCGGATGACAGGAAGACACCGCTGGAGGGGGAAGAATGTCGAAAGCCGCTGAAAATGACAAACAAAGGTTAATAAAAGTTGCAATTTTAGTTAACCCAATCGTTTTATTTTTCAAATAGTTAATAATGATGGCAATGAGTACTATTGTGGATTTCAAAAAAAAATCGGATGACAGGAAGGCACCGCTGGAGGGGGAAAAATGTCTAAAACCGCTGAAAATGACAAACAACGGTTAATAAAACTTGCAATTTTAGTTAGCCCACTCGTTTTATTTTTCGAATAGTTAATAATGATGGCAATGAGTAATATTGTCGATTTTGTAGAAATCGGATGACAGGAAGGCACCGTTGGAGGGGGAAAATGTCGAAAACCGCTGAAAATTACAAAACAACGGTTAATAAAAGTGGCAATTTTAGTTCGCCCACTCGTTTTATTTTTCGAATAGTTAATGATAATGGTAATGAGTCATATTGTCCATTTTAAAAAAAATCGGATGGCAGGAAGGCACAGTTGGAGGGGGAAAAATTTCGAAAACCGCCAAAAATGACTAACAACGGTTAATAAAAGTTGCAATTCTAGTTATCCCACTTGTTTTATTTTTCAAATAGTTAAATATTTTCTTGTGAATTGTGGTGGAGTGAATTGCCTTGTGGCTTGCAGAGAATCCGCTTTAAATAGGGTTCATTTAATCGACTAATGTAAGTACCGGCTTCGAACTATTTTCTCTCCTCCTGTCGTGTCTCTCTTTTCGATGAAATTTTCCTCGTGCGTTTGTATTTTTTTTTGTATATAGTTTACTACTAAAATAAAATTATTTTACGACTAATATTATTGATGCTTATTTCAGGGCCTTCCGCCAATACGTCCTTTCTTTGATTTTGACTTTCCACGAATACTACCATCTGCGCGGTCGCGATTATTTCGCGTACTGACGATAGTCAAACGGTTTCATTTCTTTTTTTATCCGCATTTTTTTTTCTCGCACTCGGTCGCAAAAGTGTAACAATCAAATCCGTTTATTTTATTTGAATTCGTAACAATACGCGAAAATGTAAAGAGATAAAAAATGCTTATCTCCACGAGATCTACACGAATATTCAGAGAATAGTGCAAAAAGTTGCTAATTGATCAATTTTGCAATTATTTCCGCGAATATTGACCATTCTATATTGAAAATATCTGCCTCTTTTTAGAAATGAACAGGATCACGCTTTTATCGTATGCAACTTTTCGATATTAGCAACGGTTTCCGAGTTATTCGCCGAAGTGCCTTACATTTTTTCCCGCGTTTTCTTGACAATAAACATATTGACGTTAAATATACTGAAAGCGAGAGGGCTACGCGAAAATGTCAAGAGATAAATAATGCTTATCTCGACGAGATCTAGACGACTATTCAGAGAAGATTGCAAAAACTTGCAAATTTGTAAATTATGCAATTATTTCCGCTAATATTGCCCTTTCTATATTGAGAATATATGCTTCTTTTTTAGAAATGAACAAGAAGACGCTTTTATCTTATGCAACTTTTCGATATTAGCAACGGTTTTCGAGTTATTCGCAAACGTGCCTTACATTTTTCCCGCGTTTTCTTGATTACAAACACATTTACGTTAAATATTGGGATAGCGAGAGGGGATACGCGAAAATGCCAAGAGATACATAATGCTTATCTCGACGAGATCTAGACGAATATTTAGAGAAGATTGCAAAAAGTTGCAAATTGGTCAATTTTGCAATTATTTCCGCGAATATTACCCTTTCTATATTGAAAATATATGCACCTTTTTCAGAAATACAAAGGAAGACGCTCTTATCCTATTCAACTTTTCGATATAAGCAAACGTTTCCGAGTTATTCGCCAATCTGTTTTTCATTTTTTACTGCGTCTTCTGGATTATAAACACTGTTACGATAAATATAGGGAAAGTGAGAGGGGCTACGCCAAAATGTCAAGAGATAAATAATGCTTATCTCGGCGAGATCTAGACGAATTTTCAGAGAAGATTGTAAAAAGTTGCAAATTGGTCAATTTTGCAATTATTTCAGCGAATATTGCTCTTTCGATCTTGAAAATATCTGCTTCTTTTTTAGAAATGAACACGAAGACGCTTTTATCCTATGCAACTTTTCGATATTAGCAACCGTTTTCGAGTTATTCGCCAACGTGCCTTACATGTTTTCCCGCGTTTTCTTGATTTTAAACAAATTGACGTTAAATACAGTGAAAGCGAGAGGGGTTACGCGAAAATGTCAAGAGATAAATAATGCTTATCTACACGAGATCTACACGATTAATCAGAGAAGATTGCAAAAAGTTGCAAATTGGTCAATTTTGCAATTATTTCAGCGAATATTGCTCTTTCGATCTTGAAAATACATGCATCTTTTTTAGTAATGAAAAGGAAGACGCTTGTATCCTATGCAACTTTTCGATATTAGCAACCGTTTCCAAGTTATTCGCCGAAGTGCCTTACATTTTTTCTCGCCTTTTCTTGATTATGTTACAACCCAGTGAACATCTCGAAAGAGATACTAACTGAACGGTAAAACGGGCGTGTAACTCAGCAGAATTGCTGGGTTCTTTAGGTGAGTGAGGGCTACTGATAGCACAGGAAAGTCAGAATTAAGGAAAAATGAGGAAACAGTTTATTTGTTCAATCAATTTATTATTTTCTTAAATAATTGTTCCGGTGTGGGTAGAGGAATTGTTGGAAGAGGGGGGAAAGGAATGAACAAATTAGGGAATAATTCCTTGGGAGTAGGAAGTGGAATGATCGGGCGAGGGGGAAAAGGGAAAATAAGAGGAGTTTCCTTTGGGGATGGTGGCTTGGCAGCCCGCGATTCCTTTTCCTCTCGTGCGAGGTGAAGAGCCTTTGCCAATTTTTGGCGTTTGATTTTCTGTCCTCCTCGGCGGCGTTTCACTATATATTTAAAATAATATTATCTATTAGAGAAGATGATAAACAAAAGGGAAAGAAGTATAAATGGTGCAATGAGGTTAAAGGGAAAACGCGAAGCCTAGGGGAAGAAAGGGGAAGAAAAAAAGACACAATTAATACTAGTCGCGTGAGAGGGGCGACTTCGTCTCTGTGGCTTTTATGCAATAGGAAGGAAGGAAGAGGGTTGTGGTTTCGCAGGCCTACCCGCTATGCCATGAAAGGAATAAAAGGGGTGCGATTTCGCAGGCCGACCCGCTATGTCGCAAGGAAAGAGGTAGGCGTGATTTCGCAGGCCTACCCGCTATGTCACGAAAAGGAAAAGTAGGAAGGAAGGGAATTGGTTAGATAAAAATTATGTAAGGGAAACTTATACTCACTTTAAGTTTTTGGTGAAGCTCTCTTCGGACTGGATATGGTAAGGTTGGGCTGATGCTCCTGTTTCCCCTTTTTGGGTCCGGTCGTGAAATTTCCTTTTGGTTGTCTCAAAACTTGGAGTCGGGCTTCCCCTTGGCCGGATAACTCGCGACTTTAAAAATTTTCAATCGTAGCGATCTCGCATGGTTATTGACGAGTTGTGCTTCTCCTTTTTTTTTGACGCGAGAAACTAAAAAAATTGGACTGGACTGTCTCGGTGTGCCCCACCTGTATTTATGGTGGTCCATGTTTTTCTTCTCCCCGCTTGGAGTACTCCCCCTCTATTTTGAAGGTGGTGGAATTGTATATTGGACAGGGTTTTTGGAAATGGGCCAAGGAGGAACAAGACATTAACTAAAAATTATTGATATAGAGAGCCCGTTAGAATGTACCCGATTTCTACATATTTATGTTTTTTTAGAAAAGTTAAAAAAATAGCTTGAGAGTTAAGTCTTCAATTACCGTAAATTTTGGAAGAGACGTGAATTACGGTAATGTAAAATGATTGTTCTATAGTGAAGAATAAAAATGCTACGGGAGCTCGTTGTGAAACTGATTGCGTCTGTACGGTGACTTTGTAGGAAAGTTTTCCGACTTAAGCGATGTGAGCCGTCTTCTGATTTATGGCTAATAAAGGTTTAAACAAAATGCTATTTGAAGCGGGTACATTCTAATACGCTTCGTCTATGAGGTTTGAAGGTTACGGTGTCGACATATAATTACGATATTTTTGATGCTTGTATGTACCCCGAAAACTGGTCAATTCCGCTAGTTACGAGGACGTAACACCCCCCACCTTGGTCGAACGTTGGTCCTCCAATGTTTTTTTTTTTGCACAAGCTAAGGCATCGTGTTTCAATTTGTATTGACGCTGATACATAATTTTGTATTTTTCATGAGATGTCAAGTCGCTTATCGTTCAATCGCTAATCGCTTAATGCACGAATTAGTAGTAAGAATAAAAGCGTGGTGTTTGGAAGTGTTCGCTTATTGGAAATTGTTTTACATTATTTTGAAGATTGTACAATATTTTACATGATGGTTCTTGAAGTTCATATACATGAATTGTTACTATATCTACACTTTTTATGATATATATGTGTTATCGCTGTTTATATGGTATGACTTTTCTTAACGATTGACATATGAAGTGAACAACAAAAAACATTTCTGAGGGTAAACAATTTTCGCAGTGTTTTAACAATGTGAGGTTGAATATTTCTAACATCTCCGCAGCTGGTAGATTTCTTATCTTTCCTGTCATACATACATATATAGTGGACTATTATTTTGGTTAAATCGTTGGCTTAATCTTAGTCTCAGAAGGAATCCGGAAGCATAGACAAAAATTAATTTTGAAATTGTGCATGTTAAAGTTTAGGAAGATTAAACAAAAAGAAATGTGTTTTTTTTTGAAACCAGAAGAAAAATAAAATTTGCTTATAATGATTATAATTTGTTAAAAACTTAAGATAAACGATCGTAAAACAAGACAAACTTGATATTTGTCAATTTTCCAAGTGCATGACATCTCGCTCTCCACCATATTGTGGCAAGGCTAACTTAACGGCGAGTGTTTTATTGTCACTTTTGCACTGTCTAGTATGTGATATACGCACTCCACTCTGTTGTGGCAAGGCTAACTTAACGGCGAAATATCGTTTTACTTAAAAAAAGGATTCTTTGGAAATTAACAATCTCGTATTTCCCTCGCTTGAATTCATTATTCTTTTCGTTTTTTTTTGTTTATTCTCTTTTGTTTTTTGTCATTTGTTATTTTTTGAAAATTATTTCATTTTTCTTTTTGTTATTTATATATATGGGCCATTCCATGTCAACCGGATCACTTGCACGACCAGAATTCGATAGCACCAAAAAAATCGGGGTTGGGCTTAAAATTTAGCTTAACATGTATACTTTTGTTTGCCGAGTGGCGATTTTGAAAATTCAAAATGGCGGACTATGGGAAACACTGAAAATGAAGAAAGTCGGCAAATAAAATTGTGGAATCTAGCACTACCAGAATTCTATAGCACCAAAAAAATCGGGGTTGGTCTTAAAATTTAGCTTAACATGTCTACTTTTATTTGCCGAGTGGCGATTTTGAAAATTCAAAATGGCGGACTATGGAAAACACTGAAAATGAAGAAAGTCGGCAAATAAAATGGTGGAATCTAGCACTACCAGAATTCTATAGCACCAAAAAAATCGGGGTTGGTTTTAAAATTTAGCTTAATATGTCTACTTTTATTTGCCGAGTGGCGATTTTGAAAATTCAAAATGGCGGACTATGGAAAACACTGAAAATGAAGAAAGTCGGCAAATAAAATGGTGGAATCTAGCACTACCAGAATTCTATAGCACCAAAAAAATCGGGGTTGGTCTTAAAATTTAGCTTAACATGTCTACTTTTATTTGCCGAGTGGCGATTTTGAAAATTCAAAATGGCGGACTATGGGAAACACTGAAAATGAAGAAAGTCGGCAAATAAAATTCTGCTGAGTCTTTGTGTAATAAAAAAACTACAGACGCATTTGCTATAATGCGATAATACAGATTTGCACGTACAGTTCAAAGAGCAAAATACAGACATTGCAATTGCTTTAAGTAATTTTGCTATCGTCCGTAGCGGCCGTTTACGGCGGCCATTCTTTTCTTAAAATTCTTTTCTTAACCCTTTGCGGCGCACATTTTTCTTTATACGGAAAACAGCTGAAAATTGTTACTAGGGGGTTTTCGGGGTCGCTGATTACGAATCTGAATTTGAAAATTCAAAGTGGATTTTGGAAATTCAAAATGGCGGCTCCAAGATGGCCGACATAAATGTAAAAAATTTACTTGATTTTGATGAAAGTTGGTACTCGGGTGTTTTTTGGGTCGCTGATTGCGAATTTGAAGTCAGATTTTGTAAATTCAAAATGGTGGATCCAAGATGGCCGACATAAATATAAAAATTTACTTGATTTTGATGAAATTTGGTACTCGTGGGTTTTTGAGGTCGCTGATTGCGAATCTGAAGTCAGATTTTAAAAATCAAAACGGCGGATCCAAGATGGCCGACGGAAATGTGAAAATTTACGTGATAAAAACTTCATAAAACTGGGTACTCTATGTACTCTGAATTTTAAATATATAAGTCAGAGATCAGATTCGCAATCAGCGACCCCAAAAACCCCCGAGTACACAGTTTCATCAATGTCGGGTACATTTTCATATTTCGGTCGGCCATCTTGGATCCTCCATTTTGAATATTCAAAATCCGAGGCCAGATTCGTAATCAGCGACCCCAAAAATCCCCGAGTAACGAGTTTCAAGTAAATCAGATGAATTTTTAAAAATTCATCCGCCATATTGTTTCCGCCATTTTGAATTTTTCAAAACCGACTTCAAATTCGTAATCAGCGACCCCAAAAATCCCCGAGTAACGAGTTTCAAGTAAATCAGATGAATTTTTAAAAATTCATCCGCCATATTGTTTCCGCCATTTTGAATTTTTCAAAACCGACTTCAAATTCGTAATCAGCGACCCCAAAAACCCCCGAGTAACGAGTTTCAAGTAAATCAGATGAATTTTTAAAAATTCATCCGCCATATTGTTTCCGCCATTTTGAATTTTTCAAAACCGACTTCAAATTCGTAATCAGCGACCCCAAAAACCCCCGAGTAACGAGTTTCAAGTAAATCAGATGAATTTTTAAAAATTCATCCGCCATATTGTTTCCGCCATTTTGAATTTTTCAAAACCGACTTCAAATTCGTAATCAGCGACCCCAAAAACCCCCGAGTAACGAGTTTCAAGTAAATCAGATGAATTTTTAAAAATTCATCCGCCATATTGTTTCCGCCATTTTGAATTTTTCAAAACCGACTTCAAATTCGTAATCAGCGACCCCAGAAACCCCCGAGTACCAAATTTGGTTCTAATTTACCTTTTAGTTCGTTCAAAAATGATTTCTTTCTCAAAAATCGACGATTGTTTAAATTTATTTATTTATACTTGTTAATAATTTTGCGTAATAATTCATTATCCTTTTCGTTACGTACTAAAAAGCCCCGTCTACCACTGTAAAACGATTTTTTGAATATTGCTTCGAAAGCATTGAAACTAGACAGAAAAGTTGTGAATAAAAAAGGTGGTAATCTGGGTTACCACTGCGCCGCAAAGGGTTAAGAGTCTTTAATAAAAAATTGTATACGGTTGAGATCACTTTTTTTAATGCATTCTAAATAAGAGCCCCAGATCATCGCGATATCGATCGCGGCGGCTGGAGATGGTTCAATTTAGTTCGTTCAAAGCGAGAAATTTTTCTTAACATTATCTTTTCAACAAAATATATTTTTGAGGCGGTGAGTTTGAGAAAGGTCCACGAGTAAGGGGTTTTCTACATTATTGTTCATTAGTTAAAAACAAAAATTTTCGTGCGTTTTTTGAGTTTATCATAATTATCGGGAATATCTAATGTAATGACGTTGCATTGTACTTAAAAATTAAGCATAATAAATTCATTTCACTAATCGCTCTTTCTGTAACTATAAATAAAAATGTCAAAAACAGTTCATTCCGATAGATGTGTCAATCCTTTTGGCGGAATGGGTCATAAAGGAAAGGACTTGAGAAACATATCCCGAAACATGCAAACAGAGTTTCCAAATTTACCTTTCAATGCGAAAATATGTCAAGCTTGTAGGAAACAATATAATAATAAAAATGAATCTTTCGACTTCGACAGATCCTTTGAAAATCAAGCAGGCTCTGATGTGCGGGATACAGAAAGTGACTTGGAACATTCGCAAAATAAAAAATTGCGTTTGTCTAGAGAAGAAATTCTCGAGGAAATGATGAGTGGGCTTAAAGAAAAGTTTTCGAGCCTACCTGAAAATGATCCACTTCGCATATCGATTTTGACCATTCCTCCCGAATCATTAAGTATTCGTGAGGTAGCTGAAGAATTCGGCGCCTCTTACAGATGTGTTAGACAAGCAAAAGAATTGCGAAGAACAGCAGGAGTTTTAGCAACACCCAGACCTAAAGCAGGGAAAAACTTATGCGAGAGTATCGTTAAAAAAGTGTCTGATTTCTATGAAAGCGATGTCAACAGTAGAGTAATGCCTAATAAAAAAGACACAGTTACAGTACGTAGTTGCGGTCTGAAGACCAAAATGCAGAAGCGATTGCTATTATGCGACATTAAATATTTGCACGTACAGTTTAAAGAGCAAAATCCAGATATTGCAATTGGTTTAAGTAAATTTGCTGAACTTCGACCAAAATGGTGTGTTGTAGCTGGTTCCAGTGGCACTCACAGCGTATGTGTTTGCGTAATTCACCAAAATTTCAAAGCTATGATCGACGCTGCTAAACTTCCGCAAATAACGCAAAGTTGTGAGATACCGATCAGTAACCAAAGTGATTGCATTCAGATAGTTTTGTGTAAAAATCCATTGCCGGGATGCTACTTAGGTGACTGTCATGAATGCCCAAATATGGAAAAATTTTCGGATTACATTTTTCAATTGTTAGACGAAATAGGAACGTCGGAAGTTATATTTTCCACTTGGCAGAACACTGATCGATGCATCCTTAAAAAAGAATGTCTTCCTCTTGACGACTTTATTAATATTTTTACCAAATCTCTAGAAATTCTACTTCCTCATCATTTTATATCTAAAGCACAGTCGAAATATATATTGGAACTACGTAATACATTACATGAAGGAGACGTGTTGGTTCACACCGACTTTTCAGAAAATTTTGCCTACGTCGCACAAAACGCGGCTCAAGGTTTTCACTACAACAATGCTCAATGTACCGTACACCCAGTGCTCGTATATTATAAGAACAATGAGGAAGTAACCCACAAGAGCTTCATATTCTTATCTGAATGCACAACACATGATACGGCAGCAGTGTACACGATGCAAGAGTTACTTGTACCTGAAATAAAGAAGCTGTGTCCAAACCTGCAAAAAATCATTTATATTAGCGACGGTGCTAAACAGCATTATAAAAATAAATTTCAAGCCAGTAATCTTGTTCATCATGAAAATGATTTTGGAATAAAAGCCGAGTGGCACTATTCTGCTACAGCCCACGGCAAAGGAGCTTGCGATGGTGTAGGAGCTATTTTTAAAAGAGAAGCCACACGCGCCAGCCTTCAACTTAATCATGATAATGCGCTATTGTCTCCTGCAGCTCTTTTGGAATGGGCTAAAGGTAAATTCGAAAATATAAAGTTTTTTTATTACACAAAGGCTCAGCATGAGAAAACTAAAAGATTCCTTACAAGAAGATTTTCTGCAGCTCCTCCTGTTGAAAAAATCAGCAAAGCACATGCAATTTACGTACTTCCTGAGAAGGAGTTACATGCCATGCAATACTCTGCAGCGTCGACGCCGTTAACTGTTATGAAATATTAAAGGGAAAGTCATAAAATAAAAAATATAAAATAAAAAAAGAAGCTATAAAAAAAATACAAAAATACAAAAAAAAAAAAAAAAAAAAAAAAAAAAAAAAAAAAAAAAAAAAAAAAAAAAAAAAAAAAAAAATGGAGACTATCAACCGCTACGTCCTCGTTCGTGTCTCTGGGTTTGGCTGAGAGCGGTTACGTAAGAAATACCTTGTAAATAAAGTAACAAAGTTTGATGTTTCATTCAAATTAAGTAATTTTTGCAATTTCGGTTGGTCGTCTGTACGTATTTTGAATCACAGGATCTCATTTGCCATTTTGAATCTCAGAATTTATAATAGAGATGGAGATTCAGAGAGATTATAATTCAGCAAACCTCAAATATCTCCTAGTACTGAGTTTCAACCAACTTTGGTAGTGCAAGTGATCCAGAATTTTATTTGCCGACTTTTTTCATTTTCAATGTTGTCCACAGTCCGCCATTTTGAATTTTCAAAATCGCCACTCGGCAAACAAAAGTAGACATGTTAAGCTAAATTTTAAGCCAAACCCCGATTTTTTTGGTGCTATAGAATTCTGGTAGTGCTAGATTTCACAATTTTATTTGCCGACTTTCTTCATTTTCAGTGTTTTCCATAGTCCGCCATTTTGAATTTTCAAAATCGCCACTCGGCAAACAAAAGTAGACATGTTAAGCTAAATTTTAAAACCAACCCCGATTTTTTTGGTGCTATAGAATTCTGGTAGTGCTAGATTCCACAATTTTATTTGCCGACTTTCTTCATTTTCAGTGTTTTCCATAGTCCGCCATTTTGAATTTTCAAAATCGCCACTCGGCAAACAAAAGTAGACATATTAAGCTAAATTTTAAAACCAACCCCGATTTTTTTGGTGCTATAGAATTCTGGTAGTGCTAGATTCCACAATTTTATTTGCCGACTTTCTTCATTTTCAGTGTTTTCCATAGTCCGCCATTTTGAATTTTCAAAATCGCCACTCGGCAAATAAAAGTAGACATGTTAAGCTAAATTTTAAGACCAACCCCGATTTTTTTGGTGCTATAGAATTCTGGTAGTGCTAGATTCCACCATTTTATTTGCCGACTTTCTTCATTTTCAGTGTTTTCCATAGTCCGCCATTTTGAATTTTCAAAATCGCCACTCGGCAAATAAAAGTAGACATGTTAAGCTAAATTTTAAGACCAACCCCGATTTTTTTGGTGCTATAGAATTCTGGTAGTGCTCGATTCCACAATTTTATTTGCCGACTTTCTTCATTTTCAGTGTTTCCCATAGTCCGCCATTTTGAATTTTCAAAATCGCCACTCGGCAAACAAAAGTATACATGTTAAGCTAAATTTTAAGCCCAACCCCGATTTTTTTGGTGCTATCGAATTCTGGTCGTGCAAGTGATCCGGTTGACATGGAATGGCCCATATATATTTTTTCAATTCCTTGTGATAATAATAAAAAAAAAATATGTAGTTAATTCGTTAACTTTTGTTGAATGCGCATGCGAAGCAGAGGTTATGAAAATAATGCCGTTTGGGGTGATAATAATACTTTATTGTATTGTCAGAATTGTCATATTTTATTAGTCTGAGTATCCTTCGTCTTCGCTGTCGGGATCTGGTATTTCTACCTCAAATGGTTGTTGTCTAATTTTAAATGTTGTTACATAATAGCCATTTAATTTTGGCGGTTGTATTTCTCCTGATTTTATTCTGTCATTGATCCTATAAATATGGAGGTTTAAACATCGTATACATCGCGGTGCTTGTTGAGTTTGTAATAGTTGGTTTCCGCAATATCTACAGTTAATGTCTTCTCCCGGTGCGGTTTTAATGTGTACCATTGTTAGTTTTTTAAAAGTTTTTTTCCGTTCTTCTTCAAAGATATTGTAGCAATCTCTGCATGCCCATCGTTCGTCATTAGTAGTAAGCATTTCAGACCCTGAATGGCAAGTCTCTGTGTAGAGTTCATTGTGGGCCCATATGTATTTCCCTTTTATTTCTAAGTTACTGAGGAAGATGTTAATTGGATATTCCATTTGTTGTTGCTTGTTTTGTTTCTTTTTTTTTATATATAGAAAAAGGAGAGTCCCACTGTGAAAGCCTGTTGTGAAAAAAAAATTATTTGTTGTTAGTATATTAGTTAAGAATGTTTGAGATATTAATATTAATTATTTGCTCGTATATTAGTATGTTAAGAAGCATATTTATTTGGTTATCGGGTTTTTGATAATTGGTTTGGGTATGTCGTATATTTGAGTGATATTCTCTATTGTTGGATGGTCATTTTCTATGGTTGTGAAGTTGAATCGTACTCGTTGGAAATTGTTTTCGTTATTTTCTTCCTCGGTTTGTTTCATGAGTTTATATCCGTTGTGTTTCATTTTTTGTAGTGGAGGTTTTTGTGTCGTAAGAGAATTGTGTCCTTTGTTGGTATTTATTATTTGAATTTCTTCGTCTTGCTTGAATTTGATGTATGTTCTGTCATCCGTATTGTTTTTATAGTGTTTGCATATTTTTATTGTTATAATGATTAATAATATTGTAACTCCTATGCTGTAAATTCCGATGATTCCTGTCCCGATTAGTATTCTATGTTCGTAAATTATTTCTTCTACATTTGAGTTTGTGGTTGTTTGTTTAATATTACTCTTGTTTTGAATGTTAGTTTCTTCTGTTATTTCATTATGGTCAATATTTTTCCTTATAGGTGATAACATGGTTGGAGTTTTTGGGGTTATTGATGGTGTCTTTGATTTGTTTGGTGTTATCCATGTGAATTTTTTTGGTATCGATGGTGGTGGGTGCCAAACAGATGTTTTACAGATGTCGTGTATGTATTCTCCTGCGAATAAGTCTACTGAGGTTTTTCGTCCGTTTGTGAGTCCTGACAAAATGATTACATTTTCGGGTGTTAAAATTTCAGCTTTATAACTTCTTGTCGTTATATAGATTTTTTCTGTTGTTGTAAAAAATTGTTTGTTATTGCAATTGTCTCTCGTTGCTACTTTGTGTATGTGCTCTATTGTTCCACCATTCTTCTTTTTCATTTATAATTCTCCAACATGTCTTGGCACTTAGGTCGTACGGTAATAATTCTAGTTCTGAGATTAATTTATTGTTTTGACATTTTGTATGGTTTGCTATATGCCATTCTGAGCATTCATGGACTATTGTATTGTTATTTGCTCTAACTGTATGTACTATTGCAAGAATTGTTATTATTTTGGTTATCATTTTATTACTCCTTTTGTTCTCTTTTGTTTGTCTTTATTTATTTACTTTTTTTTGATTCCTGTAAAGAATTTTGTGAAATCAAATATATGTCTTATGCGTTTTAGAAGTTTGTTATTTTTTTAGCGTAAATGCTTCATTATTAGTTAGATTTGTTGTTGGTGGAAGTTCGGGAATTTGAACATGGTTTGTTTGGAGCTTGGGATAGACCTTGAATGGTAATTCCGGTTTTGCTTCGTTATTAGTGTTGATGATTTCATTTGTTTTTAAATTTTCTTGTGGCAATGGCGCGGAAGGCTGTGATTCATGGTCTAAAGATGTTTGTGGTTTTTGGTCAATTTGTATTTCTTCCAACTCAATTTGTTGATTTGTTGCATCTAATATTGTCATGGTTTTGAGAATTATTATTTGTGTTAGTGTTTTTACCGGCGATGTGTAATAGTAAATGTGTTACTGAGTCCCATATTACGCCTAATAGAAAAATAGACCATCCGTAGGCTGTGTGTAGTGCGTATCCGTGGATTACCGTGTCTATTACAGCTTTCAAAAGTTTTATGATGAGTAGTATACCCATAATTCCTGCTGTAGTTGTGCCGAAAATCATAAAATTTCTCCAAATTTTTTCGCCAGCTGTTTTTAACATTTTCCCAATTGTGTTTTCGTCTAGCATATTTGTTATAGATGTTCCTTGATAATTTGTTATTTGTCCTGTCATCCCTCTCGCTACTGTGTTTAATACGGCCGGTTTTTCTGCTGGGAACATTATGTGTTCTTTTAGTTTTCTAAGGTCGTCCTGGCTATAGATTCCGTTTGTTGCTAAGTTCTCAAGGTTTACATATGTCCATGTTTGTTTCGTAAGCGGTTTTAATTCGTCGGGTTTCTTTGACTCTACTGGATTGGGTAGAAGCTTATACCAGACATTATTTACAGAGTACATTGGTGGCACCAAACTGTTGCAAGTAATTTGTGTTCCTTTATTTATTAAAATTCTTGTTTTGGGAGTCATGAAGATGGATTGTTCCTGGTATTTGATTGGTAAGTGTGAATAACATTCATCGGTTCTTCTTATGCTAACTTCTACTGGGATGCATTTCATTATGTATGCGACTTCTCCTGCTGCTATTGCCATGTATCCGGGTCCTTTCATAATATTATATGCAAATTCGTCTGGTGATTGGGTTGCAGTGACAATGAATTTCTTAATACTTGTTTTTCTAATTCGCATCTTTGTGTCAGAACATCGTAATAAAGTTGTTTTATTTGGGATCGTAAGTGTTTTTCGACGTAAACAAATTTCGAGTTGACATATGTGAAGATATCTAGATTCACTGTTTTAACAAGATGCTTTTTGAAGCTTGCGCCATTTTTATTTTCTAATATTAAAAGCTTCGGGTGTTCAGTAAGAGAAAGTTCGTAACCGCAAGTATTTTTCTTTCCTTTTAAAGTTAGTGCGAATGTTATCTCGTCTGTTGTGAGTGAGTATATTACTGTTTTGTCTTCGTGGTATATTTTGTCTATTGAACCTTCGTATAATACATCATACTTGTATGATTCGCAAAAATCTTTTGGCATTATGTTCCAGTATGTGCTTCCTTCTTCGAGATCTAAGCAATTATAGTCTGTTATAGGGTATGAGATTCCTGATCTTAAGTGAATTCTATTTTCGTTTAAATTAACTCTCGCTTTATATTTTTGAATTAAAATCTTTGCCGTTCCCTGAACTACAACGTTACTCCAAGAACCATATGTGTCTGAGTATTCTACACCTTTGCACGTGCCGTCGACTTGGATTGTTCCGGCCATTGTTAGGCTGAATGTTTGAATATAGTTTGCTTTTACACCATTTATTATACTTGCATTTATAGTTGTAGTTCCTGATCGGTGCAAGTGTTCGCAATCTTCTCTAGATACTTCTTTTACATAATTTGCTATTCCGTTTGCGACAGATGAAATATATGAATGCATGCCGCAATAATGTATTACTCTATAGATATCTATTTTGCATTGTATTACTTCTGTTTCTTCATATTCTTTAATTTGTAAAAGTTGAGCTTTGGGTTTTTCTATGTTTAAGTGTTTCCTTTCTATTTCACATTCTTGTATATTTAGTAGCGATATTGTCGATATGTTTGAATTTTTCGCTCCACAATCAAATGCTATGAATGCAGTTACACAGATTGCATATGTTAAAATCATCAGTATCTTCATATAATCCATTGTTGTATCAATTTTGCTGTTTGTTCTTGAAGTTTGTAAATTTTGCTTGCTTGTTTTCTTTTCTCTGTTTGGAGAAGATTATTATTTATTTATTGTTTTATGTCATGAAGAAAAAATGAGGATAATTCGTTTATTTATTACTTCTTATTTTGGAAATTTTAAGCCTATTTGGGTGTACAATTCTTTCCTCATTCTTTATTTTAATTTTAACGTTTCCATTTTCAAACACTTGTAAAACTTCGAAAGGACCTTGATATTCATCATCTAGTTTACTGGTTTTATGATTTTTTTGTAAAAATACTAAATTTCCTATTTCCAATTTTAGTGGATTTATTTTTCTGTCATAATAATATTTTGATTTTGTTTTTACAGACATTTGGTTTTTTCTTGCGTGTTCTTGTGTGTCATATAATTTGGTAGCTAACTGTTGAATGTAGTCGCTGTACGTTATTTGGGTAGTATCTTTTATAGCTTTTTGAGACGGTAATTTAGCTATTCTTCCAAACATTAGTTCAAATGAGGTATATTTTGTTCCTTCGTGGATACTAGTGTTGTAAGAGAAGGTTGCGAGTTCTAACCATTTATCCCAATCGGTGTATTTATTTGAAAAATGTTTAATGTATTCTTTGATTACGTGGTGTGAACGTTCGAGTGACCCATTAGATTGTGGATGAAATGCTGTAGTTTTTATATGTTTGATGTTAAAAATTTTGCTATTTGTTTCATAACTTTGCTTAAGAAGTTTTTGCCTTGATCAGTTAGTATTTTTTTTGGTGAACCAAACATACAAATTAACCGTTTTACTAATGCTTCGGCGATATCTGAAGATGTTGCTTTTCTTAGTGGAATCGCTATCAAATATTTCGTTAAGTTATCTTAAATAGTTAGTATATTTTCATAGCCGTCTTCTGTTTTGTTATTTGGAATTACTATATCCATTGCTATTTTATCCATTGCTTGTTTAGGAGTATCTGATATAATCATTGGTTGTTTAGTTTTTACTCTGGTTAACTTTTTTAATTGGCAAGATTTGCAATTTTGGATGAATTTTTCTATGTCTGATTTCATGTTTTCCCAAAAATATCGATGTTTTATTCTTTTCAGAGTTTTACCGATGCCTTTATGTCCTCCTATTGGTGTTGAGTGTAATTCCCTTATTATTCCCGGTCCATCTTTGATGTCTGCATGTATTATATTTCCATTGCATATTATTATTTTTGTATTCGAGTTTTTGAATTGTTTTTCGATTATTTTTATGATAGTTTCCCAATTAATTCCTTTTATTTCATTTGATTTTGATATGCTAATTGTGGATAATTGCAGTAAATTTACTTTGTTTTTGAGCTTTTTTATGAGTTTTTTTATATTTCTCTCTATTATTAATTGGCTTTCTCCTGATTCCGATGTTACTGGCAATGCTATGTGATATTTGTTATTTTTGTTGATAACTGAAATTTCGTTTATTTTTAGATTTTTGTATTTTTTTTACATTTCTGTCATTTAATTTATTTGATCCTTCGTCGCAGGGTTGTCCAGATGTAGTTAGAAAGTATGTTAGGCTATCTTTTTGCATATAAAATTGGTTTCCGATTTCTATTACATTATTTCTATAATAGTTGTTTGTTTTGTTGATTTCGTTATCTGTTTCATCATTATCTTCATTATTATTATCATCATCATCATCATCATCTTCGTCATTGCTGTCATCAGCATCGTCATCGTTATCTGTGTTATCGTTTTTCTTATTAATTATTTCGTCATCCTTTTTAAATGTAAAATTATTTTCTGTATGGTCTGAGGGTAGTTCATCTGATTTATTTGTATCTTTATTTTCGTTATCATGGACGTCTTGCGTTATTATGTTGCCATCTTCGTCTATATAATCAATTTTATCAAAATCAACTTGGTGATTTTTTGGTGGTCTGCCTCGTTTTCTACATGGTTGTGCATTGTTGGTGGGTGATTTTTTCTTCTTTGTGTTTATAATATCTAGTCTATCTGGTGGTCTTGTATTTCGTGTACTTCTCCGTAGTGGTTGATTATTATTTATTTCTATTTGTGCAGCAGTTGTAATTTGTTTAGATTTTAATTGTAATTCTTCTTTTGTGAAAGGTATTGCATCGTTAGTTTCTATTTTTATATTTCCGTTATCCCGGTGCTTGTTATATGGTTCGTATTTCGTATTTTCTGTATAGCAATCTTCCATTTTATGATTGAGTTTATTGCATTTGGTACAAAATGGTATTGCTTTAGGAAGGTTGTATTTAGGTCCGTTGTAATTTGTTTTAATGGTTGCTTTTGGTAATGTTAACTTGTAAATTGAGTTGTGAGGTAGTATATGTATCTGACTATTGGGTTTGTTTATAATTTCGTCACTTTTTATGAATGTAATGTAAGGTAATTTAGTTTCTGATAATGGTTTTTCGTAGTTGAAAAAGTCACATTCGTTGTTTTGCTTCTTGTATCCTAATCCTTTTTTATCTGTTTGGCTTTTAACTGATACTGGTTTTCTTATTCCTTGATTATATTTACCTATTCCTGTACCTTTCCATCCCATTCTTTTCATTATATTTGTGGCTATAATATTGAGATTTCTTTGTTGTTCTACACCTTCTACTTGATATATTTCAACTGGGTTTCTTGATAAAGCGTCTGCATTTGCATTTTAATGTTCCAGATTTATGTTTTACATCGAACTCATATTCTATTAGATTATACATCCATTTTGCTACTCTCGAATTAGGGTCCTTTTTGGTTTTAAAAGACATAAGAGGTTTATGGTCTGTGTATACTGTAAATTGACGACCGTAAACATAAGGTCTGAAATGACGGATTGCGTAATATATGGCTAGTGCTTCCTTGTCGTAAGTTGCGTATTTTTTTTCATAATCATTTAGAACTCTAGATGTGTAAGCTATTGGTCTATCTTTTCCTACTTCCCCTTGAGATAAAACTCCACCTATTGCAAATCCTGATGCATCTGTTGATATGATAAAGGGTTTATTAAAATCTGGATATTGTAGAACCGGAGCGTTGCATAGCTTTTCGCGAAGTGTTTCGAATGCGTTTATTTAATCTTTTTCCCATATGAATGGTACATTATTTTTTAAAAGGTTGAATAAAGGTTTTGCAATTCCAGAAAAATTTGATATAAATCGTCTGTAATATCCTGCTAAGCCTAAAAATTGTCTTATGTTTTTTTGATTTTTAGGTATTGGGAATTTTTTTACGCAGCTGATTTTATTAGGATCTGGTTTTAATCCGTTTTCTCCAATGATGTATCCTAAGTAGCAGACTTCTTTTCTTAAGAATTCGCATTTGTCGGGTAATTTTAAGTTAGCTTCTCTTAATTTGTTCATTAATTTTTCGCATTTAATTGAATGTTCTCTTAGTGAGGATGAGTAAATAACGATGTCATCAAGGTAAACAAAGAGTTCGTTGCCTTGCAAACCGGATAATACTATATCCATTAGCCTTTGAAATGTAGCTGGTGCGTTTTTTAACCAAACGGCATTCTATCGAACTTGTAATGCCCATGTGGCGTAGAAAATGCTGTTTTGTGTGAATCGTTTTCGTCCATTTTAATTTGGAGAAAGCCAGAAGCTAGCTCGAATACTGAAAAATATTTAGCACCGCCTAATTGGTCCAAAATGTCAACAATATTAGGAATTGGGTATGAGTCTCCGATTGATTTGTCATTTAATTTTCTGAAGTCAAGTACCATTCTCCATCTCTTATTTCCTTGACTGTCGGCTTTCTTTGGTACTATCCATATTGGAGTATTATAGGGTGAATCTGAAGGTTTTATTATTCCTGTATCCAATTGTTCTTTAACTTGTTTATTTATTTCTTCTTTGTGAATTGGTGGAAACCTATACTGTTTAGTATTGATTGGGATGTCATCCGTAGTCGAAATTTTGTGTTTAATAAGGTGCGTAAAATTTGGGCAACAAACGATTATCCTGGTCCGACGAACTACAAGAATTTGTTGACCTGTCAAATCTCGCAGAACATGAAACCCAAGAAATGGCTTGTGCTTCTGGAGAAGCCCTAACGGGTCCTATGGAAGGCATTTTACCCAAATCGACGTCTCAAGATCAACAAAATTTTTAAAGGCTACCCATCTCTCTTCTTCGTCATCAACATCTCTGGTATCTAAGGCGAAAAGTTCAACGGACTCATCGACACATGGAAACACTGTATTTGATGCGCAAAAGTGTAAAGTAACCCGTATTGTTTTTTGGAACGCCCGCGGTTTTTTAAATATTAAAAATAATTCTTTCTCATCAACACAAAGTATTGCTAATTTTTCAGAAACTTGGTGCAACGTCGAAAATAAGATTCGCGAACTAAAGTCTAACTCGGGTACGATTTTTTCTGCAGCCACTCGTGCAGCCTCCATTGGACGTTTCAGTGGAGGGCTTTTATCTATGATAAATCCTGATTTTGCTCACGAAATTCTCGACGTTTCACCAAATTGGATTTTTTATTCAGTCAACACATTACCTATTAAAGTTATTATCGGCTCTTTTTATATTCCTCCAAACGCAGATCTGTCTATAATTTTTTTAAATTTAAATAATGTTCTCGATGCTCTTAAAACCCGATTTTTGGACTGTATGTTTGTACTCGGTGGCGATTTTAATTGCAGGATTGGGACATTGAACGACAATTACGACATTGATCAAATATTTGAAAACTCTAATGTCTCATCGATGCGAGTATCCCACGAGGCGGTGCACAATAAGCACGGCTCGGCTCTACTGGAGTTCATGCGTTCCAACAATTTCGTTTTAATCAATGGCAGGTCACTTAGTGACACTCCGGCCCACTTTACTTTTCTTGGCAGCAATGGCTTCAGTATAGTCGATCTAGTGTGGGTTTCCGACACTCATTTACCTTTTGTGCACGATCTCAAATTAGGCGACGATCTCCACGGGTCCGATCATTTACCGGTATTTTTATCTCTATTTTTACGTTCCGAACACGCAATTCAGGCAGATTCTCACGCTCTTTCAGCTAGTGTACCCGGAGTGAGAGTTGTGAGGTCGAAAGATGGGTATGATAATTTTGTAGCATACCTAAAAAAATCGAGAACTTGGGAAGATCCCGCAAGTGCAGATCCTACCGCGAATTACGTAAGTTTTTGCAGGAAGCTTAAAGAACTCGCTTTAGAATCTAACATATTAGTGGCGAACTATCATCGTAGTTTTAGTTTTACCAATTTTCAGCGTAACTTGTGGTTTGATCGAGACTGTGCTGCAGCGAGAAAACAAACAAAGCGCTGTTTATATGTAATGCGGCGAAATGATTATAGCGAGCTCACAGTTCAGGAATATAAAATAGCTAAAAAATCATACACGAAATTAATTGCAAATAAGAAGCTAGTTCATATTTCCAAATGAACCGATACCTTTGCTGCGACTAAGAATGCCTGCGACTTTTGGAAAACGGTCCGTCTTTTTTCTAAGAAACCGTCTGTTGGATCATTGATTTCGGAGGAAGCGTGGAGAAACTTTTTTTCTACAGTTTTTCCCCAAACTACCAATCCTTTACTTCTGCTTCCCAATATCCACGATCCTTCACTCGATTCTCCTTTAACCCATAATGAATTATTGGCGAGCATTAACTCACTCAAGGCCGGTAAGGCAGTTGGTCCGGATAATCTACCTGCAGAAGTTTTCAAACTACTTGACAACTCTTCAACTTTTCGTTTATTAGATATTTTTAACGCGTTTTTTGCGCGAGAAGAGTTTCCCAGTGACTGGGCCCGGGCGACTGTTTTTACCATCTTTAAGAAAGGCTTAAGAGATGATCCTTTTAGCCACAGATTAATTGCGATAACAAACGCCATATCTAAAATATTCTCACAGATTTTGAATAAACGACTTATAGACTGGACAACACGTAGGAATATTATACAAGAAGAACAAGCAGGATTTCGTTGCGGAAGAGGTACGGAGGAGAACATCTTTTGCCTTCTCGCCGCTGTACAGATAGCCCTCCGGCGGAAGAAATCCAAAATCTATAGCATATTTGTAGATTTCAAAAGAGCATTCGACACGGTTCCACGCGCACTGCTCTGGAAGAAACTGGCTGGTTTAGGTGTCAGCGCCAAATTCATAAGGATTTTAAGAGCCATCTATGAAACGGCATCCTTATCAGTCAAAATGGCGAACGGACACTTGATAGAAGCGGACGTGACCATAGGAGTGCTACAAGGTGAAATTTTAAGCCCTCATCTTTTCCTACTCTTTTTAGCTGACTTGACAGACTTCTTCAGGAGAAGGGGGGTCAGAGGTGTTGATTTAACAACTTCATTTGATCTGCTCATGCTAATTTACGCCGACGATCTTACGATTTTCGCCTATTCACCGGCGGACTTACGCGAGAAGTTGCGGCTACTTTCGGAGTACTCGGAGTGTAACGGCCTTATGGTTAATGTCGAAAAAACCAAAATTATGTGTTTCAGAAGGGGTGAACATTTAGACTCTAACTCGAGACATTTTGCATTTAACGGTAGTCCGGTTGAGGTTGTCAATAGTTATCGGTATTTGGGAGTTATCTTTTCCTCCTCCGCGCAGGGTTTATTAGCCTGTAAGGAAACCACCATAAAAACCAAAGCCGCGTCTGCCGCAATCGCATCAATTATAGCCAACGCTAAAATAGATTCTTGGGAGGCAATTTGGAAACTATATGGAGCGAGCATTACTTCCATCCTGCTTTATGCCGCTCAACTGTGGGGTTTTAGATATACCTCTTACCTAGAGTCTGCTCAGATCACTTTTTTCAAGCGCATCTTCAACCTCCCGGTAAATACACCATCATATTTAATTCGGCTGGAGTTCGGCCTTCATTCTATATCTGTAGAGGTACTTAACCGTGCTATGAAATGGGTTGTTAAAGTCTTACGCCTACCCGACTCTAGGATTCCAAAAATACTTCTGACGCGCTTAAGGGACTTACTTCAGGCCAATTCGAGACTCTTTTAACTGGCTGTCACAAGTTAAATCTTTTACCGACAAATTGGGGGACAACGAACTATGGGCAAATTTTGATGCAGATTTCTGGGAGCGGAAAAGGCTAACAATAGTAGATCAGTTTGCCAAACTAAGCAGGAAAAGTGATTTCGAACATTACTGCAACGCCAACTCTCCGCAATTACCCATTTACCGAAATTATAATGACTCATATTCCACGCATTATCCGGTCCGTCTTCCTCCTGATCATTTGAAACTAAGAATCCAACTTAGAGTATCCACGATTCATTCTAGATCTTTGCTAATATCTGGACAGCGTTTCGCATACGATCCGACGGCTCTCTGCTCGCTATGTAATCTCCGCACTAATGAAAATCTTATGCATATTCTTTTTGATTGTCCTCTTTATCATGTTCTACGGGAAAATCTTTCCCTCGCTAAAAATGTCTTGTCCACGTCGCCGGAAAATATTATCATAAGTCTTATCTGCGCCAACGACGTTACTTCAGCGAAAACTCTATACTTTTTTGTAAAAGCATGTTTCAGGCGCCGGGCTTTTATGTTAGGCGATTAGCTTAGTTTAGATTAGTTTAGCTTAAGAAATACTTTGTAAATATCTTTGTAACACTATATAATGCCCGATTGCGGGACTCCATCTCTACGGGACATCTATCCCTTTACAAGAGTAATAAATATCTATCTATCTATCTATCTATCTATCTATTTTCATTATATTCATTTTCATTATATTCATTATTTTCATTATATTTATTTTCATTATTTTCATTATATTCATTTTCATTATATTCCTTATTTTTATTTTCGTCATGATTAATTTTGTCATTTTC
Source organism: Trichopria drosophilae (assembly GCA_030407085.1). Classification (NCBI taxonomy): domain Eukaryota; kingdom Metazoa; phylum Arthropoda; class Insecta; order Hymenoptera; family Diapriidae; genus Trichopria; species Trichopria drosophilae. The sequence continues at coordinate 64,790,023 of CM059582.1, read as the reverse complement.
ATTTTTATTTTTCTCATATTCATTGTATTTATTAGGTTTGGTGTTTTTGTTATTTAATTTTATCGATAGTAGTTGTTTTATATTTTCGTTATACTGATCTAGGTTTTCTTGTATTGAAGAAGAGGTGGTTTGCGGTAAATGTTTCATAATTAAGTTTATTTTTTCTATTTCTTTGTTTTTAATTTTGTTGAATTTCTTCTTATTTTTAATTATACTCTTCTGTTTAGATTCTGATGTTTGTTTGATGATTTCAAAATCCTTATCTAATTCTTCTATTGTTAAAGTCGGGATTTCCAATTCCATTTGTTTATTAGTTGTGTTGTATATTTGTAAAAATCCTTTTCCGTTATTGTTTTTAACTATTGCATCTCCTAAGAATACGCCTTCCATTACGTTAAGTTTAGGAACGTATCCATATTGTATTTCTTTGTTCTCAATATTGATAAAAAATGTTGATACTGATCTAGATGGTACTATGATTGATTCTACGTCAAAGTAGATTTTATTATCTCCCCATTGGATGTAATCGTTTTCGTAGCTAATATTTGTCCTGTTATCGCGAAAGAATTCTGACCCGAGTATGCCTGCTGAATCTATTGGGAAATCGTTGTTAACTAAATGAAATTGTGTTTCGCATCCTAGTATCCGTAGTGACACGATACCTTTCGTTATTACTGGGTGCTCCGTTATGCCTTTTAGGTTTATGATTTCGTCGGTATTTATTAGGGTTTCGTCTTTAACTGATCCTTCTTTGATGATGTTTACGCTGGCACCTGTGTCGACTAGTAAGCGGATTTCTTTAATTAGGTCTTCTGAGTTTATTGTTATGGTTGGAACGTCATTCTTGTTTAATTTAATAGTTTTTAGTTCTCGTTTTCTGACGTTTGCATTATATTGACTTGGCGCTTGTGTGGAGTCTCCTGGTGTGCGCCAGTATTGGGGAGACTCTTGGCGTTTCCCTAAAATTGAAGATTTGATGCTCTAGTGTTGTTAATTAAATTTTGATTTCTCAACTGTCGACATTCTTCTACCCAATGACCTACGTTATTGCAATATTTGCATAAGGGTTTAGGTTGCGAGATGTTTTGCCTGTTGTTTTGCCTAGACGTATTAAAGTTCGTTCTTTGTGGAAAATTTTGATAGTTTGTTTGGGATTCATAATTATTTTGTGGAACTATATTTGAGTAGTTTCCTGGGTAATTTTTATTTTGAAAATTTTGTCTAGTATTGTTTTGGTAATTCGGTGTTTGATAACTTCTTTGTTGAGGATTTGGATAATTACGTTGGAAATTTTGAAAATTTCGTTGTTGGAAATTTTGATAGATTCGTGGTTGGAAATTTTGGTTGTTTCGAGGTTGGAAATTTTGATTATTTCGAGGTTGGTAATTTTGATTGTTTCGTGGTTGGAAATTTTGGTTGTTTCGAGGTTGGAAATTTTGATAATTAGTTTCTGGTGTACTGGTATCAGGCTTATTATTTCTAAAACGACATATATCTGCGGTATGTCCTGTTTTTTTGCATATTTGACATATTGTTTCGTTTTTATTTACCATTCTAATTTTTTGTGTTTTTTGTTTTTCTAATAAATTTTCGTGTGTTGTACCTCTTATATTATTTGTGATTTTCATTCTTTTTTCTATTTGGATCGCTTTTTGTACAGCTGGAGATAAATTTTGGAATAACTCGTTAGTTAATCTAATTTCTATTTCGGGTTTTAGACCATTTAAAAAGGTTTCTAATACTTCTTTCTCTGTTCTGGTTTTTTCTTCATTTGTTACGTCATTATCTGCATTCAATGTTTTATATGTTTCTAAGATTCTGTCTCCTGCTTCTCGAACACGGTTGGCGTAAACGACTACGTTTTCAAAGTCAAGTTGGTACATCCCTATTAGTTCTTGGCGGATTTCTGTGATGGAGTTTGCTGGAGCGTATATTTCGCGTAGGCTTTTTAATAGGGATTTTATAGTGTCAAATGTCCCATTTTCACTGTGCGCCGAGCTTCACCTACGAGTCTGCTTTTTATCAGTTTTACTAAGTCGCTTTCTGATTCTGGGGGGAGAATTTTTTTGCTTCTTCACATCCATCTACGAATAGATAGAATGTTTTTGGGTCTCCGTCAAATCGCGGTACACTTTCTATTGCGTGTTTTAATGTTAGTCTATCTCGTACGTTATCCATAGTATTGGTTTTATTGGGAATGATATCTATTTCAATTATTTTTGAGGTATTATTTCCGGTTTCCGTATTTGTCGTTTCTTGAAGTTGTTTTCGATTTTTAATTAGTTGAGACGTATCAAGTGAAAAGAGAGATTCTGTTGATCGATTTAATCGATCGTGTTTTGCAAAAGGATCGATCAAACTATCTGAAGTTAAATTTGCGTCTGAGAAAAAGGCAGAATCTTGTATTGTGCTGTTACAGTTATCGTCAGAAGGACTGTTTATAGGAGAAATTATATTTGTATCTTTATGTTTTTTTGTGGGTTGTAAACCCGAACCCAAGACTTCAGATCTTTGCTTTTCGGATAAATGCTGTGTATTACTTCGTGTATTCATGTATACACGACGAAAAGGATGTGAAAAGGATGATTAAATGGTATAAAACATACGATAAGTTTGATGCTTATAAGTATATATTTTTATTTATTATATATAATAAAAATTTTTTATATATTTTTTTTTATTATTCTTAATCTAAAGTTATTATTTCGATATTTTCTTCATTTATAATTTGCGTCGAAAATAGGCTGTACCTTATTTGTTGGTTTTTGCCTAAGTTTGAATTTCTGTATTTCGATTAGTAAAATGATTGTTCTATAGTGAAGAATAAAAATGCTACGGGAGGTCGTTGTGAAACTGATTGCGTGTGTACGGTGACTTTGTAGGAAAGTTTTCCGGCTTAAGCGATGTGAGCCGTCTTCTGATTTATGGCTAATAAAGGTTTAAACAAAATGCTATTTGAAGCGGGTACATTCTAATACGCTTCGTCTATGAGGTTTGAAGGTTACGGTGTCGACATATAATTACGATATTTTTGATGCTTGTATGTACCCCGAAAACTGGTCAATTCCGCTAGTTACGAGGACGTAACAATTATAAACATATTTACGTTAAATATAGGGAAAGCCAGAGGGGCTACGCGAAAATGTCAAGAGATAAATAATGCTTATCTAGACGAGATCTACGAGATTATTCAGAGAAGATGGCAAATAGTTGCAAATTGGTCAATTATGCAATTATTTCCGCGACTATTGCCCTTTCGATCTTGAAAATATATGCGTTTTTTTTTATAAATAAAAAGTAAGACGTTTTTCTCCATTCAATTTTTCGATATATGCAAACGTTTTCGAGTTATTCGCCAATCTGTTTTTCATTGTTTACTGCGTTTGTTGGATTAAAATCACTTTTACGTTAAATACAGGGATAGCGAGAGGGGATACCCGAAAATGTCAAGAGATAAATAATGCTTCACTCCGAGATCTAGACGAATATTTAGAGATGATGGCAAATAGTTGCAAATTGGTCAATTATGCAATTATTTCCTCGACTATTGCCCTTTCGATCTTGAAAATATATGCGTTTTTTTTTATAAATAAAAAGTAAGACGTTTTTCTCCATTCAATTTTTCGATATATGCAAACGTTTTCGAGTTATTCGCCAATCTGTTTTTCATTGTTTACTGCGTTTTCTGGATTAAAATCACTTTTACGTTAAATACAGGGATAGCGAGAGGGGATACCCGAAAATGTCAAGAGATAAATAATGCTTCACTCCGAGATCTAGACGAATATTTAGAGATGATGGCAAATAGTTGCAAATTGGTCAATTTTGCAATTATTGCCGCGAATATTGCCCTTTCGATTTTGAAAATATATGCGTCTTTTTATAAATAAAAAGTAAGACGTTTTTATCCATTCAATTTATCGATATATGCAAACGTTTCCGAGTTATTCGCCAATCTGTTTTTCATGGTTTACTGCGTTTTCTGGATTACAAACACTATTACGATAAATATAGGGAAAGTAAGAGGGGCAACGCGAAAATGTCAAGAGATAAACAATGCTTATCTTGACGACATCTACCCGATTATTCAGAGAGAATTGTAAAAAGTTGCAAATTGGTCAATTTTGCAATTATTTCCGCGAATATTGCCCTTTCTATATTGCAAATATATGCGTCTTTTTTAGAAATACAAAGTAAGACGCTCTTATCCTATTCAACTTTTCGATATAAGCAACCGTTTTCGACTTATTCGCCAACGTGCCTTACATTTTTTCCCGCGTTTTCTTGATTATAAACATATTGACGTTAAATATAGGGAAAGCGAGAAGAGCTACGCGAAAATGTCAAGAGATAAATAATGCTTATCTAGACGAGATTTACACGATTATTCCAGAGAAGATGACAAATAGTTGCAAATTGGTCAATTACGCAATTATTTTCGCGAATATTGCCCTTTCGATCTTGAAAATATCTGCTTCTTTTTTAGAAATGAACACGAAGACGCTTTTATCCTATGCAACTTTTCGATATTAGCAACAGTTTTCGAGTTATTCGCCAATATGCCTTACATTTTTTCCCGCGTTTTCTTGATTATAAACATATTGACATTAAATACAGGGAAAGCGAGAGGGGTTAAGCGAAAATGTCAACAGATAAATAATGCTTATCTCGACGAGATCTACACGATTATTCATAGAAGATGGCAAATAGTTGCAAATTGGTCAATTATGCAATTATTTCCGCGAATATTGCCCTTTCGATCTTGAAAATATCTGCTTGTTTTTTAGAAATGAACACGAAGACGCTTTTATCCTATGCAACTTTTCGATATTAGCAACCGTTTTCGAGTTATTCGTCAACGTGCCTTACATTTTTTCCCGCGTTTTCTTGATTATAAACATATTGACATTAAATACAGGGAAAGCAAGAGGGGTTACTAGAAATTGTCAACAGATAAATAATGCTTATCTAGACGAGATCTACACGATTATTCAGAGAAGATTGTAAAAATTTGCAAATTGGACAATTATGCAATTATTTCCGCGAATATTGCCCTTTCGATCTCGAAAATATATGCATCTTTTTTATAAATAAGAAGTAAGACGATTATCTACTCAATTTTTCGATATAAGCAAACGTTTCCGAGTTATTCGCCAATCTGTTCTTCATTTTCTACTTCGTTTTCTGGATTACAAACACTGTTACGTTAAATATAGGGAAAGTGAGAGGGGCTACGCGAAAATGTCAAGAGATAAATAATGCTTATCTCCACGAGATCTAGACGATTATTTGGAGAAGATGGCCAATAGATGCAAATTGGTCAAGTTTGCAATTATATCCGCGAATTTTTCCCTTTTGATCTTGAAAATATATGCATCTTTTTTAGAAATTAAAAGGACGCTTGTGTCCTATGCAACTTTTAGATATTAGAAACCGTTTCCAAGTTATTCGCCGAAGTGCCTTACATTTTTTCCCGCTTTTTCTTGATTATAAACATAATGACGTTAAATATAGGGATAGCAAGAGGAGATACCCGAAAATGTCAAGAATTAAATAATGCATCTCTCCGAGATCTAGACGAATATTTAGGGAAGATGGCAAATAGTTGCAAATTGGTTAATTTTGCAATTATTGCCGCGAATATTGCCCTTTCGATCTTGAAAATATATACATCTTTTTTAGAAATGAACACGAAGACGCTCTTATCCTATTCAACTTTTCGATATAAGCAACCGTTTTCGAGTTATTCGCCAATCTGTTTTTCATTTTTTACTCTGTTTTCTGGATTACAAACATATTTACGTTAAATATAGGGAAAGCGAAAGAGGATACGCGAAAATGTCAAGAGATAAATAATGCTTATCTCGACGAGATCTAGACGAATTTTTAGAGAAGATTGCAAAAAGTTGCTAATTGGTCAATTTTATAATTGTTTCGGCGAATATTGCTCTTTCTATATTGATAATATATGCATCTTTTTCATAAATAAAAAGGAATTCGCTCTTATCCTATTCAACTTTTCGATATAAGCAACCGTTTTCGAATTATTCGCCAACGTGCCTTTTATTTTTTTTTTTTTTTTTTTTATTTATTAATTAACGGGCGGAATCGCCCTTTTTTACTTAGTTTTTGCCATATTGTACTTAATTGTGTGAATTTTGCGAGAGCTGCAGATCGACTTACGAAGATGGCGCCATACTTCACATTTGTGTATGAAATGTAGGACTGCAGAAACCTACACCAAGTACAGCAGCGGTCATGAGTCGATTTCCGCCAGATAAACAATATTTTCGAAACGTAAACAAACAACGTGGCTCGTCTTATCAATAGCGAGCTGCTGCTTGAAAACGAAATCGAAAAATTGTTCACCGACGGGGATCGAACTCACGACCTACGATACCGTAGTCCAGTGCGTTAACCGCCTGAGCCACGAAGCCGATCTGCTTCTTTTGGAATGCAAACACAAATGCTTATCTCCACGAGATGTAGACAAATATTCAGAGAAGATTGCAAAAAGTTGCAAATCGGTCAATTTTGCAATTATTTCCGCGAATATTGCCCTTTCTCTATGGAAAATATATGCATTTTTTTTATAAATGTGAATGAAGGCACTTTCATCCTATGCAACTTTTCGAAATAAGCTACCGTTTCCGAGTTATTTGTCAATCTAGGGAGTTACGCTTGTTTCAACGATTATCGCTTAGTTTGGCGTTGATCGGGTGGATGAAATTTTTTGGTAATATTTATGTGAGTGTCTTGAAATATTTTTTACCGATATCCAAAATAAAAATATATCTTACCCCCGATATTTAGGGAGATACACTAGTTTCAACGATCATTCCTTCGCTTGGGGTTGATCCGGTGGATGAAATTTTATTGTAAAATTTATGTGAGATTCTTATATTCTTTTTTACAGACATATATACGCCTGCAAAAAGTGGAATATGTGATGTTTTCAGTTTCCTTAATATGTTCTATTTTCGGGTAACTCCACCGGTGGAAACTTCAAAAACATGATAATATTGCAAATGCAATAAGAATAAAGTAGTGGCAGGTGAGTTCAAGGAGCCATATCTAAGGGAATTGATGGAGGGGCTAATACAGTTCAGTAGGCGTTCTGAAGCCAAACTGGTACAGGGGTGTGATGCCAACGCACACAATGATGCATGGGGTAGCACTAACACCAACAGTAGAGGATGGCACCTTAACGATTTCATTATATCTAGTATCTTGAGAACCTTATATGTGGTACTACAGTAAATATCATCAGTAGACGGTTTGTGTGTGATGAGGAATCGGTATCTGATCACAGATATATTAGGTTTGATTTATCCGCATAGGGTCGTCCCATGGTTGACGCCTGAGTTAAGTAGGCTTAGAAAGGATACGAAAAAACTTTTCAATAAAGTGAAAACCATTATTAAATGTTATTTTTTGGTTTATGACCAAGTTGTCAAACGCGGTCATTATCGCTGGCCCGGTTGCCGACCGAAGGAGTTTCACTTCGATGTACTTCGTGAACATATCCCGGAACACGGCAATGAAGTGGTTCTGCTTTTTGCTCGCGGGAAAGGGACCCATAATGTTCGAACTGACCGTGACCGACGGTCCTTCGGTCGTTCGTTCCCTCATTCTGCCGGCAGGGGCCTGCTGGGATACTTTTTGCCGTTGACAGTCGGGGTAGCGGGAGACGTACTGGGCGACGTCTTGGAATATGTCTGGCCAATAGAAGTCTTGGATATCACGTATCATCGTCTTATCCACTCCTAAATGTCCGGCTTGGGGGCAATTATGTGCGTCACTGAGCGCACGAAAACGTGGTTCGGGGGGGGGGGGGGGAGGACAAGTTTCCAGGCGTCAAGGTCACGGACGGCAGATTCTATGTCCGGGTGAGGCCTGTGATAATATAGGCGATCGTCTTCGATCCGATAATCGGGGTACTTCGCGGGGAATTCCCGAACATTCGTCATCTTCCGAAGATACCAGGTATCTTCGGAATTTCCGATTGCACAGAGCGCCTCGTCGCAGCTCTCGTACATTCGGGAGAGAGCATCGGGGACCACGTTGAAGGCGCCTTTACGATGTTGTATGGTCATATCATAGGCCTGAATCGCGAGTGACCATCTGGCTAATCGACCATTGGGGTCGCGCAAATTACGAAACCATTGCAGACTACTATGATCGGTGATGGCTGTAAACGCAGCACCCTCAACGTAGGGCCGATAATTCCTCACTGCCCAGTGGACAGCGAGACACTCCTTCTCGGTCACCGTGTACTTCCGCTCGCTTTGGTGAGCACCCGACTAGCGAATCTAATCGGATGTTCACCGCCGTCGAGTTCTTGAGTAAGCACGGCGCTGATTGCGAAGTCACTCGCATCCGTCCGGATATTAAACGGAAGATTGAAATCGGGACGGGCTAAAACGGGGGTACGAGTTTCTCAGTGTCTCAAAAGCTTCCTCCTGGTCATCTGTCTAGGACCACGGAGTTCCTTTCGTTAAAAGTTTAGTGAGGGGGACGCGATCTCGAGAAAAGTCCGGGAGGAAGCGAGAATACCACCCCACCATTCCCAAAAAGCGTCGTAGCTGTTTCAGATTGGTGGGGGATGGGAACTTCAGTATGGGAGCGATCTTCTCGGGATCAGTATTCAAACCGTTCTGGTTAAGTACGAACCCGAGGTACTTAACCTCACTTCGGAAGAACTCGCTCTTTTCCGGGTTTAATTCTAACCCGGCTTCCTTGAGACTGGACAACACGAGCTCAGATACCGGAAGTGGTCCTCCTCATTATCCGTGGCGATAATAATATCGTCTAGACAGGCGAATACGTGAGATCCCCACGCCGGATCAATGAGGCGGTCCACTAACCTTTGAAAGGTGGCAGGGGCATTAGTGAGTCCGAAGGGCATGCGGCGGAATTGAAATAAACCGCGGCCTGGGACTGCAAACGCGGTAATGGGCCGGCTATTAGGGGCTACCGGCACCTGAAAATAGGCTTGACTGAGGTCGAGGGTCGTTATGTAATGAGCCCGACTCAGACTAGCTAGTATCCGGTCCATGGAGGGGAGGGGGTACGCGTCTTTACGTGTGATTTTATTCACGTCACGGAAGTCAACGCAGAAACGGAAAGTGCCGTTCGACTTCCGGACAATCACGGGGTTGCTCATCCATGGGCTCTCGGCTCGCTCAATGACACCATCGCGAAGCATTTCGTCGACAGCATCCTGTGCAACCTTGAGCATGGTGGGCGATAGCATACGGGATTTTGGCGAATTGGGGGATGACCTTGCACATCAATGTGATGCTGGGTCAAACGGGTCATACCGAGGGTTGGTGGAGCTCCCGAGGGGTAGAAACGCGCGAGAATTCGTCGTAAACGGGGCATGGCGTCACGGGAGGGGACGGCTATACCGGCACAGTCGAACGCAGTCTGTGCCTCGACCGAGACGAAATTCTCGTCTAATTCCCGGTAGGTTCCGTTACGGCTGCTCCAGGTTCCGTTGGCCATATTCAATTTTATCCCGAATGTATGCAGGAAAAGTCCATTCCGAGGACACAGGGGTAACTGATCGGTTGTACTCGACCTCGAGGCTCCCGTGTCGATAAGGGCTCTAATGGATTTTCCATTGATCCCGAGCCGAATAAATGGCCGTGGATCGACTTCCATTAGGGAGAGATCCGCTTCGGCTTCTTCCATCGGCGCGTACGTCTCGGCAAACGCAGCATGGAAACGCGACGATGCGTGTCGACGCGAGGAGGAGGGAGGACACAACGACGCGGGTCGGCTCGATATAGTGGGGGATTTACGCGTGTTAGATTACCCATCTTGCCGGTTACGGAAGGCGGAGAGTTTTGATGGATTAGCTAGGGGGGACCTGGCGAACTCTGTTCTCCCTCTAGCAGTTTCCCGACCGCTTTCGCGCGCATACGGGGCAGTTATTACTGTTCCAGACTTTCGAGGTCTTTAAACACAAATCTTAGGTCAGATTTTCAAAATTCAAAATGGCAGATCCAATATTGCGGACGAGTTTTTCGAAAGTGATCCGATTCATTTGAACATTATTATTAGGGATTTTGCGGATTCGCTAAACGCGAATCTGAATTCATATTTTGACAATTCAAAATGGCAAATCCAATAAGTCAGACAATTTTTTTTATAAATCGAACAATATATGTATATAGAAGAATGTACCGTTCACATTATTTTTTCGATGATCATGTAGGTGTAGCATCTTACAGCTCAGATTATATTCATATGGTTTATAGGTGTAGTATCTAACAGCTACAGTAGGTGCATGATGCTACACCTACATGATCATCGAAAAAATAATGTGTAAAATTGTTCGATTTATTAAAAAATTGTCTGCCATATTGGATTTACCATTTTGAATTTTGAAAATCTGACCTAAGATTCATTTTCATCGATTTAGAAAATCCCAAGCAAGAATTTTCAATAAAATTGGATTAATGATGAAGAAATCGGTAGCCATATTGGATCCGCCATTTTGAGTTTTGAAAACCTGACCTATGATTCGTGTTTAACGACCTCGAATGTCCCTAAGCAAGAAATTTCTATGAAATCTGATTAATTTTGAAAAAATCGTCAGCCATATTGAATCCGCCATTTTGAACTTTGAAAATCTGTTATAATATTCGTATTCAGAAACCCAAAATGCATTTATATTGTTTGTATTTCTGAATGTTCCTTCTCGTACGAAATAATATACAATATAGTAGTAAGGTGTGTTTCAAACATAATTACATTTTCCACGAATGGTTTACAAACAAAGAAAACTCTCAAAATTATCGCATGTCTACGATAAAGTGCATACATTCACGGGTATTGTAAAAAAAAATTCATCTAAATCGGTTGAGAATTCAGCCGTCGAATGCTGTTTGAAAATGGAGACTCGACGAATGCCCTATGTGCGCCATGTAACGTACGAGCCGTCATACGTACGTTTTTTTTAGAATATTTTTGTTCGAAGTCTTCTCAAAAACTCAAAAGCATTCTGGAAAAGTGAAACATACGTTTCCGTTTAACACAGCTGCAAGTCGTAACTTACTGAACGAGCTAACGAAAATGTGAGAATGAGAACTTGGAGACTGTAGGTTTCTCGCGGAAAACCATCATAAAATTTATCTCATATTAGATAAGCTGGCCCAAGTGTGAGAACACTTTGGGACCGCGTCCTTGCTCTCATTCTCATACATAACTATGCCATATATTCAATCTGGCGGAAAAACCGTCATCAAAATTATCTAAATTTAAACACTTAAGAAACCCACTTAACTCTATTTTTCTAGAAATTTCTTCTTCAAAAATATTCTAAAATTTATATATTTTATTAAATTACAAAAGAATTATCCTTATTCATTTAAACTAAATTGTTAATACTATTTTCAAATTGCTTAATTCCAAAATTAAAAATAAATAGTTAATATGAAAACTTTGATAATAATGGATATTTCTTTTGTAATACTTTTATTATTAATTAAATTTAAGCCGTATCATTTAAATTTAAATAGATCTTCACCTTTTTATATTGTAACTGTTAGACCAAAACACCCCTTTTCTTTAAAATTACAATAATATCTTCTTCAGTTTTAATAACCATCGCAGAAACCGTCTTTAATAACACTTCAAAATATAACTTATTATCGGCAAATATTAATTTAAGTTGTTTAGTTATAATTGACGTATTCCATCGCATTCATAAACGCCTGTTTCAATTTATGTAACAAATTGTTAATATTAATGAACTACTTGGAAATCACTTTAAATTTAATATTTGTAACAATTTATTATTTCTTTTTTTTTATCCAATGTTCATTAATATCGATAATTGATTTAGAAACAAGGCATTAATTATTTGTGCGTTAATTAATCCTGTACTTAATATTAATTAATATTGTTAAAAATATAAATTGTATTCGCCTTGCCTCGGCGACAGCTCGCTCGTATCGCCCCTCCCCTTGTCGTTTTTCCGAAGATCTTTGCACCCTTCCACCTCAAGAAAACTCCCTATTGGCCCTTACATATAGGTCCAAGTTCCGCCCAGACACTACTCGTGTCTCTATAAAAAGAGGCCCCTTTTCCATGCTCATCAGTCAGTCAACTGTAGAGTTTTTCCTCCCATCCCCATAGTGTTGTTAGTGCTCACGAGTCACCAGCCACGAGTCGCCAACCGCGAGTCACCAGCCACGAGTCGCCAGCAAATTACAATATTGTAATGTTGTCCCCAATAACAACCCCAAGCATTCCCTTTTTTTTTTCATTACAGAAACCCCCATAACAACCCCAAGCATTCCCTTTTTTTTTATTAATGAAACCCCCCATAACAACCCCAAGCATTCCCGTTTTTCATGAAAAGAAATCATCTTTTCTAAGTGTCCCCTTGCCCTCCGTTTTCGCGCTACGAACCCAAAATACCTCCATTCACAGTTGACTGTCCCGAGGCAAGTTAGCCTCGTTAATAAATTTAACATTACAAAAATAACATTTCATTTTATTATTTCCTTTCTTTCTCTTGAGTATCCTAATATTTAGGATAAATAGAAAGAACACTCCTTTCCTTACGTCACGTCAAATCCCGGACGTGACATATGGATAAAAATTGGCGCAGTCGGTAGGACTCAAGAGTGAAAGAAAATAATAATTTTGTTCTTTTCGGCTAATGCAAGTACTTTTCTAAATTACAGACTTTTGAATGAATTTTCTAATTACATCTTTTATTCCAGATTATAATATATTAATTGAAATGTGACATTGCGTAAATTAACTAACGCTCTTAAAATTCATAGGCACTATATTATTAACTAATATATTTTCTTAGCATATATACTACTGTTGTCTAATTTATTCTTGTAATGAATAATATTTTTCTCTTCAAATTTGATTATCTGAACATTGTTTAATTTATTCTTTTGATTTTTCCAAGTAATGAATAATATTTTTCTCTTTAAATTTGATTATCTGAACATTGTTTAATTTATTCTTTTAATTTTTCCAAGTAATGAATAATATTTTTCTCTTCAAATTTGATTATGTGAACATTGTTTAATTTATTCCTTTGATTTTTCCAAGTAACGAATAATATTTTTCTCTTCAAATTTGATTATGTGAACATTGTTTAATTTATCCTTTGATTTTTCCAAGTAACGAATAATATTTTTCTCTTTAAATTTGATTATGTGAACATTGTTTAATTTATTTTTTTTATTTTTCCAAGTAATGAATAATATTTTTCTCTTCAAATTTGATTATTTGAACATTGTTTAATTTATTCTTTTAATTTTTCCGAGTAATAAATAATATTTTCCCTTTCAAATTGATTAATACTAACATATTTAGATATTTTTCTTTTCAAATTTGATTATGTGAACATTGTTTAATTTATTTTTTTGATTTTTCCAAGTAATGAATAATATTTTCCCTTTCAAATTTGAATAATAATAATATATTTTGTTACCATTAAAATACACATTATTAAAATAATACTGATGATATATATTTTTTTTTTTTTACTAAAATATTTTAACAAAATTTATGTGTACTTTTGTTCAATTTACTCTTTTTAACTTTTCTCTTGTTATTATTCAAAAATAAAGAATTGCAAGTATGCTTTTAGTATTTTTCTGTTCAAGTTAGATTAATAATAATATATTTTGTATGATTTTAGTTCGTTATTATTGTAAAATTGAATATTAAATGCGTTGTATTTGCGTCAATTTCTACATTTCAAATAAAGGGATGTTTAAATTAGAAAAATATACATATACACGGTAAAAATGAATAATTATCTTTTAAAAATCAGACATTATTTTTTTTTATAACAACCATTACATTGAAAATTACAAACATAAACTTCTAATATGTTACGTAGAATTACAAAATAATTGTTTTATTCTTCTATATTTCAGTGAATTCACTTGCAATTCCACCATTTTCAGTGATTGTCAAGTTATAAAGCATTGTCTTCGATCAATCTTAAAATTTTCATTTAAATATATAGTATACGCTCGTGATTTAGACTCAAATTCACGTTTTTCACTATGTACACTTTTAAGCAACCCTTAAATTCATGCAGTAAAAATAAAAATGTCAGTATCACTGGTTAGAAATACTTGTTGATGCATTAGAATATCGGCCGAATAAAATGTTCTTTCGCATTCATCATCTATTCTTTCCGCGATAACGGTTAGTTTTACATTTTAAACCAAACTCAGCTTGCATCAGCCGAAATAATTAATTTTTTTTTATTATTTAACATTTTTTTTTGTATGTAACATTATATTTAAATATAAGCCCGGGCTCCAAACAAAAAAATTGGAATCAACTAGTTGGACATGTTTTTTTTCCTAGCAATACCATGCAAGGACTTTTTGAAATTGCCCATGGAGGCTACCTTTTTTTTCCAGTGTACCCAAAAGAGGACACTAGGACTTTTTCCAATGTACCCAAAAGAGGACATTAGGACTTTTTTTCTCCAGTGTACCCAAACGTGGACACTAGGACTTTTTTCCAATGTACCCAAAAGAGGACATTAGGACTTTTTTTCCAATGTACGCAAAAGAGGACATTAGGACTTTTTTTTTCCAATGTACCCAAAAGAGGACATTAGGACTTTTTTTTCCAGTGTACCCAAAAGTGGACACTAGGACTTTTTCCAATGTACCCAAAAGAGGACATTAGGACTTTTTTCTCCAATGTACCCAAAAGAGGACATTAGGACTTTTTTTTCTCCAGTGTACCCAAAAGAGGACACTAGGACTTTTTCCAATGTACCAAAAAGAGGACATTAGGACTTTTTTTTCCAGTGTACCCAAAAGAGGACACTAGGACTTTTTCCAATGTACCCAAAAGAGGACATTAGGACTTTTTTTTGGCCCAGTGTACCGGAACACTTGGGACCCCTATAATCGAGATCCTAATGTTAAGTCGAATGCACACCCCAAGAAGATATCCAAGAGATTGGTACACATAAGTCCTCTCATCTTCTTTATCGCCCAATACTGGTCAAGCCGATAAACCCATTAAAGGCACTAGATACCTCTGTGCTGTTGTTCCTTCCCTTCCAGTCCCCTTGATAAGATATTTGAAACTAATTTAACCCTTTTGATTGTTTCAGAAGTCTAACTTACCTAATCCCAGAAATTATGCAAATCTAGATGTCGGATGATCCTATACTCACCCGTAACCAACACAAAAACCTTGGCAAGACCTCACGTGATTTAAACCCCGGGCTACCCTATCAAAGACATCCGCTTAACCCCTTTCAAGGATCGACTCGATTAATCCACTCACCCATCAAATCTACATACGATATCGTCAAAGAAGAAGACCCAAATTCTGATCAGAAAATTCCCGTTTTACCCCTCGATACGCAAGTCGAAAGTTTAGAGGAAATCCCTTTTATCCCTCAGACACAAGAATCTTCAATAAATATTCTTTCCTCCTCCCCAGTTGTAACAACAGAAAAACAACTCACCATGGCACAATATTTGAAACCCCGCGATGCATGCGAACTTATTCCCTTGTTTTACGGTACCTCTGAAGGAATCGGTTACACCGAATTCTCAACAGCTTGCACTCGAGCCCAAAGTTTGGTTGATCCTGTCTCAGAAAGGATCCTCACAAAACTAATACTCACGAAATTACGTGACGAAGCTAGCCGTACGACCCTTGGAAAGGACCCCAACACCGTAACCGATTTACTCAACTTATTGAAAGGAGTCCATGGAACTGGAGCCACAGTGATAGATCTTTATGGCAACTTAGCCCACCTTTATCAACATCCCTTCGAAAGTACAGCAACATACTTTAATCCTGCCCGGGCTATCGGTTATCAATTAATAGAAGCCCATCGAACTCAATCAGACAACGGAGCAGTATCGGACGCAAAACGAACCGAATTTGAAGCCGCATGTTGTAGAGCTTTTATACGAGGATTGAAGGCAGAAATTCATTCCTTGATGACTCAACGTAACGATTTCAACCTTGCTGGTCCAGAAGCTATCGAAATCGAAAAGCGCTTGGAAGAAAGACAAAAGCTATTCCCTACCATTAGCACCAAACCTCCAAATTGTACCCTATGTCTGTCAGGGCCACACGACCCTAAACACTGCCCTTTAAACCTCACCCCGAGATGTCAATTATGTGACAAAATCAACCATCAGGCCAAGGATTGCCCGCAAAATCTCCCAAAATCCAAATGCCAACTTTGTGATCAAATTGGCCACCTAGCAAAAGATTGTCATCATAATCAATTCCACCAAAAATCCCAAATCTATACCCACAGAGGTCATGAAACCAAAACACAACGAGACCAGAAAATGCACTGCCGGTTATGTAAAAAGATTGGTCACAAAACTGATCATTGTCCGTTTTTATCTTCAGTAAAAATTACCCAAAGTACATTGAACTGTGTCGACTGTGGTCAACCAGGTCATGATAAAACCCAGTGTACTCAATGCCAATTGTGTCGCCAATACGGACACGTCGCACCAATATGTCCCCGGATACGCGAAAAATACTCATCTCCCTCCCAATGTCAGTTGTGCAATAAATTAGGACATACAGCTAGTAATTGCTATCAAATCAATAGAAGGAACGACAACATCTCATCCTGTACGTTCTGTGGTAAAAATAACCACATGCGCGAATACTGTTATCTTAGAAACCGACAGGTTTCGAATACTCCTCAAAACTCTTCATCGAATCAGGGAAACTCCTCCCGATGAGGGAGGCAAATCGAGCTTCTGTTCGCGCAATAACCTGGCAAGACGAGTATTAGAATCAGTCGTCCTCACTTGCAATTCACACTCGCCTACTGTTCAGATTAATATTCCAGAACCTATCACACTATTACTGGATTCAGGCGCCGGTCCTTGTCTGATAAAAGAAAAATTCGTTACTACAAAAACAATAGATCACACGACTATTTTACATCTTCTCGGGATCTCGCCCCAATTAGTTCCTACCTTGGGCAAAACATCTCTGTCATTGCTCGATCATATTACAGATTTTCACATCGTTCCTGATAATTTCCCAATCAAACAAGACGGGATCATCGGAACTTCCTTCTTATCCGCCCATGGAGCTAAAATAAA
This sequence comes from Trichopria drosophilae, assembly GCA_030407085.1. Taxonomy (NCBI): domain Eukaryota; kingdom Metazoa; phylum Arthropoda; class Insecta; order Hymenoptera; family Diapriidae; genus Trichopria; species Trichopria drosophilae. The sequence goes on along the minus strand of CM059582.1, from coordinate 64,772,912 downwards.
TTGGTCGAGAAATCAACTAGAAGTTGGTGATACCAAAATACCCTTTTTGACCGAATATCCAATAGTCTATGTTGCCTCACGTACTCGTCAAATCGTCAAATTTCCCGTTGAAAAGACTTCACTTTCACACGGATATGTCCCCCTACTGTCCATACAAGAAAATGTTTACGCTGGGAATGCTCTAGTAAGCGTTCATTCTGATGAAACTTATCTACCAGTTGTAAACACTACCCCCCTCCCAATCTCCTTCAAACTCTTTTCGCTGACAGTAACGCCCGTCGAAGAAATCCACAAAAATGAACCCATAAATCGACTCGCCCGCGTTACCTGTCGCAAGAAACGCGAAAGTTTTGAAAAACCCACCGTGCCCATTCTCTCCGTCAAAAATTCTGAGAGACTTTCTCGACTTAAAGACCTCTTGAGGTTAGACCATCTTGACGACGCAGAAAGAATCGAAATTGACTTTTTACTATCGGTAAGTTCAGACAGATTCCACATACCTGGGGAGCCTCTGGAATCTACCCATATGATGGAACATGATATTCACACCACTGATGATATTCCCATTCATACGCGACAATATAGATTCCCGAAGACACTCAAAGGAGAAATTAGCCGTCAAGTCGAAGAACTTCTCGAGAAAAATATCATACAACCTTCTCGCTCTCCTTACAATTCACCCATATGGATCGTGCCTAAGAAAGAAGATAGTTTAGGAAACAAAAGATGGCGCCTTGTTTTAGATTTCCGGGCCCTAAACGAAAAAACTATCGGTAATGCTTACCCCTTACCCAATATCACAGAAATTCTCGATCAATTAGGAGGTGCCCGTTATTTCTCGATTTTCGACCTTGCATCTGGGTTTCACCAAATTAAAATGAGCCAAAAGGATCGCCATAAAACTGCCTTCTCAACGGAACACGGTCATTGGGAATTCACTCGTATGCCCTTCGGTTTAAAAAACGCTCCTGCAACCTTCATGAATCTCATGAATGTAGTACTTACCGGACTTCAAGGAACAGAATTATTCGTTTATTTAGATGATATTGTAATTTATGCAAAATCTCTCCCAGCACACCGTCAAAAACTCCTCCAACTAATCGACAAACTAAGAGAAGCTAACCTTTAACTGCAAGCCGATAAATGTGAATTTTTACGCCACGAAGTCACATATCTTGGACATCTTATTACCCAAGAAGGATTGAAACCTGACCCTAAGAAACTAGAAGCGGTCACCAACTTCCCCAAACCCAAAAACGTAAAAGCCAAAAGAGAATTTTTAGGTCTCACTGGTTATTACCGAAGATTCATTTACAATTATGCAAAAATCTCCAAACCCCTTACTAAACTCTTGCAAAAAGATCAAGAGTTTTTATGGACAATTTCCCAACAAGAAGCTTTCGACACCCTCAAAACAAGACTCTGTGAAGAACCCGTACTCCAATACCCCGATTTCGAAAAACCCTTCCTTGTTACCACTGACGCAAGCGACTACGCTATAAGTGGGATTTTGAGCCAAGGTCCCGTTGGTAAGGATAAACCATGCGCTTATGTGTCACGTCTATTAAATCACTACAGACCTTATCTTTATGGTGGAGAATTCACGGTTATAACCGATCATCGCCCTTTAGTTTGGATGCAAACTGCTAAAGACCCCACATCCCGACTCATCCGGTGGAGATTAGCACTGGAGGAATACGACTTCAAAGTCGTACACAAAGATGGAAAACGCAATATCAATGCCGACGCATTGTCAAGAAACCCAGTAGGTCTCGAAAACACCCCCTATTACTGCCATAAAACTTCTTGTGACAATGAAGAAACCTTACCCCGACGCTCATCCCGAAAACCAAAACCGTCACAAGAAGGTAACCAATATCGAGAAGAAATCTCCAAACAAAAGAATAAAACATTTCAAAAAACCCAAAGAAACGCCGAAGAAAACCCTGCCACTAAAAACCATACAACGAACAAATATTCCTCAAGTCCAGCTCAAAACGACGAAGAGGAAGTCACTTCCCCCAAACCTCCAACACCCCCTTTTTCTAATCTTAACGAACAAACCCGACATGAAATCAATACCACCTCTTATACCCCAATCACCACCTTCTCAAGGTGCCGAAACCCTCGGAACTGATTCCGAATCTGAACCCTCCGATTTCTCAATTGCTTCAAGTAATGAAGAAGACTTTCCAGAAGGTTTAGATAAACTTTATTGTTCCAAAAATATCATTGAAACTCGCGATAAACTATATATGCGCAAAGACAATTGCGCACTATTTCTCGATGAAGAAGGACATCTCATAGGTTCTGAATCCAAATATTTTTCAAAAATTAAAGATATTACAGACTTTGGACCCGCTAAGGTTGGGACAATAAAATTGAAAAATGCCGGCCATCGATATTATCTTGCCCTCTACGTATCTACCAAAAATCCAAATCTCGATTCTCCCCAAATCCTAAAAGATATAGAATATACTCTACGAAGGCTTCCTAGTATCACCCACCATGCTAAAATTACTAGTCTCAGTTTACCTATAATAGATACCATGAGTAAATGCCTTTGGAATAAAGTATTTAACGACATTCAAATCATTTTTAATAAATCAGATTTAAAAATCACTATCTGTTTAGGAATAGTCAAACAACCCCCTCTCAGTCAAAGATATCAATTAATTAAAGAAGCTCATGATTCCCCCTCGGTGGTCACAAGGGTGTTACTAAAACATACCAACGACTACGAATTTCTTATTATTGGGAAAACATGAAAGAAGATGTTCAAATCTACATCCAACAATGCCTTCCCTGTAAACTCAAAAAACTAATACGTAAGAAGATCAAACAACCCTTAGCCATCACCGATACCCCCGGAACCGCATTTGAAAAGGTTTCCTTGGACCTAGTAGGTCCTTTCCCTCCAACCGAAAAAGGTAACAGGTGGATATTAACGATGCAGTGTTTATTAACTAAATATTTTGTCGGAACCCCTCTTATGGATGGAACAGCCTCGTCTGTTGCTCATGCATTTTTGAAGAGGTTCATCTGTCTGTACGGTGCCCCAAAGATCGTGTTGACCGATCAAGGATCCAATTTTCTGTCGAAACTAATGGCTACCCTCACCAAAATGTTACGGATCCGACAATTAAAAACAACTGCATTTCATCCCCAAACCAATGGTTCTCTAGAAAGGTCCCATGTTACGTTAGTAGAATATTTACGTCAATTTGTAGATAAGGATCACGATTGGGACGATTGGTTAGAATTAGCTATGTTTTCTTACAACACTAGCGTACATGAAAGTACCACTAAAACCCCTTTTGAACTAGTATATGGCAAATTAGCCCTCATGCCCTCAAGTCAACCCTTGCCTAGACATGAAAGGCTAGAAACCTACGACGATTACCTCGTAAAATTAATGGTTCGTCTAAATTCCCTCCAAACCGAAGCACGTGAAAACCTCAATACGGCTAAAGAAAGATACAAAAGGTATTACGATAAAGGATCTAATGCTGTTGATCTTTCAGCCGGATCCTACGTTTTCCTACGACGAGGAATAAAATATGGAAAATTACATAATTTGCATGATGGCCCCTACAAAATATTGGAACTTTTAGGAAACAAAAATGCCAAATTAAAGATGGGACGTAAAGAGAAAATTGTTTCTATAGACCGTCTTATTCCCACCATTATATCGGATCCCGTTCAAACATATTAAACCCCTTACGTTCCTCATTTTCTTTGTCAACAGCATGAGTTCAATCATATATGCAGCAGGAGACGAAATTCCAGCTTCTAAAAAGGACCGACAATTGGCACGTTGGTCACTCCAACACTTGAATGGACAGCCAAAGCAAACTCAAAAAACCGCTTTAAAAATAGCTAGCGGCTTAGAAAAAGAGTTCAAGAGGAAAAATAAAGATCGTGCTCTAGCCAGAGCTGAAAGGATTAAATCAATATTCGGATACAGCGACAGCGAATATGAGTCATGCGATGATTCTCCTCGTTCTCGTCCCAAAATTAAATCGGTTGTGACGATTCACAACCCAGAAGTTTCAATGGATTCAACACCTCGATACGACGATACCATCGAAGACCGAAGTCTCCCCACCAGAGGAGATCTCAGAAGGAGTAATGCAACAACCTTCATATCATTAGACCCAAAAGATTGCGAACCCGAAAAGCAATCGCTACCAGTTGTAAAAGGAGTTGCAAACCCTACCAAGGAAAATTGGGATGAAGAAACCTCTTCGAATTACGAAGAAGACCCCCCGATATCGTTCGCGATTTCCGACACCGACCTCAATACGGACAGCAGTGACACTCCCTCTCCACCAACCTACATCCCTAAACATTCATCCTTATCAACCCCTTGCCCTATTCCGAAATCAAAGGAATCCCGAAAAACCCGCACTTTGACAAAAAATACAAAAAAAAACCCTATAAAAATGAAAAAATCCGCTTTTCCCATAAGGAAAACGTTAAACCACACCTCACACCGTTAATGAGTATACAGACTCAATTGCAGCCTCACTGCCAAAAATGCCATGAATACCTTACACCTTATCTCCAAATATCTTGGATAAACTTTTGTCCAAGATGCGGGAAATCACTCCCACATTTATCCACCTTCCCACCTAAAAGGATTAACCATTCCTAATTTCCTATTTTTCTTTTTCTTTTCTTTTCTCACTGCCTTAAAACATTGTTTTCCTTATTATATATACGTTGATATTGTAAAGGATGTAAATCCTCAACAAAATTGCTGTATTAATTGTTGTTAATATAATCATTATTATTCAAACATTTGTTACCTTATCTTTTAATTCTTATATAGGTATTGTTCCGCTAAAGAAGAGAAATAATGGATTCCATCAGTGACATATGTATAATGTTGAAAACCATTCTGCTGATATCTTTCCCCCTCATTGTTCTGAATATACCCTCAACCACCGGACTACTTGCCTATGATTGCGGCACCCCCAACGCTAATATAACGACCATCTCCCTAAACAACATCGGCAACTGCGAAATTCCTGAACCCCGACTCGACAAGAGTGCAGTCTACATACAGTTGCTGCAGATCTTAAATTACGGATCTCTTCATGTTCGAACGTGCAAGGTAGAAATATTCCGCGAAATCACGCATTGTGGAATGCATTCGCAGTCTTCCGCCGTTGCTAACGGTATCGCAGAGTATATAAAAGATGTCTCTCGCGAACAATGTAACCTATTGCATGAAGAAGGACGATACACAGTTGGTGGTGCTATAATAGAGGAAGTAAAGAAAAACGGTACCACGGGTTTCAGCATAATGCTCGCCGGTACTGTTACTGCCGATGCCAGTTGTAAGGGAACCCAATATGCCGACCCTTACGGAACTTGGAAAGATGTGATCGTCCAAGCCCGTGTTAAAATCACCCTTAGTGATTATGAACCCCCTACACACCTCCAAAACAACCAAATCCAGTTGTTAACAGGAACCCGTTGCCCCATTAATGCAGGAAAATGCATAGACTCCCTCGGGAATTATGTCTATTGGAACAGCATGCCTGTAGATTCCTGCAAATTCAATCAATACGGCGTGCTATATCAAGGTCATGCCACCAAACTAATCGATACATCCCAAACGTTCTCCGAAACTGTCTACACTGTAATCTCCCAAGATATAACGTTCGCTCTAACCGTAGGAGGATCAAGAAACTTATGCGGTTATCAATTGATAAAGACAGAACACCCTAAATTGTTCATTTTAGAAGGAAAGAGAGATAAATTCTTCAACTCCCCGACTCCCACTAAAACTCAAGACTTGGATCTCTTTGCTTATATAAACAGTAAATTTATATACGTCGAGAAACACGTAAAAACCCAAATCACCCACTTGTACAAAGATATCCTTCAACACAGATGTCAAATGGAACAAGAACTCCTCCGACATTCCCAAGCCTTAGCCATTGTCAAACCTGAAGAATTTGCATATACCTATAAAAAGGGCCCCGGCTACACAGCGATTGTCACCGGTGAAGTAATTCGCCTTATTAAATGTGTCCCTGTTGATGTAAAAAGAGCCCATGTTAAACCCTGTTATCATGAACTCGCCGTCATGAAAGGAGATACCCTCATGTTCCGAACCCCAAGAACCCATATTCTCCAAAATGTCGGCTATGAAATTTCCTGCAATTCAGTAGTCCCACAAATGTTCGAATTTGAAGGAACTTGGTATAAAGTCTTTCCCCAACTTGTGGAAAGTAAGCCCCCCCCCCCCCTATATCTTAACCCCCCAAGCAAAAATCTCCTGGCGTTACGAAAGCCCCGGTAATCTTGCTCGACAAGGCATCTATACCTTCGAAGACCTTGAACGTCTCCGAGATTTCATCATGGCCCCTTTCGAACAGCCAGCATTGGTTAATCACATGATAAAGGTAGCGTCTGGGGAAAGAGACAACTGAGGAAGCCTCTCTATCGGCGGTTTCTTGGATTCCAAAACTCTAGAAGCTATCGCTAAATCCACTTGGAAACGAGTTTGGTCCGGATTCAACGATTTCGGTACTTTCAGTGCTGGAGTGTTAGGAATAATATTAATAGTTAAATTAGTGAAATTCCTTATCGACACTTCAATACACATATTCGCTCTCCAACGCGCTTTCGGTTGGTCTTTCTATTTAGTTGGTGCCATATTAGATTCTTTAACCAATGCCCTTTTACACCTTCGACCTCGCACACTTAATACGAACCAAAATAACCCCGACAACGCTATGCCGCGTCCCGAAACCCACCATAACCATCAGAACATTTACCCGACAAGTCAACTAAAGGAAATTGATCCATAAGCATCAGCACCCAACAAAGCAGAAACTAGACCATATGGACTTTAAGAATTTTAAGTGATCATAGTATAAGCATATGTACAAGTTAAGTAACTTATCCTAGATCAAATTACGCGACTTCATCCGTAATTTCATCTAAAGGTAGGGAGGTGTAACGTACGAGCCGTCATACGTACGTTTTTTTTAGAATATTTTTGTTCGAAGTCTTCTCAAAAACTCAAAAGCATTCTGGAAAAGTGAAACATACGTTTCCGTTTAACACAGCTGCAAGTCGTAACTTACTGAACGAGCTAACGAAAATGTGAGAATGAGAACTTGGAGACTGTAGGTTTCTCGCGGAAAACCATCATAAAATTTATCTCATATTAGATAAGCTGGCCCAAGTGTGAGAACACTTTGGGACCGCGTCCTTGCTCTCATTCTCATACATAACTATGCCATATATTCAATCTGGCGGAAAAACCGTCATCAAAATTATCTAAATTTAAACACTTAAGAAACCCACTTAACTCTATTTTTCTAGAAATTTCTTCTTCAAAAATATTCTAAAATTTATATATTTTATTAAATTACAAAAGAATTATCCTTATTCATTTAAACTAAATTGTTAATACTATTTTCAAATTGCTTAATTCCAAAATTAAAAATAAATAGTTAATATGAAAACTTTGATAATAATGGATATTTCTTTTGTAATACTTTTATTATTAATTAAATTTAAGCCGTATCATTTAAATTTAAATAGATCTTCACCTTTTTATATTGTAACTGTTAGACCAAAACACCCCTTTTCTTTAAAATTACAATAATATCTTCTTCAGTTTTAATAACCATCGCAGAAACCGTCTTTAATAACACTTCAAAATATAACTTATTATCGGCAAATATTAATTTAAGTTGTTTAGTTATAATTGACGTATTCCATCGCATTCATAAACGCCTGTTTCAATTTATGTAACAAATTGTTAATATTAATGAACTACTTGGAAATCACTTTAAATTTAATATTTGTAACAATTTATTATTTCTTTTTTTTTATCCAATGTTCATTAATATCGATAATTGATTTAGAAACAAGGCATTAATTATTTGTGCGTTAAAAATCCTGTACTTAATATTAATTAATATTGTTAAAAATATAAATTGTATTCGCCTTGCCTCGGCGACAGCTCGCTCGTATCGCCCCTCCCCTTGTCGTTTTTCCGAAGATCTTTGCACCCTTCCACCTCAAGAAAACTCCCTATTGGCCCTTACATATAGGTCCAAGTTCCGCCCAGACACTACTCGTGTCTCTATAAAAAGAGGCCCCTTTTCCATGCTCATCAGTCAGTCAACTGTAGAGTTTTTCCTCCCATCCCCATAGTGTTGTTAGTGCTCACGAGTCACCAGCCACGAGTCGCCAACCGCGAGTCACCAGCCACGAGTCGCCAGCCGCAAATCACCAACCGCGATTCACCAGCCCCGAGTCACCAGCCGCGAGTTGCCAGTGATCTTGGCCAACGTAAGTAGTGCACTTTTCCGCCCCAAATTCAATTGCTTCCCCCTTTTCCCATGCCCAACAAATTAAATGACAACATTACAATATTGTAATGTTGTCCCCAATAACAACCCCAAGCATTCCCTTTTTTTTCATTAAAGAAATCCCCATAACAACCCCAAGCATTCCCTTTTTTTTTATTAATGAAACCCCCCATAACAACCCCAAGCATTCCCGTTTTTCATGAAAAGAAATCATCTTTTCTAAGTGTCCCCTTGCCCTCCGTTTTCGCGCTACGAACCCAAAATACCTCCATTCACAGTTGACTGTCCCGAGGCAAGTTAGCCTCGTTAATAAATTTAACATTACAAAAATAACATTTCATTTTATTATTTCCTTTCTTTCTCTTGAGTATCCTAATATTTAGGATAAATAGAAAGAACACTCCTTTCCTTACGTCACGTCAAATCCCGGACGTGACAGCCATACCCATGGAGCATCTTATTTAACTAACTTATTCCACAGTTGTAAATAAAATTCGATTCAATTACCGTCTTTTGAAATTAAATGCTACATATTTTAGTTGGTAATATTCACGTTTACTATGTATTTATACACTGTATACATGTACTATAGGTACTTATTATAACTACAGATGTCTAGAGGAAAATTCGACTACAGCCTTTTTCAGTTGGGAAGCGTATGATGGGTCATCCATTGAGTTGAGTTTATATCGATTCCAATATATTAAAAATTCATGATGAATTGACTCACCGGCTTGCTCAGACCACAAACCTAAACCTTCATCCTCATCGAGACATGACAAGCATTGAAGAAGGTGATTGAGAATGATATGGATTTTCAATGATTCCGATACATCAGTCGCATCATAGACTTTTTTTAGTTTTTCAATACTTGTCTCAAGTTCGACAATATTATTCTTTCTGGTAATAGCAAAACAATTATGAACAATATCGTTCATTAATTTCATAGATGACACAAAAGGTTCAAGTCTTAATTTCGTTGCACTATGATCAATTTCTTCGTTGTAGAGCATATCCACGTGTTTTAGGAGTTTTCTACAAGCGTTGCCTTCGAACAATTCACCTTGATAATTTTTCGGTATTACTTTTAGTTTTTTAGGCCATGAAAGTGCTTTTTCACGACCAAGTAGCGGAACCAAACCTTTCCAAAAGAGATGATTGACGAACCCTTCTAACAAATGTAGTTCTGGTACCACGCATTTTTCGATTACTTTGACATCCTCGTTTTCTTGAAAAATCGGACTATTTACAGTGCTATGGCAGTACATCGCGTTTTTCTTCGTCTTACCTTCGTTCACATACTTCGTGTAATCATTTTTCAGATCACCATAGGTTTTCAAATGATTGATTGCCTCAGTTTTCTCGGATGACAACTTAGAAGAACTCAAAACAACCTGATCCTGATTATCGATGTCAACAAATCCTTTACATCCTTTCTTTAAATTTCGTAGTGAAATGAAGCAATACGGACATGGATATAGAGAACTCGCGGTTTGTTGACCATTTACAGTTAATAATAGTTTAAGGTCACATGCAAACTTGAAGGGCACGTTGTTTAAGCAAATTATAATAACTTTTTGTATACTGGTTAATGAAGCGTTCTTACCGACTCTGCCTCCTTCAGAATATTTCGATCTTTTGGTCGGTGTGGAAGCATCAGCATCGTCAACACCATCTTCATTTTTCGTAAACAAAGACAATGAAATTTTAAAAAACCCCTGACCCGAATCCGCCATAATTTTTATATAATAATCTCCCACAAGATTTCGGTAATCTATGACGGCTTCTAATATCTCTTCGCAATCCGCATACACAATTGGTCTCGATTTTTTTACATCAGCCCCTTCAACGAAAGCACAATTTTGTCTTGCACTTTTTCGGGAAGGTTCATTACAATACTTTGTGCATTATTTACTAAAATATTTTGTTTATTGCAATCGTGGCGTACGCCTTTACCAATTTTACCCAAACAAATGTTACAAAGTTGAATGCTATTCGTTTCAGAGTTTTTTGAAACATTTAACGTTTTACAGCTATTTTGTATGCTCGATGATGTATTTAGGCCAGTCTCTGCATTTATTTCGATTCCAAATGTTTGTACATTTCCCCTACCTACAATAGGTTGTGTATATTGGGTTGATCATGCTGTTATGCAAATGTAACAGTTGCACGGTCCTTTCACTTGTCTTGTTTCTTTTTGCAAACATATATCTTCATAATTGGGTATTCGAATTTTGGGCCTCTTGGTAATTCCTTTTTCGAATTCTTTAATAGTAATACGACAGGTATTGCACCAAGCCAATGGATATTTCGAGTCTTCCAACTTGAACGAACTATCGACGTGTTTTTGGATAAGAATTTGGCCATCACTGTTGATCTTGAAAAACCTCAATTTCGCAGCACCGCAAATTATTTTTCTGCCACACGGTCCGCAAACTTTCGACCGGTTGTCTTCGTGATCACAAAAATCCGTCGGCATTTTAGAGCAGATGTAACCATAAGAAGTAATTAATAGAGCTATAACAAAATTACCTGATTAAAAATTTAAATTAAAAAAAAAAAACATAAAATAGGAGTCACTAAAATAGAACAATTACTTACCTTTTTATTTTAATAAAATGTATTACAGACAGTAATAAAAACGTATAACATTGAAAATAATTATAATAAGTAACCTAAACGTGATAGTTTTAGTAAGGTTAAAGAGTACGATTGTCAATTATCGGTGTAAACAGGGTGAATGTGATTAAATAAAATTCAGTTATTTTAACAGAAATAATAGTTGAACTCGACAAACTACTCATTTCACACCTTCTATTCGAAATATTCGTTTTAACGCAATTCTTGCGCGCTTCATGCGTAAAATCGAATTTTACACTCTCAATTGAATAAATATGTAAATATATACTTATACGTACGTATACTAAGCATGAGTACATATACAAACATAAGTGTTATCGAGAAATATTTGAATATATGGATATAATTAAAAGTAAACTGAATTTTTAATTAAAAATTAACCTTTTCGCTGATATTTTGAGAAGGGGAGCAGCTAGGATTTCAAATAAAAATGCATTCTACTACTTTTTGTGTACTTGAAAATATGCCGTATCATTTTTGAGTTGTCAATTTTATTACACTTGAATTTGTTGAGGAGAGGTGTGCGTTATCGGTGAGCAAGTACTCCGGAGTTTCTCATCGGAACAAGGCGAGATCCTCGAAGGCTCGTGCAATATTTTTGCCGTCGGCCGTCCTTAGCGCTTTAAGTTCCACCCACCGCGTGAACATATCGGTGAAAACCAAGACATACCAATTTTGTCCCCGGCTGGGCGGAAATGGGCCCATGATATCGGCGGATACAACCGACCATGGTTTTTCGACTACTCGTTGTCCCATTAACCCGGGTGGGTCACTGTGCGATGCTTTCTGCATCTGATATGCGATGCATCCACGCACGAACTGAAGTACGTCGTAACGCACTCCGGGCCAGTAATATTCCACCGCCAGTCGACAATATATCTTCTCCACGCCATAATGTCCGGAATGGGTCTCTTTATGGGCGCTTCCTAGTGCCTCTTCTCGTAAACCTACTGGTAGCACTAGTTTCCAGCGGTTCTCTCCGCCTGTCACCGGATCCAATAACAAATTCGACCGTGCGTGGTACAACGTACCGTTCTCAGTTTTTCACTCTGGAAAACGCTCAGGGTGATCCTCGACTAATTTTCTCCTCCGTTCGTACCAGTCGTCCCCCTCGGAGGCAATCCTCATGGCGCAAACGTCTTCTTCGACTCTCCAGGAATGAGCATCCGGCACATGGAATGAGGAATGAGCTCCTTTCCGGTGCCGGATCGTGAGGTTCCAGCCTTGCAACTCCAAGGCCCACCTCGCGAGTCGCCCCGTCGGGTCTCGTAGGTTATGAAACTGTTACGTCTCACGTAACTAGGATTCCTATATTATCAACAAAAATTAAAATTAAGTAAAATATACAAAATTGCATCAGTTTGTCGGTTAAATTTTTTTCAATATATTTTCATAAAAACAAAATCCTATTTCAATATTTATAATTTTTCCACACACGAAAACTTTTCTATATTGAAATATAAAAGTCTAAACAAAGGCATTCTCAAGCCGTACACGCACCGACACCCAAAAGTCATAAAATTAAAAAGGGGAATTTCGAATAAACACTTTCTCAAGGCAAAGCGAATGACCTTTTTTTTCTATTTTTGGTTTTTGTCCTCGATCAATTATAACATTTAGATTTACGCAACAATATTAATTCTTATTTCAACATTTAACAATATTTTCAATAAAACAATATATCATTAAATTAAATTGTTTTAAATAAAAAAAAAAACATAATGAGTGAATAAAAAGAGAAATCAATTAAAGTCGATAAATACAAATTACAACATTAATATCGTTGCGTAATTGAAATGTTAATAAATAAGTGTAAAAACCAAACCATTATTTAGTAATGCCATTTATCAAAATTAAAATATGTACACGAAAATGTAAATGAAAAACAATATCTTAATAATTTTTTTTATAACTTTGAAACAATTGTACACCATCATTATTTTATATAATACAATATATAATATATATACAGGGTCATCGAAAAGTATCGGACCCCCCTAATATCTTCAGTTAGAATGCACTAAGGAGAAAATGTCCAATAGCAAAGTTGTATGGTTTCAAGCGGGGAGTAAGATGATGACCTTGACTTTGACCTTGACCATGTCCTTCAAGGTCATTTCAAGGTCAATCTTATTTTTTTAAATAGAACCCCCTACATTTTATTGCATATTCTTATAGCTTATCTCGAGAGCTTTCCAAAACACTATAATAAAATATTTTTTTATTAAGTACTTTTTGAGTTATAAAGGTTTTTTGAAGTTAACAATTTGTTAAGTGGTGTGCGAGTCCGACCAGTTAAGGCAAGAGTGGTGTGCGAGTCCGACCAGTTAAGGCAAGAGTGGTGTGCGAGTCCGACCAGTTAAGGCAAGAGTGGTGTGAGAGTCCGACCAGTTAAGGCAAGAGTGGTGTGTGAGTCCGGCCAGTTAAGGCAAATTTAATTCCAATTGGTTAGCTTGGGCAAAATATTTAATTGTACCAAACAATTCACGACAAATGTTCAAATTGTTGCCCTTCAACAGCCTAGCAATGTGCCAATCTGTTATAAACAGCCGAAACCGCATTCCGGTACGTTTCTGGCGGTATTAGTTCTATCTCTCGAGTTATTCTCCCTCTTAAATCATCTAAATCTTGAGGCTTGGTGGCATAAACTTTACTTTTCAAGTAACCCCACAAAAAAAAGTCATGTGGGGTCACGTCCGGAGACCGAGGTGGCCACTCAATATGACCCCTTCGCCCTATCCACCTGTCCTGAAAGACCTCATTCAAATATTGACGGACAATGACACCATAATGAGGTGGAGCTCCATCCTGTTGGAAATAAATTTCATCCATATTTCCACCAGCTGGAACAATTTGTTCGCGAAGCATGACTAGGTATATTTGTGCTGTCAAATTGCCTTCAATGAAGAAAGGGCCAACTGGTCTACCATTAAGAATACCAGCCCATACGTTAACTTTTTGTGGATATTGAGTATGATTGTCTCTTTTCCAGTGAGGATTAACGTCACTCCAGTATCTACAATTGTGTCTATTTACATTTCCAGTCAGTTCAAATGTTGCCTCATCAGAGAAAACAATATTATCAAGTAATAGAGGATCGTCGACAATCATCTCCATCATAAGATCACAAAATTCGATGCGTCTATCAAAATCGTCTTCGGACAACTCTTGGACCAAATGGAGTTTGTATGGATGCCATTTATTCAATTTCAGAATTTTACTGACAGATGCATGACCGATTTCGTGTTCTTGTGCAACGCGATTGATGGAAATATGGGGATCTTCAACGAAAGACTGTAAAACATCTAATGCCTTATCATTATTTGTTGCTGTTTTAGGTCTACCAGATTTTGGGCGGCTTTTGACGCTACCAATGGCCTCGAAACGTTGAATAGTACGGATTACAGTACTTTTGGAGATCCTATTATTTTCATTCCGAAAATTTTCATTAAATAATCGCGTTACTGTTTTATACCCTCTTTGTTGATCTCCCCATCCTCGCATCATTAACAGTGTTATTCGATCTCTTTCAGAAAGCTCCGCCATTCTTAATTAGAGCGAAGAAGAATTAATCAGGTAAGTGATAGGAAATTGATCTAGATAATTAAGTAGAGAAAAATACTAATTATTAAGTGTTGGTCCAACTATCGATTTGTTTATTTTAACCAGCACTAGCAAAAAGCTCGTTGAGCAACTGAAAATCTAATAGATCAATTAATAATATTTACGAAAAATTTCTGGGCTATTGGAAACAAAATGAAGATGTTTGGGATAATCAATTGAAGCGCAATGGTTTCTTTTGTTGCAGAAAAAATTTTTGAGGCTGTTCGTTTTCGTCCACGAGGTGACTGCTGCTCGCTAAGAAGAAGACAGCACTGCATCAAAGTTTCAAATCAGTGATCCGAATTGTTTGCTCAAGAGCTCGTACATTGGTGCCTGCGAGAGTGAGAGAATAAAGATTGGCCAACGCTTTCGGTCAGATTCCCGCTAACGCCTTCGGAAATCACGCATTCGAGCAGCTTCTCGCGATTACGTTCGGGCAGTTTTTCGCCAGAGCCTATTAGCATAATTGCTTGAAGCCGTACAATACTTTGCTATTGGACATTTTTCCAAAATGCATTCTTACTGAAAATATTAGGGGGATCCGATTAATGTATTTTCTTTAAACCAATTAATTGGTCTCATTATTCCGCGCACAAAAGTATTAAGGTTATGATTACTGAAAACTAAATAATATCTTACAAGATATTCTACATTTTGTGTCAAAAAATTGTTAACTTCAAACCTTTATAACTCAAAAAGTACTTAATAAAAAAATATTTTATTATAGTGTTTTGGAAAGCTCTCGAGATAAGCTATAAGAATATGCAATAAAATGTAGGGGGTTCTATTTAAAAAAATAAGATTGACCTTGAAATGACCTTGAAGGACATGGTCAAGGTCAAAGTCAAGGTCATCATCTTACTCCCCGCTTGAAACCATACAACTTTGCTATTGGACATTTTCTCCTAAGTGCATTCTAACTGAAGATATTAGGGGGGTCCGATACTTTTCGATGACCCTGTATAATACTCAATTAAATCAATGCTACGCAATCAAGTACACAACCTCCCAATCTCCTGAAGAGCCGAGAGTCACGGGGAATTAATCTCCGTGAAGTCCAGTGACGTCCGACTCGCATACAAAAGCCGTCCATCTAAATAATAAGTATAAATCTTCCAAAAAATAAAAATAAAAAATAATAAACTTACTAACCACCCTTTCCTTTTCTACTCTCTCTTTTTATACCCGATACGAGCCGATAAAAATTGAATGCTCCAGGCATTAAATTTATTTTATATTTTTTTATTTATGAGACGAATTTGTCGGACTTCTTTTCTATTTTTTGTTTGAAGACCACTTTTTTTAAAACACATAAATACAAAGAAGCCGATACCTTAGGATTCCTTTTTTTTTATTTTAGCGACTCTAGTGCGTTTAACTGGAGCCCTTTTGGGTGACAGGATGCAACCACGAAAGTCAGTAGGGACGATAGGCAACCCCGTTTTTTTCGGTTAATTAACATTTAATTAACATTCATAAATAAAAAAAGAGATTTAATTAATTATAAATAAAAATATACATATATAAAAAAATAACTTTTACCACTTTTTCCTTATCTTACTAATTCATTATAAGGATCACCATTTCCAGATTTAAATTCTCGTCCTCTATTTATTTTTTTCAGTGCCGGTACATAAAAAAGATAGGGGTTATTTTCGTCGTCAGCGACGCCTCCGCGAGCGAGCCCCCAGAGAATTAAAAGCGAACCTTAGTTCGTTTCCTGACCCTCATTTCTCTCAGAAACCTCCACTACAACCTCCTCCAGTCAAACCTCTCTCTTCCACTATTCAGGAATCCTCACTCACCCACTCTGAGTCTCCGATCAAATCCACCAATCCTCCCAATTTAAATTCTATTTAAAATTTGTATCAATAAAAGAAAACAATAAAAATTGCTATATTTATTTTTCTCATAAAAGAGTTTTATTTATTTTCCTTCCATCCTTTTCTTTTAAAGCAGGCCGCCTCCATTCGCCAACCCGAATCAACCTGTGTAGTTGAACGCCCTTTCATGATTCTGGGAACAGCATACTTCGAGTGAGTATGCCAAATCAGGTCGTAACAAAGCCACCTTATACTACTATGGTCTGTGATGACCTCGAACGGGTATCCTTCCAAGTATGCCCGGAGCTTCTTCACGCCCCACACCACCGCCAGACACTCCTTCTCCGTCGTCGAATAGTTCTTCTCGGCGGTAGTAAGCGTGCGAATTAGATAAACGAT
Organism: Trichopria drosophilae; assembly: GCA_030407085.1. Taxonomy (NCBI): domain Eukaryota; kingdom Metazoa; phylum Arthropoda; class Insecta; order Hymenoptera; family Diapriidae; genus Trichopria; species Trichopria drosophilae. The sequence continues at coordinate 64,756,102 of CM059582.1, read as the reverse complement.
CGGATGTTCTCCGTCATCCTGGGTTGCGTCAATACGGCGCCGAGTGCATAGTCGCATCCGTCTGTTTGTAACACGAACGGGCGGCTGCAATCCGGCCGTCCTAACACTGGAGCCTCCATCAGCGCTGTCTTAAACGACTCGAACGTCTCCTCCTGTTCTGCGCCCCACTCCCACGGCTGATCCTTCCTCGTTATCTTCGTGAGGGGCAATCGCTTCTCCGCCAGATTCGAAATGAATCGCGCATACCACTCTACGATACTAAGGAAACGTCGTACTTGCTTTAACGTCCGTGGCGGGGGGTATTCTAACACTGGGCGGATTTTTTCCTTATCGGGCCGTAATCCTTCTCGATCGACTCGGTATCCGAGATACACGGCACTGGTGCAGCAGAATTCGCTCTTCTCGGTTGATTTGAAGACCGGCTCTCAAAATGGTCTCCAATACCTTGCGCACCCAACTAAGATGGTCCTCGAACGACTCGTTAACGACGATGAGGTCGTCGAGGTACACAAATGCATGTGGTTCGAACTGTGGACTGCACAACGAATCCATTAGACGCTTGAACGTTGCTGGAGTATTCGTCAGGCCATAGGGCATCCTCTTGAAATGGCAGAGCCCTCGGCATGCGACAGCGAAAGCGGTGATTTCTCGTTTCGAGCGGCACCTGGAAGTACGCCTGGCTCAGGTCGAGTTTACTAATAAACTTTGCTCGGCGAACTTTGTCCAGGATGCAGTCGATATTCGGAGGCGGATATCCATCCTTCTTAGTAACGGCGTTTACATCCCGGAAGTCGATACAAAACCGATACGCTCCATTCTGTTTTCTTACCATTACGGGAGCGCTTGATCACGCGCTACTCGATGGCTCGATGATGTCATTGCGAAGCATCGAGTCTACTTCCGCCTGAGCGGCCTCTAGCACGGCAGGCGATACACGGCAAAACCGGTGCTTGATTGGTCGCGCGTCCCCTACGTCAATCACGTGCTCAACTAAGGGAGTGGTCACTAGTGTGGCTGTTAGAGGGGGCAACAGCTGATCCAATAACGCCTTCAACTATTGCTCCTGCCTCGACGTGACCTCCGCCAGCCCGGCGCATTTTGCCTACAGCGTCGCTTCCTCTGCGATAGCAAACCTTCTCCATTTGCCGTCGCCACTCCTCCATTCGCCTTTCTCGCAATCGACGGTCATCCGCAGTTTCTTCGGAAAATCTAGCCCGAGGATGGCATCGTAGTCTAGCGTGGTTGCGACGCGGAAGGAAACCTCCTCGGTCCGATTTCCCACTTCGACGACCAACGGTAGCTGTCCCGTTATCCTCGCCGTATGGCCTGTAGCACTTCGCATTTCTCCCTGAAAGGGCAGAATGTGATCGCGATGCATATCGGCAATCCCTGGTCCGACAAATGACCGCGTTGCGCCCGTGTCGCAAAGTCCTCCGGCTTTGACTCCGGCGATGACCAGGTCGAAATACAGCCTCCTGTCCTTGCTGCCTCTTCCAGCAGCGGCATTCTCTTCCTCGTTGACGGAACTCGTACTCGTACTAGTTGACGGCGGCGGGTTGCCCTATTTCTCCTTTACATATGGGAGTACCTCTCTCTCCGCACATATTCCCGCTCTTCTTTGGGGGGCGCACTCGTTCTCCATCTGGAACGTGACAGCGGGTCTGGTCGGGAGAACTTGTTCCTCGATCCGCGCTGCTCGTTTCCCGAGTCCCTCGCTCCTGCTTCCATGCATTCGTTGCATTCTCGGAGAATCATTCCGATTCGACCACACCCGTAACACTGCTGGGGCTTCGGGCATTCGCTCGCAAAATAGCCCGTCCCGTCACAGGTGTAGCAGGTTCGCTATCTTGGTGCCTTCATCGGCTCCCCCCTCCTTGGACGAAATGTGTCGGGGCGGACCGGGCATCTCACAAGAGGCGGCTCAACGGGTCGACGTGGTCTTCCTCTTCTGCCGACTTCTGGTGGCGGCGTCGCACGGAAGTCGGAGCGACATACGAAGGGGACATCGGCCACCCCCTGGCCAATTCTAAACGGATTTAAATAATTTTTTCTTTTAAATACGCAGAAATGTCTCTACTTTACATTTCGAGTGGAGAATTTTGATACAACAATTTGGTGATGACCAATAAAAGTTACAATTTTTTATCGCGTTAGATTCACGGACGACTGACCATATGAAGTTTTTGAGGTATCTGTTTAAGAATATAAAGTGAAAATATAAAAATTCATAATGGCGAACGAATATTCTTAACTTACTTCGATCCGCTTGAGATTTGTTCCTCGGTGGGTTTTTGAGGTCTGTGATTAAGAATCCGAAGTCAAAATAAAAAAATTTAAAATGGCAAATCCAATATGGCGGACAAAAATCTTTAAATTACCTAGATCCGCTTTCGATTTGTTACTCGGGGGTTTTTGAGATCTCTGATTGAGAATCCGATGTCATAATTTTAAAATTCAAAATAGTGAATCCATTATGACGGACAAAATTTTAACAATTTGAGAGAATTTTGTGAAAATCCATACGGGGGGTTTTCGGGGTCGCTGCGTACGAATCCGATGTCAGTTTTTCGACATTCAAAAGGGCGAATCTAACATGGCGGACAAAATTGTGTAAAATTATTTAGATGCGCTTGAGATATGTCGCTCAGTGTTTGTTATAGTTTCAGATTAGGAAGCTGAAACCATTATTAAGAATTCAAAATGGTGGATCAAATATTGCGAACAATATTCTTTTCCATTACTTAGGTCAACTGGCGAATTCTCTTATGGGTTGCATTCTCTTATAGGTCTATGATTAAGAATGTAAAGATAACATTTAAAAAATTAACATAGAGAATCAGGTATGGCGGATGTAAACGTTTAAAATTATTTTTCAGTGGAGGTTCAATCTTGGAGTTGTAATTAGTGTCACGGTGTTTTATATAAAATTTGTCACGATTATAAAATCAACACATATAATGTAGTTATTTTCAAATATATTTGACAGAAAAGGGAAACGAGATGTAAAAGATAGAAGCTTTTTTAACAATTGATTTATTTATAGTATATGACGTTTAATCATTCTTCATCAGAACTCTCGTTGGAGATATTTTCAATTATTAATCCAAGAGCATCTTTTTCGGCCTCCTCGCCGTTTCCTCCGCTCGGTGTTCTCGTTGGAGGAGCTCTTCGTCTCTCGGATTACGCATTACGCATCGCTGGCCTTGTCAGCATTTCTCGTCTCTGACTCTCTACTTGTTGGTGATAACGTAGATCCCAACGTTTCTCCTCGGCAATCTCCTGAGTTACGGGGAAAAGTGCGTCGAAAAAAGTGAAATGGAAATAAAGGTAAATCCAGATCTGCTCGCCATAATGTTATTATATAGCTTACCACCGTCATTCGAGAATTTTCGGTGCGCGATAGAGTCACGCGTCAATTTACCGACACCGGAAGCTTTACGGGTCAAAATTCTCGAAGAAAGTGATGCGCGGAAAGGTGACTCGCGCGCGCGCATATCGAACGCATTGGCGGCAAAAGCATCGATAAACAATAAGAAGCCGTGGAAACCGAAGAAGAACGACGATCGCGTAAACAAAACCGGTGACTCGTTTAAATTCAAGTGCCATCGATGCCGGAAATTTGGACATAAGGCATCGGAGTGTCGCGACAAAGGAAATACCGAGAAGTCGAATGTTTCGAGTCTGTACGCGTCGGAAACCGATCTTAAATGTCAGGCATTCGGTGTAAAAAATGAAAATTCGCGAAATGGTTGGTGCTTGGACAGCGGGTGTTCTTCCCATTTATACAACGATAAGCGCGATTTCACGAATTTATCGAACTCGAAGGTCGAAGGAACCCTGAATCTCGCGACGGACGCATCGACGAAAATAAAAGCTAAAGGAACAGTTTCGATTTCAACGGAAATAGACGGGTTGTTGAAAACGGTAAACGTGCACGATGCTCTGTACGTTCCGGAATTACGAACGAACCTGCTGTCGGTGGGAAAAATCACCGACCGCGGCCACACAGTTCTTTTCGATAAACATTCGGGTAAAGTGATTGATCGAAACAAAGAAATAGTACTAGTCGCCGATCGCATTAATGATCTTTATTATGTTCGTGAAAAGGCGTCAAACTGCAAAAATGTCGTTGACAAACTTTATTCAAATTCGTTCGAGAACTGGCATCGAAGAATGGGCCACGTGAATACACGCGATCTCGGAATGCGTTCGATCTGGTATTATACGCGGTATCGATATAAGCACAATTGACGACGGTTTCAAATGCGAAGTGTGTATCCTCGGAAAAATGACGCGTTCGCCCTTTCCATCGATCTCTCAACGAAAATCGGAACTCTTGGAAATCGTGCACTCTGACGTGTGCGGGCTAATGCGCAAGGAATCGAACGGAGGACCGAAATATATGGCGACATCCATCGACGACAACTCGAGATGGTGCGTAATTCGTCTCTTAAATACGAAAGATGAAGTCTTCGAAGCGTTCAAGGATTACAAGACCCTTGCTGAAAACCAAACCGGCCGAAAAATCAAATACCTTCAGACGGACAACGGCAAAGAGTATCGGAACGGAAGATTTGACTAGTTCCTAGCAGAACATGGAATAAGTCGTCGTCAAACGGTAACCTATACACCGGAACAAAACGGCGTTGCCGAAAGAAAGAATCGCACGCTCAACGACGTGGCTAGATGCTTGCTGATACAATCTGGGTTGCCGATGGCATTCTGGGGAGAAGCCGTGAACACCGCGAACCACATCAGAAACAGATGTCCCTCGAATCTATGGAATGGAACCGTACCTGACGTCAGATATTTCAGAGAATTCGGAAGCCGAGTTTACTCCCTGAACCGAAAGCCGAATAAGGGGAAGTTTGATCGCTGATCGATTGAAGGAGTTTTAGTAGGATACTCTGACGAATCAAAAGCATATCGAGTATGGATACCTGCGGAGAAAAGAGTCGACATTTCTCGCGAAGTGAAGATCATCGAGCGTACTGAAATTCAAATCCCACAATCGGAAGGCATGGAATTCTTCGATATCCCCGAAGACGAACAGCCAGTGGAACCGAACGGCCCCGTAATGGAACTGAATGTTGAATTCGGCGCAGATGGAACGAACTGGAACGAAGCCATCTTCGAAGAACCAGAGATTGTCGAGAAAGATGTGATCACGAAAGATGAAGTGATCAATCTAGATCCAACGCCGCTACGAAGAGGGCCAGGCAGACCTAGGATACTAAGAACAGGTGCTAGAGGAAGGCCCAGGAAGATTTTTCATGAAGTGGCTGCTGCTCATCGAAACGAAGAATTCGCCAACCAGGCTGAAGTTCCGCTCAAAGAGGCGCTGCAAGGCTCAGACGCAGATCAATGGATTGATGCCTTAGAATCTGAGGTGGAATCGATTCTAAAAATCAAAACCTGGATTGTCGTCCCTCGTCCTGAGGATCGGACAGTAATTCGGAGTCGATTCGTTCTGCGGAACAAATTTAACAGCGACGGAACTTTCGAGCGAAAGAAGGCTCGACTCGTGGCGAAGGGATTTTCGCATTGGCCCGGAATTGATTTTGAGGAAACATTCGCCCCCGTGGAGAGAATTGGCGCAATTCGATTACTTTCCGCACTTGCCGTTCAACTCGGATTGGTGCTGAATCAGCTGGACATAACCACGGCCTATCTCAACGGTGATCTCAACGAGGAGATTTATATGGATCCTCCTACCGGAATCATGGAAGCCTTAGATGGATTGGCTCAATCCGAGAGTAACTCCAAGATTAGCATAGAGGCACGTGACACGTTCGATCAATTGGCGACTGGAAATAAAGTGCTCTTGCTGGAGAAGGCGTTATACGGCCTACGCCAAGCTGGGAGGTGTTGGCATGAAAAGCTACGGAGAGTCCTTGAGGAATTCGGATTCGGCCAATCAAGCTCGGATCCATGTGTCTTTCATATTCGAAGAGGGGAAGATCTCGTTCTTATAGCCGTCTACGTTGACGATATGATCGTTGCATCTAGGAGAAACAGCGATGTAGTCAAGCGATTGTATGAGTTCCTGTCCAGAAAATTCGAGGTGAAGGATCTCGGCCTCGTCAGGTCATGCCTCGGAATCGATTTTTCACAAAACGAAGGACAGATATTCTTGAGCCAGCGGGGGTACGTCAACGGTCTACTCTCAAGATTCGGAATATCTGAGTGCAACCCCGTCGGAACTCCAATCAACCTCGCAACGAAATTGACAAGAAGCAAAGAGGAGCCCACAGAGAGTGAAGCGCGTCCCTATAGAGAGCTGGTAGGAGCGCTCATGTATCTGGCTGTGTGCACCAGACCTGATATTGCGCATATTGTGAGTTATTTAGGTCAATTTAACAATTGCCACGACTCCACTCATTTGGCTGCTGCGAAACGCGTACTCAGGTATTTAAAAGGAACCTGTGACTTCGGAATCTGCTTCGAGAAGACATCACACCAGGTGACGGGCCACATCGATGCGGATTGGGCCAACTGCGTGGAGGACAGGAAGTCCTACACTGGTTTTGTGTTCACTCTGGCTAGAAGACCTATTTCCGAGAATCCCTAAAGCAGAGAACTACAGCCCTATCCTCAACTGAGGCCGAATATATGGCGCTAAGTGAAGCGACGAAAGAAGCCATATATCTTCGCGACTTTCTCATTGGTCTCGGCTTTGATAATCTTCCGAATGTAAGACTCTTTAGCGACAACAACGATGCGATCAAGCTCGCGGAAAATCCGGTCTTTCATAACCGATCGAAACATATTGATGTGTGACATCACTTTGTACGCGGAGCGCTTGAACGCGGTTCAATTGTTTTGTCTCATAAAGCCACCGACGATATGGTCGCGGATATTTTTACTAAGGGGTTATCAGGACCCAAACATCGAAAATGCGTCGATCTCTTAGGTCTCGATATTGTTAAACGTAGCTCGCGTATTGAGGGGAAGTGTTGAGATTGTTAGGAAACTGTTGTACCGACAATACTCGAGCGACTATGTGTATGCGAACCTCGAGTTGCGCCCACCGCCGTCAAAGGCGCTTCTTGCTGTTTTACGTGCCGCGCGACAACATAGCGCATTCTTGTCCACGCTTTCGCCCGGTGCGTATCTTTTTCTAAATCTGTTTAATAAAGCTACTTTTGATTTCACTTGTTGTGTTCCTTTTCGAACCCTACCTCCACCGAGCTCGTGCTAAGATTCCACACGGAATTGAAAAAAAAAACAGTAAATACATATGCATTATTAGCAGAAAAATTATTTTAAAAATCTGTGACGTAAATAAAGATCTGTCCGAAATTTCGCGTCGCGAGAGTTATGGAATTAAAAAATGTAATTTATAATTGGTCAATTTCAAACCAGATATTCAAGTTAATAAAAAAAGCTAGAGATCGGTAAAATAAGTAACAGTACGAATTATCAAAGAATTAACCAGTCTGAGCATGATGTCATGCATTTATTTTGCCGCATAACAATTATGGAATATAACTTCTTTAATTTGTCGCGAGGAAATACATAAAACCCAACCAATTTATTGTTCAGTTGGCGTATTTTGGTAGAGCCAAAAATCTTAAACTTAAAATTGTGAATAGAGATTTTGCAAATTAAATTAGATAACCCAAAAATTAGAATGCTAATAAGAATGTTAGAAATTGAATATCGTGTACCGATACTGAAATTGTGGAAGATGCATCCAATGTGCGCAATGATAAAACGCGAAATTATAGCCAACACATTGGTGATGGTTTCATAGAAATTATTGAAAATAACAATAATACAATTAGTATTACGAGATAAGAGATTCGTTATTATGGTATATGATGGTCTTGAAGATTTTGATAAAATTTTCATGACAAGAATGTTAAGGGATTGCGAATCATGCATGGAAATGTTTACATATTCACGATATATATGTATATATTCAGCGCCTGAAAATAGGGAGACCACTAAATATCCTATCGCGGTTTCGCACACCGCTCGCAAAAGCTACGGAAGGAGTGTAGCAAGAAAACAATAAATAATATTATTTTATAAAAAAGGATATTGGGCCTTCTGCCATTTCAAATGTTATTAACAGTTAAGTTACAAGGATGTGTGTGGCCCTCGGCCTACTCGCATTGACTCGTCGACTTCTCGATTTGTTTGGCGTTTCGCCCGCTCGCTTACGGGTCCTCGTGCTGCGGCTGAGCCCTGGATGTCGGACTTGGCATCTCGTCCTCGACGACTGGTGAGGTCGCTCTCGTCACTCCCGGCTAATTTTCTTACCCAAAGGCTAGCTCTTAGCGGTCCTTCCTCCTTGAAGGTTCGCGAATTACTCGTTACTTCCGACCCGAAACTATGTATTTTTACCCGCGCTCCATCGCTCCTTCCTGCTACAAGGCTGCCTCGATACTGACTTCTGCGGCTCTCTTCTCGTTGCCGAAGGCGCTCGGGCGTTTTCGAGGCCGCTCGTGTCTGTGACGATCCTATTATTCGCACTACGATATCACCCCGCGCGCTCGCGACCGTGGCACGACTCCTGGACAACGTAACGCCCCATTAAAAAGTATGAGGATTTTTCCCTGGCTATTTAATTGTACCAGTGAATTTGAACTTGTTCATTGACGTTGTTGTTGAAATGACGTTCAAGGTCAAGTTCAGTTTTTCAAATGGGGAAGTTTTTCAATTTGGAAAGTGGGGAAAATTTTACGTTTAGGACATAACCTTGAAAATACCTTGAAGTCAGAGTCAAGGTCATTTCAAGGTTAATATCTCATAAATTCCTATATGACATTAATATCTCGACGATGAAATGGGAACCATTATTTTTAGAGCGCAAAGCCTGATATTAGAACTTACCCTGACCATACCCTTTAATTTAATGTCAAGGTCATTTCAAGGTGAATGTTTGAAAATTGCAAGTATAGCAATAGTAAGATAGCGAGGTTTTAACTGCAATTACAAACATCCTACAATATATATGTATGCAGTCTTTTTTAACAATACCGTCGGCATTAGCATTACCCGAGATGTACCACGTGGAGGTTACACGATAGGGTTCACATCGGGTGTGCGTTTGCGTGCTTATATTAATTTATGTACTAACCTAACTTTTTTCATCGCACAGGATACTGAAGCGCTATTAAGTAATAAATTGACGCGCATAAAAAATGAAACATTGTCGGTTTTAAACACATGCAAAAAAGTATAAAACGAAAAATTTTTGTTATGCGCTTGGGTGTAAATTATTAAGAATTAAATAAATTAACTATTTTCGGCCTGTTTCTCGTGCTTTGTATTATTGCGAATTTGGAAAATTATTCCCCATATTGACATAAATTTATGATAAATATTTGAGCTAAAATGTGTGGAATTTTCGAGAAATTTTAAAGTTTTAAACGAAAAACATCGCCTACACGGATATAAAAGTTGGTATAACCAACTAAATGGTTGATCCAACCAACAGTTGGTTATTCCAACTAACTTTTTTTTCCGTGTATGAGATTCAGCAAACAAAAATTAATTGCCTTTATCGGGTAAAAAAATGGCACGTGAAAAAAATGACACGTGAAAAAAATGGCACGTGAAAAAAAATGTAACATTTTCTTTATTTAAAAAAAAATTGAATTACTAATTTTGGTAAAAACAGAAATGGTCAAAATCTTACTAGAAATACATTATCATGCGAGATTTATGCCTACTATTTTTTTAAATTTTCAATTCATTCAAAATTTTGAACATGTGATTTGAGTGTTCACAAAATTATTACTGAATACATATCCTTTTACTTTGTTTAAAGAGAAACATTCAATGGACTATGATATTTTAGTTTGAAGAAGAATGCTCCAAACATTGACAATTAATATTTTCATTTCAGTTTAAGAATATGATGGACAACTAAAATAACAGAAAATTGACAATTAATATTTTCAATATTTCATTATTTCTATGAAATATACTTAATAATGTAGGTGAACTCGGAAATCAAGGTTTTAAGAATTGTGAGACGAATGAAGTCGCGTAATTTGAAATGTTGCAATAAAATAATAATATTGTGTGGGGTATCGCCTCACTGTTTGGATTTCGCGCCATAATGTAAGTGCGAATATAGCGTGCGAGAGTGTGAGTGGTATGTCGTGTGTTTGAAATAGCTCATCAAAAATGTATAAAGGAAGGTTAGTGTGGGTGTGCTGAATAGGGACCTGTGTATGTTTGTCCAATTGATGAGCCGACCAATCACAGGCTGGAATTAATCTACCCAGCGTGGTTGTTGCCAGGATTCACTTTCGGCTGTATGTTTGAATTTGTTGAATCGGTGGGGAGACGAAAACAATAATACGTGGTGGTATGTGTATGAAAAAGAACACGAGTAAAGTTTGTTGCGATATCGGTTCTCTTTAACGATTTGGTCGTCGACGAAGGAGGACCAAAGAGAAAAGAAGCTCGGGAGAAATCGACAAGTCCCTGTCGGGGTAAGGCAACATTTTGTTATTTTAATTGGAAGTTAGATGTGAACTTCCATATATTTTACAGACTTACGAACTATCTTGGCTCATCCTTTTGCCATATATGGTGGATTCATATACTTGATCGTCACATGGGTAGTCGTTGTTTCAAAATTTCATGACCTGGTCGGTCGTTCGAGTTTAGACAAGATACCCATCCGAAGGAATTATTCATCTACCAAATCTACCAACGTCTGAGTAGCTGCCTTTCAAGAGTGACTAAGGGTGAAAGTTACTTGGTCTCAAAGTTCACCCTTCGATATATCCGACAAGGCTACTGGTTGGTTTAAAAGAAATTTTCTTCATCGGTGACAAATTCAACGATCTGAAGACAGAAGGCATGAATCTCGGTGCTCTTCATTCAAAAGGTGATCGCAAAAAAAAAAAAAAAGAAATCTACAGTATAACAGCGCAGTGGGTATGTTTGTCCAAGGACAAGCCAAATTACTAGATAATGTTCATGGTGAGTGAGAGTTGTGCGGGTAAAATTGTTAAAGGTGAATGATTTAATTGTAAAAGTTATCTTTTTTATATATATATATGTATATTTGCGAGTGTGTTTGTGACGAGTGCGAGTGAAACATCGTGTGATACGACTAAAAGAAAATATTAATTTCCAATTTCCGCATCGATGCTGTTGTATCAGCGAATCTTGTAAATAAGATGGTCTTAATAATAAAAGTTGTGTGGATGAATACAATGATTTTCAAAATTTAAAAAAAAAAAGGGAAATAAAACCACAATTGGAAAACGTAAAAAAGTCAAAAATTGCTTTGAAATGTGGACATTTGAAAAGAAACAGAGTATAATATTTTTCTTGTTTTTAATAACCGACCTCTTGTTTTCATTGAATTTTTCATGTATAAATTATCAACTCTGATATTTTTCGATATCACTCCCCTAGAGTCTCAGTATGTGAATTTTTAAGTTTGCATTTCTCCTAGCAGAAGGAGGTATAATCTCGAGTGTTCGAAAATGGTTCAAATATTCGTTACATTTTTAAATAACTGATCTACGGCAATATTTTTCACTTTGACGCTCTTAGAGGCTCAGTATGTGGATTTTGAATTTTACGTTTTTTTTAGCAGAAGAGGGTATAATCTCGCGTGTTCGAAACCGCTCCAAGTATTCATTAGATTTTTCACATAAAAGATTTTGAACATGCAAGATTATAACTCTTATCTGCTAGGAGAAATATAAACTTAAAAATTCAAGTACTGAGCCTCTAGGGACGTGAAATCGGAAAATATCACAGTAGATCATTTATTTAAAAAATCTAACGATTATTTGAAGCCTTTTTGAACACGCGAGATTATACCCCCTTTTGCCGGAAGAAATGCATAATTCAAAATCCACATACTAAGACTCTAAGGGCGTGAAATCTAAGAATACCCATTTGTGGATAAAAATATTTTAGATAAAATCATGAAACATTACGGATTGTGTTTTAAATTCGTAGTAATTTCGTTACTTTCGATTTATTTAATTTCAATTAATAATTCACTTTCAATTACGATTATTTTTACTTCAATTCATAATTCATTTATAATTAAGACAGTTTTTTACTAGAATTCATAATTAATAATTATATGTTTTGGTTCAAATTAAAATGCAATCTTTACCATTGTGAAGGAACAATTTTGCATTTGCGTAAAATTCGTATTCACTTTAATATTCACTCGTCAATATGTTCGCATTGTTTTGAAGTTCATATTATTGAAATCTAATGCATTTCAGATCAAGCAGGAGGGAGAGGAGAAAATTTTAGATGTAGCTGGCGATTGGATATGACATTCTTCAAAGAAAATAAAAGGACACGTGTTATTCCGAATTTCAGAAAGATAATTTTTAACAATAGAAATATTTTTAACGATAAAAATAAAAGAACGTTAAAAAATGTTTGTTTCTCGTGCCATTTTTTTTACCTGATGTAGACTATTAATTTTTGTTTGTTAAATCTTAGAGTAAATTTTGTACCCTTTAAAAATCGTTTGAAATTTTAAAAATTCTTCATTATTAACAAAATTGTGGTATATTTTATAGAAGTAAATGAATTAAATTTTCTTGAAAATTCCACACTTTTATGCTTAAATGTTTACCATAAATTTTGGTCAATATGGATAAGAATTAACGTAAGTTTCAAGCGTGCTGATTGAAATTTGTAGTTACAATTTGTTTCTAATATTTAAGGCCCATTAATGATTTTTTAATTTCTGTATTACTCGTCAAATTACGCCCATCTCTGTATAAAAACATACAAATATTTCAGATGAAATCATGAAACATTAGGGAGTGTGTCGTCTAGCCCCCACGATTGTCGACTGCAGGACCAAAGTCGTGGGTGCTGTTATACAGATAATTTATCGAATATTCATTTTAAATTCATAATCATTTTATGACATACGATTTTTTTTATTTCAATTCATAATTTATTTTCAATTATGACTATTTTTACTTCAATTCGTAATTCATTTTTATTTGTGATTTATATTCTTTAAATTAATAAGTCATTATTGATTGTTAATTGAATTTTGAATATTCCTTGTCACCCGTTATAAATAATAATTTTTTTTTAATTTTCAGGAGCCACGAATTATTTATGATTTCGAAAAAGTTATTTCTAATGAATTATAAGAAAAAATGGCGGAAATTTGAAAAGCCTTATTGGAAAAACTCACCCTAAACGAAAAAAATACATTATTTAAGAACGGAAAATAGCACAAAATTATTTTATAGGTGAAGACTTATCCTTGAGTCATTTACAAACCAATAGGACTAATACCAAATCTTCTGCACTAACCCTCATTGGAAAAATCCACCCTTAAGGGAAAATAATCATTATTTATGAAGGGAAAGCAGCACAAAATAATTTTACAGTTGAAAACGTACCATTGAGTTATTTATTAACCAATAAGACTAACACCGAATTTTGTGCTCGAACCCTAATTGGAAAGTAGCACAAAATTATTTTATAGTTGAAAACGAACCCATGTGTCATATATTAACAAATAAGACTAACGTTGAATTTTGTGCTCGAACCCTTATTGAAAAAAAAAAACAATTCTTAAAACCTTGATTTCCGAGTTCACCTACATTACTAAGTATATTTCATAGAAATAATGAAATATTGAAAATATTAATTGTCAATGTTTGGAGCATTCTTCTTCAAACTAAAATGTCATAGGCCAATGAATGTTTCTCTTTAAACAAAGTAAAAGGATATGTATTATTGGTAATATTGGTTAGAAATCGCCTGCCATCAGTTGTCAGTTCGAACCCGCCTTCCCGGGAATTTTGAATTTGATTTTCAATTGTCAACGAATCCCGCAAACGAAATAAAACAGAGCACAAAGGCCGATCGTAGTTTGTCTCAATTGTTTCGCTGACACAATCCCCCCGATATAAATACATTTTTAATCTCCAATTTAAAAAAAAAACCTATATTCCAGAAAATTATTTCCAGCGCCATTCGATTCGGAAAAAAAACCTACATCCGGATGTAGGTCGATTCCGGTCTTTCAGATACACCCTGTATATCAAGAGAAATTTAATTGCCAGCACAGGCATTTAAACTGGGTATTTAAATTCCGTTTAGAATCCCCTTAAGGCATTACTTCGAGGAAGGCAGCCTAAGCCCCGACTGGCTCGTCGCCGATATCATGACACATGACGAATAGGTGATGGTATTTCTATCCGGCCCTCCTCGTTTTTGCTGATAGCACTCAGCTTCTCGGCGATGGACGTGACGAGTTGGACCACTGCGTCCCATCCTTCCTGTGAGAGGAGCAGGACCCTACCCAATCTGTCGGGAGTTATTGGGTCTTCTCCAAATTTCTGCAGCGGTTTCAATTCCTCTGCGAACCGTGGACAGTGGAAGATAGCGTGTTACACGTCCACGCCAGGGCACACCGAGCACTCCGCGTTTGCGTAAACGCGGATTCGATGGAAGTAGCTGCGGATGCAGCCGTGCCCGGTAAGTATCTGGGTCAGATGGAAAGGGACGAATCCGGGATCTCCGCATGTCCACTTCACCTTATTCGGGATGAGACAGTGGGTCCAGCGCCCTTCGTCTGCTGAGTCCCATCGTTGCTGCCACTCGTCAAGTAGTCTTTTGGACCATTTGCCGTGGCCTCCCGAGACATTTGCTAATTCTTGGCCTAATCCTACCTTCCTATACTTCTCAGCCCTCTCAGCTACCATTAGATCTATGGGAGGGAACCCCGAGACCACTAAGAGGGCAATGTCGGACACGGTTCGATACGCTTGAGCCACTCTTAGCCATATGGTCCTGCAGGCCCGTCGGCAAGTGGCTCCATAGCTTTTCTTACTTGCAATGACGGAGGTCTACGCCAAGACGGAGGTTCCGTAAAGAATTACAGAGCTCACCAGTGAAGTAAGGAGGGATCGACGGTGTTGTTTTGGTCCCCTTATATTGAGCATAATATACCCCAACACGCGAGCCACTCTGAGCGCTTTGATTTTGATGGCATAACGCCAAGGTATTTAATGGCGTCCTTCGTTCTAATCCCCTTACCCTAGATAGTGAAGGTAGCGTACACACTCTTCTTAGTACGAGAGATGAGCACCGCCTCAGTTTTCTTAGCCGCCAAGCAGAGTCCGTGGTTTTTCAACCAGGTAGCTACCACCTGAATAGCGTCATCTCCGAGGTATTGGACCTCCTGTGTGGTTTTTGCGATGACGATAAGTGCAACGTCGTTGGCAAAGGCTACCATAGTCACCCCGTCTGGAAGTGATTATTTGAGCAATCCATCATACATGACGTTCCAGAGCAAGGGACCCAGGATCGCACCCTGCGGCACGCCTCCTGTGATGTTGTGGAAGCGCCTGCCGTCATCGGTGTCATAAAACAGGGTCCGGACTGACAGGTAGCTAGAGATGAGACTTCTAAGGTAAATTGGTACCTTGAGTTCTTCCAAGGCTAGCATGATGCAATCCCATCGGGCCGAGTTAAAGACGTTCTTGATATCAAGCGCGATGATGGCACACATTCGCTTGGTATTCCGACTGCCACTGATGGTGTTCGCGGCTAACACCTTCACCCGGTCGTCTACATCAATGGTTGAGCGACCCTTCCTAAAGCCGAACTGATTTTCGGAAAGACCTCCAACTTTATCGATGGCTGCTTCGAGCTTGGTACATATTATCCGCTCGTGCAGCTTCCCGAGGATGTCCAGCATACAAAGTGGTCGGTGTGCGGTTCATTCAAGGTTTAAAACCCTTGTGCAGCAGCACCAACCTGTGTTGCTTCCATTGCACCGGGAAGCATCCCTCTTTTAGACATGCCGTAAATGTTTCCAGGAAAATACCTGGGACATCCAGCGCTGCGGTCTGAACCGACAGGCCCGAGATTCCACCCATTCCCGAGGCTTTGCGGGCAGATATCCTCTTAGCAGCCATCCTCAATTCGGCTTCAGTGACGTCTGGTGGCTCGACTGCACCAGGTTTTGCCAACAGACCAGTACCGGTGGATCGTTCCTGATCTTCTGGGAACAGATGCTAGATTACACTCTAGAGGAAGCGTGGGCAAGATGGAGCATTCATTCCGTCGGGCTTGATCTTCCTCATGACCGTTTTATATGGACGGCCCCAAAGGTCCCAGTCCACCTTCTTGCAGAATTCCTGCCAGCACTTTTTTTCCATATCTTAATGTCAGCTTTAAGCTTCTTCCTCTTTTCTTCGTAGGCCGTTCTTAGTTGTTGGTACTGCCGTATATGTAGATCTCTCTGGTGCAGTCTCCTGGCTCTAAGAGACTCTCGACGGATAGCTGTGATATCCTCGTTCCACCAGTATACTGGCGGTCTGCCGCGAGGATTTGAATTTACGGCCACGGAGATATCGCAAGCCGATGATATGGCCTGGGAGAGGCTTTGAGCTCTTTCGTCGGATGTTCCCTCCCACACTGTATTCTCCAGTGAGCAGAGAAATAGCTCAGGACCTAATGTAGAGGGTGCCCATCTCTCTTTTCCCCCTCCTCTGCTGTTCCGCACTGACCTTTTGGTTAGCTCGAGTTGAAACACCGCAGTATGATGGTCGCTGCCCATGTATCGGTCGCTACTTTCCCTTCGTGACCCTCTCTCATCAATTTAGGGTCGATGGAGGTAAAATCAACCACGGATTCCGTATAGCGTTTGGTGTAGGTGGGCTTGGCTCTGACGTTAGCGATCTCGAGCTCCAGCGTGGCAAAGGCCTCGAGTAGGGCGCGGCCGTGTTGGTTAGTCTTCGCGCTGCCCTTCTCTATTGACCATACGTTAAAATCTCCCCCGATTACTAGTGGTAGTCGGGAGGTCTTAGCACTTTCAGCAATGTCGTCCAGGGACCCTAGAAATTCCTCGAAGGTGTCGCTGGGTGGAAGGTAGCAGCTGTATAATCTTATACTAATCACCTCCATCCATGTGAATTTCGATAAGGGGGTGACCATCCTGTTGGATATGTGAAAATTTCCACAGACCCTGATGGCCGCCTTGCTGGTAGTGTCCCTTACCCACTTTGAAACCTCGCGGTCTATGTACTGCTCACTAATGATGGCAATATCCGCCTGTTCCTCTCTGACCAGCTGGAACAGCAGATCCTGGGCCACGGCACAGTGGTTGAGGTCAAGCTGGAGTACCTTAGCCAATGTTGTTCGGTACTCCGCCCTCTTATGCAGACTGATGTTTAGCCGCACAGTCCACTATTTTGTGGCCCTTTTTACCACATCGGAAGCACTGAGCTGAACGGTCGACTGCACTGTTGCAGTGCGTTGCCTTATGCCCGATCTCATGGCATCTGTACGGTCAGCATCTACATGAGAGCTGACCCTTTTAGGAGAGACGCGGCCTCGGATCGGAGATCCTCCGTTGGTGCACCGTCCTTGCCCAGTTCCATATCTTGAGTCCGGGTGCAGTTTTCACCTTTCGTAGGATGTCGACGTACTAGACTGCTCCTCTCCCTTTGATCTTGACAGCATCAGGACGGTGGCGTCTCGGCCAAGGCTTGTGTTCTTGATTGGCTCGCACACCGACATTCTGTTTTATCCCTTTGTTCACATCTTCCCTTCCCCTTTTCACCACCTTTGCTCAGCCCTTGTCGTTCGTTCGTGCTTGCTGCTGGTAATTTTTCACTGGTGAGGGAAAGGTCTTTCTCCTCTGCCCCCTTTCTCACCTTTTTCTTCGCCTGCGTTGTTATCGGCGAAGGCTCTCTTCTCCCCGTGTACTCTTTACGGGGCCCGCGAAAGAGAGGCGAGGTCTGACTGCGTGGGTGCGTGCGTGTGTGTGTGTGCGTGTACATGTGCGTGGGTGGGGGGGGGGGGGGTGATGCTGCAAAAAACCAGAAACAAGCTCAATAGTAAGGCATATGATAGACGCTCTGTAGATAGTAACGAGAATTCCACATAGACCATAATAACTGACAATTCATAAAATTATCCATTTTTAATGAGATTTTGATGTTGACATCTTCTTATCTGGATCGTATACATTGTTAAAATATTAATATTTGTGTAATGTATTATCCTTCATTAATGTTCTTCTTTCAGACAGAACAAATACGAAGAAATAATCAGTTGTGGACATCAGATAGCCTATTTCTTCGAGAGCATTTATTCATACCAATTCACGATACTGCCATAAATAGTCGCACAAAATGTTCACTATCAAACCACGTTTCTCAATGTATTAAAAACGTAAGTAAAAACTTATACAGATAAATGGTCTTTATTCTCACTTCTAGAGAGACATAATTGAGGGGTTGGGTGGAATAAGGGCCTATGTCGAAAAAGTCGATTTTGAAAAAAACGCAAAAAACTGTTTAACTGTTCACAGGATTTACTGACGAAGCTCATAATCAGTAAGAACGTCAACGACCGATATCTACACCAGTATACGAACGCATTTTTCGCATATGTATAATGATACAAATTTTATCGCAATTGCAACATTTGCAGTTAGGCCATTATTACGGAAATCAGATTCGTTTTTTATAAATATTCAACAAAATTAGGTTCTTTAATGAATATTCAGAGAATTCAGGTTCTTTGCATTAATAATTAATGAAGTTAGGTTGTTTTAACAAATATTAAGTAAAGTTAGGCTCTCTTTAAGAATATGAAATAAAGTTTGGCATTTTTTTTTAAACTAATCGCTTGAACGTAGTAAATTTGAGAGGAATAGGTATTAGAAAATTAAAAAGAATATTATATCGTATTTGTGACGAAGTTTATTGTGATATGTGTGAGAAAAAAACAATCGTTGAAGTTAATAACAAGTTTGTACTTATTTAGGTATGTAAGAACAATCGTAATATGTATGTGTAAGAACATCGACCTTTCGAAAGTACGCGAGAAACTGACGAAATATGTGAGAAATATAATTGTTTATATTATGATTGTTGATCGTAGCATCTATCATAACAACTGTTGTATTGACCTTTGAGGATTTACGAAATATTTATAAATACAACGACTGAATATAGAATGTGCGATTTCAACTCGTATTACAGCATTATTAATATTAATATTAATATTTTTTAAAATAATGGGGTGAGATGGTTACGATGGCTAAGGCGTCCGCCTTGTTTCATAACCTGAACTCCGAAGGTTCTGGGTTCGAGTCCCCGTGTAGACAATTTTCGGCGCGTTGAATTGAACTCAGTACCAACACTGCAATCACCTCATGGTTTGGGGCGTGGTTGCAGTGACATTTCACGCTGATCTGGTAGAGATTTGAGCAAAAAATTCTCATTTTTCGTACAGATTGAGCGACATAAGAAACCAATGTTGTTAAAGTTATTATTGAAATAATAATAATAATAATAACAATAACAACAACAACAACAATAACGACAACAAAAAAATAATAATAATAACAACAACTATGATAATACGAATATTTCCATTTTCGTAAAAACAGCGTAACTCAAGTTAGGCCGTTTTTTTCGGAAATTGTTGATGTTTTAGCCTTAAAAAAATACTTCAGTACTTCCTGCTAAATGAATTAATAGCGTAAACATGTGCTCTTGCATTTCAGCTCATTGCCGGAAAAAGCACCTAAGTCGACTTAGACCGTTTTTCCACCCAGCCCCTCAATTGTATAAAAGCAATTCGCTCCGTGGTTAATATGATAATCAATTAACCACTTCGACGGCGTGGCGTCCCATTTTTTGCTTCAAACATCATTGGATTTGGTCGAAAATTGTGACTGGTGGGTTTCTGGGGTTGCTGATTACGAATTCGAAGTTGCTTTTTGTACATTAAAAATAGCGGATCCAATATGGCGGATGATTTTTAAAAATATTTATAGTATTCGCTCAAAATTGATATAAGGTGGTAATTGGGGTCGTAAAGGGGCCCAAAGGGAATGATGCGTAACACAATGCGGCTATGCAAAAAGCTGCATCTTAGCCTATCTACCCAAATGGCCTACTCTCACCTCCACGTGTGCTTATTAAAGCCGGTGGGCCCTGGACTCTTAGCAACCTTGCCAGAGATTGGGTAACCAACCCCAGTGGATGGCGAGGTAAGAGACATACGAGAGAGGCATAACAACGGGGAGTAGGCCCAACCACCCTACTCCTTTTAAATGCGGTTACTAGAAATGCAACGCGCAGGGCTCCTGACCATCGGGCTGCTTCGTATGCAGCCCAGTCCCGAGGTGGAGGGGCCGAAACGGGTGTCCCGGGACGACGACCAGCTGATGTCCACGGACGATTTCAGTGGACGGAGGATCTCAGGCAAGATCTAATGCGCTGCTACGAGGAGAGCTGTCCGCAACAGAGAGGCTACATGGCGCGAATGCATAGTCGGTTTGCAGAAATGCATCCCGAACTAGCAGATTGATTTTCTCAACAACAACTGAGAGATTATGTGGCCTATCTGAGGCGAATAGGTTTCGTTGTTCCCAGCTGTCAACTGGTACCGGATGTGCGGGCAATAACAACTGAGCCCGTATGCGGTGCTGAGAGAGATGCCCCACCTTATGAAAGCACGACACTCGTGTTTAGGCAAAAATTTGACAACAAAAATTTTGCCTAAACAACGAGAAATAGACAGAGCAAATAGCCTACTTAGGGGAGCGTCTACGAGAAAACATCTAGGCTTAATGCAGACACTGCAGGTATTGAAATCTTCACCGAGTTTGGCGACGAAGTTGCCCAACAAAGTGAAGATTGCCCACCCGTCAGTGCATTAGAGGTGAACAATTCCATCACACGAGCGAGCAATTTTTCCTCGCCGGGCTGGGATGGAATTAACAACTATTGGTGGAAGAAGTTCACTTCTGTCCATAAACACCTAGCCCAAATATTCACCTCTTATATAAATGGAGACCAACCCATTTCGCACTGGCTGGTGGAGGGCCGAACGACACTGATCCCAAAATCGGGAGACTTGTCCGATCCGAAAAACCATAGACCGATTACGTGTCTGAATATGTTATACAAATTGTTCACTAACATCTTGAACGAACGTATTGAGAAATCCGTGAAACCGGTGTGGCAACAGATAGTAGATCAACGAGGCTGCACAATGGGTGTATCCGGCTGCCAGGACAATTTGCTTATTGACAGGTGTGTTTGTCCGGATGCAGTCCAGTACAAGCGTAACCTGTCGATAGCCTGGCTGGATTACATGAAGGCGTATGACTCAACATCGCACGAGCTTTTAAGCTTGTTGCTCAAACGCCCCCATGTCCACCCAAACATAGTGAGAATTGTAGAACACCTGATGCCTCTTTGGAAAACACGCTTTGTCATGACATCGGGCAAGCGTCGAACCATGTCTAGACTGGTTCAATTCCAAAGAGGTGTCTATCAAGGAGATTCTCTGAGTCCTCTGCTCTTCTGCATCTCACTATTGCCTCTATCCGTTGCTCTCCGTAAATCTCAAGGGTACATGTGTGGACCGCCTGGTGAACGTGTACATAAGATCACCCATCTTTTCTATACGGATGATCTTAAATTATACGCATCAGGCGAGGATCAATTACATCGATCCCTGAACATCGCCCTCACATACTCGAGAGATATCGGCATGGAATTCGGACTGAACAAGTGTGCAGTCGTTCATTTGCACAGAGGAAGGTCAGGCTCCCGTAACAACGAATGGAGCTCGTCAACGGATATGTCATCCGCCACCTTAGCGCCGATTAAGCCTACACATACCTGGGCGTACCTCAAAGGCATATCCAGGATGTGCAGGCTGATAAAACAACCATCACTAAAAAATAGCGGCGCATTCTCCGTCAGATCTGGTCATCAGAATTGACCGGGAGAAATAAGGTGGCAGCCACGAATATGTTGGCCGTATCACTAGTGCTCTATTCATTTGGAGCACTGAAGTGGAACGTTGACGAGCTAAGGGATCTTGACCGAAGCACACGGAAGATGATTTGTATGCAACGCAGTTTGCATCCAAGATCTTCCGTGGAACGACTGTATTTGCCCCGAAATATGGAGGTCGTGGCCTTTTAAGCCTGGAGTATATGCATGAACGATTGGTCCTCGAGACAGCTTGCGACGTGATTAATCGAACGGAGGATCCCCTGATGATGCTAGTTCATCAGCATGAAATTCAGGGAAAGGGGGCGTTTTTGTAGAACGCGGCGGAACGAGCGGCGCGAAACCTCGGTCTGGTTTTCAACGTGGGACGTAGTGATGCACAGGAGGCTGAATCAGTCATCAATCTGTGCCCAGTGCGTCTCAGGGCTAACATACGGAAGGAACAACTCCGTATGTGGGAGGGAAGGCATATCAACAAGCCATTGCATGGACAATTTTTCCAAATGTCCAACAAGTTGGCTTGTCGGCAGAGATGACCTTCTCCTTCTTAAGATCAGCCGGCTTGAAATCCGAGACCGAGGGTTTCATCTTCGCATGCCAGGATGGGGTCATCAATACCTTAGCGTATCGCCAGAACATCTTACACCAGGCGGTACAGAGTACGCTTTGTATATTGTGTAGATGTCATGCTGAGACACTTGCATCTTTTGGCAGCATGCCCAATATATGCAGTTTCAGCATACATCGAACGTCACAATGCGGCTCTTCGAGTGCTGTATTACCATCTTCGCAGCACTTATGGTATTGATGCAACCCCAGTTTTGCCGTACGTCCCCACTGATATTGAATCCGTTGTCGGGAATGAGTCGTGCCGAATATACTGGAATTCCCGACGAGCAGGCAAATATCAGCCAATAAGCCTGACATCGTCCTTGTTGACTTCGATGACAAATCCATCTTCGTCATCGAGTTTTCTGCACCAGCAGAAACAAAAATAGTCAGCAAAGAGGACGAAAAACGGAATGAAATATCAGGAACTCCTGTTCGAGATTCGCAAGCTGTATCGAGGATTCAAAATCAAGCTCGTCGTGCTGATAATTGGAGTGCTGGGAGGAATGAGACCAACTTTCCTCCAAAACATCAAAAGCATTCCGGCCTGTCGAGAACATGCAAATTCCCATCGCAGGCCGAATGCAGAAAGCAGTGCTACTGGGATCTCTCCATCTACTGAGGTCACACGAGATCCTGTAACCACTTACCCAATGGTAGAGGGAGTGGTTACAGTTGCAAACGAAATGGCCCGGTGCAGTCTGCAGAGGAGGAGATGGATATCGGAGCCACTTTTCTGCTGCAGACTGCACACGTGGATTCTGGAGGGCCAAGGGAGGTTAGGGTTTTAGTCGGTAAACCTTGCCGTTAACATCAAAGTTGAGGGAGTCCGACACACGGGGGGTTACACAATATCTTCAACCACCTATGGTGCCTAATGCATTTCACCCCTTCGTCAAAAAAAAAAAAAATTAGTGAAGACGAAAACGTTTAAAACTGTAGATAATACCAATCATCCAGTAGAACAAGAAGACGAAGTACAAATGGCTAACAATAGAGATAGACTAACCCTTAATCATGCGATCGAAAGTGTACCGAGATACGATGGAAATCCTAAGACATTTTATGCTTTCGTTGATGGATGCGAGAAAGCAAGAGGCATGATAAATGCGAATTCTTGAGAAATGAAGTATGTTACTTAGGTCATATAATCAGTGAAGAAGGCCTCAAACCGGATCCAAACAAAATTAACTGTGTACAAAAATTCCCAATACCCAAAAACCAACAAAATATTAGGCAATTTTTTCGGTCTTGCAGGATATTATCGTAGATTCATCGAAAATTTGTCGTATATAGCAAAACCATTATCAAATCTTTTAAAAAACGACGTACCTTTTAAATGGGGAAAAGAAGAAAAATGACGCTTTTAACAAACTAAAGGAAAAAATTATGCATTTCACCTGTCTTACAATATCCCAACTTTAAGGAACCCTTCATAATCACTACAGATGCATCAGGATTTGCGATTGGCGCAATATTGTCACAAGGCGAAATAGGAAAAGATAGACCTATTGCTTATACTTCCCGAGTATTGAATGATAATGAAAAAAAAATATGAAACCTACGATATGGAGGCCCTCGCAATATATTATGCTATATTACACTTTAGACCTTACGTATATGGAAAGCACTTTACTGTAGTTACAGATCACAAACCCCTTATATCATTTAGAACAAAAAAGGATCCAAATTCTAGAGTTTGCCAAATGGATATACAATTTATTGGAATACGAATTGAATGTAATATATAAAGCAGGAAAATCAAATGTCAATGCAGACGCCCTATCCAGAAATCCAGTAGAAATACTAAAAATTGATGATCAGAAACGAAAATGGGGGGGGGGTGGGGGGGGGGGGGGGTGGGGGGGGGGGGGGGTGGGGGGGGGGGGGGGTGGGGGGGGGGGGGGGTGGGGGGGGGGGGGGGTGGGGGGGGGGGGGGGTGGGGGGGGGGGGGGGTGGGGGGGGGGGGGGGTGGGGGGGGGGGGGGGTGGGGGGGGGGGGGGGTGGGGGGGGGGGGGGGTGGGGGGGGGGGGGGGTGGGGGGGGGGGGGGGTGGGGGGGGGGGGGGGTGGGGGGGGGGGGGGGTGGGGGGGGGGGGGGGTGGGGGGGGGGGGGGGTGGGGGGGGGGGGGGGTGGGGGGGGGGGGGGGTGGGGGGGGGGGGGGGTGGGGGGGGGGGGGGGTGGGGGGGGGGGGGGGTGGGGGGGGGGGGGGGTGGGGGGGGGGGGGGGTGGGGGGGGGGGGGGGTGGGGGGGGGGGGGGGTGGGGGGGGGGGGGGGTGGGGGGGGGGGGGGGTGGGGGGGGGGGGGGGTGGGGGGGGGGGGGGGTGGGGGGGGAACTACAGCCCTATTCCTCCAACCTGAAGCCGTATAGATGGCTCTAAGTGTGCAGCGCCGTAAGAAGCCAAATATCTTACGCGACTTGCTCATTGGTCTCGGCTTTGATAAGGCGTTCCGAAGGTAAGACTCTTTAGCCGACAACGTAAACGCGCGATGCGATCAAGCTCACGGGGGAAATCCGGTCTTGTCTCCATAACCAGCAGTCGGGGTAACTTAGGTGAGTTGTGTGTCAGCACTTTGGTACCGGGAGCGCTTTGAGGAACAGCGGTTCAATTGTATTTGCGCCATAAAGCGCCACCGGACGAATGATGGCCGCCGGATTCATTTTCTTACTTCAGAGGCGGTTATCAGGACCCAAACATCGCGAATGTCTCGATCCCTTATAGTCTGCCGAGATTGTTGAAACGTACCGCAGCGTATTGGAAGGAAAGTGTTGAGATTTGTTTAGGAATCGTAGGGTGGTTCTCACAATACTCGAGCCCGCACGAACTGTATCCGAGCCTCATTTTGCGCCCACCGCCGTCCAAAGCGCTGCTCCTTGCTGTTTTACGTGCCGCGCGAGCACACATAGCGCACTGCTTGTCCACGCTTTCGCACCGGTGTGCGTATCTTTATCTAAATGCTGCTGTTAAGAAAGCTACTTTTGGATTTCACTTGGTTTGTCGTCCCTTTTCGGGAACAACGACCACCCACCGAGCAACGTGCTAAAAGATTCCACACGGAAGTGAAAAAAAAAAACAGGAAATACATATGCTTTACGTACGCAGAAAAACCGATTTTAAAAATCTGTGACGATATACATAAAAGCTCTGTCCGAAAGTTCGGCTTCGCTGCGGAGAGTGATTGGGATAGTAAAAAATTTAAGGTGAACAATGGGTCAATTACAAACCAGATAATTCCAATGAAAAAAAAAAAGGATAGAGAACGCGTAAAATAAATGCGAACAGTACGTGACAATTATCAACAGAAATGTTAACCAGTTGCTGTACAGCAATGATGTCGAGGCATTTATTTTGCCGCATCTAACAATTATCGCATATCGACGTCTTTAATTTGTCGCAGAGGAAATACATTTAATACCCAACCCTATTTTATGCTGTTCATCTTGCGCGGTATTTTGGTAATTCCAAAAAATCTTAAACAGAAAATTGAGAATAGAGATTGTTGTGCAAATTAATTTTACAGATAACCCAAAAATTAGAATGCTAATAACGAAATTTAGAAATTGAATATCGTGAACCGGGATACTGAAATTGGTGGAAGATGCATCAAATGGTGTCGTGCAGAGAGAAATCGCGAAATTATAGACAGACAACATTGGAGATGTCTTTCATAGAAATTATTATATAATAACAATAAATCAATTAGTAAGTACGAGAGACAGAGATTCGGGTAGTAAGGGGAATATGATGGTCAGTGAAGATTTCTTGACGAAAAATTTCCATGACAAAGAATGTTAAGGGATTCCAAATCAGGCAGGGAAAGTGTTTACATATTCACGACATAGATGTATAAAATTCCACGCCTGAACAATAAGGGAGACCACTAAATATCCAAGCGCGGTTTCGCACACCGGCTCGCACAAAGCTACGGGGGAAAGAGTGTAGCAAGAAAACAATAAATAATATTATCTTTATAAAAAAGGATATTTGGGCCGTCTGCCAATTTGCAAATGGGTTAAAACAGTTTAAGGTGACCAAGGATGTGTGTGGCCCTCGGCCTACTCGCATTGACTGCGGTCGACTTTCTCGATGTGTGGGTTTGTGGGCCGGGTTTCGGCCCCTCGCTTACGGGTCCTCGTGCTGCGGCAGAGCCCAGATGTCGGACTTGGCATCACGTCCACAGACGACTGGGTGAGGGCGCTCTCGGCTCTCCCGGCCGAAGTTTTCTTACCAAAAGGCTAGCTCTTAGCGTTCCTTCCGCCTTGAGAGGTTCGGCGAATTACTCCGTTACTTCCGACACCAAACTATGTAATTTTACCCGCGCGCCATGCCTCCTTCCTGCGGACAATGCTGCCTCGATACGGACGCCTGCGCCTTATCTTCTCGGGGTGCCAGGAAGGCGCTCGGCCGGTTCGAGGACCCGCTCGTGTCGGTAACGATCCTATCATTCGCACTACGATAGCAAACCCGCGCTCTCGGCGAACGTTGCACGACGCTGGACAACGGTATCGCCCCATTTAAAAAGGATGAGGGATTTTCCCTGGGCTTTGTTATGTTTGTGGAGCCGGGGGATTGTGGGAACTTGGGTTCAGGGGGGTCGGGGGTGTTGGGGAATGACGGGCAAAGATCAAGTGTCAGTTTGTTCAAATTGGAAAGTTTTTTCAATTTGGAAATGGGGGGGGGTGGGGGGGGGGAAAATTTTTACGTTTAGGACATAACCTTGAAAATACCTTGAAGTCAGAGTCAAGGTCCAGTGTTTCAAGGGGTTTATTAGCGTCATTAAGTACTATAGGAAAATATGATCTTGCGACGATGAAAATGGAACCATATTGTTTGTGTAGAGCGCAAAGCCTGATATTAGATCTTACCCTGACCATACCCTTTAATTTAATGTCAAGGTCATTTCAAGGTGGAATGTCGTTGAAAAGTGGCAAGGAGAGCAGTGGTAAGAATAGCGAGGTTTGGGCTTACTGGCAAGTACAAAACTATCCTACAATAGATATGTATAAATCCTTGTGTGAAAATACACGTCGGCATTAGCAAGACCCGAGATGGTACCACGTGGAGGTTACAACATAGGGGTCACAGCGTGTGGCTGGGGGGGCGTGCTGAGTATTAATTTATATACGAACCTAACTTTTTTCATCGCACTGGGGATTATACGGGGATGCGCTATTAAGTATGAAAGTAACGCGCCTAAAAAATGAAAACTTTGTCGGTTTTAAACACATGCAAAAATGGAGAAAACGGAAAAATGTGGTTTGGGTGGATGCGCCTGGGTCGGACATGAGTAAGAATTCAATAAAGTTAACTATTTGTCGGCCGGGTTCTCGGTCTTTGTATAGGAGCGAATTTGGGAAAATATTCCCCATATTGACAGATATTTATTGATAAATATTTTGAGCTCCAATGTGTGGAATTTTCGAGAACTTTTAAAGTTTTAAACGAAATACATCGCCTACACGGATATAATAAAGGGGTATAACCAACTAAATGGTGGGATCCAACCAACAGTTGGGTTATATCCAACTAATTATTGTTACCGGTGTATGAGATTCAGCAAACAAAAATTAATTGCCTTTAAGACGGGGAATTATATTTGGGAACGGGCTGTTAAAATGGACAAGTTTAATAATGGCACGTGAATATTAATGTAACGTGGTCGTGATGGATTATATAATGGGAAGTACGAAAGTGGGGGGGAGGGTAAAAACATTATGGTCAAATAGCGTACTAGAAAGACAGTAGCAGGCTAGATGTGATGCCGTAATATGTTTGTTATAGGTCAATTGGCTGTCTTATAGGTGGAACATGGTGAATTGAGTGTTCACATAAATTATTTACGGGTAATGTACATAGCCTTGGACGTGGGTGTAAATATAGTGCATGGGACTAGGATATTTTAGTGTTGAAGAAGAAGGGATCCTATACATTGACAATATAAAAGTTGCATGTCAGTTTAAGATATATGATGGACTACTTAAATAACAGAAAATTGACAATTAATATTATCAATAGGGCATGAGTATTTTATGAAATAGACTTTAAGAATGTAGGTGAACGCGGGGTTCAGCACGGGTAATAGGAAGGTGGATGAGACGAATGTAGGCGCGTTAGGTTGAAATGGTTCAAAAATAAAAATAATATTGTGTGGGGTATCGCCTCACGGTTTGGGGAGGGCGCGCCAAAATGTAATCGGGCGAATATAGCGGGCGAGGGTGTGAGTTGTATGTCTGTGTGTATTGAGAAATAGCGCATCCCAAAAATGTATAAAGGAATCGTGAGGGTGGGGGGGTCGGGAATAGGGACCTGTGGATGTGGGGGGTCCAATTGATGAGCCGACCAATCTCAGGCTGGAAGTAATCTACCCATCGTGGTTGGTGCCAAATGCACTTTCAGCAGTATGATATGAATTTGTTGAATCGGTGGGGAGATCGAAAACTATAATACTAGTGGTGGTTTGTGTATGAAAAAGAACACGAGTAAAGTTTGTTGCGATAGATTCGGGTGCGCGTGTTAACGAGGAGTGGGGGCGTCGACGGAAGAGGGACCATAGAAAAGGGAAGCTCGACGATAATGCGGGACAAGTTCCCGGTCGGGGTAAGGCCCCATGGTTTTAGGTTAAGGTGAATGTTAGATATGAACTTCCATGAATTTTTTACAGACTTACGAACGATCGGGGGCTCAATCCTTTGTCCAGATATTTGGATTGCATAGACTTTGGATCGTCAAAAATGGGTAGCAGTTGGTTAAAAATTTCATTGACCTGGTCGGTCTTTCGAGTTTTGACAAGATACCCATCCGAAGGAATTATTCAGTCGACCAAATCTACCAACGTCTGAGTAGCTTGCCTTTCAATAGCACTAAGGGTGAAAGTTGAAGGGGCTCATAGGTTCACCCTGTCGTATTTATATCCGTCAAGGCTACTGGTGGGTTTAATAGAATTGTTTCTTCATCGTTGGAAAAAATGTCAACGTGATCTGAAGACAGAAGGCTTGGAATCTCGGTGCTCTTCATTCAAAAGGTGAGCGCCAAAAATAAAAAAAAAAAAATCTACAATTTTAACACGGGGGGCAGTGGGAGAGGATGGGGCCAAGGACAATCCAAAGTACCTAGAGAATGTTCATGTGTGAGTGAGAGTTGTGCGGGTAAAATTGTTAAAGGTGGATTATTTACGTGTTAAAATTATGATTGTAGATATGTATATATATTTAATATTTGCGTTGAGTGTGTGTGTGTTCGAGTGCAGGGTGAAACAGCGAGGTATGACGAACTAAAAAAGAAAATATGATAGTCCATTTTTCCCGCATCGATGCGTGTTGGTATCAATCACGAATCTTGATAATACGATTGGTCTTAATAATAAAATTTGCGATGAAAACAATAGTTTTCATTATAGGTAATTAATAAAATGGAACTAGAAAAACACCAATTGGAATTCGAAAAAAAGTCAAAAATTGCTGGTTGGAAATGTGGACATGTGTTAGAAACAGAGTATAATAATGTTTCTTGTTTGATATAACCGACGATTTGGTTCATTGAATTTGTCATGTATAAATGTAGCAACTCTGGTAGTTGTCGGAGAGTCACTCCCCCTAGAGTCCTCAGTATGTTATTTTTAAGTTTGCATGTGCCCTAGCCGAAGGAGGTAGAATCGCGAGTGTTCGAAAATGGTTCAAAGATTCCGGACAGTGGTGTGAATTGAACTGATCTACGGCAATATCTTTCACTTTGACGAGCTCTGAGAACTCAGTATGGTGGGATTTTTGAATTTTACTTTATGTTTATGCAGACGAGGGTATAAACTCGCGTTTACGAAACCGCACAAAGATATTCATTAGAATTTGGCACATAAATGAATGCTGAACAGGCAAGAAGTATAACTCTTATCAGCTTAGAGAAATATAAACGGAAAAATTGCAAGTACTGACCCACTAAGGACGTGAAAATCGGAAAATATCACAGTAGATCTGTTATTTAAAAAATCTAACGATTATTTTAAAGGCCTTTTTGAACACGGCTGAGATTATACCCCCTTTTGCCGGTAAGAAATGCATAATTCAAAATCCACATAACTAAGACTCTAAGGGAGTGAAATCTAAGATTACCCAGTTGTGTGATAAAAATAGTTTAGATATAAAAATCAATGATAACAGGTTACGAATGGTGGGGGTTTGAAATGACTAGTGAAATCCGGTTCTTTCGAGTTATTTATGTTCAATTGATAGTTGAGGGGGGGAGTGGTGGGGGGGTGTGGGGGGGGGGGGGGGGGGAGTGTGGGACTGTCAAGTACGATGAGCGGGTACTGTGCAATTCATAAGGCATTTTTAATTAAGACAGTTTTTTACTAGAATTCATATTTTATAATTATATGTTTTTGGGGTTTCAATTATAATTGCCATCTTTACCATTGTGAAGGAACATTTTGTGGGCCAATTGCGGTAAAATACGTATGCACTTTAGAGATTCACTCGTCATTATGTATTCGGCATGGGGGTTGTATAGGGTCATATGATGGAAATCGAATGCATGTGCCTATCAAGCAGCGTAGGGAGAGGAGAAAATGTAAGATGTAGCGGGCGATGGTGGATATGACAGACGCCGCTTCAAAGAAAATAATAGGACACGTGTGATTCCCGAATTTCAGGAAGATAATTTTTAACAATAGAAATATGTGGGTGATACGGGGGGGGGATAAAAGCTAAGAACGTTTAAATATGGGTTGGGTTTCACCGTGCCATTTTTATGTGGGTCCTGTGATGTAGACTCGTAAGTGTGGTCGGGTAAATCTTAGAGTGAATAGGTGGTACACTTTAAAAATCGTTTGAAATTGGAATAATTCTTCATTAGTAACAAAATTTTGGTAGATTTGAGAGAAGTAAGATGAAATGTTAAAATTTTCTCCTTGCGAAAATTACCACACTTTTATGCTTATATGTTGACCATAAAGTTGGTCTTTATGGATAAGAATGAACGTAAGTTTCAAGCGAGGCTGATTGAAATTTGTAGTATCAATATGTTGTTCTAATATTGAAGGCCCTGGAATGAGTTGTTAATTTCTGGATTACTCGTCAAATGACGCCCATGCCTGTAGAAAAACATACAAAAATTTCAGATGAAAGCATGAAACATGAGGTAGTGTGAGTCGTCGAGCCCCCACGATTGGCGTTCTGCAGGACCAAAGTCGTGAGGGGCTGTTAGTCTATAATGTAGCGAAGTAGGTCTTTGTAAAATTCATAATCATTGTATGACATACGATTTTTTTTGTTGCAATTAGCGCGAATTTATGGGCAATTGGACGTAGTGGTAACTTGTACAATTCGTATGTCAGTTTTATGTGTGAATTTTATAATCGTAGAATATGAATAAGTCTTTATGTGAGGGGTGTTAATTGAATGTGGTATATTGTCCTTTGTCACTATGACCAACCGTTATTTAATTTTAAGTTTGTTTGGTGGTGTACATTGCAGACACGAATTATGTGTAGGATATTCGGAAAAAGTAGATTCTAAATAATTATTAGAAAATTTGCGGTTAATGTGGGATATTTGAAATGCCTTATTGGATAATAGTCACCCTAAATACGTAATATATACATGTTTTTAAGAACGGAAAATAGCACTAAAATTATGGGATAGGTGGATAGACGTATCCTTGAGTCAGTTTACAAACCATGAGGACTAATACCAAATCGTCTGCACTAACCCGCATTGTAAATATCCCCACTTATTGTGGAAAAAATCATTATCTAGCGAGTGAAGAAATGTGTAAAAGGGCAGCACACAATAAACGTGACAGGTGTTAAACGTTACCATTGAGGTTATTGAAGATCCAATAAGACTGAACACCGAGATTTTGTGCTCGAACCCGAATTCGGTAAGTCTAGCACAAATGTAGGTTAATAGGTTGGAAATCGTACCCATGGGTCATCATATTAAACAAAGAAGTACGAACGGAGAAGTGGTGGGAGCACGAACCCTGTTTGGAATAAAATAAACAAGTCTGAAAACCTTGATGTCCGATGTCACGCGTCTTACTAAGTAGAGCGCAGAGAAAGTATGAAATATTGCTATGAATTGTGTATTTCAAGGTTTGCGATAATGTCCTGGCGTCATACTATAAGATCATAGGCCAATGAATGGTGGCTCGATTAACAAAGTATATGGATATTTTTTGAGTGGGAATATTGGGTGAGAGAATCGCCTGCCATCAGTGGACATATCGAACCCCACCTGTCCCGGGAATGTGGTATGGTGGAGATGGGCAATTGGCAACGAATCCGCGTATCGAAGAGTAAACAGAGCACCTAACCAGGCCGAGCGAATTAGTTGGGCTCAAGTGGTTTCGAAGACACAAGCCCCCGATATAATTACATAGTTAATACTCCAATTTAATTAAAAAAACCTAGTTTGCCTGTTAAATTACTGTCGCAGCGCCAGTCGATTCGGAATAAATAACCTACATCCTGATGTAGGTCGATTCCGAGCTTTGCAGATAAACCCTGGTATAGCAAGAGAAAGTACAGGTCCAGCACTGGGCATTTAAACGGGGTGCTTTAAAGTCCGTTGGTTGCACCTTAAGGCAGACTTCGCTGGAAGGCAACGAAGCCCCGACGGGGCCGCCTTCGCGGAGATCATGAAACAGGACGAAAATAGGTGTTGGGTATTTCTAACCCGCCCAACCTCGTCGTGTGCTGAGAGCACTCAGCTTCGGCTCGGCGATGGACTGTGACGAGATTGGCAACCACATGAGCGTCCCATCCCGCCTTTAGTTGAGGAGCAGGACCCATACCCAATCGGTTCGGGATTTATTGGGTCTTCTCCAATATTTCTGCAGCGCTTTCAGCCTCTGCGAACCGTGGACAGTGGATGATATGCGTGTTACACGTCACTGCCACGGGGTGCACACCGAGCACACGCCGGCGGTGTGCGTAAAACGCGGATTCGATGGAAGTAGCTGGTACGGGATGGCGCCGGTGCCCGGTAAGTATCTGGGTCAGGATGGAAAGGAACCGAATCCGGGATCTCCGGCATGTCCCACTTCACCTTATTCGGGATGAGAACAGTGGGTATTCCAGCGCCCTTCGGTCCTGTGCTGAGTCCCATCGTCTGCTAGCAACTCGTCAAGTAGTCTTTTGGACCATTTGGTGCCATGGCCTCTCCCGAGACATTTGCTAATTCTTGGCCTAATCCTACCTTCCGATGACTTCAGTCAGCCCTCTCAGCTACCAGTTAGATCTATGGGAGCGTAACCCCGAGATACCACTAAGTGGGCAATGTTCGGACACGGTTTCGATTTCGCTTGAAGCACTCTTCTGTAGCCAATATGGTCCCTGCAGGCCCGTCGGCAAGATGGCTTCCATAGCTTTTCTTACTTGCATATGAATACGGAGGTCTACGCCAAGACGAACAGAGGTTCCGTAAAAGAATTACAGAGCTCACCAGTGGAAAGTAAGGAGGGATCGGACGGTTGTTGTTTTGGTCCCCTTCATATTGAGCATAATATAACCCCAACAAAAAAACGCGAGCACTCTGAGCGCGCTTTTGATTTTGATGGCATAACGCCCAAGGTATTTTAATGGCGTCCTTCGTTCTAATCCCCTTACCCCCTAGATAGTGGAAGGTAGCGTACACACTCTTCTTAGTACGAGATATGAGCACCGCCTCAGTTTTCTTAGCCGCCAAGCAGAGTCCGTGGTTTTTCAACCAGGTAGCTACCACCTGAATAGCGTCATCTCCGAGGTATTGGACCTCCTGTGTGGTTTTTGCGATGACGATAAGTGCAACGTCGTTGGCAAAGGCTACCATAGTCACCCCGTCTGGAAGTGATTATTTGAGCAATCCATCATACATGACGTTCCAGAGCAAGGGACCCAGGATCGCACCCTGCGGCACGCCTCCTGTGATGTTGTGGAAGCGCCTGCCGTCATCGGTGTCATAAAACAGGGTCCGGACTGACAGGTAGCTAGAGATGAGACTTCTAAGGTAAATTGGTACCTTGAGTTCTTCCAAGGCTAGCATGATGCAATCCCATCGGGCCGAGTTAAAGACGTTCTTGATATCAAGCGCGATGATGGCACACATTCGCTTGGTATTCCGACTGCCACTGATGGTGTTCGCGGCTAACACCTTCACACGGTCGTCTACATCAATGGTTGAGCGACCCTTCCTAAAGCCGAACTGATTTTCGGAAAGACCTCCAACTTTATCGATGGCTGCTTCGAGCTTGGTACATATTATCCGCTCGTGCAGCTTCCCGAGGATGTCCAGCATACAAAGTGGTCGGTGTGCGGTTCATTCAAGGTTTAAAACCCTTGTGCAGCAGCACCAACCTGTGTTGCTTCCATTGCACCGGGAAGCATCCCTCTTTTAGACATGCCGTAAATGTTTCCAGGAAAATACCTGGGACATCCAGCGCTGCGGTCTGAACCGACAGGCCCGAGATTCCACCCATTCCCGAGGCTTTGCGGGCAGATATCCTCTTAGCAGCCATCCTCAATTCGGCTTCAGTGACGTCTGGTGGCTCGACTGCACCAGGTTTTGCCAACAGACCAGTACCGGTGGATCGTTCCTGATCTTCTGGGAACAGATGCTAGATTACACTCTAGAGGAAGCGTGGGCAAGATGGAGCATTCATTCCGTCGGGCTTGATCTTCCTCATGACCGTTTTATATGGACGGCCCCAAAGGTCCCAGTCCACCTTCTTGCAGAATTCCTGCCAGCACTTTTTTTCCATATCTTAATGTCAGCTTTAAGCTTCTTCCTCTTTTCTTCGTAGGCCGTTCTTAGTTGTTGGTACTGCCGTATATGTAGATCTCTCTGGTGCAGTCTCCTGGCTCTAAGAGACTCTCGACGGATAGCTGTGATATCCTCGTTCCAACCAGTATACTGGCGGTCTGCCGCGAGGATTTGAATTTACGGCCACGGAGATATCGCAAGCCGATGATATGGCCTGGGAGAGGCTTTGAGCTCTTTCGTCGGATGTTCCCTCCCACACTGTATTCTCCAGTGAGCAGAGAAATAGCTCAGGACCTAATGTAGAGGGTGCCCAATCTCTCTTTTCCCCCTCCTCTGCTGTTCCGCACTGACCTTTTGGTTAGCTCGAGTTGAAACACCGCAGTATGATGGTCGCTGCCCATGTATCGGTCGCTACTTTCCCTTCGTGACCCTCTCTCATCAATTTAGGGTCGATGGAGGTAAAATCAACCACGGATTCCGTATAGCGTTTGGTGTAGGTGGGCTTGGCTCTGACGTTAGCGATCTCGAGCTCCAGCGTGGCAAAGGCCTCGAGTAGGGCGCGGCCGTGTTGGTTAGTCTTCGCGCTGCCCTTCTCTATTGACCATACGTTAAAATCTCCCCCGATTACTAGTGGTAGTCGGGAGGTCTTAGCACTTTCAGCAATGTCGTCCAGGGACCTAGAAATTCCTCGAAGGTGTCGCTGGGTGGAAGGTAGCAGCTGTATAATCTTATACTAATCACCTCCATCCATGTGAATTTCGATAAGGGGGTGACCATCCTGTTGGATATGTGAAAATTTCCACAGACCCTGATGGCCGCCTTGCTGGTAGTGTCCCTTACCCACTTTGAAACCTCGCGGTCTATGTACTGCTCACTAATGATGGCAATATCCGCCTGTTCCTCTCTGACCAGCTGGAACAGCAGATCCTGGGCCACGGCACAGTGGTTGAGGTCAAGCTGGAGTACCTTAGCCAATGTTGTTCGGTACTCCGCCCTCTTATGCAGACTGATGTTTAGCCGCACAGTCCACTATTTTGTGGCCCTTTTTACCACATCGGAAGCACTGAGCTGAACGGTCGACTGCACTGTTGCAGTGCGTTGCCTTATGCCCGATCTCATGGCATCTGTACGGTCAGCATCTACATGAGAGCTGACCCTTTTAGGAGAGACGCGGCCTCGGATCGGAGATCCTCCGTTGGTGCACCGTCCTTGCCCAGTTCCATATCTTGAGTCCGGGTGCAGTTTTCACCTTTCGTAGGATGTCGACGTACTAGACTGCTCCTCTCCCTTTGATCTTGACAGCATCAGGACGGTGGCGTCTCGGCCAAGGCTTGTGTTCTTGATTGGCTCGCACACCGACATTCTGTTTTATCCCTTTGTTCACATCTTCCCTTCCCCTTTTCACCACCTTTGCTCAGCCCTTGTCGTTCGTTCGTGCTTGCTGCTGGTAATTTTTCACTGGTGAGGGAAAGGTCTTTCTCCTCTGCCCCCTTTCTCACCTTTTTCTTCGCCTGCGTTGTTATCGGCGAAGGCTCTCTTCTCCCCGTGTACTCTTTACGGGGCCCGCGAAAGAGAGGCGAGGTCTGACTGCGTGAGTGCGTGCGTGTGTGTGTGTGCGTGTACATGTGCGTGGGTGGGGGGGGGGGGGGTGATGCTGCAAAAAACCAGAAACAAGCTCAATAGTAAGGCATATGATAGACGCTCTGTAGATAGTAACGAGAATTCCACATAGACCATAATAACTGACAATTCATAAAATTATCCATTTTTAATGAGATTTTGATGTTGACATCTTCTTATCTGGATCGTATACATTGTTAAAATATTAATATTTGTGTAATGTATTATCCTTCATTAATGTTCTTCTTTCAGACAGAACAAATACGAAGAAATAATCAGTTGTGGACATCAGATAGCCTATTTCTTCGAGAGCATTTATTCATACCAATTCACGATACTGCCATAAATAGTCGCACAAAATGTTCACTATCAAACCACGTTTCTCAATGTATTAAAAACGTAAGTAAAAACTTATACAGATAAATGGTCTTTATTCTCACTTCTAGAGAGACATAATTGAGGGGTTGGGTGGAATAAGGGCCTATGTCGAAAAAGTCGATTTTGAAAAAAACGCAAAAAACTGTTTAACTGTTCACAGGATTTACTGACGAAGCTCATAATCAGTAAGAACGTCAACGACCGATATCTACACCAGTATACGAACGCATTTTTCGCATATGTATAATGATACAAATTTTATCGCAATTGCAACATTTGCAGTTAGGCCATTATTACGGAAATCAGATTCGTTTTTTTATAAATATTCAACAAAATTAGGTTCTTTAATGAATATTCAGAGAATTCAGGTTCTTTGCATTAATAATTAATGAAGTTAGGTTGTTTTAACAAATATTAAGTAAAGTTAGGCTCTCTTTAAGAATATGAAATAAAGTTTGGCATTTTTTTTTAAACTAATCGCTTGAACGTAGTAAATTTGAGAGGAATAGGTATTAGAAAATTAAAAAGAATATTATATCGTATTTGTGACGAAGTTTATTGTGATATGTGTGAGAAAAAAACAATCGTTGAAGTTAATAACAAGTTTGTACTTATTTAGGTATGTAAGAACAATCGTAATATGTATGTGTAAGAACATCGACCTTTCGAAAGTACGCGAGAAACTGACGAAATATGTGAGAAATATAATTGTTTATATTATGATTGTTGATCGTAGCATCTATCATAACAACTGTTGTATTGACCTTTGAGGATTTACGAAATATTTATAAATACAACGACTGAATATAGAATGTGCGATTTCAACTCGTATTACAGCATTATTAATATTAATATTAATATTTTTTAAAATAATGGGGTGAGATGGTTACGATGGCTAAGGCGTCCGCCTTGTTTCATAACCTGAACTCCGAAGGTTCTGGGTTCGAGTCCCCGTGTAGACAATTTTCGGCGCGTTGAATTGAACTCAGTACCAACACTGCAATCACCTCATGGTTTGGGGCGTGGTTGCAGTGACATTTCACGCTGATCTGGTAGAGATTTGAGCAAAAAATTCTCATTTTTCGTACAGATTGAGCGACATAAGAAACCAATGTTGTTAAAGTTATTATTGAAATAATAATAATAATAATAACAATAACAACAACAACAACAATAACGACAACAAAAAAATAATAATAATAACAACAACTATGATAATACGAATATTTCCATTTTCGTAAAAACAGCGTAACTCAAGTTAGGCCGTTTTTTTCGGAAATTGTTGATGTTTTAGCCTTAAAAAAATACTTCAGTACTTCCTGCTAAATGAATTAATAGCGTAAACATGTGCTCTTGCATTTCAGCTCATTGCCGGAAAAAGCACCTAAGTCGACTTAGACCGTTTTTCCACCCAGCCCCTCAATTGTATAAAAGCAATTCGCTCCGTGGTTAATATGATAATCAATTAACCACTTCGACGGCGTGGCGTCCCATTTTTTGCTTCAAACATCATTGGATTTGGTCGAAAATTGTGACTGGTGGGTTTCTGGGGTTGCTGATTACGAATTCGAAGTTGCTTTTTGTACATTAAAAATAGCGGATCCAATATGGCGGATGATTTTTAAAAATATTTATAGTATTCGCTCAAAATTGATATAAGGTGGTAATTGGGGTCGTAAAGGGGCCCAAAGGGAATGATGCGTAACACAATGCGGCTATGCAAAAAGCTGCATCTTAGCCTATCTACCCAAATGGCCTACTCTCACCTCCACGTGTGCTTATTAAAGCCGGTGGGCCCTGGACTCTTAGCAACCTTGCCAGAGATTGGGTAACCAACCCCAGTGGATGGCGAGGTAAGAGACATACGAGAGAGGCATAACAACGGGGAGTAGGCCCAACCACCCTACTCCTTTTAAATGCGGTTACTAGAAATGCAACGCGCAGGGCTCCTGACCATCGGGCTGCTTCGTATGCAGCCCAGTCCCGAGGTGGAGGGGCCGAAACGGGTGTCCCGGGACGACGACCAGCTGATGTCCACGGACGATTTCAGTGGACGGAGGATCTCAGGCAAGATCTAATGCGCTGCTACGAGGAGAGCTGTCCGCAACAGAGAGGCTACATGGCGCGAATGCATAGTCGGTTTGCAGAAATGCATCCCGAACTAGCAGATTGATTTTCTCAACAACAACTGAGAGATTATGTGGCCTATCTGAGGCGAATAGGTTTCGTTGTTCCCAGCTGTCAACTGGTACCGGATGTGCGGGCAATAACAACTGAGCCCGTATGCGGTGCTGAGAGAGATGCCCCACCTTATGAAAGCACGACACTCGTGTTTAGGCAAAATTTGACAACAAAAATTTTGCCTAAACAACGAGAAATAGACAGAGCAAATAGCCTACTTAGGGGAGCGTCTACGAGAAAACATCTAGGCTTAATGCAGACACTGCAGGTATTGAAATCTTCACCGAGTTTGGCGACGAAGTTGCCCAACAAAGTGAAGATTGCCCACCCGTCAGTGCATTAGAGGTGAACAATTCCATCACACGAGCGAGCAATTTTTCCTCGCCGGGCTGGGATGGAATTAACAACTATTGGTGGAAGAAGTTCACTTCTGTCCATAAACACCTAGCCCAAATATTCACCTCTTATATAAATGGAGACCAACCCATTTCGCACTGGCTGGTGGAGGGCCGAACGACACTGATCCCAAAATCGGGAGACTTGTCCGATCCGAAAAACCATAGACCGATTACGTGTCTGAATATGTTATACAAATTGTTCACTAACATCTTGAACGAACGTATTGAGAAATCCGTGAAACCGGTGTGGCAACAGATAGTAGATCAACGAGGCTGCACAATGGGTGTATCCGGCTGCCAGGACAATTTGCTTATTGACAGGTGTGTTTGTCCGGATGCAGTCCAGTACAAGCGTAACCTGTCGATAGCCTGGCTGGATTACATGAAGGCGTATGACTCAACATCGCACGAGCTTTTAAGCTTGTTGCTCAAACGCCCCCATGTCCACCCAAACATAGTGAGAATTGTAGAACACCTGATGCCTCTTTGGAAAACACGCTTTGTCATGACATCGGGCAAGCGTCGAACCATGTCTAGACTGGTTCAATTCCAAAGAGGTGTCTATCAAGGAGATTCTCTGAGTCCTCTGCTCTTCTGCATCTCACTATTGCCTCTATCCGTTGCTCTCCGTAAATCTCAAGGGTACATGTGTGGACCGCCTGGTGAACGTGTACATAAGATCACCCATCTTTTCTATACGGATGATCTTAAATTATACGCATCAGGCGAGGATCAATTACATCGATCCCTGAACATCGCCCTCACATACTCGAGAGATATCGGCATGGAATTCGGACTGAACAAGTGTGCAGTCGTTCATTTGCACAGAGGAAGGTCAGGCTCCCGTAACAACGAATGGAGCTCGTCAACGGATATGTCATCCGCCACCTTAGCGCCGATTAAGCCTACACATACCTGGGCGTACCTCAAAGGCATATCCAGGATGTGCAGGCTGATAAAACAACCATCACTAAAAAATAGCGGCGCATTCTCCGTCAGATCTGGTCATCAGAATTGACCGGGAGAAATAAGGTGGCAGCCACGAATATGTTGGCCGTATCACTAGTGCTCTATTCATTTGGAGCACTGAAGTGGAACGTTGACGAGCTAAGGGATCTTGACCGAAGCACACGGAAGATGATTTGTATGCAACGCAGTTTGCATCCAAGATCTTCCGTGGAACGACTGTATTTGCCCCGAAATATGGGAGGTCGTGGCCTTTTAAGCCTGGAGTATATGCATGAACGATTGGTCCTCGAGACAGCTTGCGACGTGATTAATCGAACGGAGGATCCCCTGATGATGCTAGTTCATCAGCATGAAATTCAGGGAAAGGGGGCGTTTTTGTAGAACGCGGCGGAACGAGCGGCGCGAAACCTCGGTCTGGTTTTCAACGTGGGACGTAGTGATGCACAGGAGGCTGAATCAGTCATCAATCTGTGCCCAGTGCGTCTCAGGGCTAACATACGGAAGGAACAACTCCGTATGTGGGAGGGAAGGCATATCAACAAGCCATTGCATGGACAATTTTTCCAAATGTCCAACAAGTTGGCTTGTCGGCAGAGATGACCTTCTCCTTCTTAAGATCAGCCGGCTTGAAATCCGAGACCGAGGGTTTCATCTTCGCATGCCAGGATGGGGTCATCAATACCTTAGCGTATCGCCAGAACATCTTACACCAGGCGGTACAGAGTACGCTTTGTATATTGTGTAGATGTCATGCTGAGACACTTGCATCTTTTGGCAGCATGCCCAATATATGCAGTTTCAGCATACATCGAACGTCACAATGCGGCTCTTCGAGTGCTGTATTACCATCTTCGCAGCACTTATGGTATTGATGCAACCCCAGTTTTGCCGTACGTCCCCACTGATATTGAATCCGTTGTCGGGAATGAGTCGTGCCGAATATACTGGAATTCCCGACGAGCAGGCAAATATCAGCCAATAAGCCTGACATCGTCCTTGTTGACTTCGATGACAAATCCATCTTCGTCATCGAGTTTTCTGCACCAGCAGAAACAAATATAGTCAGCAAAGAGGACGAAAAACGGATGAAATATCAGGAACTCCTGTTCGAGATTCGCAAGCTGTATCGAGGATTCAAAATCAAGCTCGTCGTGCTGATAATTGGAGTGCTGGGAGGAATGAGACCAACTTTCCTCCAAAACATCAAAAGCATTCCGGCCTGTCGAGAACATGCAAATTCCATCGCAGGCCGAATGCAGAAAGCAGTGCTACTGGGATCTCTCCATCTACTGAGGTCACACGAGATCCTGTAACCACTTACCCAATGGTAGAGGGAGTGGTTACAGTTGCAAACGAAATGGCCCGGTGCAGTCTGCAGAGGAGGAGATGGATATCGGAGCCACTTTTCTGCTGCAGACTGCACACGTGGATTCTGGAGGGCCAAGGGAGGTTAGGGTTTTAGTCGGTAAACCTTGCCGTTAACATCAAAGTTGAGGGAGTCCGACACACGGGGGGTTACACAATATCTTCAACCCCCTATGGTGCCTAATGCATTTCCCCCCTTCGTCAAAAAAAAAAAAAATTAGTGAAGACGAAACGTTTAAAACTGTAGATAATACCAATCATCCAGTAGAACAAGAAGACGAAGTACAAATGGCTAACAATAGAGATAGACTAACCCTTAATCATGCGATCGAAAGTGTACCGAGATACGATGGAAATCCTAAGACATTTTATGCTTTCGTTGATGGATGCGAGAAAGCAAGAGGCATGATAAATGCGAATTCTTGAGAAATGAAGTATGTTACTTAGGTCATATAATCAGTGAAGAAGGCCTCAAACCGGATCCAAACAAAATTAACTGTGTACAAAAATTCCCAATACCCAAAAACCAACAAAATATTAGGCAATTTTTCGGTCTTGCAGGATATTATCGTAGATTCATCGAAAATTTGTCGTATATAGCAAAACCATTATCAAATCTTTTAAAAAACGACGTACCTTTTAAATGGGGAAAAGAAGAAAATGACGCTTTTAACAAACTAAAGGAAAAATTATGCATTTCACCTGTCTTACAATATCCCAACTTTAAGGAACCCTTCATAATCACTACAGATGCATCAGGATTTGCGATTGGCGCAATATTGTCACAAGGCGAAATAGGAAAAGATAGACCTATTGCTTATACTTCCCGAGTATTGAATGATAATGAAAAAAAAATATGAAACCTACGATATGGAGGCCCTCGCAATATATTATGCTATATTACACTTTAGACCTTACGTATATGGAAAGCACTTTACTGTAGTTACAGATCACAAACCCCTTATATCATTTAGAACAAAAAAGGATCCAAATTCTAGAGTTGCCAAATGGATATACAATTTATTGGAATACGAATTGAATGTAATATATAAAGCAGGAAAATCAAATGTCAATGCAGACGCCCTATCCAGAAATCCAGTAGAAATACTAAAAATTGATGATCAGAAACGAAAACAACATACGAGTAATATCATATCAAGAATGATGGATAAGATGGGATGGAAAGGAGCAGGAATTGGAAAGTACAATCAAGGAATTAAAAACCCAATTAAATTAAAAACACAAACAGATAGAAAAGGTGTAGGATACATAGGAAATGGCGACAAATGGCATTATTTTTACAAAGACACGCAACTAGAAACTCAATAACTACGCCCTATAAAATTTGTAAAAAGTAAACAAATATTAAACGAACGAAATAATTGCAAACAAGTAGTTTTAAACAATCCAATATACAATATCAAACTACCTAAAGACTGAACTATTAAAGTAAACTATAATGGCCCTCGGTATACCTTACCTGCTAACATTCCATTTTGTAGCAATTGTAATAGACTTAACCACACATACGACGAATGTCAAACTCAAGACCACAAAAATAAAAACGTAAATACTTCAAACAACACTACTAACTGTGACTCCCCACTACTGGAACATACGAAACAAACGATACTCACTAACCAAACAAATAAAACCGAAATATATGCATTACGAAGGAGTACACGCAATACACGACAACCAGAAAGATTACAGATAAACAATAAAAACCAAAGAAAAAAAAAGGAATTTGAGGAAAAAATAAAAAATCGACTTACTAAAACTCTACAAAACCCACAAACCAACAATAAGTCAAATAAAGACAAAAATCACAGAAATGAAACATATTCTAAATCAAACGAAAACAAAGTGGCCACGAACTACACGAAACAAGCTTTTGAAAACAGCGATAGAGACTCTGATGATGAAGAAAACCACACCAAAGAAATTAAATATTACAAAAATATAATAGAAATAAAAAATCATTTATACATTCAAAAGGATAATATAGCATACTTTATAACCTCAACAGGATTACCTTGCGATAAAGGTTCAATAGAACTGAAAACAAAAAACGAGTTACCAAAAATTGATTAACATAGAACTAAACAAAATCTCCACTACCAAGAAAAACAACAAATATCACATAGCACTTCCAGTAATTGCAAATTCAGGAGAAAGCCAATTAACAGTACAAAATAATATAGAAACCCTTATCAAGTCACTAAAAAAAGAAACAAACAAACTAGAATTGCGAACCGTCAGTATTTCTAAATCAAACAATATAGTAGGGTAGAATGGTCTAATGTATTAAGAATTATACAACAACAATTTAAAAATTCAAACACAAAAATAATAATCTGCAACGGGAAAATAAAATATGTAAACCAAACAGATAGAGATGAGATAATAAGAGAATTGCATTCAACACCAATAGGCGGACATAAAGGAATAAACAAAACATTAAAACGAATTAAACAAACTTATTACTGGGAAAATAAGAAATCCGACATTGAAAAATTTATACAAACTTGTAAATCCTGTCAATTAAAAAAACTAACTAGAATTAAAACTAAATAATCTATGATTATATCAGACACACCTAAACAAGCGCTCGATAAAATAGCAATGTATATTGTAATCCCAAGTAATAAAACAGAAGAAGGTTACGAGAATATACTCACAATACAGG
Organism: Trichopria drosophilae; assembly: GCA_030407085.1. NCBI lineage: Eukaryota > Metazoa > Arthropoda > Insecta > Hymenoptera > Diapriidae > Trichopria > Trichopria drosophilae. The sequence continues at coordinate 64,711,400 of CM059582.1, read as the reverse complement.
ACAACTTAACAAAATATTTAATTGCAATCCCTCTAAAAAAAGCAACCGCTTCTTTTATCTTTTTATAATTTTATATAATTTTATTGAAAACTACAACTTATTACCCACAAATTTGTATGAAATATTTTTCGATAGAACTTACAGGAAAAAAACTATGATTTTTTTAATAAAAAGTTCCCAAAATCTTGGCTTGTTTATAACTCGGTGGATTTTCTAAATAAAAAAAAATCACTTGGCAGAACATTATATTTCACCAAAATCTATCTATAAACAAAATTACAAACATTTCTGAGAGGTGACTGATCCGCCTCACGTGGAATTGCTCAATGCGTCTGCTGCTAAGAAGGGATCTAACAATCGAACTCTACTTCTGCGAGGAAGAACGTCCTGGCACTGCATTTTAGCTCGTCACATCAAAGAAAGGAATAAACCTTTCCTTATGTCTAACGAGATCGATAAATTTGAATAAAAGTGACGTTATGCGAATGAGCCTACCTCAATTTGAGTAGCGAAGTGAAAAATCCCAATTCTCGAAGATTGCTAAATGAACAATGGGATCACGTTTTTCTTCCAAATGAACACCATCACTTGAAGTGGGAGAAACACTAGGCAGAGGTGATTCTTGTCCACTCAACCACTCAGGCCCATATCCCAATAATGACGAATTCGCCAAATCTCACGTGGAAGAACCACGAGAAGCCAGATCTGCTGGGTTATTCCCGGAAGGTACATGCAGCCAATGATTCGCAAATATCGATGCTTGAATCGCAGCGACGCGGTTGGCGACGAAAACCTTCCAACGGGATGGACAGCCAGCAATCAAATGCAATGTGACGTATAAATCCGACCACGCAAAAACGGGCAAACCCAATAACTCGAGCGCATTTATTATCCACCGCAGCAGTCGAGTCAAAAGTTCAGCTGCACATAATTTCAACCGTGGAATAGACACATATTTTTTTGGAGCGACCCGAGTTTTTGAAGCTCAAAAGGTGGACGTAGACATTGGAAGCATTGACAGTTCGCACGTATACCGAAGCCGCGTACGCATGCTCAGAAGCGTCACAAAAGCAATGGATTTGCATAGAAGTCGAGGGAGTTACCTTTATCCAATGAGCGATGCTTGCCAATATTATAACAAATGGGTTAGGCAATGGACTGTCCCAATCTAAATTCAAAGCCCAGAGTTGCTGCATTAATAGTTTCGCATCAATAACGATTGGCGCTACGAGGTCGTGGGGATCATATAATCGCACATTACGTGATAATTCAGATACCTTCAAGAGAACTGTAAGCTGACTCGTATGTACTTGATTCCCTAATAACCTATCTCCGTCAAACAGCATTGTTTCATACCTCATCAACCTGCACGGTGTCGGTGAACCAACTTTCACCCAAAGTCACGAAAAAACTGGATTTTTTTCTGATTATGCTTGTTTGGTGTTCCACGAATAATTTAAGACCAAAAAATAAAAAAATCGATCGGTATCTTCTTGAGAAAAATCGATTTTTGTATTAATTTACTCTCGATTTTTGAACCAACATTTTTCATGGCATTGAACATTTCTGAAATACGGTACTCGGGGGATTTCGGGGTCGCTGATTACGAATCTCATATTTGATTTTTAAAATTCAAAATGGCGGATGCAAGATGGTGGACCGAAACTTAAAAACTTGCTTGATCGAAGTAAAAGTGGGTACTCGGGAGTTTTCGAGGTGGCTCATTACGAATCTGATCTCAGATTTTCAAAATTCGAAATGGCCGATCCCAGCTGGTGGACCGAAACTTAAAAAGTTGCTTGATCAAAATAAAAGTGAGTACTCCAGTGGTTTTCGGGGTCGCTGATTAAGAATCTGATCTCCGATTTTCAAAATTGCAAATGGCAGGTCCATGATGATGGACCGAAACATAAAAAGTTGCTTGATCGAAGTTGGAGCACGGGGGTTTTCGGAGTCGTAGGATTATGAATCTAATAGCAAAGTTATGCATAAAATGGAATTTTCTTCTGATTATGCTTTTATGGTATCCCACGAACAGCTTAAGACCAGTTAGAAATGTTTATCATTATATGTGCATTTTTCATTTTCAGTTTTATTATTTCATTTACATTCTAAAAACTTCAAAAGCTCAAATAGAGAGTATTGTTGGCCAATTACTAATTTATAAAGTCAGATTTGTGAATGCTGGTATCTGTGTTACGAATTTTTTTTTTAATCTAACAAGAAACCGCGCCGACTTATGGACAGTAATAGCAACAGTCGATAAGGTAGCCATGAACGATTTTCTTTTGTCAAGACGCTGTCAAATGTGATTTGTCTTCCCAAATTTTGTTGGTTATAATCATGCCGTATGCTGTAGCAACGCATAGTGAAAACCGAGCAAAAGTCTGTTTAATCTGTTTGAAAAAGGCAAGCCGAAATGATGTTAAGCGAATAGTAAACCTAAGTCTTGGTGGAAAAATTGAAACTGCCATAAAAACTGTTTTCGAGTTTCACGCGACGGACGAAGATCTGCCAAATGCTATTTGTGGAACTTGCTTACCAAAATTATATAATGATAAGGAAAATTTGTCAAAAATTCTCCAGCTGAAACAGTTATCTCAACTGAAATTGAACAAGATTAATACAAGGTTCAATATGCAGTTGCAATGTGAATGCCTTATTTGTCAAATCGCGAGACATCAACCTATTACAAATTTTGTGAAGAGCAGTAATTTACTACTCTTTATTTTTTTACATTACTTACTACTCGAAAAATAAGAATGATACGAAAAAATCAAGCGTAAAGAAAGGTAAATATATCAAATAAATAATGTTTTACATTTAACTCCCGGGTGTTTTACATTTAATCCCTCGAGTGATTTATTTACTTACAGCTAATCGAATATCTAAAGGTCGATGTGAAAAAGTGAAACCTGAGAAACGGTGCAAGTCTTGCTTTTGCGTAGTTGGAAGTGGTAAACCCCATAAGTGTAATGCGTCATCTCTTGTAGATAATGTGACGAACATAGCGTCACAGTCAACTCCGAAAGTTCGAGATCAAATTATTTCCTCTCTGATGAAGAAAAATATGGCAGAAGAAAATGCCTCTGCTGCGGAAGGTACTCTTAGACTTTCTAAAAAATCGGGTGGCAGTCGTCTACGAGTTTCCATAAATACACCACGCGAGAAAGAAAATTCCGTAGAAAAAAAAAAATCTCTGCTGAAGATATGAAGAAAATGCAGGTAAAATTTAATCTGTCACAAAACACAACTCTTGGTATTGCATCCATCATTCGCGTGACTAGTAACAACAGAAAAATAATTGAACCTAATTCAGTTAGTAAATTGTCATCTGATATTCATTGGGTAGACAAGTTTTTTGATGTTGAAACGTTCTCACTAAAAAACGTGAAAGCCAAAACGATTACAGATGTTCAAAAAGCTGTCGTTTATTGTAGAAATTTAGAAGGTTTGATTAAATTTATTAAAGAGAAACGTCAAGTAGATAAGGTACACTTAAAGTTCGGCATCGATGGTGGTGGAAATTTTTTGAAAGTGTGCTTATCAATTCAATCTATTGAAAATGATCTTGAATCGTATGATGACGGAAGAATGAAATATTCGCGCGGTATCGTATCAAAAGGCTTTCAAGATTCAGGAGTTAAAAAGTTATTCATACTTGGTGTAGCACACGGTTCTCAGGAGAATTACGAGAACGTTGCACAACTATGGTCAGCAATTAAAATAGACAATTTTGAAGGTACAATTGCAACAAACCTGAAACTTGCAAACATATTAACTGGTATAATGTCTCATAGCAGTCTCTTTCCTTGTACAGAGAAGTCAAATCTTGTATGTCGCGGTGTATCAAGAACCATTGGCAACGTTTTAGAAAATTATTCCCAATGGCGTAAAATGGGAGGAAAGAATGAATTAGCCAAACAATACATGAATTGCGTGAATCCACCAGTTTTTACGGGAGACTCGAATAAAGCTATTCTTGACGTAATTCCACCCCCAGAACTACATTTAATGTTGCGAGTAGTGAACAACTTATTTAACCATATGCTTCTTGAATTTAAAGAAGAATCCTTGTCATAGGCAAACACTTGTCACGTGCAACGTCAAGTAGTTCACGGTGGTTCCAGCTTCAACGGAAATGCTTGCAAACAGCTTTTAGATATAGTAGATGTATTACGATCAACATGTCCTCTCGAATGTTTAAAATATGTCCAAGTATTCAATGATTTTAAAGTCGTAGCTAAAGACTGTTTTGGCAAACATCTTGAACCTAATTTCAAAAATTCCATCTCTAATTTCAAGAAAAACTACGTAGATTTAAAAATTCCCGTAACGCCAAAAGTCCACGCAGTATTTTACCACGTGGAAGAATACTGTTTGAAGAGCAGTAAGGGCCTAGGGTTTTACAACGAGCAGGCCATGGAAGCTGTACATTTCGATTTTAACAAGGTATGGCAAAAATATAAAGTCGACACACATCACCCACAGTATTCACATCGTTTATTGAGAGCTGTTTGCGAATATAATGGACAATACATTTAAGTATATTCGTTTTATGAAATGTTAAAAACCTTATTCAAATAAATTCATACAAACATACAAATGTATTTTATTACCCTTTTTAATCGAGTTATTACAATTCTGGTAGAAACTTATTTACTGGTAGTATGGCAAGCACAATAGTAAAATATTGTAAACTGTAAGGCCCAATATTCAAGTACTCAGCTTAATAGGTAAAACTGCTTAAGTTTTGGTCCATCATTGTGGATCCGCCATTTTGAATTTTAAAAATCAGATATGAGATTCATAATCAGCGACCCCGAAAACCCCCGAGTACCGTATTTCAGAAATTTTCAATGTCATGAAAAATATTGGTTCAAAAGCGAGAGTAAATTAATACAAAAATCGATTTTTCTCAAAATGATACCGATCGATTTTTTTATTTTTGGTCTTAAACTATTCGTGGAACAGCAAACAAGCATAATCAGAAAAAAATCCAGTTTGTTCGTGACTTTTGGTGAAAGTCGGTTCACCGGCACCGTGCAGGTTGATGAGGTATGAAACAATGCTGTTTGACGGAGATAGGTTATTAGGGAATCATGTAACCCATGGCCAAGTAAGCCCGAAGGAAGTTGTGATACTCTCGCTTTAACATATCACGCGCCAAGCGCCGTTCAATGCGAGTATACGTACGCATAGGAATATCTGAGAAGTGGCTCAAATTTAAAGATGGGGTTCGCTTAAACGGCAAATGCACACAATATCGGTCGTCTACGTCGCTAATTGTTGTTGAGGGAAATATTTTTTCGCACACGCGAGCATCCGCGGAAAGCCCGTCAAATTGGGGCACCTCATCGATACGCCAAAATTTTTCTACTGCTTTGTTTAAATTAATATTTAAAGTGACATGTAACGAGCCGATATGCAATACGGTCGCATTGCATCTGGACCGAGGCTTGCCCGATAAAATCCAACCAAAAATGGCGGATTGAGCGGTCGAGGAATTCGGGCCCTTAAAAAGCCTTGCAATACATCGGCATAAATGTCCGCTCCAGGAATCATTATTATCGGAATATTCGTAATCCATTGCGAATCAGCTAAGCGAAGCCCGGCGATATGATCAAGGGTACCGAGAGCAACTTGCGGTTGTGGAACGTACTGTGTCAATTTTTTAATAATTAGACTGTTGACAAATATAAACTCATCATCGGAGTATCGCGAACTCACTTTGATAGGCGCCTTCTGTCGCATTGAACTAGAAGATTTTTCATCGACTCCTATAATAATCGGGGAGCACGAAACACGTTCAACGCGTAGGGCTCCTGCCGCTGCCTCAGAAATAAAGGAGCACTGCGACCCTTGATCAAGCAACGCCTGCAAGTAAATAAAATTACAATTTGGCGTAGACGTCATCCTATGCCGTCGCTAACAACACCTCAGCATTATTACCGGAGAAATGCGATTGTAAGGATAAGGCGTTCGAAGAACTAGAATAAGCTAATGGAACGTCGCCTGACGTTCATTGCGTAACATGACGGACGACGCGAGTGCCTCATGCAATAATACGTGGTATTTTCTGCGACACCCGATACAGCCATTTTTAACTTTACAACTTAAACTGTTCTTCACATGACCATAAAATTTGACAGAACCCATGCGCGTTGAACGTGTTTCGTGCTCCGCGATTATTATAGGAGTCGGTGAACAGGTAATGACAGTTCCTCCGAAGAAATTCCAATTCTCTTGTGTGTATGCGCGGGCACACGTGCCCAGTTCAAAGGTAACCGAACGGACAGCCACTAGATGTTACTAAAGTTAAAGTCGATTTATCATGCGACCGGTGTATCCCGCAAATTTTGAATTTGAAAACACCTACTTCGATTTGTGCGTTATTGTTCATCTGTATTGTTTATGTAGAAAGAAATAATTTCGTGGATGCAATTACGGAAGTATCAAGTAATTTACATATGTATTATCGTATATGTATATAATAATCTTTTATCGACATTATTATTAATTTTATATTAATTGTCTGAAATTGTTATGGAACTTAATTTTTCATGTAATTAACTGATATTATTAATATACATCAATAATAATTTTGTATTGACAAGGGGAGGGAGGGGGTCGAAAATAGATTACCAACTTAACCCTTTTCGTCCCAAAAGTCTGGAATTTGGACACAACTTTCAACGATGTAACTTTTGTTCCATGCGGCATTAAAGAAATTGAAATAAGTCAAAATCGATAGATTTGTACCTCCTCTTTCAAATGCCGTGGTCAGAATCAGCCGGCAAGTACAGTGAAAAAAGTTATGATCATTTTTTCGAAAAAAATACTGATTTTTTCGACGTTTTTTCCCAATAATTGCGTTTTTTGACATTGAACAGGGCAGTGCTGATCGTTGCAAAACATACCAATCCCGTCTTTTTGCTCAGACCATTCTTCTCCCAACAGATTTTTTTCAAAAAAACAAAATGGCGGCTTCAAGATGGCGTCTGAAAATTGTACGTTTGAATTTTCAGGCACAAATATCGATTATTTGACCGTGTTGCATATATGCAACAATTGCAATGAAAAAGTAATTATTATCATTTGTGAATACCTAGTCTCACCATGATTTATTCATAACCTCATAACCTCAAATTAGTTAGACACAATGGGTTTATACCGATTATTTGTCTAATTTTCACACAATTTTCGACGTTTCCGTAACATTGCTTATGTGTGAAATTAAAAATGACCATATACCCTTATGACCTATTAATTATCGGGTTATAACCTAAAAATTTAGTACAGTTCCACTTTTTTTTTATTTTTAAAATACTTTCCTTCCTTTTTTTCTTATTTTAATTTTATTATTTCCATTTTCTTGTATTCAAAACACACGTGGAGACAATGAGGAAATATTTGTTTTTTATTTTTGTGGTTTGTTTTGTATTTTGTAAATCAATATTGCAGATATTGAAAGTTATGTCGCACTAGAAGATGTGGGTTGACCTGCACTCAATTTGTAGGATATAAACAAATTATTTATAGGTCACAATCATATATGGTCATTTTCAATTTCATACGTATGGTCATTTACGTGCTGTATTGTCCCGGGACCACAACACACGAATGCCCACGGACGATTTCAATGGACGGAGGATCTCAGGTAAGATCTAATGCGCTGCTACGAGGAGAGCTGTCCGCCACAGCGAGACTACATGGCGCGAATGCATAGTCGGTTTGCAGTAATGCATCCCGAACTGGCAGATCGCTTTTCTCTGTAAAGAAGAAGGACGGATCTCGAGAAGGTATGCAGAAGAGATTAATTTTATGCAATCTGAATTGTACAAAATATTTACCATGCAATGTCTTGATATAAAAATTGGCATTTCAAAATTTTGCCAACTCAGGCCTCGTTATTGTGTTCTTGTTGAGTCAAGTGGAACCCACACGGTTTGTGTTTGTACACATCACGAAAATGTGAATCTTATGTTGGATGCGATAAATATAGGCAAACTAACAAACGATTCCGAACTTCCTTTGAAGAACTACCACGACTGCTTAGAACTCATTACGTGCAACGATGCATTCATTGTGTTGTCTTGGTGATTGTGATACTTGCCCTAATAAAGATTTCCTTACAAATCATTTAAGTAAAATTTTGGAGGATGGCTGCATTGACAGAATAGAATTTCAAGTTTGGCAACATCCGGATAGAAGTATTCTGAAAATTGAAATTATGGACGCCGACAATTTCATTGAAATCCTCAGCAATCGTTTGTTAAAGTTGAAGCCTCTTGATTATGTTGCCAATTCGCAATCATCTTTCATAAATGATTTGAAAATAATTTGGTTGAAAATCAGTTTATAATACAATGTAATTTCGCAGAAAACTACGCATTCGTAGTTCAGAACGTGGCGCAATCATTCTACTGGAACAACAACCAGTGTTCTATATTCCCTGCCGTTTTCTATTATAAGCAACAAGGGGAACTTAAACACCAAAACATTGCTATTTTATCAGATTGCTTAAAACACGATACAATTGCTGTCTAAGAATGCCAGAAAATTATTATGCAGTATTTGAATGGTAACTTTTCTCCAACGAAGGTGTTTTATTTCACAGACGGTGCTGCACAACATTTCAAAAATAAATACAATTTTTAAAACCTTCTGGTACACAAAAACGATTTCGGAATTACTGAGGAATGGCATTTCCATGCTACCGCGCATGGAAAGGGTCCATGCGATAAAATAGAGGGAAACTTGAAGAGGGCTTGCAGCTCGAGCTCGTCTACAAGCATCAGCGAAAAATTCGATTTTAAGCAGGGACCGCTACGAAAACGTTCGTCGTTTTCGTGTCGTGTCCAGAAAACGACACGATACGATTGCCCAAAACGTTTTCGTGCCCACTACGAACACATTAGCAGTTATGAATTGTGTTCGTGTCAGACACGAACACATTATCAAGAATGAATCGTTTTCGCGTTGGCCACGAACACGTTTCAAAAACGCTAACGTGTTCGTGTTAGACACGAAATAAGTCAATCACTGAAAACGTGTTATGCTAAGAAAAGACCCGACACGACGACATGATACAAAACATAGTCTCATAGCCAATATGGGTCCACTAGATGCTAGAGGTTGCTGATCGTGGAGTCCAGGAGTGCACATTGGGCCAGGAGACCCGAGTGAGTGGCCAACAGGCAAATTTTTCAAACCACCTTAAATAAAATATAAAGAATACCATGTTATTTTATATATTTTCATGCACAAAATATTCTAGTATAGGCGACTTTTATTCATAAATATCCTTTTGGGAATAGTTTATAGATAAAGGCAGTATTTGAAAAACCATATACCAGAATGAGCTTTTTGCGCATTTTGTACTAAAAGCTATTATTGAAAATGTTTTTACATTATATTATTTTCTTTAATGGTTATTACAAAAGAGAAATATGTTATAAAATAAATATATATACTATCGTTGTGTTTTTTTTAATAAACGGCAAGCAGCACAATCTTTTTTTCCTTAGTCTTGGGTAACTTGCATTACAATGTTCCCCGATGTTCCGCTTTCAAATGAGTCAAATTTTATGCCATGTTCTTCGTAGTAGTATATTGTATGAACTGTATATGCGCCATTTTGCGCTTTTTAAGAAATATCCCTGAAATTTTGTATTAACGGCTTCAAGTTTTTATGTGTTGAGAAAAGAATGTTGTTGACAAAATGTGATACTGCTATACAGTATGTTTTCGGGGTCACTAATCCATCTAAATGTAAAAATATAATATGGCGGCTTGGAAATGTCGACAAGTATATTTTTTTTGTCTGATTGCAGACAAAAATTACTTAGAAATTAACGAATCTGGCTGAAAATGTTTACTCGGAAGATTCTGAGGTCTTTGAGTTAGAATATTCAGTCAAAATTTAAAAATTCAATTGACATAAATTAAGTACTAAATTTTCAATTACCCATTAATGAAAATAAAAATAAAAAACGTTAAAAAAAAACGGGATATAAATCGGTCTAGAAACCTCCTCGCGGTATATTCTGGGTGTATTAATACAGCTAATTCTAGCCGTAAAAATTCGAAATTAGAAAAAATTTCGCTGATTGCCATTTTAGCTCTCTGATGAACAAATATATTATTATAAATATAAATATTAAAAAATAATATCATAATAATTATATATATATTATTTTCCTTACTACTTACTATCTACTATAACTAGAAGTTATATTTCATTTAAATAGGCACAGATTTTAAATAAGTCACTACATCTAAAAACTGATTTCTTCTTATTGAATCTGTAATTTTTAACATTTATAATCAAATTGTAAAATAGACAAACCCGTACATTTTTAAATACCAGAATAGACTACATTTCATAAAAATTCAAATTATTTTTAAAACATTTGCCCAGTACCTTGTATTTGACCTTTCGAATATTTGAAAATTTACTTCAGCTTGGCAATCAGAGACCCAATAAACCCCAAATAACTAAATTTATGCTAATCCAATCGGCAATTGAAAATTTTATTCGCCATATTGGGCCGCCATTTTGAATTTTTGAAAACTTACTTCAGATTCGTAATGACAGGCACCTAAGTAACCCCCAAATTAACGATTTTCATGCTATTGTACTAGATATCTAAAAATTTTGTCCGCCATTTTGAATTTTTTAAAACTAAATGCAGATTTGTAATAAGACACCCCAAAAACTATAAAAACATTCATGAGATGTTATAAGTTTCCACTAGTCTGGGAGTTATGAGTTTTGGCCACTCACTCGGGTCTCCTGGCCCAATGTGGAGTGGCTCCCCGTAGTTTTTTGTCATATCGGCTGAAATACGTGCACCAGGTTATAGGAGTAGTTGATGACGAAATCTAGGCGTCGCGCTCCGTAGTTCATTTTCACATCAGCTAAAATACGTGCACTAGGTAGTAGGGATTGCCGATGACGGAATCTGGCAGTCGCTCGCCGTGGTTTTTCATCATATGAGCCAATATGGATGCACTATGTGGTAGGCGTCGCTGATTACGGTGTCTAGGAGTCGCGCCCCGTAGTTTTTTCTCATATCAGCTAAAATTCGTGCACTAGCTGGTAGGGTCCCGATGACTGAGTCTGCTAGTCGTTCTCCATAGCTTTTCAGCATATGAGCCAATATAGGTATACTGGGTGGTAGGGGTCGCTGATTGCGGGTTCCAGGTGTGCCACCCCCGTAGTGTTTTGTCATATCGGCTGAAATACGAGCACCAGGTTGTAGGGGTCGCCGATGGCGGAGTTTAGGCGTCGCGCTCCGTAGTTTTTTCTCATATTAGCTAAAATACGTGCACTGGGTGGTAGAGGCCGCTGATTACGGTGTCTAGGAGACGCGCCCCTTAGTATTTTCTCATATCAGCTAAAATACATCGCTGAAATATTGTGAATATTTCCTGCTGTACGGATATTTTGTATGAAATCTTAACCCTTTCAGACACAGGCGGACTGTGACTATCGACTTTTTTACGGTTTATGAGCAGATAGTTATTGATTTCATTGCGTTCTTTTGTTCCTGGCTTTCCTAAGACTCCAATAAGTGTAAAAACAAATAATGTTGCAAAATTATTTAAAATATTTACTGTTAATAACAAATTAGTACCAAAAAAGGCATTATTTTCAAAGGAAATTCATGCCAGGAAGAACTAATCTCCATTATTATTTGAAATTTGGCATGCTGTAGTTTTGGATATCGCTGATTACGAATCCGGTGTCAGATTTTCAAAATTCAAAATGGCGGATCCAATATGGCTGACCAAAATATGAAAACTTATCCGATTTCGATGAAACTTGGTATTCGGGGGTTTTCAGGGTCGCTGATCACAAATCCATTATTTGATTACGAATTTCACATTGGCGAATCCAATATGGCGAATCAAATTTTTTTTACTTCTATTTTGGCATTCATAGACGGTATGTATCGGGTTTCAAACAAACTGATAAACTCGCGGTTTTCTGGTGTTTAAGATGCCCTTGCGACTTGTAATGGCAATGCACGAATGCGTAGTTATTGTAAAATCACATTGTACCGTTAGCTGAATTAGAACCAATTATTTTTCAAGGAAAGGATTGCTAAGTATCTCCATGAAATATTTGGTGGCTGCAATTTTTGTGTTCCGCTCATGTACTTCAATCCCTACGCTGAAAATTTCAAATTATACTCTGTAGATATACCTACCCTTCAAGATTTTGCTGAAATGATTTATTAGGCCTGGAATCATATATTCTCTAAAATAAATAATGAAATTGCAACGTGCACATATTGAGTTTTTAGCCATCGTGGTAGTTCTTCAAAGAAAGTTCGAAATGTTTTTCTATATTTATCGCATCCAACATGAGCTTCATAATTTCGTAATTTGTAAAATACAAACATTGTGCGTTTTACTTAACCCAAAAGAACACAATGACGCGGATTAGTCGTCAAAATTTACATATTACTATATTGGGATACTGCATGGTAAATTATTCACCGAATTTTGACAGATTACATAAAATTAATCTTGTCTGCATCCGTTCTTGAAATCTGTCGTTCTTCTTTACGGAATCGAAGTCCTTCAATCTTATGGAAGACAACTATTTTTGCTGCTTTCATAAAATCACTCGACCAGGCCATCTGTTTCAGCGCTTAGCTTGCTGCCGCCTTTCTTAAGATTTCGGGAAATCAATATTCCGTTCTGGGTTACTAAATATTTCCTCTTTCGAGTCATTCGCTCTAAATGAGCGAAGAACCAATATTTTTTCCGACATTCTGGTCTTAACTAATCTCAACTGGTCTCAACAATTCATTATCCCCTGAATCATGATTATCGGTCTATATAACTTCTACGAATTGTTCCAAAATTGGGAAAGACGAAACGAAAAGAAGCAGAAATAAATCTTAAATCTTAACGTTTATTATGTAACGATTTATTGAAAGCTTTCCCTCGTAACAGAAAATACTAACTTTTAAACATTTTAGATTACAGCAATTCTGAGACTTATAAACAATAATCAATTGTACAATTAATATTGCCACTAATCCTTTGCCTAATACAAAATTTTCATAATAATGACATTTACTTATAGCAGCGTTCGCAACGCGCGTTCGACGAGCCGGATGGTTGCAGAGGGTACCGCGGCGGAACGCTGTATGCCCGGGCTCTCGTATATTGTATTATAACTCAAAAACTATTGATCGGCCCTTTCGGCACACGAGATTTTTTGTTGGCAAGGAACTTCTCTTTCTTTTTAAATATTTTCCATTGAAATCTAAGATACCGCTTTCGAGATATATCGGTATTTATTATTAATATTAAAAAAAATTAAGAATTTATAAATTTTATTAATATTGCTTAATATTTTCTTAACGTACGAACGAAAAGCTTAAAAATCACTGGTCGTTTTTTAAAATCGGTACATTTTATCCGGAGTTACAGTCTTTTCAATGTGGACATGACGGTCGACGTGGTGGAAATTGAAGTCCCTGTAAGTAGGCAACCCTTTGATACAGGGTGTTAAAATTTTCCCTGTAACTTTCTTGTCAATAGGACTAAAGGATGTGCAAATTACAACACGATTGAAAAACTTTTCATTTTTACGCTTTTCACTTCGCGTGGAATGCCCCATATGCTCTATAGAATCGGAATTTTGTCGTATGGCGAATTCATCATCAATTCATCATTTTTGCATATTATCAGTAAATTCAGCAGTTTTCAGTTACGTGTATTTTCTGACCGTTTTTATTGTCGTTGATAATATAGTTGCTTTATATGTTGAACTCCTACGACGCTTTGTTCTTCCAAAATTTGCTTCATTCGTGTTTTTTCAGTTTTTATGTCTTTAGCTTCTTTAGACAAGCTATTGTTCGTGCAAAACGTATTATTTCTGTTTTACAATTGTCATCTTCACCATATAGTCCAAGAGCCAGCGCACATTTTACTCATGTCATCGCGCAAGTCACGAATATCTGTCCTCATATTATTTAGGTGAATCAAAGACGAAAGCACATGGGTGTTTAGACCTATCACGATATAATTTAGGTGTATTTAATCGCGTGTATAATTTCTATCACGAAGGGTTGCTGGCAGGCCTTTAAAGTCGTGCGCCCGTGCACTGTTGTGGAAGCTTGCATAAATGGATACAAAAATGTACCCAAAATCCTAAAGGGCTCTCTTCTAGTACACAACAAAATAATAGTAAACTACTTTTAGTTTTTTGAAAAATACGAATGTGGCTTATATACATCAGTTTACAGAAATTACTAATACCATGATATCTAATGCCGATTATAAGCATTGCAAACACGTATCGACGATTTATTTCGTCCGATGAGCCAATTTGAGGAAAGTTTGAAATTCGAGGTTCTGAATCACATTTCGGCACATTTTGAAAACCGCATATCACTTTTACACGTTGTACACGTAGGATACAGCAAGTATCTATGCATTTGTTTCATTTGTATATTTCTCAATTGTGTGTCTACTTCCTCGAAAGTGTCTTTTTTGACGTCATGGTTTGCGATTGGAATGTTTTTAAATCTATTTTAGGATGTATATGTATTTTGCTGTTATACGCAGCAGTATGGTTTGTGGCATCACTTTTTCCCACATATGCTTAATTTGACTGATGCGGCGAATAGCCGTTATTGCTGTCGCGGTTTCCGAGCGGATGTTCGTTGTGCCCGCTATAAAGGATTTACGAATATTGAGTGTGTGAAAATCGCACTCGTAGAAATAATATTCTCTGCTATTCAGAATAGAGTGAATAATTATCGAAAATAGATATGCATCGCACAAATCTTTTAAAATGTTGACTCGTCTAGTCGTATGCCTCTAATGTCATGTATTATAATAAACTTTCCTATGCTAACTTTACGTTAGCCCCGAATCGTAATTTCCATTCTTTTTGATCCGTGTATAATTCCTCTTTAAGATGTATGCTAGGTAGCGTAACGGTACCCATCCAGACTAATAATAAGATTTCATCCTTTGCGATTGTAGCGAGCGAGAATAGCCAGTGTCTAATATCCTGTTGCAGTTCAAAGGGGGAAATATCAATATTATACAGTTGTAATCTGTGCCATCCAAAATATTTGTTATGTGTCTTCATTCATGTAACTGTGTATAATTGCTAAATATAAGTTGAGCTGATGTAAACGCGTAGCTGAATCAAATTTCTACAATCTTAAGTCCACTATAATGTTCCGCATCCTTCTCCCCTTCCCGTGTAATCGCCCTTTTTCCTTTAATATTTATAATTTCTGTAAGATTATTTTATGTTTTTATTATATTATGTAACTATAAAATCTGCAATCTGGAATTATAAATTATACCCTATTTTCTCTTTTCAGGCTTGAATATCTTCGGCACAGACGGTCGAGCCCGCTTGTGAGGTAAACTATTTGGACGGAGAATAAAATAAAATCGAATGAAATTTACAAAGGAATGACGATCGGTTGAAAACCATATGCAGCTATCTTACGGATTACTGCCATTTTTCTGGGCCTCCGTGGTTTGCGTTTTCACTTCGCACTCTCTAATGAGCAAGAACTCGATGCATGGCAGCAATCCTTTTTTAGCACTATTTTTTATTAAAAAATACGAAAAAGATATATTTTTGAATACAATTCTCAATCATGTCATTTCAACGTGTATTAAATTCGGAATAATAATTTATTTACGGATTTTTTATTTGTATCGCCCCAGACACTAAAATATTTGCCGCTCATGTCGGACAATGTTTGCGCTGATACCTGAATTTTTGTGTGTACAATATATAACTACAGAATTGTAGATATACGATATACTTCATCCTTTCCAAAGGGAAATATATTTATTTAAATAACACTGTAGAATTGCGCATCTTGACTTTATGATGATAGTGGCGAGTTCGTTGAGACCACCTTCATTTATTGTGGAAGGTAAATAGTTTTGAACGCTGCATACCCATGAAAATCTAATTAGGACAAAGGACAAAGGACAAGGCATTTTCCCTGCTTTAACGACGAATATGTCTATTCGCGGGTGGGCTCTTGGGTGGACAGGTGCAGGACAGAGACAGGACAGTACAAGACAGTACTAGGCAGACACACACACACACACAACACCTACCCAAAGCCAGTCCCCCTACCCCATTATCGGTACCACCAGCAGATTCGGCAGTCTGGGCCATAGCGAGTACGACGCGGGGCTTATCCCATCTTTATCCGAGATAAGATCCACGACGTACTGACCGCGGATAAGACGCTGACGGTATCGATAACTGACGACCGGAGTCGGCAGCGGTCCCAAATTTGTACCTTCGCCCAGCAAGGTTATTCCACACTGGACATAAGCAGAGAAAATTGCACGGACGGGGATTCGAACTCGCGACCTTCGCGATGTTCAGTTCGAGCGAACTAAGACTGACGCCTTAGCCTCCACGACCATCTCGCCGCTTTTTATGAAAATCTAATTATCGCATACAGTTCAAAATTTAATTACAAGCACATACGCGAAGCACGATCTGAACAATTACATAAAAGATTTGCGAAGTATTTTGTGTAATCTATTTGAATAAGTTCAACGAATTTCCTAATTTTGTAGGTTCATCCATTAAATTTCTGCAAGATCCCACATGTATTTTTTTTAACTGTATCCTGTTTGTTATATTTCTTCTAGTCTTATGGACGATAGGTTGATGAAAGAAGCAAACTTCAACATTTTCAAAAATGTATCAATTCGCATTTTATAAATCTTTGTCCATCACTGATAGAATTAAATAAAACTTATCCTTACCTTCATTATTATCCCTCTCGCACTATAGAAAAGCCCAGTGCCTTGTTCTTATAATAGTGGTGGCCATCGCGAATATTTATACATAAATGAATCAATAGTTGGAAATGTTCACAAAGGTAAATATATCAATATTTCCAGTTTTTATTAGTTGCATTAATTTGGTCATAATCACTGTTTCTAATCGTTCAAATTTAAGTTAATTTATTAAGTTATATTAAGTTAAGTTAATAGATGCCTTTTACGACCTACGAATCGTACAATTTTTGACGTACCTGTGCTTGCTTACCACGGAGTGTCTGATAAACTTTTTATAATTAACATTTTATTTCCATCTGTCTTTTTAAAGAATTTCCCATCGTTAAGGCGAGGACGTAACGAACTTATATATCTTTCACATTGAGCCAATTACAATGCGCCAAAGATCTGAACAAAGGAAATATTTCGTTTCTGGCGATAAAAATTTTAATTTATGTCTGTAGCTCGTTATAAGCATATTGCTTATTGACTATTGATAGATAAAACAGACGTGAAGACAGACCTTTTACACTAGGTGCCACGGAGTGCAATCTTCCAATTATTTATCTTTCTTCGAGTTGAACTGTACATTGTTATCTGAGCGGCAACATACATTTCTCTACTTTTTAAATGTAGGTTGGGCAATTATCAGCAAATTACCAGTACTTTGAAAGAAATCCAGCGAATACGAACGTTTTTTCGCCATTTAAAAGATTACGTACGAATATTGATTATGATTAGTAATTTATCGCATCGTCATCTTACGGCCTCGTTACTACAAGAATATATCCCCATCGGAATTTTATTCTATATTGCGAGGTGCCATGTAATCTCTCGTACCATCATTGACGATCCATTACTCAATGAAAATTGGAGCTCAGGTGTATGCTGTCCTACACAGGTAGGCACGACCTACTTACAATATGCCATTGCTTTTAAAAATTTAAATAGCGTTTATCTGAGCTTCCTAACCTTTTTAACATTTTAATTATTACCTTGACTAGTAATTGTCTTAATTAAATCGATTAGTAATTGTATTCATAACTTTCAATAATATGCTGTATTCGAATATGAAAACGATTTCTGGAAATTAAACAAAAGTATATTTCTAAATGTCTTGACTGCAATGAAAATAATTAATGTAGAGAAATTTTGGTCAGTTTTGTTAACCGACGAATACACAATGCGATTGTACAAACGTTATATGAAATAATCGTACTTTCCCAAGTGAGTTTGTAAATAGCGGAAATTTTTGGGATGTTTTATTAGTGCAACGAAAGTTTGTAAGTATCATACGTTATATTGGCCATTTTTTGTAGGAACTCGATAGGCATATAATTTTGGACCTCTTGAGAGAAAGTTCTCGCCTGTCATGTTACCAAGAAAATAACCTAAAGGTTTTTCACATTTTCTTACGCAGCGATCCAATGGTTCTAAATAACTGGATAGCTTTAGATGCTCGAGCTTTATATGGGTAGTCCTTTTGCGCTTCTTTGCAACGCGTATACCGGTAATTATTTAGTTGATAAATAAATAAACATAATTTAACCGTACTGCTCTTGAGTTTATTATCGCCAAAAATATTTGTGTGTGCTCGACATCTTCTAATTAACCTCTTTAAACCCTTATGTGGGCAACCGCGCACGGTTGCCCACATCGCGGCCAATGCAGTGACCGTACTAAGGAATACTTCCCTAGCAAGGTTTTCATATGCCCCTATCAGTGGTTCGGGGCCAATTAAGTTTTTCTTTATCGTTAGCCTAGCTGGATTATCCGCTATCATTTGAATGGCTTCGGATCCAACGCGGTGCGACGCGTATCTTCTCGGCTAGTCTATTCAGGGCCTGCTAACGGTCCCGCACTAGACACGACTTTGTGCTGAAGTTTTAAGGACCGTGCGGAGCTCCTGTTCTCAGAGAAACTGTGATCAAACTTTTCAAATAATGATATATGAGAACATAACAATGAATTATAGCCATTAACTATGCAGTGTAGAATAGTAGTATTGGCAACAGAAGATAAATAAAGCTCTTACTGCTATTTCTCCTGTATACTCAGGCATTATTTCTCTACGTCCTACTGATGCATCTGTGACTCAGTTCCTACCGCTGAGCAGCGTAGTATTGGTCATTTAAGAAGTCTTCCCTTATCGGTCGGTTGATTTTATATTTTTTTAATGAAAACTTAAAATTAAAAAGATTAAATCGGGCGAAACAAGAAAAACCTATCACTGACGAAGGTAACGCAAAGCGCTCATTAAATTGGAAACGCGTGGAAATTATGATGCCACTGAATAAGTTAAAAAAACAACACCGCTAATCGGTTAAAAAGTGCCACCGGTCACGAAAAGAGGCGCGCAGGAAGGGTCTTTTACAGTATTATATTGTTAAAAAGGTTTGGAAATTACCGAAATAAAAGTCTTTATTCTCTTTCTCGATGTGTGTCTCCCGATCAATAATATATAAACATAGAAATTTATACGTATGACTCCAATACACAAACAATATTTGCATTTTTCGCCTGCATATCTGTACATTTTATATATACAAAACTATGCACAGAATCAAAAAAGGTATGGGATGAAAGTTGTTCGACACAAAGGGGGGGCATCCAGTGATAATGAAATTGACCCCCTCCCCCAACCCCTGGGGGTGGGGTGGGGGAAAACAATAAAACTTAAATAGGAATCCCCATTTTTATTGCAGATTTGGATTCTCCGGAAAAAAGTACACCAATTTAACCTAGGAGCTATTGCATTTTGGTTCACAGGTGCCGCTGTAATCGATAAAAATCCAAATGTATCTGAAGACATTGAAATACCTGGTGAACTATGCACATAATCAAAAAAGGTGTGGGATGAAAGCTGTCCGACGCGAAGGGGGCATCCAGTGATAATAAAATTAATCCCCATTGATTACGACAAGTTAATCATCAACGTCCTTGGTCGGTGAACGTTTGGTGTGAAATCAAAGGAAATAAACTCATTGGTCCTTATTTCATTGAAGGTAATTTGAATGGAACAAATTATCGAGATTTCCTAGAACAAGAACTACCATTACTACTTGACGATGTTGCTATGGACGTCCGACGTCAATGTGGTTTCAGAATGATGGTTGCCCAGCACATTTTTCAAGAGTAGCAAGGGAAGTACTAGACCGTGATTACGACGGTCGGTGGATTGGTACAGGTGGCCCCATTAATTTGCCGGCGAGGTCACCTGATTTAACATCTCCGGATTTCTTCCTATGGGGTTACCTAAAAGTTAAGGTTTATGAACAAGTACCAACGACTCGTGAAAACGTGGTGGAACGCATAAGAACTGCTTGCGCACAAATTTCTGCAGATATGATACTATCGACTATAAAGTCATTTGAAGAAAGAATATATAAATGCATTGAAGTGGAAGGTCAACATTTCAAACACTTACTCAAGTAAGTGAACAGTGAGAGGCAAGGGGACTCACGTAAAACAAGCACCCCAAAGGGAACAGAAAAATACTACGTCCACGTCGTTGTTCCTGGGTAAGGCTAAATGTATTTTTTTTCGGCTTTGTTAGAATGACCGTATTCCATATCCGCTACGCGGGGCGAAAGTCTGAGTGCCCGCGCGCATGCGCACTTCGTTCTGATTACTCTCGTGGGACGAAAAGTGCTGCCCGCGGGAATAATGGATGCGGCCAGGAAAAAACTAGCGTATGCTTCATGAGAGGAATGCGCGCGCACCTCGTGAGAGGGCTGCCCTCGCTTCGCTTGCGCTGCGAACCTTCCACTCGGGGATCACGCTCTTTCCTCCCTTAAAGCATAATATACTATTTTTGAGACACAACCAAATCCATCATTATTTTTCAGATAGTTTCCATTGTAACGGCTAGAAAACACATTACAAGAATAATATAAAGTCAAAGAAAAACGAATAGTATTTTTAAAATAAAATACGTACGTCTACTATTATTTATCAGATGTGATGTCAATTCTGGAGACGTCGAATTTTAGGGATTTTTTACTTTTGCTTTTTGTCGACTACAGCGTCACCTGTGAACCACAATGTAATAGCTCCTAGGTCAAGTTGATGTACTTTTTTCCGGAGAATCCAAATCTGCAATAAAAAATGGAGGTTCCGATTTAAGTTTTATTGTTTTTCCCCCACCCCACCCCAAGGAGGGGGTCAATTTCATTATTAATGGATGCTCCCCTTTGTGTCGACCAACTTTCATCTCACACCTTTTTTAATTCTGTGCATAGTTCTCGAGGTATTTCAATGTCTTCAGATAAATTTGGATTTTCATCGGTTACAGCGCCACCTGTGAACCAAAATGCAATAGCTCCTAGGTCAAATTGGTGTACTTTTTTCCGGAGAATCCAAATCTGCAATAAAAAATGGGAGTTCCTATTTAAGTTTTATTGTTTTTCCCCCACCCTACCCCCAGGGGGTGGGTGAGGGGGTCAATTTCATTATCACTGGATGCCCCCCTTCGTGCCGAACAACTTTCATCCCACACCTTTTTTGATTCTGTGCATAGTTCTCGACATATTTCTATGTCTTCTCTAGAAAAAAACACACATACATTATTTTTTTAACTCAAATATCCTTGTTTACCTCATTTCAAAAGACAGAGAAAAGGACATTTTTTGTCCCCGTCAACAAGAAACAAGACCTAAGAATCCGTTTAACTATTTCTTTCGTTTTCTCATGTAGGCACTCCCGGACAGTCGATGAAAATGTCGGACATCCCATTAATGCTTCAAAGATTCAATGCGGAACGCAACATTGCCTCTGTAGCTTCCAATTGGGAAAAAGCATTGAAGCTTTACCTACAAGCAGCGATCATCGAGGATAAAGGAAGACAGACAGCAACATTATTGCACTATGGTGGCTCCGGAATCCGGAAAGATATTTATTACAATTTACCGGAAATAGACGCGACAACACCCAAAGAAAGCGACACATTTGAAAACGCCTTAAAAAACTGGATGAATATTTTTTACCAAAGCAGAATAGAGTATACAAAAGACATTTATTCAGACTCGTGATTAGTTTATGCGTCTCCAAAATCGTATTCGTGATGACCTTTCTAAATTTTGGTCTTATGTTCGCCAGAGTAAATCGTCTTCGCGAATCCCTCCTGCCATCCAATATAATGGCCAGTGCTTTGATTCTCTTAAATCAATTGTTGACGCCTTTGCAGCACACTTCTCGTCCGCATTTATCCCTGTCCTACTTCAACGTTGGTCGACGCTTTAGCAAATCCGTTGAACTTTATATCTATTCCGGAAATTGTTAGAGTGCTCAAGTGCTTGCCGAATAAAATGTCGTCAGGGCCTGATAGGGCCTGTTAGTTTTTTAGTGCGCAACTGTTCTCCTATTTTTGCCGAGCCCCTTAGTTTTATATTAAATCTTTCCTTGAGCCATTGCATTTACTCGTGTTGCTGGAAGAAGGCGCGGATTTGTCCCATTCTTAAGAATGGGGACCCCTCTGACGTAACTAACTACCGTCCGATTGCTATTTTATCGGCCTTGGATAAGGCGTTTGAGCGTTGTCTGCACGCCCTCCTTTTCTCCTCTGTTTCTAGGACAATCTCACCTGACCAAAATGTTTTTATGTTCAAACGATCTACTGTTACCAATTTATTGTGTTTAGTTCAGTTCATGAGATCAGTCCTGGCCTCGGAAGGACAGGTGGACGTGATTTATACGGACTTTGCGAAGGCGTTTGATCGCTTGCTTCACCATTTATTACGAGCCAAGATACACGCTACGTCAATTGAACCTTTTTTATGTAACATTCTCGCCTCCAACATGGAGGGTTGGGAACACTCAGTCCACTGCCAAGGGCACGTCTCTTTTACTTACTCGCAATCATCGGGAGTTCCCTAAGGGTCCATCCTCGGCCTCCTTCTCTTTATACTTTATATTAATGACCTGCCCTCGGCAGTGGATTGCAAAACCTTATTATTTGCTGATGATGCTCAGCTGTCCCTGGAAATCGAACAACATTCAAGATTGCCCACGCTTGCAAAAATGCCTTGACCAGCTACTTGATTGGTGCACAAGCAATGGGTTGAATCTTAACACAGTGAGCTTGTCGGTCGGCGAATGGTACTCGAAGCGCCATCTCTGGGCTTTCATGTACCGACTCTGTAGTCTTGTTACCGCGCTATTCCGTCATTTTAAATTCGCGGGCCCTTTTGCCAACGGAATGCGAATTTGAACCTTAACTGATTCCTGATTATCGGAATTCAGATTTCCGGCAACGATAGCGTGAGCCACACGTGCGTTTCGGAACTCAGCGTTTTTGCTCTCGCAAAACTTTGAATCAAAGTAAACCGATGCGAATTCCCCGCAGACGTTCTCCCTCTGAGAAAATCGTGTCTCTCGGATAGTTCGTGTCGGTAACCGCGCTCATATTTTTTTTCGGATCGCAAATAATTCTCAGTTCCGGTGTAACGAGTGTGATAGTGGATTCAATGTTGTTTGAATAAAGAATTTAGTTACACTTTCCCGCAACTTCATTCATGTGTCCTTATTCCTGACCACGCACGTAGAAGTACGTGAGATCCTACAGCTGGATTTACGTCGATATACAAACAGACCTATACTAATAGAACAAAGCCCATTTCTTATGAATATTGTATTAAAAATATAATCCTTAAGAGATCGTCAACGGAAGTTGACCTTGACATAACTTTCGATACTAAATTACGATTTAATACAGTCATGGCATCTTGGCGAGCTTATTATTTTATAGTTCATTTTTCGCGACCGTTTTCAAGTCCTATAATTATTGAGACTCTGTACCGTGCATTAGTACGTAGTCGATTGGAGTATGGGAGTCTGATTTAGTCACCTTATCAGTCTACTTTTAGTGAGCAACTTAAAGCTGTCCAACGGAGGGTTCTTAAATATCTGACATACAAACTGTCAGGTTCCTATCCTCCTCGAGGATCAGACCAGATAGCTCTGCTCCAGTCGACAGGATTTCAGCCGTTAGCTCACCGGCGTCAAATTACTGCCTTACAGTTTTTAGTTAAACCAGACTGTGGCTTTATTGATTTTGCTGATTTGCTAGAACAGATTGGTCTGCGTTGCCTGACACGTGAATACACTCACGACAGGTTCATGCACTCCAATCGGTCCACACCAATTACATGAAATATTCTTCACGTAACATTATGTTCTCTCTTTTTAATAGTGTTTTGCGGATGTCGCCCACGCAGATCGACTTGTTTTTCACGGACATTGATACTTTGTTTGCACTTTTTTCGGAACGCATCTCCTCTCTCGAGCGTCAATCTGTTAATGCTGTACATTAATTGTATTCATGTTATTCTCTGCTTGTTGTATACTT
Source organism: Trichopria drosophilae (assembly GCA_030407085.1). NCBI lineage: Eukaryota > Metazoa > Arthropoda > Insecta > Hymenoptera > Diapriidae > Trichopria > Trichopria drosophilae. The sequence goes on along the minus strand of CM059582.1, from coordinate 64,687,246 downwards.
TCTGTACCCATCCCCCTAGTGGTCGTCGTGACTGTGTGGCTTGTATGGGTTAATAAATTAAAATTCAAATTCAAATTCGAATTCCATTACATTAGACAAAATTACGACAGAAGCAAACACTTTTGAAATCGTAACACACCAATTAGAAATCTGCGATAATAAACCAAAAGACCAAGAAATTAATAGAATATCTAATAATGACCGTGACATGGCAGCTATTTCTCAGTACAGAGAGAGAGACAAGCGAAAAAAAGATGTGGTAGGTGCGGGAGTAACAGACATTCGCAACATGAGTTAACATGCCCAGCAAGGAATAAACAATGTCACTGTTGCAATAAAGTGGGGTATTTCCGCCAGCACTGTAAGACCGAAGTCAATCGTAAAAGAAGAAGAGAAGGAAACGAACTAGAAATAACGGACAATGTGGCTTCTCTAAAACAAGAGACACATTATGTGTTTCATGTCGATGATGATGCGACCTTAAAATTTGAAGTTGGAGAATTGGAAATCGAGATCCTTATAGATTCAGGATGTAAACCAAACTTACTAACAGACCAATCGTGGGAGGCGTTGAAAAACAAGAAAATCAGAATTTACGAGCAAACGAAGTCACCAAACAACAATTTTTTGGCGTATGGTAGCAAAACCATGACACGGGACAAGCGAACACAGCGATTAAGCGAGAAAAATGCTATTCCATACTCTCCAAAAGTCGGTGCTATCGCACGAAAAGACCTCAATGAATGCGTATGGGAATACTTAATGATGTATAACAGTACTCCCTATTCCACAATAGGCAGAACGCCATCGGAGTTATTTTTCAGAAGATAAAATCGAGATAAAGTCTTATCAATGGCGATAATTGGCGGAAATAGCATAACCAACCCGAAACTAAGAGACAAAGATAAAGAACAAAATGAAAAAGGAAAAAAATACAGTGACCTAAGATGGAAAGCCACAGAAGCGGACATGTCCGAAGGTGATCAGGTCTATGTGAAATCCATGCATAAAAAGAACAACCTGAGTCTGAATTTCAATCCTACTCTCCACACAGTACAAAATATATAACAGGGAGATATACTCGTAAAAACAATGAAACCGGACAAACGTACAGAAGGAACGTAATTTATTTTAAAAAGGTCGAAGGAAAATGGGTGCGTGCGTGCGTGTGTGTGTGTGTATGTGTGTGTGTGTGTGTGTGTGTGTGTGTGTGTGTGTGTGTGTGTGCGTGATGTGATGTGATGTTCAGTTACATTACATTCAATTTTGCAAAATAGATATAATCATAAATAGTTGTTTGTGTTTATAAAATCTATTAATATTCTTAAGATTTCTATGCGACTAAATTAGGTTATGATTTCTATCATTTACTTTATTATGATACCCTACATGTAGAACACGATTAACTTTAACAAGAAAGGAATGTAGTATACGTGTATGGGGAAAAGTGGGAATATGCGTTGGGATGCACCCGGGGATTCCGTCTCATACGCACATGCCACAGTTAGTTGATTTCCGACCCCGGAGAGAAGCGGATCGGAAATATCTGGTTTGTGTGCGGTCCCGAGCCGGTGAGCTGCCCTGGACGAGAACTCCATACTTTTCAAGATATTCCTCGTTAAGAAATTGAAACGTTCACGAATGACTGCATTGAATACATCGACTGTCATTGATCGAGAAGTATAACATCCGATCTTCTACTTTCTGCAGCAAGACTAATACGTTATATTATTGACTAGAATTCTTTCGTTCATTCTGAAAGATGTGCACAACATTATTCCAACCCTAAAGAATCACATATTGCAGATTTTAAAATGAAAAATGCAATATTTATTGGTAGGAATGGGTAGTTCTTTTATTTACCTATTTTGTCTATCAAGCATTGTCACTATTTTCTCAGATTTATTTTATAATCGCATAATAAGGGTATCTTTCAATCCTATTCCTGTAGAGAAGGTATACGTTTTATATATAACGTTTTTTTCTGAAGAATGCTTTTATCAACGCATATTCTTCATGAATTTCTAAAAAAGTAAAGTTTAATAAAAATGTTAAAACCGAATTGATTAAAAGAAATGACTTTGATTCAAGTTATGGGAAAATCAATGAAACCGTGTGATATAATACATCTCCTAATTTAAACTGTTTTAATAATACTATCCAATTACTTTTTGATAGCAATGTCTTTTTAATAACATCTTTTACAGAAAAAAAAGTATATTTTTACTGTACCACCAATTCTATCGCAAGCATTTTTTCCGTGAGATGTAGCAAAAAAGTGCAATTCCACTTTTATATCAAAATCATGAATACAATACACTAAATTACGAAAATTCTTCTTATTTTTATATTGCGATACGGCTTCATTTGAGAAATAATACATTTTTTTAATTCTATTTGATCCATATTTATTCTTAATCCAATAAATTAATTTTTTGTTTAAATAGGTAAATAGCTTCATTGCAGTGTTCAGTATTTTCTGAAATTAAAGGAGATACTACAATGTTTTTACATATTTTTTTAAATTTGTAGGGTGGAAATGGGTCATAATATTAATAAAAAATTTAAATTAATGTGAAGAAGAGAATGTAGAATGATCTCGTACAAGTCGCAAATGCTTTGGAAAGCTATATTTAGTACCCTGCGGGCGATCCGCCGTCCGAAAATTTCAAAAATTAATTTCTCGATAATATCAAAAAACGCGTCTCTGAAAATGTCACAGATTTTAAAGAACAATTGGAGCTTCAATTAAAAATATTTTGAAAAAAAAAATGATGTACTTTGGGTACACAAAAATTATTATTTTTTTTTCTTTTCCGAAGAGGGGGAATGCGTTACGCACCATAGGAAGGCCATGCGTGGCCTTTCCGTGTGTGGGGCTCTCCAGGCATAGTGCCCGGGATACCAACTAAACTCTAACCTCTTTTACATAATCTTCTGGCTGAGGAGATTGCCAGCTCGGATCCGCGTCAGCATTACTTCGGGTTGGAATATCTTTGTTTTTATTAACATTTATTTCGCGATCTATATTCCGGCGATATATATATATAAATTTATTCTCTTTACATGTCGTCAACCAGGTTTTCCGCTTTCTTGTTTCGCAGCACCTTCTCAATAAGGGCAGCTGTATCTTCCCATTTCGCCGGCCCTTCAAGCATCTTTTCCACCACGTTATCGGGGGTGAATGATCCTACTTTGCTCCGTAAAATAGCACGCTCCTGCTCCCACTTCGGACATTGAAAAAATGTATGCTCCGCGTCATCCTCTCCATGGCCGCACGCCAGACATTTTCCGTTTCCGTTCTTCCTCATACGGTACAGGTATTTTCTGAAATATCCGTGCCCGGAGAGGAACTGCGTTACATAGAAGTTCAATTCTCCGTTATCACGTGTCGTCCACTGATCTATCGACTTTATAAGTCGCGCTGTCCATCGTCCCCGGGTTTCCGAGCTCCATGTCTCTTGCCAGGATCGGAGAGTCTTCTCTCTCTCATCTTTCTTCTCGATCTGATTTCCTTCTTTCTTCCCTTAGTAGATTCTTTTACTTTCCGTCGCTTGCAGATGTAGGGGAATTACCCCTGCAATCACCATGATTGCAGGGTGCGATACCCTACGGTATGCGCTCGCAATTCTTAAAGCTGCTATGCGCTGCACGGATTTCACCTCTTTTCTATAGACTTCTTTCTTGAGTGAATCGCCCCATATCTCAGCTCCGTATAGCTGAATGCAGTTTGTCACGCTCATAAGTAGCCGCGATCAATCTTGGCCAGATTCCATCCGAGTGGGCTAGATGTATCGTCCGTATGGTCTTCCTTACGATCTTGTATGATCCCGTAAGTAATGTACAGGTGGTCCCTGGCGTTATAGTCGTCTATCACCTGCCACTCGTAGACGTTTCTGCTAATGCGTTCTGAGGCGAAAGACACGTCTGGTACCGTTTCTCTTTGGCCAGTTCTCCTAAAAGTAGAGGTGCCGTCGTTTAATATCTCTAGCCCTATGCGAGCTATCATTTCCAGTGTCGGCTTTCCTCTCAAGTCTGTGCGATCTGACCCCCATTCGCGTCCTCGCGAGTTGAAGTCGCCGGCAACTATTAAGTTGTCATCGGTCATATTTCTGAGTTCATCTTCCAGGTTATCTAACTTGGCACTGAACTCAGTGATTCCTTCACTGGGCGTGAGGTAACAGCTAACATAGGTAACTTTTCCCCACTTCAGCCAAACGTATCCTTCGCCAGCTCCCTGTCCTAGTATTGGAGCTCTACTAGGGTCTGGTACCCATATGACTGACACTCCTAGTTTATCGGTATACCAGTTTAATGTCCGGGTCACATACCCTGGTTCGCATAGAAGGAGAATGTCCACCTCGCGTTTTCGAATGATCTGGTCCAACATGCTATTCGCCGTAGAACTACGGTGAATATTGCCTTGTAAGACCTTGATTACTTTTCCTTCCATGCTTGTCGATAAGCAGTGCAGGCTCCGGAGCCTGACACGTGCTTACGGGCTTCACCCTTGAGACCTTTATCTGCACATGCGCAGTAGTTTAAAGGTTCTACACCAACAGCTGCTCTGCGGCCTCCTATCCCGCATTTGTAGCAGACACCTGTTCGGTCCGGCCCTTTACATTTCTCTGCTACATGGTCATACCTCTGACACATGTAGCATCGTGCAGCGACTTCGTACTTAAGTAATCGCCAGGTAAGGGGTCCAACCCGCAGTGTCTCTCCATATCTGGCGAGCATTCCCCTATCCGCCACCCGGGGAGGCGTCAGATGCGGGCACCAGCAACCCGACACGGAGCACAAAAATTATTAAAAATTTAATTTTTAAATAAATTAATTAAAAACTTATATTATTAATCTTTTTACCACATATTATTAAATTTCAATGTTTTCTACACAACTTTTGTAGGAAATATTTTTTTCTAACATCAATAGATTTCGAGATAAAAATTAATAAAAAAAAAATGACCAAAAAATTCAATTAACAATACTTGCAAAATAATTGAAATTTTTGAAAATCCGCAAATGAACTTCAAGTACACCCGAAAAACATCAAAATGCCCAATTATGAATAAAATCAAAGACTCAAAGTTTGCCCTCTGTATGGAATGCCTCTTAAGAAATATGTTAGGTTATATTTTTGCATATGGGTAATTCTCCTGAAAGGGACCCCGAAATGCGTCACCATCGCTATTTCCAAGATTCGCAATGAAATTCCAATATAACGTATATTTTTTTGCAATTTTTGACGTATATAGAGAAAATTTAATACGTCATTTTCATAGCTAAATACGCGTTTGCAAAGTCGTTGCATATTTTTCATAAAAATTGCATTTCATTGTAATTATTCATTATAACGTATAAAAACAATACAAATAATTTTTTAAAATGCATGAAAAATAACTTTAGGCTATACTACTTATATTGTATGAGGCCAATTTAGTGTAAAAAATTATTTGGATTTTATATAATTACTGAAACATTATCATTTTTTGCGAGTAAAAATTCGGGTGATCTCCGAAGCCATCTATTTTTAACAATAAATATGTATTAATATACTAAAATCGAATCCTACGGCCTTAAAATTTAAGTACTAATTAGTCCTAAAGTGGTGTTAGAAGAATTTTTCGTTACAGCATTCGATTTTTATCTAAAATCTAATAATATGTCGATTTGTGATCTCCGAAGCTTGGTCATCTCCGAAGCCATTTTCGGCAACCGCATACAATATTCATTTACCTGTATTTTTATAATTAATCATTCAAAACATTTTAAAAAATCTTACTGTTAACATATACGGGAGTTATAAATCATATATTATTTATACTACAGCTGTAATTATAAACAACAATATGTCCAGAAAATACCTATTTAGTTGTAGGCATATTCGATAAACTTATAGTATTTCTTTCCCTCAGATGAACTCGAAATTTGTTACTCATAAGTTTTTGGGGTCGCTGATTACGAATCCGTTGTCCGATTTTTGATATTCAAAATGGCGGATCCAATATGGCGAACCAATTTTGTAAAAGAGTTCCGATTTACCTGAAAATCTTTACTCGGGGGTTTTCGGGGTCGTTGATTCCAAATGTAATGTTAGTTTGTAGAAATTTAAAATGGAGGATCCAATTTGGCGGACCAATTTTGTAAAAGTGTTCCGATTTACCTGAAAATCAGTACCCGAAGGTTTTTGACGTCGCTGATTATAAAAAATTTATAAAAAATAAAAATACCAATCATTTCAATTTATCCTTATGAGAAGTAAGGTAAGTTTTCATTTAATTTTGTCTTCGCTGTGTGAACTGATGTAAATAAAATTCAGTGACTTTATTTACGTGCATTGTAAAAAGAAATACTTAAATTAAGCAAAAAAGTTAACTGAAAGTCAAGTGTAATGTAAACAAGACCGCATAAACAAGGACAAACTTATGCACTATACATCGGCTGATTTTAAGATGTAATCATTTTAAGTATTTGTTTTTACAGTGTGGTTGGCAAACTAGTAATAACAAATTTTGCGAAAAGGCGATAGTTACATTGAATTGTTCCTCGTTTAACCGTGCCTCAAAACATTTTATAGTTGATCAGAATCACGTTCGGCATTCACATATAGTTACGGAATCACGTTTATCAAGAAATCAAGTTTAGTATCTTATATCATGTAAATATGTAAGCTAATAAATAAGGATTAATTATTAAAATATCATAAACTTGATTTTTTCTTATATTTTATGTATAGTTCACGAAAGATAGTAACATATTTTCGAATGTCCATATTGTTATAATGAATCTTAAAATTCTGCGACTATCAAGTTTCATATTAAATAAAGAAGTTTAGAATTTTGGTTCGCCATATTGGATTCGCCATTTTGAATTTAAAAAATCTGACAACAGATTCCTTATTAGGAACCCCAAAAATCCCCACCTAAACAAACTTCTAGTCAATCGAGCAATTTTTCAGTTTTTGGTCTGTCATATTGGATCCGCCATTTTGAATTTTAAAAATCTGACACTTGATTCGAAATCAGCGACCCTAAAAACCCCCGAGTAACACATTTCTAATTAATTGGATAAAAGGAATAATTTGTAATACGAAGTTAAAATCATGTTAATATATTAACATTTAAGAAGGGCTATAAAATTTATAATAATAATAATGAATTTTGCGCAACATCATATTTTCACTTTAGATTATACCTTAAACATGTTTCAAAAGTAACAATATTTAATTTCATAAAAAAAATTTTGCCTTGAAAATTTTTCGGAAACGGGTCCTTTTCAGTACAATTACCCATATATAATATTTGCTATTTCTGCTACGTTTATGTTGTTTGCTGATAATTTCAGCCATTTGGACAAAAAATAAGGACAAAGGACAGGTAATTTTCCCCCGCGTTAATGACAATTATAGTCTTTTACAAAATTAATTATTTAAACAATTTTCTCTTTTTTTTATTATTAAAAAATTTAATTGAAAAGTTCATCAGAAAGTTTTTATATAACTATTTTTTGTATTTATATTTTTTAGAAATAAATTTCTGAAGAGGGCTTCAAAACAGAGCCGAAACGTTAAAACAATATAGTTAATTATTACACCTAGTCATTCTGACATTATACAAGAAAATTAAAACTAAGAAAATTTCACTTATGAAAGGGTCAGATAAGAAAATCAACATAATTTATTCACAATTATAGTCTGTTTGCGCGTCGGCTCTCGGGTGGAGAGGTACAGGACAAAGATGGTACATGACAGAACTTTGATACACAACACAACACCCACCTAGAACCAGCCCCCCCCCATTTTGTTTTACAGTTTCAGAGGATTTATTAATTACATGTTTCTTTGGTTTATAATTGTCGTAGTTTTTAAATTCATAGAATTTGTTTGACAAATCGGAAAGATTGTCACTGAAGTCTTCACCTGGTTTATTATTTATTTATTTTTGCTTTGTAGTTCATTTACAATCCGTCTTTAATTTTGTTCAAAATATCGTGTATAGTTTCATTTCTAATATAACTTGTAAGTTTATTATTAATTCTGCTTAAGATTTCAGTTATTTCATTTATCATTTTTATTTCTTATTTTGTTTTATTTTCGTATTTAGTTTTAACGGTTTTTCTTAACATTCTGTTCTCTACTATTAAATACTTTTTATACGAGAGAAAACTTTCATTCCGAGAATTTTTCATAGGAATGGCGTTTAGCCGGTCTTATTTCGAAGACTTATCCGAACAAAAAACAAAACTTAACATACCTCATTTCTTTGGCTTAAACATAAAAACAAAATAAATTTATTTTAATTTGAACGGTTGATCGTCTCTGGCGGAGGCGGTTCCTTTTTGGGGTTCCGTTGGTACTTTGTGACGGTTCGGAGGGCTCCCTTGGAATTCCAGCGTGCTACCCAGGTGTGCGTAAGCGTGGTGTGCCGCCACCGTCGCCTGGTCTTCGGGATGTATGCTGGAATTGGTACGGCGTAGACACCCATCTCCACCAAAATATGTGAGTAAGTCTCGGGGATGGTAACCTGCGAGTTTATAGAGACGTCGGGTGAGTGTGGAGGCGGTAGTTTGATTCCCAGCGTGCTGGTTTTTGATGCAGGAGGTCGGTCGCCGTACCAGGATTGTGGCACTTCTTTTGCAGATACGTCGTTGCTGGTTGAACTTCTGGAGCTCAGCTTCGTGTTCCTCGGCTCTAGGGTGCTCGTCTTCGGAACAAACAGGACGGATCTGATCTGAGGAGTTTTGGCCGGTCGATTGATACCTTAGCTGCTGGCGGTGGCGATCTGGGGTACTGGTTTCGGAGAAGGCTGCAGCTTTGACCCTGAAATCACTCGATTAACTATCTGCTTTACAGACGGCGTTAGCATGATACGTTGATTTGCTGACGTTGGTGTATGGCGGCTGCCGGTGCAAGGTGTCCGTGGACCAGTTGGCTTGTGAGCGCAGGTTATAGCATCCATATTGCTGGGGAGCAGACGACAGAATGAGTTTTGGACGAGTTATGTCGACGCTACAAGATTCCCGAGACGCCTTACGTTCAAGCGTGGCATTTTTCCGAGGACGGCACCTTTTCCGAGGTAGAACTATTTGGGAGGGCATACTGGTGGTAGGAGAGGTAGGGATTATGTCAGCCGGACGACGCCTTGGTGTCGGAGCTAGGGTTAAGTGCTTGGGTGGGGTACAGGTTGGCTACCAGCCAAGTGGTAGGAGTTGCTCTTCAAATGCAGGTTTCAGGTCAGAAACATGGATATGGCATATATTATATCCCAGTTTCCGAAATTAAATCGACGATGGCAGGTGATATGATTTTGACGACGCGGTAAGGACCCTGGAACTTGGGGCTCAGTGCTTGGTTGACGGCTTGGTCCTTGTAGGAGAGAACGTTTCCAAACGTAGTCTTCAAGTTGGGGTGTCCAAGCATGGTGTTGTGCGTTATGATATTTCTCCTGACGATTGAAGGCGTGAGCGAGATGCCGTCGAGTGAGTTGAATGCAATCGTGTAGGTTATTTAACCGGTACGCTGAAGAGTTGGGGTTAGGGTTGAATACTGGGGGCGCGACTGGATGTCGTAACTGACGGCCGTAATTCAAGAAGGCGATATTAATAATACAATTCGTTCATTCTATAGAGTTATAGTGAGGTGTGTAAGGTGATGTCGGGCGATGCTCGGTTCTGGTGTCGTTTAGTAGAGCTCGGAGTTCTTAAAATTTATACTATGCCCCATTGTCGTTGGTAAAACCTTCGGGGTTCCGTGACGCAAGAACAGTTCGTAGATTTGACATACAACAGCAGGACCGGTAGCGCGACGTAATGGCCGAAGTTCTACCCATTTGGTGAATCGATCTTGATACGTCAATAACTATACAAATCCTTCGCGAGAGCGAGGAAGGGGGCCGATTAAGTCTGACGAAACGTGCTACCATGGATCCATTACCTTGGTATCGTGCAGGAGTCCAACCGGCGATTGCTGTGAAACCTTGAATTCCGCGCAACGTCTACAGGAGCGGACTTACCGGGATGTATCACGGGCTATTCCTGGCCAGTAATAATTATCGTAAAGTCGGTGCAATGTCTTACAGAGACCCAGATGTCCTGCTGTGGGATTATCATGGCATTGTTTTAGAATAATTTCCCTTTCAGCATTGGGAATACAACGTTTACATGCCCGAGAATCATCGTGAGGGTTCGTGTCCGGGATCTTTCTATATAATTGCCCATTAATGATTTGATAGTCCAGATTGCTCTCCGGAGAATTTTCGGTTTCTAAAATTTTTCTGTCATACCATTCGAGGCTGATCGGGGCAGATCTGATTTCGTTGATTGGGTTATGCGAGAGGGCATCCGCGACGTAATTATATACTCCTTTCAGGTATTTGATTTCATAATCATACTGCTGGAGCTCTAATGCCCACCACGCTACGCGACCAGATGGGTTGCCTATATTCTCCAACCAGCGAAGTGCTTGATGGTCGGACAAAACTTTAAAATGGTAACCTTCTAAATATGCACGTATTTTACGGATGCCCCATACTACGGCCAGGCATTCCTTCTCGGTGACGGAATAAATACTTTCAGATCCATGTAGGGTGCGGGAGGCGTAAGCGACTACTTTTTCTCCATCTGTATGGTCCTACGTGAGAGCACAACCGATTCCGTGTTCGGATGCGTCAGTCTCGACCGTAAATACATTTGTGAAGACCGGTCCTGCAAGGATGTGGGCTTCGGTTAGCTTTCCTTTCAAAAGGGTGACGGTGTCACTTTTCTCGGTACCCCATTGTCATTGAGCATCTTTTCGTAGTAATTTAGTGAGGGGGCGTATAATTTCGGAAAAACGGAGGATGAAGCGGCGGTACCAGGATACCATTCCGATAAATTGGCGAATTTGTTTGCGTAAGGATGGTACCGCCATTTCGGTTATAGCGCGAACTTTTTCGGGGCCCGTCTGTACGGTTCCGTCGGAAATGATGAGCCCGAGATACGACACAGTATTTTGGCCGAAGTGACATTTATCCGGATTGATGACAACTTTAGCCTGCCGAAGACGTTGAAATATCTCCTGGACATGTCGCAGGTGGTCCTTAATGTTTCGCCTAAAGACGATAATGTCATCTAGGTAACACATGGTAAAGTGTTCTAGTTCCGGGCCTAGAATAGTGTCTAGGGTCCTCTGGAACGTGGCGGGGGCGGAGTGTAATCCGAAGGGCATTACGCGGAATTGCATCAACCTCGGTCTCGGGACGGTAAATGCTGTGATCGGTCTGCTTTCCGGAGATAAGGGAATCTGCCAATATCCTTCTTTCAGATTGATTTTGCAGATCCACTGAGCTCCCCTTATTTTGTCGATCGTCGCTTGGATGAACGGTAATGGATATCCATCCTTTTCGGTTACTTGATTAACTTTCCGAAAATCGATGCAAAACCGTGATTTACCCGATTTTTTCTTCACAATTACGACGGGAGAACTCTAAGGACTATGGGCGAATTCGATAATGCCAGCATCATCCTCGTCAATGATGCGTTGTATCGCAGGGTTACGCGGACGGTATCGTCGCCGAATCGGCTGCGTATCCGCTTTTACTCGGATAACATGCTGCGTAACATGAGTCGAGCCGGTAATGACCGCAAATAAGGGTAAGTCCGCGTCTAGGAAGCGTCGTAACCGTTCGTGGTCGGTGTGGTGAGTGGCAACACATGTCGTAGGAGGCCTTCTGGTGTACGGTTCACTAATGAGGTGGGAAGGAATTTGCAAATCGATATGTAGATCCTGGAGTGCATCAGTACCGAATAAAAGATCGTGCTGTAAGCACGGGAGGATAGAGAAATCGTCGAATAATCACGGAACTCTTACGAACTTCCTTACCCTTCTGCCAAGAAGAACTTTAAACACACAGCGGTTGTAGCTAAAAAACTCCATGCTTCGCGTATAGCAGATGTCTTCGCTGGGGTGAGAGATGTCAAGGGTTTCTGGTCGGAGGTTCGGAGGCACAGGCGGGCTCCACCTGGTACTTCGCCGGTGTCCCGGGAGACTTGGGCCTGTCATTTGTGGCTCCTCTACCCTTTGAGGCCATTGACATCTTTACCATTCTATGGGGATGATGATAAAGATTTTGACGGCCCTATTCTGCCTCAGGAGCTGCGGGAGAGCATGAGGAGATTAAAGTCAGCTAAAGCTGCAGGACTGGACGGTATCCCATCAGAATGGTGGAAACTACTCACGGGTGAGTGGTTTTCCTATGTTTTGGACCTTTTTAATTTCATTCTAGCTAACAAGCTGCCACCTGAGGGGTTCATGGTGGCTGATCTCTTCATGCTCTTCAAAAAGGGTGACCGTTCTGATTCCGAGAATTACCGTGTGATAGCGATAATACTAATGCGTTCACGAATTGTCCTGGTATAAAGAAGTTTTCAGATTTCATTTTGGGTTTACTGGAAGAAAAAAACATACAGCAAGTAATATTCAGCAGAATTTATATCTGAGAAGAAAGAACATTTACGCGACGATGAAGTATTACATCAATGCGATTTTGAAGAAAATTATGCGTACGCAACAACAACCAATGCACAGTATTCACAGTTGTATTTTACTACCGCTACAAAAAAGAATTAAAACATCACAATAGCATCTTACTTTCAGATAGCACAAGTCATGATGCAGCTGCAGTTTAATGCAAAAGAGGGTAATACCAGAAATTAAAAAATGTTGTCCAAAAGTAAAAAAATCTATGACGTACCGGATGGTGCAGCGGCGCATGGGAAATGCGCTTGCGATGGACTTGGGGTATGTCTAAAAAGTGAAGCAAGACGCTATAGTTTACAGGCAGAATCGAACAATGCTATATTAATTTCGCTTTCCCTGTTCACGTGGGCCAAATAAAAATGTAAGAATATTCAATTCTTCCATTGCACCAAAGAAGATCATCAGGGAATGTGCTGCAGGTGAAAAGATACTCTGCTACAAAAGAAGATATTATTCTTAAACAGTATTAAGCACTTGGCATCTTTCCTTTGTTGGTTGAATTGCTCATGAAACTGCTCATCTTGCCTTTCTTGGCCGGGTATCTCATTACATCTTGCCTTTCTTGGCTGGGTATCTCATCACATCTTGCGTTTGCTGGCCGGATACTTCATCACATCTTGCCTTTGTTGGCTGGGTATCTCATCACATCTTGCCTTGTTGGCCGGATACTTCATCACATCTTGCCTTCGTTGGCTGGGTATAACATAACATCTTGCCTTTGTTGGTCGGATACTTCATTACATCTTGCATTTGTTGTCTGGGTTCTCCATTATTTTTCGCAGCCATTAAAATTTTTTACATCTGATGATGGATTCCGAATAAGAGACTTGATACCCCCCCCCCCTTAGGAGCATCTTGTAAAACTTTTAAAAATTCCTCCGCCATTTTAGAGACCTCATTTTGAATTTGGAAAATCTAACTTTAAAATCCAGTTCAGCAACCCGGAGTCGTTATAGAATCTTACCGTCTTTTATTACACATTACTGTTAATGACGTTAATTATGATGCCGCTGCACTATTCGAAGTACTAAATGTTTCAAAATTAGCCGCCTTGTAAGAAAAGATTTTCTCTATCTGTTTTTCAACCTCAGAATAATCGTTGAGAAGTGCAGGAATTTTATATTTAAAATTGATAGACTTTAGGAAAAAATGTTGCTGAACAAAAAGTTCTTAGAATTGATCAAAGAACACGCTGAAATTTTTTCAGATTTTTTTTAAACACTTTGGAATTTTTCGAAATCCCGAAACATTTTTTCCGAAACTCTAGAAATTTCAAATAAAACATTCGTAAACTTGTCGACGATTATTTCGAGATTAAAAAAAAAGGAAACGTGACAGCTAAATTCTAACACCAGATACGCATTTGGGAGGTCAAAATACATCGGAAAGCATAAAAATCACGATACATATGGGTTACATTTTTATTTTTAGTACGTTTTTAATTTTTTTTTATTGAAATTAAGAGCTTTCAGGGGCTATATTGGAGCCGCCATATTGGATTTTGCAAAGGCGCACTCGGCATTTGAAAATATATGTCCTAAGCTTTAAAATGAGCCCTCATTCGTATTTTTTGATTATTTCTAATTTTGGGCACAGCAGTGATCCGGTTGACGTGGAATGAGTCATGTTTCCTTTTTTTTTGAGATATTCATTCCATGTCAACCGGGCCACCTCAATATCTCAAAAACGGATATTTTTTTTCAACCAAATTTCGTACAGATCATCTTTAGCATGCATACTTCTTCCCTGAATTTTTTCAGAATTACTTTTTTTTCTCTCAAAATGGCGGATCAAAATATCTAAAAAAACGTGCTTTTTGAGTTTTCTTTTGCTAGTTTAACATTGTTTGGTGCGAAATACATTATGATAAACCAGTGATTAATATCTTATTTGCCATTTGTTTCATATGTAATTATAATTATTAAATACAAAAAGTAGTATTCAAAATGGCGGCGAGAAAACTCGAGTGTTACTGGATTTTATTAACAACTGTCTACAGGGAGTTTTTGGAGTCGATGATTACGAATCTGAAGTCATATTTTGAAAATGAAAAACACAGAATACCTAAAAATGTCTTATATAGCATAATTCCTACTGGTATTAATTGATTTGTAAGTGAGAAAACAACAAATAATTTGAGAGTATTTGAAACACGCATATTGTCGACTGCAGCAGCGTAAAAACATTAACAAAAAATAATAAAAAAAAATAAAACAATTAAAAACAAATATTAAAACTAGAAAATGTAAAAAAAAATATATATATATATATGGGTCATTCCAGCCAACTTTTCAAAAACATTGCGCATGGGGGTCGGCTGATTTTTCCGCCGATTTTAATCTTATGTTACATTACATACTGAAAGAAGGCTCTCCATCAATTTTTAGCCCTTTATGTGTCCTACAGCCCGAGATACACTGTGGTGAATTTTTAAAAAAGGGCAAAAAACCACCCTTGGCAATCTTTGCCTATTCTCCAGCTGACTTAAGAGCTAAATTAAAGGTGTTATCTGCCTATTGTAACCTAAATGATTTAGTTTTAAACATCTCGAAAACTAAAATTGTAGTTTTTAGAAACGGTGGTCCTTTGGACCCCTCTTATAAAAACTTTTTGTACGAAGATCTCCACCTGGAAGTACCCCTACCTTGGCACAATTGTTTCGTCATCGGCGAAAGGTTTAAAGGCGGTGGAAAGTGCCGTGGCCAAGACGCGTCAAGCTACTGCTTCTGTTTTAGCTATCATGTCCGCAGCCAAGGGGAACTCTTACGAAGGTGCACTTAAGCTATATAGAGCCATGATAATGGCCATGCTACTTTCCGCCGCACCCTGTTGGGGCCTCTGTTACCTTGATAGCTTGGAGCCGATTCAGGTAGAATTTTTTAAAAGATGGCTTAGAATATCAAAGTCTACACCGAACTATCTTGTGCGACTGGAGCTTGATCTTTATCCTATTTCTGTGGAGATAGTACAAAGGTCAATGCTCTTGGTGATTAGACTGTTAAGGCAACCTCTAACTAGCTTGGCACGAATGGGCCTGATAAGGTTGTGGGATTTAAAGTCGGATGGGGTGAGTGGATCGGTATTAAACTGGTTCACTCATTTAAAGCTCGTGCTCGGTTCGGCTGCCCATGATGATATGTGGGCCGAACTATCGGCGGAAAATTGGGAATTACATCTTGCTACGACTTGTCAGGCCTTTGCCACGAATGCACGAATCAGAGATCTAAATCGTTATTACAATTCTGTTCACATTCAGTTGCCTTTGCTCAGACAATTTTCTGGTGGATTTATTGGTCGTTATCCTTCGCGTTGTAATTTAGTTTTTACGCGTTTAAAAATGCAGCTTAGGACTGCTACTATTTTTTCACGGGCAATATTAATTGGCAATATTCTCCATCCATATAATCCATCAGAGATTTGTACTGTGTGTAACTTGGGTACGGAGGAGACACTAATCCACATACTTTGTGAGTGTCCCTTATCCCGTCCATCTGGGGTTAACTTGTTAAGCTCCATCCAGTTGTACGATTACGTCGATGTAAATATGATATCCAATTTACTTTGTTCAGAAGATATGCCTGTGATTAAGATACTCTACTATTTTGTTAAAAACTGTTTCGACCATCGGAAATAATCCTAGATTATTATTTTTTAAGACATTATCATGAAACTGCGAACTGACAACCATGATCTTGAGAATTTTGAACGGTTTTTTCTTTTTGATTGTAAAAGTTAAAAATTTTTTAAATGCGTGCATTTTATAATCGTCATTTGTTTTATTATATAAATGTATTCAATTCGGTTATTGTAAATATGCGTTACTTGATAGAAAATTTCAAAATACGTGTACTCCATCCCACATTGAATTTTTGTATTCATTATATGGGTAAATAAACTTATCTATTTATCTATCTATATATCTATCTATATATATATACAGGGTGATCCAAAAGTCCCGGAACAGCAAAATATCTCAGCGGGAGTGCATTTTCGAGGAAAATGTTTCAGACAAAAGTTTCAGGATTTTTCCCTGGCTATTTAATGGCGATATTGAATTTGACCTTGAACATGACCTTGAAGGTTATTTCAAGGTCAAGTTAATTTTTTTAAATGGGAACCCCTATTTTTTTTCATGGATTCTGAAAGAGCGGGAAATTCTACGTCCGAGTATGATATGATCGATTTTTCCGGCAAGGTCATTTCAAGGTGAAACTTAAAACTCCCGTAACGGCGAAATATCTCAGAGGGTGTGCATTTCTTTGGAAATTGTTTCAGACAAAAGTTTAAGGATTTTTCCTGGGATATTTAATGGTAGCACAGAATTTGACCTTGAACATGACCTTGAAGGTTATTTCAAGGTCAAGTTTGTTTTTTTTAATGGAAACTGCTATTTTTTTTCACGGATTCGGAGAGAGCACAAAATTTTACGTCCAAATATGCTATGGCCGTTTTTTTCGGCAATGTCATTTCAAGGCCAAACTTAAAACTCCCGGAACAGCGAATTAACTCAGCAAGAGGCACCATTGAATTTAACCTTGAAAATTACCTTGAGGCTTATTCTAAGCTCAAGACTATTTTTTTTTAATTGGAACCCCGTTTCATTTTCGTAATGTTTCCAGAGTTTCCAGAGTGCAATGCATTATCATTGTTCCCGGATAAAAATATACATTTTTTTTTTTAAATCCGATACGTTTATAAATACCGTATGTATGGGTAACATTTTTACATTGTTTCCAATGCTACCGCCGGCTTTAGCATTACCCAAGATGTACCGCGTGGAGGTAGCACGGTCGGGTTTACACCTCTTCGGGGTGCTTTGTTCAGGTGGTTCCCCTCGCCGTCACCTGTGCGTGTGCGTGTGCGTGTGCGTGCGTGTGTGTGTGGGTGTCCCCAGACAGTTAAGGCAAGATGGGTATACTAAGATTTTGATGAAATTATGTATCTTACTAAAGCTTATGCTCAAAGTGATTGCCATGAACTTCTTGGCAATATCCCAAGCGATTATAAAAAGTCGATACGACTTTTTTAATCATATCTGGTTCTATAGCCGCGATCTCATCCCGTATTCGTTGTTTTACTTCCTCAATATTCACCGGTTTCGTTCGATACACTCTATCTTTGAGATAACCCCATAGAAAATAGTCAAGGGGCGTAAGATCCGGAGATCTTGGTGGCCATTCTATTACACCCCTTCGACCTATCCACCGTTCTGCGAATACATCACTCAAATAATTGCGAACATCTGTTGCATAATGGGGTGCTGCACCATCTTGCTGAAACCAAGTCTGATCGAAATCCTCGCCTACAATAACCTGAATAGCAGGGATGATGTCGTCCCTCAACATATCGTGGTATTTTTGACCAGTAAGGGTACCCTCGATGAAGAAGGGCCCAACTACCGCATTGTTTATAATATCTGCCCATACGTTTTCCTTTACAGGATATTGAGTAGAACGACTATCGACCATCCAATTAGGATTGGTTTCACTCCAATAAGACATGTTATGTCTATTGATTGCCCCATTTAAGAAGAATGTAGCTGCATCAGAAAATACGATGCGATTCAAGAAACCGGCATCAGCATCTATTCGATTCATCATTAATTCCGCAAACTGTAGGCGTCTATCAGGATCGTCTTCATTCAATTGTTGTACGAGTCTAACTTTGTATGGGTGAAATTTTAAGTTTTTAGTTAAGATCCGTTGTACTGTACCGTAACATAAGTCGTGCTGCTGTTTAACTTTCCTGATGGATGGTTATTCTTTCTCGTTCACTTAGCGCAGCCATTGCTCTTTGTACGAAATATACGTATGTATTTTGTTACTGAAATGATGCTTAATACGTTTATATAGGAAAGGCGTTTAGATAGGAAATCCATGTATCTCACAAAACGATAAAGTTAAGACCAAAATGTAACCTTATAAGACTGTACACGTATGTATAAATTCAATGTGAATGTATGTTGTTTATTTACTTCGCTGGTGACTCGTGCTCTCTGTCGCTGTTCGCGCGCCCAAGTTCACTTTGCACAAGTGTTGCGTAAGATGAATGTATACACTTTTTTTAAACAGTTTATTATTCTATTTACAAAATTAGAGGACAAGCGAGGGACAGGAACTGATTCCTAAATCGACTTTTGGCAGAACAATAAATTGTTTCGAAGTTTACGGCACTGTAAAGGATCTCCCTATAGCAGATCGTCCAGTAATAGCATCGACTGAACAAAATGAATTTAACCACTCTCAATACCGGAAGATCCTCATAACTTCGTTAAGAAAATGAAACGGGGTTCCAATTAAAAAAAAAATAATCTTGACCTGAGAATAATCTTCAAGGTAATTTTCAAGGTCAAATTTTATGCTAGCATTAAATATCCCGGAAAAAATCCTGAAACTTTTGTCTGAAACATTTTACCCGAAAATGACCTCTCTTGCTGAGTTAATTCGCTGTTCCGGGAGTTTTAAGTTTGGCCTTGAAATGGCCTTGCCGAAAAAAACGGCCATAGCATATTCGGACGTAAAATTTTGTGCTCTTTCCGAATCCGTGAAAAAAAATAGGGGTTCCCATTTAAAAAAATTAACTTGACCTTGAAATAACCTTCAAGGTCATGTTCAAGGTCAAATTCAATATCGCCATTAAATAGCCAGGGAAAAATCCTTAAACTTTTGTCTAAAACATTTTCCCCGAAAATGCACTCCCGCTGAGATATTTTGCTGTTCCGGGACTTTTGGATCACCCTGTATATATATATATATATATATAGGTCATTCCAGCCAATTAATTTTATGTTAAATTACATATTGAAAGAAAGCTCTCCACCAATTTTTAGCCCTTTATGTGTCCTACCGCTCGAGATACACTGGTCAATTTTTAAAAAAGGGCAAAAAACGCCTGTTTTTAAAAGAATCATGAAGGCTTTCTATTGGACCAATTCGAACAAATAAAGAAAGAAAATTTTCATCTTTTTGTCTACTTTTGGAAAAAAAATATGTTGATTTATTACAATGCAATAGGTGGTTTATACAAAACAAAATGTGAACGCGAATTTGGTCGGTTTTTATGTTATCTTTGACCATTTACTACTTTATGAGTTTTGTATATTGAAGGCCATACTAGGCTCATTTCGTTTGTCTGGAAAAAACGTTTAATTTCCTGTTTTATTCATTCATTTTTACCTAGTAGAACCGAAGTTATAGCCCTTTGAAGTTATGTCAGTTTTCGAAAATCGCGAAATTGGACATATTGTCACGAATTTCTACATGTATGAATTCTTTGTAACTTTGGGAAAATTTCGCCCAAACATAGTAGAAAACCACCCCAAAGTTTTTGTTTCGACCTCGATTTGGCGTTGTTTTTTCATACAAAACGCGGTATTAACCCATTAACGCCCAAGAGAACACAAATTTAACAAAGATTTTCGGAATATTTCTGAACATTGAAATTCGATTAAAAAATTTTTTGACAAATCATTTTCGACGTAAAATTGATTGATCTTTCCGAATCTACCGTTAACAATTTTTACATTGGAAACGGTTAGGGAGATCACTGATCGGTGAAAATATCGTGTCCTTGAATCTTTAACTTTGAAATGTGCATGATAGCATTTTGAAAATAAAGTTGGAAACTGTCAAAATGGCGGCTCAAACACGAATAGATAGGCGAAAAGCTGAATTTTTTATTCGAAAATGATAGGCTTTTGGAAAAAATGTCGCTGAACAAAAAGTTCTCAGAATTGGTCAAAGAATATGCTCAAATTTTTGTAGAATTTTTAAAACACTATTCTTCATTTTCAAAATCGCAAAATTTTCAAAAAATATGTATTACGGCACGATTTATTGAAAGTGCGATTCTGTATTTGATTTTCGTAAAAGCGAGTTGATTAGAACATTTCTTTTCTGTTGATCCCGTGATCAAAACCTTGCGGTTTAAGGACTCTATTACGAGAGTCCCATTTTTTTGTGTGAAACAACTGCGGCGGTAAGGCCGAATAATTTCGCTAGTCTTGATGAGAGTATTGTTCTCCGTTGTCGGTCGTGTTCAGTCGATACGTTGTAAGGTAAGAGTGTGAAAGAAAATTTGATAGCAAGATAATTAAATATTAAGAACAGAAATAATATTAAATAATAAGTGAAATTTCAAAGGAAAGAAAAGAAAATTGAAAAGTATTTTTGATGATAAGTAAAGTTTGATTGAAGATGCAATTATTTTGAAAGAAAGTGTCAGTTTAGAGAATTATTAATGTCGTAAGAAATTTTGTTAATATTGAGAGTCAAAATTAGTTAGCAAGAATCAGTTGTGATATTTATTTATTTATTTATTTATTTATTTATTTATTTATTTACGGGCATTGATGCCCTTAATACAAAAAGAAAACAGAGAATTATCGTACAATAATATAATTTTATAAGAACGACAGAAATTACAAATTAAAAATTAGAAAATACAAATCATATGCGCCTAAACGAAAATAATAATAAGCATAAAAATAAAAATAAAAATACGACTACACTGAAAGACTTAATCACGAGTCGAATTGATCACGTGTAATATATAAACAGATAATCCGATGCCAGTTTTTTGAATCTACCGTAAGAATTACAATCTCTCGCAACCACATTCAGATTATTCCACGCATGCTTAAGTCTAGGAACGGGAGCAAAAATAAATAATTGCTACGATATGGCATTTCATAAATGATACGTGGATTTCGAATGGAATACGGTGTGGTTCTAAACGGAAACAGTCCCGTTAAGTCGTCACCCAGCGAAAATTTCAAGATGCGATAAACAGTGGATACATCGCGAAAAGAGTGTAGCGATTTAATAGTTGGGAATTTAAATCTTTTGGCAATTGCATTATAATTGTGATCAAAACGCGACATAGGATGTCCTGATTTAAAGGAGAGATATCTGAGAGATTTTCGCTGGACTCGTTCCAACATGTTAATTTCAACCTGAGTATACGGTGGCCAGATAGGGGCCGCATATATTAAATGTGGAAGTACTAATGACCTTATGAGATACGCAATTGTCTCCGGGTCTTTAAAGTCCTTAGTTGCCCTCTGAATAAATCCTAACATCCCAGACGCTTTCGAACTTGAGTGTATTAAATGATCCGTAAAAGAAAAATCATCACGAACAATTACTCCAAGATCGACATGTTTAACAGTTCTTGTTAAAGTCTGATTAGAACACTTATAAGCAAATTCAAATTTCCGTGAACACCTACTAAAACTCATGCATTTACATTTATTTATGTTTAAATTGAGCATTTAGCTCAGACCATAAACCAATCGAATCCAAGTCCATCTGTAGTTTTGATGCATCCCTCGGGGATGTAATTTTAGAAAAAACCTTCACGTCATCAGCAAAAATCAGGAACTTAGAGTATCGAATAAATTTACCAATATCATTAATATAAAAATTGAACAGAATTGGTCCTAAGTGAGAACCCTGTGGTACCCCGGAGGGAACTCTACAGGACGAAGAAATATCGTTCTTGATTTTTACTCTTTGAGTCCGATTCGACAAGTAAGACTGGAGCCAACGCATAAAAGAGCCGCTAAAACCCAGATGATGAAGTTTACTCAAAAGGATAGAATGGTTAATTGTATCGAAGGCTTTGGAAAAGTCTAAGTAAATAGTATCAACTTGCGAGTTAACGTTCAAGGCATTAGAAACGAAATCTGAAAACGGTAATAAATTCGTGACCGTTGATTTCCCTCTGGTAAAACCGTGTTGATTTCCAATAATGTATCCAGTTAATTCTTTATACAATTTGTTAGCTACGATGGAATCAAAAAGTTTGGGTATACAGCTAATTACTGCTACTGGGCGATAATTTACGACATTATTTTTGTTCCCGTTCTTAAAAATTGGCGTAATAAATATGTCTTTCCATTTTGATGGAAATACTCCTTGATTCAATGAGGTATTAAATAGATGACATAATGGATTAATCAGGGACGTAAAACAGTTTTTTATTATAATAGATGGAATTCCATCAGATCCTAATGTGCACGTCGATTTCAAGTTAAAAATACCATCTCTAATCTCGGTAGCAGAAATAATAAAATGATTTATCGAGTTTATGGGGACAGTATGTTCCAATAAAGGATTAAAATTTTTATCAGTGGAATAGACAGAACTGAAATAATTATTAAATAAATTTGCTATGTCCTTCTTATCTGAGGAGGAATTGTCACGAAAAGACATAGTAGAAGGCAATGTATTGCAATGACGTGTAGAATTAATAAATGACCAAAAGTAGAGTGCATTCGACCAGCCCATTCAATCTCCGAGGAAAGGAGGGGGACACCCAGAGACTCAGCAATCTTACATACAGACACTGACAAATTTTCATTAACGGCTTCGGGAACACCAGTAATTATTAAATCGGCATTACATTCGTTTAGTTCGACCGATAACACACGACTGTTCATTTCCTTGTTTAGCTCTTGTAGTTTACGATTTTCTTCCTTTAATGTAGATTTTAGATTTAATTCTTTGAATAAATTCCTTGAATTCGCAAATTATAAATGTTTAAAAAGAGTAACGTAAAATGCGGGAGACCAAATTTTGAGCCTTTCACGAATGTTAAATAAACAATTAAGAGCCCGGTAAATTAATGCGGGTATCGATTCATAGGATCAAATTCTTGAATTCTTAAATTCTAAATGTTTAAAAATAGTAACGGAAAAGGCAGGAGTCCCGGTTGTAACGGAAATGCGGTATTATATAATTATACGAATATTTGAGAATGAATTAAGCGTTCCTTTATTCCTCGACCCAGGTGCTGACGGTCTGTCGCCATAATTATGATACAGTATCTAGGGAGTTCTGTTTTCAGAACTAGATGGCGGCGTATACGGCGGAGGTATGGCAGGGATCTGCGCTGATCCTTCGCCACATGTCCGGCGCAAGCAGAGGTACCAGTCAGACCCCTACTCGCCTTAACCGGTAGCACAACGTTCGGGCTATATAGCTCACGGCCGCATGTTCGTTGACTTGGTGAAATACCGACGTGATTTTGTGACATTTCCGTGATTTCAGGAGAGTCCGAGACCGACGTCTTTTCTTTTTAGCATTTTTACGAGGCGAGTCCGACGTCTCTATTCCGAGATCCGAGCGAGCGAGCGACCGGCGTCCCTAATAGAATAGGACATGAGAGGGAGAGAGAGAGAGTGTGTTGAACCGGTGCGACGCGCCTAATCTTGTAAGTACCAAGCTTTGTTTCCGTCTCTTTAGATTACTCGGGCTTCGAATATTTATCTTTATTAATGATAAATTTGAATTTACTCGAAGCTATCTGCTTGGTATCTTTAATTCTTTCTCCTACTCTACTCATTACTTTCTTTCACCCCTTCTTTCTACGTGTTGTCTTTTTAAGAAACAGTATTGAGACATCTCGTGTTTTTCAGGGTCGTGTCGTATTTGATGGTCGACACTTTTTATAACTGTTGACACGAGATCGATCTCACCAACTTTCGAGTAATTTAGTTGTCTTGGTCGTCACTTTATATTTTGCACGAACCATTAAATTATTAATTAAAACTATAAAACAGTTATACGGTAAATTAATGTGGGTGTTACGACCTGATTTAGCATACTCACTCGGAGTATGCTGTTCCCAGAATCATGAAAGGGCGTTCAACCATACAGGTTGATTCGGGTTGGCGAATGGAGGCGGCCTGCTTTAAAAGGAAAGGATGGATGGAAAATAAATAAAAACTCTTTTATCAGAAAAATAAATGTACCAATTTCTTATTGTTTTCTTTTATTGATACAAATTTTAAATGGAATTTAAATTGGGTGGATTGGTGGGTGCGAAGAGTTCGTGAGAAGGCGGAAGAGGTTCAAGAGGACGGGGTGGAGTAAATTTGATCGGGGACTCAGAGTGGGTGAGTGAGGATTCCCGAATAGTGGAAGGGAGAGGTTCGAATGGAGGAGGTTGTAGTGGAGGTTTCTGAGGGAAATGAGGGTCGGGAAACGAACTAAGGTTCCCTTTTAAATTTCTGGCGGCTCGCACGCGGAGGCGTCGCTGACGACGGAAATAGCCCCTATTCTTTTTATTTACCGGCACTGAAAAAAATAAATAATGGACGAGAATTTAATTCTAGAAATGGTGATCGATATAATGCATTAGTAGGATAAGGAAAAAGCGGTCAAAGGGATTTATATATATGTACACCGTGTTTCTCAACCTATTGAACCCCGTTTACCAGCAGATAGAGCGTAAAATTCTGAAATGAAAGTTCCTTTGCCGAAAATGTTTTCAAGCTACCGTTTTCAAGTTATTCAGCATCGAAATGAACCAATAGGAAAAGAGCTTTGCGATTATCGCATTGGTAGTATTGTCGGTGCATGTTGAGAATAAATACGAAGAAAATGCACATCGTCCATAAACCGCGCAATTGTTTTCTAGCGAAGCAGCGGAACGTTCGAAAGAGACTGTCAAAAATATCGATCGGATTCGAATGTCTAACCTACCACTGGTTTTCGGTTTCGAAAGGAAAATTAAAACTATTGATTCGAATTCGTAATGTATCAAAAAATGATTATTTTACAGGTTAGGCATTCATGTAGAAAATAACGTTTTATATGTTTCGAAACCCTGGAAAATATTTTCTAAATTGTGTAATGAGAATATAAAAGTTAAAGATTTAAAATTAAGGGATCGACAGTTTTTTAAAAAGTACTTGGATTTAAAATCAGAAAGCATGGATTTGTACAAAATCGTAAGATGCATCTCTTTTTCCTTTTGAAGCCCCTGGGTGGAATTACGCATACAAAGACCACCCTGGAAAAGTCCCTTGTTTTTTTTTGTATGAATTGCAAACGGCACAGAACTACTTTTTGAGCTCCAATTTTTTCTTTTTGCAAAACTAAATCATCGACTTTAATAATCAACTTCATTTAGAGTTGCAAGCGATTAGCACGTAACTGTTATTAACAAATTATTCATAAAAATCATTTCTCAACGGCACAGAACCACTTGCAAGATAAAATCATCGACTTAAATAATCAATTTGATTCAGATTAGCACGTCATTAGCACGCTATTAGCACGTTATTGTTATTAACAAATTATTCATACAAATCATGTCTAAATGGCACAGAACCATTTTTTGAGCTCCAATTTTTTCGTTTTGCAAAATTACACTAATGACTTTAATAATCAACTTCATACAGAGTTGCACGAGATTAGCACGTAATTGTTATTAATAAATTGTTCTGAAAAACCATTTTTAAACGACACAGACCCACTTTTTGAGCTCCTATTTTTTTCAATTGCACGTTAAATCGTCGACTTAACTAATCAATTTGATTTAGATTAGCACGTAAAATTGGAGCTCAAATTATAAAAAAAAAATTATGCATAATTTGATTATAACAATTACTTTGGTTGGTTAACTAATGGAAATTGGTTATTAAAGTCGATCATTTAATTTTTCAAAAGGAAAAAATTGGAGCCCAAAAATGAATCTGTGCTCTTTAGGAATGATTTTTATGAATAATTTATTAATAACAATTATGTGTTAATCGCGGGCAGCTTTGAATGAAATTTATTATTAAAGTCGATGATTTAATTTTGCAAAAAGAAAAAATTGGAGCTCAAAAAATGGTTCTGTGCCGTTTAGAAATGGTTTTTGTGAATAATTTGTTAATTACAATCACGCCCTAACCGCGTACAACTCTGAATGAAGTTGATTATTGAAGTCGATGATTTTATCTTGCAATTAGAAAAAATGGTTCTGTGCCGTTTAGAAATGATTTTTATAAACAATATGTTAATAACAATTACGTGCTAATCTCGTGCAACTCTGACTGAAGTTGATTATTAAAGACGATAATGTAATTTCGTTAAAAAAAAAATTGGAGCTCAAACAGTGGTTATGTTCCGTTTAGAAATGATTTTTATGAATAATCTGTTAATAACAATTACGTGCTAATCGCATGTAACTCTGAATGAAGTTGATTATTAAAGTCCATGATTTAATCGTGCAATTGGAAAAAATTGGAGTTCAAAAAGTGGTTCTGTGCCGTTTAGAAATGATTTTTATTAATAATCTGTTAATAACAATTACGTGCTCATCGCCTGCAACAATGAATGAAGTTGATTATTAAAGTTGATAATTTAATTTTTCAAAAGGAAAAGATTGGAGCTCATACAGTGGTTCTGTGTCGTTTAGTAACGATTTTTATTAATAATTTGTTAATAACATTTACGCGCTAATCCCGTGCAACTCTAAATGTAGTTATTATTAAAGTCGATGATTTAATCGTGCAATTGGAAAAAATTGGAGCTCAAAAAATGGTTCTGTACCGTTTAGACATGATTTTTATGAATAATTTGTTAATAATAATTAGGGGCTAATCTCGAGCAATTGTGATTGATGTTAATTATTAATGTCGACAATGTAATTTTGCAAAAAGCAAAAATTTTTAGCGAAAACAGTGGTTCTGTGTCGTTTAGAAATGGGTTTTCAGAACAATTTGTTAATAACAATTACGTGCTAATCGCGTGCAACTCTACATGAAGTTGACTATAAAGTCGATAATTCAGTTTTCGCAAGGAAAAAATTGGAGCTCAAAAAGTGGTTCTGTGCCGTTGAGAAATGATTTTTATGAATAATTTGTTAATAACAGTTACGTGCTAATCGCTTGCAACTCTAAATGAAGTTGATTATTAAAGTCGATGATTTAGTTTTGCAAAAAGAACAAATTGGAGCTCAAAAAGCAGTTCTGTGCCGTTTGCAATTCATACAAAAAAAACAAGGGACTTTTCCAGGGTGGTCTTTGTATGCGTAATTCCACCCAGGGGCTTCAAAAGGAAAAAGAGATGCATCTTACGATTTTGTACAAATCCATGCTTTCTGATTTTAAATCCAAGTACTTTTTAAAAAACTGTCGATCCCTTAATTTTAAATCTTTAACTTTTATATTCTCATTACACAATTTAGAAAATATTTTCCAGGGTTTCGAAACATATAAAACGTTATTTTCTACATGAATGCCTAACCTGTAAAATAATCATTTTTTGATTCATTACAAATTCGAATCAAAAGTTTTAATTTTCCTTTCGAAACCGAAAACCAGTGGCAGGTTAGACATTCGAATCCGATCGATATTTTTGACAGTCTCTTTCGAACGTTCCGCTGCTTCGCTAGAAAACAATTGCGCGGTTTATGGACGATGTGCATTTTCTTCGTATTTATTCTCAACTTGCACCGACAATACTACCATAGCGATAATTGCAAAGCTCTTTTCCTATTGGTCCATTTCAGTGCTGAATAACTTGAAAACGGTAGCTTGAAAACATTTTCGGCAAAGGAACTTTCATTTCAGAATTTTACGCTCTATCTGCTGGTAAACGAGGTTCAATAGGTCGAGAAACACTGTGTATATACAGGGTGGCCGATTTATCTGAAGACATCGAAATATCTCGAGAACTATGCACAGAATCAAAAAAGTTGTCGGATGAAAGTTGTTCGACACGAAGGGGGGCATCCAGTGATAATGAAATTTACCCCCTCCCCCATCCCCTGGGGGTGGAGTGGGGGCAAAAACAATAAAACTTAAATAGGAACCCCCAGTTTTTATTGCAGATTTGGATTCTCCGGGAAAAAGTACACCAATTTGACCTAGGAGCTATTGCATTTTGGTTCACAGGTGGCGCTGTAATCGATAAAAATTCTAATATTAGAATTTTTAATATTAGAATTTAGTAATATCAATTGCGAAAATTGTTATTCTGAATATGAAATTTTAATAATGTCCATTCGAAAAATTAAGATTATGAATAATTGATATTCTTCATATTAAAAATCAAAACTGATTACATAAAAATTGTGCATACAATATGGAAGCAATTTTATAAATAAGTTTTCTACCTTCAATAAAATTACATTTTAGATTTTAAATTTATTATTTAATAAACAAAAAGAGGACATCACGCAATCCATTAAAAAACGCGTCATGTTTCTTCACTCAGCTCATTCATTCTCTCTCTGTATGTTTTTTCCGAAATGAGAATAAATAAGCTGAGCATTGACGGTCAAACCAGATTCTATTAAACAAAACGAAACTCTTACTTCATTTGGGGATTTCGTCGCCATCTTCCGGGCCCCGAGAGAACTCACGTGGTTTCATACATGTACATCGCTTGCATTTCGGCCATCACCGGAGCCGGTTCTGTTACATAACGCTAGAGGGCGACATAACTCGAAAATAAAGTAGCATATCATTTTATACATAAGTTGAGTCACACGTAACCAGTTCACCTACATTTTTCTCTACTTTCCTGAAGGGAAGTAAATGGATATCGCGACTTTCTAATCCCCATATTAAAATTTAGTATTCACGGTCTCTCAGTGCAAGACTGTTTTTGAAGTCCATTGTATTGGTAGTAATTCGGTCGGAGGTCACTTTGCTTTTAGAATAACAACTTTCCGTTTACGTGACTATTTTTTGTCTACCCTTCATTGCTTAAATCGAATTGCAAGTTAAAAATGAATCCTGCTACAGTTCCCGAAAAAATCGAAATGATTCTTATTTATGGTGAATGTAAGAGGAATATTGACGATGCTGTTGCGTTGTATGCTGAGCGTTTTCCAGATAATGCTCGCTCGCGTTCTTTTTTTTTTACAAAGTTGTGAATGCCTTTCACTCTGATGGCAGCGTACAAATGAAAAAAAGGAAGCGAAGATTAACAGTTACAGGAGAAGCTAACGAAGTAGCTGTACTAGCAGCTATTCACCAAAATCCACATGTAAGCACACGACAATTACATCGCGATTCCGGCATTTCCAGAGACAGTATTCAAAGAATATTGCATCGTCATAAGTTTCACCCATATCACATTTCACTGCACCAGGAACTAGATGGCGATGATTTTCATAACCGCGTGGTGTTTTGTGAATGGGCATTTCAAAAAATGCAAACGAACCACAATTTCTTTGCTAATGTATTCTTTTCAGATGAATCTACATTCACGAACCATGGTGGCGTCAATAGGCATAATATGCATTATTGGAGCGTAGAAAATCCCCATTGGTTACGACAAGTTAATCATCAACGTCCTTGGTCGGTGAACGTTTGGTGTGGAATCATAGGAAATAAACTCATTGGTCCTTATTTCATTGAAGGTAATTTGAATGGAACAAAATATCGAGATTTCCTAGAACAAGAAGTACCATTACTACTTGAGGATATTGCTATGGACGTCCGACGGACAATGTGGTTTCAGCATGATGGTTGCCCAGCACATTTTTCAAGAGTAGCAAGGGAAATACTAGACCGTGATTACAATGGTAGGTGGATTGGTAGAGGTGGCCCCATTAATTGGCCTGCGAGGTCACCTGATCTAACATCTCTGGATTTCTTCCTATGGGGTTACCTAAAAGGTAAGGTTTATGAACAAGTACCAACGACTCGTGAAAACATGGTGGAACGCATAAGAACTGCTTGCACAGAAATTTCTGCAGATATGATTCTATCATGTATAAAGTCATTTGAAGAAAGAATAAATAAATGCATTGAAGTGGAAGGTCAACATTTCGAACACTTACTCAAGTAAGTGAACAGTGAGACAGTGAGAGGCAAGGGGACTCGCGTAAAACAAGCACCCCAAAGGGAACAGAAAAACACTACGTCCACGTCGTTGTTCCTGGGTAACGCTAAATGTATTTTTTCCCGGCTTTGTTAGAATGACCGTATTCCATATCCGCTACGCGGGCGAAAATCGTCAATATTGGAGAATCCAAATCTGCAATAAAAACTGGGGGTTCCTATTTAAGTTTTATTGATTTTGCCCCCACTCCACCCCCAGGGGATGGGGGAGGGGTAAATTTCATTATTACTGGATGCCCCCCTTCGTGTCGAACAACTTTCATCCGACAACTTTTTTGATTCTGTGCATAGTTCTCGAGGTATTTCGATGTCTTCGGATAAATTTGGATTTTTATCGATTACAGCGCCACCTGTGAACCAAAATGCAATAGCTCCTAGGTCAAATTCGTGTACTTTTTTCCGGAGAATCCAAATCTACAATAAAAAATGGGGGTTCCTATTTAAGTTTTATTGTTTTTGCCCCCACTCCACCTCCAGGGGATGGGGGAGGGGGTAAATTTTATTATCACTGGATGCCCCCCTTTTTGTCGAACAACTTTCATCCGACAACTTTTTTGATTCTGTGCATAGTTCTCGAGATATTTCGATGTCTTCAGATAAATCGGCCACCCTGTATATATATATATATATATAATATATTATATACATACATATATATTGTATTATATAAAATAATGATGGTGTACAATTGTTTTAAAGTTATAACACAATTATTAAGATATTGTTTTTCATTTACACTTTCGTGTACATATTTTAATTTTGATAAATGGCATTACTAAATAATGTTTTGGTTTTTGCACTTATTTATTAACATTTCAATTACGCAACGATATTAATGTTGTAATTTTTGCATTTATCGACTTTCATTGATCTTTTTATTCACTCATTATGTTATTTTTTTTATTTAAAACGATTTAATTTAATGATATATTGTTTTATTCAAAATATTGTTAAACGTTAAAATAAGAATTAATATTGTTGCGTAAATCTAAATGTTTTAATTAATCGAGGAGAAAAACTAAAAATAGAAAAAGAAGGTCATTCTTTGCCTTGAGAAAATGTGTTTTCTAGAAATTCCCTTTTTTAATGTTATGACTTTTGGGTGTCGGTGCGTGTACGGCTTCACAAAACCTTTTTTTAGACTTTTATATATTAACATTATAAATATTGAAAATAGGAGTTTCTTTTTATGAAAATAGATTGAAAAAAATTTAACAAACAAACTGATGCAATTTTGTATATTTCACTTAATTTTAATTTTTGTTGATAATATAGGAATCTTCCTTATTTGTGGGCAGAGAAAGACCTGTTCTTTTCCGATCTTTAAGTTTTTGTGGTGGCATCGTGTTACCCAGAGAGGAGGTTGAGTTTCTACGGTTTCGGTCTTGTATAAGTATCTTAAGGGGCCTGTATGGTAGGTTTTACAAATCATGAAAATTCATTATAGTTCGGTTAG
Organism: Trichopria drosophilae; assembly: GCA_030407085.1. Classification (NCBI taxonomy): domain Eukaryota; kingdom Metazoa; phylum Arthropoda; class Insecta; order Hymenoptera; family Diapriidae; genus Trichopria; species Trichopria drosophilae. Next base: position 64,655,644 of record CM059582.1, on the reverse strand, counting down.
TGTATAGTATCGGCGCTGTTACCAAATTCCCATATATTCGGGTGTTCCCAAAAATATATTTCGTCACGATATCCTAGTTACGTGGGACGTAACATGGGGATCGTTTCATAAGATCAAATTCTTAAATTCTGAAATTCTAAATGTTTAAAAATAGTAACGGAAAATGCAGGAGACCAAATAGGTCGATTCATAAGTAAACAATAAAGAGTCCCGGTAAACTAAATGTGTGTATCAAATTCTTCGGATAAATTCGTTGAATCATCAAATACTAAATGTTTAAAAATAGGTACGGAAAGGCAGGAGACGTAATTTTTTGCTTTTCGCAAATGGTCGATTTATAAATAACCAATTAAGAGTCCCGGTAATCTAAATGTGCGAATCGATTCTTAGAATCAAATTCTTGAATTCTCCCATTCTAAATGTTTAAAAACATTAACGGAAAACGCTAGAAACCAAATTTTGAGCTTTTACCATGCAGTCAATTTATAAATAAATAATTAAGAACACCGGTTAACTAAATGTGGGGATCGATTCATAGGATCAGATTCCTGAATTCCCAAATTCTAAATGTTTAAAAATAGTAACGGAAAATGCGATAGACCAAATTTTGACCGTTTCACAATTGCTAAATAAACAATTAAGAGTCCCGTTAAAATAAAAGTGGGTATTAAATTCTTCGGTTATATTCCTTGAATTCGCAAATACTAAATGTTTAAAAAGAGTGACGTAAAATGCGGGAGACCAAATTTTGAGCATTTCGCAAATGGTAGATTTATAAACAAACAATTAAAAGTCCCGGAAAACTAAATATGGGGATCGACTCATAGGATCAAATTTTGAATTCTTAAATTCTAAATGTTTAAAAATCGTAACGGAAAAGGCAGTAGATTAATGTTTGAACTTGTAACAATGCTCGATTTATTATTAAACCATTAAGAGTCCCGGTAAACTAAATGTGGGTATCAAATTCTTTCGATAAATTCGTTGAATTCGCAAATTCTAAATATTTAAAAATAGTGACGGAAAATGCTGGAGACCAAATTATGAGCTTTTACCATACGGTCGATTTATTAATAAATAATTAAGAACACCGGTAAACTAAATATGGGGATCAACTCATGGGATCAAATTCATGAATTCTCAAATTCTAAATGTTTAAAAACATTAACGAAAAATGCGGGAAAACAAATTTTGAGCGTTTCACAAATTGTAAATAAACAATTAAAAGCCCGGTAAACTAAATGTGGGTATCGATTCATAGGATAATATACTTAAATTCTCACATTCTAAATGTTTAAAAATAGTAACGGGAAAGGCAGGAGACCAATGTTTGACCTTGTAGCAAATGGGCTATTTATAAATAAACAATAAAGAATCCCGGTAAATCAAATGTAGGGATCGATTCATAGGATCAAATTCTTAAATTCTCAAATTCTAAATGTTTAAAAATAGTAACGGAAAATGCGGGAGACCAAATTTTAATCATTTCACAAATGGTAAATAAAGAATTAAGAACACCGGCAAATTAAATATGGGGATCGACTCATAGCATCAAATTCTTGATGTTTAAAAATAGTAACGGAAAATGCTGGAGACCGAATTTTGAGCTTTTACCATACGGTCGATTTATAAGAAATCAATTAAGAGTCCCGGTAAACTAAATATGGGAATCGACTCATAGGATTATATTCTTGAATTTTCCAATTCTAAATGTTTAAAAATATTAAACGAAAACGCTGGAGACCAAATTTTGCACTTTTACCAAACTGGCGATTTATAAATAAATACTTAAGAACACCGGTAAACTCAAATGGGGATCGACTCATAGGATCTAATTTTGAATTTTTAAATTCTAAATGTTTAAAAATCGTAACGGAAAAGCCAGGAGACCAATGCTTGAACTTGTAACAAATAGTTTATTTATAAATAAACAATTAAGAGTTGCGGTTAACTAAATGTAGGGATTGATTCATAGGTTCAAATTCTTGAATTCTCAAATTCTAAACGTTTTAAAATAGTAACGGAAAATGCGGGAGACCAAATTTCGCGCGTTTCACAAATGCCAAATAAACAATTAAGATCCCGGTAAACTAAATGTGGATATCGACTCATAGGATAATATACCTAAATACTGAAATTCTAAATGTTTAAAAATAGTAACGGAAACGGCAGGAGACTAATGTTTGACCTTGTTGCAAATGGGCGATTTATAAATAAACAATTAAGAGTCCCGGTAAACTAAATGTGGGGATCGATTCATAGGATCAAGTTCCTAAATTCTCAAATTCTAAATGCTTAAAAATAGTAACGAAAAAGGAAGGAGACCAAATTTTTAGCTTTTTGCAAAAAAAATTAATAATACAATGTATAGGATAATTTACACTTGAATATATAACCTAATTTTACACTATAAAACTATAAAAACAAACCCGTTCGAAACTAATTGATGATGAGCTACAAACCTCCCCTATTTCCCTCTTCTCTCTCTCTCTCTCTCTCTCTCTCCATGTATCTCAATCAATCAATCAAACAATCACTCACTCCTCTTGCTCTCTCTGTCACTCACTCACTCATTCTCTCGACTTCATTTTCACTCACCCACTCAGACTCTCTATTTCTCTCTCTCTCTCTCTCTCTCTCTCTCCTAACTCTCTCTATCATCTCCATCCATTTGTACCCTCTCCCGTCCTCATTCAATATATCCATGTTTCTATCTATTTTCTCTCTTACTGCCTCGAAGTCTTCTCTTAGGTGGTCAAATTGCTCTCTCTCTTTTCCGCATAACCTGCATAGCCTCTCCTCTTCATTCAACCAATACTTATTTCCTCTTTCCTCGTTTCCACACCGCCACCTTGCAATCCTCTCTAGCTTTGTTCCTTCTTTCTTCTTACACACCCTTACGTATTCTGGTATTCCTAATTCTCTCTTATAATTTCTACACGATCTCGATCCTCGTACTTCCTCTCCCATTTTTTGCTTATCTACCTCTACATATCTTCCCCTCAGAATCTTCCACCTGTTATCTCTCCTTTCTCCTAATACTGTTTCACTCATTCCCCCTTCCCACAAGTAATTTCTTCTCTCTACACTTTCTCTCCCCCACTCTTCCGTCCCTTTTTCCCTTTCATTTTTCCTCCTCTCCTCCATACACTTCTTTGCGATCTCACCCCCTTTCCCTCTCTCTATCCACTCCTCATATTTACCTGCTCTCCACCCCGCCACTGCCCATAATTTATTTCTCTTCAACTCCTCTCTTACTATACAGGGTGGCCGATTTATCTGAAGACATCGAAATATCTCGAGAACTATGCACAGAATCAAAAAAGTTGTCGGATGAAAGTTGTTCGACACGAAGGGGAGCATCCAGTGATAATTAAATTTACACCATCCCCCATCCCCTGGAGGTGGAGTGGGGGCAAAAACAATAAAACTGAAATAGGAACCCCCATTTTTTATTGCAGATTTGGATTCTCCGGAAAAAAGTACATTAATTTAACCTAGAAGCTATTGCATTTTGGTTCACAGGTGGCGCTGTAATCGATAAAAATCCAAATTTATCCGAAGACATTGAAATACCTCGAGAACTATGCACAGAATCAAAAAAGTTGTCGGATGAAAGTTGTTCGACACGAAGGGGGGCATCCAGTAATAATGAAATTTACCCCCTCCCCCATCCCCTGGGGGTGGAGTGGGGGCAAAAACAATAAAACTTGAATAGGAACCCCCAGTTTTTATTGTAGATTTGGATTCTCCGGAAAAAAGTACATTAATTTGACCTAGAAGCTATTGCATTTTGGTTCACAGGTGGCGCTGTAATCGATAAAAATCCAAATTTATCCGAAGACATTGAAATACCTCGAGAACTATGCACAGAATCAAAATAGTTGTCGGATGAAAGTTGTTCGACACGAAGGGGGGCATCCAGTGATAATTAAATTTACCCCCTCCCCCATCCCCTGGAGGTGGAGTGGGGGCAAAAACAATAAAACTTAAATAGGAACCCCCATTTTTTATTGCAGATTTGGATTCTCCGGAAAAAAGTACACGAATTTGACCTAGGAGCTATTGCATTTTGGTTCACAGGTGGCGCTGTAATCGATAAAAATCCAAATTTATCCGAAGACATTGAAATACCTCGAGAACTATGCACAGAATCAAAAAAGTTGTCGGATGAAAGTTGTTCGACACGAAGGGGGGCATCCAGTAATAATGAAATTTACCCCCTCACCCATCCCCTGGGGGTGGAGTGGGGGCAAAAACAATAAAACTTGAATAGGAACCCCCAGTTTTTATTGTAGATTTGGATTCTCCAATATTGACAATTTTCGCCCGCGTGGCGGATATGGAATACGGTCATTCTAACAAAGCCGGGAAAAAATACATTTAGCGTTACCCAGGAACAACGACGTGGACGTAGTATTTTTCTGTTCCCTTTGGGGTGCTTGTTTTACGTGAGTCCCCTTGCCTCTCACTGTCTCACTGTTCACTTACTTGAGTAAGTGTTCGAAATGTTGACCTTCCACTTCAATGCATTTATTTATTCTTTCTTCAAATGACTTTATACATGATAGAATCATATCTGCAGAAATTTCTGCGCAAGCAGTTCTTATGCGTTCCACCATGTTTTCACGAGTCGTTGGTACTTGTTCATAAACCTTACCTTTTAGGTAATCCCATAGGAAGAAATCCAGAGATGTTAGATCAGGTGACCTCGCAGGCCAATTAATGGGGCCACCTCTACCAATCCACCTACCATTGTAATCACGGTCTAGTATTTCCCTTGCTACTCTTGAAAAATGTGCTGGGCAACCATCATGCTGAAACCACATTGTCCGTCGGACGTCCATAGCAACATCCTCAAGTAGTAATGGTACTTCTTGTTCTAGGAAATCTCGATATATTGTTCCATTCAAATTACCTTCAATGGAATAAGGACCAATGAGTTTATTTCCTATGATTCCACACCAAACGTTCACCGACCAAGGACGTTGATGATTAACTTGTCGTAACCAATGGGGATTTTCTACGCTCCAATAATGAATATTATGCCTATTGACGCCACCATGGTTCGTGAATGTAGATTCATCTGAAAAGAATACATTAGCAAAGAAATTGTGGTTCGTTTGCATTTTTTGAAATGCCCATTCACAAAACACCACGCGGTTATGAAAATCATCGCCATCTAGTTCCTGGTGCAGTGAAATGTGATATGGGTGAAACTTATGACGATGCAATATTCTTTGAATACTGTCTCTGGAAATGCCGGAATCGCGATGTAATTGTCGTGTGCTTACATGTGGATTTTGGTGAATAGCTGCTAGTACAGCTACTTCGTTAGCTTCTCCTGTAACTGTTAATCTTCGCTTCCTTTTTTTCATTTGTACGCTGCCATCAGAGTGAAAGGCATTCACAACTTTGTAAAAAAAAAAGAACGCGAGCGAGCATTATCCGGAAAACGCTCAGCATACAACGCAACAGCATCGTCAATATTCCTCTTACATTCACCATAAATAAGAATCATTTCGATTTTTTCGGGAACTGTAGCAGGATTCATTTTTAACTTGCAATTCGATTTAAGCAATGAAGGGTAGACAAAAAATAGTCACGTAAACGGAAAGTTGTTATTCTAAAAGCAAAGTGACCTCCGACCGAATTACTACCAATACAATGGACTTCAAAAACAGTCTTGCACTGAGAGACCGTGAATACTAAATTTTAATATGGGGATTAGAAAGTCGCGATATCCATTTACTTCCCTTCAGGAAAGTAGAGAAAAATGTAGGTGAACTGGTTACGTGTGACTCAACTTATGTATAAAATGATATGCTACTTTATTTTCGAGTTATGTCGCCCTCTAGCGTTATGTAACAGAACCGGCTCCGGTGATGGCCGAAATGCAAGCGATGTACATGTATGAAACCACGTGAGTTCTCTCGGGGCCCGGAAGATGGCGACGAAATCCCCAAATGAAGTAAGAGTTTCGTTTTGTTTAATAGAATCTGGTTTGACCGTCAATGCTCAGCTTATTTATTCTCATTTCGGAAAAAACATACAGAGAGAGAATGAATGAGCTGAGTGAAGAAACATGACGCGTTTTTTAATGGATTGCGTGATGTCCTCTTTTTGTTTATTAAATAATAAATTTAAAATCTAAAATGTAATTTTATTGAAGGTAGAAAACTTATTTATAAAATTGCTTCCATATTGTAAGCACAATTTTTATGTAATCAGTTTTGATTTTTAATATGAAGAATATCAATTATTCATAATCTTAATTTTTCGAATGGACATTATTAAAATTTCATATTCAGAATAACAATTTTCGCAATTGATATTACTAAATTCTAATATTAAAAATTCTAATATTAGAATTTTTAATATTAAATTTTCATAAAGGGATCAAATTGTCCCTATTTGCCCCCTGGATGCCCCCCTTCGTGTCGAACAACTTTCATCCGACAACTTTTTTGATTCTGTGCATAGTTCTCGAGGTATTTCAATGTCTTCAGATAAATTTGGATTTTTATCGATTACAGCGCCACCTGTGAACCAAAATGCAATAGCTCCTAGGTCAAATTGGTGTACTTTTTCCCGGAGAATCCAAATCTGCAATAAAAACTGGGGGTTCCTATTTAAGTTTTATTGTTTTTGCCCCCACTCCACCCCCAGGGGATGGGGGAGGGGGTAAATTTCATTATCACTGGATGCCCCCCTTCGTGTCGAACAACTTTCATCCGACAACTTTTTTGATTCTGTGCATAGTTCTCGAGATATTTCGATGTCTTCAGATAAATCGGCCACCCTGTATATATATTTTATTAAATTAATTATTTTGTTTATGACGTGTGCGAGTGTTATGACGGGTGAAATAGCGGTAAAGAAATGTAACGAACCCGATTTCAAATTGGACATTTCAAATTTTACACTATAAAATCGGGTTCGTTACATTTCTTTGCCGCTATTTCACCCGTCATAACACTCGCACACGTCATAAACGAAATAATTTACCCGGAATAAAACACAAACATGTCTGGCAAGACAATACGCAACGGAATAATTTAAGCGGGTAAAATATACATATATATTGTAACGTGAATGCCTTTTTAGTTAATTCCGTTAATATTATATTTATGGCATCACGTTATGTCTCGTGCTTAGACGACGAATACATGTTATTAATTTAAATTTAAGTTTAGTTTTCAGATGAAAATGTAAACGAAGGGCGTGCTCGCGAGAATCTACGTGAGTCGGCAGACCTAGCTAGACCGTGATCCGAGCGAGAAGTGCGCGCGTTAGTCTTATACGTCATATAAGCTAAAATAATAAACAAATTAGTTGGTGGAGGCATCGTTGCCTGAATAATCAAAGGATCTTTTTGACGTCCGATTTTGAATTGCGAGCGCCCCTCGGCTGCAGCCTACGATCCCTCGAAGGAAGGAAAACGTGCGAGCGAGCGAAAGAGAGCGATTTTGTAAGTACCGGCTATTTTTCCTTCGGTTTCGCGAATATCGGGCCATAATTGATTTCTTTTTGTTTATTTATATTTTAAGTTGTGAATAAATAATAATTCCTTAAATAAGCTTCTATTCTTTTTGTTTTCTTTGTGTATGCATTGTGTCCTTATTCGTCCTCGTATCTGTTCGTTTATTCAGACTAATTTTCCTTTTATTCATCTTAATTGCATTTTTCATTTTTGAGAGTCGAGTCAGTGCCGTGTCAATTCCGGGTAAAAACGGTTCGTCGATTATCCGTTTCGATCGACTTGAAATTCAAAGTTCAATTGTTTACTCGTCGGACGAAACCGTCGGGCGAATGACTAAAAGTCGTTCGACCTATTTATAACTGCCGTCGCGGTACTTGACTTTCCGACAATTTTCATGTCGTTGTTTTTATTTTACTTTAACGGCATAAATTCAGTTTTAATCGGCTGACAGTTTTGATTTTAAAACCCAAAAGGCAGTTACAATATATACAAGTCAAAAGAATAAATACCGAGGATAACAAATTATGCCTCATAAGGTACAAAATACAACGTCATTACGCCTAAAAACCCGAATACCAGACAAGTCGATATCAAAATAAATTACCCGGAATTAAATTAAACGCTCGAAGACGAGTAAATACGACACAATTCACCTGAAAATTACACGCAATGGTGATGTCAATACGAAATAAATTACGCGGAAATAAATTAAGGACATTTGACGTCGATTAATACACAAATCATACCTCGCAACATATACATACAATTTTAGAAATTGTGACGCCACCACGTTTTTTGGGAGAGAAGGATGACGCCGCGTAGCTGCTTCGATGTGGTCCTGGTGATTTTATTTGGGGCTCCTTAAAATATTGGGCCGGCCATGGTTTCTCCTGATGGTCTCTTCGTCTGACGATTCTCCACGGATCCAAAATCTTGAAATCGGTGAGCGCATTCGCTGGGCACCCTGGATCCTGCCGTCACTTCGCGACCCGGTCCTTCGCTAGAACGAAAGGAGAAGACTTGACGGCAGAGAGAAGCGACATCTGATGTTATGATTTTGATGGAATGAAGCGCTCACCTTGGACGTCGATCTGTGGATCGAAGTCGACGAAGAAACCAATGCATTTTTTATTAATGTCCCGGCACTGGATTTTTCCTTGCAGTCAATTTAGAATTCTCCCGTCTGAAATCGAGGGATCGTCGTCGACGTGCCGGGTTGCCTCCTTCAGGTGTCGTGTGGCGGAAAATCAAGAGGGTTCGTCGGTTACGGCGTCTCTATTCATACCCTAAGGGATGTATAATCTGCCTGTCACTATTCAGCTTTTTAATCGGAATTCGGGCCGAACTGTCATGGTTTCAAATGTCATTCGTGCATTTTGATTCACAGGACGCCCACCTGATTCGAATTTGGTGCGTACCCGAATTTCGACTGCTACGCCATTCGCATTAATTCGGCACGCCTCGTCACAGATCGGAGCGTGCTTCTTCAATAACCGTGTATCTTCGTTAGCACGGTTCGTCTTCGTCCGGAATGCAAATAGTTATGGCGGCTCCTGTCGCACGTGTGGCATGATTGTCGTCAATTTGCGCCGGTCTTCCTTTAATTTTTCGCGAATTTCACCTAGTTTTTTGTAACCCTTCTCTCCCTAAATCCTTCTCTCCCTATTCGATACGAACGTCGCGTTACACATTCTCAGTTATTATTGAAACCAAAAAATCAGTCACGAATTGCGACATTGTAGACATAAATATGTACGTATATATACAGACAATATGTGTGATTAATACGACATTTAAACAATCTTAATTATTTTATGGAATTTGTGAGAAATCGAATATTCTACGACTATTCTACTCCACGTTGCCATGATACCGAAATCATGAAATAGTTGCATTTCGATAGAAATGGGGACGTAGGAAAATTATATAGGAAAATAATCCTATGAATCAATTCCCATATTTAGTTTACCGGGACACTTAATTGTTTATTTATAAATCGATCATTTACGAAAAGCTAATAATTTGGTTTCCTGTCTATTCCGTTACTATTTTTAAACATCTAGAATTGGAGTATTCAAAAATTTGACCCGAAGAATGGATACCCACATTTAGTTTACCGGGACTCATGATTGTTTATTTATAAATCGACCGTTTGTTAAAAGCTCATAATTCGGTCTCCAGCATTTTCCGTTACTATTTTTAAACATTTAGAATTTGAGAATTTAAGTATATAGTCCTACGAATCGGTACCCACATTCAGTTTACCGGGCTCTTAGTAATAATAATAATAATAATAATTGACTTTATTGGCAATACGATATACAAGGATACAAATATAAGAACAGAAATGATTCGTACAATGCCAAAGGGCGAGTCACAGCATCAAAATATTGCTGTTTTACAGACTGACCCGCTAAAACTATGTAACAAAAAAAAATGATACAAACAAATGACGAATTCGATCAAGATAAAGTAAAAAAATACGAAAACATACATTAAAAAATATAGATGAGTCGCAGTAAAATACAGTTAAAAAAGTAAAATAAAAACGAAGACAATGTAGATAGATCACAAAAGTAACACATAAAATTTCAGAACAATAAAATCGCAATAAAAATTAAACATTAACTTATAATTCAGATTATTCTAGCTATCGCAAATTTGTAATACGTTTTTAATATTTAGGAGCCATTAATAGGGAATGGCCGACAACGATAATACTCCTTAACCCTCTCGATAAAACGCAACGGAGCAGACACGATCTTTCTAAGATTAAGGAAGCGCATTAAAGATTTTAGCTACCGCAAACGAGAAGGCACCGTTGAATTTCGCTATCTAGCTTCTTGGTACTCGAAGAGTGGAGGAAACCACACTTCTGTGTGATAGATCATCTCTGCCCAGCCAATTCAGTCGAGCATTAAGGTATTCCGGTATCTTGTTCTCAAAAACCCCAGCCGTCAACGCTAACAATCGGATTTCCATGCGTTCACGCATTCTGAGCCATTTAGAACACTCATAGGCAAAAGAAATATGGTCATATTTCCGAATCCCAAAAGCAAATCGTAGACAGGCATTCTGCACTGCCTGCACTCTCGTCCACTCCCTAACCGTAATGCACGGTCCAAAGACCGAAATGCAATACAGGAGATGCGGAAGTACAAGAGACTCACACAACTTAATTTTGATATCATGGTTAAGTTAATTCCTGAAAGGGTACAATCTACGAAGACTGGCATAAGAGATAGACGATTTCTTTGAAATGTGTTGAGAAAAGCTCCACGTGTTATCAATATACAAGATTCTTTGCCTCGCCTACCAACGGAATAGGATTGCCTCTGATCGCTATTATGAATTGGTCTAAGTCTATCCTGGAACGGAGACTTTTGCTACCAATTACTAGGGCTTTTGATTTAGTAGGGTTTAAAATAAGCGCGTTATCATCAGCCCACTTTTCGATCAGGAGCAAATCCGAATACCAAAACCTCTGAAGGGCCTCAGAAGCATTGTTAGGGTGAAAAGGCATGAGAATCTGAGTGTCATCTGCATAAGTTTTAATGCTAACATGATTACAACACTCATAAATATCAGCAGTAAAAATAATAAATAACAGAGCGCTTAATTTGGCACCTTGCGGAACTCCACGGTTAAGCATCTTCGGAGCAGAGGTGACACATGAATTTCCCGAGTTGACTGTAACAGATTGGAATCTGTTCTTTAAATAAGACTACAATAAGTTACATGAGCCGTCAGATATTCCATAGTATGCAAGCTATTGTATGTCAGCAATTAATAAATCATGGTTAATAGTGTCAAAATCCGACAATGCTTAAGAGTTTATTATCCCAATTGGTTAAAACATCCACTGAGATATCCATAAGCGCTGTTTCACAGCCAAAAAGACGTCTGAAACCGGACTGAAAGATTGGAAAGAGGTTAAAGTCATTAAAATAACCCAGTAATTGATTAAAGCAAACTTCCTCAAAAATCTTAGAAAATATCGGTAGCGACTACTCGGACGCACGTCATGTAGCTGAGTAGGATTCGGTTTCTTAGGAACAGGTCGAACGTCTGCCATTTTCCAGCAATCCGGAAACTCATTCGTGGGTAAGATGAAGTTAATAATATGGGGAATCTCTTTTGAACAAAAATCGAACACTCTGAGAAACATCTCTCCTGAGATGTTATCAGCTCCTGCACTTTTAAAATTAATTTTTGTCATGATTTTAGAGAGATCTGATAGAGATATTTCAGAAAAAGAAAAACTAGTTATGCTTGAAATTTTATCCGAGAGTGAACTTTTAAAAAAATTAAGTACTTGTAAATTTAGAGTCATTTGGGGTAGTTAATGAAAAAATTATTGATAGCATCCCGATCGTTGAAAATGGATGGTAGTTCAGGATTGTTGGATTTCGAAAGTCCGAGGAAATTTTTTCTGTGGCATCCTATTTAAATATTTTAAGTAAGCCACTCTTTCCCTCTTAATTGCCAAAGTCGTGAAGTTGCGCAGAGTCTTATAGTAACTGATATCACTTTGTCGCTTAGTTTTAATCTTTTTTGATTGCGCGATATTTCTTTTCTTGATGAGCACTTTATTCGTATCAGTTATCCAGCCTTAGGTTTGGTCACTCGAATAGTATTTGCCGGCGCAAACGCATCAAAAAGTTCTATAATAGATTTGTTAATAAAACGAAGTTTAGCATTTACATCATCAAAATCATTAACAAGGGACCGTGGAACACTCATAGCAGCTAACCTAAATTCATCAGAGTCAAAATTCTTTAAGTTACGCAAAGTTAAAAATTTCAAGTTACGAGGAGACCTAGGGCAGTCAATAGTACATCCTACAATGTTATGGTCTGCAACTTTAAAATGACTGTTAGAAAAAGACTGGAGTACTTTCACATCAGCCGAAACCATTACTATGTCGATCAATGATGATGAGTAAGGTGTAATTCTCGTTGCAACTTTTATCAACTGTCTAAGATTGCACTGGCTCATAAAACTCGATAGTTTTAAGGTATCCGGATTGTCGCAGTAGAGTAGGTTAACATTAAAGTCACCAAGTATTATCATTTGGTTATAAATGGAATACAAAGAGTTCACACATAATTGCAAATTATCCAGACAAACTAAAGGTATATAGGACGGACAATAAAAAACCCCAACTAAGAATTTGTTATTGTGATAGTTAAACGAGCAAAATAAATGCTCTAAACCATACTCATCATTAAAATTATCGACCTTAATGAAAGTGAAACAAGATTTGTAATATATGGCTACCCCTCCTCCACGTCTCCTAGCCCTATCTGATGTTAAAAGCGCATAGTTCTTTATAGCAATATCAGAGTCCAAAATACGGTCTCTTAACCAAATTTCAGAAATTCAAATAAAATCATATTCATTGGTTAATAATAAATCTTTAATAATAGGTAAGTGAGACGTAAGTGAACGCACATTGACATGAACAATTTTTAACTTATTACTAATAGACGAATTCAGGGAAGATCGATGAGACGAAGACACATTTACAGATGAAGACGATATTGAAGAACTCGCAGCACTTGCAGTGGCATCCTGCATGGGTTCAGGCTCATTATTGACAGCGACGGTGGAAGTACTGGAAGCATAACGTCATGCTGTAATTTTTGCAAGATCTTGTACCATAAAATTCCTCTGTAGATGTATACTGATTTATCTTTACTATCCTTGATTAATTCTCGGGCCTGATTCTTAAGGCTTAAAAGATCAGACGTTAAAGACTCATTCAAGTAAATGGACGTATTTGGAAGATCTACATTTATTTCCTTGGCCGTCAGAGATTTTATTTCCGTATTGCACGCAATATTTCATTACGCAGTTGGAAATTTGAAAATTTTGCGAATATAATACGAGGACGACTTGAACTAGCCAATGACGTGGAAGCTCATTGCTTGATTTTTTTTTTTGAGTTTAGACGAAAAACAGCTGAAAAATCTCTATCATCCATTGCCACACCGATTAGATGACTAATTTTGCTAATTATATCTCGCAGATTTTCACCCTCCTGTTCGGGCATTCCCATAACGAGTAGATCGCAGTTACGTATTTCATTATGTAATACAGCTCTGTCAGTTGTAGCCTTTTTCATTTGATTCTGCATCACATTTAGCGAAGTCTTTAATTCCTTGACAGTCACATCAAATTCTAGTACTTTATCCATTTTCTTGTGAAGCGCAGCAAACTGAGCCTCCTGCATCAAGCAAAATTTCTCATGCCTTTGTAAAAATTCGAAAAAATTAGATGCAGGTGCATCAATTATATCCATTGAACTAGCAGTCTCCATGTTCTCCGCATCTGAGGATTCCATAGAGATACACTTTTAGAACGCATAAATCTCTTTGACTGGAACAATGGAACACCACCCCGTTTTTGACCTCTCTTGGGTGTCAAACAGCATATAAGTTTATTCTCAGCTGTGAAGTTGCATGAAGTTGGAATGCAATCGTTATGATACACGGCTAAGCAAACAACAGATTTATTCCCAATTTCTGCGCTATCATCAACTAGTTTCAAACATGTCTTGCAAATGTCCATTATGTTGTCCGAAAACGCAAGATGTCAAAATAAACAGAAAAGTGTTTTTAAATAAATAAAAAGAATGTTAAAGAACAGTCTTGAACAAAATCAAAGAGGGCTTGGTGTGAACTTCTTCTAAAGCACCAATTGATTAGAAGCAAGAGTATATATACATACAAAATTAATTTAAGCTTATTTATTCGCCATAAGTTAGATAATGAGAGAAGTTTAAATGTTCTTCTATATCGTATGTAAACAATATGCGACACGTGTAAATGAAACGTAAACAAATAAATACCGAGCAGCTGAGCACTAATTAATTTCGAATTTAAATGTATCAATAATTCGAAGTTAAATGATACAATAATTCAAACCAAAGTATGAATCTCGCACTTCTTGAAATATATAACAGCCGTAATTCAAACTTGGTAATTAAACACTTATATGAAGAGATGAGCACAAAAATTATAGCTTTGGTCCTGTGACGAAACCCGTCACAGATCGGCAAGCTGGCCGAACCCCGCGCCATCTCTTGAGGCCGGACGTAACCCCGCCATCGAGTTCCGCCCCTCCCGGAGCAGGAACGGGTTTTACCGGAGCGCACCGCCACTCGTTCCCCCCACTGGTCGTGCCGCAGTGCGCCTCCAGAGTTCCCGAGGAACGGGCCTCGGCCACCGTCGCCGACCTCTCCCTCTCTCTCTCACAGCGGCGACAGCTAGCCCTAGACGAGTCGGTGACGCACGAAGCACGTTTCAGCGGTCCGTGTCGTCCCCTCCCATCACAAAGACTCCGAGGACGGTGCTCGTCATCACCCCGACGAGTACGTCCCCAGATAAGAGCCCAGGACGAACCCCTCTCTCGCACCGGTCGCTCGAGCGCGCACCGCCGCGCAAGAGAAGAGCAGGGAGAATTTCCAGTATCTGTGAGAGTGTAGCAGAGTACAATACCTTTGTGCGCGCCGGGCTGAAAATAGAGTTGTGTTTGAAATCGAGAAAGCCCGGCAGCGAAGACGTGCCCCGCAGGACCAACAACGAGGATCCAGATCCGGGAAGGAAATCAAGGACCAAGGTCGGCCCTCCCAGTTCAACCCACCGCTGTCACCAGGAGAATCTCCCAAGTAAGTAAACCTTTTGTTTTCTTTTTCTAGAATCCCGATTTCACCCGCGCCCAAAAGACCTAAAATCTTGGTCATTTTCGAAAAGAAGTCCGCCGTCGCGAGATTTGAACCTGCGCCGCCCCGTCCCCTTTTTTTTTATTGTTATGCACGAAAGATAGAGTTTCTGCCTCGTCCTTTTAAGGGCGAGGTTACAGTCCAAATCAAAGTACACTGCAGTAGCCATAAAGACGATCCCTCGCTACTCGGTGATAAATAAGTGCAGAGTTGCACTTCAAACTAATTATTCACACAGCATCGCCTTGTCTTATAATTGCTTTGATAAGATAATCTCTATTGTCACACAATAAATGTTGATGCCCAGATCAGCGTGGTCACAGTTATAAAAATAGAATTATAAATACACTGGACTATGACTTGTCATTTTCAAGAAAGAAACACTAAAGCTAAGTGCAAAGCTGATTGTCAGATAATAACACGTCCGTTCTCGGCAGAGTATCGACTACTCTTAATTCTTTATTTAGCATTTGCGAAACGTTCAAAATTTGGTCTCCCGCATTTTAAGTTAATATTTTTAAAAATTTAGAATTTGTGAATTTAAGAATTTGATCCGAAGAATGGATACCAACATTTAATGTACCGGTACTCTTAATTGTTTATTTTTAAATCAACCATTTGCGAAAAGCTAAAAATTTCGTCTCCTGCCTTTTCCGTCACTATTTTTAAACATTTAGAATTTGAGAATTCAAGAATTTGATCCCATGAGTCGATCCCCATATTTAGTTTACCGGTGTTCTTAATTATTTATTTATACTTCCGGTTTGAAAGTGAGTACGATTGGAGATATTTTAGAACACCCCCAAATTAAATTGCTTTTACTGCTGTCCCTGTGTCCTCGGGCTTTTTGTTACAGGCTTTTTGGCAAGCAAAATTTCTGCCAAGCAAGGCAGAAAGGAAAATCTCGTCCGAAGAATGGCCTAGTAGGTGAATTTTAAGTTAAATAACAGCCTAACCTAAAAGTACACGTGTATCAAAATCTACACGTGAAAGGGACTCCTGGCTGAATATTGGGACTGGTGCTGACATCTGTGGGCATTTGGAGTAAATATGAATAATTATATTTATAATTCGAGGCGGTAAACATACATACATAGGTAAATATACACACGTAGTTGTATGTATGCAAGTGACAACAATGATACCATCGAGTCGAGTGCACGGGCGGTAACGGTGGGGACTAAGTGGGGAGAAGGAGCTACTAAGCGGAGAGGAAGGCCGACGAAGGCGGAATCTCTAAGAAAGCAGAGAAGTGTGAGCGTAAGTTCGAAATCAAGTGTAGCCTCGTGGGCCTCGAAAAGAGATAGAGATAGCAACGATCAAGAGAGGGTTAAGGCGCGGACTGAGGCAGCTAAAAGGAGAAAAGGAAATAAACAACACGAGGTAAAAGTAGAAACGACGAAGAAAAACGAAGAGCAGTGTAATAAAGCATAAAAGATGGACAAGAAAACAATGAAAGAAGTAATGAAAGAGCTATTAGAGGAATTTAAAATACACATCGTGAAGGAATTAAAAGTAGAAGTGGAGAAGGTTCGGAAAGATTTTGAGAACTATAAAAAAGAGAGCAAAAAAAGAGAGGAAAAAAGAATGGAAGAAATAGAGTCGCTGAGGAAAAAAGTGAAGGGGTTAAAGAAGAGAGAAGAAAAAAGTCAAAGAAGAGAGAGGAAGAATAATATAGTTGTAAAGGGGGGTACGTATAAGACCGGGTGGAAATGTTGAACGAAAAGAGAGCGCAAAACAAGAGGTGGAAAAAGTTTTAAGTATGTTGGGGGAGGTAGGTAGGGAAAATATGAAATATGAAGTGTTTGAGATAGGGGGGGAGGGCAAGAAAGCGGCGCTTATAAACTTAGATAATTTCGAAGATAAACAAAAAATAATGCTAGCGGGAGCTAACTTAAAGGGGAAAGATGTATTTTTGGATGACGATTTAACAAAAATGGAAAGATTGATGCAAATGAAAGTGAGACAGTGGGCGCGAACGCAGAGAATAAATGGGAAAAGAACGAAAGTAGGGCGTGGACAGTGTTTTGTGGATGAAATAGAATTTAGATGGTGTGAGGAGGAAGAGAGAATGAAAGGGTATGTCAGAGTGAGTGGAAGTAGAATGTATTAGAATGAAAATAGTGGTAAAAGTGAATGTGTGCAAGTAAGAGTGAATGAGAGTATGAAGCAAAGTGTTAAAGAAAGGGAAAGGGGAAAGGGGGGGGGGGTAATTACACCACTCAAAGGGTAAGAGGAATAGTGTGGAATGTCGCAGGTTTGAAACGAAAAGAAGAAGATTTTTGGGAATTACTGAAGAAATTCGGAGTAATTGGACTGGTTGAAACGTGGATAGATAAAACAGGATGGGGAAAAATAAAGGACAAGATGCCAGAAGGGTGGAGATGGAGGTGCCAGTATGCAAAAAGGGACGCTAAAAAGGGAAGGGCGAAGGGGGGAATTATAACAGGGGTCAGTAGAGAGATAGAAAGAGATACATTATGAAGAAAAAGAAGGTATACAAGAAAAAGAGGTGGTAATAGAGAAAAAAAGATGGAGATTTATAAGGGTATATAATAGGGGGGGGGGGGGGAGTATACTTGGTATTGCAGAATATGCAGGAGATGATAGATGAGGGTGAGGAAAGAAATCTCATCATTATGGGGGATTTCAATGCTAGAATAGGAAGAGAGAGGGGAGTGGGATGCGAAAAGAGGGGACGATGTGGAGAGTGATGAAGTACAGAGAAGATCGAAAGGCGAAGTTGTAAATAAACAAGGGAGAGAGTTGGTGAAAATGTTGGAGCAGAGAGGATGGTGGGTATTAAACGGGGAGAAAGTGGGAGATGAAGAAGGAGAGTGGACATACGAGAAAGGAGGAGGGAAGTCAGTAATTGATTATGGGATAGTAAATTGAGAAGCATGGTATGATATAGAGAAATTTGAGGAAGGTGGTCGGGTAGAGTCGGACCATCAGCCAATAACAATACATATGGGAAAGTATAATAGAACAGAACAGGAAAAAGTAAAGAAGAAAGATAAGGTGCAAGATTGGTCGGATACGGGAATTAGGGCGTATAAAAGGAAAATAGAAAATATAGTATGGGAAAAGGAAGGAGCAGTAGAGGGGTGGGTTGAATTAGAAAGAAAAATGATAGAATCTACGGTATATAAGAAAAAGGGAAGGAGACATGGGATAGGATGGTGTTCATGGTGGGACATCGAATGTAAAGAGAAAAAGAGAGAAATGTTAAAGGCGAGGAGAGTATACAGAAGAAAAAAAAGGAACAGGGGTGGCAAGAATTTTTAAAATGTAGGAGGGAATATAGGGAATTGTGCGCGAGAAAAGAAGAAGAGCAGGAAATAAGAGAAGTGCAGGAAATTGAAAAGATTAGGACAGAAGCGGAGGCGCGGAAGTTCATAAATAAAGGGAGGAGAAGAAGAGAAGAAGTGTGCAAAGAAATCAAAATGGAAGAATGGGTGAAACATTTTGTAGGATTGTTAGAAGGGGTGGAGAAACAGGGACGGAAAATAGAAGGGAGAAGAGGAGTAAATAGAAAGAGGGATAAGGGGATAAGTGAAGAAGAGGTTATAAGCGAAATAAAGAGGCTGAAGAATAAGAAAGCAGCAGGGCTAGATGGGATTAAAAGTGAAGGATGGAAAGAGGGAGGGGAGAAAATACATAAGAAGTTGATCGAAATTTTGGGAAGGATATGGGAGGGAGAAGGTTTTCCAGATAAATGGAGAGTGGGAGTGGCGGTTCCAATTTGGAAAAGGGGAGAAAAGAATGTAACAAATAATTATAGAGGGGTGACGCTAACAAGTACGGGATATAATATTTACGCGAGTATCTTGAACAAAAGATTAGTGAAGGAACTGGGTGAGAGTGGATGGTGGGCAGGACGCAAACGGGATTTAGAAAGGGAAGAAGGACCACAGAGAATGTGAAGATTCTAAAATATGTAATAGGTAAAAGGCTGAAAGAGAACAAGAGAGTATGGGCTTTTTTTATGGATCTTAAGGCAGCGTTTGATAGGTTAGATAGAGAGGTACTATGGGAAATGATGGGTAAGAGAGATTTATGATGAAACGAGGTGCGTGGTAAAGATAGGAGAGCAAACTTCAAGGGAATTTTAGGTAGAAAAAGGAGTAAGACAGGGGTGTCCGTTAAGCCCGACATTGTTTAATGTATATATAGCGGATATGGAGGAAGAGACGAAGAAAGGGAGAGGAGGAATAAGAGCGGGTAAGGATAAAATATGGACACTGGAATACGCAGATGATGTGGTGGTCTTAGCGGAAGAAGAGGAAGCATTGAGAGACATGATATGGAGGGTAAAAATGAATGTGGAGGGGAAAAACTTGACCCTAAGTGTAAAAAAATCAAAGGTTATGGCAATTAGAAAAGGGGGAGGTAGAGAAAAAGAGAAATTCTGGTGGTGGGGAGGAAAAATAATAGAGGAAGTAAAAGTATATAACTATTTAGGATATACATTGACCAGGGATGGAGGGGAGAAAGAACATATCAGAGACAGTCTGAGGAGAGCGAGGGTGGCGATGGGTTGGGTGTGGAGTAATGGGGAGAGGAAATTTAAAGGAGACGTGAAATGGAGATTGAAATTGTTTGATAGTGTAGTGTAAGGGATATTATACTACGGGGTGGAAATATGGGGGTATAGGCAATGGTCAGAAGTAGAAGCTGTACAGGAGAAATATTTGAAGTGGGTGCTAAGACTGGAAAGGACAACACCTGGATATACAGGGTGGCCGATTTATCTGAAGACATCGAAATATCTTGAGAACTATGCACAGAATCAAAAAAGTTGTCGGATGAAAGTTGTTCGACACGAAGGGGGGCATCCAGTGATAATTAAATTTACCCCCTCCCCCATTCCCTGGGGGTGGAGTGGTGGCAAAAACAATAAAACTTAAAAAGGAACCCCCAGTTTTTATTGCAGATTTGGATTCTCCAGAGAAAAGTACACCAATTTGACCTAGGAGCTATTGCATTTTGGTTCACAGGTGGCGCTGTAATCGATAAAAATCCAAATTTATCTGAAGACATATATATATATACATATGTATGTCTGTATGTATGTGTTGTTAAATAAAATTATTACAAACGTGAGCCATTTGTCAGAGGTTAACTTCAGGCGCATTGGCAGAGGATCGCTTTGTCAGAAGGTATTATATTAATTTAATTATTCATGTATGATAGGTGGAGAAAACTACGTGTTACAATTCATATCGCATTTTGTTTGTGTGAATCGTGCAGATATGTGATATCCGAAAAATTAAATGCACAGAAAAAATTGCACAAAAGTTGAAAAGGAAAAAAAATAAGGAAAATTTATTTTACGACGAAGATCAATATTAATAGTTTTTCATTCAATCTCATGTTTTCAAAGCCAATAGCTGCAAGAAACCTTTGTTCAGGTGTGCTATTTCAAGAACTCCTGGCAAGTGTTTATACTTCCAGCATATATAAAATATCATTTAAATAATATTAGTATGAAGAAGAATAAATAAATTGCATTGTCTTTTTAATAATTATTAGACGAGGTTATATTTTTACCATTATCGTAGCGTATTAAGAACATCTATGTACATATATTCTAACTGTTATCCTCCTCCTTTTATTTGACTTTTAATAAGTACATATTAATATAATCATTTAATGTCAAACTAACTGGTTCTTGGCTCACTTGTTTATTACCAATGTCATGTACATAGGAGTTGAGATGTGCAGCAATATGGTATTAGACACCATCGAAAAGATCGACACCAGCAAAAAGCGTGAAGCAAGTTTTGATGATTCGTTTCATGAACGATTATCTAATAGTAATGATTCAAATAAAGAAGAATTACTGCAGCCGCGTGACATTATTCACACAAATGAATCTTGAAAAAATGCGAAATCTGATGCAGAAGCCATATGTATTTGCAGTAAGTAGAATTCTACTGCAGTAATTTAAATCATGTTTACGTTTGGCTAGGAATCAACACATATAGTTTGATGAGACCCTTGATATAAATGTGGAAACTTATTTCTCGTATTAAGGACCATAGAGCGTGTGGATGGCGAGGGAAATAAGGGTGAAAACATTTGCTCCAAGTTCTAGGTTTTAAAAGTGAATTTTTCCGCCAATTCTATTTAAAGAAATATTCGTAATTATTATGGCTACCGGATGAATAAGTTTGGAGTGATTGTACAGCTAGGAAGTAATCAAAAATAATGATTTACATTTTGAATTTTAAATCAGGTTCTGGAATCTGTCATTTGTGATATGCCTCGAGTCACTAACCTGACATAGAATTCAAAATGTAAATTATTTTTGATTATTCGCTGGCCACAGAACCTCTCCAAACTCATTCATTTCCAAAGAAATTGCGAAAAAATCTCTTTTACCCTAAAACTTGAAGCAAAGGTTTTCTCGCTTGGCTCCCCGCCCGCCCACGCGTTCGAGGGCCCTTAAGAGTTCGAACTAAATAAAACAAAAAAAGTGACTTAATTTCATCATCACTGGTTCACATCTGTTTACTATGGATGTTTTATAGGAGTTGATACGTGTATCGATATGATATTAGACAACTCCGAAAATATCAATTCTAGTGTTAAATGTGGGGAAATTTTTGATAATTCGTTTGATGAACGATTAGAAAATAACTCAATAAATATCAATTTTATTGAAAAAGAAAACGTTAGAGAAATTGTAGCTGATGAAATTCCGCACATTTTCCTTTTTTGTTTAACTTCCTACGACCAGTAGGAGCCGAGATACATCGATTTCAAATTTCGACTGTTTTGCGACGTAACGCAAAAGCGTGCGCGGGTCGCTCGTATTTCCCTATTATATCGAAAATGGCCATTCGTATCACAAAATGCTTCAAATAAAAGTTGTAGAGAATTTAATTACGAACAATTTACTTTTTGTTTCATATCCATACAATTAATATTGACAGATCTATAGGTACATTTTTTTAACGTAAGAGAAGTGATAATGCATAAGAATATGCAATGCACCGATGCATTGTAAACAATCGAATGTCGAATTATTGCTTCGTCCGGAAGTTTAAACAATCGTTGATCTGCATCGATCGCCGTCCATCGATGTCCTCAACTCTGACAATTTCACATTGTTACCCAAACAAATTCGGATATGGGTAGATGTACCGGTTTTGGCCCGTGCACCGATTGTGGCCAATTTTGCGGGCCATTTTGTATAATAAGTGGAGTACATTTACATGGTAATTACCTTTTCTTAATGTTTTTCATACACTTCCATATTCCCACGAGTATTGTTTTAAACAGTCATACAACAAAATACAATTTTACATATTGTTACAAAAAAATAGATATATACCCAGGCGGTCGCTTGAGCGAGTACGCTTTCGCCGTATACTTACGGACACTTCTTTCGCGTGTAAAGAATGTACTACCCACCTTAAAAATATGATCGTATGACTTACGGACACAGGAATGCCCAGAGAATCACTTGTGATATGTGTGAAAATTTACAAAAATTTTTACACAGACTTTTCTTCGTCTCAAACATAACTGAAATTGCTGTCATGCTAAAAATGAAAAATTACCTGCATTTTCAATCGTTAGTTTCTCTCCGCTGCTTCAAGAAAAATACACGCTATAAACTGTTTTTTATAGGAAATTTTGTAAGCTTTCAATTAGTTTTTCAAAAATTTTGTCGTAAAATCAATAGAAACGAAGATATTTAAGAGAAACTGAAACATAAATTAATTTTCACTACAATTTTCGGAAAATACATAGTTTTCAAGGAAGCTTTTCTACAATAAACTGCATCTTGGGAACGATTTATTGTATTGTATTACCTATGTATACATGTAAACTTATGAAAATAGGACAAAACCGATTTTTAAAAACAATTTTAACCCCTATTTTAAGCGAAAATCGGAACTTTTAATAAAAAGTCCATTTTTTATTATACCTTCAAACAGCTGTAACTCGAGAACTATTCATCGTAGCAAGTTCAGCCGATGCTCAATTTACAGATAAATTAATTGTCTTCAAAAAATCATAACACTCTTTACTACCTAAAATCAGTTAAAACATACTTATTTGCAAAATAACTCTTGAAAATGACAATTTTTCATGAGTTTTTCGTGCCTAGTCTTATACGGATTATGAAAATGATATTGTGAGAACACATACAGATTCAAAATTTGATTCTCTACAACTATCATTCTGTACACTATATGCGTACGACCTACAGTTTTCGACTTATTACTGATTTTATTATGCAAAACATACAGTGGTTGTGTCTTGTAAAAGTGTTTAAATGTTATATATCTGTGAATATTAATCATATGGATAAGAAACATATAATGGAAATTGTTCGTAATTAAATTCTCTACAACTTTTATTTGAAGCATTTTGCGATACGAATGGCCATTTTCGATATAATAGGGAAATACGAGCGACCCGCGCACGCTTTTGCGTTACGTCGCAAAACAGTCGAAATTTGAAATCGATGTATCTCGGCTCCTACTGGTCGTAGGAAGTTAAACAAAAATGAAAATTGTTCGGAATTTCATCAGCTACAATTTTTCTAACGTTTTCTTTTTGAATAAAATTGATATTTATTGAGTTATTTCCGAAAAACTGATTTTGTTGACACATTTCCCCCACCCATTTCGCTTAGAGGGAGGGTACGGGTGGGGACTTTTGAACACTTCAAGCCTGTCACAAAACCAGCGTGTTCTGAAATTTTCAGACCTGTAACCATTTTTTCATCCAAATTATCCCATTTTACTGGGCTATTAGGAAAGTAACAAAGAAAATGTGAAATTTAAAAAAATGTGTGAATTTACTTTTAATCCATATATTACTAATTACAAAAAATACTTTTCAATTAGCCTTTCGGACTATTTAAACGCATTTCCATGAATTTTAATTTTGTATTTTTCATATATTGTTGCTCAATTGCAGGATATTATTCACTAAAAGCTTCATTCCTTAAAGACAATAATATATATGACAATTCTTATTTATTATATGCATCTTTGAATATAAATTACGGTTATAACGGCCAATTATTTTATAACTGTAAATTTTATAAAGACACTTTTTTATGTTTTGTAACTGGTACATCCAACCGAACTGAATTCGGTTGCAACCACACCCGTTATAACTTCCGAGCTGAAACTCGGGAACCGAACTTCTTGGCCGACTGGCTCAATATTTGAACAGTTCGAACAATCGTTCGAATTGACCGCGGAGAGGGGCCGGGTGCTTAAAAAAAGGTTACTCGATATCTATATGAAATGACAAAGGTTTATTAACAATAAAAAATATAAAATATACTTTGATGGACAGTTTGAAATATCCGTGAAACGATCGGAATCTAAATTTAATTTCCGCGATTCCGCGTGGACCGTTATTTCAAAAAAGAATAATTTCGGAACCAGAATAATTTCCTTATCGCGGAGGTATCTTGGCGAACGTCGCGCTTCGAAAAACGGTGCGATCTCCTTCGATACGGTTTTCCAAAAATCCGGAAAACCCTTTCGAAACGGATCTCGCAGAGTAATAATATTAATGCCTACTTACAATAATCAGGCTATAACCTCCTACACGGGTTCGATACAGATCAGGCGTCAGCCTCCGGTCTTTCTCGTACTTATCGGGATGTTTCTCCCAACCACACTTTAATTTGGCGATCCTGGGACGCGCGCACGCACTTTGACCGACCTTATTAATATTTTCTTTCAATTTCGATACCACGACGGCTCGGACACGTCTGCTGCTAGATTCAGTCAGACTTTTCGGCGGGTCGAGTGCCGTGCCGCGGATCAACCAATGACAGGACATGATGCCCCGTCAATCAAAATTGGATATGTACAAGGCTACCTATCTTTTCTTAACATTCGGCACTTATGCGTGCTTCGTCGCAACGTTCGCCAATTTCTTCCTTGTCTCTCTCACCTGAAACATATAAGTCGCTTTCGCGCATTAGAATTAAATACCGGTCGCTTCTTCGGAATTGCCCGTGGAGCAGACGTGCGCTTTTCGCGATTTCCGCGGACTCTCATACTTGCGTACACTCACGCACACTAACACGCTATTTGCCGTGTTACACGGTAAATTCCGTTAAGTTAATAATTATAGCTAACGAAATAAATATTATGTAAGATGTATTATGCTTCATGTTATTTAATTATGTTAATTGACCTTTATTAGGTACAGGATGCTCCAATTTCATTGGAAATATTACTGATTATTCATTCGCATGTAGTGAAGGGAATACATTTCATGATAATAAAGAAAATGAACAAGAAGAAATGGAGTTCTCCGATGTGACATTATTAGAAAGTAATTCCAATAATTTTGCTATATTTTCGGATGATAAATTGCAATTGGTTGAATTTGACAATGAAAAGTAATACCAATTATTAATTAGCGAGACAACATCTGAGCCATGTGTGCCCATTGAAGATAATAAAAGTGCTGGTACGAAATTTAGTTATGTTGGTCGTCAGGACATAGTACAGAGTGACATTTTTTACAATTGACAAGCAAAATGTACAACGTTTAATTGTGAAACCAACAGCTTCATTGGCGTGGATAAAGTAGAGACTACAAATAAACTAAATTATGTAGCAATTCAATTGATACGATATGCTTTAAAATATTGGTGCCTCTTACGCATATATCAAATTCGCAAAAATAAGATTAATTTGATCGTCTATGCACAATGTCGTTATTATAGTTAGTCATAAGCAAAAATATAAGTTTATTTTTGAAGATATGGAATTGTCTCATTGCATAGATTATGTATATGCTGAATCTGATGGCGATAAATTTAAACCCATTGAGCAAACCGGAAAGCCTCAAATAGAGCAATTACGAGGGCTAGAAAGAGTCGAAGCTCGAAAAAATCTGAAGTTTATAAAACCACAAGATTATTTCGATATAATGGCTCGTGATATTGACTTTAATGCCTTACAGGAAGGTAACTTCCAGTCGTCAAGAAATGTGGGTACTTATGGAACAGCACGAAATGAACCTAAATTAAAAGATAGGAAATTATGTGTTTCCTCATCCTTTATATCTGACATTATTCAACGATGCCGTGATGAAAGTACAAGTGGAGATCAGTTTATACAACGGGCGGGAGTTCCATTCTTTGTACATATGTATTCCAGAAAGCAATTGTCAATCTTATTGTCTAACCCAAATTTAGATGTTGTTAATTTTGTTTCATCTGGAAAAATCCATTGGATTCAACAGGAACCGTTGTACCATTAGTCGAATTAATTTCATCCGAACTACTACTGTTAACAAAAAATGTTAAAAAGGCGAATCAAATTGTAATCAAGATTTTCTCGCTGTACAAAGCCATTCAAGATGATATTTTGGTAGAAGAAAGTGAATCACCGAAGAATGATTTTATTATACGAGAGAATAAAGAAGCTACCAGCATATATGCTACATCTCCACGAGGGGTCTTCAGTAGTTCTAAATTAACTACTAGGCAGCGTTTTTGGGGTGACTTAAGACCACGAATTTAAAATAGTCTTCTTTAATTTTATTATTATTAAACTATTTTACCTTTGCTCTGATGTCTTATTTTACTTTATCTTTTTTCACTAAGGCAATACAAGGTTGTTCGTGCATAGTACGCTAAACCAACAGGTTTTCCGTTAGAAACAATGCCTGTTTGTTAAAGTTTTGAGGCTACTGGAGCAGTGCGCCATAACAGCTTGGTTTGTCTACGAAAATACATTAATATGAATAACAGTTATTCTAACATTAACATTGATGATAACGCATAAAGCTTATTTTATTACATTTATCATTGAGATTGTGGATTTTAATGTGAATTAGAACTTCGCGCTTGTTACACGGATGGAACAGTTTGTAGTGGTGCGAATTGTTAGAAAGAGAGCAAGAAGAGAACGCAGATAATATAAGAGAGCAGAGAGAGAGAGACAAAAGCGTATGAGAAGAAATGGAGCAGAGAACCAGGAGAAGATGGGATGCCTAACGGAAAGAGCTAATCACCGTGCTTGATTTATTTGCCGAAGGAAGTGGCAACAAAGGTTAGGGACACACGACTAGTAGAGCACATTTTAGGTATAGAAGGAGAAGGTGAAGGGTCGACATAAAGTTTGCTCGCGATTTTCTTATCGCGTATCTGAAAAAACGTGGCATACCGGGATTTAATCCGCCATAAGTTACGCGTGTGTAGTTATCAAACGAATATCTTAATTAGCTCTAAACCGAGTTTGAGTCGCGGTCATATCCTCTAGATCAATTCGGATGATGTGTGAAGTTCACGTCTGAATCCTGGGATCCCGACAACAGCTAAATCGAAATTGAACATGCTGGAAGAACTTAAATGACGCCGGTTAGCGCAACAACGGGGTCCAGTTTTATGGCCGCCATCTAAAAGTACGACACTCAGACCTGACTCCATTTTGTATATCTGTTGTACATCTGTCTCGAAACGAGAATATATAAGAATTCCCAGTTAATAAAAGAATATTAAGAAGACGACAATTTCCACGAATGTCGATCAAGATTGAAGCCGATTCAAGAAGAAGAACCCCAAAAAGCCGTAACGTATCACCTAAATGTTTGAATCTCTCTTGCTCTCCGCGAGGATATTTTATGTAAAACCGATACATTATTCTATTTTAATATTATAACTGTAATTTTCCAGTTGAGCGTGAAATTTTGCGAATATGCATCAAACGAATTATAAAAGTCTTTTTATTTTATATCCTATGTTTTTTAATTATAAAATACATAATTAGAATTGAAATTGGCATGGTCTTTATCTCATTTTGCCTAACCACGGTCTCCTTATTCTTTTATAATGAAATTTCTCTTTTACACGCTTAAACAGTTCAGTACAAACCAACAAATATTTCAAGTTTTTGTGTTCCCTCCCACTAGTGAACTACAAATTGTAACACATTTTTCTGTAAATTTTCCAGATGAATATAATTTTCTTGGCGTACACCATCTAAAATTGCATTTTCGATTTGGTTGGCTGTACAATTAAGTTTGGCGCCATCTAAGCTGGAAATTGAGTTTCATACGAACTTTGAAAGTTCAAACCCAAGGTTCGTTTCGCCGATAAATTGAGTAAACGCAAATACGGAACGGGTTGTCAACACTGCCTACTGCTTCTGTGATTTTTAACATTTGAATTTTTTTAAAAATTTGTACTGTAACCTGGAATTGGCTTTAACTGTTTTTAGGAAGCTGCTATAACCATTTCAGCTCCGAACATATTAATTCTAATTATAAATTCAACCATGTAATATATCTTTCGTATTTTTGTAGCAGTGGCATAATTGAGCGGCCCAATTCTATAACTCGCTCGACGCTCGAACGACCGGAAAAGTTTTGTCCAACGAAAAAAAAACGTTGAATTTTTAAATGTCGATAGTTCGACTTTAAAAAATACATGAATATAGAAAATGACAATCCGAGCCAGTTTTCCCCAAGAATTTTTTAATAATAATGAATAGTTTCCGTCTTAACAAATAAAAAAAATAAAATTTAGAACCAAAAATTACATTTTAAAACATAAATCGTCATATCTCGGCCAATTATCGTTAAAATTGTTTGAAATTTGCGATGTACACTGAACAGATCCTAGCGATGTCTATGAAGTGATAAAGCATTGTAAAAGTTATAGTTATAGTTTCGTTTATTTATGGCACGGGATATGGTCTCCCTTAAGCCAACCAGATTATGTATACATAAAGATAAAATTTACATTGTGATAATAGTGTTCATAAATAAAAGTAATTATTTAGAGATAACATGAAAAAAGTACCTTATAAATAATAATCAAATTTCGCACTCAGTAACTAAGATATAATTTTACAATGTCTATAACTTATTAATATCTAGTAATACAATACATTTGTAATTAGTAACTTAACACATAGTTAGGATTGCTGCATTTAATATGCCCGTATCACATTACGGCCGGACTTATCAGCTTCCAACAAATATTCGAAAAGTCTGCTCTTAAAGGACTGAATTGTAGCGCTATTTGAAATATTGAGAGGAAAAGAGTTCCACAATTTGCTAGAAGTAATTATGAAAGAATTAGCAAATACAGCTGTGCGATGATTGGGGATTCGTAGTACCGCCCCCCCTGGCCTAAGCTCCCGGGAGGCGATATCACGACGCCAAATGTAGCGCTGATAGAGGTATTGTGGCTGATTATTGTTGATAAGCTGGTAAGTCAGGCAACCGATAACATAAATTCTGCGGTGTGCAGCGGTCAACCATCCTAGTCGACGTCTATAGCAAGTAATATGTTCAAACTTCCGAACCGGGTAAATGAAACGTATTGATGCATTCAGCATGCGTTCTATCTTGAGTTTTTTAGTGTTGTCAATCGCATTACAGACCGCAGCACAATAATCAAAGTAGGGAAGTATCAGTGAAATGATCAACTGGCGCCGCAGGTTTTCCGATAGAGCGTTCATACTAGAGTATAACTGCCGTAGGGTACCATACACTTTTCGGGACATCTGCACAATATGTTCACGCCACGACAATGTTTGGTCGATGTACAGTCCAAGGTTTTTGGCAGTGACAGTCCGTGTTAAGGGTTGTCCCTGAATAACAATTTGAGGGATAACACTGACATTCATCTTGCTAATATTCCTCGAACCACCAATGATCATAGCTTTGGTTTTAGTGGCATTGATCACGAGTTTGTTCCTGACAACCCAGACAGTAAGCCGCTGCACATCAGACGAGATTCTCTGCATCCCCGAGTCAATACTTTCAGGAGGACGTTTTAAAAATATCTGCGTATCATCAGCAAATATTGCATGAGATGAATGCTGGAAAATTGAAGGCAGATAATTGATAAACAGCGAGAAAAGGAGGGGCCCGAGAACAGACCCTTGGGGTACTCCAGCTCTCACTGATAACCATGATGATATACTTCCGTCAGGCCCACGAACTGCTTGCCGTCGTTCCCCAAGATAGGATGCAAACCATGCAATCGCCGAATTGGAGAAACCAGCATCTCTTATCTTTAGAAGTAGCAGAGCATGGTCTACTAAGTCAAACGCTTTGCTAAAGTCAAAAAGCACTAGAACAACAATCATGCCCTCCTCAATTGCAGTACGAATTTCCTCTGGGACGTACAGTAGGGCGGTTTGAGTGCTGTGTTGCTTTCGGAACCCCGATTGAAATGGATCAAACCAGCCTCTGCCATTTAGAAATTCAATCACCTGTTTATAAACAATTCGTTCTAGTATTTTAGATGGCATACACAGGATGGAAACGAGTCTGTAGTCAGAGGGATCAGTAGGTTCATCAACTTTTTTAATCGGTGTTAGCAGGGCCTGTTTCCATAATGCTGGAAAAGATGATGTCTGTAGAGACTGATTAAATAAATGCAGCAAATAGGGGAAAATAGCCGGTAAACACTTCAGTAAAAACGTGCGGGAAAGTTCATCAACTCCTTTGGCTTCCGATGATATCAGCATAATGTTTATATGCAATACCTCGGGTGTAATATAAGCCAAGAATAAACGTTCTTCAGAGAAATCAGAGTGCCAGGTATACGAGGAGAGATCTACGGTTGATGCTTCAGTAGAGTTTTGTGATAGTGAAGCAGAATATTGATTAATTTCATCAACAGTGCAGCAAAGTCGTAAATTATCTGTTTTACGTTTAACCAAACCCATTCCACGTAGCTCCCGCCATAGTCTCTTCGGCTCTGTTATTCCCGTTAGCCTAACGGCGTAATAATTGTCTCTCGTCGTTGATAATTGTTGCCTGTAGATCTTTCGAAATGCTGTTAGTCGTGATTTGATCTGAGGGTCCCTCGTGCGTCTAGTTGCTGAGATTAAAGAGTTGTAATGAACGCGCATTCTGCGCAGTTCTGGAGTAAGCCAAGGGGCAGATGATACTTTGGGCCGAAAGGAATGTAGAGGCGCATGATCATCAAGCGTAGTTTTTAGTGTTTGACTTAAAAATGTACACGACTCATTAATACTAGAGAGGGATAGGAAGGCGGACCAATCCTTGTTGTCGAGATCAGTCAACAGATTGTTTATATTAATCCTGTTGTAGTTCCTACAGGAGATAGTTCCCTCAGCTTTGGTTGGTACCTTGATATCGTACTCAATCGATATTAAATCATGTCCAGCGACAAACGGAGTAACAATTTGGTCATAATGAGTTACCTTGGTCGAATATAACACAAGACAGTGGTCAATCCATGAATCTGAAATGTGGCTATGATGAGTCGAGTTAAATTGGATAATGGAAAGACCACTGTCTGAGGCAAATTCATGAAGATGTGACGAAGCCGAGTTGTTTTTATTTAAATCAATATTCAAATCCCCGAATATTATTATATCGTTGTACGCGTGACTATATCTCAGCAGCGAATCTTCAAATTTGTTCAGGTAAGACGTGGAAGGCGCTCTGTAGATGACAGAGAGTAAGATTTTAGTACTGTGGTCTATTTTTAAGTCTATGAGCATAAATTCAGGCTCATTTATAACGTATTTAGATGTTGAAAGTACAGTTGGTCTTAGAGAGCTATGAATATATGCAGCGACACCACCCCCATGTTTTCCTATTATGTCATTCCTCAGTAATACATAATTTTTTAAGTCAAACTGTTTATCCAAATAAAAAGCATTGAACCAGGTTTCAGTTAGCAGGATAACATGAAAGAAGTTAGTTGTAAAAAATTCTGTGAATATTGGGAACTTATTGGTGGAACCTAATGACTGCACATTTATATGACATAATTTGACGTTTTCATTATTAGTAATGAATGACATAGGTAAATTTGAACAGCTAGTATTGACATTAGAAGCTACTGATTCACAGTCACGCACATCGCCTCATAACGAGATTTGGGCTAGGTCTTCTTCTGTCAGAATTCCAATTGCTGCTTCACCGCTCGCCGGGCGGTAGTAGACAATACCATTGTAGACATAGCATCTTTTTGCTGCAACCCCTCGCACAGCAGCTTTGGCTTTTCGTAGTAATTCTCTTGTTCCTGGTGGTAAATGTTCGTTAATATATATTGTCTGCTTTGTCAGGGTGTCGTCGATCATTGTTGATACCAGGTTGCGATGGTTTCTAGCCTCAACAATAAAAGCAGATCTCAAGCGCGAGGAAGTTAGTTTTACGAGAATAGAGAACGGCCTAGAGGGTTGCTGATCCGTAGAGGTTGCTGCGTTGGTAGCTAAGTTTCTTAGCGGTTTGAGTCTATACGCCGATAGTATGTCCCTGGCGTCCATAGTAACACGTAATATTTCTGAGATTTTTATAATAATGTTACGCAGATTTTCGTTGTCACGTTCACGTAGTCCAGAAACTACTATTTCACAGTTTCGAGCCTCATATCCTGCAATAGCACGAGATTTTTCGATGTCTCGACGTGTGGATTTCATTTCGGCCTGCGCTTCAACTGTGTGTGCCTCAAGTTTCGTCTCGATTTCATCAACCCTCGTTGATACATTGAGAACCTTATCCATTTTGGTGCTTAACATGGCGCAGGTATTTTTAAACTCGTAAAAAGTTTGCAGGTCGACAGGATTGTCAGACGTTGTACCGGACTGTTGGGACGTCTCCGATACGCCAGATTCAGCTGATGATGCACTGGTTGACCGTAGGAGGCGTGGAGGACGTAGTAGATTTTCGGCTCCCTTTCGTTTTCGTCCTCTATTAGTAAGGCAGCAAATGTGATGCCCTTCATCAGTTTTGATGCCAGACTCAGGCCAACAATCAGTATGATAGCGACTTTTGCATACAATGCATATGATGGATGAACTGTCTGTGATGGATTTATCACACGAAGAATACAAAAAATCAGCAATTGTTGTTTAAAAGTGACCGAAGTTGTGTAGAAGTGACCGAAGAAAAACTTTAAGTTAAAATCTGCGTAAGTAATTTACGTTAAGTCTAGATCCCTGTATTATCAGCAGATGGTAAACAACAGCGGCTCATCCGATCTAATGTTGCGGGTCGATGTTACCTCAAGAGCAGGAGTCCTTAGTTGATTTGCAGTAATAGGTGTTTAGAGGCGATAGATGGCGGTACTTGTCCTAGACAACTTGTGCGTAAGTAGGAGACAAGCCACGTGGAATGTGGAGGTTAGAAATCCTGTCACCAAATCAAATGCCAACAATGATAGAGCCGCTCAAAAAGGCCAGCAACAGAATTGATGAGGCTGAGCGACAGAATTAAGCTTGTCGGTGAGCTGCAAAAAATCAACGCCCGCAGGCACAATACAGCAGACAAATGCCGAAAAGATAGACCAAGAGAAAGACAGTGCTGTTAAGTTACTCACCGGAACCGGAAATCCCGTTGGTCAATTTCGTTATCAAAAAATTAATTTTTTAATAGCAACTGTTGGAATCCGTGAATAGTCAGCTACGTCGTCGAAAAGTCTGTGGGGAACTTTCGATTTCAAAATACTTTAAGCGAGTAATTTGTTCCTTAAAAGAAGAGGAAGTGTTTTGGAAAATTTGAAATCGATTGGAATTAAATTCGAAAAGTTATGGCGATTCTTAATAAAGCGCGCGGCAAAACACGGAACGCGTTTTAGTTCCGCATAAAGAATGCGCGGCTTTTACACTTTTTGATGAACAAGGGTTCAAAATCATTTACATTTTTCTGGCGGATCTCTCGAGTTGTTATATTAAATTTATGTAACCTCCCAAATTCTTCATTTTTTCTTCTTTCCTACCACTATTAGTAGGATTTACACTATCACTCATGTTTCTCTTTCTTATTATTTTTACTTTAAGATGCATATCAATTTTATTCTTACACTAGACATGCACACTCCAACGATAAAATTTTCCAAATAAAGTTATAACATCTGCATCTGACCTTGCGATGTTTTAAATGCCGCGTTGTGCCGAAAATTATTATCGGAACATAATCATAAAGGAGTCATTAAAAGGTTAGAAACAAACCGATGAATACTAATAAAGAAACATAATAATGGCTAAAACCGTTCCCCACAGACTTTTCGACGACGTAGCTGATTATTCGCGGATTTCAATAGTTGCCATTAAAAAATTAATTTGTTGATAAGGATATTAATTTTACAATACTTTATCAGTTTATAGGAATGGCTAGGATCCGTTCGGTGTACATCGCAAATTTCACAATTTTAACAATAATTAGCCGAGATATGACGATTTATGTTTTAAAATGTAATTGACTTTTTGGTTCTAAATTTTATTGATTTTATTTATTAAAACGGAAACTATTCATTATTATTAAAAAATTCTTGAGAAAAACTTGTTCGGTTTGTCATTTTCTACATTCATGTATTTTTTTAAAATCAAAATATCGACTTTTAAAAATTAAACGTTTTTTTTTCATTGGACAAAACTTTTCCGGCCGTTCAAGCGTCGAGCGAGTTATAGAATTGGGCTGCTCAATTGCTTATTGCGCATAGAAGATCGAGTTTGTTGGGACAACTAAGTAATTGGTTGCTCCAACTGTTTTAATGGGATTTGATCCAGACAAGAAATTGTTTGGAAAGACTATTTTTAGTTGGTTGAGGTAACCAGTTGATTAGTTGGATATATTCGAGGGCGTCCCATGTAATTATACCTAAAAAAAATGATCCACCTAACAAATTAATTGGTTGTCCGGACCGATTTTTTTTCTTCCAATCAACTCCAGATGGTAACAAAAATTAAGTTCTCCCAACTATCTCCTTTTATTCCGTACGTGTATCCCAAATGCCAATAGCGAGCGTATTGAAAATGATGAAAATATCTATAAACGGCAAACCTTGTTATATACCGAGGATATATTATTATTATTTCAAATTGGATCGATAAAATGTCAATTCATAAACAATATTATAACATAATACGATTAATATTATAATGTAGTCCCACTTATTATTACTAAATGCATTTTTATGCCGTTATTTTTAGAAGCAGTACCTGTCATTTTTGGGGGGACTTCTAATACGAGACGCATTAAGTACCCTTCTAAAAAGACATTTACGGACCAGCTGATTAATGAATTTGATTGGGAAAGAAAAAATGGGAAAACAAAATTAGGTTTCCAAAATTGTAATTACTTTACATGGTAAGAAATATTATATTTAACCATTGGTTTGTTTGTTTCTTCAAGAAATTTTTAAACTGTTATTGAACATGACAAACGTATGAACGCGCATTTTACGCATAATTACTTCCAGAATACGTGTGAATTTTTCCAGAAATTAAAAAAATGTGGTTCTTAGTGTTACCAGCAAAAAATTCGTATAATTTGAAGAAAAAAAGAGTTTAGAAATATTCCAAGTCCATAATCCTATGGTAGAACAAACATAATTTAATTTCAGTTGTGATGTTTATATTTAAGTTTACTATTAAAGACATGAACTTTTATCGGATAAGATCGAGTTAATCGTAAACATGCTCACTGGGTGCGGTTGCACCGAACACGGGGCTGATTTATATACATTTAAGCATATTCAAACGTTTTGCAACAATTATCAGGCTGTTTAACATATTTATTTCATTCCGTAAATTCAAAATTGCGGACAATATTGAAAAATGTATTTCTTAAAAAATTACACCCACGTTTCGCATAATATCCAATGCGCAGATAGGCATCCAAAATTGTTATATATGGCGCATTCCACGCGAAGTGATCCAGGTAAAAATGGAAACTATTTCAATCGTATTGCAATTTACACAATCATTAGTCCTATTGACTATAAGGTATAATTATACCTCCATATGAAAGATAAATTATGCCCAAAGGATTTTTGAAAATTTTCGAAATTACGCGCACAACGGAGTGATGAATTTGAAATCGAATTATTTTTCAAATCATTGTAACTCTGGAAGGGGTAATTCGATTTTTATGAACGAAACATGATATTAAAGCTAAAAATATATAATTTCGAAATAAAATGAATAAATAAAAAAAATTTTCAATTTGGCCCAAAAAAAAGGCAAAACAAATTTTTGAACCAATTTTTTTCAAACTTATACCTTTTTTATTTTTTTTAAAATATGTATGCGGTATTCGTTATGATTTCACCTTTAATGAAAAAAAATATATTTATGGAGACTTTCGTGGAACTCGACGGAACGCGGCCGCACCGTGCGACTTATCACGTCGTCGCGTATCGCTTTTAAAGGCCTTGAAGTATCACGTTTTTAACCCTTTGAGGGGCGATGGTACAATTATGTACCACCTTTTCTATTCAAGTTTTTTTAATATTTCATATATATTTTTTAACTTTTTGTGAATGTATCTGTACTTTTTTGACTGTTGGGAGTATAAATTATTAGAATTTAGTGAAAAATTGCTATAATTTATTTATTTACATGTACGTTATAAACAATTAACGGGAAAAAACGCATATTTTTTAGAAAAAAATAATTTTCTCCGAAACATAGACAGACATAAACATAATTTTTTTGACATATTTGATCCGGCATTTTGATTAATTTTTTTGACATATTTGTTCCAATTTGTTATTTTTTGTTTCTTTTCGAATTTTGTGATTTTTATTTCATATTTCTAATAATTTACTTACATAACTTCATAAAAAAACAGAAAATAGTGTAGCGTGAATAACCGCAAGGGAGTAAGGCGTGATACGCGAGGACCGTTGCAAATGCATTTTGTGTATTACCATAACCTCCTTCAGTTTTTTAATTGCTATAAACCCCATTTATACGAATTTACGTACCTGTAGGTTCTGCGTGTATAAAAGAATACATATTCATTTTATGTACTGTTTTCTAAATTTGATTTTATCTCGTTTTTTGAAGATTAACTCTTTATTAAAAACAACACACGTCAAAAGAAAGTCATTTTATTAATCTCGATTATCACAAACGATGTTTCGGCAAAAAAGTCTCTTGAGAGTTTTCCGCAACTTCTCGCGGTAAAAGTCCATATGACGGGTTAGGAGAAATCGTCAAATGAGAAGCTAAACGAGCTAGTTTACAATGAGCTAGTGATAAACAAATTTTATCAGCTCAAGATCTATTTTTTTTTAAATTATAGGTGAAATTAAAAAATATTAAAAAGAATGTAGTGCAGCGCGAAACACATATCCGGAGTAGCCGCATGCGGGTAACGCGGGATACGCGAGGACGTGATAAAGCGCACGGCGCGGCCGCGTCCCGTCCACTCATTCAAAACCCGTTATTTCGAGTTCTACGAAAGTCTCCATCAATATTTTTTTTTTTAAATTAAAGGTGAAATCATAGGAAATCACCGCATACATATTAAAAAAAAAAAATAAAAAGGGTATGTTTGAAAAAAATTAGTTAAAAAATTTGTTTTGCATTTTTTTTGGGCCAAATTGAAAAATTTCTTTATTTATTCGTTTTATTTTGAAATTATATGTTTTTAGCTTTAATATCATGTTTCGTTCATAAAAATCGAATTACCCCTTCCAGAGTTACAATGGTTTGAAAAATAATTCGATTTCAAATTCATCACCCCGTGCGCGTAATTTTGAAAATTTTCAAAAATCCTTGGGGCATGATTTATCATTCATATAGAGGTATAATTATACCGAGTTTCGAAAAAATCCGACGACCCCTTGCAAATCGTGATATTTCTGACGTGGAATGACCCATATTATTTCTCAGACAGCGGCGCTGCACAACATTTTAAAACTAAATGCAATATTAAAAACCGCTGAATGGCATTTCCATGCTACTGCACACGGGAATGGTCCATGCGATGGAATTGTAGTATCATAAAAAAAATCATATTTTGAGTCCCACTACCTTGTATAAATGGGCTAAAATTATTAAGGACAAAGGACAAATGACAGGAAATTTTCCCCCGCGTTAATGACGAATATGTCTATTTGCGGGTCGGCTCTCGGGTGGAGAGGTACAGGACAGAGTCAGGCAGTACAAGACAGAAACTATAGGCACACACAACACCCACCCAGAGCCAGTCCCCCTACCCCAATATCGGTACCACCAGCAGATTCGGCGGTCTGTGCCTTAGCGAGTACGACGCGGGGCTTATTCCGTCTGTATCCGAGATAAGACCCACGACGTACCGACCGCGGATAAGACGCTGACGGTACCGATAACTGCCGACGGGGGTCGGCAGCGGTCCCAAATTCGTACCTTCGCCCAGCAAAGTTCCCCAGTTATTCCACACTGGACATAAGCAGGGAAAATTGCACGGACGAGGATTCGAACTCGGGACCTTCGCGACGTTCAGTTCGGGCGGACTAAGACTGACGCCTTAGCCCGCACGACCATCACGCCGACTAGCTAAAATTATTATGCCTAAGACATTAATCTTTTTTTATTCATTGGAAAAATATGAAAAGACTGCTGAAGAGCTTAATACTAGATTCTCTGAGACAATAACAGCGCCAGGAATTCGGTATACCACTTCGTAATTCCATCTGACGATAATAAGTCCCTTATTTTCGAAAAGTTTTCATTACCTGAAGTTTTTCCTAAAGTATCAGCAAAAAAGAAGATGGGACGTCAAACTGTGAAACTATAAAAAAAAATTCTAAAACAAAATAAAAACATAATTCTGCCACAGTCGGTCACAAGCCCGAATTCTGAAGAGGAGGGTGTTTCGAAATTGCGCACGTTGCGTCTATACTTCTGATGTTGTTTCCGGCAAAACTGAAAAATCTTCAGCTGACGGAAACTTTTTGAAAATAACAGGCTTCCTCCATCTAGATTCAAGCTTTTTTCCTCGTTTATACAATGCAGCGGGATATATGATTTTGCGCCGATGCTCGTAAACTAGTTCAAGCTGTTGTCCATTTTAAGTTTCGCCCCTTTCCATCATATGGACCTTTCCTATGTGCAGTGGCATGAAAATGCCACTCAGCTGAAATTCCGAAATCATTTTTGTGTTGCAGTTATTAAAAATTGTAGTTATTTTTAAAATTTTATGCAGCTATCTGCGATCATGTTTAGGGTGCAGTTATCCTTTAAATACTGTATACTGATTTTATTACATTCGTAGACAGCAATGGTATCGTGTTTCAAGCAATCTAATAAAATAGCAATGCACTGGTGTTTGAGTTCTCCTTGCTTGTAATAAAAAACGGCAGTAAATATTGAACATTGATTACACAGGACGACAAAAAAAATTTGTTTCGAGATAACTTGAATCAGGAATAGAGGATCTTGCAGATTTTTAGCTGCTGAAAACGAATCCGTTATTCGATTTGGCCTATCACGTCAGGATTTTAAGATATGTGATCCGAAAAATACTCAATAATATACTTTTTGGCAATTTAATTGGAAAAAAGGAAAATAAGTGTCTCATAGACTAGCGGTGTTGATCAGAATCGCAAATCATTGGTATGAAATCGCCCGGGTAAGTAGTATAGGGGTACCGATAGCCAAACGTTAGCAGCCACCTCTCCTACACCTTGAGGTAGGTCCGGCGCCAGACGGTAGACGAACCTTGAGATAGGTCAACGGTTAATGACCTCATGAAGAGATGATAATGGTTATTAATGTGTAATTAGTGTGTAAACAAACAATAAAAACGTCAATAAATAATGTTAATTGGATAATTAATGTTAGATAAATAATAATTTATGATCGTAAATATCCCTCTAGCCGCATTTTGAGGTAGGTCAGTAGTCTGACGTAAGCAAAAACGTACGGGGTTCCTTTGGCCGCTACACGTGGCTGGCAGATGAATCTTGAGATAGGTCAGGGGTTAATGAACTCATAAAGAGGTATTAATGGTTATTAATGGGAAATTAATGTCAAAACAAATAATAAAAATATCAATAAATAATGTTTATTGGGTAATTAACGTCAGATACGTATCAATTTATGATCGTAAATAACACTACCACCGTCTTATACTGTTTGTCAATAGTCTGACGTAAACAAAAACGTACGGGGTACTTTTAGCCGCTACGCGAGCCTGACAGACGAATCTTGAGATAGGTCATGGGTTAATGACCTCGTAAAGAGATGTTAGTGGTTATTAATTGATATTTAATATCAAAACAAACAATAAAAACGTCCCGCCTTGTGAGGTAGCTCAGTAGTCGGACGTCAACAAACCTGTATGGGGTCCCTTTGGCCGGAACGCGAGGTAGGTCATGGTTCAACGACCTCTCGACGACTATTTTTTAGTTTTCGTGTTTGGTTTCTTATGATGATCCACTCCTCACTCCTCCTTATTATTTAGTAAGATTTACCAATACATAACGCCTTTTGACCTTTATATACTTGTTGGGCACGTATCAGTCCGCTTGTACGACGAAAACGAGAGGCTGTGATTTCATACGACGTTGAAGCGCACACATGGTTTTTACTCAAGGGACCCAGTTTTCTAGGGAAAATTTGAAGACCAAGGGGAGATTAGACGTTGAAAATACGAAAGGGAAGATACGAAGATTTCTTATAAGCGGAGTCGTCCGAGTTGTCTGTGACCTCGTATTAACGGATGAATGATCAGTACTTGCATTCAATCGTAATGGTCAATAAAATATTGTAATAATTTTTCATTATTCTTATTGTTATTAACTCGATTACAAATGTGCTCTACCTCTTATATTTATAATTTTCCACAAAAAACGATAAATCTTTTGTACGTACAAAATTTACAATTACCAAGTGTGCTACAATTGTGATCTACTTTACTGTTTGTACCCAAAAGGAAATGAGTATCGAGTCGAAACGTGACGCCTTTTTTTAAAACTATTTGAAATGTTTTTTCTTCCGGTCGCATTACAATTTCATGTACGGCGATGCGTCGTATTGCGTTAAATCTAATGCGTATTTTTAGACGTGTACCAGTGGTCGTAGTAGTATTAGTAGTATTATTACTATCACTTTCCTTAATCATTTTATAAATCGAATTAAAGGTACTTTTTTCCCATTTTCGTAATTTAAAGAAATACCCATGACTTTAAGCGTGTCGTAATACTGATCGTTTTCAGTTTGCACGCGAAAAAGGTAAAATTTATGACCTCCCGAGAGAAAGGTCTCAATATAGGCGCCCGACCCGTAAATCGCTAGCTCGTCAGCGAAATCACCCAAAAAATTACCCAAAGGCAGTTCATAATCTTCGGGTGACGTCATCGATTTATTCGATATATATATTACTAAATCGGTATCGAAATAAAGTACGCGGCGATCCAATTTCTAAATAACTGTATAGTTTCAAACGCGCTTGAGTTTGTACAGTTTGATGGTGTGACAGTTTCGCTTCTATCGACCCAATTGACAAATATAATCTTGTCATTTACCGGAAGAATTTGAGTAACCTCTTTTGTCACATCTGTGAACATTTCAAGCAAGTCTTGTCGCATGGAAATAATCTCTGTACGCTGCAGATTTTCGCGTTGCCCAAATTTCCCCCAAATTTAAACACAGTTTAGCAACGGCTCTTAAACCGTTTTTGATATGTTATTTTGTTCGAGCTTTATCCCTTCGGCCCGCTCATAAGATTCTACGTACAAGCTTTTTGTTTGCTCATCGACACTTTCTGCAGGCCAGCCGCTCGCTTCTTGCTGCATTTTTAGGAACGTATCTATGTATTTCGAAAACAGACTACCATCGCGAGTCTGAAGATTGTATTAAATTATATTATACTGCCAAATTTCGAGTATTTTTCAGATTTTATAGCCGTTCTAATAGCTTTCTTTATCTCATCGACGTCCCAGTTAATACTGTAACACGCCGGTTACATACTCCTCTCGAAACCTCGGAGCTCTATGCTAAGACGATAATATCCCGACTGAGTGGACGGTAATATACCGACAGAGTGGTCGGTAAGAAGCGACGAGCTTTATAAAGGCCCATGAGACGACTCGGCGCGGCGGTCGCGGAGCGCGGTTACAAGACGACCAGTATTCAGTCTGGTCTCGGACGTCATTGCCGAGACACTGAATCCGCGAGCGGGAGTACGGCCGTTTCATTTTTCAGCGTAACGAGTTCTCCGAGTGTTGAAAGTTGTGAAGGA
Organism: Trichopria drosophilae; assembly: GCA_030407085.1. Taxonomy (NCBI): domain Eukaryota; kingdom Metazoa; phylum Arthropoda; class Insecta; order Hymenoptera; family Diapriidae; genus Trichopria; species Trichopria drosophilae. Next base: position 64,613,483 of record CM059582.1, on the reverse strand, counting down.
TTTTTGTTGCAGTGAGATCGAGAGGGTCGAGATTAAGACGACCCCCCAGGGCCTGCAGAAGCCGCCCAATCTTGTCGACGAGAGCTAATTGTAAGTGGCCTCGAGCCGAGTATGATTAATAATAAGAAGTTTGATTAAATAAAGAGATCAATTGTTGCGCATCCACCCTCCCCTTGCATGCACCTGTCCTCTCGTCGGCAAAAAGGCGGATTGCAGTGCGTGGCAATCCCCGCGAGTTTCGAGCACCTTTTCAGACGCGGAAGGAGGCGAGACATCGTCCCCCTCTGGGACGAGATCTCTTGTTCTCGTGAGTGCGAGTGCGGGTCGCGAAAAGACCCCGAGTTAGCCGGACTCGGGCAATTAATTGTCCGAACGGGCGAACGACGTCGTCGGACCTCTATCTGGCGCAACGTCCACGAAGTCGTTAAAGTCTCACCTGAGACGGTAGTCGGCCCCGAGACGGCGGCGGTAAAACGCCGAAGAAGTAATACCGAAAAAGCGCATTACAATACTCTATCGTCGTCATTCTCAGTCTGATTGCCACTCGATCTCGAAACAGCTTCGGCAGAGAAATAGCAACCGAGAATTTATTTTAGCTGGCAGTACCGCGTGATAAAGATTTCGGGGTGGTAGTACTTTACACATGATAAGTCATTCCACCACGTCTAAAAGAATTGGATCTTCTAGACTCGTGATGGTAGCACATTCTTCTCCAACATAAATGATTGGATTCCCCTACGGGGAATCGACCGACTTGCTGAAGTATGGATATAGCGAACATACATCCACGTACTTAATTTTTTCATTATTTTTGACAGTGAATGTTACGGAATTTCCCGTTCGTCCGCCAAAAAATGCAGTGCGCGGATCGAGAACAACGTAAGACGCCATTGGATGATTTTCCACGTAATTAGAAAGTGCTCTATTTTTTTTCTCCCGATTAAACGTACATTCCCATTTTTCGATAAGATTGTATCCGAACGAGCGTATTAGACGCGACGTAGATATTCTATTTGCATAAGCTTTATGAATTAAAAAAGAAAATTATAAAACAATACCGAGAACCGTGGAAGAAACACTCTTGAAATAGAAACACGTTGCCTTTGACGTTGTTAGTCAAAGTAGAAGCCACTCTATAGCCACCTTCGATTGGCGATTACAGCGTCTGTAACTGTTTCCCGGTGGTAATAGGCGATAGTGTTGGGTTTTAGAAAATCTTCCTATAAACGCGCGAACACGTTGATGCTATCGTTACTGCCTCACTAACGGGGCAAACATTACCTATTGGAGAAATATTTTACGAACAGTAACGCCTGCTCTTCGTAAAATATCTACATCCATTTTGTAATAAACTTCCAAATCGCGTTTTATATCAAATACTTCATATCCAGCGATACAGTCGTTATACCAGCTGAAAATATTATTTGGCAGACCTCTACTTCCATTTTTGCGAATTTGTTTAACACTTCGAAAAACACTTCTCGAAAAAAATGAATGAAGGTTGACGAAGACGTTCGGGGCGATAGAGATTTTCACAAGTTAGAACTTGGAACTATGATCGCTGGTTTTATACATCTGTGATGTCTGTGATTGGGAAAAATATATTTTTCTCGCATCACATTTGTAAAATATTAAATGTGCCAGCTTGCGAGATGGTTCACATTCCCCAAAATGTGTCGTGTATGGTCAGCTTCCGTTTCGAGTGTTTCCAAAAACTCTCAAATTATTTACACATTTTATGATCTTCCTTCGTGCAAAATATAACTGATAAGAAATTTCTCACATGCAAGATGAAAACTATTACATAAAGCAGAATAGATGGCTTTTCTCCAAATGATTTCATTTGCTCGCAGAGATCCGCCCATCGACAGAGTCGAGAGTTTTAAAAATTTAAGAAAGGCAAATGTATTTGATACTTTTTGGGCTCCTCCTCCGTTTTATTATTCTCTTTAAGACATTTGGGACATTCCACGCGAAGTGATCCAGCGTAAAAATGAAAAGTTTTTCAATCGTGTTGTAATTTGAACAATCTTTAATCCTATTGATAAGAAAGTTACAGGGAAAATTTTAGGAACCTATATCAACGGGTTGCCTACTTACAGGGACTTCAATTTCCACCACGTCGACCGTCATATCCACATTGAAAAGACTGTAACTCCAGATAAAATGTACCGATTTTAAAAAACGACCAGTGATTTTTAAAGCTTTTCGTTCGTACTTTAAGAATATATTAAGCAATATTAATAAAATTTATAAATTCTTAATTTTTTTTAATATTAATAATAAATACCGATTTATCTCGAAATCGGTATCTTGGATTGCAATGGAAAATATTTAAAAAGAAAGAGAAATTCCTTGCCAACAAAAAAGTCTCGTGTGCCGAAAGGGGCCGATCAATAGTTTTTGAGTTATAATACAATTTACGAGAGCCCGGGCATACCGCGTTATTGTCATTATTCTAAAAATTTTGTATTATGCAAATGATTAGTGGCAGTATTAATTATATAATTGATCATTGTTTATAAGACTCAGATTTGCTGTCATCGAAAATGTTTAAAAGTTAGTATTTTCTGTTACGGGAAAAGCTTTCAATAAGGTTAAGATTTAAGGATTATTTCTGCTTCTTTTCATTTCGTCTTTCTCAATTTTGGATCAATTCATACAAGTTATATAGACCGATAATCATGATTCGGGGGATAAGGAATTGGGTACAGAAGTTTCCGATAATAATGAAAGTTCCGAAAATAATTCGAAAATCGTCAGAACGCCACTAAGACAAAATATTGCTCGAACGTATTGATTATCATATTGTTGTTGAAGTATTGTAAATGTAATTATTATGCAAATTTTGCATTTTGCAAAGGATTAGTGGCAGGATTAATCGAATAAGACTCTTTGCAAAAATAGTTGCAGTCGTCTTAAAAATAATACTATAATCCATTAATAGTTGTGACATTAAAAACCTTTTACATGAATTTTTTAAAGATTTATCAATTTTAAAGCCTGTATTTGAATAATTTACTTAATTACGAAGTTTACACAAAATTTCTTAATTCTAAAACTAAGGCCGAAGAGTAATAACGATATATTTTCCTGACGTTACATTTTTAATCACCCGACGTTTCAATGAATGTTTGTCGCCCGCTGTGACGCGTTGCGAAAATTCGATCGGAGGTCTCGCTGCTCGGTAGTAGATGTTTGAATATTTTCCGGCAGGTGGCCATAAGTACCAAAGCGAAGTAGAACATCGTTTACTTAATAATCGAACAGTCTATCGCATGAAAAATATCTAAAAATTATTATTTTCTGCTACGCCTACAGTTACTGCGGATAAAATTTATTTGATTTTGCGAAAACGTGATGGCTCCGAAACGGAAACCTTGGCATCGTAATTTTCTCAATCCTTTCAATAAACCTCTGCATAACCGAACAAAAGGTTTAAGAACTATTTCTGCATACCTTCGTTCAAAACTTCCTGCTAACGATACTTTTACTGACGAAGCAAAATTGTGCAGATCTTGCAGGAGATATCTGACGAATATGGAAGTACCTTCCTTCGTGAAAGAAAATTCCGTAGAAGTGATAGAGCCTGATAACCATGCCGTTGAGGGTAATGAGCTGGCTTGAGATGTTTCCGATGATGACGAAACTTCTGAAAACAATTCGGATAGCGAAAACAGTGCGCCATCAAAAGAGCCGTTGCTTGAATGTAATGATTATCATCAAGCTGCTGTTGAAGTATTGCAACAAATTAAAGGTAAGTTAAGCCAGTCAACTAGCCAATCAGAAAAAGTGTTGCTTCGTACTCTGGCTCCAAAATCTTGGACTAAAACAAAAGGCATTAGAATTCGGCTGTTCAGAGCGATTGACTAGAAAGGCGAAACATTTAGTAGCAGAGAACGGAATATTAACTTCTCCAAATCCCAAAAAAGCGGAAATAAGATAAGCGCTGAAACGGAGGTTCCGAAATTCATGAAAGTGAAGAAAACAGTTTTTTAATATTAATAATAAATACCGATTTATCTCGAAATCGGTACCTTCGATTGCAATGAAAAATATTTAAAAAGAAAGAGAAATTCCTTGCCAACTCTGTTCCGAAAGGGGCCGATCAATAGTTTTTGAGTTATAATACGATTTACGAGAGCCCGGGCATACCGCGTTCCGCCGCGGTACCCTTTTGCGGTCCATCCGGCTTGTCGAACGCGCGTTGTGAACGCTGCTATAGGTAAATGTCATTATTATAAAAATTTTGTATTATGCAAAGGATTAGTGGCAGTATTAATTGTACAATTAAACATTGTCTATAAGACTCAGAATTGTTGTAATCTAAAATGTTTAAAAGTTAGTATTTTCTGTTTCGAGGGAAAGCTTTCAATGAATCGATACATAATAAAGGTTAAGATTTAAGGGTTATTTCTGCTTCTTTTCGTTTCGTCTTTCCCAATTTTGGAATAATTCGTACAAGTTATAGAGACCGATAATCATGATTCAGGGGATAATGAATTGTTCAGACCAGTTGAGATTAGTTAAGACCCGAATGTGGGAAAAAAATATTGGTTCTTCGCTCGTTTAAAGCGAATGACTAGAAAGAAGAAATATTTAGTAATCCAGAAGGGAATATTGATTTCCCGAAAACTTAAGAAAGGCGGCAGCAAGCTAAGCATTGAAACAGATGTCCTGGTAGAGTGATTTTATGAAAGTGGCGAAAATAGTTGTCTTCTATAAGTTTGAAGGACTTCGATTCCGTAAAGAAGAACAACAGATTTCAAGAACGGATGCAGAAGAGACTAATTTGATGTAATCTGTCTGAATTCTGTGAATAATTTACCATGCAGTATCCCAATATAGCAATATGTAAATTTTGACGACTATTCCGCGTCATTGTGTTCTTTTGAGTTAAGTAAAACGCACAATGTTTGTATTTTACAAATTACGAAATTATGAAGCTGATGTTGGATGCGATAAATATAGAAAAACATTTCGAACTTTCTTTGAAGAACTACCACGATTGCTAAAAACTCAATATGTGCACGTTGCAGTTTCATTATTTATTTTAGAGAATATTTGATTCTAAGCCTAATATATGATTTCAGCAAAATCTTGGAGGGTAGTTATATCGACAGAGTATAATTTGAAATTTTCAGCGTAGAGATTTAAGTACATGGGCAGAACACAAAAATTGCAGACACCAAATATTTCATGGAAACACTTAGCAATCCTTTCCCTAAAAAATAATTGGTTCTAAATCAGCTAACGGTACAATGTGATTCTACAATAACTACCCATTCATGCATTGCCATTATAAGTAACAAGGGCATCTTAAACACCAGAATACAACGAGTTTATCAATTTATTTGAAACCCGATACATACTGTATATGAATGCCAAAATAGAAATAAAAACAATTTCAAAAACTTTCTCGAACACAAAAATGATTTCGGAATTGCAAAGGAATAAAATAAAATACTAAACCCTTCTTAGCGTTACCCGGGATGAACCACGAGGACGTGATAGGGTTATCATCCCATTGTGGTGTTTTCTGAACGTGAGTCCCCTTGCCTCTCAAGAAACGGGGTGCTTTCTTAATTTGAGTCCCCTTGCCTCAGCAAGGTTATTGTTATCGCTTCAGCGAATCTTCTTTTGAGATCTTCGGCTGTTTTTTCATATTGCGATAATGAGTAAAAGTAAATGAGTCTTTTTGACAAATTATCCTTTGCCCATTCATATAATTCAACGGGACTTAAAATCAAATTTTTCGCTGATGCTTGTAAACTAGCTTGAGTTGCCAGCTAACGTAACAATAGACTCCAATATCGAAATTTTACTTATTGAAAACGACAAACGAAAAAAAAATTATACGCTATTGGGACAATTCAGGAGGATGGGACTGTTGGGACAAACTGGAAGGCAAGAAATAAAAGAAAGAAACAATAATATAGATCAAAACATTAATAACATGAGACAAATACAGATGTCAGTGCGACTGTGGTTGTCTGGATCTGAAACGTAGACATACTTCTTAAGTTACGTAATAAAATGACTTTCCGGGACGTTTACGCGACCGACCGACATTTATTTTGAGGGAACCGATTAAACCGATTTCGTCACTTCTTGCTGGGGTGGTTTTCTAGGCCACCCTAGGAGTGACGTGGTTCTCCAAATTTGAATTTAGCAACAGAAATCCGAAAAGGGGACTCTCGACTCTGAATTTCGAGTGCTTTAAGGTCAAGCGCAATTATTGTAGAGTATTAGGATTTTGGAGAGGTAGAATAGCGGGGAGGGGGTAAATATAAAGCAAAGGATGAAAATACGGAGAGGTACTTACAGGAGGAGTTTAAGACTTCCTCGTGGGCGTCAAAGTACCTTGATTTTGGGAATCGCAAAAGGGAATATCAAGCATCTTTTGAGAGTGGCGAAGTCTCTTATTTTGGGAACTAAAGGCCTATACGTCATTATGTCGCCGTTAAACGCTTTATTGCAGTAGGAATTATATTTGTGGTCATGTAAATCATAATTAATAGAGGGCGCTATAATAGGGTTAGGAAGGTCATCGGTGATTCGCAAATGAGGTGGAATTTGGTTGGACTTTGGTTCAACAGGGATATGAGGTATAGGGAATCGCGGTACTGGGAATTTAGGGGAAGAACATGATTCCAAAGGAAGCTCATCGTTCTTATCTTGGGCGTCCAAAGGGCTATTCACCCCTGTTGGGTTATGTTCTGTAGATGTTTTGGGATTCGGTTGGGCCAATAATGGGATGAGCAAAGGCGGGGTTTGTGTACTACTTGGCTCAAAAATAGGACTATCAAGTAGATGATGAGACATAGGACTAGGAGTAGGGCATTCTATTGAAGTTGGAAATGAATTTAGAGGACAATCAAAACTCGAAGATTCGGGGCAGGAGAAGCTCTCATCATGGAGATTAATCAGGTCATTAACAGGTACAACAGGTTGATCAAAAGCTAATTTAACGGACGGAACGCAAATGGAAACAGATGAAACAATGGAGGGGGAGGGAGGCACTACTTGAGGAGAGGGAAGTGAACTCGCTAAATCTCTAGGGGTCAAATCGAAATTATTATGTGGGTCTGTTGGTATTTGATGAGACGTAAATTAAAATAAAAAAAAATAAATCAACACCATGTACCCAATTAATATTGGTATCAGGATAGTCACGTCGAATTAAATATCGCGTGATACGATCTTGGATATCGCATAAACTACTTCTAGAACTAATCCTAAAATGGTCACACAAAAATAATAATTTATTAACCTCTAAAATGGATCCAATTGAAGCTCGTTTTGCTTCATATTGGGCCTGGGTAGCAATCTTAGGGACATAACTACGCAATGGAAATGTGGAATCTGAAAAATATATCGAAGGGTTAGGGGTAGAGTATGGCGTAGGGTGGGGGTAGGCATACTTAGGTTTGGGATTCGGTAGGAAACGCAAGTGTGCAGAGGAGACTCGAAATAGTAATTGGACACCATTTTTTTATAACTAAATACTTTAAGCAAAAATAAGAAAATGATAAAATCCACTACTATCCCAATATCAAAAATATAATTAGCAACTCACAATTATAACTATAAATGTAAACGCAAAGGGAACATGCCAATCAAAATCTAAAATCGATCGCAAAGGGGGAATCGCAAAACTCAAAATCAAAATCAAACTCAAAACTCAAAACTCATAACTCAAAATTCAATCGAAAACGCAAAGGCGAATAAAAAAAATCTATAATTAAGAGCGCTAATTAAATATTTAAAATGGGAGTAAGATGAGGATTCTACATATAATAAAAAAAAAATAAATCAAAATTAATCTCGAATTATATTAAAAGAAAAGCAAAAGGTCTATCGAAATCTTAAAAATGAAACGTACATGGAAGGAAAGACAAATACACGTGGCCAATAATTAGTATAGGGAGCTGTGGGGTATCGCAAATCGGAAATAAACTATTTTCGAAAATACAAACATACAATTGACAATAATAAACTATAAATACGCAAAAGGGGGTGCTCAAATTTACGAAAATTATTAAAAACAATAACAACAACAAAATTGAAAACACGAATTAAAAAAAATGAAATAAAAGTTGATTGAATTAGAAAAAAGATAAACGCTATTTTAAAATAACAGGGCTTAGAGGGAGGAAGGGTAAAATTACAAAAATAGGAAAACGCAAAATATTAAACAAAAATTTACTCTGAATAAAATTAAAATGACTAAAAGTCACTAAAATATCGCAAACAAAATAAAATACAAGGGTAGACTCAAATTTATTGGGGTTCGAAAAGAAATACAACAAAAATAATAAAATATTAAAATCGAAAAAATAATACGCAACCGAAAAATCAACAAGTAAGCAGAAAATAAAAAAAAATATAAATTTCAAAATTAACAACTAAATGTGGACGTTAAGTATTTAAAATCGAAACGAAAAAAGGTGGGGTGGGGGAAAGTTCAAAATTAGTAACGCAAACGGAAATTTTAAAATCAAAACTGAGCAAACGAAAAAGGACAAAAACTATACCCAAATTTTTAAAAATAAATTATGGGGAAACTCAATAAACCGTACGAAAATCAAATCGAAAAGAATAGACACGCAGACAAAAAATCAAAACGTTAAATTTTTGGGACGTATGGAAAAATCGTTAAATAAATCGAATGTTAAATTAATGGGCGTAGAGTTTAAAATCAAAAATATTGGAACAAGGGATCTCTATAAATAACGTAAATCGTAAAGGGAAATTAATGAAATCGAAGAAAAATCTATAAAAATCAATGCCAACAAAAATCGCAAATAAATATAAAATAAACAAAACTCTCGCAAATAAAGAATTAACGTAAATACCGGAAAAGTAAAAATCAAAAAGCAAATATTAAAAAAAAGGGAACCGCCAATTTCTTCGAAAATTTAACCGACGCCGAAAACTAAAATAAGGTAGCAACTTTGAAAAATTCCGAGAAACTGAAAAACAATTTTAAGTTTCGCAAAAGTTAACTCGCGCACTTCACAATATTCGAAACCGCACTGACACCTGAAAACTTAAGAAAAATAATTTTTTTAAGTTAACAACACAAAGCATAACTTACTTCGATTACTGTGCTGCGATTTACAATGCTGTTGGTGCCATCCAAAAACTTAAAATCGAACGAATGTTTAACGCTTGTATACGCTTTATCTACCGGGTCCGGAAGTTCGAACACATAACCTGTTATCGGCGTAAACTCGGCTGACTAACTGCTGCAAACCGCAGAATATTTGTTATCGGTTGCCTGACCTATCAGCTTATCCAACAAAAACAACCACATTACCTTTACCAACGCTACGTCTGGAGCCGTGATATTGTGTCCCGTGAGCTCCGGCCTGGGGTGGGGGGGGGGGGGGGCTGTACTACGACTTCCTGCCCATCGTACTTCTGTTTTTGCGAATTCCTTTATCATTACCTCCAGTAGACTGTGGAATTCACTTCCTCATAATATTGCTGCAAGTGCTACACTATACTCCTTTAAGAGCAGATTTTTTGAATATTTATTGGAAGCTGACAAGTCGGGCCGCAATGTGCTATCGGTACGTTAAATCGCGTATACTACAGTCGATTGAAGTTTCGTATTTTGATGTATCCGCGCTACAATTTATTAATTAGTTGTTGAAACTTATTGTTCGTTTGATATACGGCGCTCATGCAAAATTATTAATAACGTCTTTCTAATTTTAAGTTAAGCCGCTCTCACTTTTATTTTTTCTTAATTTTTGTTTTACTTCATTATTTACTTTAATTTATTTAATTCACTACTACTGTAAACAATATTATGTATATAACATGGTTGGCTAAAGGGAGTTAATCCTGTGCCATTAATAAAGTAACAAACAAAGAAATTAATTTAAAAATATAATTTGATGGTAAATAAATTACAGAAAAATGTGAAAAAGCCGAATATGTCCAGAAAACCGAAAAAATTAATCAATTAATTTAATGTTTTCAGTTCATTTGCAGAAAAAATAATTTATCATAACAATATAAAATTAACAAATGTATCAAATTATCAAAATTGTATTAAAATTTTAAGGAAGTGGATTTTTCTAAAAGGGCAGGGTTTGTGGACGGTTTCAACGAGGAGGAAAATTTCAAGCTGTCAAACGGTTACTTCGGCGAATTTCACCTGAACACTAAAGGAAAATATTTCGAATTCCCCATCAGGGATGCCATTTATAACCGTATTTTCTGGGTCGGGTTATTACAATAAATATCTAAAACAAAACAATAAAATAACAATATATTTACAATTCAGGAAAACATGATTAAAAATAATATAACAATAAAAGAAATGGGGCACGCTAAAAGGAATAATCTAAGTGCGGTTCGGAAATTCGTCGCGAAGGTGAAATTACTTTTATACATAAGTTGAGTCACACGTAACCAGTTCACCTACATTTTTCTCTACTTTCCTGAAGGGAAGTAAATGGATATCGCGACTTTCTAATCCCCATATTAAAATTTAGTATTCACGGTCTCTCAGTGTAAGACTGTTTTTGAAGTCCATTGTATTGGTAGTAATTCGGTCGGAGGTCACTTTGCTTTTAGAATAACAACTTTCCGTTTACGTGACTATTTTTTGTCTACCCTTCATTGCTTAAATCGAATTGCAAGTTAAAAATGAATCCTGCTACAGTTCCCGAAAAAATCGAAATGATTCTTATTTATGGTGAATGTAAGAGGAATATTGACGATGCTGTTGCGTTGTATGCTGAGCGTTTTCCAGATAATGCTCGCTCGCGTTCTTTTTTTTACAAAGCTGTGAATGCCTTTCACTCTGATGGCAGCGTACAAATGAAAAAAAGGAAGCGAAGATTAACAGTTACAGGAGAAGCTAACGAAGTACCTGTACTAGCAGCTATTCACCAAAATCCACATGTAAGCACACGACAATTACATCGCGATTCCGGCATTTCCAGAGACAGTATTCAAAGAATATTGCATCGTCATAAGTTTCACCCATATCACATTTCACTGCACCAGGAACTAGATGGCGATGATTTTCATAACCGCGTGGTGTTTTGTGAATGGGCATTTCAAAAAATGCAAACGAACCACAATTTCTTTGCTAATGTATGATTTTCAGATGAATCTACATTCACGAACCATGGTGGCGTCAATAGGCATAATATGAATTATTGGAGCGTAGAAAATCCCCATTGGTTACGACAAGTTAATCATCAACGTCCTTGGTCGGTGAACGTTTGGTGTGGAATCATAGGAAATAAACTCATTGGTCCTTATTTCATTGAAGGTAATTTGAATGGAACAAAATATCGAGATTTCCTAGAACAAGAAGTACCATTACTACTTGAGGATGTTGCTATGGACGTCCGACGGACAATGTGGTTTCAGCATGATGGTTGCCCAGCACATTTTTCAAGAGTAGCAAGGGAAATACTAGACCGTGATTACAATGGTAGGTGAATTGGTAGAGGTGGCCCCATTAATTGGCCTGCGAGGTCACCTGATCTAACATCTCTGGATTTCTTCCTATGGGGTTACCTAAAAGGTAAGGTTTATGAACAAGTACCAACGACTCGTGAAAACATGGTGGAACGCATAAGAACTGCTTGCGCAGAAATTTCTGCAGATATGATTCTATCATGTATAAAGTCATTTGAAGAAAGAATAAATAAATGCATTGAAGTGGAAGGTCAACATTTCGAACACTTACTCAAGTAAGTGAACAGTGAGACAGTGAGAGGCAAGGGGACTCACGTAAAACAAGCACCCCAAAGGGAACAGAAAAATACTACGTCCACGTCGTTGTTCCTGGGTAACGCTAAATGTATTTTTTCCCGGCTTTGTTAGAATGACCGTATTCCATATCCGCTACGCGGGCGAAAATTGTCAATATTGGAGAATCCAAATCTGCAATAAAAACTGGGGGTTCCTATTTAAGTTTTATTGTTTTTGCCCCCACTCCACCCCCAGGGGATGGGGGAGGGGGTAAATTTCATTATCACTGGATGCCCCCCTTCGTGTCGAACAACTTTCATCCGACAACTTTTTTGATTCTGTGCATAGTTCTCTAGATATTTCGATGTCTTCAGATAAATCGGCCACCCTGTATATGACCGAAGTAACGCTATAAAAAAAAGGGAAAGGAAAAGGGAAATTATGGGGAACGCAATTAAAATCTACTTACTCTATTAATCTAATCCTCAAAATAATCTCAAAATCTGGAACGCACTAAACACTATTCGAAAACACAAATATACTACACACAAAATTAAAAATAAAGAAATAAAATCGAAAACGCAAAGGAAAAGTTATAACCGTTAAGTTCGACGCGAACTCTGGTATATGCTTGGGACAAAAGAAAGAACAGGAAAACACAATTTAATTATAACACTAAATTTCTGGAAATACGTAATTTTAATTTCATCGAAAATCTTTACATTTAAAAGAACACGCGATCCCGGGGTCGACCGCTCGACACGTGGGGAAAGAAAATGGGAAATGGCAATCACACAAAAAAGTCTAATTAAATTTATACGAAAACGCGCACTGTGCACAGTACCTGGATCGCTGTTCAAAAATTTTTGGGTAATTTGGAAACACCCGATGGCCTCTTAACAGTATCAAAAACTTAATTTCGCTCGCACGCTACGGTAATGGTCGCTGTCCAAGGGAAGAATGCCCAAAATGGCAGCTTCTTCCTTTATTTTTGGTCATGTCCAGTAGCTCTGCGCCACCTTGCGTGAACCGGGAAACATATACAAAACAAAGGGGGACCAATTACCAGGTATTAATAAAAAAAGGTCAACTTTATGGCAGCCTAGGGATGGTAACGGAACATTCCCAAGGTTGGCAGCACTGGATGGTCGGTGTTCATTGCTCCATTCGTATTCGGGGGGAAGGAGCTACATAATACCTCTAAGGGTATTACAGGGAAGGGAGTACCAATCATGTTCTCTCCCGGTATTAACTAACCTTCCTTTCTCCATATTGCGCGTGCGCGAGCGACTATCCTCGCAGAGTTTGCATTCCCATGTTTACCACGTTGCGTATGCGTGCGACAAGGGTCGGCGATGCCATACACCCGTCGTGGGACAGGGATGCATGATACGCATGGAGAGAGGCAATACCGCTACTGACTGGCAGGAACGGCGGAATCCTGCGCGTAAGAGATGCGCACGAGTCAGTATCAACTATGGCGGCGAGGTTGACATGTGATCGTCAAATGTACGTATCGCGATTGTGCGATTTTCGCGAGTCTTAGATTCAAATGCCGAGTGTACGACGATGTTGTGTTTACGTCAGGTTCACGTGAACACAAACACGGAACACGACCAGTGCAACCTCCTGATGAACGACCCCTCGATGGCTGTCGTTCGGATCACTTACGGTAAGCATTGGTTTTGTAAATACCTTTTAACAGGAACTATTTTCTTTGTGTATCCCGTTCTGTTTGCGTTCCAGGTTCACGCCAGGATCCAGACTGAGCCCGGACATAACCATTAGCCATGGGAGGACTTAGGGACGTCAACTCCAGGCTTTGCAATACACGTAACAAAAATCCTTATTTACTAATTATAATAATATAACAATATTAATCGCAATTATTTTTACAGGTATAAATGATGCTTGGTGCATTTATTATAAAGACGAGACACCAACGTCGACAGGTAAGTAGAGTGTCTTGATATTGTAACTTCATGTTACAAAATATATACTCGAACGCAAATTAAAATAATAATAAAACGCAAATTAATCGCAAATGAAACTTAATCAAAGGGACGCAAAACTGGAGTATCAAAAGTTCGTTGACGTCCGTACTTCGGCTCCAAAATTACCCCTTCTCTAATGTAATTGCATTATGTAATATTTTATGATGTTCAGGTCAGGGGGTAGATTGACGATATTTCGTCACACAACAAACCAACCTCTTTTTTAGATCGTTCAGAAAAGATGACTGCAATTTGGTTACATAATCGTGAGATTTTAGTTTTATCAAAAGATTGCTAAGGGTTTTAATAAAACTTTCCGTGTCTGCAATTTCTGTTTTCAACATGCTTCCATCCGTGTGCTGCCAAACTTGAAATCCTACTCTGCCGATACAACTCTCCTAAAATAGTCTTTATTAGGGCAAGACTCACAATCTCCGAGGTAACAATGTGCAGTTGCACCATTGCCCGTAATTCCGTTTCAGCAATCATTGCAGTTTTTCAGAGATAATTCGGAATTGATTGTTAACTTGTCTATGTTTATCGCGTCCAACATGAGTTCCACGTTTTCATGGCGTGTGCAAATGCAAACAGTATGCGTTCCAGTTGACCAAGCGAGAACACAATAACGCAGCCTGAGTTGGCAAAATTTTGAAATACCAATTGTCATTTCGGGATGTTGCGTACTAAATTTCTCATACAACTCGGCCAGCTTACACAAAATTAATAGCTTTGGAATGTGTTCTCGACTTCCGTCTTTCTTCTTTACGGAAACGAAGTCGTTCATACCAGGTAGAAGACGAATGTTTTCATCATTTTCGTAAAATCTCTCAACCACGATTCCCGTTTCCGCACTTAATTTATCTCCGCCTGTTTTCGGATCAGGTGAAGTCAATATTCCGTTCTCAGCTACTAAATTAATTGCCTTTCGAGTGATTCGATCTGAACACTCGAATTCCTTGACCATTTTTGAGCGACTCCAAGATTTTTAGAAAATAATATTTAAATTATAATATAAATAAACGAATATGCTGATGTGCGTTAGAAAATATTTTTTTTAAGAAATTAAAGTTTTGTCATTCTGTAATGTATTTAACGATGTTCGTGGCTTTGAGGTTTATTCACCACCTATAGACGTTTTTTTTAATAAGTTTGCTGCAGTAGAATAAAAAAGAAAATCATTGTCCCATTGACAATGCAAAGCACGAAAACAACGAAATGCAGAAGGCGCCGACATTACTAGCTAAGAATATCTTAAAAACACCTGAAAAACATAGCGACATTGAATCTACAAACCAATCACTGCCATCACCACCACCGCGAATGAGGGCAAAGAAAGAAGCATCTGATAACAGAGTATTGAGAAGGAGAAATTTTACACCATCAGTCGTAATACACAAAACCATATTTGAAGGTGTGAAGAGACTAGTGATCTGTGTCGATGAACGAATGAAAAAACTAAACGAAATTTTCGAGGATGCTCAAAAATAGACATTTCGAATCGGGAGTAAAATTCTGCGGTATCTTCTTTCTCAAAATTATAAAAACTTACCGTGCGATCTACGCGTCGAGCAAATTCTTTTAAATGATCGTGAACAAATTTGTAATTATATGAAAACACATGTGTCAAAGTCGTTCTTTGCAGAACGACTGTTAAACATAAGTATGTATGAACTTGTTATATTAGTTTTAGATATAATCATCGAAAATACAAAAACCACGTTTAACGCGGTACTGTAAAAATTGATACGAATAATAAAACGTATCATCAAACATGAAATGAATTACCTCCCAACGGGTTCGAAGAACCCAAATGTTTCTAAAACGTTTCTGGAATGTTCCAGAAACGTTCCTAAAACGTAATATGTCTGCAACTTTTACGGAACGTTTTATAAACGTTTCATCCATGTTGCAGACATAAAAAGTTTTCGGAACGTTTCTGGAACATTCTAAAAACGTTTTAGAAACATTTGGGTTCTTCGTGCCCGTTGAGCTATTAAAATTTCAATCTATTTGTAAAAATACCACTTCCTCACCCGCAATCTTGAAGCAAAAGATCCACTTGTTGGCAAGAACTATTCTCGTAAGATGTGTCGCTGTCTTTCATGTTGTTTGATCGCTTTTATCGTTGTCGTTGCTTACGCAAATTTTTACCAGCGGAGCGGTTGTGCGTGCGTGTTTGTATAATACATCTCTTCTATGGAATATTCTCCGTAGGTATACATGTATCTGTATGTTAGTATGTACGGATATTTCTTTAAAGAGGTGCAGGAGCGTATTTTATCGATTTTTTAACCTTCCGCACACACACACACACACACACACATTACACGTATAACGCGGGTTTGTTGTCTTGCAAGCGTTGCTATCGAAAAGGGGGGCATTGATAAGCTTGTTTAGCGCCGCCTCCTCTTCGATATTCGCGGTTATCAAGCTCGTGAAAGCCCCCCCTCCGGCGGGCGGGGGAGCTTCCCGCGGTAAATGAGCTCGCGATACCCCAGCCGTAAGAGCTACTCACGATAAATGAGCTTGCGAGACCTCTCGCGCCGCCGCATTTGTAGGAATGTGTTTGCGCGTAGTATATTTATTAGTGTACAACTCGTAATTTTTTTTGGGGGGGGGGGGGGGGGAATGCGTTAGGCACCATAGGTGGAAGATGTTGGTGAACCGTCCGTGTGTTGGACTTCCTTGCCCATGGGGTTCAGGGCAAGGTTTACCGATTAAAACCCTAATCTCTCTTAGCCCTCCATAAGCCACTTGTGCCGTCTGCAGCCGAAAAATGGCTCCGATATCCATCCCTTCCGCTGCAGACTGCACGTTGCCATATTGATGGTAACTGCAACAACTCCCTCTACCATCGGGTTAGTGGTTGCAGGATCATTTGATCTCAGCAGACGGAGATATCTCAGCAGCACTGCTTTATGCATTCGGCCTGCGATGGAATTTGCATGTTCTCGACAGGCCGGAATGCTTTTGATGTTTTGGAGGAAAGTTGGTCTCATTCCTCCCAGCACTCCAATTATCAGCACGACAAGCTTGATTTTGAATCCTCAATACAGCTTGCGAATCTCGAACAGGAGTTCCTGATATTTCATCCGTTTTTTGTCCTCTTTGCTGACTATATTTGTTTTGGCTGGTGCAGAAAACTCGATGACGAAGATGGATTTGACATCGAAGTCAACAAGAACGATGTCAGGCTTATTGGCTGATATTTGCCTGTTCGTCGGGAATGAGTAATTCCAGTATATTCGGCACGACTCATTACCGACTACGGATTCAATATCAGTGGGGACGTACGGCAAAACTGGGGTTGCATCAATACCATAATTGCTGCGATGATGATAATACAGCACTCGAAGAGCCGCATTCTGACGTTCGATGTATGCTAAAACTGCATATATTGGGCATGCTGCCAAAAGATGCATTAGTGTCTTAGCATGACATCTACACAATCTACAAAGCGTACTCTGTACCGCCTGGTGTAAAACGTTCTGGTGATACGCTAAGGTATTGATGACCCCATCCTGGCATGCGAAGATAAAACCCTCGGTCTCGGATTTCAAACCGGCTGATCTTAAGAACGAGAAGGTCATCTCTGTCGACAAGCCAAGTTGTTGGACATTTCATTCCGTATGTTAGCCCTGAGTCGCACTGGGCACAGATTGATGACTGATTCAGCTTCCTGTGCACCACTACGTCCCACGTTGAAAATCAGACCGAGGTTTCGCGCAGCTCGTTTAGCCGCGTTGTACAAAAACGCCCCCTTCCCCTGAATTTAATGGGGATCAACTAGCATCATCAGGGGATCCTCCGTTCGATTAATCACGTCGCAAGCCATTTTGAGGACTAATCTGTCATGCATGCATTCCAGATTCATAAGGCCACGACCTCCCAATTTTCGGGATAAATACAGTCGTTCCACAGAAGATCTTGGATGCAAACTGCGTTGGATTCAAATCATCTTCCGTCTGCATCGGTCAAGACCCCTTAGCTCATCAACGTTCCACTTAAGTGCTCCAAATGAAGGCGCCGATATTTCTTAACGATGTTCGTTTTAGAAGTCTGCACATCCTGGACATACCTCTGAGGCACTCCCAGGTATGTGTAGGCTTCCTCGGCGCTAAGGTGGCGGATGACTCTTCCGTTGACGAGCTCCATATCATTGTTAATGGAGTCTGACCTTCCTCTGTGCAAATGAACGAATGCACACTTGGCCAATCCGAATTCCATGCCTATATCTGTTGACTATGCTGTTGATTATGTGAGAGCGATTTTCAGAGATCGATGTGACCACTGTTTGGGTGGACATGGAGACGTTTGAGCAACAAGCTTAAAAGCTCGTGCGATGTTGGGTCATACGTCGTCATGTAATCCAGCCATGCTATCGACAGGTTACGCTTGTACTGGAATGAGTCCTGTCAAACACACCCGTCGATAAGCAAGTTGTCCTTGCAGCCGGATACACCCATTTTGCAGCTTCGTTGTTCTACTATCCGTCGCCACGCCGCCGGTTTCACGGATTTCTCTATACGTTCGTTCAAAATGTTAGTGAACCATTTGTATATCGTATTGTGACACGTGATTGGTCTATGGTTTCTCGGATCAGACAAATGTCCCCATTTTGGGATTAGTGTCGTTCGGCCCTCCACCAGCGAGTGCGGAATGGGTTAGTCTCCATTTATATAAGAGGTGAATATTTGGGTTAGGTGTTGATGGGCAGAAGTGAACTTCTTCCACCAATAGTTGTTAATTCCATCCCAGCCCGGCGAGGAGAAATTCCTCGATCTTTTGATGGCATTATTCACCTCTAATGCACTTACGGGTGGACAATCTTCACTTTGTTGTGCGAGTTCGTCACGCAACTCTGTAAAGATTTCAATACCTGGAGCGTCTGCATTAACCCATTAAGGCCTAAACGGACACATTTTGAGCATCAGTTTCATTAAAAGTTTATTTAAAAGAATAAGGTTTCTAAAAATGTAATTTTCATTCTAACATCAGTTTCACTTCGAAATTGCATTGGAAAACATGTCTAAGGTTAAAATATTGCGTCCAGGCGCCAAGAAACTCAAAAATCTTTATAAAACTTAACAAATTTTTTCCTTGAAAACTATAGACTTTAGAAAAAATTTGCTAAGAACAAAAATGTCTTAGAATTGGTTAAGGAACCTTCTTAAATTTTATCACAATATATTGATACACTTTTTGGTTTTCTGAAAATTCAAAGAATCGAAATTTTTAAAAGTCATTTAAAAACTCTGAAAAAATTTGTGAAGGTTCTTTAACCAATTCTAAGACATTTTTATTCTTAGCAGATTTTATTACTTATTAGTCTTAAAATCTAGAAAAGTTTAATAATTTATTTCCTTGAAAAATATGTACTTTATAGAAAATATCCACTGGGGTTGGTTACCCAATCTCTGGTTAGGTTGCTAAGAGCCCAGGGCCCACAGGCTCCAATAAGCACACATGGAGGTGATAGTAGGCCATTTGGGAAGATAGGCCAGGATGCAGCTTTTTGCACAGCCGCATTGTGTTACGCATACTTTCCTTTGGCCCGCTTATTATTATTATTATTTGTACAGTGTACGGTTGCTCTGAAAAATAATATCTTCAAGTTTAAAACCCTCTATGGACACGAGATGGAAACATCCGTGAACGTGTATCGTATGCAGTCCCATAGGACGTGGTAAAACAGTTTTCGTGACAAGATTTGTAAGAAATTTGTTATTATTAGCGGACGTGTCCTTCCATCGGGGGATTTTTTATTACGCCGAATGGCAAGATCGGTATCTTAATAAAATGGTCTTGGGTAGAAAATCGCCTGCAGCGCGTCGTGGAATCGAATTTCTAGAAGGTCTATCGAACCCCGATGATTATTCAAAGGACAAAAATAGTAAAAAATTAATTACAATCGACGATCTTAACGAGAACAAATCCTCTTTCACAAAAATCTAAAGTGGTCTTCAATAACTTTGCTGGATCAAGGTGAAAAAGGTTTACCGACATTCCAATCGAGAATCTTTTATTGATTGGCACACACACATATCACAGATACAATTATTAGGAAAAAAAGTAAGCTAGAAAATCCTTAAGTAAGTAATCCTTAAACGACTCAATTTAAAAGGGTATAGACGAGTTCACTTATCGAAAAGCAGAACGCAACTGCTAGCATCGCGGTTTTGGAAAACGAAGCGGGTACAAAGATCACGTGATATTTTAGGCCCGTAGCATTACAATAGTTTATCCATGAACATGAACACACGATGTTATGCGCGAATCATCGAATAATAACATCATGGACCACTTTACTAAAGGCAGTCACCATAAAAATCTGAGTGTAATTTTCATTACGCAAAATATTTTTCATCAGGGTTGTGGACAGCGCGACATTTCACTTAATACCAATTACCTGGTTTTGTTTAAGAATCCTCGATATAGAGCTCAAATTCAGCATCTCGCACGTCAAGTATGCCCGGAAAATTCAAAGTTTCTCTAAGAAGCATACAGAGATGCAACAGAAAAGCATACCGGATGATTTCAGATTTCGTGCACGTATATTTCCGGACGAATAACGCATGTTGCATATGTGTCGAAACGTAGATGAAAACGAACGAGGTTTGAAAAACACGTACATATATTTATTATTGTCAGTGTACGGTTAACCGCGACTATGGAAGTATCGTCTGTTGGAAAACATAAAAATTACAAAATTAATCTCATCGCGAGAACTCGTAAAGACAGAAATCGTGCACAAAAAGGATACGACGGTATTTCGTGTTTTTCACCATTAGGAAAAAATATCTTGCTTTATTACACGCTTTGTGTCATGCAGGTAAACGACATCATACAGCTTTGCAGAAAACCGCCGACAGAACACTCGTCAAATATATCTGCGAATGTGCGCTCAATGTATTGCGTGGTGTCGTTTCTTTAAAACCGCGAGAGAAGTGTTTACTTCGAAAGCATAAAAAAATGTTACGTACATTCGTCTTTACTACGAAAAGAAAAACGATAAAAAAGGGTCTAGATAGGTCGGTAGTGATGGTGGTGGTAACTGTACCTGGAAACAAACAAGACGGCTTATTTTACAAAGAGGTGGACATTGGATACCGATGCTTCTAGCACCGGGTATCAGCGCCATTTTCTCGAAATTAATCGGCGGCAGCAGTAGTGATTAAAAAACGTTGGCCTTATGGAGTATGCTGTCATGAGTTTACTTGTTGATATACATATGTATGTGTGTGCACTGAACGAGGGAACGGACGGATGGACGGAACGCGGTTACTCAGTTGGTAATGGGACACACACCACGTAACACATGGGTTGCTCTGTAAAGTTTATTTTAATAAAGTTAAAAGTATTTTGAATTCTCTAAAACGGAATCATAAAAAACATGCCACACATAAAACATGACATATGCAAAGAAAACGATACTAGTTCCCGAAAGTGAAGTACACGGCATGAGTGACGATAAGAGAACGGCGCAAAAACCCGGAACAACGCTATCGCGATTGGACGAGGAATTGTCTAATATTCTACAGGGTGGAAATAATGAGACGTTTGATTGTGATAATATTTCAACGTTTAATATTAAAGACGGCGAGGCAGCACAGATATTCCACGAGAGTGGTAAACTCGCTCGGTACATTCGAGCGCTTCAACGATATCTCTATTTTTCAACAAACAGTTATATGATGAAAAACGAACAAACTTACAGAATGGAAAGGATATTAGCGATATTGAAGATAGTTCTCATATCAAGAATGAGAAGAATCAGCACCAGCAACAACAACAACCTAAGCCGTTAAATAGTGAGCAGGTAATTTCCGGAGCTCGAAGTAACATCCAAGGAAAAGGATATGATTCCGATTGCTTGCTTCGAAATTCTAAAAAATGACTCTTTCTCGTATAGAGCAATAGCTTTGAAATTACTGAACCATATACATCGCTCGAAACGTATATCGTGGCACAATGAAGGTGTTGTAACTATCGACGGTTATGAGGTTATC
The DNA here is from genome assembly GCA_030407085.1 of Trichopria drosophilae. Lineage (NCBI taxonomy): Eukaryota > Metazoa > Arthropoda > Insecta > Hymenoptera > Diapriidae > Trichopria > Trichopria drosophilae. The sequence goes on along the minus strand of CM059582.1, from coordinate 64,591,753 downwards.
GGGTCTGACATTGTCGAGCTTATCAACGATGTAACACGTTCGCGAAAGTCCGCACAACTACTTGGTCGCGAAGAATTTATTCGTACTTTTCGTGCGGAACATATCCCACCACGTTCCATCGGCAACAAATCTTTGTGGAAGCTTGCCTATACTCTTCGATTTGGTAAAAAATTCAGAGATATTATAAACGCTGCGAGATTCTGAAAAACCTTGTCGAAAAGTGTCGTCGTCGACGACGACAAGAAGGGCAGTGACAGGGAGAGAGAAACAGCAAAAACGCAACAAGAACGAAAACACGATAATTCAGGACAGATGGAATGGCTGGATCTCCAAATGTAACGGAAAACGATCTGGAGCGTATTTATTACGATTCTTTATACCCCGTAGGGTACTCGGGCGCCCGAAACATTATTCGTCTCAAAAAGCATCACGTTCCGAGAAAAACATTCGCGAGTGGTTAAACCAAAAAGATGCCTACACTCTACACAAACCTATCAAAAGACGTTTTCAGCGTTTAAGATATTCCGTTACAAATATTGACGACCTCTGGGAAGCCGATCTCGTAGATTTACACTCCCTTAAAACTTACAACGACAATAAAAGTTACGTGCTTGTCGTCATAGATGTTTTGACTAAATATGTATGGGTCGAATCACTTCGAGATAAAAGTGCCCTTGAAGTTCTGGCTGGGTTTAAAAGAATTTTCGGTAGAAACGATGGTCGGTTACCGGTCGTTCTTCAGACAGATCGCGGAAAGGAATTTATCGGTGAACCAGTGCAAAATTATCTACGTGAAATAGATATTCAATTTCGCGTTACCCGTAGCAACCCCGATGTAAAAGCCGCAATCGTCGAAAGGTTCAATCGTACACTTAAGGAGCGAATATGGCGCTATTTCACGCATAAAAATACCAGGCGTTACGTTGATATTTTGCAAAAAATTACCGTTGCCTATAACAATTCTTTTTACATAAGTATAAAAATGACACCGGCTTCAATAACCTTATTCAACGCGCACATTCCACGTCAAAATATCCAATCCAGATTTCACTCGCAATGACGAAACAAATCATATAAATATGAAAAAGGTGATCACGTTCGAATCAGTAGTGCCAAAAACGCATTCAAGAAAGGCTCCGAATGAGGTTGGAGTGAAGAGATTTTTTGTATAAAGTCTGTTTTAAAACGTAAAAATCTTTTCGTTTACGAGCTCAAAGGCTTGAACGGCGAAGAGATTGAGGGTTATTTTTATCCTCAAGAACTAGGGTCAGTATCGAAACTCCGAACAGGACAAGAATTTAAAATTGACCGTGTGATTCGTTCTAAAGGCCAAAGTGTGAAAAAACAATACTTTGTTAGTTGGGTCGGTTATCCCGACAAATTCAATCCGCGGATCCCCGCCGCGAATTTAAATAGTCTTTAATACCATTCGCCAATGAATGAGTTTTTGTTGTTTTACCCAGCAACAGTAGCATGAAATATTTTCCCGATAATGCACGACAGTTCTTCCCAAGAAAATTGAATTAACGGGAAACTGGTTAGTTGGATTATCGGAAATTTACGTACCTTACAGTATTGTACATATAAGAGACAATAATAATTCATTTCAATTTGTAAGAGTGGAGAATGACTTCGATGGACTACAAGTTATCGATGCAACCCGTATTAATATCCCCGAAGATTATAACAATAGTGTATCTGATTTTGTAGACGGAATTAATTATCGTTTCAAAGTTTTTTACGAAGGATTTTCAGACGGAGTACATTTACAATTAAATTATGGAAACATACGCTGTGGCATCGTTTCTTCATTTTGTGCGCAAAAAGATTCTAAAAAATCACATTATTTTATCTTTCACAGCTCTGTAAATAGGATTCTTGGGCTTCCCAATATAGCAAATATTACTCCTGAAGAGAAATCGAATACATCGCTACTACCTTGCTAGTTTGTCCCGTGCAATTCTCGATCAGTTATTTGCCTACACCAATATTTGCTAACCGAACTTTGTCGGTGATTCGCAAGTGACTTTATTGCGAAATGTTAATATCGGTGGAAAAAAATTATAATTACGGCGAAACTGTGGTAAGGCAGTTTTCACCGCCCAATTATATTCCTCTTTTGTCTAAAAGATTTCGCGAAATTATAATGGATATAAGAGACCACGCAGATTTACGAATACCATTCGAGTACGGAACGTTGAAAGTCAATCTTCACATTAAAAGACAATATTGAATGGTGTATAACGTTGAATCATTAAATAATATACTACGAGGAACAGGCTGGTGATGGTCTTGGTGGTGGAAACTTCTTCGGTAGAGGTCGATCAATTTGAAACGTTTATGTCGGGTCTTTGGATCAGCGCGGTCATGGCATTGGAAGTTTTCTCGGTGGATTGTTTAGACGTATATTACCGTTATTAGGTAAAGGCGCGGCTGCAGTTGGTAAGAGGCCTTACGTGCTGGAATAAATGTAATCGAAGATGTCGGCGACAAGAAAGTTTCATTCGAGGAATCGTTAAGAAATCGTTCCAAGGAATCTGGAAAACCCTCATAGATAAAGAAGAGAGAAACTTTTAAAAATGATGTCTGGTTCGGAATATAAAAGTTTATCAAAAATAGATCCTTCTCAGTAATCGTCCGGTAATACGTTAGTGCATGTCACAAAGCGACGTCGTCGCAGCATCCACAAATTACGCAAAATCAAATCTGGGCGTATTTCGAAACGAAAGATAAATAGATCGCGAGGGAAAACCAAAAATAAGAAGAAGAAGCCGTTAAAGAAGAAGAAAACTCAGAAGAGATGGAAGACAAATAACGGAAAGTGTAGAAAGCGAAAACGTAATACTGATTCGAACGACATATTTAGATAAAAATAGAAATAATGTCTTTCCTCCATTCACACTCATGCGAGTGCATGAAATCCGAGCTTGACATCTTCACGCTACCCCGACACAAATGACGATCGAGAGCTCGCACTGGGAATACTATAAACCTGTATCTTCCTTAAGAGATGACTCACCGATAGAATTTGTTGTAGCAGGTATTGGCGAAGAGTATATTGACCTTGCGCATACGATGATTAGTCTGAAAGCTCGAATTCAACCCAACGATGCAGAAGACAACGCCAAAGTTGCACCTGTGAATAACTTTTTGCATTCAATGTTTAACCAGGTAGATGTGTTCTTTAACCAAAAACTTGTATCACCACTGAATAATACCTACGCCTCCCGATCGTACATTGAGACGTTATTGAATTACGGTCCGGCGGCGAAGGCTTCACACTTAACTTCGACGCTTTGGTATAAAGACACTGGGGCTCATATGGATTCGTTACCCTCAAGTGCGAATAATGTTGGACTAACTAAGCGTAAAAAATACACTGAAAATTCTCAAACAATGAATCTCATCGGACATTTGCACTGCGATATTTTCAATCAGGATAAATTCATGCTAAACGGTGTAGAAATACGGTTGCGTCTCGTCCGCTCTAAAGATCCCTTTACTCTTATAGACGAATCGGCAGATGGGAAATTTTCAGTAAATATCAGTGATATTATATTACTAGTGCGTCAAGCCAAGATAAACCCAGGTATACTTCTCGCACATGCAAAAACCTTGTAAAATACTACAGCGAAATGTCCTCTCACCAGGGTCGAGGTCAAATCGTTTGCACTAGACAGTGCAGTACTCGGAGATACACTTGATAACGTTATTCTCGGACAGTTACCCAAAAGTTATCAGTTTTGTTGACAATAAAGCTTTTAACGGCGATCGCCGACTTAATCCATTCAATTTTAAAAATTATGGTATTAACTTTTTATCGTTATACGTCGGCGGCCCACAAATCCCTAGCAAACCACTACAGCCAAATTTCAAAACAAATTCACAGCTATTCGTGGAGTCGTATCACACGCTGTTTTCAGGTACAGGTATTCATTTCATGAATGAGGGGAACGAAATCTCGAGGGATGAATGTGCAAACGGCTATTGTCTGTTTGTTTTTGATCTAACGTCTGATCTTTTTGCAAGTTGCGCTACTCATTTGAACCTCGTAAAAAACGGTTGCTTACATATAGAGGTACGCTTTGATTCCGCTCTTGAAAATACTGTAAATTGTATAGTCTACGCAGAATACGATAATGTTTTAGAAATTGAGTCTTCTCGTTAGATTATTACCAATTACAATTGCCTAAATTCGTAAAGAGTGGGGACACTGCCTCGCTTAAAAGGATCAAACCGAACGAATTTTGACACCAGTGGCACGATCCGAGTTGACTATCACGGTACAAGTATGGAGTATATCGTCGACGTTCAAGGGTTTTTAAACAAAAGGCACAATTTTATTCCGAAAGAGATTGCTGTCACTTGTATAGAAAAAAACTACATTAGTCATTGGATTCTACGATCGAACGACAATTTCTCTGAATTACCTGCCAATTCGCGAAAGACAAATTCATTCCTCTCCGAGCATCATCACGGGATCGAGTGGTTCGACGGTGAATCAGACACGAATAAAGTATTTCACACACTTCAAGAAATCACGCGCCATGCGAGTCGCATTTACGTAAGCGGATATAAAAGAAAAATTCTGGAGAAAATTATTATGAGATCTTTCATAAATTTAGAAGAAAATCCGGACGCGCCAACATTCACCGAAATTTGCACGAATGAAACGTTCTGTATTTATCATGGAATCAGAGTGTCTGACAAATACTCGTACGCCCTGAATAATGTTGTAAACTTACGAGGATGGCTAATTTCGCGCAAATCCGCTTCTAACAACAACAACATCAACAATGACAACAACAGCGACAACGATAAAAGTGAAGATTGGGATTCGTCGTCGTCATCGTTATTGTGTGTTTCTACAGAAACTAGTTTCAGTTTTGCAACCGGCGATTGCAGTTAAGAGGCGCCTAACAAAATCGCCAATGAATTCGAAACTGTTATGATCCGTTCGATAGATCCGAGGGCATACGAAAGGCGTCTATCCGGCAGATCTGATTCCTCTGGGGTGGACAAAACTTGTGGTAATAATCGCTAACACGGAGGATAAAACAAAACCAGGCCCGCACTGGGTAGCATTTTATGTTGACGAATTTTCTAATAGGATCTTCTTTGACAGCTATGGATCGCCTCCATTCATCATGCATCATATTCGCCGCCTCCGACGCATTTGTAAGACAAGCCGATGGAGCGACAAGTGTCTTCAGGACGTTACTTCTTCTGTGTGCGGTCAATATTGTGCCTTATGTTTTTATATACTATGTCTAATGGTTATAATTTATATGATTTTCACCAGAATTTCTCTACTGACACTAGAAAAAACGATTACGTTGTGAACAGGTGTTACGATCAATTTTTGAGAAAATATCAATATTCTAGAAATGAAACGTGTACTAATTATCCGCTTAATTATTGCGGACAATATAATAACAAATGTTTCCAATCTTGTACGTTTAAAATGTGCTATGTTTGAATAAAATGTGTTTTTAACAAATCTAATTTTTTCTTATTTTACCTTTGTCAAATCTCCCTTTCGTATTTTCAGGAGAGTTCTAAGAAACTATTACAATAAAATAGTTGTCTAGAGGGATTTAGATTGTACACGTATTACTTTGTATGCTATAATTTCCAGCTTGCTTCTATAAGCTTATCTCCCCCTCGACTTCAAGATTTTCCTAAAAAACTCAGTCACTCGAATATAAACACCACGTGTGCGTTTCAACTTCGTAGGAAATTTTATAGCCTCTCGTTTTCGACCTACAAGCTGCGCAACACGTGCACAACATGTACATAAAGGTCGTAAGAACGATTTGTATTGGTAAATCTAAATAAAATAATAATAAGGAGGAGTGGGGGTGGTTCATCATAACAAACACGAAAACTAAGAAATAGTCGTCGAGAGGTCGTTGAACCATGACCTACCTCGCGTTCCGGCCAAAGGGACCCCGTACAGATTTGTTTAAGTCCGACAACTGAGCTACCTCAGAAGGCGGCGATGGGTGTATTCACGATGATAAATGAATATTTATATTATTTATCTGATATTAATTAACCAACTAACATTATTTATTGACGTTTTTATTGTTGGTTTTGATATTTATTATGCATTAATAACCACTATCGCCTCTTCACGAGGTCATTAATCCCTGACCTATCACAAGATTCGTCTGCCAGTCTCACGCAGCGGCCAAAGGTACCCCGAACGTTTTTGTTTACGTCAGATTACTGACAAACCGAACAAGACGGTGGTAGTGTTATTTACGAACATAAATTGATGCGTATCTGACGTTAATTACCCAATTAACATTATTTATTGACATTTTTATTATTTGTTTTGACATTAATTACCTATTTATAACCATTAACAACTCTTTATGAGATCATTAACCCTTGACCTATCTCAAGATTCGTCTGCCGGCCACGCGTAGCGGCCAACGGTACCCCGTACGTTTTTGTTTACGTCAGGCTACTGACCTACCTCAAAATGCGGCTACAGGGTTATTTACGATCATAAATTATAATTTATCTGACATTAATTACCCAATTAATATTATTTATTAATTGACGTTTTTATTGTTTGTTTTGACATTAATTACCCATTAACAACCATTATCGCCTCTTTATGAGGTAATTAACCCCTGACCTATCTTAAGGTTCGTCTACCGTCTGGTGCCAGACCTACCTCAAGGTGGAGGAGTGGGGTTTTTACGTCTGGCTATCGGTACCTCTATACTACTCGTGTTACACTCGCACCCACAAACCAACGCGGCGCGGCGTAACGTGGCACGCCCGTTTTTTCATAAATCCTGCTCTAACTAAAAAACTACTGCTATAGCCATTTTGGAAGTTTCGAACTTTTTTGTTGGGAATGATTTTCTCTTTTTTTTATACATTTTTTCACTGAAATCGGAGGAGCCTCTCTTCGAAAAAAAACGACAATTGATATTAATATTAAAAACAAATAAGAATAAAAGTTTTATTATTAGTGCTCAATATATTCTTAAAGTACGATCCAAGAGCTGAGACATTCCACGTAAATAATATCAAAACTGAAGTCGCTCTCTCCAAATACCTCCAAAATGAAATATTTGAAGGGTATAGACTTGAAAAACATTATGGTAGAATATTTTTTTTTAAATTTCAAAACGGCGGCCGTAATGTCACCTTCGTTGAATTTCTTAAAATTACGATATCTATTTTTCCGCTTTGCACATTTTAATTTTACTAGGATCATTTTCTTCAGAAAAATGAGCACTTTCATACAAAAATAGAAAAAAAATTTGTGATTCTGTCTTGCCTAAAAATTTGCATAAAATATTTTTTAACGTTAATTTCAAGTGCTGTCCAGGGTTTCCCTCAAATTATTTGTTATCTTATAGAAAAATGCCTCACCTTTCATTTAAAAAAAAATTGATGAAGATTCTCGCACATCGCGACGACCATTTATGCGCTGCGTCATAAGGGGTACCGCGCTACGCTTTCATTGCATGCATTTCGGTGCACGACAGCTCAACAAAGCACTGAATTCTAGCGTGATGGTACTATATCCATACCAGACAAAATATTGCTTGTTTAATACAATTCTATTCAATTAAATTTTGTCTCTATATAAATGTATATGTATAACTGATATTATTAGAAAAAAAATTGGAATTGAATTTTGGTTGTCGTCACCACTATTCACGGATACCAACTATTGAGCCATATATGCTTAAATGTCGTAATCGATTACGAATTTAATGTTATATTCAATATGATAATTTCTTTAAAAAATAATTTTGAGATCGTACATAAATATATACATACAGGGTCATCGAAAAGTATCGGACCCCCCTAATATCTTCAGTTAGAATGCACTTAGGAGAAAATGTCCAATAGCAAAGTTGTATGGTTTCAAGCGGGGAGTAAGATGATGACCTTGACTTTGACCTTGACCATGTCCTTCAAGGTCATTTCAAGGTCAATCTTATTTTTTTAAATAGAACCCCCTACATTTTATTGCATATTCTTATAGCTTATCTCGAGAGCTTTCCAAAACACTATAATAAAATATTTTTTTATTAAGTACTTTTTGAGTTATAAAGGTTTGAAGTTAACAATTTTTTGACACAAAATGTAGAATATCTTGTAAAATATTATTTAGTTTTCAGTAATCATAACCTTAATACTTTTGTGCGCGGAATAATGAGACCAATTAATTGGTTCAAAGAAAATACATTAATCGGATCCCCCTAATATTTTCAGTAAGAATGCATTTTGGAAAAACTTCAAACCTTTATAACTCAAAAAGTACTTAATAAAACAATATTTTATTATAGTGTTTTGGAAAGCTCTCGAGGTAAGCTATAAGAATATGCAATAAAATGTAGGGGGTTCTATTTAAAAAAATAAGATTGACCTTGAAATGACCTTGAAGGACATGGTCAAGGTCAAAGTCAAGGTCATCATCTTACTCCCCGCTTGAAACCGTACAACTTTGCTATTGGACATTTTCTCCTAAGTGCATTCTAACTGAAGATATTAGGGGGGTCCGATACTTTTCGATGACCCTGTATATATACAAATATGTGGAAGGGTTGTTATGAGGACAGTTATATATAAAAAGTAGCTATTATGGGGACATATAGTCTATTTGGGTATAAAAAGTGTATACTTTGAAACCGTGTCCTCGAAAAATATAAAATATATATAAATTGATTACAAATTTAATCTTAAAAGGATAAGGATAGGATAAAGGAAAGGAATTATCCCCCGCTTTAATGACATTTTTTAGCCTATTCGCGGGTCGGCTCTCGGGTGGATTGGTCGGACAGACTTTCAAAGACATTACAAGACAATACTTTTTTAGACAAACACAAGGATCACCCACCCAGAGCCAGTCCCCTCATTACTGCGCTCCGTAGAGCGACTTGACCCCTCTGTATCGTATTTGCACGGGGTCTGGGAAAATTACGGAAAACCCAGACAGATACAGTCGACGAACTAGCCGTGTCTCCCACTCAGCAATCGGCCTGCTATCTTTGCCGTAGCGGGCGCAACGCTCGTTTTTTTTATTTTTCACAGTCACCTTTCCAAGTATGGATCCCTATCAGGAACCTTTCACTTGAAAGAGCGACTGTGCGTCGCACCGACCACAGGACAATTGCTGTTGGTACGAATTTAATCTTAGATTGAATAAATATTTAAGAGACATAGAAAATTTGGAATAACATTTGAATAACATTTAAGAGACATAGGAATTTAATTTACTAACAATTATAACAATAAAAAAAAGTTATAGAAAATATTAGTAATATTTCATTGCACACTAAGATTTACTAAGTGCGAATTATATCGATGATATTATTTAGATCCGGCGATAATGATAATAGCTCATAACTGTCAATAATGTAGAAACTCAGAGTCGCTGTGAAATTCAGATCCGCAGTCAAGGTAGAAACCTTGGTAAGAGAAAATCGAAGAGGCGGAGCTTCAGTTTTCCTTTCCCACCACGTTTCCCTTTCATACCTACATTTGAGCATTCTTTTCCATCTGCCCCTTCTCACTTTGTGGACATTTTTTCGTTTGGAAATTTTTTTCGCCTCCCCTCCTAAAAGGACCATATTAATGCTTTAAGCATTCCTATCGAAATTTCGTGGAAGCGGAATGCACGTTTATTGTGAGTTTCCCAAATATTATTTTCACGCTTTGTGAAATCTTAATAAAGTCTCACATTTTTACCATGGCATCAAATTTCTGACAGATCTACGATACAATCTAGTCAAATTATCGGCTTCATAGCTCAGGCGGTAACGTACTGGACTACGAAGTCGTAGGTCGTGAGTTCGATCCCCGGCTGGGCAATTTTTCGAAATTGTTTACAGGCAGCAGTTCGATATGTGTAAGACGAACCACGCTGTCTGTTTAGCATTTTCGAGGTATTGTCTTCAGGCGGAAATCGAGCCATGGCCGATGCTGTACTTAATGTGGGTTTCTGCAGTTTCCTACTTTCTCGACAAATGTGAGTATGGCGCCATCTAAGACGACCTGCAGCTCTCGCAAGGATACTCACCTGTACCCGGACAAGCTCCCTGGGAGCTTTTGGGACACCTCGATCGAGGTGGAAGGTAGAGGATAAAAAAAACATCTATGTTGATCGAGAACATCCATATTAAAAATTCCCTCTTCTAATCCACGGTACTTTTAAGCGAAATGGTGCTTATGTGCCATCCCCAATCCTGATTATTGACCAGTTGTTAAACACTTAAAGCAATACTACATCTGCTATTCCAAAAAGTAAATCCGAAATAAGTTTTAAACTCTTGAAGTTTTAGTCCACATGTTTTATCTCCTATCCGTTTCACAATGCAGCTATCTGAGGTAGTTCACTCACCTGTATACTTTGAACTTTTCTTCATTGTCATTGATTGAAAATATTGAGAAATGCTTAACCACAAAGAAAATATATCGTTTTTTCAACGTTTAAAACCATTTATTTTTATAAGCAATTAACGGATCGATTCTAAAATATTATCAAATCTACGTACGTACGTATATTCAATATCATGGACATGTTTTTTTATTATTGTTTTTGAGGGGGGGGGGTGTCTGAAATGTTTACACTTGATGAAAAATTATACGATAATAATACTTCAGCCAAATTCAATACTTGTCCGGACCTAAGATCTCGGGTAGAAGTAATTAGTATTTCTCGAGATTAAAAATTAAATAAAATGTATTTGCAGTGAAACGTGAGGTATTCGCCACTAAAAGACAAGCGATTCCATTCTATTCGAAATGTAATAAACAACAGATGACCTTTGGTTTACCTAAAAGAAATTAATTTTTATTATTATCATTTTCATTATTATCAATGAATGCCGAAGCATGTCAATCTTCTTGGTTAAATTATAACATATCCGTCTTCGTGGCAAAATCTGAAATAAAACATTTATTCTAAGCAAAATAATATTATACACACATCGTGAATTAGGATGATTGGCAAGAGAACACTTTTCTTTTTCTTAATAAATATTTTGAACTGCTCAAATTAAATGTGGTTTTTATAAAAATAGTTTGGTCCGTGTATTATTATACAATGTTTAAAGTAGTGTTGCAAAATCGTGTAGCAACTTTCATTAATTATTCATCTTTGCTTCTACTTAAAAAATATAAATACATATCAAATGCCGTTCATAATAATAATTAATTACATTTTGAATGAAGAATAAACAATTTTGTTACAATAGAAAATCCGCTTTAATTGTAACTTACTAATTTGGAATAAGAATGTTCGTATTTGAATATGGCATAGCAACCCAACGGGCACGAAGAAGCCAAATGTTTCTAAAACGTTTTTAGAATGTTCCAGAAACGTTCCTAAAACGTTATATGTCTGCAACTTTTACGGAACGTTTTATAAACGTTTCATCCATGTTGCAGAGATATAACGTTTTAGGAACGTTTCTGGAACATTCTAAAAACGTTTTAGAAACATTTGGCTTCGTCGTGCCCGTTGGGAATGTATACCGAGCAGTACCACCTCTTGAATCCCTTATACCAAGCGGTAGATCATCAAACACTTTAGCGTAGCCTTGTGAAGAATTTTTTACGCTGGGGGTGTTAAGTTAATAAGTATTAAAATTAGCCAAAGAGTGAAGAGTTCGGCTATTGTTGCGGAGAATTTCGTGCGATAGCATTGTCGGTGTATATTAAAAAACAATTCGAAGAAAATGCGCATCGCAGATATAACCCACAGTTTTTGTTTTTCAGACGGACAGTGTGACATCTGAAAGAGACGTCAGAAAGAGTCTAAATCATTGAATAAATTCGAAATGCCTATCCTGCAAATCGGTTCTATCATAAAAAGAATATTGAAAAATAACATTCGAATAAATAAGTGATTAAATATTAATAAAATAGGTGTGTTAATACAGTATTAGTTCGTAGTTAGGGCGTCTGGGGCTGATTCCTTTCGCGGAGCCTCACTGTCGGGTCGGCAGAGGGGGTGAAAGAAACGGCATGCACGTAATTATTTTTTATTTTGTTATTTTTGCTATTGTTGGAGTTTTAAAATACTTTTTCTTACGGGCGTGCGTAAAGTAGTACTTTTTTTCACCGATTTCTATACGTAAAGTGATTCTTTTTTTCGTACTATGCGCAAAAGTAACTTTTTTTCATAGTGTGCGCAAAAGTAATGCGCAAAAGTAACTTTTTTCATACTATATGTAAACTGAAGGATGCAATAAAAGAGGAACTGTGCGTGATTTCCGCGAAGACGATTCATTGTCTTCATTCCGATCGATTGCACATCCAATCACACGCAGTTAAAATGCAGTCGAAAGAAGACAACAAACCGACCTGGCGTAAATATCCCCTCCCACATTTCATACTCGCATTGCAGATTCCATAAACAATAAAAGCATAATTTGTAAGCATATAACCGATTCCATTGAAAATGCATCCACTTCAAAACAAAGTGATGACGGGAATGAATGCGAGGAACCAAAAAACCGAAAACGATTTTGACTTCAACTCCTCTTACACTTAATAATATTTGCACTATCCAATAGTATTTAAAACTTATTCATGAAATATTTTCAATCAAATTTGCAAGTTATTCATCGTGTATGTTCAAAGAACTTTTCCAAAATGCAGGATTCTGTTCTTTTTTTATATTCATTCAATGTTTTTCGTTTTGAATTAATTCCTTTGATATAAACATAAAATTAAGTTGCATAAAATATGTCTATTATTAACAATAGCATCGAAAATATGGAATAAAAAATAAAATGTATTATTTAAATTCTACTCAACAATAAATATAATTCTGTGGGGGGGGGGGGCGAAGTCCGGCTTTGCCGGCCACTCGGGTCCGGCGCGGTCAGCACTCGTGCGTAATATCGTCTTTAACGTATACTAAAAAAAGCGCGCAAATTTTACGCATGGTATGTCGAATAATACCGTTCGATACACGGGTGTAAGAATTCGATTTTACGCACGCTCTTGTCTAATCGCATGTTAAATACCGGTGCGTAAAATCGCCTTTTACGTACTTGTATCGAAAAATACTATTTCTTTCAATCGAACACCCTAATATAATACTTTGTATATACATGCATATAAGTTTATTTTTTATATCACAATTTTATTTGAATGCTTCCAAATCAGATTCATTTTGTTTATCATTCCTATCCAGGAGCGGTCAAATCGAAATTAATAAAAAAATTTTTAGAATTTTTGTTTCAAAAGAATCCGGCCTTATGGGCTGCCACGCTACTGTCCAAGTAGGGAACCAGACTGGTTTCATATGGAGGGCATGAGGCGTGCTCCATGAGTCTCGATTTCATTATTAAATTTTTTAATATTATCAATATTCGTAATGTTTTTCCGATTTGGAGAAGATTTGTTTCGACAAAATCCAGCGTTTTCGGAATCCGAGTGATTACGATACAAGGTGTTTGAGATGATTTAAAGAATTTCAAGCTGAAAGGCATTTCAATTCAATGCATATCGCAGGCACATGCGCTTAACGTTATTATTGGTTAATGTTTACTGTACATTCATACATTCAGAATTGTTTGTAGAAAATGTTACGGAATATTATCAATAAAATTAAAATAAATATTTATAAAAATATGATTCATACTCAAGTGAGAGTCCATAGTGTCAGCAATCAATACGCCCTGAGAAGTCATTTTTGTAACAATATAATTTTTTTTAAAACCGAATAACTTTAATCTGTCGTACTTTGAGGTAGATAAAGGATGAAAGAAAATTGTTTTCTACACATTAAACATCCAGTATGAATAACTATATGGATTTTGACTACAGTCAAATACTCGGAGAAACATTCACTTTCTTAAAATTGCAGATTTCTTATATGCTAAAACTGCACTACTAATGTCGACTAGAAATCTACAATTGTACTGATAATTCCGACATCAGTTTCAAATTTCTCACTTAATTTCTTGATTATGACAACATACTACAATTTCAGGTTAATTTTTGCGTCGTTTTTATTGTCAGACGTCATTATCTTCATCGAGTACATTCAGAATCATTATTCAATATCATCATTAACCGCCACGATCATTTTAGTAGATTGATTTATTAAAAAAAATCATTATCCAGTAAGGATGGAGTAGTAAAATGAAGTTAGGTTGTGGTACATTATCAGCAGGTCAAACGCCGATAACGGTTGTTACGATCGGTAGATCGTAGTCTCCTTAAATATCAATGTAATTCTCAAAGTCCACCGTGAGAATATGCACGGCTTGCGACTTCACATAGAAGTCAAGAGTGCAAGCTCAGCATAGCCCCACGGTTGGAAATAAATGCGATGACGAACTTCGCTGCGCTCTCGAATCGAGGCGGCATCGAAGGAGTCAGTCGCGGAAGGACATCTAAACAAACTTCGTGGCTCCTCATTATTTGCAACTTTCCCCACCCACCGCTCGCGCTGTTACGAACCGCGTGTTCGTAACAACGGTATCATTCAAAATCGCCGCGACAATTGCCAAACTATTCTGCCATTGGCTTATTTCAGTATTTAGTAACTTGAAAACCCTCGCATAAAAAAATTTTTAACTACATAACTTTCGCTACAGTGTTTGTCGATTTATCGCGCACTAAAAGCAATTCAATATGTGGTACTCCATATTGTTTAAAGAGGTTGCGTAATTGATTTCTAATAACGTTGCACGAAATTGAACACATTACAAATATATAAAAAAATAAATGCTATAAAAAAGTGACGAGTGATTCATGTGATAGTCATACGTGGTTACAACTGTAAGTTTCAGGGATAGGACATACGAAAAGGATTAATTTAACTTTTAAATGTTTTACAGAAATATACCCTTTATATTAAAAAATATTTTTAAAATGTTATAATTTAACGATTTTACAATATTCGCTTTTCACAGTAATTTATTAGTATAACTGCAGAATAATTCAATAATTATCCATTGCCTTATCTAAAAAATAGTAATATTTACTTTTAATTTTAATAATGATCTGAATTCCATCATGTGATTTGGTGTTCAATTGCGATGAATAACGAGTTAAAATAATTTCACTTTTGTTACGTTCAGTAATAATTGTTCGAAATTATTTGCGCTGTGCTATAAACTGTTTCAACTATTACTACAACTTTAAAATCGACATTATAGTTCTCACAAAAGTCTCTTAGACCTATAATATTGTACATTAAACATCGTTTTGTTATGAAAGGAACTAATTAAAATATTTACAATTGATGATCCATAACAATAACAAAGTTCAAGCAGTCATTCAATTCTAATGTGGAGATGTCATATGGTTTCGTGACGTAGCATGAATAACTTCCCGTTTAAGTTTCTGTTTTAGGTGCACTTTAGCATGTCTTTTTTTTTCGTCACTCCTTGCAAATTTTCTGCCGCACTGATCACAACAGAAAGGTTTTTCTCCGGTATGTGTGCGAACATGTGTCGTAAGATGATCACTGCGGGAAAATGAGCGCATACAAATGCGACATTGGAACGGCTTCTGTCCGGTATGTATACGGATGTGTCTGGTGAGTTCATCACTTCTCGAAAACCTGCGATCGCAACCATCAACAGGACATGCATACGGTCGCTCATGGACGGGCGTTTTGCTTGGACGATTCGGATATTTTCGTGGTTTTACGGGTACCAACCTCAATGGCGTGGTGCTTTGCTGATATACTTGTGACAAAATTTCATGACCTTTTGAGGTACTTGGATTATATTCCGCCAACTGTATTCCTTCATTATTGCTGGATTGATGCTGATGAACAGAGAGTTGTATATTTGACGAATATCCAGGTATACTCACGGGTTCTTGTTTTAATACGACTTCTTCTTGCTGATGGTGTTGGCCATGATGAGAATGTGTGTTAATTACAGTAGACTCATACGCCTCTTCCTGCGTAGTTAACCAGCTAGATGGTGTTGAGTTAGAATTATCATGGTATCTTGGAGGCAGAAGTGGTTTTGGTTCTGCTTCTAACAATTCTATATTCTCCTCACTATAAGGGCTATTATGTGCAGGAACTTGCAGATATGGCTGACCCGCAATAGTTAAAGTTGGTGATGGCAAAGAGTTCCAGAACTCCTGACTCGTTTGTTGCGAAACATGTGGCAGTTGAGAATGTTGAATATTTGGTAAACCATGTAAGGACGAAGCCTGCGTACATATAGTTGTGAAAACACCACTATACCGAGGGACATTACACATACTTATACTTTGCGATGAATTAGATACGACATTTGGGTTCGGGTCAGAGTAAAGAATAACACCTCCGTGTAATACATTACAGCGCACATTTTCGTCGTTAGTGTGCTGTAAAATGGGAGAATTGGTTGAAGATTCTAATCTGGTTGATGTCTGCTCTTTAGGGTTTTTACGATTCTGACGAAAATGGTGTTCTTCACAAATTGGATGGGTACTTTCTTCTGATTCTGCAGTCGATTCTTCTAAAGATAGGCCATCTTCAGCCAGACTACCTGTCAAAATTGAAATATTCGATAATATGTGACGAACTCACTTTGTTGATGTCATTTTATTTACATACAAACAAGCAAAACACGCTGTTGCGTACCAGTGGAATTTATAGTCAACTTTTAAATATACATATAAACAAAAAGTTTAAATCGATAATCACTTAAGATTTATGCAATTAATTATAAATGTAAATAATAAAAGTCCTTTTATTACTTAAATATTTAAGAAATTTACCGAATTCATAATATTATTCTAACACTATATCAACAAACATTTTAACGTTGTAGACCAATATAATGCAAAAATATCGTCTAATGTCCTCCAGAGAGCACTTTGAAGGCTACTATTTTAAGTAAAAGTGACAGGAATAAAAAATTGCAAGTTATAAAAAGTGATAGATTTATTGAATTAACTTATATTTATCCTGTTAAGCCCCATAGTCTTATACAAAAAACTCATGAATATAAATACTAGTATAACCTGTAAATATAACAGTACTTAGATTATCTTTCGAGCGACAAATTTTATTAAAATGGTAAACTTAAGTAAATAGTGGCATACATGTATAGAAATCATATTTTCAGTTTCTTAATGATATTTAAGAGCATTTTAATATATCAATCTTATTATTATAAAAAAAAAATATATATATTGTACTTTCATGTACCCACGCCTACAGGATCGATATTATTATTGTTATTGTTGTTGTTATTGGTATTATTATTATTAATATCTTTATTAGCCAATATAAAACTAATGATCTCGACAATAATACATTATTATTATAGTTACAAGTACATATGCCAAGAGGCGAGTTACAGCTGATGCTTTTTCCAAACTGACCTATATATCACGCTAATGGTTAAACTCATGAATATATTTTTTGTTTTGCTTCTACAAAAACTGATTGACTTCCTACTACAAAATCAAAATTTTGGAATTTTACAAGTTTTTAGGTAAGATTGTTGTTTTACGAGGTAAAAATATATTGTTAAGTGATAAGCGTTCTTAACGATAAAAAATCTTCATAGCTGCATTCTTGTGGAGAGACGGAAAACAGTAAAGCCGAAGAAGTATCCGAAGCGGAAATTCGAATAATTGTAATGTAAATAATTACAATTCTGAATTAACACACTTCGAAAATAAATCAAGACGACTCCTTGCAATGCCGCTACTCTGTTACGATGCTCTTCTAAAGGCAAACAATTTCGAGACGAATGATAATTCAACATATAACAAAAAAATATATTTAACTAAAAATTAACCATAAATTGCTTAGTATTTTTTAGACGGAGACGCTTGGCACGATTATGCCGTTTTGCATTCTTTTTGTAGCGTAACCGAGCGAGCTCATCCTGCTCGGTGCAGTCTATCTCTATAGTTAAAACGGGCGGAAATGGTTTATTAACTAAAACCGATCCTTATACCTTTTGTAGGTCAGACGAAGTCGCATCAAATTTTTGGAGTTCACTCGCGAAACGCCGATCTGTGACGGTTAAGACAGAATGGTATCGCCCTATCTGTTTTAGGATAATGGTTCGAAATGACGACTATAGATTTAATACGAGGCGGGATGACATCTGAACATTCATCTTCATCGTCGCTAAAATAATCGTCTTTTAGTAATCCGAACTATGAATAAAATTGTAGGTTTCACATGCGGAAGTTATACTAGCCTTTTCAGAATGTAATGGATGCGAATCTAAAGAGTCAAAATACCGGACGAGATTATTATTTCGGATTTCTGCACGTGACCGGACATTTTCGCGTATCCGCGCCACATTTCACAATTCGTTCCTCCATGCAACCGACGACATTAACTAAAACTAAAACGACTGACGCTATAAAAAATTAATATACGCGAAACACTGACGCTAATTAAGCCTCGCCCAGCAGGCGGCTTAAGCTATAAAAAACGTAGAAGCAGCGAGCCAGCCAGCAGGCGGCACCTGCACGAAAAACTTGAGAAGAAGTTACCGGTTGCCTACCACACGGGTGGCAATTACCGATAGTAGAAGACCTCGTTCGATTTCTGTATACCTGGAACAGCCTAACAAGCGGTATGCAAACTGCGCTGTAGAAACAGTTGAAATGAAGCAACTACACTCAACTTGGTCTGAGAAGATGTATCGGAAGCTGTGAACATTAAAAAAAAGGTAATATAAAGTAGCCCTGAAAAGGGCTAAAAATACACGAATAAGTCAATACCCAGTTGAATTCTCGAAGAGATGATGCTGCGGACGAAAATTATCTTTGTTGAGGATAAAGGTGGCTCTTGATTAAATTGCACAAATAGATTTTAATTTTGAGCTTGAAAAAGCAACAATTTATTTGGAGACAGTTTTCAATTTCAAATACACACGCGAGAGGCACGAGGCGTCGTTTTCGGTATGGCGGATTTCAAGTTTAGCGTCCCTATCTAATTTGATTCACGCCGTTAATTCTAATCGTCGCTTATTTATACGCTGTACTGTCCGTACTGTACATTTGACGTATTTGATTGGCCAAAAGTTCGAAAGAGGGGGTAAGTTGCCTCATACCTTAATTTACAAAAAAAAAACAAAATTCAACCTTTTCAGCTTAAAAATGCGTTCTTGCCTCTTCGTAATAGAAGGATAAACAGATTACAGATTTAAGACAATTAATTTTTAACGATAAAAAAATGATGTGTTATATTACAGCTGAGATCTCCTAAATATCTGAGTTTTTATGATATCTCCTACAGATTCCATCAAAATTCCTCGTACCAGAGATGCATTGTTTCTTGTGCCTCTGTTGCGGGCCAAAAAGAAAACTTAAATTTAATTCAATTGCTTATGAATTTAGGGTTTTATGAGTTCCCGTAGCATAATTATGGTGTGCCGGTTGTACTCAATCGAACTCAGTCCTCATCTCGCTGGTCTCGCTAAAAAATATCAAATTAATTTCTTAAACGATTTCGTAACGAGAAAATTAATTTGAAACATTTCAATATTCGGATTCTCCGTATTTCCGGAAAATACTCGGAAGGGCATTTAAATATTTATAGTTCCGGTTTAAATTTAAATGCTTTAATGTATAATATTTCTGCCACTTTATCTAATTATGTTTCCCTGATACTATTGGATTATAATAATTCGGGATTTAAATACTGATTACGTAGTTCGTCGACTGTATCTGTTTGGGTTTTCCGTAGTTTTCCCAGACCCCGTGCAAATGTGATACAGACGGGTCAAGACGTTCTACGGGGCGCAGTTATGTGGGGACTGGCTCTGGGTGGGTGTTGCCTTGTGCTGTTATGTATTGTCCTGTAAATGTCTCCGATTGTCTGTCCGACCTATCCATCCGAGAGCCGACCCGCGAATAGGCAAAATAAATGTCATTAAAGCGGGGGATAATTCCTTTCCTTTATCCTTTAAATACTGATTACAAATGATTACGAGTGGGAGATTCCTGCCACTTTTATTGCTTATATTCTCCCGATATTTTATAATTAAAGTTCTCGGTTTCCGTGCGTATTTTTAAGGGGCAGTGTCTGCCACAAGTTAATACCGGGAAATTGCGATCAAAATAGGTGACTCGGATTTTATACGTCTGTATTTTAAACTTGCATGTAACTTCTGTGAAAAAGCCCTCCGCTTCATCTTTAACCTACGACGGAAACCTCTCACTACATTTCATTAGAACAAACTGTCTTTCTGTCATTAATCGACAAAAACACATTCGGGCTACACTCAGTTTTTAAGTAATCACACATTCTCTTTCATTCTACCTTTGTGACTTTTTCATGAGCAATCCATTTTTTTGCACTTCCGCACGCAATGTAACTTCATCATTTGACATTACGTTATACAGTATAAATTAAAAATCCATAATGATAACATAAGGATAACAATCCTAGAATCTTAGGCTAATTTTAGGCTTAGGCTAGAAGATTAGGCTAAATCTAGGCATTGTCTTCCTTTTCATTTTCAACAATCACCATCAATTCATGCTTTTCGTCAGTCTGTTTTCAAAAACCCTTTCTCGTGGCTTATCGGCTATATAAGGTGTCCAAAAGGTATCGAAATACGTGTATAAGTTTTAATATAAAATATTTTTTACCCAGGGCAACGTGATTTCCGTAGTAACTTTTTGTGCCATTATTTAAAAAGCACAGTGTAAAAAATAACAGGTTTTGGAGTAAAAAATGGGGTTCACCAATAAAAAAAATGCGTTATGACCTTTTCGTTGGTAAATATTGCTCTCCCTTGATTGGAAGAGAATTTTGTTCGATCAGTTGTATGACTTCAATAATAAAATTTCGCATCTAAAACTATATTAGAATCGAAGTCACAATACTGATGGAACAAAGGAACGACATCGTAAAACTTGAAATTCTGAAAGAAAGATTCCTTAAGCCCTACAAAGGGCTGTTAATAAGTTTGTTCCTTTAATTAGGTCCTGAAAAGGACTGCTAATGAGTTGGTTCCTTGTCTTAAATATTGGCACTGTTGCCAAAAGCCGATTTCTTCTAGTTTCTCCCAAGTTGACTTTGTCGAAATTACTCTGCTCCAATTCGTTCGTTGTTTGTAGTTTGGAGTTTCTTCTATCTGCCAATCAGTAGTTGCTTTGTGACATCTTCCAAAACCGTTGAACTGGTCGAACCCCTATTGTAGAAAAAGCAACGCTTGATGTTGAGCCAAGGAGTGTTACCGGAGTCGTTGTCCCTTCGCTGGTCTACCGTGGAAAAAGCGCCCGCTCGTGAATCGAGCCTTCTTATGTACTCATGGGTTGATTGCTGCCGCGCCAATTAGCGAACAGTATCGTTGTCCTTCTCTACTCATGCTGCACCAATCGACGGCTTCGGCTTTTAGATACGGGAAACTGACGCGTTATTAATTTAGAGCTTTTATTTAATTATGGAACTATATTCAACCGCATAATTAAATTAAACAATACTTTATGCGTAATATTTAATCTTTCTAACTAAGTAAGTTAAATCTTTCAATAATTCGATTAGATTCTACCTGTTAGACGAACATGTAAACAAAACGTCTTGTTCGACCTCGGCGAATATCGACAACAATAACAACGTATCGGATGTCGTCTTTGTTTACGACTTACTGCCATTATTGCTCGTGTAATAATTTCGTACTTTATAATTAAAAAAAACTCATAACGATGAAACTTACATTTAGTTTCTTAGGTCGTGAGTTTTAGCAGAAATGATGGACCAATCAGCTTGCATTATGTTTTTATTTTCAGAATAGTGTAACTAGTAACGAAATGACAATTTCGTTCCCGCACAACCGCCATTTAACCTTGAAAATTGACATCAAGTTCAGCCAGTCAATGTGATCACCACTTTTATAATTCATTGACTTTTCTGAAGCAATATTATGTTAACTGAAATTACCCTGAAAAACATGTCGTTTTAGGACAAGTACGACAGATCGGTTTTTAGCCATTCAACCGTCATTTTTGACCTTTCCAAGGTCTCATAGGCAATTTTTTTCATAAGACAAATTTGATGTAAAATTTTCCGCTCTTTCGATTGCAGAGGTCGAAAAAGGGTCTTTCTATTTAAAAAAACGAAGGTGACCTTGAAATAACCTTGAAGATCATTGACAAGGTCAAAACCAAGGTCACCATTAGATACAGCGCCAAAAGTTACTTTTACATAAAAACTTATACACGAGTTTCGATACCTTTTCGACTCCTTGTATAGGCCACTGACGCGCCGTCACTATAACGCACTATACTAAACCTGAGAATACTTCTTTACGACTGAACATATTCCATGCTTGAAGAACTGTAAGCTGTGAGAACTATTGATTAGCTATGTAACTACGAAATAAGTACAATAACCTCTAGCAACCAGTCACCATCAAATGGGAATAAAGAT
Source organism: Trichopria drosophilae (assembly GCA_030407085.1). Classification (NCBI taxonomy): domain Eukaryota; kingdom Metazoa; phylum Arthropoda; class Insecta; order Hymenoptera; family Diapriidae; genus Trichopria; species Trichopria drosophilae. Next base: position 64,569,396 of record CM059582.1, on the reverse strand, counting down.
AACCACTAGCACTAGTAGAGCAGCAATTAGATATTTTTATAATGCAACATAAATGCACCGAAGATATGGTGCATCCCGACGATCCATTTCACAAATATTTTTGTCTCTAAAGAGACAGTTATCCTCTTCAACAAAAATTAGCTGAGATAACCCTGACCTTGCCAAGAGATAATCGTGACCGGCGCCGAAAGACAGTGTCGCAGATGGTCACTTTTGCTATGGTCGTTCTCTCTCGCTCCCTTCTACACGTTAACCACTATGTCCGTGGCTACATGCGGCATACAGCACAACTCGCTTCCCTTATTATGCCTCTCGCGCAAACTTCGAGAGCAATCTAGAAGCTTCGGGCGTTTTTCTGTAAACATCCATGGTTCTCCGTTGTACATGCCAGCGCTGTAATCCAGTCCCAATCCAAAGTCGGACTAAACCTGATTTTCATAATAAATAACACCCCAATAAGGCTCAAATTCACTTATCATAGGAATGTTCTATTCAATTTAATTTAAAAATAATTATAAAGTCCAGATATTTCCTATGATTATACCCAGATAGCAAGGTTTGAGTCTCACGCGAGGCTCATATATGAGATCTCATTTATGAGTAAGTATATGAGTTCACATAAGACTTCAGTGAGAGTACAATTCATTGCACAAGCGCGAAAACTCTCCGCTTCTATGCATAAATGAGTATTCTATGATACGTGTACAGTGTTCTCTACGATTGGCTAATAGTTTTGATGGCTAACCAATTGGGGTTGCATTGAATGCGCGGTTAGTGGCTTGCGCATCCGCATGTTTTGAGAGAAAGGTAATCTCATTTATGACTCTCCAATCGCTCCCCATGTGTACCACCCAATAGCACTCATATGCACGCTCATAAATGAGATTTACTTTCACTTATGAGTGCACATGGAGAGCGAAGTGAGACTCATGTTGCTATCTGGGTAAAATTGACGCATGAAGTATGAAACTCTTTTTAACTCAATGTCTTATAAAAGAAAATGAAACAATGCGACTGAGTTAACCACTGCAATCGCAAAAAACTCTTATATGAGAGTATCCGGAGACTTTTGGTCCTTTTTCATTAGTTTTGTCCAAAAAAATCGATTTTTTACGGATTTCGAAGGCTATAACTCTCTAGAATGTCATGCTAAAAGGACGAACCGAAATTCGTCATGGTTCAAAAGTTATGAGCCTCCGAGTCGACCAATCCAACGCAGGTAGCAAGTGTCGAGAGTCAATGGTACGTCGCGCCTGGTATATTGTCGACCTTTAGGTCGGTACATGGCTTTTCTTTAATTTTCAAACCACGTATGTTCGTTTCTGTATGCCCCCCTGTTTTTCTCCTCGCAGTGATCACGTTGAAGTACATTTCGAAAATGTTTCGAGACGTAAAGTCCACAAAAGAGTCTGGAAATCTTCCTGGTCATCGACACTCAAAGAGGAAATGTTGTGGAAATAGATTTTCCAATGAGCACGAGACGGAATTAACAAGCACATCAGTGTAGAAAATCGCCGGCTCTGGCGATTTTGAACCGACTGTTTCACACCGGTAATAATTTTGCGATATTGAATTTCATGCTAGTTTTTTCTGATCCATCAAACATATTAAAATGCAAGAAATGTAATGGCGATGTAAAACTTGCAACGAAAAACGAGCAGAGCTTGGGGTTTCAACTCAGTGGCATATGCACCTGCGGAGAAACGTTTATTTATTCTAGCGAAAAAATCAACAATAGATCATATGAGATAAATCGACGATTGCTTTTTGTGATGAGATTATTGGGAGTCGGTATCAGCGTATTAAATACTTTTCTTCGTACACTGAGAAACCTTTGAAATCCTTATTTAAAAATATAAGAGCGTAAAAATAAATTTTTTTCTGAATAGATATCGGTTCATAGTATCATTAAGAAAGTTTATACACTATTTTTAGACCATCAAATTACTTTTATGGTTTATAAAGATCGTTTGTTTATGTATGAGCTTAATGCGTCAAAACAGGATTCGTTGTGCCATCGAACGTCGCGCGACCGTATTAAATAAACGCTCCGCATTACCGACGCTTTGATGTTATTTAGTACGTTCTTAACAATCACAAATATGCGAGGTAACTTTGGCGCCTTTATTTGTTTCGTAATTTGACCGCTTGACTTCCTAGGCGGCTAGTTTTTCGGGAAGATTTCCGGTTGCGAGTTAGTCTGCTACGGTGCTTAGGCGGATGAGGTCTAAATTATCACGGGCTTACCATTAATAGTTGGAAACGTGCGAATCTCGCCGATTAACTGTAATTACGCGTCATCGCATTGCTCGCACTTGTTATTAAGTGGACTTTTCAAGGAACCACAAATATATTGTTTAACTTTTAGTAAATTAGACGTTTGCCTATTCACTCCAGCCTTTTCCTGCCTTTTTCTGGACCACTCATTCTTCTGCGATCGAACTGCGAGCAAGAGGTTTCGAGCTACAGGTCATCCGCAAACATCGTTAAAAGCTTAAAACTGGCACTTTTTTCACTTTAACGCTTCCGTATCGAAAATAGAGCAAAATTGCACTAAACTTTTTTGTAGTGCATAAAATTTCCTACAAAAAAGTCAGTGGCAGCCCTACTCTAATTTTAATAGTTTAGCTACAAACTACACTTGACGGCAACTTACAGTTTGATCGATAACCAATGTAGAATATTAGGCATATTTTCTTTAAATTCGTGCTTTCTTTTTGGCTAAACTATTAATGTTAGACTAACGCTGCCACTGACATTTTTGTAGGAAATTTTACGCAAAAAAAGCTTCAGTGGAATTTTGCTCTATTTTCGATACGGAAGCGTTAAAGTGAAAAAATTGCCGGTTTTTAAGCTTTTAACGATCTTTATAAACCATATAAGAAACTTGATGGTCTAAAAATAGTGCATAAACTTTCTTAATGATACTCTATGAACCGATATCTATTCACAAAATAATTTATTTTTACGCTCTTATATTTTTTATCATCATTTGAAAAGTTAAAAGTGCTGCGGGGGGGGGGGGGCTACCCGCCCGGTGTGCTGCGGGGGGGGGGGGGGGCTACCCGCCCGGTTTGGGTGAGCAGCGCACCCAAAGGTTTCTCAGTGTATGATGGACCAAACAAATAAGCACCAACATGTACTATGCTTCTGCCGAAAATATGTTAGTTTCTGCGAGCTCTGTATTCAACGAGGTCATCAAGAAAGCAGAAATTGAAGAGATAGAAACAAATCCCGCGGAAAGAGATGAGAAGAAGAAACTAACGGCATCCGGAGATGGGACGTGGAGCAAGTGTGGATTTTCGTCGTTGTTTGGTGTTGTTACATTGATCGGCCATTTTTCGAGTAAAGTACTTGATGTTCAGGTAAAATCAAGTGTTTGTAAAGCGTGTGTCACAAATAAATCTACCATGGGCGAAACAGAGTTCGATACGTGGTTCCAGAAGCATGAAGAAAATTGCCATGCAAACCATAAAGGAAGTGCCGGAGCAACGGAGGTACAAGGAATGCTCGAAATGTTTGAAAGGGCCAAAACCATACACAATATAAAAGCAGAATATAAAAAGTACATTGAAGACGGCGATACTACAACCTTCAAAGCATTGTTACAGGTAGATCCAAATGTCAAAAAAAAAAATGAATGTATTAACCATGTCCAAAAAATAATGGGGTTAGGATTACGAAATGTAAAAAAAGGAAAAAACAATCGGTGGACATGGCCCTGGAAAACTAACGGGAAAGTTGATTTGACTATTTATTACTGACTGGCAATAAGGCGTAATCCAAATGACGTGGAAAAAATGAGGAATTACGTGTGGACAACATTTTACGAGTTATCTTAATATTAATATTAATAATTGCAGTTACTAGTGCAGCTTCTGACTATGTTGGTAAGATGATATCCTTATCGCCGTCATCCTCGTCGCTGGAGTACGTGTCTTCGTCTTTATCAGAATTTTCTTTGTCAAGATATTGAGTCGGAACGTTGCATTCTGTTTGTGTGGATATTAGTGTTTGCTGCAGGGATCGGCTAACTTGGTCGATCTCTACAGTTGCAATTTCTGCCGTTTTTTCATTATTATTAAGAACTTTGGTTAGGGGTTGACTTTGGTTTGTCATTGCACAATGTCCTTACTGGCATTGTCTTTTCGAATGGTTTGGCATGCTGGCGGACCCTCAGTATCCTTTACTTGCACTAGTTGGCGTCGATCTATTAGACGACTGTAATTGCGTCTGTATTGCTTGCGTGGAAATAACCACGTCTTTTCTCGGTGATGTTTCGACCGAGCCTTTACCTGACATCCGCGCTGGACTTTTTCCATTTCCTCTTTGCCAGATGTACTTGTATTTCTCCAAACAACCGCCACACAGACATATTTTAACAGGTGCACTTTCAAAATGGTTCTCATAGGTTTGGAGTTCCTTTGTTTGTTTACAGTGAATATTGCCACACACAAACTCACCTTTTCCAGAAAAAATTCCTTGTACGCCATCAACGGGCTATCGTTTTGTATCTATAGAACGTCAATTTACAGACGCAAAACTCATCGTTCTCGATCACGGAGCTGCAATCATCATCGGATTCCTTATTACCGCTGCTGTCGGTGTCGGCTTCATAACCGTTGATGAAAGTTATCACTTTCAGTCTCACTGTATTCATTTTCCGTTAGAAAATGTTGCGCTTGCTTTTCTTTTTGAATATGCATAGACGTGTATCTTGCCATCTCTTCCGGTGCAGCTTTCACCCGGAATTTCTTGCACTTCTACGCCGTTACCATCTAGTCGTCTGGAATTGGAGTGATATTAACGAAGTTCGTCGTATGATAACAAATCCAAGTTGGGCTCCATCTTATTTCGAAACATTCATGAGGTCCTCTAACCCATCTGGGAATTCTATAAACCTCTTCAATTTCCACCTCACGCACTCGCGTACTCTAGAAAAATTTTGTTATTATTGCTCACGGTATAATTGCCGCTTTGACAGTCGATGCGCGCAGTTTTTTCGATTGGCACACGCGCATCCCGAACAAAATTTTTTGTTTAATGTTTTACCCCATGAGAGTGGTTGCGTATGCAACCATGAATCGCGTGCCGAGGGTCACTTCTGACACCAATTTTAATCTGTTGCGATCCGATGGTCGTAAACAGCGCGAGTGGCGGGTAAGTGGTGATATTAAAGAGTTTATTTGGTTGGTTTGAGTGCTGATCGAAGACTGCCGTCTCCGTCACGGTTTCCTGTCGGAAATCGAGCGGAGTATGCAGTCGCATTCTTTCCAACCGTGGGATTATGCTGAGGGTGCACTTCCTTCGCTCGGCTTCACCGTGCGAGGATGCACCTCGTACATATTCTGACGTTAGATAAATGATAGTAGGTTTATTTATTAAAATAAACAATACAATATGGGTGGGACGGACGCTTACGTACCGCCGGTACGTAACACGCATTATACCTATCAGATCAGTTATATTCGAAAAGTTCAGACAAAATAAATTCCAATCAAAAAGTTCAAATATTTTTCAAACCTGAAATTCCAACATTCGCCTTGTTACATAAACCTCCAAGTTCCAACAGTTTATTAAATTCCATGACAGCTGATACTGTGCACAGTGAAAAAACTATTTATTTTTCATTATGATGGATTTCTATATTACAAACACATCTCTGGAGCACGTTACACGATTTATTGGACGTGCCTAAGAAAATATGAGTGTTCAGTGAGAGCTGCAATAAACCAACGGTAACCGGATTACAATACGTAAATATAGAAATGCAGAGCATCACCCACATTCGCCGAATAGAGAAAAAGTTGCGGCATTAAAACCTATTGCTGAAATTAAGAACGGGGTCTCTCAAGTGTGGAAACGGTCCTGTAACTTTTGAATGAAACGATATTTCGAAAATCGCTAAAACACGTGAAACGATTTTTCAAAAAATCTATTTTTTCCGCGAGGTTCCAACCAAAATAATCAATCAATCAGATAAATAAATTGTAACTGGTGATTGCTACATACGACGAATCGATGTTAGGCATGAGCTGATTTTGTTACATGAGCTTCTTCTAAGAGCTAATACATTGATGATTTGAACTCTAAAAGCTGACCTTTCATATCGTGTACATGGACACGACTGGAATTTATATTCACATACAGTAAGATCTCACTTGATGGGCCTTCTCTTTAAGGGAGAATTCTGTTGAGCGGCCAAATGCCGTTCTGTTTTTGGGCGAATGCGTGCCTCCTTGACACCCCCCCCCCCCTCATGTGTATATGTAACACCGCGCATGTGCGTAGTACACTGGCGCAGTAGAAGGGGAACGACACCATGCATCATGCGGCACAATAAGAGATTTAGCCGAGAACCGACCCATCCCATCAAGGGAGATCTTGCTGTATATGATATTTTGTAAAAATGCAGGGCATTAGAAGAAGGGTATTCTTCGGTAGCAATTAGTATTTCGGGAGTACCTTCATCTTACGAATTCAGGGTTTTCTTGAACTGAGGTTTGGCAATTACATTGCGATTCTGAGAACAATTATCACTCCGTTCAACAAATTCGCCAAATTTACGTTTTCGTGAAACGGGTTGCAGAGTATTTAAACGGAATCAACGGCCAATCTGCTGTACTGCCATATATAATTTTATAAGGATCCTGATGGGATGGCAATGTCCAACATAATTCTCAATAGAATTTATATAAAAATAATTGTATATATCAATTAAAAGATCGTTACTCTTTTACAAATGAGTAAAACATTTTAATAACTTTTTAATAACAAATATGGAGTTGGTTGATATTCAGAAGAATATCGATTTGACAAGTGTATTGATGAACATCATGATTATACACGTTCGTGAAAATATTCTTTTTGATAGGCGTTCAATTCGTTTGATAGTTGCACTAAAGAACGTAATATATATGGTTGACGTTTGTACAAAGGTACTTTTTGAGAGGTGTTCAAACGAACATAAATCTGCATTTATCTGTATATTTTCACAGCAACAAACTAAGAAAGTGAACAAAACAATTGAATAGATTATAAAATGATAAAAACATGAAGAGGAAATAAAAATAAATTAATAATATACCTGAAAAATAGGAACAACATTTTCGATGAAGATTGCAGAAACCTAGAAATTTAGTGTAAATTCAAAGGTTCATGTCAGAATGCGATACCTTTGTAAAAATAGGATTCCATGTTGAAATGGGTATTGGCGTTCCTTGAGGAGACGAATCATTGTTCCTCTCTGCCTCTTATTGAAAGCTATTTTTTCTCCCTCTCGCTAATACGGCAAACATCTCTTATCCTCTTCTTTTTTTTTCCAGGATTGATTGACTTTCATTGTCTCTCTATATACTTGGAATACATACTCGGATGTGCGTTTTCTGCGCCGCTCGATTGATGCCGGTGAAAATAAAAACCAAATGATTGAAATACAATATTTTATATTACAATAAGCTAATTCTCCAGTCATTTCCCAGAAATTACGTGTCAGAAATTCTCAGTATCGAAAGGTCTCCGAGCGTTTACTTTCCCCCAACTCCTTTGCCACCCGACAATTTTTGGAGTTGGAAAGAAGTCTATTGGTTCGTAGTACCGCCCACATAAGGAAAATATTTGATCGACCAATCATGAGTTGTTTGTCAGGAGGATTTTCCTTTTTTTCTAATGGTTTTTTTGTTGTTTTCTTTTTTCTAAACGTTTTCTTTTTTTTCTTTTTGCTTTGTTCCCTTGATTCGATCGATCTCTCTTTCACCCTTACCTTGTATTGTTGTTGCTTTTCATTTTCCTTTTATCGTTTACCGTTCCTATATAAGGTGTTTTCCCATTTGATTTCATTCAGTCTCCTGGAATTCTGGATAGTTGGGCAATCATCCCCGGTCACTTGATCCAGACTCGCCGCAGATATTTTGGCAAAAACCATGACAGAGATCAGTTATAAAGTACGAAATTCCTATTTCAGTCATATTTAATTAGTGGAATTTATATTTAATTATATTGTTGCAAGTGCTTTGCCTAAGCCTTCGATGTTTGACCCCTCCACTAACAATCGCCATGTTACGAATGGTACAGAAGGTAAGCAACTTGTCGACGAAAATAAGGAAAGCTTGAAATTTAAGGGAAATTGTTTTATAAATGAGTGAAGATATACAGCTAGTTTGATATTAAAATGACATTCCCGCATAATACCTTTTTGCGAGATCTGGTAAAAGAATGTTGTAAATGGCACATTCCAGGCTAAGCGGGCCAAATTTTTTGGAGCACTTTTTAATTTTCATTGTACTTTATAAACTTGTTTGACTATATAAACGTACCTTTTTGACCACATAGATGAGAAAGTAGAATGTGTGTTTTATTTTATTTATTGGAACATAACAAAAAATCTCAACATAACGATTTTTGTATTTTTTTCCCGCTTTGCTGCATAAAAGTATTAATTTTTGTTTGTTTGTTTGTTTGTTACTTTATTAATGGCACAGGATTAACTCCCTTTAGCCAACCATGATATATACATAATATTGTTTATAGTATTAATGAATTAAATAATGAAGTAAATTAAAAATAAAAAAAAAAATAAAAGTGAGAGCAGCTTAACTTAAAATTAGAAAGACGTTATTAATAATTTTGTATGAGCGCGGTATATGAAACGAACAATAAGTTTCAACAACTAATTAATAAATTGTAGCGCGGATACATCAAAATACAAAACTTCAATCGACTGTAGTATACGCGATTTAACGTACCGATAGCACATTGCGGCCCGACTTGTCAGCTTCCAATAAATATTCAAAAAATCTGCTCTTAAAGGAGTATAGTGTAGCACTTGCTGCAATATTATGAGGAAGTGAATTCCACAGTCTACTGGAGGTGATGATAAAGGAATTCGCAAAAACAGAAGTACGATGGGCAGGAAGTCGTAATACAGCCCCCCCCCCAGGCCGGAGCTCACGGGACACAATATCACGGCGCCAGACGTAGCGTTGGTAAAGGTAATGTGGTTGTTTTTGTTGGATAAGCTGATAGGTCAGGCAACCGATAACAAAGATTCTGCGGTTTGCAGCAGTTAGCCAGCCGAGTTTACGCCGATAACAGGTTATGTGTTCGAACTTCCGGATCCGGTAAATAAGCGTATACAAGCGTTAAACATTCGTTCAATTTTAAGTTTTTGGATGGTATCAACAGCATTGTAGATCGCAGCACAGTAATCGAAGTAAGGAAGAACCAATGATGTTATCAGTTGGCGTCGCAGTTTTTCGGATAGGACATTCTGACTAGAATATAGCTGCCGTAACGTACCATACACTTTTCGGGACATTTGAACAATGTGTTCTCGCCAAGACAATGTTGAGTCGAAATAAAGTCCAAGATTTTTTACAGTGACAGTCCAAGTCAAAGATTGTCCAAGAATAGCAATTTGAGGGAGAGTATTGCGGTCCATTTGGTTAATGTTACGTGAGCCGCCAATTATCATGGCCTTAGTTTTATTAACATTAATAATGAGGTTGTTCCAAGCAGCCCAGTCAGCGAACAGTTGCACATCCGATGTAATTCTCTGCACTCCTAATTCAATTTTATCAGGGCGGCATTTTAGGAAAATCTGCGTATCATCTGCGAATATAGCGTGCCTTGAGTGCTGAAAGATAGAGGGCAAGTCGTTGATGAACATCGAGAAGAGAAGAGGACCAAGAACCGAGCCTTGGGGTACTCCAGCTCTCACTGGTAACCATGACGATGTAATTCCGTTAGGGCCACTAACCGCCTGGAGACGTCCTCTGAGATACGATGCGAACCATCTGATCACAGAGTTGGAAAAACCAATTTTTCAACTCTAATTACAAAATAAGAGCAAACAATTTGTCAAAAGTTCGATCCAAATTTTCAGCTGTTTATAAGTCCGTTAAATTTCTGAAAAAATTGTGAACAAGCACATATTTAATGTAAAACTATTCATATACAATTGTATCTGGAAATACCAGAAATTACAAATACAATCGACATTTTTAGTCGACCATTGACAAGTTTTTTTAAATTGAATTACACGGAAACCTATGATGCGCAGGGTCCATCGTTGTTTTAAATTCAACCGCTATCTCTTGTGTATTATTAAACGGGAACCAATTTTTTGTTCATTTTAAAGTTAATTCAAAGCTCTTTAAGGAAAAATGATTAAATGACAAATGCATATCTGCCGTGTACCGTAAGAAATGTCGTATGTATACATATGATCTTTTTAAGGAATTCTTTCAAAAAAATTGAATATTTTATTAATTAACCTGTATTTTAAAATATTTAAAAGCAAATATCTTTGTTCGTTTTATCCATAAAAACTTTTAAAAAAATAAAACAAAATTTAAATTAAAATTCATAAAAAATGCATTACTTTTATTGCACATGAAAGTTTCGTGAAAATGCAGATACGCCTTTTCTTATGGTACACTGTAGAAATTTTCTGGTAATTATTTTTAATCACGTGGAAAGCATTTGCTTGAAATTTAAGATGATTCTGCATTGTTCATGTTAGATATTTTTCATATGTCAATTTAACAACATGCACATATTGGTGATGCCTTTTTACAAATTGTGCTTTTGTTTCCGTTTTTTCCCGGTTTTTGTACACTCCATAGTTATATCTTGAAACAAGTTTATGCAGTTAAAACGAAAATAAAATAATTTATGAATAAAACATTCTTTTTAAAAACCACGTTTTTATAAATGGACTAAAAAGGATAAAATAATTCTTCCCATCCACACAGGTCACTAATACCATGCCGAAATAAATACGCAATAATTTTTCATTTTATTAGGAAATAAAATATTTGTAAGACTTAAAATGGAAAACGTGTGGCGCAATATAGGTAACAGAAATGACTATCATGTCTAAACTGGCGTGTCATATTGTTCATTGAAGCATAAGTTTCCAATTTGTTATTGTTCCTCGAGGAGTCATTTCTGTTACCTCTATTGCGCCACCCGTTTTCCATTTTAAGTCTTACAAATATTTTATTTCCTAATAAAATGAAAAATTATTGCGTATTTATTTCGGCATGGTATTAGTGACCTGTGTGGATGGGAAGAATTATTTTATCCTTTTTAGTCCATTTATAAAAACGTGGTTTTTAAAAAGAATGTTTTATTCATTAATTATTTTCTGCTTTTTAACTTTAATAGGTCAAATCTTACAATCGATTTTAAACTATTACATTTATAAACAATCTGAAAAGAGCAGTTTCAAAATGAAAAGAATATGCAAGTGGTTTTAGAATGATATTTATTTTATCAGTAAACACAGCAACATTTAAAGAACGTAGAAAATTTGGCTTTATGGCGGCGGAGGTTCAAGTTGTCGTAATCGCTCCATTTCACTCGTTGCTTCCTCATTACATGGAGTTTTGCCAGTTAATTTTGTACAATCTAATTCTTCAATGCGCAAGTCATCAAGAGATCTGACACGGCTTAGTGCCACATAAGCCTGTCCATTGGCAAATAGTGCAGGTCCTAGGTATACAACAGCATGATCAACTGTGCATCCTTGCATTTTATGTACTGTGCAAGCCCAACACAATATCAAGGGAAGTTGAGTCCGCTCCATTGTGCCAAAATTTCTTAATGCCGGAAATTGAATTGACTTCGGCTGAATCAAATGTATTCCATCACGATTAAAGTCTTTGCGAACAGATGGAATGTCTTCGTTGTATATTTGATCTCGACGGAATAATGGCCAAACGATTTCTGTTACTGTGCCCATGGCGCCATTCACAAGTCCTTGTTCAATATTTAAATTTGAGCGCAACATCACTCTTGCTCCAACAAGAATTTCCAACTCTTTTGGCAATCCTCCAGTCTTATTTATATCGCCTGATACAATGTTTACCATATTCACATTGTCGGCATTTCTTGTTGCATTTACAAGGACATCTTGAGCGACGATTCGGTAAATACGTTCTGCATTGGTTCGATAGTGCTCTAGAACAGCTTTATTGTGTGAATCGACTTGTGCACGAGTGGGATATATGCGAATTCCTCTCTCTAATGCAAAATCGCCTGATGCTTCTTTCAAGACTTTTGACATTAAAAGAGCGAAGTGTTGAGCTCGTAGTTCGCCAATACGTAGAGCATTCAAAAGGTCGGCAAATGTCGTATCGCCTTGTTGACGTATATTCTCTGTCAACTCGACAAGGCTAAGAAGACGCCATAGATGTGTTGCTGGCAAAAATCTAGCATGCTGATGGAAAACCTGTGCTCCACGAATTGGTGGTAATTGCATCAAATCACCAAAGACAAGGATATTCATTCCACCAAATGGATCATTTTCTTTTTTCTTGAGTTGTCGCAGTCTTGAATCAATCATGCACAACATTTCATAAGCCACCATAGAAATTTCATGAATGAAGAGAAACTCGATATCTTCCCATTGGTTTCTCAAGACTTTCAAATAATTACCAGTTAATGGTTGTAAGCTTCCAACCATTCTTCCACCTTTCTCAACTGGTAATTTAAATAACGTGTGCAGCGTTGTTCCTCCTACTAATCTGGCTGCAATACCAGTCAATGCACCAACTTTAACGGCCTTTTTAGAATAACAGCGATTTACCTGCTCCTTCATCGCTTTGAATGTGACTGTTTTTCCAACTCCTGCGCCTCCCGTGACAAACATTCTTAATCTGCTGGTCATATTCAAGTCTAGATAAATTTTGTTCAGGCGTCTCGATCGCTGTTACAGTAGCGTGTCGTTCGGCATCACTAGTAAGGCGCGAGAAATTTTGTTCGGGCGTCTCGACCGCTCTTACACTAGCGTGTCGTTTCGCATCACTAGCAAGGCGAAAGAAATTTTGTTCGGGCGTCTCGTTCGCTCTCAGGTAAGCTTGGCGAATTTGCTGACTATGGCGGCGAGAGGAGTATTGCTCGGGTTCTTCGTTTGCCCTTTCTTTTTTTTTTCGTGCCTTATCTTTTGCACGTCTAATATCACGTTGTTCATCAGTCGCATCTTCATTTACCTTTCGCCGTTTGGCCAATTTAATAGTTTTACTTACCTCCGATTCCTGTAGCTGCTTCTCCAATCTTTTTCTCTTATCCTTCTCTAGCCGTCGCTTGCGCTGTGTTGATGTCTCTTGTGCCATCTTAACTGCTCCACTTGCCGTCGTGGATGAGTATATATAGGCAAGGGAATTAATGACGTCAGTGGAGGAATTTTCCCGATTGCGAAAGGAAAACAAAGGACAAGCGCGACGGTGGAAAGGGGGAAAACGCCGAGCCCCCCGCTTTGAAACTTTTTTTTCATATAAAATTTAAATTTGCTGAAAATGTTCTTAAAAATGATTGAAACTTGTAATAAACGGTAAAGGAATGCATTGTCATCCAATTTTGGGCTATCCTAAAAGTTTCAAGTCTCTAGCTCATCGGTAAGTTAGTTAAAAATCGATTACAAGATTTGCACCGGACAAACAGACAGACAGACAAGAATACGAGTTGATAAAAACGTGGTAAAATGTTACAAAAATGTGGCAAAATTGACATGAAATGTGCATTTATATGAAAATCCATGCAAATAGCACTGTAATGAATCGCATGGGTCCAAAATTTAGGTTGTTACACTATCCATCTACACATCACATACTATCAAACTAATTAATTGAAAAAATTATTAATGATGGACAAGAAATGTCCGCAATAGATATTGTACAGCATTACTTCATTATTGTTTATCGGAGTTCCGTTATAGGCGGTAAGTAGAGCAGACGTGTGATTGTGCGCTCCATATTTAACTCCGTACCAGCTTACTTATCATCCTTTTTTGGGAGTTTTTTTGACCTAGAGAAGTGCTTCCGGATCGTCTCGGACTATGTTTGTTATGAGCCACTGAATTGCCGAGCCTCTGATCCGGAATTTTTTACTGCAATTTTTCTCCTTTGATGTGGTGACGGTTGAAAGATTTCGCCTGAAGTATTGCCAGTCGTGACGTCACGCAGCTGTCATCACAACACCGAAAAATTCATCGCTCTATCGGAATTTCAACCGACTTTCGCTGCTTCTTTTTTTTGGATCTACCTCATTGGCATCTGAAGTCGACACGTCGCTCTCTATAATTGGTACACAGCATCTCCAGTCCACTTGTCACACTCATCGTACTGCAGAACCCGCAGATGTCAACTTCAATTTTAAATTTTCATAAGGACTCGGCTGTTTCTAACTGTGACACGTCGGCACATCGGTGAGTTCGTTTCATGCATGTATGCGGTACACTACGGCACTACAGGCACAGCGAATTCGAGCCGTGTTTACTTCGACTCTCACTGCTGCTTACATTTTTTGGCCACTAGAAGTCAGCAGCTCTCGGGCACGTGCGTCACATGTCAGCACCCAGCCCTCCTTGCAGCGAACCACAAGTGCCTGTCCCGCCTACGGCCTCTTCCAGTGACAGAGAGGCGGATCGTACGCCGTCTCTCTTGCGCCCGGCTGTCTTCAGCGGCCGCCCCACTACAGCGTCTAGGTGGAAAGCGCTTCGCACAAACAGTTGCAGCGCTTTAGAAGATTTCGGATTTGCAACACGAAAACGAGACAGCCCGTCCGACACGGACGATCCGATCGATCTGCAACCAAATAAGCAAAGGAAACTCTTGTTAACAAATCAAATCCAGCCAACCGATTCTCCAGCCATGGCCTCGTTTAATCCGCCGTTAACATTAGAGACTCTGCAGAAATCACTACTTGCTGCGATGCAACAGCTTCAGTCGGGTATTACAAATTGTACCTCTGAAATCATAGCGGTAAAGTCTACAGTGGACCAGATCAACACCGATCTAACGTCGCGCCTGGGTATTTTAGAAGGACGGATCGACAACCAGGACTCAATTATCAAAACGCTCACGGCCAAGCTCGAATCCCAGGAAAAAACTCTTAAGAGGAAGAACATCATCCTTACAGGGTTTGTTCCTGGACCGGGTTCGCTAAGGAAGGGGATTGCGAAATTCCTTTCTGCCAAATTTCCGCTCGAGTCTTCGGTTGCCGCCGCTAGGCAAATCCGCATAAATCCTCCGGCTTATCTCGCAGAATTAATGTTAGAAGATGATAAATTTCTAATATTGTCATCCGAGAAAACGGTGCTCCAGCCCGCGAATATCTTTATCAACCTGGACTATACCGACAGAGAACGCCTCAAAACCTACAAGGCTAGAGTAGCTCGCCGTGCCGCCGCTTCTAGTGGCGCGTTCTTCAAAAAGAAGGGAGATGCCATAGCCACTAATGACGTTTGGCTGAAATGGTCGGAAGCGGACCAGGAATTTAACATCCCATGCTCCGAATCTGTAGGAGGGAGAAATCCGGGCTCGGCCCGCTCAACTTCTGCCACTCGAGTGCAAGCTAACTCCAGGCAGAAAATCTCGGATGCCCGCGTAAGACCGTCAACTATGGACATCGAAGTACTTTCATCACTCGGCGAAACGGGTTTTTAATTTGTCCCCGTCCTTCGTCTTCTGTTAATGTTCTATCCTCGTCGTCTTCAGCTACAGCATCTTCGCCACTTCGTTTTAAGTCGCCCATTCGTCATAACATTTTAAAAATTGTTTTCTGGAACGCTCGCGGTTTTTTTAATATGAAAAAGAATTGTTTTTATTCTGCGCTCAAAATTATAAATTTTTCGTAAACCTGGCGGGACCACGAAACTCGTACAGAGGACCTGCCTACTGGTCATTTAGTGATTAATTCACCAGCAATCCGCGCTAGTAATCTTGACCGCTGTAGCGGAGGCCTTTTGTCTTTAATAAGTCCCAATTTTAATTTCACTTATTTAAACTCATCACCTTATTATTTTTTATAAATTAAATATGCATCCGCTCAGTCTAATTGTAGGCTCTTTTTATGTTTCTCCTCTCTCCGATTTAGAACCCTTGCTTTACTCTTTACAAACTGTTCTAGATTCTCTGAATGACCAGTTTCCGGACTGTATTTTTATTTTAGGAGGCGATTTCTATTGCCGAGTGGGTCTATCCGACCCATTAAGCGATGTAAATAAAATTTTTGAAGAATCCTCTGTGCGAGTATCTAGACGATCTTATGACGAGTCTTCGAACCGACGCGGAACCCTCTTGCCTGATTTTATGTCCATAAACAATTTTGCCGTATTAAATGGCCGAACGACCAGTGACTTTCCGACACATCATACTTTTCTCCGACAAAGAAGTTTTAGTGTCGTTGACCTTGTCTGGGTCTCGATATCACATTTACAATATATTCACAACCTTACGATTGGCGACGATCTTTACGGCTCTGACCATCTGCCAGTGGCTGTAGAACTTTATCTCTCTGAGGATAACTCATCCTTACGGGCACTCGTTCAAGATCCTGTAATCCGTCGAGTGACTCGTTATCAGAACCTCTCGGACGGGGCAAACAATGCGTCTGCGTCATTTCAAGTGTTTCTCGAGACCTCGTTTCAAACCGCTGTTTCTACTGACCGTAACGAACTCGACGAGCATTATATCATATTAAGAGATACAATACGTGATTCGGCGCTTTCATCCGGCCTTTTAAAAGACTTTCTTATCCGCGACAACACTATGCCCCTCGGTTTCGACAAACAATGGTTCGACAAGGAATGTCTGTCCGCTAAGAGTGCTCTTGCGCGTGCTCTGAGACATATGAGAGGGTCTGGATACAGCGCGGCTGCATCGGAAGAATTTAGAGAATCTCTCCGGTCTTACTCGAAACTACTATCAACCAAAAAACTCTCTTATGAAACTAATATTGTCGGCAGATTTGCGGTGGTTCGCAATTCAGCAGACTTTTGGTCAGCAGTTCGACAATTTCGCTCGAAACCTACACTTCGTCATCAAGTATCAGATGAAGACTGGAATGCGTTCTTCTTTATGATCTTTCCGCAAATAGAACTGCTGCCCGAGCAGTATTTTGGTACTTTCGACCCCGCGCTGGACTCACCTCTTTGTATGTCAGAACTTAGGAACAGTCTGAGAACCTTGAAGGTAGGAAAAGCCATTGGTCCAGATAAGATTCCGGCTGAAATTTTTAAACTTATGGATGACCAATGGCTTTCTCTCCTTCTGTCGCTTTTTAATAGAATTTTTACAGCGGAGGCCTTCCTCTCAGGATGGGCCGATTCGACGTTCTTTACGTTATACAAGAAGGGTCCGCGTAACGATCTTTCTAACTATCGTCTAATAGCAGTAACTAACGCCCTGGCGAACATTTTTTCGCAGATCCTATGTACACGCCCATCCAAGTGGGTAACGCAAAGAGACATTTTACCGGATGAACAATCCGGCTTTTGTGCTGGGAGGGGGACGGAGGATAATATCTTCTGCCTTCTCGCATCCGCGCAGGTCATTTTGAGGCATCGAAGCGTGAAACTCTTTAGCCTCTTCGTAGATTTTAAGAGGGCTTTTGATTCCGTCCCTCATGCTCTTCTATGGCCAAAGCTACTTGGACTAGGCGTCAGCGCTAAATTCGTCAGGGTGCTTAGCGCGCTTTATCAGCGAAATTCTCCCCTATTATTTATTTTATATCTTTCAGACATAGTCACTTTCTTTCGGGACAATAAAGTACGCGGAGTGGATGTTACCAGATCTGCGGATCTGCTAATGCTTCTCTATGCCGATAATCTCACTATTCTCGCTTTTTCTCCCTCAGACCTTCGCCGTAAGTTAAGAATCCTCTCTGATTACTACTCGATTAAGCAGCTCACTCTAAATGTCGAGAAAACCAAGATAGTTTGTTTTAGAAGGGCTGGTCAGCTCGATTAGTTCTCGAGAGGCTTTCAATTCGATAACACTCCAATCGAAGTCACAAGCGTCTACAGGTTGTTAGGGATAGTGTTTTCTTCCTCAGCATCAGGCTTTCAGCCTTCTGAGGACGCCATCACTCGAACAAGGGCCGCGGTAGCTGCGACCCTAGCGATAATAAACTCCGCAAAAATCGACGCATGGGACGCATACTGGAAATTGTATAGAGCCATGGTGACTTCCGTATTACTATATGCAGCCCCGTTCTGGGCTCTCCGATATTTGGAAAGACTGGAGTCGGTACAAATCGACTTTTTTAAAAGGCTTCTTCATCTGTCGAGAAACACCCCGGCTTATGTAATACACTTAGAACTTGGTATACCTCCGATAGCAGTAGAGATACTAAACCGGTCGATTAAATGGATAATAAAGACACTCGGACTAACTGACTCCAGGCTACCCAAGATCCTTCTTGTTCGTTTAAGAGAACTGTCCGTTGCATCTCCAGAAGAGCCCGGTAATTGGCTCACGCAGCTTTTTTCACTCTTGGATGAGACAGAGGTTGGCATCCTCCGGAGCAGCTTCAGCGCCGAGGTCTGGGCGGAAGCTGGACCGCGACTAATTGCTAAATATGCAGATTCCTGCAAAGCCAAAGATCTTGCGAGATATTTTAACTCTGAAAATATACAGCTGCCTATCTACCGCCAGCTCACTGACTCGTCGTATACGCTGTATCCGTCCCATCTGCCTCTGCCCTGTCTAAGAGTGAGGGCTCAACTTAGAATGGCAAGGTCTTTGCGACTGACTCTCTTCGTCATATTTTCACAGAATGCCCTTCACTTGCACCAGTCCGACGCGATTTTGCCGCAAATTTACCTATGTGCATCCCGAGTAATTTTCTATGCGTTCTGATTTGTAACCCGACTCTTTCATCAGCGAAGACCTTACTTCGATTCGTGAGGGCAACTCTCGTGAGAAGGCAATTTCTGACAGGCGAATAGTTTTAGTCGTAGATTAGTTTTAGTTTTAATCTTAAATCCAGCACATTTTTTAGTCCTGATATTGTCTTTTTCTGTCCTTCTAATGTTTTTTCTTATCGGCGTTTTTTGTTTTTTCTATAAATTCCCCATATGTATCTGCGAACTCCCTTCCGGTCTATTCCGGAACTCACCTCTCAACAAGATGTATCCCATATGAGAGCAATAAACACAAATACAATACAAATTATTGTTTATCATTGCGAAACGTGCTAGATATTGTATTGTCTTTTGTTAAAAAAAATATTATATTTATACTTATTCAACGATCTAAAAAGGCACTTTCGCTTTGGCGCGATTTAATTTTATCGATGGTAGCCACTAGAGGGTGGGTATGGGGTTTTGAAGGTCTTTTCACTTTCTATGTCGCTGATATGATCGTATTTCCCGCGTCTCGTGGTTTATTCGCCTGAGGTGCTCATTGTAAGGATGGAGTAATTTATTACGAAGTTAACACTGAAGCATCTAAAAATGTGAACTTGTTTATCGTATACCTTGTACACACTGTTCTTTGCGTATTTTGTCGTCATTGATATTATTTGAAGTGAAATTGACAATCCATATCTTAGGCGTTAAGAGGTAGTCTCCTTTAGAAACCGGAAAAACAACGTTTTTTTAGCAATTTTTTTGAAAGGGAAGGAAATGATTGCGGTAAACGGAGTTTGGAGACAAAAGTGGACTATATTTAAGGTTTAAAAAACAGTTTTTATTTTTCGAAAATATTGACATTTTATTATACTACGACGATTTTTGTGGAGCGCCTGGAGTCTGCACTTGGTAATCGGTGCCGGTGATAGAGGTCGTGCGATACATCTGAAACAGTGAAACCAAGATTTTTTGTAATTTATATAAGTGTATATTCTATTTGAACTAAAAAAGTTGGACAAAAGTATTATTTAAAATATTTTTTTTGCTACTTAAAATGAATTTTTTTTCTTAAAAAAGTATAATTTTTATTTAAACTTCGAAAAAATGTATAATTTCATGACTTCTCCGGTATTTTTTTTAGTTCACATAGAATATACACTTATATAAATTATAATAAATCTTGGTTTCACTGTTTCAGATGTATCGCACGACCTCTATCACCGGCACCGATTACCATGTGCAGACTCCAGGCGCTCCACAAAAATCGTCGTAGTATAATAAAATGTCAATATTTTCGAAAAATAAAAATTGTTTTTTAAACCTTAAATATAGTCCACTTTTGTCTCCAAACTCCGTTTACTGCAATCATTTCCTTCCCTTTCAAAAAAATTGCTAAAAAACCGTTGTTTGTCCGGTTTATAAAGGAGACTACCCCCTTAAACGGGCAAATCTTTCTCTTTCTCGCTCTTTCTTTCTATTTATCCATGTTTCTTTTTAATTCATGTTATTTTTAAAAAAGGTGAGATATTATTTACATAAACATTTTCAAACTCACCAACTTAATTTTTATTTAAATTCCACCAAATAAGGAACTTGTTACCCATTTTGCACAGAGCAGTTGATTTCATAAACAGAAAATTGACTATTTTTTTTTTATTCAGTTAAACAAATTTACGAAAGGTTCAGTATCTTTAACGATGTTTTTATCAAGAAGATGATCTGCGTTTTCAATTGTATGCAAGAAATTGAACAATTGTTTGCAAAGTCATTGTATTGTGCTTTTTACTGAAATTAAAAATAAAACGTTGAAATTCTATTTAAATTAACGAACTCTAATAGTATTTTTTAAATCTTTATCCCGGATTTTATAGTTTTGTTGTTACCAGAAAACGAATTTATTCAGTGATGTTACCATCTTCACATGTTTTACATGACTCAATAATTCAAAAAATGGTTGCAAAGAATTCGCAGATTGTGAACGCTGATAATGGGGTAGTTACTTGGAGAAATCTTTCACCACGACGATGCCAATAAAAAATGTTACGTATTTCAAAAATGTCTTCTTCCTTAACTCTACTTACTTCAACCCTTAGTAAATCATGTTTTCTATAAATCCAATAATTTAATTAGTGAAAAAGCTCGTTTTATTTAATTGTTTAACCGTAATTGATACCAATCAGTGTAATTTATATATATAAGTAAGTAATAAATTAACATAACGTTTAAATCCGCTTCAATAAAACTCAGTAATTCTTGTCTTTAAAGCACTTGTACCGTGGGATATCATACGTTGGCAAAATATATTTCCTAACACTAAAAAATATCTGCTTCGAAGCTGAGGCGGTAACGTACTCGACTTCGAAGTTGTAGGTCGTAAATTCGAGCCCCGCCGCGTATTTTTCGAAATTATATTCTTAGCAGCAGCTTGAAATATGTAAAACGAGCCATGTTGAGTTTATAATCTGAAGTATTATCTATCAGATTGGAATGGACTCATGGCCGCTGCTGTACTTAACGTAGGTTTCAGCAGTTTGCATTCTCGACAAATGTAAGTAAGGCGCCATCTAAAAACGATCTGCAGCTCTCGCAAATATTATTGCACACCTTTATAACAGGCGTCCCGCACAAGCACCCTGAGAGCTTATGGGATACCTGTCTGAAGGCGGTGTATATCATATAAAATGTTATTTGTAAAAAATAGTAGTTTTTCGCGGTCAGTCTGTAAAATAGTAATTTGTCGCTGAGTCTCGCCGTTCGGCTTCATGGCCGAAAAAGTCTAAAAAAAAAATAAAAACGGATTTTTTTATTATTAATAATGTAATTGTTAAAAAGAGAAAGTATAGTTAGTATAGTATAGTATGCTATAGTTTAATACTTTCTTAAATAGGGAAACTATCCAGAAAGTTGCATTGGTAAGTCGGAGTTAAGCAAAAAATTAAATGAACCACCTATTAAATTAGTCGGCATAGTATTAACATGAAAAAAGAGCCAGTTACAGGATACATTAAGCTGTTTAGAACTAAATTCTGAAATAATTAGGGACAAGAAGCCTCCACTACAGCGCCAGAAGTTCCTATAGCGAACGGCAGGGAAAGTGATTCCTGAATGACCAGTAACTAATGCTTCTACATCGATTTCGCGATCATACCACGTTTCTGAAAAATTAAAAATACTTCACGACGAGTAGAACGCGTTATTTTTTCCCCAGGAAATCATAGGGAAATGGCTCTCAGTCCAATGTTCTGAAATTGGGGCAAATGATAGTTCATATAATGTCGATCAAAAGTGCCCGAAGTCCCTAGATGGCTAGTTTTTGAGTTACAGCCACTTGAAACTGACAATTTTCGCAAATTGCAGAATAGTGATCCTCGACTCTTCGGTCGAGCGCACCTTATTCTCAGTGAATTATGGTCAAGGATATATACAGGGTGGCCGATTTATCTGAAGACATCGAAATATCTCGAGAACTATGCACAGAATCAAAAAAGTTGTCGGATGAAAGTTGTTCGACACGAAGGGGGGCATCCAGTAATAATGAAATTTACCCCCTCCCCCATCCCCTGGGGGTGGAGTGGGGGCAAAAACAATAAAACTTAAATCGGAACCCTAGTTTTAAAATAGTTTTTATTGCAGATTTGGATTCTCCAATATTGACAATTTTCGCCCGCGTAGCGGATATGGAATACGGTCATTCTAACAAAGCCGGGAAAAAATACATTTAGCGTTACCCAGGAACAACGACGTGGACGTAGTATTTTTCTGTTCCCTTTGGGGTGCTTGTTTTACGTGAGTCCCCTTGCCTCTCACTGTCTCACTGTTCACTTACTTGAGTAAGTGTTCGAAATGTTGACCTTCCACTTCAATGCATTTATTTATTCTTTCTTCAAATGACTTTATACATGATAGAATCATATCTGCAGAAATTTCTGTGCAAGCAGTTCTTATGCGTTCCACCATGTTTTCACGAGTCGTTGGTACTTGTTCATAAACCTTACCTTTTAGGTAACCCCATAGGAAGAAATCCAGAGATGTTAGATCAGGTGACCTCGCAGGCCAATTAATGGGGCCACCTCTACCAATCCACCTACCATTGTAATCACGGTCTAGTATTTCCCTTGCTACTCTTGAAAAATGTGCTGGACAACCATCATGCTGAAACCACATTGTCCGTCGGACGTCCATAGCAACATCCTCAAGTAGTAATGGTACTTCTTGTTCTAGGAAATCTCGATATTTTGTTCCATTCAAATTACCTTCAATGAAATAAGGACCAATGAGTTTATTTCCTATGATTCCACACCAAACGTTCACCGACCAAGGACGTTGATGATTAACTTGTCGTAACCAATGGGGATTTTCTACGCTCCAATAATGCATATTATGCCTATTGACGCCACCATGGTTCGTGAATGTAGATTCATCTGAAAATAATACATTAGCAAAGAAGGGGTAAATTTAATTATCACTGGATGCCCCCCTTCGTGTCGAACAACTTTCATCCGACAACTTTTTTGATTCTGTGCATAGTTCTCGAGATATTTCGATGTCTTCAGATAAATTTGGATTTTTATCGATTACAGCGCCACCTGTGAACCAAAATGCAATAGCTCTTAGGTCAAATTGGTGTACTTTTTTCCGGAGAATCCAAATCTGCAATAAAAACTGGGGGTTCCTATTTAAGTTTTATTGTTTTTGCCCCCACTCCACCCCCAGGGGATGGGGGAGGGGGTAAATTTAATTATCCCTGGATGCCCCCCTTCGTGTCGAACAACTTTCATCCGACAACTTTTTTGATTCTGTGCATAGTTCTCGAGATATTTCGATGTCTTCAGATAAATCGGCCACCCTGTATAAGATATATAATCTGTCATTATATGTAATCTATATACAACTGTTTTAAGTTATATATAGTTATATACAATCTATAATTACATAATAATTAGTATGTTAATAAAATATACAGACTTATTTACCTATTGTTACAACTATACGCCACTAAGCGTGGGTTGCACACACGCACACACACACACACACACGCACGCGCACACACACACACGCACACACGCGCGCGCGCACACACACACACACACACACACACACACACACATACGCACGCACGCACGTACGCACGCACACGCACACACGCGCGCGCGCACACACACACACACACACGTTGTAGTGTATTGAAGTGCGGACATCGAGACTGGTCTTAAAATTTTTCAAATTGTCCATTTAAAATAATATAAAAAATGCACGTCTAACATCATCAAAATCGCATCAGCAAGTTTCTGAGGGCCGTGGCGGGCAGTGTATTCAATTGCGATCATCGGGACTGGTCTGTAAATTCTTTAAACATTTTTTTTGCAACAACATCAGTAATGCCAGATTACTTTTGAGCTCCATTATTTTACTATTTCATAACTTTATTTGTCTAAATTTGGTTATGCGCACTTCGTATCGGGCGAACTTGATAGAAGAATTGAAGGTTTGTTTTACTCGCGTTTAAAACATTAAACGTTTCAAACATCTGTGCTATGTCGTTGCCCTCGTTCAAGAAGTGGCATTTTCCAATTAATTCCAAGACAAGTGAGCAAATCAATGGATCCTCAATCCACGATGAGTAGGTCTCCTTCTTGAAACAATTGACATAACCTTTCAACATCTTTTTCGTATTCATTTTTCAGCATTACGGCGTCTTTGTTTTGTCCGTCTGAAAAATATGGCCCTTGAATGTCCAGAATGTAGCCATAAGGGGCGACTATCATTGCCAGTTTCAGTAAATGTCAACCTTTATGTAAACAAAACGCTTGACGAAGGATACGAAAATTACTGCTTTGAGGAATATAACTGTATATGCCGTCAATATACACGATTCCACGGGGATTTCCGGTTCATGATTGTACAATTCATTAGAAAAAGGTGTAATGTGTCTTTTGCTGTACTCTTGTCTTGCAATTGCGTCCAAACCGATATTGGTTGGTACAAATTGCTGCAACAAAGACTACCGAACTGTGGTAATAGCTAAACTGGTTGCTTATCTACTTGAGTATCAAAAACTTGCGGTAGGAAATTCATCAGAAATTCCCTGCCGTAGTTTGCATGAAAACATCAATAAGTCTTTTTTATAACCATATCTGTGGCCCTGGACATGGCACTGGATGGCAATACGGTCGGGGAATGGATTGAAATTCAGTGCCAGTAAAACTATTTTCTTCAGTGAACATGCTTTGAGTTTTGTGCTGCAGTTAGCAGACATTGTAAGAATAATTGTAGCTGTTGTGCACTAAGATTATACGGTCTATTAACAAACTGCAAACCGGGTAATAAATCATCATGAAACAAACCTTCTTCATTGAAGTGATGCCGGCAGGATCTAAAGTTTTCAGCGATGAATACATTTCGAAAAATGAAAAGTTGTGATTTACATTCCAGTGAGATTCTATGCACATCGATGTCGGCATTGCAAATAACACATGACCAATTTACTGTTTGTGTCAAGACATTTAAGTCTCAGAACGTTTGGATTCCTTTCCATTTCTTGCTTATTTCATTGACAATAGACCGAGTACAATTTAATCATATTCTTGATTCATTTGTCACTTCCAGTGGTAGTCTTCCCAAATTATCACGGCTTTAAAAGATAATGTTACGTTTTAAAGTATTTTCGTGTAATCCATTTAATCGGGTCAAATGATTTCTAGGATATAGTCCATCACAGACGTAGCAATGCATACGATTTCTCTGCGCCATGGCAGATACAAATCTAGTAAAAATAGTAACATTGATATAAGCTGCTGAAATTATCCTGAAGTATGTATTATCACAATGATCAACGATACTAAATTATTCACATATAGTTATGCTTAAGGATCTTCGAGCGCGCTGAAAGTGGGGCAGATGTTAAAAACTGTACTCCAAATTCTACGTTTTTATAATAATTTTCCCCCTAAATTATTCTGTATGAAAATATTTATTAAGATCGTGATTAACGAATGAATGAGTTTAAAGCGATTCCGAAGCCAGGAAATGATATAATTAATAATTGATTACGGAACAGAGGGCTGTGTGGAAATGTCACGCAAGTCTCCTAGTCGAGCACTACATAGATTGCCTTTCTTATACTGAGGCTCTAGTGATTGGCTTTCTTCTAGCGAGACTCTAGTGACTCCACTAGATCGCTCTAATTTTAACGACGGAAATCTCCCCATCGGTAACTTACCGACGGAGAATGTCAGAAATTGAACAGATTATATTGCTTTACTTAGATATAGTTTTTTAAAATGAAGAATGTGAATGAACACGTTTGTGTTCTAAACGTTTTTAGGTACTGATGTACTCGCACAAAGACAGAAATACGTCAAAAGTGTAACTTATATAAAATTTAGGTTACGGTAAACATGACTTACAATTAGATAGATTTACTAGTTAGAACGTAGGGCATTCTAGTCAGCGCCTGATGGGGTTCTAACTAGAACTTCTGATTTGGCTGGTGTACCAAGAGTCTTACTTCTAATGTCCGCTTTTATCGCCCTAGAAAGATTCTCAGGACATTTTGGACGTACTGAGGAGCTCCTGAGGACGACCTCTAACCTCTAACAGGTGTGCTGTATATGTAACTGATCTCAATAGTTGGTGGTATCACGTACCTTCATAAAAAATAAAAAGAAAATGAAAGGTTTGGACTTGTGCAAATAATTTTTCAATTAAGGACGTTGTTTATTGCAACTTTAATTGTTTATTAACAGTAGTTAAATATATCGAGTCGCGATTGGTGACATTGATATCGATAGGACCATGTATTGAATACCTTTGTAAAAATATTGGAAGAAACGAATAGTTTACCCCGTCCCAGAACAAAATTCCGAAAATCAAAATGTGGGAATGGACGTTGTAATTAATAACGCTATAGTGCGTTTCCACATGACACTTGAATCTGTTGTTCATGGTAATAGCTACCTTCAGAAAAAAAATGTGACGATAAAAATAAAGAAAAATAATCAAACATTCTTTCGACATGTAAAACGAAACAGTAATTGTTTATCAACAGGCGATAACTTTCTTATTCGTATTCCGTAATTCATTGTTAAGGATAACGTCAACATTACAGTCGATAACGACAAGATCCTAGGCTGTGATTGGTTGAAATTCTCTGAACGTTGACGTCACAATTCATAACGACAACAAAAAATGGGTACAGATGAGATGGATATCGACATTTGGTAGTTACCTTCAGAAAAAAATGGAGGAAAAAAATGACTTCACCTTGTGGAAATGGTTTTTGCAGCTAAGAACGTTATTTTCTGCCGCGATAATTGTTTTTACAAAACAGTTAACACTCTTCTGCCTCCTTAAATTACACTGCCATCTACAGAGGGAAATATTAGCTGCCCTCTGAAAAAAAATAGACGTTAAAGGAGGTTTCTTTTCACAATAATCCATTAAGCAATAAAAAAGTTTCGAACCTCGGCATGAATCTGACGCAACGAATGGATTATCAGGGTCACATTGATTAATATAACGAGTACTAATATCCATCTCTTCTACACAATTCTACCTTCCAAAAACGTGTTGAAATCGGGCAACTCATAAAAACCCATTATTTTTAAAATTTTTATTAATAATTAGTTAACATTAGAATACGCCTCGTTTTACATACTGATTGTCACTCCGAATACTATTAATATGTTTTCTATTTTTTTTCGTAATATTTTCCATTCAAAGCAGGGTCAGGTAAATAGAATGATCGATCTTATATTATTAAGAGAGTGCCGTATAATATACAAAATATTACGCTAATCTATAGTTTTGTTGAAGATTTATATATAGACTGAATAGTAGGGGAGACGGCATCACAAATCGGGTTTTATTAATTAAAGCCTGGAGTATAGACATAGGGAGCCCGTGCTTGGCCCTGCCAAGCATCCGTATAGTTCGTTGAAAGGAAGGACGCCCAAAGCTCCGCGTGGTGTCTTTACTTTCGGTAGATGTTGCGGCTACTCGCGCGTACTCTGTCGAAATTAACCGAAGTGATGGGATAGACACGAGCAATATGTTGGAAAACAACAGTTTGCTGTTTGGATGATACTGTACAGCAAGCCTTGGGGGAGGGGGGGGGGGGCCCATATGGATTGAGAAATGAATTTTGTTTTATTGGTTAAAGCTTGAAACTTTATTGGTACTTAAATTGTAATGCAATATGATGGAAAACCCAATGTGACACGAATTTTCGACGCTGCCTCCCGTACTAGAGATAATATTATTACGTTTGCCATTGTGGGCAATCCGTTATATGCAATTAAAATATTTTTGAATGAACAAAGTTAAATTTCTATCTGTCTATATTTCTTGATAAGGTATCACTTTTTATCTGCGTAGCGAATTCCAACATAGTATTTACTTTCTATATTTATAATTTATTACGTTGGCAGAATTCGAATACGTTTTCGTGACCACGTGAATTTGACGTGAAATCGAACGTTCAGGTTATGGACGCCGCGTTGTAGAAATCGCACCTTGAAATACTTACTACATATAAATGATTCATTTTTAGGAATTTTTGTAAAGGAAAAAAGCCTTCAGAATTTATTGATGTACAATATATTTCAAATTCAGTAAGTTTTGGCTCACGGGGAGCCAAATTGACGTTATTTTGTGCGGGGTCCTTTTCATAAGGATCCTTTTTATACTATTTTTAAATGTTTAATGACACAAATCTTAGTTGCATTTAGCGATAACAGGGATTGATTACTGAAGTTAGGGGAGGCAGGACTATAATACATATTGTCACAATTTTCGGTATTCAATTACTCAATCCTCTCGAAAGATAGTCGTAAGGGCTCTTAAGCCGGTAGTACGCTGTCGCAAGTCCATCGTAAGCGGTCGTGAGCTGTCACAAGCCAGTCCCAAGCGGTCATAAAATGGTCGTAAAATGGACGTAAGAAATCGTAAGGTGGTCGTAAGCGGTCGTAAGCTGGCCATAAGCAGGTCGTAAAAAGGTATTCACCTTGTTGGGACCCCTCAAGTACATCCTCAATTAGAATTTCAGCATTCCTTCCTCTGCATGTCATAATTCCCTCGGGATGCGGGGCACCACTTTTCCACAGTAGACATGCTTCTAGATGATTTTACTCTTGCGACGAATATATCCTTTTCAGTAACTAGATTCCACATGCGGCAATAAGAGTATTTTTGATGTCTGTTGTATTGGTAGTAATTCGGTCAGAGGTCACTTTGCTTTTAGAATAACAAATTTCAGTTTACGTGACTATTTTTTTTCTACCCTTTATTGCTTAAATCGAATTGCAAGTAAAAAACGAATCCTGCTACAGTTCCAGAAAATATCGAAATTATTATCATTTATGGTGAATGCAGAAGGAATATTGGCGATGCTGTTGCGTTGTATGCTGAGCGTTTTCCAGATAATGCTCGTTCGCGTTATTTTTTTTTTACAAAGTTAAGAATGCCTTTCAATCTGATGGCAGCGTACACATTAAAAAAAAGGAAGCGAAGATTAACAGTTACAGTAGAAGCTTAC
This sequence comes from Trichopria drosophilae, assembly GCA_030407085.1. Taxonomy (NCBI): domain Eukaryota; kingdom Metazoa; phylum Arthropoda; class Insecta; order Hymenoptera; family Diapriidae; genus Trichopria; species Trichopria drosophilae. Next base: position 64,540,225 of record CM059582.1, on the reverse strand, counting down.
GCAGTAGCTGTACTAGCAGCTGTTTATTTTAATTGGATCGGGATTCTTGCATTGTCATAAGTTTCAGCCATATTACATTTCATTGCATCAGAAACTACATGGCGATGATTCTCGTAAACAAGTGGTGTTCTGTGAATGGGCACTTTAAAAAATGCAAACGAACCATAATTTCTTTATTAATGTATTATTTTCAGATGAATCTACATTCACGAACTATGGTGGTATCAATAGGCATAACATGCATTATTAGAGCAATAGAAAATCCCCGTTGGTTACGACAAGTTAATCATCAAGGTGGGTAAATGTTTGATGTGGAATCGTAGAAAATAAACTCATTGGCCCTTATTTCATTGAAGGTAATTTGAGTGGAACAAAATATCGAGATTTCCTAGAACAAGAACTATCGGTACTACACATTTATCTTGAAGAGTCAATAGGTGTGATGAAAATGTAGCTAAAATCGGCGTTCTGGGTTTCATTTATACTCATTTTAGAGTGACAAAATGAAAACCCCGAAATCGTAGCTGATCATCTTCTCGAAATATTGCAAAAATTCGTTTTATTAAAACTGTAACGATATAAGATCATAATATTTTTGATTATTCCTTATAAAAATACCTATTGGGTATTTTGTTGCGTGCGTGCGTTTGAGTGTATGCGGGCTCATACAATACCACATTCAGCTTTCCCCAGGATCACGAACTTGGACGTAGGTACATCGATCCCATATTTTTTTTGTATTTTTCAATTTTTATATTTTTTTTTTAGGTTTTATTTTTATATATATATTTTTACATTTTTGTGTGTTTTTGGAACAATTAAAAAAAGTTAGGTTAAAAAGTAAATTAATTTGTTCTTAAATGTGAAACGACGAGAAGGCAACAACTGCCTTTTTAAGCCTTAATCTGTACGAAGGATCTACTCCAGAAATTCAAGAAGTCTCTGTGAATGGATTCCCCGGCTTGTTTGGACCACAGCCCTCATCCATTGTTATTTAAAAATTGCACACAGCCTTTTTTTTTAGTGAAACGTGTACTTTTAATGTTTCAGAAACATCCTCAAGGCTTTCGAAAGCTTTCCGCAGTTCAACGAGGTATACATCTAATTCAGGGCCAACTTTTTTCGTTGTAAAGGAGCAGTTAATAACTTTATTCATAGCTTTCAACGTAGTAACAAACGGAACTAATCTCACAGTCCCAACCTTAACATAAATTTCTGGATCTAATAGTTTGTCTGCCTCTTTTACCAATTTTCTGCACGCGTTACCTTCAAAAATATCCCCCTGGTAATGTTTGGGAATAACATTTAATTTTTTTGGCCAGATTAATGTTGTTTCACGACCTACAAGCGGAACTAAACCCTTTCAGAAGAGATGATTAACAACTCCTTGTAAAATATGTAATTCGGGAACGATACACTTTTCAAGAACATAAGTTTGGTCATATTCAATCAGAAGAGGATGATGAATCGTACTACGATATTGCTGAGAATGTTTCTTTTTATCTTTTCCCATAATAGCAAATAGTTCGTAATCTTTTTTCAAGTCTCCATATGTTTTTAGACCCTCGTGTTCATTATTCTGTTCTGAATCTGATTCGTCATTTGTTGAAGTACTTTTGAATGGATTATCGTCCTTCAAATCTATAGGATTTTTTAAATCTGTTGGGGTTATGAAACAAAATGGACATGGGTACATGAATGTCGCGGTTTGCTGGCCATTGATTATCAATAGCAATTTAAAGTTTGAAACAAACTTAAAGGCATGTTATTTAATTTAGTCAAATTAAATAAAATGTTGATATTTTCGTACGTTTCTTTTATGAAAGGAACGACGACGTACCGAAGTATTAGCCTATGGACGCTTGTTAATTTGCTTTTGTTACCTACAGTACCTCCCTCCGATTATAATCGTCGTTTTTTTGTCCGTACGTTATAATTGTAGTTGTAAAGGACAGATTCGCCGGTAGCGCTAAACAAGGCATGCGTGTGTGCGTGAGCGTAAGAAGCGTGTGAGTGTCGCGTAACGAGGCGGGACCTCGGCCTATAAATTTGGGGGAAATTGCCGAATTCTGGACAGTCGTCGCCAGACCGTCTAAGACCGTCAGTCGATCGACTCGATAACACGCTCCGATTCCCCGGCTACGCAAGTATGCGTGGGCGGGTTTGAGAGTGTTAATAGATTAAACTTGCAGCGGCATTGCGGCCAGCGCACTGAGTGTCCCTGTCAAGAGCGGGTAGGCAGGTCCCTTATTATTAACTGATGAATGTGTTTTTTTCTCCTTACAGGTGGAGTAATCATTAAAAATTAGCGTTCTATCAAATAAACGCAGTCACAAAAGAATTGAGTATTCTTTTGTATTGGAGATATAAAAATAATAATAATAACCAGATTATTTGTTATACGAATTCGTTCCTCGAGTCCGTTTATTTTCTCCTTACCTGCACGTTACATTTGGCGACCGTGACAGGACTCGAGAACGATTGTATAAAGAAAATAAAATCAAATGCAAAAGTGGAAGGCCAAAGAAAAAGCCGGTCAAGTAGTGTTCGGTGGCCTATCCACTGTGAGACAAACAGGAATCAATATTGAGGAATTCCTGATAAATTTACCTCAACCTCCTATAAAACATATTGAAAAATAAATAGTATGTGAAAAAAAAAATCCTAAATTGTTATTTTTTAAAAAACCACATCCAGTACAATTTTTTAAAAAACCAAGAAAGATTCTCATAAATAAAGTACCGCGGGGCAGACCAAGAAAGGATATGCGAAGGAGCATAGCCCACGAAATTCTAAGAGAAAAAGATGTAGAACCAGAAGAAAATGGAGAGCTCTTTTCGAGACTCAATTGGCAGTCCGAAGCAACGGGTCTATTCCGAGAAATACGGAAAAAAGGACAAGATTGCGAACTAAGAATAAAAAACTTAGAGCAACGAGATATGAATGCTCAAATACTGCTCGATCAAATGAGCATGAACCAAGAGGAATTAAAAGACCTACAAGGTCGAATAGAGGAAGTAGAAAAGGAGGTGGTAGTGCGTCCAGAAGACATACCAGAAATGCTCAAAAATTCGAAATGGGCGGAAATCGTGAAAAGACAAATTAACGATATTCTCAGACTCGAGCACCAGATTAAACATCTCCATTCGCTCATACAAGAAGCACGGGAGGCGAGAGATTCGCGCTTTAGTCGTCATATTATACAAGAGGTGAAAATGATAATACCCCAAAAATAAGGATAAATCCTCCCACATTTTCCGGGGAAAAGCAGAAAAACCACTAAAATTTCTGCAAGCGCTTGGCAACTATTGCGAAGGATTAAAAATAAATGCGCCACAATTCAAGACGATTCTATATCCATTCTGTTCAAAAACTGATCAAATTCGCGCTCTAGCGATTGCTGCGTCATCTATTTGATGCAGATTAGTGGTAACTTTTGTTTATTGTAATTTTCGACTCGGAACCCGACATGATGTACCACGAACTGCTTGCGCGCCTCTCCAGGCAGTCTCGATTTGAAAAGCACCGAAGGCGGACCTCGCTCCAAATTGACTAATATCGACGCGTACCTCTTACATGCAGTTAGAGCGCACTTCACAATTTTCGCGGCTTCAGTTAGGAGCGGATATTAAACCGAAAGTGGACCGAACTTATTTGAATGTCATTTTTTAAGAAGATACAATAAGGACATTTTAGAAAAGTGACTCGCGTATGGAATGTGTGGACCTTCCTTCAAAACTGTCTCAGCGTGTTTTCGAACATTATTGGCGATCCTGCCAGGATCCAACGCGAGTTAATGTCAGTGAAAAACTTGTGCAGTGCGTAAAGCGAAACAGATTAACCTTCAATTTAGTGTGGATTTGGACATTTTGTCGCGGACATGTGAAAATTCTATCCTTGTGCCGCCATTTTGCAACGCGTTGATTTCGTGATTTCCGGTTTGCGTATACGAAATTCGTATCACATGGACAAACCGTAAACAACTTTCCCTTACCAGTTCCTTCTCTACGAGTACAAGACTCGCCTGTGTCTCTCCAATCGGGGAGATTCCTCTCTCTTCGCTCCGTCAGCCAAAGAACTTTGGCCCCGCTCCTCAAATCAATTCTCCTTCTTTCGCGGCGAAAGTTCTCCTACATTGATCGCCGCTCAACTCCTTCACGCTCCTCTTCGCGTGATCCCCCTGTGTGAGGCGTACGTCGGCACGCAACGTGCTTTCTCTATTGCGCACACGGATCTCTCGTGTTGCTCACTCGTTCTCTCTCCGACGCCAGTACTCTGTTACCGGATATACTCCCTTTTCCTCGCTGGGCTACAGTATGAGTGACGCGACATTCTTTGTGAGAAATTCGAACCTTGAAATTTTCAGTTTTCACTAACATAACCATGCCGAATCATAAACAAGCCTCGTTTGATGAAACGATATGTGTCACATTCGATGGCACCCTCAGCCAACAAAACGCGCACTTCGTGTCATTTGAAACACAGCTGGTGGCCATTAGAGACTTTGTTAAGACGCCTCCCCTCAATGTAGTCCTTCTCTCTCGCTTAAAGATATTTGAAGATACTTGGACAATGTGCCATGACCTTCACATGCGACTTCTGTGCATTGCTAATGCCTCTGAGAGTGCATTACCATATTTTTCAAATAAAGAGTTCGAAACACACGAAGCGTTATATTTCGAAGGAACCGATTTGTTGTCAACACTTCGAGCTGCATCTGAATCTCGGAATCCTACGGATGAGCAGTCTGCCTCAACTTCCTCTGGACTTCGCCCTCAAGGACAGCCTCGATTGGATCATCTTCCACGGATCTCGCTACCAACGTTTACCGGTAATTACACAGACTGGGCAAAATATAAAGCATATTTTAATTCGTTAATTGTGAAAAATGCATCGCTTGATCCATTGCAGAAATTGCACTATTTGATATCTAGTTTATCCGGGGAACCTCGCGATTTATTAAAATAGACTACATTTACTCCAGAAAGTTTTAATACTGCATGGACTTTGTTGAATTCTCGATACGACAATTCTCGGTCGATAGTGTCAGCGCATATTAAATCGCTTTTTAAAATACCGTATGTTAAATCGGATTCAGTAGATTCGTTGAAAACATTACGAAATCTAGTGTGCGAAGCTATTACCGCCCTTGAAAACGAGAAACGGTTCGTGAACGTGTTAAACCCCGCGGCGGAAATGATACCCGGTGCCCACGGCGTGAACGATATATTAGTTTGGCTCGTGACAGATCGGCTTGATGATTCAACGCGAAAAGCATGGGAATTGCATTTAGGTGAAACTAACGAATTTCCGCATTTCTCTCAGCTCGAAAAATTCCTTGCAGCGCGTATTCGAGGCTTAGAAGCGTGCGTGAAATCGAAAACGGTCACTAATACCAATGCGAAACGTTCTGAATCTAGTTCTAAAACTGCGGTTCATGCAGTATTAACACAAGGTTGCCCAGTCTGTCGTCAGTCTCATGCGATTTATAAATGTGATGTTTTCAAAGCACTGTCTCCACATGCGCGTGGAATAGAGTTAAAGACTTGAAACTTTGTATAAATTGTTTAGGTAGTAAGCATCGCATTACGAATTGCAGCAGCACATATACCTGTGCTCATTGTAAAGGTAAGCACCACACACTACTGCACCGTCCGACGGTGGTCTCTCTATCGTCTTCACATAGTAACACATCATTCATCTCTGTGCCTCATCAGCTGCCAGCCTCGGATGCTGCTAATACCGAAACTGTCTCGTCTCACGTGACAGCGGCGGCGCCTCGGGCACCCAAGCACGTACTGCTGGTCACGGCGCATGTCTTAGTGAGATCCTTGTCTCAGCGAGTGGTCAGAGTCAGGGCACTCCTCGATCAAGGTTCAACGCGATCCTTTGTGACTTACGATCTCGTAAGATCTTTGAAACTGCGTACGGGCAAAGTTTCTAGTCCGCTAGTCGGTATCGGAGGTACTGCAGCTGGAACCGCGGATTGTGCTGCAGAGATTTCTCTCGAGCCGAAGCACGGGAACGGTCCGACATTTCACACCAATGCTCTAGTGTTGAAATCGTTAACTTCCTACGTGCCGCGTATAACTCATAGTCGTTATTTTTGGCTCCACATAGCAGATTTGGCACTTGCCGATGACCACCCAGGAGAGGATGAAGCTGTTCATGTAATTATTGGCGCTGACTTATATGGGTCTTTGCTCCTCGATGGCTTAATTAGAGGTCAGCCCTGCGAACCCGTAGCTCAGAATACAGTGTTGGGTTCTACCCCCGTGCATCATTGTCGCACCGTCGATCCCTTACATGATGCACTAACTCGTTTTTGGGAGATTGAAACATGTCCTGTCACGAAAATGCTCTCACCTGAAGAGGCAAGATGCGAGGCTCACTTTCAAGCCACTCATTCTCGCACTGAAACGGGCCAATACGTAGTGCGCCTTCCGTTCAAAAGTGGTCCTCCAGTCGCTATTGGACACTCGCGCCATATAGCACTCAGGTCAATGAACACTCTCGCTAATAGATTGTCTAGAAATCCGGATATGTCACATCAGTATGCAGACTTCATTTCCGAATATAAGACTCTCGGTCATATGCAAGTCGCAAACATCCCCGATGCCACAAACACTCAAATAGTTTATCTCCCACATCATCCCGTGGTAAAACCGGAAAGTCAAACTACCAAATTAAGAGTGGTGTTCAACGCCTCGTCATTAACGAGCAATTTTACATCACTCAACTCTCATCTCATGACCGGACCCAAGTTACAGCCAGAACTCTTCACTATCTTATCTCAATGGCGTGCTTATGAATTTGTATACTGCGCGGATATCGCGCGCATGTACCGGCAAATATTAGTACATCCGGCAGATAGCAATTACCAGCGCATTCTATGGAAGCCTGATCCCAAAGCCCCTCTAGAAGAATATAAGTTAGTGATTCTCACCTATGGCACGGCATGTGCCCCATATATTGCTTTGAGAGTTATCCAGCAATTAGCTCACGATGATGGACATCTGTTTCCTCTGGGAAAACAAATACTACATAGGTTCATGTACGTTGACGACTGTCTTTTTGGCGCCAGCGATGAATCTACCCTAAACCACATGCGTGAAGAGTTATGCAATCTCTTAGCACGAGGTCATTTTCATCCGCGAAAATGGGGAAGTAACACGACTTCGCTTCTAGCCAATATCGATCATACTGATCATGGTCTGGCTTGGAGCCAATCTAACTCGCCAGATCAAAGCGTCAAATTGTTCAGCTTATTATGGAAGCCCCAATCAGATTCCTTCACTTATCAAGTGAATTTACCTCCTCATCCAGTCATTACTAAACGAACGGTATTGTCAGTCATTGCGCGTTTGTTTGATCCATTGGGATGGATATCGCCAGTGGTAATAAGAGCAAAAATCGGATCAAAAATCCCATTGCTCGGCATGGCCGAAACTCGTCCGTGTATTTGCATACATTTTACGATGGTTCAAATTTCGGCCATCAAATCAGGCGACTCGCCCACGAAAGCCGTGTATACGTATCGACGCTGAAGAATTCCGAAATGCAGAACTTTATGCATTCGGCCAGTTGCAGCGACTACAGTTCTTCAGCGAAATGAGTCAAATAACAGCCCATTTACCTCTGAATAAAAGAAGTCCCCTACTTCCTCTCGATCCACTATTGGACGATAAAGGACTGCTACGCGTCGGAGGACGTTTAACGCGTTCCAATGCGGACGAGGAGACGGTTACCCCCAAATAAGTATAGGTCGAAACCACTTCCACTCGAGTACCAGCAAAATAGAAATCCCTAGAAGATGCATCTAACTGACCTCCCCGTATAAACGCTATAATCTAAGTTTTTTGCGTGTTAACTGTCAAGCTATTTAAAGAACAGTAAGCTTCGAGTGCCAGTAGCTTCGACCTAAGATCAGCAGGCGAATATGCAAAAATTGCAAGGTCATCGGCAAACAACAACATCATTAAGTCGACTATTAGGGTGTAGTCGACCCCTCGCAAGCCAAGGGAGCGAAGATAATTTACAATATCTGACAGGTAAATGTAAAATAAAAGCGGACTGACGTTCTCTCCCTGCAGGACTCCCTCCGACACCCTGAAAAAATCCCAGGGTCCAGATTCCGTTATCGTCCAGACAAACGCGTTGCTGTACATTGTTTTTAGTAGGCGGATCATTTTGGCACTTAATCCTGAACTATATAATTTCTGCCAGAGTTTATCATGCGGGATAGAGTCGAACGCTCTGCGGAAGTCCACAAAAAGCATGTAACACTTGGAAGCCTTGTTTCTAAGTTCAATTTGCACTGCCGCGTTTAGGGTAAAAATGTTCCCTTCCGCAGAGCGTCCTCGTCTGAACCCCGCTTGTTCCTCAGGCAGAATATTCGCTTTTCTTGACCAATTTTCGATCCACGCTTCTATAATTTGCGACAATAATTTGGATAGCGCGTTTGTGATGGCAATCGCACGATAGTTTGCCGGATTTTCTCGGTCTCCCTTCTTAAACAGCATGAAGAGACTGGCATTCATCCATCCCTCCGGTAAACACTCGTTAACAAAAAAGTAATTAAGAAGGTCGAGCACGAGGCTACGCCATGCCATTTACCCTCTAGAAGCTTTAGGAGCTCTGCCGGGATATCGTCTGGGATGTCGCTTTACAAGATTTTAGTCTCTTCGTGTTAGCAAGAAATTCGCTTTCAGAAATTGGAACATCAAGTTCGCCATCAAATGTTCCATAGAAGACGTTATCAGACGCAAGTTTGACTGGATACAAAGATCCCAAGTAAGTGTTCCAAGAATCCAAGTTCATCACCTCAGATCGCGGAGGTACTCGCCTAAAACTGCTGACCGTGGACCAGAACGTGCCAGCATCGCGCACCGCTGCAAAGTTATCCGCTATTTTATTGAAATACTGTTTTTTTGCCGCCCAGACTGATTTCAGATAGTTGTTTTTACTAGCTAAGTACTCTGTTCCAAAGATCGGAGCATAGTCATTAGCACGCAAAGTAGTTAGCGCTCTGGCCATGTGTTTACGTGCTACCACACATCCTTTGCTGAACCATTTAGGGCTGGGACGCGAGACAACGCGGGGAGTGGGAATATCACGCAAAATACCGGCAAATTTGGCAAGTCTAACTAGACTAGATCAGAAAGACGGATAAGTTTCGTCCGTCAGAGGACGCGTAGTAATGTTCTTCAGTAGTTGCGGATTATTTAGGCCATCTTTGAACTTAAAAATATTATCTGGTGATAGACTAATTTTCCGTCTTTCCTTCAGGATAATAGGTACAATAGAAATCTGGTTAATAAAGGAGCAAACAGGGTAAGAGTAGCGGGAAGTTGATCGGAGCCTCCAGCCTGGGTGCTAATTTGAAAGTCTTTTATAAGGTGCAAGTGAAGGCTTGCGACCCAGACCAAATCTACTATACTCCGTCCCCTATTATCTTCATAAGTCATATGTGCGGGTGGATCTCTCTTTACGCGACCATTTAAAAGTCTGAAGTTATTTTCAAACATGAAATTATACAGACATATCCCCTTACTGTTTGACCTATTATCAAGAGATCTTCTGACTCTATACAGCTGGGTATTTTCAAATAATTCGGGGGAATCGCATTCTAAGTCAAGAGAACCCATCCATGCGTTGAAGTCACCGCCGAGTTTAAAAATGGCCGAGGGAAATTTAGTCTGGTAGCTGTCAAGGGATTGTTGAAGGTTATGTAGGCGGGGTTCGAGATCGGCGTCAGGAGAGAAATAAAAAGTACCGAGAATAATGTGGTACGGATGGGCAGTGATGCGATGAGTGCGAATGTGCCGCTTGAACCTTCGCGTACAGCAGGTGCGCAGATGTCGACGTGATCTTGAAGCGTTGGTAGACAGGCAGAGTCAAGTTGTCAAGTTTCAACAAAATTAGAGATGCCAGGTGGAAGGTGTGAAAACGCCAAAGCCAAGTTTTGAGGCCCCCGTATATTCAAAAAGGTTAGTGTAAGTTCTTGTAGAGTGGATGGTGAACAGTCCTCTTGGTTAGACTTACTAGAAGAATGGTGAAGAGTCGGTAAACCCTGGTGTGGACAGGTAAGAGCTGAACGTTGCCGGGTGCCCCTGTTTAATGCAGCAGAGGCATAGTTTGGCAATTTTTTTGACCTGCTAAAATTTCGGGATGGGTCGATCCTTGAGATGAGTATGAAATCGTCTATTAACGTCCTGGACCTCAAAGTCCGTGGACGAAACAGAAATATAAATGTGATTACAAAAATTCTCGTAATAACTAACTACAACAGTCGAAATCTAGCGCTGAAAACATCTCGTTCGCTCAGTGATGGGTTCTATGACATCAGAAGATCGCTGTGAATAGACTATCGCGATACAAAGTTTGCAGTAATATACAATTAAATCAGCATGAGAAAACAAGAAATAACAAATATATTACACACGTAATAACGTAAATAAGAGAGGACGCATAATTACATACATAAATTATCGACATTCGTAGTACAAAAGTATCATAAAAAATATAAATATAATAAAATTATCACGGACTATCAAGACTTTGCAGATAACGTACAAGCGCCACTTTAAAGACAGCTTGGGAGCATGAGTTGCGAAGCTCGACCGATAGTAGGTTCCAAGATTCAATAGCTGAGATCCAAAAAGAGTTACGAAAATAATTGGTGCGACAAACCGGCAAATAGAACGGGCTAAAATGTAGACGGGATGACTGACGTGGGGGAGAGGACACTATGGTAAAGCTCTCTCGGTTATACGTGGGTAACGATGTACTCAATACCTAGTAGGTAAGAGTGTCCCGGAAGTACTTGTGGCGATTTTCCATGGAGAGCCAATTTGCTTTAGTCCAATAAGGAGCCAAGATTTGATCGCGGCGTAGCTGGTAAATAAATCGTAGTACTGTGTTGAGAAGTCTACGCAACTTAGTAATTAAATAACCAGACGCATCTGATGCCTGAAGAGATGATGAAGGCTTGCGCTGGTTGTACATCTACAGGGTCGAATGTGGAGCCGTAAGTAAATTTCCCCTTAATTTGGATTTTTTTCCCTTTCCTTATAACCCTTTTCCAGCCTTGCGTTGCCAAACGTGCCAACTCGCGTGCATGACAATCAATTTTCCTTTCATGCGCAGTGGCATCACCTCGATGTAGATTGACTTGCCTGCTAATAACTTCTTCTTGGTAGAAAGAATATGCGATTTTGCACGCGAAGAGTTCTACCATGATCATGGGCGGCTCTGTTTTTAGTAGAAAGGCAACGTCAACCACATCAGATAGTTCGAACGTCTCGAGCAGTAGCTTTTCCACAAAATTTGTAGTGTCACCTGTAGGGGACAGACCTCGAATAACTAAGTTTTTCTTCCGAAGAAGTATGTCTTGCTGCTCTAGAATTGAGTACAGATGCTTAATTTCCTCATCTTTTTTAAGAAGATCGCTCTTAAGTCCATTTATTTCGTGCAGCACTGCAGTTTTAAAAGAGGAAAAAGCATTTAGGATGTGAGCCGACTCCTATTTCCGCTCTACATCAGAGTTTTTAATTTTTTCATTAACAGTATCAATTTTTACGTTCACAGTGTTAATTTTGGAGGCAAGAGACTGAATAATAGCATCCTGCAATTTTTGCATTACCTCGAGATCCATATCTGCCGTGGTTTGCTTGGAATTTAAATCCTGTGCAATACTGAGGCGAGTTCGTAATTTTGCAGGAGGCAAAATCACCATTTTCGAATTTGGCGAGAGCTCGGGCGAGCGCGAACGCTTGGTTATCTCGTAGTACCTCGTTATCGGCTTAAGAGTGGGGTCTCTAATCAGTCGCCATTTAGAAGCAGTCGATGGCCAGCCTACTTGCGTGGGTACTGGTTCGGAAGTGGTAGGCGTGACCTGTCCACTTGTCTGTGACGTGGAAGTGGGTCTGGTTAGTGGCGAGAGCGGAAAAGGGATGCTGTTCTTCCGACATAAGCAGTAGCCAGAAGGTGCTGCCGCTTGCGATTTAGAAGCAAGTTAATATGGTAATGCACGGGTTGCGGAAGCCAGACTTGAAAAACTGCGCACAAAACTGCGCGTAACAGCACGGTGCCAAAAACGCGATCCCCACGTGCCAAAACGAAAGCTGTTTATGTCAGAACTCCAGATATCCAAAGACAAAGTTGACACAAAAACACTAAGTAGGCGCACAAAAATCACATGGACTCCTACCACTCTGTATCGCCCGAAAAAAAGAAAATAAAAACGTTATCCTGCAGTCACGTCACTGACAGACCTTGTAAAGGTTAGAATCCAACCGTCAACTTCAAGGACAGCAAATTTACCACAAACAAAAGAGTAAAAAGCACTGGTGAAACATTTTTTTTTAGACAGCACACAGTACACATATATCCAGAATGCGCGGATACACGAGAACTATGCGAATTTCGAAAAAAATCCGAGCGCCTTATATTTGACGTCTGTCACGTTTCAATACTGGAAATGAACTCCAATATTACAACTTAGAAAAATATTGAAAAAGATTGAAATGTATTAAAATTTTATAATGCATGGCAATATATTTAGTACAAAAATAATCCCTGTTCACACATTTAATGAAAAAAAAATATTGCATCGACCGAGAGTTGAACCCTGGACTCCGGCACAATAATATCAGGTTGTAACTATTCGACCACAATCACTGTTGTAAAACGATGCGAATTTTCGAACTCAAATATTCTATACATTTTTAACGAGATACAGGAAAGAATTTCTGGCGGAATCCATTTCAAATCATGCAGGCCAACTAACTTCTGGTTGTAGAATTAGCTATCCCTAATATATGATATTCTTCATGAAAAATAAAGGGACACGTATTTTTTTATTTTTCATAAAAACTTTGTTTAACGAAGTTATCTCAATTTGAACTTTGAAAGGTGAAACTTTAAAAAAGCACCAAAACAACATTGATTCGCTCGTATTTTTTTTCTAATTAATGTAATCAATTTTTTTTGCGTATTTTCGGACGCCGTGTCTTCTTTAAAATTACGTTTGAAATTTTTAAAAGCTGTAAAATTAACAAAATGAGGGGTCATTTATTAAAAATTAATGTAATTAGTGACCCCAAAAATACTTAAAAATATTATCATCTTCTTGGGTGGTTTTCCCAGAATCTCCGCTGTCGAGAAGCGTTTCAAAAAATTTTCAAAATAAATTCTCCTGCCTGTCAATGTGGTTTCGCCGGCGTCGAACTTATAGCAATTATTCGTCATATCGGTAAGAATTTACGGTAAAAATTTGAGAGAAAAAAATGGACGGTTTCGAGGAAATGTAATTGTTTATTTTTAGTAAATCACCCCTCATTTTGTTAATTTTGCAGCTTTTTAAACATTTTAAACGATATTTTGAAAAAGACAATGCCTCCGAAAATATCCAAGAAAAAAAAGCTTATTACATTAATTAAAAAACATAATTACGGCCGAAACAATATTGTTTTAGATTAGTACTTATTTAAAGTTTCACCTTTCAAAGTTCAAATCCAGATAACTTCGTTAAACAAACATTCTATGAAAAAAATAAGTGTACCTTTATTTAGAAGAATAACATATTTTAGAGACATAATTCTACAACTTGAAGTTAGTTAGCCTGCATGATTTGAAATGGATTCCGTCTTCTGTAAATGAAAGAACTAAATAATATTTTATCTTTTAACGAGACATATTAACAATATTTACTAAACGATTTATAAACACGATAAATTAGGAAAAACTAGTTTTAAATTGGAAATTTCAATATTTTTCGGCAAAATATCTTTTTTTCATTGACCAGTTATGGAATCTAGCAATCTTCTATTTTACAAAGTCAAACAAAAGACTGAGAACAAACGATAACTTGAATATTTTCTGGAGAAATATTACTTTTTCACACAACATTTGTCATTGAAATACGTAATTTTGAACGTTTTGTATTAATATGATGAATTAACAAAGACGAGAAGAAAATTCAATATTTTCCAATATTTTTAATAATTTCCGGCAAAATAATTTTTTGGTTCATACACGAGTCATCAAACCAACTAATTTCGTAATAATATGCAATAATACTTTATGGATGGTTTTTTGAGTGATATAGACAAATAGGTCACTTGTTTCCTTTTTTAGAATAACATTAAAGCTTATATAAAAGTGTTTGTATACATTACAATCTTCTTAACATAACACGAGCATAACATGTATACCATACGCAGAAATTACAAAGGTTTCTTTATGTACGTTAAAAAAATAATCTTTTGTAGAAATTTAGTTTCCCAACTACAAACAACTACAAACATTTATTTCCACTCTAATGTGTATTAGGAGCAACATGTTACAGTTTAATCGTTTGTAGTAACTATGTTTTGCAACCAGAAACAAGTACAAACGTTTATTTCAACTCTAATGTATATTAAAAACAATATGGTACAGTTTAATCGTTTGTAGTAATTTAGTTTGGCTACTACAAACTTTTATTTCAACTCTAATGTGTATTAGGAGCAAGGTGTTACAGTCTAATCGTTTGTAGTAACTATGTTTAGCAACCACAAACAACTACTAACGCTTATTCCAACCCTACTGTATATTAGGAGCAATATGTTACAGTTTAATCGTTTGTAGTAATTTAGTTTGGCAACTACACATGTTTATTTCAACTGTAATGTTTATTAGGAGCAATATGTTACAGTTTAATCGATTGCAGAAATTTAGTTTCTTTTATGTGCGCTTAAAAAATAGTATAAAAATATTTTTTTAACAAAAGGTTCAGATCGTTTACTAACGTATAATTATATAGCAATTATACTTCTTCTCAGAAGAATCTAGTAATGTTTCTGAATTGTTATGTTAACTGTAAAATTAAACTGTCAGAAGTCGACCGCACAATTATTGTTGAAAGTGTAGAATTTAACATGTCCACATTCAAAACACACGTACATAAATTACAGTATTAAAGGCTGCAGACATGATATTTAATATCTTGAAAGAAAAAAAAGATTACGAAAATAGTACTAAAGTTTGATGCAAATAGGTTATATCTATAAACGATCTTAATGAGGTCCTACTTTTGAGATAGTCTATGGCCAAGGTTGGTTACTAAATTGAAAAGAAAATTATCTTAAATAGACATTAACCCGTTTCGTTCTGAAGTGCCGTAAATTTTTACTTATTTTCATCAGGTGCTTTCTTAGAGAAAAAAAATTACTCAATCGTTTTGATATAATCGTACCTATTGTATTTTTTATGAAAAAATTCACAATTTTTTTATGTTTAAACAGCCATAGTAAAAAAATGGCGGCAGATATGGTCAATCTGAAACCGAATTTAGAAAGTTCGAAAAAAAATACAATAGGTGTGGTTATATCAAAACGAGTGAGCGACTTTCTCCATGAGAAAGCACCTGATTCAAATAAATCAAAATTTACGGCATTTCTGGACGAAAGAGGTTAAATAAGTATCAAAAAATAAACAGTGATTAGGGGCGCGCATTGGTATCCAGCGGTCCCGGGTTCGACTCCGTCTTACGGTGAATTTTTTTTAATATTCTCTTGGCATTGCAAACATGCGACACTATATACTAAAAAAAACGACACAAAACTGACAACAAGTTTTATTTCTTAGATGGACGCATAAGTAAATATATGCGTAATAACTCCTTCTATGAATATGTGATCTAGTCCATAAAGATACATATAAAAATGAACGTAAATGTAAATCAGTCCGTAATAATCAACACTTACATTTCAGCAAACTGTCTTTCTCTAGTAAGTAATAAATAAAACATTATATTTACATATTGCTGAAAGAAAATGCATTAACTTTATTTGCCGAAAAAAAGAAAATATAAAATTATATGGGACTTCCGGTTGACAGCGGTGAGTAGAAAAACGTGTTTTTCATAAGAGCGAGAAATCTTATATTTTTGAGAGTTTTTCGGGAAGTGCCCATGGTGTACTGAATACGGTAGGGGGATAGACGAAAGAGAGAGGACGATGGAGAAAAACGAAAATAGTCAAACAGAACTGAAAGGAATATTTTGGAATGTAGCGGGGATTAAAAACAAAGAAGAGGATTTCTGGAATTTTCTGAAAAAGACATGGGTAGAGGAAAGAGAGGGGGGGGGGGAGAATAAGCCAGAAGCTGCCTAAAGATTGGAATTGGAAGTGTCAGGTCGCAAAAAGAGAGAGTAAGAAAGGAAGAGCGATGGGGGGTATAATAACAGGGATAAGAAAGGAATTCGAGAGTGAAGGGAAGGAAGAATATAGGGAAGTAGAAGGAGTGCAAGAATGAAGAATAGAGGTAGGGAGGGATGGATGGAGAATATTCACATTGTATAACAAAGCAGGAATAAAGAGTTGTTAGATTCGTTAGGAGAGATAATAAGAGAGACAGAGGAATGAAATTTATCAATAGCATGAGATTTTAATGCAAGAGCAGGAAGACTAGGAGGAGAAGAAGGATGTGGAAAAGAAATAGAAGATAGAGGGAGAGAATCAAAGGATGAGAGAGTAAATGTGCAGGAAAGGGATATGATTGAAGAAGATAGAGGCTGGATAATATTGAATGGAGGAAAAGAGGGGGATGAGTCGGGAGAATGGACTTTTGAAAGGGATGGGAAAAAATCGATAATAGACTATGCAGTGGTGAATGTGGAGGCGGGGGATAAAATAAAAAGATTGGAAGTAAGAGATCGGATTGAGTCAGATCATCAACCATTAATAGTAACGCTAGCTGCAGGCTGGGAAAAGGGACACACTATAAAGGAGACAGAAGAAGGGAAAATACAAAATTGGACGAAAGAAGGAGAAATAGAATATAGAAAAAGAATGCAGAAACTAGAATGGAAGGAAAAACGGGTAAGGAAGGAGTGGGAAGAACTAGAGGCCAAGATAAAAAAGGCGATAGTAGAAAGGAAAAGAGGAAGAAAAAAAGAGTTAGGGTGGGTGCCATGGTGGGATAACGAGTGTAAAAGAAAGAAGAGAGAGGCGCATAGAAAGAGAAAAGAATATAGAAGAAAAAAGGATGAGGAAAATTATAAGAAATATGTTACAACAAGAAAAGAGTATAGACAATTACGTGAGGAAAATAAAAAAGAATACAGTAGACAGGAAGAGATAGAGATAGAGAAAATTAAAACGAAAGAAGAAACGAGGAATTTTATAAATAAGGGAAGAAAATGAAGAGAGGAAATTGCCAAAGGTATAAGTGCGAAACAGTGGGAGGAATACTTCATGGAAGCACTAGGAGGGGGAAGAAGAAACTTGGAAAAAGAACATAGGGAAATGAAAGTGAGAGCAGGAAATGAAGTAAAACAAGTGGGAATAATGAGTGAAATAAAGAGGTTGAAAAGAAAAAAAGCAGCAGGATCGGATGGATTAAAAATCGAGGTATGGATAGCGGGCGGCGATGAGGTGGCAGAAAAGCTGGGAGAGATAAGTAAAAAGTATGGAGGGGAGAAGGTTTTCCGGATAATTGGAGGATAGGAATAGTAGTGTCAATATGGAAGAGGGGAGAAAGAAATATAGTAAGTAATGATAGAGGGGTGACACTAACTAGTACTGCATACAAAGTATATGCAAGTATCCTGAATAAAAGAATAGTAAAGGCGTTGGACGAAAATAGAAGATGGGGGAAGTGACAAGCAGGATTTAGAAAAAATTAGAGGGACAATAGGAAATATAAAGATGTTAAAGCATGTACTAGGGAGGAGGCTGGATAGAAAGGAAAAGGTGTACGCGTTCTTCGCAGATTTGAAGGCAGCTTTTGACAGATTGGATAGAGAGATTTTATGGAAGATGATGGAGAAAAGAGGAATAGAGAAAAATCTTATAGAGAGGGTAAAAGAAATATATGAAGAGACGAGATGTAGAGTAAGAATAATGGAGAAGGAGACAAGAGAATTCATAGTAGAGAAAGGAGTTATGCAAGGATGTCCTCTCACCCCTACATTGTTTAACATATATATTGCTGATATAGAGGAGGAAATGATGAAAGGGCCTGGGGGAGTGAAAGTAAGAAGGACAAAAATATGGTCATTGGAATATGCAGATGATATAGTTATAATAGCAGAAAAGGAAGACGGATTAAGAACCATGATGAGAATATTAAAGAAATATCTAGAAGATAACAAATTAGATTTAAGCGTAGAGAAATCCAAAGTGGTTCTGTTTAAAAATGATGGAGGGAAAGAAAAAGAAAAGAAGTGGTGGTGGGGAAAAGAGAGTATTCAAGAAGCAAAGAGGATTAATTATTTAGGATATGTAATGAAAAGAAATAGTAGAGAGGATGAGCATCTAGATTAGATACATTAGATTTATTTAACTCATAAATGGAGAATGGTTATCCCATTGAGTGAAGTTCCGTATTTAACGGGTACAACATTGAACATTGACTGTACAACAAGAAATAAGATCGCACGTAATAAAACCTAGCGCGTAGCTAATCTACCTATTCGTCTTGTAAAAAATTTCTTCGTACGAAACTAGCCTTAACAAACCTGTACAATAGTTTCGCGAAATGAACGTTGTTGCTGCAGATTAAGGTGCCTAACAGACCAGTTGAATGTATTGGCCGCTGATTCAAGGGCACAGTTGAAGCGAACTCTGCTCTGGTGGATGCTAGCAGCGGGCACGTTGTTAAAATATGCAGCAATGAACCGGGCTCATTTAAGTTACATAGAGTACAAGGAATTGACGGATTGTTGTTACAACGCTGGCCGGCGATTAAGAGCGAGCGCGAATAAGTAGTTGCTAACCTCAACTGTACCTTTACTCTTAGGCAATCCAGGGGCAGGCTAGGAGGGTGCAAGGTGTAGTTAGAATTTGCAAGGTGACGGAAAATGGGTAACTGTATTGAATCAGATGTAAAATAGTCACTGAGATCTTTCTTCTTGCAGGACTCAGCAAACTCTGCAACTAACGAGGGTTCTTTTTGCTCCCAAAAATCCGCATTAAAATTGTACCATAATTCGCCGGCCCCTGACTTGTCCAAGAGCGCCTTGAACTGCACCGTCCAGTTGAAGGCTTCTTAGGGTATGACAGCCAATTCCTTGAGATGCACAAGCAACATTCTGGGCAGTCTGGAATCCGGCAGCTTAAGGGTTTTGGCCACCCATTTAATGGTCCTTGAAAGAATTTCAACTTGTATATGATGAATTCCGAGTTCTAAACGTATAAGGTATGCCCGAGTATTCCTAGGCAAACTGAGGAGCCTTTTAAAAAAACCAATTTGCACAGATGCCAGCCTGTCCAGATAGCGCAAGGCCCAAAACGGTGCCGCTTAAAGCAGAACGGAAATTATGGACGCGTTATAGAGTCTTCAGTAGGCAGCCCAAGCCTCTATTTTGGCCGTGTAAATTAAGGGTATAATCGCGCCAATCGCTGCATTTCTCCTGACAATGGCATCCTCGGTGGGCTGAAAGCCGCGGGCGGAGGAAGAGAACAGGATGCCCGAATCGAGCTGACCGGCCCTTCTAAAGCATACTATCTTTGTTTTATTGATGTTAACCGCGAGCTGATTTTGATCACAGTACTCCGAGAGAATAATCAATTTCCTTCGGAGATCTGCCGGTGAGTATGCAAAAATGGTCAGGTCATCGGCATAGAGAAGCAACATCAGGTCTTGAGCGCGCGAAACATCCACTCCACGCGTGCCTCTCTCCCGGAAGAATGCCGCAATGTCCGAAATATACAATATAAAAAGCAGAGGGCTGAGAATTTCACCCTGGAGGACTCCTTTCGTAACACTAAACTCTGGCGCCGCAGAAGCTCCCGTCGCCAGACGCGCCGTGGGCGAGTGGTACAGGGCAGAGAGTATTCTTAAAAATTTGGCACTGACACCTAAGCCAAAAAGCTTTCGCCAGAGGAGCGAATGTGGAACAGAATCAAAGGCTCCCTGGAAGTCCACAAACAGGCCGAATAACTTTGATTTTGGACGTTCAAGAGCAATTTGGATAGTGGCAAGGAGAGAAAAGATATTATCTTCAGTACTCCTCCCACCTCGGAATCCAGCCTGCTCCTCGGGTAGCAAGCTTCTTAGCGAAGCCCACTCAGACAGGCGCTTACAAAGAATCTGCGATAAAATCTTAGTGATCGTGCTCGTTATTGCAATTAATCTATAATTTGCGGGCTCATCTCGCGCGCCTTTTTTATACAAAGGAAATAGCAATGATTGAACCCAGCCTTTGGGGAAGGCCTCGGAAAGGAGAATTCTATTAAAAAGATGCAGAAGGTGGGAAAGCTCAGTCTTCAATTATCTTAAAAAGCTCAGCTGGCAGCTCGTCGGGACCTATGGCCTTCCCAACATTCAACATCCTTATGCCATCTGTGCGCTCGTCCATAGTAATCGGACAATCCAGCAAGGGGTCGAATGTGCCATAAAACGTTCCTGGGAGACAATACTCTTGGGGGAAAATCTCCGAGAAGTATGTCTGCCAGGCATCCTGTACTCGCGGGACAGGCTTTCTCCGAAACTGCCGACACGCCCTCCAAAAGTCGGTTGTATTACGGACTTCCGCGAACCTATCCGAGATCATGGAGGCATATTTTAGCTTTTTCCTTTTTAAAATATTTAAAAATTCTTTTTTCGCGGATTTAAAGGCAAGGGTTAAGCCCGTGTTGTACCCATTCCTTTTCATTTGATACAGAGAGTGGCGAAAGGCTCTCCTTGCCGAGGCACATTCCCCGTCAAACCAGGGCTTCGAGCCTATAATATAGTCGCGTGCTTTACATAAAACGGTTCTCGAGATTAGTCCCGCATTTGACGCCGCATCGCGAATATTCCCAATGAAGCGCTCGTACACAACATCAAGAGGCTCTGACTCCTCCAACGGAGAGGTAGCCAGAGAACGTCTTAGCATATTTTCGAAGTCGCGTATTCCGTCATTCGTCAAATATTTCACTCTTTCGCGGTGCTCTGGCGGAACAACAATTGTCTCCCGGGAAGAACATGTCGAAAAAAGGAAAAGTGATAAAACAACTGGCAAATGGTCGGAACCGTGTTGGTCATCGCCAACAGTAAGGTCTGCAATAAATGGTAAATGAGGGGCCGATACCCACATGAGGTCAACAACACTGAATCCCCTCTGACCTAAAAAAGTAAAATATGCTGGAATGTCACTAGGTGAACGCCCATTTAGCAATATCAAATTATTAGTTTGCATAAATTCAGTAAGAAGGGAGCCACGACTGTTGGAAACCTCATTATATGACCTCCGTAACGCGCGAATCGAGGAATTATCAAAAATTAGCGAGAAGTCGTTGTAGGGATCTGACTGGCCAACACGACAATTAAAGTCGCCGCCAAAAACAAAAATACAGTCCGGATAAAGGGCAATCAGGGAATCGACTATTTCTTGAAGAGATAATAGGAAAAAAGATAGGATGGAATTAGGTGAAAAATAAAAAGAGCCAATTATTACATTATGTGGGAGAGTATTGACGTGTAGGAATATCCAATTCGGAGAAATTTCAAGTTCGGTATAAATGAGGTCAGAGTGAATAAGTGATAAGAGACCCCCACTGCTGCGGCCGAAGTTACTGGAGCGGGTAGCTGGGGAGAAGACCCCTGAGTGCCCGGGAGCCAACTCCTCAATTCCAACATCACGGTCAGACCACGTTTCCGAGAAGTTAACAGTTTTAAACGGCGAAAAAAACGTATTATTCTTAATATTTGCAAAACCGTGGGCATTCCAAAATACAATTTTTAACAATTCTGACGGACTCCTGATAGACGTGGCGGTGCATGGGGGAGACGTCCCCCTGGTACTAGAAAAAGGCATCGTGTGAATATACTGACGAATTTTTGACGGGAATGGTTCAAAAATTTTGCTGAGCATTTGTCTCCGAGGCATCCGTTTCGCAGTTTTTGCAGGTGCAGAAACTCGACCGTTTGCTGTGTTCGAGTCCCCCGGTTTGTGTGTTCTGTTCACCGACGTAAAGGGTCTCTTATGACGAGTTAGGTCACTGCATTCCAACGTGTAGTTTTGATCTTCATCGGACCATCTCAACCATACATTGTTTATAGCGACCATATCGCCCTTTTTCTTGAAAGTAGCGCCTTTAGCAACCGCCGCCCGGCGAGCTACTCTGGCTTGAAAGGTCATAAAACGCTCCTTGTCAGTAAAGTCCGGGTTTATGAAGACCTTTGTATCTTTAAGGGCAGTTTTTTTGGACGACAATATTAAAAATTTGTCCTCTTCTGCGGATAATTCCGCCAAGATAGCTAGCAGGTTCATCCGGATCGTTCTCGCCGAGACTATCGCCCCTAACAAGGTAAAATTCGCAGATAAAAAAGCTTGGACCTCACTTTTTAACGGAGCCGGACCAGGTTGAAAACCGGTTAAAATAATATTTCGCCTTTTTATAAATTTTTCTTGCGTCTCCAATTTGGCAGTCATCGATTTTATTATCTGATCTTGGCTGTTTATTCTTTCCTCTAGAGTAACGATACGCGAGGAAAGATCGTTTCGGATGCCGTCGATAGGATTTCTAACTCCCGCAATTTCTCTGGAGTTATTCTCTGAGGACTTGTTTATTGCTTCTAAGAGCAATTTCTGTAGCATATCTAAGCTCGTTTGCGTGATCGGCGCAGGCTCCATGAGTGCCGTCTGAGTTGATGAAATGCCTGAAGATGAGAGTGAAAATTTTCGGCGTCTGGGTGCAGGAAAAGAACACGATTCTTGCGCAGCTGTCAAGGAATCGCGCTTTCGCTTTACGAAGCCAAAATCCTCGAGAGAGCTACAGCTGTGCGTTCGATATGCTACCCACTTAGACGCAGTGGTAGGGCGGCCTGCTAAAATCGACGGCCGCAGGAGCGGTGAGGCGTGTTCCACCTTCCGGCCAATAGACGCTCTGACGGGGGTACCGGACGGTTGCGACTGGCTAATGGGCAAATTCTTGTCCGACATGTGCCGAGAATCACTGGGTCGAGAGATGCTGCCACCTTGGCAAGTAAGTCGGGAGCCGCAGTAAAGTCGAGAGTGGCAACCGAGCGTATGTGACGTAAACAATAATCGGCACACTAAGACTCACATACAATCAGGCAGTGAACTTGTGGTGGGACGCACACTTGTCTGGAACGAACTCACCGATATGCCGGCGAGTCCCAGCTACGAGGAACCGACCGTCTTTAATCTTAGTATGTGCTAATGTATTCTTAAATGACAGATTTTCCTTGTAGTCGAGCAGTGGTACTGGACCAGATGAAAAAAAGTGGTCGGTGAATTAAAACTTCCAGCGGCAGTTACCGACGTTGCTAGTCCGATAGATTGGCTGCGGCTTCAAATAAAAACGCGTGACGTTGCAGTTGGTAGGATAAGTGAAAACTTTTTTATCTCGGATAATTGTCTCGAATACACAAAAGCTCACGACGAACCCAATTCGAGTCGCTCCGGGAACTTGTCGCTAAAATTTAGACTCCCAAAAAGTGGGTTTGAGTAAATAAAATTCGATTTGAAGCACAGAGCAAAGAACACACGTCTGCTCTACTTACCGGACAAAATGGAACTCAACGGATGAGCATGTAAGAGAGCGGGTAAGAAAGGCGAGAATTGCAATGGGTGCGGATGGGTGTGGAGTTACGGGAAAAAGAAATTTAGAGTATATATAAGATGGAGGTTAAAGCTATTCGATAGCATAGTAAAGGGGGTGCTATTGTATGGAGTAGAAATCTGGGGGTATAAGGAGTGGGACGGGGGTAGAGAGGCAACAGGAAAAGTATTTAAGATGGATTTTAAAATTAGATAGAGCGATGTCAGCATACGTAGTAAGAGAGGAATTGAAAAGAGAAAGAATGAGAAATGAAGCAGGAAGTAGGGCAGGTGGCTATGAGAAGAAAACGGAAAGAGGAGAGATGGGAGAAGTGGGGAAAATCTGTATAGTGGAAAAGAGAAAAGTTGAAAGAGAGAGAGTAGAGAAAGAATGGGCAAGAGACAGCTTGGAGAGACGGAAATACTTGTGGAGGGTTGGGCAGAGTGAGGAGGCGCTGAGAGCGGAAGGGGATGAAAAATGGAAAAAACTGAGGAAAAGGGATAAATCGGTAGACGAACAGGAGAGGATAGGGCAAGTGAGAAAGTCAAAGTCGTGCGTGGAATATAGGAGGGTAGGGGTAATCCCAACATAAATGAGAGAGAATAGAAAGAGGATGGAAGGGAAGAAAATATAAACGATAGCAAGATGGGGATGTGGAAATGAGACAGGGGGTAACAGGTATTGGATGAAAGACGAGGAAAGAAAGTGTAGGCTGTGTGAAAAAGTAGATACGAGAGAGATACGAAGAGAGAATGAGAGAGGGGAAGTAAAATGGAATGTAGCGTATGATGAAGATCGAAATAGTAAAATATAAATAGAATTGTGCCGGTGAGGCAAGAGGGGTAATGACAGATGTAATTAGTGAGCGAGATAAAGTAAATGACGGGGAGAGAGAGAGATAGCAGCAGAATGGAAAAGTAAATCTTAGATTGAAAGCGAGAAAATAAAATTAAATATATTAATGTAGTGTGAGATTTGTAAACATGAAGTTTGTAAATAGTGCAAAGGTGATCGGAAGCCATGTAAGCACAAAATTGTGGATACATTAAATAAAATATATACATAAAACTACAATAAAACGCGTTTATTATATCTTTAACGGAAGCATTTTAGCTGTGCATTACATCTTTCCATATCAAGGCACAACCGAAAATAAAAAAATGAAATTTCTGTATTTTGCTCTCTAAATTTCTTGGAGTGAGAATTGACTCTTTAATTAGTGAAAACCGAGCAACTCTTGTGAAAGAGTAAATATTCAACTCTTTAAGAGTGGATATTGACTATTTAAGTGTGGAAATTCACTCTTTTCTGCCCAGGTATCAACTCCACGACTCGGAGGGAAAGAGTGAATTTTCACTCTTGTTATATTGAAATTTCACTCTTAAAGAGTTGAATATTCACTCTTTCACGAGAGTTGCTCGGTTTTCATTAACCAAAGAGTGAATTCTCACTCCAAGAAATTTAGAGAGTGTATGAAGATGACTCACTAATCCGTATTAATTGTAAATTCTGTGGTCGAAAGGCATAACAGCATAACTGACATTTTCATGAAATTTGGGATAACTCTGGATTTTTGTATAATTAATAATGCTTTTCAAACTGTAGTTGCTATTATAGCATTTGGAAGCTCATTTCGGTAGAAAATGTTCCTTAACATAAAGGCATAACTGCATTTTTGCTCGTTTGATTTTTTCGCGTTTTTCTTTACATGGAACTGAAATTTCTTTTCTTTCGGCATATTTTTTCTTTTGGTCAGATTATTCTTCTCGTCTACATTCTCATCTTCAGTCTTTTCTACTGTTACGTTAACTATATGTTTCCTCTTCATTGGATATTTCTTTTTCTTTGCAGTGTAATTAACATCTTCGAAGTCAAAATTTTCAAAAGATGCTGATTTTTTCGCATTTAAACGTTTACTCGTCCCTGTTGTTTGTTTCACATTTTCATTACTATTCCCCTTTTCAAGATTTGGAATTCTTATGCCAGCTGTTAATTTTCTTTTTCTGTTGGAACTTTTCTTTTCTGGAGGCTGATCAATATTTTGGACTATGTCCGGAACTCCAATATTTTGTGCATCCAAATCAATTTCTATTGTCCGATCAATATCTGGATCTACATTCAACTGACTGCACTTTTCATCTGCTAATAGATTTTTGTAAAAGTTTTGTGACGGCACTAAGTAGGTTAAGAATAGAAAGAAAATCAGCTTTCTTCTCTTTCGCTATGTGTAGATCACCTTCATAAATTAATTCTAGCTTCTTATTAGGATCAAAATCTGATACTCCTCTTCTTCGTAAATTAAATACTTGGAACTATTCGTCTTTAAGTAAATCGGTTTTATAGTAAACTAGACCTTGAGTTTTGGTATATCGAAGCCACTTAACATCGGTCATAAGGAAGGAAACCTTGTCTTCATTTTTGTGTCGCATAACAAGAGGTCCTTTCAATAGTTTTTAAAAATTGTAGAAATTGTCCTTGCACATTACTGTAACGTTGAATGGCTTTTTAGATCTTACGTTTTCAACCAATTCATACCAATCTTCTGGAACTTCTATTTTATTATTAAGTTTCTTTTTTGTTCTTCCTATCAACGCATGATCGACATCGCATTCCATGTGTGTATGACCGGGAACAAGGAATTTGTGGTCCACAACTTCCAGTGTAGGGTGTTTTGCTACAAAAGATGAAAACATGGCTGCTACGATTCTATTTTTATTTTGTCCACCGCATGTACCGGAGTAAAAAATTGCATGTTTCACATGAGGAGGCAAGTTTTGAAGATAATGATACAAACAAGAAGCAATTTCATTGGCACCCCTGTTTCCAATAGCTTCATTCCTCATATAACAAGCAGTAGTTTTTAGAGTACTATTGCTGATCGTTAGATTGTAAGTCCACAAGGATCGCTTATAAAACATGACTGACGTTTGGATGAAAGGAGTAGGCAAGCATTGTTGCAGATCGAAAGAGCAAACTACACATGATTTAGAAGAATCTTGTTCTGCAATTTTTTGTCCTCACTCTTAGTCTGGTAAGCTCTTTCAGCTTCATTGTGATGGATTTCCTGAAGCTCATCAAGTTTTCTTTTTTCGTCATCCGTAGTTAGTAACTTCAAACGAGCAGCAAATGGCTCACATTTGTTACATGTATCTAAACTTGGAACTTTAAACTTAAGACCAGCCATTTTTAAGACTTTTTGATAAATCTTCATACTTGCCGGTTCAGTCACTTCTTCCTTGTACAATTCGTATAGTATAGGAAGCGATAATTCTGCTCCAAGGTATTTTTTTGATGTGTGAGCCCTAGAATAATGGCTTTCATAAGCAGGGAACTTGTTTATGTGAGCTGCAATTTCTTATATTTTTTGCGGTGAAGTTTTATTTGCTGGCACGTGACGACCTCTGCCATCTTTTTGAAAAGCTGTACATATTAATTTCCACATCCTATCTAAAACGCTTCGAAAAAAACTGTCAGTCTCACCTAAAGTAAGACGAATACATGTCTTACAAACTTCTTGTCTACCACTATCTGTGTAAAGAAAGTATCTTGCAGAAAATCTTCTTTGACGAATTGCTTTCGATTTCTTTAACCGTCTTTTCCGTCCAATTTCAACAAGGACCTCAAAAAGGTCGATCGACTGGCATAAGAACCTCCTTCCCAATATGAAGAAATATTCGTTCTTGATCCGTCAGTGAAACTTTTAAATGGCATTGCTTTTTACAGGGAGATAATCTTTTGAAAACACTTTTTGGTACCACTTTTCCACTTCTAGAAATGTATTCCTGTCCACTGTTTCTTTTTATTTTACTAATTTCACAATTTTCTTTTCTCATTAATTGTTCTTCATTCTTCTCATTATCTTCAAAAAGAGTATTAAATATGTGAAAAATATTAATACTGTATAAAAATAGTAAAACCTAACCAAATTCGTAACCTATTATTTTGACAAGTATGTCTTTTAATTCTATTTTCTAATTAGGTATGGAATAAAATATAAATAATATATGGATTAGAATGCATAATATATGTATTTATTCTGTTTACCTTCGTCACAATCATCCGATTTTGACTCAGATTCGTACGTCGCTATCAAATCCATTTTGAAACTTCGTAATACACATGTAAATATGCTGCCCAGTCGCATAACTACATCGAGAAATGCGGTTAGGCTAGACGAAATACGCTAAATTTTATATTAATACATACACTTCCCTCAGTGACAGGAACGTATTTTAAAATTGTATTAAATAATACGAGTGAATTATAAATGAGAAACAAATTTATTGATTTTCCGATTTGAAACATACATATTATATAAATGTGCTGCCTAATCACATAACTGCATTCAGAAATGCGATTCCGGTAGAAAAACACTAATTTCATATTAATTTATGCACTTTACTCAATAAGATGAACGTGTTATAAAAATATATCACAAAATAAGACACAATTCTAAATATTAAACAAATTTATTGCTTTTCCGATTTGGGAGAGCTAAGTGAATATGAAAAGCCGTTTCTCTCGGAATCATGACAGCGTCACTTATGCTGTTATGCCTTTCGACCACAGAATTTATCAGGAAAATAAATGAATATAAAAAATTAGACTTTAAATATCATGAGTTAATTTATATTATAACCATATTAGGTATTTTAATGGATTCTACCGATTACCGAAAGTGGAGAAATTGAAATTACATTATGAAATAAAAAATTGTAGAAAACATTCCGTAGTACCATGAGGTATTTCTTTGGCACACAACATTTATTTAATATTCTTGTTTTTACTTGAAAATTCAAATAGACGAAAATTAGAAGTTTGTATTTTTTAGGAGAGCCAATCAAAGAAGTTAAGGTAATTGAAGATTTAAAAGTATGCTTTTCAATTAAAATAATAATATAATTTAATTGATAGACCAAACTTTATTTCCTTCATGTACATTTAAAATAAAATTGGAATGTAAATGGTAAGGGGTAGGTGAATACGCAGAGAGGTAGAATATTAATTCCAAATATACAGCTTTAAATTCGGATTTTCGAATTTTGTATTCATATATTGAAACTAGATAATTATTTTTTAAGCAAGAATGTTAGGAGTGCCCCGCAGGGCGCAGAAGAAATTTATTAATTGCACGGAATTCGCACGACCAATGCGAAGTACTCAACATATAAAAAAATATGTTTCACTTTTATATTTCAGTTGAAAATGTTATAACATAACCTCTTAAAATACTTGGAAATAAGTGCCTTAAAAAAAACGTAGATATCCTAGTTGTATTAATGAACAATTATGCATTCTGTATCTTTTCTATTTAGTTGGATAAATAAATGCGTTTTCTGTTCATGCAAAGCAAATATAATAATAATTTATTTAGTATTTTCATACATAATGAACATACAGATAATGTACATACATAATACATTAAATAAGATACAAATATGGTAGTTAAAAAACACGTAACACCTTCACGGAAAAAAACACTATAGTTCCTTTTTCATCAAGTAGTAAATACACCGAAAATATCGAATAATCTTTAAAAGTATAAAAAATTAAGTAAAGTACAAAATATTATTGATTTATTTTTAGAATGATTAAAACTATTTTATTTTATTTTGACAACTAAAGAAGTTTAATATAGCAAAATTGGTATACCAACTAACCTAGTTTCGCGATTTGAAAGTAGGTACTGATTATAAAAAGATGGAATCATTGAAATAAAAATTGATCTTATTCAATATAAAGTAATTGCATCTTCCGCGTTAACTTGGCATATTCTTCGTTTTCACCTTAAATATATATACAAAATTGAAAATATGCAATTTGCGGATTTTCACGAACTTTACATGTTGAACTCCGTTAAAGAAACATTTGGAAAATGGGTATTTTGGTTATAATTAAATTAAATGAAACTTTCGTTTTCACTCATCAAAAGTTCGGTATTAGTTCCGATTGTAGTCCATGAGATATTGTAATAATTGCGATAATTGTAATGTACACAATTCTGTAAAATTTATTTAACGGTTCAAAGTTTGAAAAAAAACTATTCCTTCTATCGATTTGATAATCTACGTGAAGTTGTTCGTTGTTCATATTTTAAAGAATGTGTAAATGTTGTAAAATATTATGAGGGTGTACGAAATATGGGACGGGTGGGTTTGATCATCTTCGAAGAGGCGTTTCTACAATTACTGTCAAACATTACTTGGTAAGTCCGTTTAATCATTTAATTGTATTTCACGCCTCTTTTTGATGATCAACATGTAGACATTTAAAGTTATTACGACATTTATTCTCAGTGCTATCAGTTTAATAATTACATGTAGATAAATATTACATAATTGTGTATATTATAATTAACTATTTGTATAAAAAAGAACAGAATTATAATTATAATGATAATATAGATTTTGCAAAAATATCTTTATTAACTATTGGCAATTTATAAAAACGAGCAAATATCGATATGTCGATTCGACTTTTATTCATGTAAAGAAAATCAGAATATCCCTATAAGGATGCTGATTTTCTTAAAATTTAAAATTTGCCGCGTTTCTAAGGAAGGCGGTTCGATCGACAACAGAGAGAACGACCTATTCTAATGACGGGCAGTTTATGAAGAAAACCCGAAGTAAATAGTGCCCGAATAACTAAATGAAAATAATCGATAGTGATAAATTTTGATAAAGAATAACGTACCGGAATTAAAGGCTTTAAATATTGTTTCTTTTGCCTTTGCAGGTATGAAATCATAATAGAACTAACTTGTACATAGTGTAAATAAAACTTTTGCCTTTGTAGAGAAACGCAGTTTCGTCTTTAATTTAAATTGACCAAGTATTCAACTGAAAGAAAATAAAACTCCATTACATTCATAACATTTTTAAACCATATGCTTGAGGTATCTTTGGAAGCTGCTTTGTAAGATTTTTTCAATGTTATAAAAAGCTTAGTTATATTCGTATTTTCTTGACGCAACACAAATTTTATCATTTTCAATAAATTATGGTAAGTATACTCTGGTTGGGTTCTCTTAATTCCTGACTTTTTAATTTTATCGTCTATAAATATTTCTGCACCCTTTTCATCAAGTTTAATATTTGTAATGTGAATAAGTGAAAAGGTTTGAATTCTGTGTGATGTTACAAGTGGTAATAATGCTATTAGTTTCGTTGTCGATTTAATTTATCATTTGTAAATCATTTTTCTACGAAATTTAAAATCATTTTTGGATCCCACGTTGTATTGTATTTCAATTTACTTGGTTTTAAATTGCTGGTGCCTTTGCAAAATCTTTCCGTTCGGTAATCATCACCAACATGTACCAATAACACAGGTCAACATAGGTCAGTTGTTGGAAAGCTGAGGGTCATTTCCGAAGTAATTTGCTGCGTAGAATCCGAATCCGGGGTCAAAATTGGCCCATCACGTCAGCATTTTGTCATATTTGAGGTTATCTACCAACTCACATGACCTCGGTATTTGAAGACCTGTGTAATCAGACTGATAGCAGATCTAATAGAATTTGGTGTTCCGTATTTTGCTCCGTTATTAAATTGTTCAGTTAAAAATATTATAATCTCCGTTATTGTTGCTTGAAATGGGTTGACTTTTCTATCAGAACGAAATTTCCACCACAATCGTAATACCGATTCATATTGTCTAATTGTATTATTACTAAGATATACTATTATAATTTCACTTGATTAATGTGGCACTCCTTTTGCTGTATATGCTTGCCTGATACTTTCCCGACAATTAATGAAAGTGTTTTGCAAAGTGGGTGTCTCGATCTATCAATAGCAAGAAGAAGATTGTCATCTGGTGTTAATAGTAAAAGGTTTTCAATGAGCATTTTACAAAACAACGGATACCATTGTTGACCTGGCCATTTCGGTACGTAAAATTAAATTAATGGTGGGAATGCGTAAAAATAAAAATCATTCCATGAAATTGTAAAAGCATCCACCGCAAAAGATTCAGGATTTCGATACCATGAAACATAAACTTTGCATTTTGTGTTTACTCTACTAGCAAATAGATCAATATCAGGAATACCAAAATTATTTACTATAGATTCATAAGACTTACATGATTTATATTCGAACTCTATTTTTCTAGATTAAAAGTCTGCTTCTTTATTATCACGAGATCTATTGTAAGAAGCAAAGAGCCAAATATTTCTAACCTCGCACCATTGCCACAACTCTTTAGCTAGATTATTAAGGTTTTGAAAGCGTACTCCTCCTATTCTATTTACATAAGAAATAGCTGTAGTATTATCTGTTCTGAGTAAAATTTGACAATCATTTAATTTATTTGCAAAACATTTTAATCCAAATACTGCAGCTTTTATTTCCAGTTCGTTAATATGTAATGATTGTTCTTCATTACTTCGATTTCTATTAATTTTTTCTTGGTTACAGAAAACTCCCCAACCTTTTAAAGAAGCATCTTTGAAAAAATCTCTAAAGAAAAATGATTGTCTCTGATAGGATTAATGCTATTCGGAATATTTTTTAACCACCATTTAAAATCGATTTGTAAATTACGTATTTCACGGCAGGACAACAAGCTACTAGGATACCTACCATTTTAGCGAAGTCTCTTATTTTATAAATATGTGACTTTGATAAATGTTTAACTTTTTTAATAATGGAAATCTTTTTTGCCTCCGGTATGCTCGAAGTCATATTAGTCGAATCGAAAATAAAACGTAGACATTTCCATTTAGTGCTTGGAACAAAATTGCTCTTTTACAGTTGAATATAAATACATGTTTTTCTAAAATTTGTAAGGTAAATTCTATATTATGTTTGCATTTTTGAAAAGAATGACCAATTACTAGAATGTCATCCGAAATTAATAACGGACATTAAACCAAGATTTCTAAAATATTTATTAATTCAACAATATTCTTACCAATATTCGCAATTTAAAAAACTGCATACAAAATTACGTTACATTAAATATTCTAGTTGCCGAACTTGAACTCGAATTAGAGATTTAAATGAGCATACGGAATCGCATTCCCTAAAATTAGAAGGTACATTATTCCAGAACCGACGCAAACGAAAAACCGACGAGTTAAAACCGTAATTAACAGTGCTTTGGGTTTCTACGATAACACGTGGTTTTCGAATATTGTATGGAATATGTCGATACGAAAACAGCGATGTTATACAGTTACATTTAAACAAAATAGGAGCTAACTTAAATGCAAATTAATGATCATAATAAAGGTGAAGATGATCTAGTATCGTTAAATCCAGATTACACATAATCAGCTTATAGTTGAGGGTCCACGTGCAATAACAGCCTCTACGCTCGAACCGGCCGATGGGTCAGTAGATAAAGGCCGAAAAAATCAACATGCGCAAAACGAATTGAAAAAAATACTAACGTATAGAGAATTTCTTGCTGAACAATGTTTCCCTTTAACATTAAATAATTTGACCGTTAGTTTCGGAGAAAAAGAATAAAAACTGTAAAATTTGTTTGTACATATAAAACGATTACTCAGCCATACAGTAACGACAAAATTTGAAATTTACACAGGATAATCGGGATAGGTATCCGAAGATAACGCGCCCCATAAAATGTATTAATTTGATTTCAGTAAAAAGTTATTAATCGATAATCGTTGCGCGTTCATTTGTTTCATATTTTATCTTCAAGCGCTTGGGGAGTCGAGCGAAGTTTTCGTAATTGGAAATCTAAAAATGCCGTTTTGTAGCTGAAGAGTTGTGGAAGTTTTTGGTGAAAACAAAACTTCAATATTATTATTCTATAAATAACTACGAGAGTTTTTCGAGCGCGGTATGGGCCGCACGAATTTACGCGATACTATGTATAGCTCGCTTCGTCCCTTTGAAACTAATGTCGGCGTGATTGTCGTGCGGGCTAAGGCGTCAGTCTTAGTCCGCCTGAACTGAACGTCGCGAAGGTCCCGAGGTCGAACCCCCCGTCCGTGCAATTTTCTCTGCTTATGTCCAGTGTGGAATAACCGGGGAACCTTGCTGGGCGAAGGTACGAATTTGGGACCGTTTGGGACGTGGGTCGGCAGCTATCGGTACCGTAAGCGTCTTATCCGCGGTCGGTACGTCGTGGGTCTTATCTCGGATAAAGATGAGATAAGCCCCGCGTCGTACTCGCTATGGCACAGACCGCCGAATCTGCTGGTGGTACCAATATTGGGGTAGGGGGGACTGGATCTGGGTGCGTGTTGTGTTGTATCTGCCTAGTTCTATCATGCATCGTCTTTGTCCTGTACCTCTCCACCCGAGAGCCGACCCGAAAATAGACGATTAAATGTCATTAACGCCGGGGAAAATTACCTGTCCTTTGTCCTTTTTTGTCCAACTAATGCAGCTCGCGGCCGGCCGTAAAACGTTCGTAGTTATTTACAGAACAATAATATTGAAGTTCTGTTTTCGCCAAAAACTTTCTCAACACTTCAGCTACAAAACGGTATTTTTAAATTTCCAAATACCATAACTTTGCTCGATTCCCCAAGCGCTTGAAGATAAAATATCAAAAAAATGAACGCGCAACGATTATCTATTAATAACTTTTTACTCAAATCAAATTAAGACATTGTATGGGCCGCGTTATCTTCCGATACCTATTCCGGTTATTCTGTGCAAATTTCAAACTTTTTCATTACTGTATGGTTGAGTAATCGTTTTATATATACAAAAAAATATTGATTTCACGGATACAAAATTTTACAGTTTTTATTCTTTTTCTCCGAAACTAAAGGTCAAATTAAATAATATTAAAGGGAAACATTGTTCAGTAAGAAATTCTCTATACGTTAGTATTTTTTCAATTCGTTTTGCGCATGTTGATTTTTTCGACCTTTATCTACTGACCCATCGACCGGTTCGAGCGTAGAGGCGGTTATTGCACGCGTACCCTCAATTGTGGTCAGTAAAATTCATAGGGCTATCGGTTTTAGAACAAATATACCTCAACATTTTATGTTGGACGGATTCAAGTTAGCTACACGCTACTTGAGTATACGGAGACCAAATAACCGATGCGTACGTTAGAAAAGACAACACATGCATTTTATAAAGGTATAAGATAGTATCTGGCTTGTGGAAATCAGACGTTACCCTCTTGATAAAACCACTTATCCGCAAAGCTCTAACAATAATTGTATTCAAATGGTCAGTAAATGTAAAAGAATTATTAACAAAAATACCTAAATCCAGCGTAGACTTAACTCTAGTCAAGGGAGAGTTATTTAGACAATAATCAAATTGCATGAAGGCTCTACCCCTACAAAAACTAATTGAATTACACTTTTTTAAATTTAGTAGTAATTCATTAGCAATAGACCAACTATTTACATTATTAATATCTACTTGCAGTTTTGACGCATCGAGAGGATATTTGATTTGATAAAATAGTTTAATATCGTCCGCGTAAATCAGGCATTTGGCTAATCGTATACAGCCCGGAAGATCATTTATAAATATAATAAAAAGAAGCGGGCCGAAGTAAGAACCTTGCGGAATTCCAGACGTAACAGTCAACGGACTAGATATAGCCTCAGAGATTCTTACAAACTGAGTACGGTCCGCCAAATATGACTTCAACCAAAAAAAAAGACGGAACCGCCTATACCCATGTTCCTAATCTTCTGCAATAGACGATAGTGGTTAACCGAATCAAAGGATTTACAAAAATCGAAATAAATAAAGTCAACTTGATAGTGTTGGTTAAAAGATGAAAAGATGTACTCGCTATAAAGCAGAAGATTAGTCACGGTTCAACGCCCGCACATAAAACCATATTGCTCATTGACAATAAAACGAGTAAGAAATTTAGATACTTTAGAAGCAATTAGAGCATTGAACAATTTAAAGAAACAACTTAAAATTGAGATCGGTCGGTAATTAGTTATGTCATTTTTATTGCCACCTTTACAAACCGGATGAATAAATGCTGTCTTCCAAACACGCGATAATATACCAGAATTAAGCGACTTATTGAACAACAGAAGTTATTTGATTAAACTGTTCGAGCATGTTTTTACAAAATATGGTTGGTTCTGGTCTGGGCCCGAATTTATATTATCCTCCAGATCAGCTAGCGTAGATTTCAATTCTTCCTGCGTAATACAGAGCGAGTTAAATATTGTGTCACGCACGTGTGTGTTTAAAAAGGAAGGTGTTGAACTTAAATATTTATAAACTTAAATATGTCATAATTGGTTTCATTATCTTTGTAAATATGTATGCAGCAGTGGATAAACCGAATGGGGGACGTACAAAATCCAAACTTTTGATC
Organism: Trichopria drosophilae; assembly: GCA_030407085.1. Lineage (NCBI taxonomy): Eukaryota > Metazoa > Arthropoda > Insecta > Hymenoptera > Diapriidae > Trichopria > Trichopria drosophilae. The sequence continues at coordinate 64,504,391 of CM059582.1, read as the reverse complement.
TTGGAAAATAAACCTTAAATATTTTCTATGTGATTGGTGAATTGGAACGACCAAATATGCGTCCTTCAGGTCGAGCGAGGCAAGAAACGAATTTGGTGACATAAGTTTACAAGCAGTTCGATAATCTTCTAGTTTGAAGTGTTATGTAACTATAAATTTATTTAAATTCCTTAGATTTAGGATGAATCTACAATTTCCATCACTTCTTAGTATAAGAAATATACTTGAAATAAATTGACTTCTTTTAGGTTTACATTTTGTGATTGCACCCTTTTCTGGTTAATCATTAATGCAATTTTTCATTACAATAGTTTGTGTTTTAGGTAAACCTTTTCGATTGGGTATCTTTGTTTGGAAAATGCGTCTAGAAAATGGAATTTTATAACTATATAACCAGTTTAAAATAATTGGGGCAGACGTTATACTTTTCCAGTTTTGTGTAAATAGTTTTAACCTGCCAGCAAGCCTTACATCTTGAGATTCATTTGATGTTAAAAAAATCTCCTCTTGTGTGTCTTGAAGTCTTCCTTCCTGTTGTCGTGTATCGGCCGTTTCGATATATTCTGTCCTGGTTTGTATCCCATCAGTCTCGACTACTGACGTGATGGGATCTTGAAGTTTTTTGACGTTTTGGAGTGTTCCAGTTTTTTTTTTGGATCCATCTTCGTTTTTTGTACATTTTCGAACTTAAGTTTTTGGAATGCCTGAGCCGATTTGTCTGCAGGTTTAATGGTATCTTTCGGTTATGATTTTTTCGGAAATGATTATTTTTCTCGTTGAAGTTCCAAGTTGATAACAATGAGCGATACAGTGACCGAACGCGACGTCGCGAACCCATTTAATCATATTTTTGTCATTGCCTTTGCATATGACTTCTGGCATATTCAGAGCAGAGACAGCAGCACCAAGAATTTGTTGTTTCTCAAATATCCGTTGATCTCTGTTAATAGCCATCTCTGATAAAGCATTTTTAACTTCATCATTGATAATTGGTGCTTTCATGAGCTTGCAATTTTCTGGAGATCTATACTTTTTGTTTAATGAAGTTACATTATTTGTTGGAAGTCCGGATTACAATACTTATTCCCAAAGATTAGCTATGTCCTTCAAAATACCTCTAAACAATTTTCAAAATGTACATTTCATTTTTAAAATATTGATCATTCCATTTTGTACACAAATTGAAATTGTACAAAAATGTATCAGAGAATTTTACAAGGTTATATTATATTATCCTTCCCTTTTCTTAAACGAAAGGTGTGTTTCTAAAGTGTGTGTGTGTGCAATTAAACCGCTGATCTCTTACCGATGAAATTTGCATAAAAAGAGGCTATTTAATTAATTAAATTTATATTTATGAACAAACCTGAAGCAAGTTTATTTATATAACCTCCCTTATTTATTAAAGTCTGCTTCTTTTTACTTTTTATTTGTTGTAAACTAACTTTCGTAAATAGCTTTATCATTGACATCACGCTTATAATCATAACGACGTGGTGAGCTGTCATAACGTCTGGAACATCTTACTTTTCTTTGTTTTTTATATCTTCTACGCTTTTCCTTCTTCAATTTCATCCTGAATTTCTTGATCCTTCTTTCGCGCGCGAATCTGATGAACTCATATTTTTTTTATTCAAAATATGCACTGAGAAAATGAACGCTTGTGACATCTCCCGCACAAGACGAAAGAATGAACAACGAACAACTTCACGTAGATTATCAGATGAAGGAATTCTTTTTCAAACATTGAACCTTGTTGCAAAACCTGTGCGGCAGAGATACTATATGTTGATCATCAAGAAGAGGCGTCAAATAAAAATTATTTAAAAACGTATGAATATTTATTAATAATCATAAATAAGTATTTTAGAACTTTATTTTCATGTTAAATTTAAATTCATCGGAATTTGATCGATTTTTGGTAAAACAACAGTTAAAAGTAAAACTGAAAAGTATAACATTTATATAATTATCAACTAGAAAAGGGGCCAAAGCCCAACTTTTGGTGGACGAATATGAAAGTTTGATTTAATTATTTCAAAGTACCAATTTTTTAAAATGTTTCTTTAAGGACGATATGAGCATATATAGTTTGCAATAATACGAGAAATGCATTTTTCAAATAGATTTCTGTTATACATTTAAGGTGAAAAGGAAGTAAAGTGGAAGTTCATGTCAATTACTTTGAATTGAGTAAGTTATATTTAATTTTAATATGGCCATTTTTTTATAAATAGTACATTAAAATCGCGAAATTAGGTTATATGGCATATCAACTTTGAAGTCATATTTTCTATTCGTATCTGTTTCATAATAATTTTAGAATTGTAATTTCTTGCACCTGGACTTGTGGTTAAAAAGCAAAATTAAAAAAAAAATATACCTTGGGGAGATATGAATCCGAGACCACTTGTTCCATACCAGCCACTCTCTTGTCACTTCGTAATATAAATAAATTATTAAATCGGCTTCGTTGCTCAAACGGTAGCGCACTGGACTGCAAGCAATGCCGGATTAAGGGGGGGGGGCTAGAGGGGCTTCAGCCCCGGGGCCGCAGGAGTCCATAATCTATTCTATAAGTCATTCTTAATTTTACTTTTTAAAAAAGCCAGTTTATAAAAAAATTAAATTTTAATTGAAAGTGGTTGATTTATGCCAAATCGCTTTATTTACAGATAAAATTAATAACAACAGTATAGTAATAATTATAACAATAATGATAACAAACAGGTGTCCCAAGACAACAACGCACGAACGTCCACGGACGATTTCAGTGGACGAAGGATCTCAGGCAAGATCTAATGCGCTGCTACGAGGATAGCTGTCCGCAACAGAGCGGCTACATGGCGCGAATGCATAGTCGGTTTGCAGTAATGCATCCCGAACTGGCAGATCACTTTTCTCAACAACAACTGAGAGATTATGTGGCCTATCTGAGGCGGATAGGTTTCGTTGTTCCCAGCTGTCAACCGGTACCGGATGTGCGAGCAATAACAACTGAGCCTGTACGCAGTGCTGAGAGAGATGCTCCACATTATGAAAGCACGACACTCGTGTTTATATAAAATTTGACTGTGCTTAAACAAAGAGAAATAGACAGAGCAAATAGCCTACTTCTGGATGCTCTTCCAGATGACTGCGATCTGTGGCAAGTCAATTGTGCCGTTTACGAGGCTGCAAGTGATCTGGTGGCTCCGCGAAATCTGACACAGATATCGGGGAGTCGGCAGATTACAAAACGCATGTCTCAATTGAACGGCAAGATTCGACTGACACGGAAAGAAGGACTTAAGGGGTTAACGATTTTCTTAGGTGGTATGATGTAAGATGATTTCCAAATGGGAGGGAAATAGCCAGAGATGAGTGAAAGATTGAAAATGGATGTTAAATATGGTGCAATGGTTGTAAACATGGATTTTAGGTACTCTAAAGGAAGATGATCGGGACTAAGCCCACGTGATTTTTGTACAACTAGATTAAGACTAAGTAGGACATCATGATGATTAATAGCAGTAAAGGTGAATGTTGTATGGAAATTAGGTAATAGACGCATGATAATGCTGTTGAGTGTCGCTAAGTCAGAAGACGGGTGAGATGACGATATTTGTGCGAAATGACGATTTAATGCAATGGGTGAGAAATGAGGAAGTGCTGACTGTGATGGCTGATTAGCAAGTCCTAATTTTCGTAGGCAAGACCAGAGTTTGTTCGTGCTTGTTTGTTGGAGCACTAGTTCGGCTAAGTGACGATTTTTGGCCGCTTTTAAGATACTTTTAATCTCACGACGCATATTCTTATATTCCTGGAAAAGACGCAGGTTTCGAGTTGGTTTCGCACGCAGGTACAATTTGTCGCGTTCCTTAATCCTACTTCGTTTAGTAGGTGTGATCAACGGAATAGCGCGGTGCAAAATATGTTTTGTAATAAATGGCGCATGTAAATCTAAAATTATTTACGCAGTTTATTAGACCAAATAGTTGCGAATTTGTTTGAAGTTGCGTGCGGTCGGAAGCTAAGAGATGAGGAAATTTAAGTTGAAGTAATGCTGAAAGATCTTTATTTAAAGCAGAATAGTCGCATTTGGCGAAGTTACCATAGGTGATAATTTGTGGAATGGAATTGAGGTTCGTGAATTCGTATTGAATCGTAATAAGACAATGATCAGCCGCAAAAGAAGTAGGAGACGTAGAAAAACTTTTAATTTTATCTGAAGAATCGACTAGCATAACATCCAGCTGAGAAGAAGAAAAACAAGAATAATGGGTGGTTCCAAAGGGGAGAGAAAAAAGCGAATAGTCTTGAATAAAATTTTGGAGATATACAGAATCAAATCTATTCTCTAACAAATTACAGTTTAAATCGCCTGTTACAATTATGTTCTTATATTTAGAAATATATGTATTAAACTTAACTATAAATTCCGCAAGAAGTTGCCGATGAGGGCGTCGGTATACAACTATAAATAACAAATTTCTTGAAGACGATTTGACATCCAAAAAAAGATATTCTGGAGTGTCAATGCTTTCATTTACTGAGCACTCGAGAATAGTGTAAGATACAGATTTGTGGAGGTAACATGCGACACCTCCACCAAAAATAAAGCGTGTTTGCCCATCGCTGCGCAGCGCTCGATCATTACGGACAAAATTATAGTTTTGAACGGCAACACATGATGAATTAACAATAGGTGTCATCCATGTTTCGGTGACTGCTAGGATGTGTGTTGTGCAGTCTACTGACTCATTTTCCACATCTTGCAGATGAGCACGCAGTGAATTTATATTTATACACGAAACTTTTAAAGACGACGAAGAATCGGACGAAGACACGTTACTTGATACACATTGATTAACAAGATTCTGCTTTGGTTGTCAGACAATGTTATTAAGATCTTGTTCTGTGGCAATTAACTTTTCTTACAAACACATTGCCATCTCTCGCTCAAACGCGCTTATAACCTGCGTTATTAGCCGCAAGTTTGGCTTTTTTAAGCAAATTGTAGGTCGATGAGGACAAGAACTCGTTAAAATACACAGTTTTGTTGGCGTTAGCATCTTTGGATAATTCCGGGAATAATTTTTGGACGGAAATTTTCCCCAACTTACGCTTTGTTTCGACAATAAAATTTCGTACGTCAACAGATTTAGGGCCTATTTTCAAGGAGAAATACTATGTAGGAATTGTCGAACTTGCAGCAGCAGAATAAGAGATTGATGGTCCATTACGTTCAATTTTATCAATTTTTAAGATGTCGCTCAATAAACCAGGCAATTTTAAGACGGTCAGCACGCGGAGCATAATGTCATTACATGACAGAGAGCACCGATTTGGTATACCATTGACTATGAGGTACGTAGTTGGTCGTGCAAGGGCATTGTTCTTTTTCATATATTTAACATCCGATTGGAGAGCATTGCATAAAGCGGTGTTCTGCTGTACGGCAGATGCTAAATTCGAAAGATCGGTTCAAATCACGTTAGTATCGGCTCTAACGGCCGTAAGTTCCTGCCGCACACCGTTAATCGCTTCAAGAATTTGCGAAAATTGCAGAGCCGTATCCATAGTTGACTGCGTTGGGGGCAAGGTAGGCGAAACAGATAATACTTGCGGAGGGAGGGAACTAGCCGAAAATAGTCGCGACGGTGTTAATAGCGGCTGCACTCGATGAAGAAGAGAGGACGGAGTAGGGAGCGCGAGGAGAGATACGTCACGCGCGACAGCAGTAGTTGCAACGTAGGCGGCGGAAGAAGTAAGTGCGACAAAGAGCGCACGCAACACACAGATTCCGATTTGCCGCGTGTGTAGAGCCGTCCGCAAGACTCGTGAAAACACTTTTTGCAAACGGGACACTTGACGAAATCGATTACAGACTTGTAGCACTTTGCACAAATAACGCGAACAGCTACGTTATGGTCCGATTTGCTGTTACTTCTAGTTTTCGGCATCGGTTTTCGTACCTTGTAATAAGTCGCTCGTCTTCAATTCAGTATCGAAGACAGTTGTTAATTGAAATAGGCGACTGACATATTACACCACGTGACTGGAGTGGACTTGCGCAGTTAACATTGGCTCCGCGATCTCCGTTGACACGTGCCCGGTGAAAACCGTGGAAAAGATTTTGCGATTTTCCAAAAAGGCACACCGTGGACCCACTAGATGTTGTCACTCGGAAAAAATTTCACTAATCAGGTCCACAACTGGTGCACACCTTCTGGAATAACTTCTCGCTCCAGAGAATGAAGATAATCGTAAATAATACTGAAATAAGGTGGAGCAAGAATTTGCACGTGTTACGTGTTTACTCACCAGAAACAGAGTGGAAGAGAGAGAGGGAGAGAGAGAGAGAGAGAGAGAGGCAGAAAGAGAGAGAGAGGCAGAGAGAGACAGAGAGAATGATCGGTCAATTAATGTAACAAGCAAATCAATAGTACTAGAGCTGGAGTATATTGTCGACCTGCAACGATTCCGTGGACCTCATAATCGGTTTATACCGAAGGAAATGTGCCTTATGGATATTTCCGACAGTGATGTTGTAACGTGTGTTTTTAAAACACCATATCAATGGGTGTGATTGCCGTTACACTGTAAGAGAGTTAACAATTGGTTAATGTTCAATTATCACGGTCTGCGATGGGAATCGGGCGATGTACCCTTTGATGCAATCAACAAGGACATCATTAAATGTGCTCACAAGATTTATGTAAATAAAGGGCACCGACAAAAAAATATTGGTTGTAGAAAATTTTCGATGCTATATTGGACTGTCCATCTCTACTGAAGCTCATAAGATAGCAACAACACCGATTGTCGATAAATTGTGAAAATCATACATTCAATGGAAAGTGTGCTAAATAAAATGAAATGCTTCAAAATTGAATACAGGAAAATCTTCGAGACCAGCCTGCATCTCTTCAACGGTCGATGAACATTTACTATGAAATGAAACGTCTTGCATTAATGAAACGAGTGATGTGTCAATTTCAGAGTAGTATATAGTGTAACGTCCTGAAGTCGGATAGATTTCAGAGACGGGACAGAATAGATATAGAATCTACTCTGATCAAGATGGAAGTTCAATAACCTCTTGAGAGATTATTCAACGTATATATTTATTTTTAAGTGGATTCTTGCCTCGAAAAGTTGAGACTCACCTGTGGATTCTGTCTGTTTTGTTTATTCAGAAGAAAATGAGGCAGCCAACGAGAGAAATTAAGTATAAAATCGTATTTATTAAAATGTAAAGGAAAGCGATATACAAAGATCGCAGCCTTGGAAGGAATTCGCGACATATATTTAAAAGCTTGTGAGTATGCGTGAGTATGTGTGAGTGTCGTGTGTAGTGGAATGTTATATTTTTGATGCTTGCGAATCACATATGAATGAACTTTGTGGTGTCGAGTTGTGATGACTATGCTTTTTGATGGCACGGTGATCTACTGCCCTCGAGATGTTTACGTTCGTTGTTTTAGATTTCGATATAATTGTGCAAAGTACTTAGGCGTTGATTTTTCTTAGTTGAATTGTTGGTTTTTCTACAGGGTCTTCAATAAATCTTCTTTTGGTATTTTATTATTTGTTGATTTCTTCAATGCTTTTGTCTTATTTGATTTTTTGTCGTTAAATTCTTTATTTATTGTCTTTTATGATATTTCTTCAGTTTTTTTATGTTCATCGTTATCTTCGTTAATATTTATTCTTAATGGTAGATTACTTTTTCTTCTTTATATATTCTTCGTAGTTTCACTTTCTTGTATTGATGCGCGACAATTAACTTTTCGGAACGCGGTTAACTTATTATACAGAGCTGGCTTATAAGTCTTTATTGTTGAGTACACCTACAGCACTGACGCTGGCCCGTGAGTGAAGATGGTAGGTTTTCCTGATGTATTTAAGAGATGTTCTTGGTTTGCAAAAATGATGATTCTGCTGACCATTAAATTGAATTTGGCAGTTTCATTTGAGTACAGGCAAACAAACAAATGCGAATGGTCGATGATGTCGTGATTGAATTAAGAGATGACCCTTATTACATATCGAAAGACAAGGAGTCTTCCAATTTTTTGACAATCACGAAAATGCATAAGGAGGAGGAGCATGTGAGTTGTTTGCTGACCTGCATTATAAATTATATGACGAATGTTATATAGTTGACGCAATTTCCGTTGAACTTCGAGAAGTGGTCGATTTTCTGATTGATCTGGATTTTGGTAATACGTAAAAGTCTTGAATACGGTGATGTAATTTTAGAATTATGATGATGTATAAGTTCAATAATTGCAGACTGTAATTCGAAATTGTTTGCGTTGCGAGTAATAGTTATTATAGAGTAATGATAGGTGAAGTGTTTCCAGGGCTTATTTGTGCCATTGAAGTAGGCACAGTTTGATCTTCTTAGTGTGTCGCTTCGTTCATTAAGAGTAAAAAAAGAATGAATGAGTATGTGTTTTGTGTGAGCGAATTCGGATCGGATTCTAGCATATTGTATTACGATAGTATAAGAGGTACATAATAAAGACGAGCCGATATGTTATACAATAACTTTCTTAATACTACATTATTTGTCTGATTGCGAAGATTGCAGAGTATGCATTTTCGATCGAAGTCAATCTTTCATTCATATTTGATATTTGTAGTACAGAACGCATAAAGTTAAAGGAATTCGGAGTTTCGTATGTTGCAAAAATGCATGTTCGTATGAACAGGTTCATGAACTTGTTGTGATCTTGCAATTTTCGGTCGAGGTTGTAAGGGTCTATTCGGTATTTGAATTTCGCGCTTAAAATTAATGGAAAAAGATGCTTTGTCCTTTAAATCGCGCGCCGCAATCTCGAGTGTCGCATCCGTCTTCATGGATTAGACGCGTGCGCGTGATGGGCAGTTGTAGTGGGAAGAGCGTCTAGCGGAGAAATGATGAACCACACCCTGAAAGGCCGATACCAATGAGAAATCGACCGGGCAGTACGAAATCTCCTTTTGATCACCGAGAATGTACAAGGGGAATCTCCTGGTTCGATCTACACTGTAGAGGTGATTGTAGAGACAGTACACGAAGACCCGATTGGGGTAAGTAAAAAGTGGTGATTTTGTGAAGTGACAAGGCGGAAAAGGGGGCAATGTGCGTATATTACGTGAAATTTTGAATTTTGTAGTCGTTGGTTGGCGGGTGGTTTATATGTATATCTGCCTCTTCGCATGACCTGGGAGAAGAATCGACTATTACACCGGATAAGTGATACCTGCACTTATTGGGCACGTCGTTACTTCAAGTGTCTCTGCATCTACATCCGTGGTTGCTCCGATTTGCTGTTTATTGGCAAATCCTGGAATCTAACCCCTTTTAGCTTGGCCAGCTCTAGGGATTATTTGAATACAGAATTTCTCAGCCGTACGGGAGAAAAGATCTGGGTGACTTGCTCCAAAGTGTGGACTTACCAACATCCACGTAGGCGAGATTGTGCTATTGAATGACAGAAGACAGAAACAGGAGACAAGCAAAAAAGGAAAATATCATACTTATGAGACGATTTCCCGGTGCGCGTATAAAAAATCCAACGAATTAATCGGTGTGCGAGTAAGTGAATGAATACCGCGGCAAAAAATCGAGTGTGTGAGTAATTTGATGCATTGATTGGGCTGTTTCTGTGATCTTGTGACCTTGTCGATCTACCGAACCCGTGTAGAAATATTTTGTAAAAAAAAAAGTATCAGTTCAGAAGCAACAATAAATAGAATTACTACAATATGGCGCCCGAATAGGTGATTCGATAAAGGACATGCGAAGCAGTTTAATTTGCGTAAGAATTTTGGAGACATTCAGTAAATTCTGGTTCGTTTTTTTTTAAATTTATCCAATTTTATATTTTTTTAATTTTGATTAGTGGAGTTAGAGACAGTGTTAATCCTGAAAATCATCACTTTAGAAATTTTGGAAGTTGATATATAAATTCAAATAATATAATTCGAAGAAAACATAGTTGTTTTAATATTTCGCGGTGAACCAGAGTTCAGTAAACCGGCACATAAACAAATTTCGAGTTCCAACGAGTAAAGAGGAAAACAATACGTATATGAATTGTTCAAAACTGATTGAATTATGACGATTAGAATTAAAGGTAATTTTGAAAAGTAGGAGTGAATTAATCATTAAATTTTGGGATTTCAAATTGATTAAATTAAAATTGTGATTGGTAATGATGAACTAATGTAAATTTTGGTTGCAGTAAGATAAATTCCAGGTTAGTAGTTAAATTTGTTTATAAATTCGAAATTCAGTTATAAATATTTAAATTAAATCCCAGAAGTGGTTTATTGACGACTTAAGAATTAAAAGGTCCGTGAAACAGATATGAAGTTGAATGTCAGTAAGTGGGGTAATACATAAGTTGTTCGTGTCGTTAAGACGTGGAGTATTGAATATTCTCTCCGGCCATATAGAGTAAGAAGACTGATTTTTTTGTTAATCATATATTTTTTTTCTCTCTTTTCTCTGTATTACCAATCTTAATCGCTGTCATCCGACATTCTACACTGTTACTAAATGAGATTAATAATAGGAATTGCTTTTATGTGTTAAATTTTGCATTATTGGTGACAAGGTTGTATTGTTACAATTTTAAAAATCTTGCCTGAAATAAATCATTTCTCTCACTTCGGAAATTTCAGTAGTTGTATTAATCTTTAAAATTGGAACTTGAAATTTGGAGAAAGAAACCCTGTCCTTTTTGTCTCTTTTTTCTCTCTCTCTTTCGTTCACAATTTTATCAATGATGACGAGGGGAAAAGAAACATCCCAAGAGTCCGAGGAGACTATCGATGAGATAAGGGAGGAATTAAACAGATTACGAACTAAAGCGAAGTACTCGGACCAAGAGAATGAGTTACTGCGAAACAAGCTTCAAACACTAAAGGAGCACAGGCAGGGAACTCTTGGTAGTGTAGCGCAGAATCAAATTGACGAGCACATGGAGGAGATTCATAGATTAAGGGAAGAAAATGAAAAAAATAAAAGAACCTTAGATGAATGTGTAGGGAATCAGAAACCTCCAAGCCGTAACATAACCACTGACACAGCTATTGTTCATGATAATGTCCTGAATCCGGTTAGGGAACAGAGTAGCCCTCTTAATCAAGTAAATGGTTTGCAAAATGACAGTAGTTTGATTACTAACTTATTGCTTCAGTTGCAATACAATCAATTTAATATTGCATTACCTACGTTTAATGGCATGCAAGACAATCCAATTAAATTCATTGAGAACCTTGAAAAATATTTCATTAAACGTAACATACAAGAAAGTTTAAAATTGTTAGTTGTAGAAGATGCTTGAAAGGGCACAGCCAAGACATGGTATGATGTTCGATTATATTTAGTAGCTGATTACAATGAGTTTAAGGAAATATTTTTGAGGGAATACTATTCGATCGAATCACGAGCAAAATTCAAAAATGAATGGACTGGTCGTAGATTCTTATCGAGTGACAAATCTTTACAGCAATATTTTTTCGAGCAACTGCGAGCCTCACGTTATTTTTCTCCAAAGTTGGACGAATATGAAATTATCTATACAATAATTGGTCAGTTACCGGCTCGAGTTCGAGATATCCTAGCTACTATTGACTATTCTCAAACTGAGAAAATAATTAAAGCATTATTAAGGATTTTGATCAAAGCTGGAATGTCTCGAATAATTTTAAGGGTCCAAGTAGCAATGGTGGTCATGATGGTTATAGAAGGATGAGTGGTCAGGGTGATCACAGGACATGGAGTCCACCAGGGACCCAGTAGACCGTATTCGTCAAACAAACACGGAAATAGTGATAATTGGAGGAAAAGGGATACCGAAAGACCTTTAGAAAATAGTAATCTGGGGTCGCAAGTACATTCTCGGAATGACCAACCAAGCACTTCACGTAGTAATCAGAATAATCTCTTGAATGATTCGCAACGGATCTTACCAATCTACGAGTAGCGCCAGAGCATTGTAGAGTGGTAAAAGTTCTGAGTTTATTGAAGAACTGTGTTGGGATTTCTTTGAGGGAACGTGGCACTGATGAAAATGATGATGTGAGAAGGATAGTTAGTCCGCGTATTAAGGCTCTGGTTATGCAAAAGGAAATAGCGATGCTATTGGACACTGGGAGTGACGTTACCTGTATTTCGCAGAATGTTTATGACGATTTAAAGAAAAAGGTAATAATTAAAGAGTTACCGGTAACAAAGTTTACGTTGTATACAGCTGTTGGTTGTAAACCCACCAAAATTGATAAACAAGTGCAGCTGACTTCCGTCATCGACGGTGTTGAGACATCTGACCCTTTCCTTGTCGTACCAGGCCTCTCCAATGGCATCATTTTAGGGATAGATTGGCTAAAACGCCATCGGGGATGGTCGATGTCGAAAAGGAACGGGTGAGGCACATTGGCAAATGGCTGCCCACGGAAATGGTTACGTTTAAGGCAAATATGGTTACTTGTAATGAGGGGCTATTGAGGTAAAGAAGATTAACCAAATGTTTTGGTATCGATCCGTTCAGGCCATCGACGCTAGAGAAAGCGACAGTATCCCACAAAAAAAGTAACGTCAGCGAAGTAAATTGTGTAGGAAGAGAGGAAGGAAATCAGGGGGATGATAGTGAGCCAATTGATAGGGCTCAATCGATTGCTGATGATGGTATCGTGTCGGAAGAAGAAATAGATCGGTATATTGATAAGTTACAGTCTATGCATAATCAAGAGAAGGAGACGGATCGACATTTGCTTATTCAAAATCGTGATGTTTTCTCGCGTAACCCAGGTTGTGTAAAACATTATGAACATGTGATTGAGATCAAAAAAGACCAACTATATGTTCGAAAGTCCTATCCGGTACCAATTCATCATCGAGGGAAGGTAGGGAAACAAACAGAGATTATGTTAGAACGAGGTATCATTGAACGGTCAAGGAGCCCGTACTGTAACCCCCTACGAATCGTCAAAAAACGGAGCGGAGAGATTCGGTTATGTTTGGATGCTAGGTACATAAATAAGATCACGGTTGCTGACAATGAGTCACCCCCTCGAATTGAAGAATTGCTTCAAAAATTTGAGGGTGTGAAGTATTTGTCGACAACCGACTTAGTCAAGGGATACTGGCAAATACCCTTGGCTGAGGCCTCTAGGAAGTACACGGCATTCCTGCATGGTGGAGTTCTTTACCAGTTCAAGAGAGTACCTTTCGGGATAAAGACCGCGGGTGCGGGCTTCATTCGAGCCCTAGCCATGCCTTGGGAAATGAATTGTCAGAATTCCTAGCGTGGTATATTGATGACCTTCTGATAGCTTCCCGAACTTTCGCGGAAAACGTGTTCCATCTTAGCCGTTTATTTAGTAGATTGCGAGAGGTTGGTTTTAAGCTTAGTCTGGAAAAATCGGAGTTCTTTAAGGAATCTGTAGATTTTCTAGGCTATGTTCTTTCTGCGAAGGGAATATATGCAGACCCAGAGAAGTTGAGCGTGATACGCGACTTTCCAGTACCTAATAGTCGTAAGCAGTTACAAGCATTCATGGGGGTTTGTGGCTATTACCGACGCTTCAGTGTGCGAGATGCAGACTATGTTGCACCCTTTCGGAATCTGCTGAGTTGTAAATATGGATGGGAGTGGACAAACGAACATACCCGCGCGTTCGAGAGTTTAAAAAATAATTTTTTGAACACGGTGACCATGGCGCACTACATGCCCGATACTCCCTTCAAGTTACAAAGCGATGCTAGCGATTATGGTATCAGTGGGATATTGTACCAAGTAGATGAAAATGACGAACACCGCGTGGTTTCTCTTACTAGCAGATTGTTGACCAGTTGTGAATTAAATTGTAATACGACGGAAAAAGAGTTACTTGCGATCATATATTCTCTACTTAAATTTCGAATGTATCTCATTGGAGCTAAGTTTCGGATAATTACTGACCATGAGGCCCTAACGTTTTTAGCTTCAACTCCCTATCGTAGCGCACGACTCACTCGATGGCTTCTATTTTTACAAGAGTATGATTTTGAGATAAAACACTGTAAAGGGGCCGATCATTTAGTAGCTGATTTTTTTAGCCGAAACTTTGCGAATCATTGGTTTCAGGTAGAAAATGATGAATATTTAGTACGACAAGTGATGGGGAGTTACGTGTCGAATGTTGATGACGCTACTCGGGTAGTTAATAAATTGTCGAAAAGATTGGAGCTTACTAATGATTTAAAGAATTTAAATAAAATATTAATTAATCGCGTTAACAACGGTCACAATAAATAAACTTTTAACAATACATAAATAAATATTATAATCAACAATTAAAAAATTAAAAAAGTTTTAACGTTTTCGGCTCTTATTCGCAGCCCTCTTCAGAAAAATTAGTATTAAGTTACAGCCTAATATGGTACAAAAAACATTTTGGAAGGAAGGGTAAGTAATTTTGCATTAGTTCTTATTGCTAAAGGAGAGGCAGGTCTCTTCCCTTAACAGTTAAAAACACCAGTTTACCATTAAGTATTACATGCAAAATTATATAGAAGGAACCCTAGAACAACGTGTTTCTTAAGACTACTTTATAGAGCATTAATCTAACAGAAAATTGTCAGTCATCTGTTGTGGAACGTTACAAGTTTATTGGTGATTATAGATTATTGCAGTAAAACGTCATAGATTTCCGGAAGATTCGATTTCTCAAATCGAATATTAACCGCATCTTTGACATTTTTCTTGATAAAATAATTTTCAATTTCCTTTCTTTTTTTATTATTACGTTCAGTAGCTAGAATTCTGACTTCGTTGTAGTTGAAATTATGCCCGGTTTCCAATCTATGTCTGGTTAACTCAGTATATTTCAAAACATGTGTATAAAGTACATAAAAAGGCAGTTTTCGATTAGACATCATATTAAATATGGAAAAATATAATCACTGATAACTTTTCTTACATGTATCTTACCCATTCAAATTTTAACTGCATATTTTGTTATAATTTCACAAGGCCCTTCACGACATGGGTGAACAGGAGCAAATCGAATCACTAACACGTTGAAATAAACGTTTGTATTTGCGAAACTAAATTTCGATAAACGATTTAACTGCAGCATATTGCTCCTAATACACATTAGAGTTGAAATAAAAGTTTGTAGTAGCCAAACTAAATTACTACAAACGATTAAACTGTAACATATTGCTTTTAATATACATTAGAGTTGAAATAAACGTTTGTAGTTGTTTCTGGTTGCAAAACATAGTTACTACAAACGATTAAACTGTAACATGTTGCTCCTAATACACATTAGAGTGGAAATAAACGTTTGTAGTTGTTTGTAGTTGGAAAACTAAATTTCTACAAAAGATTATTTTTTTAACGTACATAAAAGAAACCTTTGCAATTTCTACGTATGATATACATGTTATGCTCGTGTTATGTTACGAAGATTGTAATGTTTAGAAACACTTTTATATAAGCTTTAATCTTATTCTAAAATAGGAAATAAGCGACCTATTGTCTATATCACTCAAAAAACCATCCGTACAATTTAAACGAAAATAGCGTTACACTTCACGAATAGTTATATGCAACGAAATTGTTTCGTACACTTTACTTATGAATTATCGTATAATGAAGGAATGCATGGCTTATGACATCGTAACGAATTAATGCCTAAATTGTACGAAAATAATCTACATATGCATGTAATATGAATTTAACAAATAACAAGTAATAATCTACTATGCGGAAAAAGTAATATTGCATATAATTACGAAATTTGTTGGTTTAATGACTCGTGTATGAACCAAAAAATTATTTGGCAGGAAAATATTAAGAATATTAGAAAATATTAAATTTTCTTCTAGTGTTTGTTAATTTATCGTCGTTTATTAGACTTTATTTAGATTGTTTTTAAATATTAGGGGAGAGTCCGGTAGTCCCGACCACCTAAGGTTTTTGGCATATAACTTATTCTTCGCGACTTCAACAAGTAATAGAAAGTATGAAAAATAATATTTGTATCATATTGAATGCATCCGTGGAGAATTTGAACACAAAATAGCAAATCTGTTAAACAATTGCATCCTTTTCGTTGTTCATAAAATTTTGTTACGCCATTTTACTTGTCTGGTAGCCCCGACCACTCAATAAATTAAGTTGTATATAATAAAAATACATCATTAAATACTTACAATGTACTTTTATTCGAAATAAATTAATATTTACATGATCCATTGTTTAATATAACTTAAAATAGATGTAGTAAGCAATGTAATAAACATATCGTTAAAAAAGTTTTTTTCAACATAAATATAATTTTTTCTTGCACTTGTGCCTTCGCAGTTTCGTAAATGACATTGTCCGTTAAAATTTCCGAGTATTCGGCTCGTCTCTTTATTATTAAAAAATTATTAACTATTATCATTATTGAAAAATAAAATTATTATTAAAAAATAGCGGTATTTTTTTAAAATTATGTAGAAAACTACACACTCAAGATCTGGTAATTTCCGGTACTGTTATTAGAATTATTTATTTCCTAAATAAATCTATAAATCACTTCACATATCTAAAGCCAGCATACGATGTGTAGTCGTCTCAGTCTGTTCGCGAGAGGATTTTTAAGGTAATTTCATTACCGAAGTCAAGTTAGCTTTTAAAATGGTTAGAGGAGCAATATTTTTACCGGTCGGGACTACCGAACTTAAGTGGTCGGGGGTACTGGAAAGTATGTATGAGCCTTGAAATTATTATTATAAACAAATGAGACATAAAAAATAAAGTTTTTATAGCCTAAATCGAAAGCTGGGGGATGAATGTTTCTGTACACACAACGATAATTAGCTTATTTATTATATGATAATAAATATTAACCGCGAAACTTACCTATTTTTTTTTAAATGTTCATTTTATGAGTTTGAAGAATAAAAACTTATGTTATACCATTAAAGTAAAGTAAAAAGCTTCCTATTCTCAAATTTACAGGTTTATGCAGTGTACCATAAAAAAATTATAAAATTAGCCAAAATCTATCTTTACATTCTTAGAACTAATTAGTGGTCGGGGCTACCGGGTGGTCGAGGCTACCGGACTCTCCCCTACTCGTTAATACTAACCGTACTAAATTACTTATTTCAATGACAAATGCTGTCTAAAAGAGTAATATTTTTCCAGAAAATATTCAAATTCGTAATTTTCGTTCATCACAAACAATTAGCCGATGGATAAAATCAACTTTACAGCAAGCAGGTGTAGATACCACAATTTTGTCTACTCATAGCACGGACATGCCTCAACATCGCAGCTTTGAGAAACGGAGTCAACCTTGATGATATTAAGAAAACCGCTTGTTGGGCACATAATTCAGTGGTCTTTGCAAGACATTATAACTTACGGCAAACCTTTCGGAACGACTACATCACCCGGAAAAAATGTTATTAAAGGTGATGGTTGAATATGAGAATAATTGACTTGGCGTGTTTTCAGCATAATGCCTATGCTCGGCTTCCTCGTGTAGAATATAGTTTTGACAACTTGCAGTACCGCTGTACATATTTAGTGCACGATAAAAGATTGTAGAGGTAATTTTCCTACACTGTAAAAAATCGTAAATGTAAATAACCTATTAATTGTGGTAATTTTCCTTCCCTTAATGTTGTAAATTTGTGTGTGTGTGTGTGTGTGTGCGTGCATGCGTGCGTGCGTGGCGCGCGCGCGCGCGTGTGTGTCTGTGTGTGTAGAAAGTTGTGGAACCTTTCTTGTGGAGAATTTCGTGCTCTACACTTTTTGTATGAAACATTTTTCCGTGGGACTTTTTAAGATAAACGCATAAAATTGAAAAGAAATGACGTTTTTTCGATGTTTTTTTAATATAGTAGCTAAGATGCGGCTGGGCGACAAATTTTGACTCCAGATTCATGTTCAGCACCCCAAAATACGTCGGAAACATTTCAATCAATTTTTTTCCCAGTGACATTCCGATGGTCTACTTAACTTACCATTAAATGACACACCATCATTCATGATGGGTGTATTAAACAATTCTGAATAAATTAATATTCAATTACAATTCACATTTACAATTCAATTTACAATTTTCATATTAGAAATTGGAATCGGAACAGTTCTATGAAAAATTTTATTCATTGCTTTAAAAGCTCTACCTTGTGATCTCGAGAACGAAACAACGAAGTATAATTAAGTGATCAAACGAACTTATTTAAGTGACGTTTGGTCCTAATTATGCGAGTTGTTCCGTTCCAACAGATTACATTCCTTCCCCAGGTTTAAATAAAACCCACCCTTAAAAATGAAATTTTTTCGTTACTATAACTATTCCTCACTTTATACTAAATGACAGATGAAGATAGTTGCTAGGGATACGTAGACGTTTTAAATTTTCCCGCTTTGAAATCGTGAGCAGTCAGCGCCAAAAGGCAGTACTATACCTTGTGATCTTTTCGAACGGAACAACTCGCATAATTAGGGTCAAACCTCACTTAAGTAAGTTCGTTTCATCACTTAATTATTTCAGTTCTTTGCATTTACTTTCAAAACTGGGCATCTGACGAAAAAAATGTTTCCAATAAAGAATATAGACATAGATAGATCCCTATAATATCTAATGTAGAGCACAAAATTCTCTGCAGAAAATATTTTATATACATTTTCAAGAAATTCTAATTACTTTTCGATCTCTTAACAAAAAAATATCAACGAAATTAATTCAGGATTCATGGAAAATTTCGCAGAATAGTCGATTTTTACATATTCTAAAAAATCCTTCGTTAATTCTCAATTAATAACTTTGGTGTTTTTTAAGAGGGCGAAGAATGTAACTAGAATTTCTGATACAGAATCCAAATTTTGAAAAATCTATTCAATCATCTTAATTTACATTTATTAGCGTAGATTTACCACCCTATCGGCCGACCCGGCTGAATCACCTTTATTAACACCCTGTTGATAGAAGGTTAAATTGAGGGGCCCCGAGCAATCAGGGCACGAGCGCACGAAACGTATAAGTATTGTGCAAGTCGAAATGGAATTATGAAATCTGAAAGTTGCTGAAATCGTTTCGATAAAAATTGACGCTATAGAGGATGACTTGGCGAACCTTTTTTCTATTTATGAGTTTTTTATCAGGTATCTATTAACCGAGATCAAAAATTAAAATTTAATTACGTTTTTAAACATAAATCGCCATATTTCGGCAACGACTTAATGAAACTCTTTGAAATTTGAAACACATACTCTTTATATCATACGGAAGACGATCAAATAACAACATTTCTGAAAACACTAATCCTTTAATTACAAAAAATCGTATTTACCATTTTCCGCTTGAACATGGATTGTTACATTCAACGACGAAAAGTGTAGAGGGACGTTCAGTGAGAAAGGTATTCCATATACTTCAATAAAGTTTTTTACAAAGTTCTAAAACAATCGGTTCATAATTTTCTGAAATACGGAATTCTCAATTCCTACAAGCGCGCGTGCAGAGTGCCGCGCGCTGCAGAGGAGGAAACGGGCGGATTTAGGGTCATTCTCTGTACATATTCACTAATAGATAAAAAATGTTCTTTCTAGTTTAAAGTAATTAGTTTAAGATAATTTTATCAGTTTAAACTATTATTAATTAAACATCGAAAACCGCTCAGCACATTTAACATTTGAACAATACAAACGTTGGGTATAAAGAGGGGTGGTTTGGGATTTAAGATAACAATGTTATTTTATTGTTATAATATTTTAAATTAATATTGTTATGTAGTGGTCGGAAAAGACAGCGAAAAAAATTAATGTTATTGTTTTATTTTTATGACACTTGTGTATTCCAGGAAAAGAGTACATGGACTTTTTAAATAAATTGTGCACATTAATATTTACATTTTCATATTCTGTATTCATCTACCCTATCTTAATATATACATTATACATAATTTACAACCAAAACCGTAACATATTTCTTTTGATCTTAAAATTGACAACATGTGTATATGTGTTAAAAATTATAAATATCTAGTAAGAACTTTAAATATTACATTCTCTGATGTTCAATAGTGTAGTTATTTAGATTTAGCTTTTTTTGAACACTTTATTGGCGTTCGTTTCATCAGGTTTTCATAAAATAGACGAGCTGGTGGCGATAAATACTTAAATAATTTTTCAATATCTTGTGATTTCTCTTTACATATGCCAATAGCCGATTGCACCTTTTCTACAGAATCTAAAGAAGAATTTCTTCCAATGTGAAATTGGAAATTGAAATTGTTGCTTTTGCATCGTATGAATAAGAAATGTCTATTTGACCATTTGGATAGTAATTAATTTTTATCACCTGACTGAATTTAAGATTTTGTAAGTTTTTGTTTACGTCTACGAATTTTTCAAAATTTATTATATTTTCACTCGATACGTCAATCATTGTAAAAGGTGGATTTCGTGAATTTTGTATTATTTCGACATACTCGTTCACTGTTTCAATTTTTTCCTTCATTTTCTTTTTTTTCCCATATAGTCCAAAGTTACTATCACATTGACAGTATGAATGTCCACGGACTGGATAAGGTGTTGGATTTCGGTTTCATACTTAAACGATTAAACGATTAAATAATTCCTGTTTTGTCCACCTGCGGCGTCGGAGTATAAATAGATTTTTTCATAGTGATCTAATTCCATTTCTATTTTAATAGCATAATGAACTAAATTAGCTACTGTATTTGTATATTTTTTTTAAAGTTCCTTCTAAACAGTAAACCATATAACTTTTTTAATGTGCATTAAAAATGTAAAGTCATAATCAACGACAAAAAACTGGACATTAACGGGTATTTTCGGCAAAGGGAAGTTTTGAATAAAATCAAATTCGAGATGTAATACATTTTCTGATTTCAACATTTTTTTTTACATTCTCGGTATTGTTTCACTAGTGACTTGTGCTGTTTGTATTCATCATCATCAAGTTTATTTGCTTCTTTCTCTGAATATATATTGCAAACATCTGTTTGTGGAAGTTTGTGTGTGGAGCCTCCACATTGCCTGTGACAGATGCATAGTAGTCGACAAACATTTCGTAAAGATCACTCAAAGTCAAGTCTGTGGATTCAAAATAGTTTACATCGGAATCTTTGCGGGTATAGTGTGATTTTGAATGAGGTAAATTTTCGAAATGAAACTGTATTAATATATTCAAATCGATTTATTTAATTTCATGATGATCATGTTTTCCCCTGTTATCATTTAAAGTTTTATTCTGAGAAATAATTTTTGAATGTATTATTCATAGCCTTTTTTGGCCAATACCGAAAACATTGAAAAAAAATGTTTTACAAACACAAAAATTCTCACTGTTTCCAAAATAATATTTCCATTTGGCAACATTGCAGTTGATTCCACGCTGAACATTTTTAGTCATTGAACTGATTAAAACATTTTGGACGTGATAATCACCAAGATTCCAAAAATGATCATGTAAATTTTGCTGCTCCACTGTATCGATTATGTAGAAAAACATTTCTTTGGACAACAAGATTGCAATGGACGAAATTCTTTACTTTCCACAGTCTTTCCGCCTTCAGAAATATATCGTAAATAATTTCTCATAACTCAAAATGAACATTAAAATGTAATGGTTATTTTAGATATTGCGAGTAAAACTTAACCTCTCTTTAAATAATATTATATTGTTCCTCTTGTTTTCTTTATGGTTCTTTTCCACTTTTCTTCGTTTCGTCGTCTTTTCCGACCATTACTATCCATAATAATAATGCTTTAAGTGATGAAATTAAAAAAATATACCAATGTTGACAATACCTTTATGACGAAGAGTTATAACGTTTCAATGTCAAGTGTGCTGAGCGATTGTCAACATTGTTGCCGCTACCGGAAACACACATAAAAAAGCATTCATACCACTAACGTTGGCTAAGGTCAAAAAATGAATTAATTAGGGTAGTTTTAACCCTCAAAAACACCCCCACGAATTACAGTACCAAAACTTCACAGAATAATTTATTATTTCGGCTCGGAAATCGTTTCTCGGGGGTTTTTGAGGTCACTGATCACGAATCCGAGGTCCATTTGTTCATTGGGGAGGTTTCAACCCCTAAAAATCTCCCTCACCCCCATGACCACAAATATAAAGATAATCACTATTTCCGCTCGGAAATCGTATTTCGCGAGTTTTCGAGGATGCTGATCACGAATCCGAGGTAAAAATGATGAAATTTAATTTGCCAACATGACAAAATTTACGAAAACGTATGTTTTCCAATAATCATGATGGCAACATCTGCATTTAATCATTGTATTTTGTGCAGGAGTACGTGCAATACTGGTATTACTTGAAGGTGAAGAATTCTTTAAATTATAGTATATTATGCAACAAGGACGAAATTTTCGATCTCCTCACACTCGCTTCGCTCGCATGACAAACTTTACAATCGTCGAAGACCGATACTTCCTCCGTGTTGCATAGGATTACATCCTAACGAAAATCGTAAATAGGTCATGCCATGAAACGCCGGCTTTTCTCCATCGATAAAAATAGAACAGATAAGAAAGGAACAAAGACGTTTTCTAAAAGAAAGATATTAGTGCACAAAACTAAAATGAACATTAATAATGAACATTAAGTGAACCTAGTGATCAGTGAATAGCGTTAAGAACTAGATCATAAACTTAAGTTAAGAATAAAAATGAAATATGATTAAATAATACTCAAAACAATAATTAATTTTTGTTTCAAACTAAACCAAACTATTAAGTGTTTGGACTTTTTTTAACGCAAAATTCATACCTAATCAAATGAAGTTAATTAAATTTCATTTTTTAATTTATACAATAAATTAGAAATTAGTTTTTAGATGCCTTTGATCGAACAGAGAAGACGGCCAATGCACACACGATACAGAGTTTTATGGCCTACCCAATAAAACTACTGCACTCGGCGGAAATTCATTTTTTAACGAATAGAAAAATTTAAAAGATAGACTTCCGTTAGAAAACTCTTGCCGCCAAACGTTTTAATCAATAAGATCATTCCACAAATATGTATTTCCTATCTCACCTTCTCTTTTCGTCCAACGCATGCAAGTATACGTAAAAATTCTGTATAAATGCAGCTTCCTCGAACCAGATCTTTACTGCACTTTAAACGCTAACCAGCGGTTGAGGTCGTTCCTAAATCAATCCTAAATATTCCTTTTCCCGTAAAGCAAGTAAGTAAAATAATATATATATATATATATATATATATATACTTACATATAAATGGTTTATTTACAATCTCCTTTCCATTTTCTTTTAAGTGGGTCGTGCCGGTGGTAGACGCGAATGTATACTTCGTTTAAAAGCCGATTTTTATGGACGTCGTTATGTCCCGCGGGAAAAGTCCAACAAAAAAACTAAACACCAAAGGAAGTTGCCAAAGAGGAGACAAACCTCAAAACTTAAGATCGTGGAGGAAGTAGTTGTCCCACAAAGGACAATAGTCCCCTTTAATATTCCCCCTTTTACAAAAATCCAGTATAGAAGGGATCCACGGACGGATGAACCAAATTATCCCCACTTGTCATCTATATCCGAATATCCACCACCAAAAACCAATCAATTACCAACCCTGAATAATCCGGTATTCCTCCGTCCTTCCCTACAGTTAATTCCGATCGACCTGCCATCACCATGATTCCTCTCCAATAGCCGATGATGACGAAACGAGCAAAAAGGGATATGATATCCACAAAATTAATCAATTACTGATTAAATAAAAGCTCAATACTGAGGTTATTTTCCCCTTCCTTCCTTTCCTTAAACTCATGATCATAGGCCAGCTCCCAGGTAAAGGGCTTAAGTGCCTTGACCAAAAAAATGGCCAACTAAATATGTTCCAGATCTGCTTCTCAGATAGGATATTTTATGATACGACGTGCACAGAGTTTGGGAATTCACATTTGAAAATTTCGCCCTAATACAATAACGTGGACTTTATAGGACAGAGTATTATAAAATATTTTTTTATCAAAATGAAGTGTTTATTACATTTGTAATTGAAAATATTGTTTCATTCATAATTGGAAATTATTAATAATCTGATTCATATTCAAGAACTGGCGATGTAGTCATTTCTTTAGGAATATTCTCTTCTTCTTCTTCCGGTGTTTCAGCTACCGAAATAGAAATAGCTTCACAATTGTTGCAGTCTGTTCCACAAAACAATTTGCACGTTTGTGAGCAATAAACTCCATTCTTACGGCAAGTACAGGCATTTCCACAGTCCCTTTGGCATCCACACATTATTGCCTCCATAATTTTTGGAGCTGGAGCTTCTGTCATTCTTACAGGATGTAAAATACCTTCAATAAGTTGCCAACCCCAATCGGTTGGATTAAATTTGGAACTTCATTACTTTGTGTTAAAAATCCTATCCTAGACTGTACTTGATAATATACTCTCTTTAAGTGTTCTCTGAAGCCGTTTATAGCTGGAGGTTACGTTGCTATATTTACTTTATTTTTCTTCGTGGATTTCATATGCAACGTATTTTTTTGTTTAAATATATCGCATCTGACTTTACTCAGTTTATGCTTTCGGGTAAGATTATTGTCTGATACTTTTAATTTGTAACCATACAACTCTAATAAACAATCCACCCCACCGTCCAATAACTCATCAACAGTTTTGACGTGCATTCTAAACAAATCTGCGGCCTTGCATATTTTTTGAGACACAGGCGTGTTTCTGTTTATGATTTTTCCTCATTTTTCCTCAATGAAAAAAAAGCTGACGTCGTGTCACAACCAGTGAAGGCGTGAGCAAAGAGAATATGTTTTTTAACATTAGCATACCGCGAATTTAAGCTTTTAGTCGAGAAAATTTTTTTCACTACGGTTCCGCTACTACTTTGTGGTTTGAGAAAGTAGATCTCTTGATCTTCTGCTAAAGCTGTCAAAATTACTGGCACATCTATATCTTCAGAAACAACAACAATTTTTTTCTCCAGGAAATAGTTATTCACGATTGCTACTGTTGCAATTGTCCGGTCAGCATCTCCTTTATACATAATTGACTTGAAATTTTCTCGCACTAGACGGTCATGCAGCAGTTTAACAAAATTTTCTTGTTGTTATTATTAGACAAGAATTTGCCTTTCTCAATTGCTACTTTAGAATGTTAATTAAATCTATATTCAACGGAAATAAATTTTTTAGATCTTCGATCTCGTTCTGACGATTTAGTAGTTAAATCATCATAAATGTCAAACACAATTGTTACGTTGTCTCCGCAATTACTTTTTAAATATGTAATATAATTAGACGTTACAGTAGCGAATGTTGTACCTGTTTTCCATGCTACTTTATGCAACAGCATTCCACCATGGATTACATAGTAACAAGCTGTTTTATTAAATTCAATGTGGTACTGTTCGAAAAATCATACAAATCAGATTTCGTATTTTTTCGTAATCCTTTTGCGTCAAATAGTGCTAGAGGGTATGGTTGCTAACTCATATGAAAATAAATCTTCGAACTCTTCGTTTGAATGCGAATTATTTGTATAAACAAGGCATGCCCTTTGAAATATAAAATCAGTACTAATTGAAATAATACTATCATCTACCCTAACGGTTTTATTTACTTTATCTAGAGTAATTATAGCGTGTTTCTTCGATAATTTTAAGTCTCCAAAATTTAGTCTTTCAATGCTGTTAAGAGTATTTATTCCTTTTTCGAAAGCCTTATTGCAATCAACATTCTCATCGGCAATGAACCCTGAAGAAATAGACACGAATCCTTTGATATCATCACTGAAAGGGTTATGCGATTCGATAAATTGTCGCAGTACCGTAACTGCTTTCGCATCCGCATTTTTTCGTGTGTCTTGCGAATCCTTGTGCTGACATGATTTATCGAATGTCACATCGGAAAATGCTTCTAATGATTCTATCACATCTTTCGTACACAGAGATACGCTTAATCATTTATGTACAACACTTTCGGCTGCGCCTCAACGAAATGGACCACCTTCTACGCTTAAAGATTTCATCAAGGTCTGTTCGATGGTTTGATCTACAAAAATTGCGCTCCAAAATGTATCCTTTCGGCGAATGGTCCAGTATCCTCCTTCTGTAAAGGTTTTGTATTCAAGCGGGTCCATGTGTCTCTCCAGCTCGTGCATATCTTGCTAGTATAATTGCACCGATTTAACATACGACATGTAACCAACCGAATGAAAAAACGGAATCATAACTTCAACATTTTGAAGATGCGACACCCAATCACCGGATTTTTCAGCCGCAATGAAATCTTTGAGTATCGACACCATTCGAAAATACAAAACCCACAGCTCTGCTGTTTTGCTTCTGCGTTGTATTTTTTGTATTTGTTCTTCAAATAAATAATCAATATTATTTAACTCTTCGCTATTCAAAATGTTATTACTTTTGGGTTCTGTACTATTGAAAAACATGTCAGATATTTCATCAAGTTCAAATATTTCTAAAAATTTTCTATTTAGGCTTTTTATTTCATCGAATACAAGTTGCGCTAATGTAGCTGTATTAAAGTGTGCGCTCGGACTGCGCGTGCATACGCATGCCCCGTCAGAATGTGTTTCACAGTTCCTTCGGCATATACTTCACATAATAGTTCTTTTAAGCCTGAAGCAGCCATAATTTTACCAATACAGCCAAGAAACGACATCAACATGTGGAATCCGCCTAAACGAACGATAACGTTCATGCCCTCAAAGTCGGATGCACCAACGATGTCTCTCGTTTTGTGATACAGAGGTTGATCATACGTTATAAAACAAGTTTTCAGATTGTGTTGTTTCGCTGTTGAAACCGATTTCTTTGCTGCTGTGAAGAGAGTGTCGAGATCGCTTGGAGGATTGTAAACGAAGTAAACGAAATTTATTGCTGACACATCATAATTTTTTTTATTTTGTTAATTGTTCGAAGAAACGATTCCAGCTAATTGCCAAATTAGAATTTCTGTATTGTAGAAACATCTAAAATAGTGTAAGTCTACTAACATTGGATGGCGCCAATGACACATTTCGATTGATTATTTTGACGATGACTTTTTGCAAACCACTTTTTTTGGAATAAGGGTTCGGTACAACTGGAATTGTGCCATCATCAACAAAAGAGTTTGCAGGTGGGAAAGAATGTAAATGAGGAACTGGCCGTTTTTCTTCAATTGATCTTCGTGGAGTTATTATTTCTATTCTGCCCAAGTTGTGGAATGTATTTTTGCCATCAATAGTATTGGTATCAAAATCAGCATTATCATGAACATATTGAACGAAAGCACCGTTTTTTAGTCTCAAATCATCAAATTTCGCAACAGATGCTTCGAAAAGCAGTGTTTCATGATAAGAGGCGCGAAATCCGTGTGAATTAAGAATGTTAATAATGTTTCTCTTACCAAATCTCTTACCAAAAAGCTAAACCCAAAAGAATCATTGAAATGAAAAACCGAGCGAACCGACAAACTGCGCTAATTATAATGTGAGCAATGGAGATAACGTGCCTATTTCTATTAGTTGTTTGTTCCTTTACGTGGTCGTCTTTGATTAGTTCTGTGAGAAATTACTTCAAGCTGTGTGGTATACTTTCGTTTACGTTATCTACAATATTTAAAAATTTGTCTGTAGGTGGATAGAATTCACTCTCATAAACAATATCTCTTTTCACAATTTTTGCAGCTTCTTCTAATACTTTTTTTTTCATTGCTGCATCTTGATTTTTATTCTCAAAGTTGACATTCAATACGTTATACAAAGATTCTCTGAACATAATGTAGGTGGAACAATAATTTTTTCGTCCAATTATAATATGATCCCCACATTTTTTTTTCAAGCTTCATTAAAATGGTTTTATCTACAGGATCATCGTCATCTGTTTTTGCAACCTCTTTCAAGTGCTGTAAAGTCCATTGGCAGTCATTGTCTTGTTCTATATAGTCATACATTTTTTGCATATATTTATTACTATTTCTTCTTTCGCTATTGTAATGCTTGCAGCGTCTCAATAACTGTGTGAAACAATTCCGATGATATTTTGCATTTCTCAGCTGAGGATCGACGTTTTCTATTAAATTTTGAAAACCGACAATTCAGGTGTTGGATCATCAACATCTTTTGTGAGCAACATAATAGTTTCTTTAACGCTAGATCCAGTTACCAAAGACAATGTTCTTAAATTCTCTCGGTTACATTCAATATGGTGAGAGCATATGAAACACTTATTTTCGAAATCGAAATTAATTTCCTGCGGTTCGAGGACGCATTCCATTTGTTCTGTAGAATTGCGCATTCTTTTTTCGGCCACATTTACTGAACTTTGCGTTTCTCCAACACGTTTTAAACAGTATTTTGCCCTACAATTCTGATGTACATAAATGTCTTTCTTATCATCAAGAAATGTTGGTTGGTACTCATGCAATCCATCATTTTTTTCTTAGGAAATAGACATTAATGTTCTCAAACCTTTCGTACCAACTTTATTAAATTGAGATTCCTGGAGAATAGTTGCAACAGCACCGTCACCAAAATAGTGACAAATTGAACAAAAACTAGCAGATACATCCATGATATCTATAACATAAATATATAACCAGATCTCAATCTTGTATGTAAACCAAATAAATCGTAGAAAAAATATAAGAAACATAATTAACATCAAATATAATTTTAAATATAACTAATTATAATTTTTCATAAATTGTATTATATTTTTTTGGCCAAAATATAAATATGTAAAAATATAAAAAATACGAAATTTGTAAAAATTAAAGGACGATCCATTAGAAACGTAATTTTAAACAAAACGAACAATTTTTACCAACCAAAAATATAATTGATAAATATATTTTTTTATACTTTTATTATAATAAAACGGCAAAATAATTATATTTTGAGAAATATATGTTTTTCCATAGGGTATGTTCTCTCACCTGACAAGAATAAATCGTACTCTCCACTTCAGTTATAGCAACTGTTTTAAACCTAGAAAAAATACAAGAAACATAATTAACATGTTCTCTCACTTGACGAGAATAAACTTGCTGAAATGTAACACGAACAATGTTTGCACTGTATCAACTACACCTTCTGATAATAACAACACAATTAGTTATATTTGTATTTCAATAATACGGAAAAGTCAACCGCAATTAAAAGATGTTGTTCACTATATCCGAGGCTAGTTATGGAATGTGAGGTTAAGCAGCATGGTCATGCAAAGTGCTTGGCTTACACAGAGCGAACTTCTCACGCGTGCGCATAAAACTCATACGCGTTTCTATAGATATATGCAGGACTCTCTCGGAGGCAATTTCAAAACCGAAGTCAGTAAAACATGTTATTTTTTAATTTGCTTCACAATCATTTATTAGCAAGAAAATCAATAATAATCCACGTAATTTTTTTGCCGACAAACATGTAATTTATCATGAAAAATTCACTTTTTTTTTTATACTCACATATGACATGGCAAAATAATAAATATCTTAATTTTTGCCGTCACTGGGGGTGGATTTTAGGGGTTGAAACCACAGCAGCGCACAAATGGACCACGCATTCGGGATCAGCGACCTCAAAAAACCCCGAGAAACGATTTCCGAGCCGAAATAATAAATTATTCTGTGAATTTTTGGTACTGCAATTCGTGGGGGTGTTTTTGAGGGTTAAAACTACCCTAATTAATTCATTATTTGACCTATGGCCAAGGTTAGTGGTGATTAATGTTCCTGAAGCTCTACAGAATATGGGACAACAAGAATTTTTAAAATCGGTGCTATTTTTCGCCCCCTGATGGAGGAGGGAGGGGGGACAATAAAACTTAAATAGGCACCCCACATTTTTTATTGTAGATTTGGATTCCTCGGAAAAAAGTGCACCAATTTGATCGACGAGTTTTTGCGTTTTGGTTCGATGATAAAAATGAAAATGTGTAAAATATTGTTACAAATTGAGAATGTCAATAGAATTCGTTTCAGCTCAAAGAAAGTAAAATGGTTGCCCAGCACATTTTTCAAGAGTAGCAAGGGAAGTACTAGACCGTGATTCCAATGGTCGGTGGATTGGTAGCGGTGGCCCCATTAATTGGCCGGCGAGGTCACCTGATTTAACATCCTATACATCGGATTTCTTCCTATGGGAAAAGGTAAGGTTTATGAACAAGTACCAACGACTCGTGAAAACATGGTGGAATGCATAAGAACTGCTTGCGCAGAAATGTCTGCAGATATGATACTATCCTGTATAAAGTCATTTGAAGAAAGAATAAATAAATGCATTGAAGTGGAAGGTCAACATTTCGAACACTTACTCAAGTAAGTGAACAGTGAGAGGCAAAGGTTTACTCACGTAAAACAAGCACCCCAAAGGGAACAGAAAAATACTACGTCCACGTCATTGTTCCTGGGTAACGCTAAATGTATTTTTTCCCGGCTTTGTTAGAATGACCGTATTCCATATCCGCTACGCGGGGCGAAAGTTGTCAATTCCGTCTGAGTACCCGTGCGCATGCGCACTTCGTTCACATTACTCCCGTGGGACGAAAAATGCTGCCCGCGGGAGTAATGGATGCGGCCAGGAAAAAACTAGCGTATGCTTCACGAGAGGAATGCGCGCGCACCTCGTGAGAGGGCTGCCCTCGCTTTGCTCGCGCAGCAAACCTTCCACTCGGGGATCACGCTCTTTCCTCTCTTAAAGCATAATATACTATTTATGACACACAACCAAATCCATGATTATTTTTCAGATAATTTCCATTGTAGCGGCTAGAAAACACGTTACAAGAATAATATAAAGTCAAAGAAAAACGAACATTTCGTGGTGGCATTGAATAGTATTTTTGAAACAAAATACGTCTACTAATATTTATCCGATGTGATGTGAATTCTGGAGACGTAGAATTTTAGGGATTTTTTATTTTCGCTTTTTGTCGACTACAGCGTAACCTGTGAACCACAATGTAATAGCTCCTAGGTCAAGTTGATGTACTTTTTTCCGGAGAATCCAAATCTGCAATAAAAAATGGAGGTTCCTATTTAAGTTTTATTGTTTTTCCACCACCCCACCCCCAGGAGGGGGGGAGGGGGTCAATTTCATTATTACTGGATACCCCCTTCGTGTCGAACAACTTTCATCTCACACCTTTTTTGATTCTGTGCATAGTTCTCGAGGTATTTCAATGTCTTCAGATAAATTTGGATATTTATCTATTACAGCGCCAGCTGTGAACCAAAATGCAATAGCTCCTAGGTCAAATTGGTGTACTTTTTTCCGGAGAATCCAAATCTGCAATAAAAAATGGGGGTTCCTATTTAAGTTTGATTGTTTTTCCACCCAGGGGGTGGAGGAGGGGGTCAATTTCATTATCACTGGATGCCCCCCTTCGTGTCGAACAACTTTCATCCCACACCTTTTTTGATTCTGTGCATAGTTCTCGAGATATTTCTATGTCATCGGCCACCCTGTATATTACATTTCATAAATGTGTCATTCGAATGATTATAGTAATTTTTATTTCTGAATTTAATTTTTAAACATTTTAAAGTTGTATATTATTTATAATTTATATTATACTTTTATATATCGCATCCTACATTTGCATTTTTGAACGCTCGCAAATTAATAAGAAAAAATGTTACTCCGACCGGGAATCGAACGCGGGTCTCTCACTTAGTACGCTGGGGCCTTAACCACTACGCTACGCTCGCAATTGCAGCATTTTACAAAAAATGTGTTGATCTTCTAGTAACCCATTAAGGCCCATGCCTAGTGTTCTGTGCTCGCACAACTCAGGTAGCGTCGAACTAACTATCGTCAATAAAATACCTGCCAAAAATCAAATACCTGTATTTTTTTGTTTATAAAAAATTATACTCTATAACATTCTGTCAAGAAACAACTTCGACAACAGTGGTTTCCCGCGTAAAAATTGGAGGTATGGATCAAATACGGGTAGAGTCTGGCCATTATATGGCACGCATATGTTGATAGGATAGGCAGAGTATGGCTAAAGTTCGGCAGTTGTATGGCACTCACGTATGGCTAAGGTATGGCCAAAGATCGCAAGCCATATTCTTCCCAGATCGTAGAAATTTGACGTTAGTATATGTATATAATCTGGACAACGTCTGGCAAGAGTACGGCGTATGTTTGGATTAGACATAGCGAAAGTCTGGGAGTTCCCACATTTTAGGCATATTAAATACGCAAAGGTACATCTGGAATAGGTCAAAATAAGTGTATTTCAAGTACGGCAACAATTAAAATTATAGAAGAAAAATTTAGTCTGGTACAAGTACGTCAAATTTACGAGTTTCTAAATACGAACATACGACAAACGTGCGGCACACGTCGGGTAGAAATAAGGCAAAAGAAGTACATTTGAAATACTGTAAAAATACGGCGCGAGTACGGCGGGACCATTTTTCAAGCGAAAGCGAAAGTACGGCATATATATAGTATGGCACACTTCTAGCACAAGTATGGGGAGAAAAATAAGATAAAAATACAGCTGAGATATGGCAAAAACGTTCTCTTTTAGGTCTCGTTTGTCACAATTATCACACTTTGGCCATATAAAATTCGCAAATGTACACCTGAAATAGGATAAAGCAAGTACGATAACAATTAAAATTATACATGCAACAAGATTAGTATGGCAAAAGTACGGCATATGCTTGGCTGGGATAATGAAGAGCTGCCATACATTAGTCCTTAAATCGGATAAATAAAAAAGCATGGAAGACGTATAGCGGAAGCGACGGGAAATATGATGATAAATTTTAGGGCGCAAACGTGTATCTGAAATATAGCTCAAAACAAGTATATTTCAAGTGCGACAAAAATCAGGCAGAAATACGGAGAAGTATACATAATTGATTCAAAATTTGTATCGTTTTGGCAGCCGCACTTAGACGCGAGTTAAAAAACTAAGTCCGACAAAGGTATGGCAAACGCTTGGCATCGGATGTACGGCGAAAGTACGGGTTGGAGGACCGTATTAGGTAGTTTGGCAGAAAAGCGGAGTTTAAGGCGTGGTACAAGTACGGCACAAGTACGGGACAAGTACGGGACAAGGACGACACAGATACGGCAACATCTTTTTTGTTTAAGAAATGGCGCCATACCTGCGCCGTACTCGTACCGTACTTGTGCCATACTAGTGCCGTACTTGTGCTACTCTTTTTCTGCTAAACACTCTGGTGAGTTTTTGTTTTACTCGGGGAGGTACTTCTTCATCCATATTTACTTACTTTTACATTCATCAAACAGCCTGCTTTTTTTCAGAATGTTTTTTAAGGGTCTTGGATTTTCTGGATGTTTTGAAAAAGAAACAGACCACCGAAACTGTAGTTTTTATTACCATTAAACCTATTAAATGTTAAATAACAATTTTTGTATTAATTACAATGTGTGCGCTTTTTCGGATTTCGAATTGTACCGCACATTACGGTAATTATCCGATTGAAAACTTCCGGGAAGTAAAACGTTCAGCCTCCACCGTGTGGCGAAAAACATAATCTGCAAAAATTATTATTATTTTTGTTTATTATTATATCATAATATTATAACATTGTTTAATAATAATTATTTACATTCTACCGCATCCTTCAATGTCGTCGGTATTCCTCTGTCTCCACAAGCCGACATATATTTTAGATCGTCATCAGGGTTATACATCCGAATTAACCGCCGAGTCATCTCTCCTTGATTCGTGCTGAACCGCTTCAACATTAGATACTCGGTGTTATCTAGCCATACTCCAGATTTTTTTTTAACTCTACCTACAGTTTAATAAAAAGTCAGTAATTAGTAAATTTGAAAAGATTTTTGAAAAATTATGAAATCAATCAATTAAAATACTAAACACCAACTGAAACGAATTTCTGTCAAAGTGTTGTGAGACTTTTGTCAGATTTGTGTCGCATTTAAAACAGATGTATTTTGCAGTATTTCAAACATGCGTTAACCGTACACATTTCGAAATTTTACCATCGGTTGAAACTTTACATAAACGCGTTTCAACATTTTACACACTTAAGCTCGGATTCATAGTCGGAAGTTGTTGCTCAAGGTCGATCTCACGGTCGTACCCACTTTTATAGGATCTGAGCAGCAGCTTATGCATATTCCCCGGCATCAGCTCAAGGACGATTACTGTCAAGTTTGAATGCAAAGAGAACTATACCAATGCATTACGTCTCGAAAACGTACTCTGCGATATGTAAAGTTATGCGCTGTTATAAGGCTATACAAAGTTTGTACAATATATGCGAATTCTGGCGCAGATCTTGTACCTATAACATATGGAGCAATTTACGTAAAGTGTCCTAAATAAAAAAATGTTTATCTCGGATCAACGCTAAATTTAATTTATTCTACTTGAGCATCCTTAGGTCCAGTCTAGCGCCCAAATATCTAAACAGGCGCGAGGCGGAGCCAAGCTTGCGCCCGGATATTATGAAACAGATTTCTACCAGGGATAGTACAAAATAATTTGGGTGAGAATGATTCTTATAGGATTTTTATTCCCTTGCGATTGGTGGATTTAATTTTTTAAATTTTCAAAATCCATGTCAAATTTAAACAATTTTTAAACCTAAAGTTCACCAATCGAAAGAGAATAAAAAATTCTACAAGAATCACTTACACCATTTAGACTGAAAAAATTAAGTTTCACATCGATACGAGGTATAATATCTTTTATTTAGGTAATTTCACGTAAAATGTTCCATATGTCGTATACATTGTTTTCTTCCATGAGATTCTATGATGCAACAATGTCACAGCTCCCAAAACTAATGACAGATTTCGATCGAGTAGGTACGTAAAGTATAAATTTCATAATATAAAAAAATGCGCTATACGGAACGATAAAGGAAGTGAAACTGTAAAGTTTACCATTGTGTCATCTTTTTCAGAATACGTCAGCGGCAGAAAGATTCTACTGGTGTTGCTGGAAGGTGGGTTGTGGGTCGCCCGTGACAAATTACTGGGACATTGTTGGGCATTAGAAATATCAGCTGTGGATAGGTGGGGTGAATTTACGGCCAGTAGTGGAGGATGAACAACTGCGATTGCACATGGGGATGGGCCTGATGAGTTCGCAAGTGATGCCTGTGGAGTGTAAGTGTCCGCTGCACTCACGGGTGCACGAGATGTACTCGCCCACTGTGGAGTGTAATTATTAGCGACTGCGCTCGTTGATGGAAGTGCAAAACAACCAGACGGCTCTGGAGCGCAAGAATCGGCATATGTAGGAATTGAAATAATAATTAATTTAAAATTATATATAATATAAATAAATAGACTTTCATTTAGTAAAATATTCTTTGAATACTACAGTTTCTGTAGCACACCCAGAATTTGCTCGAATGCAGAATAAATTGTGCCAAAATATCTGTTATTTACCCGACTGTAATCCCCTTGAAGTTTTACATTATTTGCTAAAAAGAGTACAACATTCAATTGCATACGAAAAAAAAATTAATTTGTTAATTTTCAAAACGAATAAAAATTTGTAGGTTAAGAGGCTTATTAAAGTTGATTAGATTATCGGTGACAAGTTTTATGTTCACTATCGTACTAATTGAGCACTTTGTAACCTCATTAAGGGGTTGCTAAAATGGTCAGCCGTGAAAGTAATAATCTAAGCTAGAAAACGTCAGTAAAAAATGATTTAATCGATTTTTCAAAATTTCGGCTCCGACGACGTAACTCTAACCATTTCTAACCATCCTCTAAAAAATATCAATGAAATTGAATTCGACAATTTCTTTAAATATGTAAATTTCACTTATTTCTGAAAATTCTCTCTCAATTCTCAATTAATTTATTTGATATTTTTTATTAGATGGTTAACAGTAGTTAGAATTACTTTGTCGCAGCCCTAATTTTGAGAATCTTTTCAATCATTTTTTAATTACGCTTTCTATCGTAGGTTACTACTTCATCAGTGAAATTCCAACCAATTGAACATATTTAGTGAAATTTACCTTCATACACCTTTTGTTGTTTCTCTTTGTTTTTTTTTCTCCTTCCTTTTCCGGCTTTCTTCCAGTGTTCCCTCCGTGCATGGTCCAAGTGCAGGTAACTCTAAAATGTCAGATTCCACTGCTCTTTGGCTATTTTTCTTCTTTCTATTATGTCCCATTTTCGTCAACCTCTCTTGATTCTTTTCTTCTCAATTCCTCTCCATCTTTCGAAATTTCTTGCCTGTTCGTTCAATTTCTCCATCTCTGTTCACCGTCAGCGAATCCAGCCATTCTTTATCATCTATATTGCATATTATAAAATGAATGGAAGCACCTCCCTACATATCTCATGACCTCATTGAAAATAAATAAATTTATTAAATTTTGTTTTCAAATTGTTTAATTATTTCTTTATAGGTATTTAATCATCAATCAATTTTTATTAAGAAAAGAACATTATAATACATTACCGCTTATCTCCAGGATTCTCCCCATAAATTTCTTTCTGCCAAATTCAATTTTCATTTCGCTACCCCGCTCCACCCCTTCACCTTTATTCGGAAGATATTTTTTCTTCATTACCGACACTTCTTTGGTTTTCAGCCAAAACACCAAATTAAACATTATATTTTGTTAATGTTTTAAGATTAGAAGTTTACAAGTTTAGAATGAAACGGCGAACCTCCAAAAATGACGTTACAGTCTGAAGTTTGGAGAATACTGAAGAAGGCATATGTGTTTTTTTACTTACGTTCTACTTTTCGTAATTCGAAATCCCGATTTCTTTATCACAACGATCGAAGTGAAAGATTTTGTTATGTGCTTCAGTTCTAAAAGGTCGAATTATTTTAATTATGCCAAGACGTCCGCTACAGTTTGAAAATTATGCAGCTAGCACACAACGGCGTCTAGCACATTTTATAAATAGCGCAAATGGTGATTCTCCTCTTTGGACGTACGTAAATGTATCATATAATATTATTACATCATTTTTTCAAGTGCAATTTTTACTGTAATTTTTTCAGAGGCACAATTATGGAGAGTACTGAAAGGTTGAATTATTTTAATTCGACAATATTTAGGTTATCCACACTATAGTTTTCTACAGTACAGTTTAAGTACATTCACTAGATTGGTAAGATGAAAAATGTACAATTAAGCAAATTATTCAAATTCTTTATTGTTAACTCGTTCAATTACATAAATGTTATCACTATCTTCAATTTGTACAGTGAAACAGACTGTCTCTAAGTCACCGGCAGCGACAAGTTCAAAATTATTTTGTTGTATATTACATTTGTGAGCAAATGGTAAATGCTCACCTTGCGGTATTGCAGTTGAGAATGCGGGTTCGGTATAAAACTTATTTACTCCCGCGTAGTAAGTAATTGGACATTCGCATGCCGCGTCGCACCTACCCGAGCGGAAATTCTGACATGGCGCCGACCGGGGCCCGGTTTAGCCAGGCCGGGCCCAGATCTGGCATGGGAAGCTTCGTGATCTAAATAAATAATCAATTAAAAAAAAAAACGAAACAAATTTTGAGGATTATCGTCATATTTTTTTAAATTATGTAAATTCGCTGTTATATGTATTATACGATTATATGTAATTTCATGTGAAAATGAAGTTTAGTTATCTTTTGCTACTTTTGTTGCTTAAATAACAACGATCGCAAATAAGTTAGTAACGCTCGAAAACAAATAAGAAAAACGCTCGCCCCGGTGGGGAATCGAACCCGTGTCCTTCGCTTACTACGCTAACGCCTTAACCACTGCGCTACGCTCGCTCTTTTCTAATTTCGTATGACGTAGGATGGTTAATATCCGTAAAACCTCCACACGAAAAAAAATAGAACGTCGCTCCAGCGAGATTGTTAAGCTAAAATAGCTTCCCACTGTCCAGCAGATCGCGAGTAAAGACGTAAAATGACAATTAAAATTCGAAATCCTCAAATTTTTTTTCCCTACAAATAGGTATACTTTTCTTATGTCTTTAAGAATATTTCTACATAATTTCTAGACGATGTGGTTATTTATATTATTTTTATATGATTTTTTAAAGTCGTTACCCGAGCGGAAATTGCCAGAATATCGCCCGAATACGGACGTGGGCCCGACCGGGCCCCAGAGGCGTAAAGTCTGGTGACCCCGATCTGGGCCCGAATAGGTATACGTCTTTCGTACATACCACATGTATTGCCTTGTCTGGCCCATGCCTGACATCCCTGGCCTGGCCCGTGCCAGGTATGCCGGGTCTGGCCCATGCCAGATATGCCTGGTATGGCCCCAATCTGAAATTTTCAATGGGCCCGGGCTGGGCCCGAATAGGTTATTATAGACAATTATTAGTGCTACGTATATATGCATATATATGTTACTAAATGTAAAAAAAATTGTCTCCTCAAGTAGGATTCGAACCCTATCTCGCTCGCTTGCAGTCCATGCACCGAACCACTTGGCTACGCTTGTATTATTGTAATATTTAATTGTAAATTAATTTCGAAAGGTGTGTTCGAATACAAATTTATTGGAAATGATCACTACGTAGTTTATTTGAACATTTTGCTGACACGTACAAAAAGTCTAGTCGACGTTGAATTTTTTATTATTTAATTTTACCTTTTTAAGCAACATAATTTCAACCAATCCGTTTGAAACAAATTCTTTTAAGTTGGTGAGACCAAAAAGTATTGAGATACATAATTTTAGATTAAATTAAGGAGTGAACAACATTTTTGGTCTTCGTGTTGGACCAAACAGTTTTTATCAATACGATGCGAAGGAAATATTCACTTTTACAATTAATATGATTCATTTCAGGAATTATTATTTCACTTCAGATATTGTATTGCCAATTTAATTTTGAAAGGTGTGTTGGAATACAAATTGATTCGAAATGATCACTATGAAGTCTGATTTGAACATTTTGCTGACACGTACAAAAAGTCTAGACGACGTTGAATTTTTATTATTTAATTTTCATTGATACGGTTTCTATGCTTCTAAGTTTTTTAAATGCCTGTCCTGTACATTCAATTCAATTTCATTTACTATATTTATTTACATTAAATATGAAAGATTTTGATATGTATTTATATGTATGATCCCAGATAGCAAGGCGTGAGTCTCACGTTAGGCTCATCGAAAAACTTTCATCAAGTTGCAAGGCGATTGTTACTGATGACTTTAATCTTTTGACTGAGGACTTGAAGGCTGATGAAAACAAAAAGCCAGAAATCTTGTAAGCTTCTTTGCAATAAACAAACATTATAAACATATATTCACCGATTATAATCAGGGTTTAGTGAATTAATTTATCAATTACTTGAGTTCTTTGCATGAATCCTATTTATATTTTCACTTACATAGGAAACCAAGTAGAAAGTTTTAACTGTAATATAATATACAGGGTGAATTTTCCAAGGCAAGACATAGGAAATGTCATTTTGCACCTATTATCAACTAATGAAAATTAGATTGCTTGAAATTCTTTAAAATTGAGTTTAAAAAAATATTTCTGAATAAAGAATAATTTTTCTGAATAAAAATGCCCCTTGACATGACAAAATTAATTTGTGCTTTGCAAACAATATGTAGTAAAAATATAATTACAGAAAAACTCGAAATAAACATTTAGCGTTCAAAGTTGGTATTTTGTCAAATACATTGTGTCTTAAGAATACTACGTATAGGTTAAATATGGTTTTCCCTACGACCCGCCTTTAAAAACTCACCTGGTATAGAAAAGCTATGTTTTCTACATGCTACATATTCCATGCATTTTTTATTAATTTAACATTTTATGCATACATCAATTGAATATTGTTTCAGAAAAATCAAGGAATGCCTATCAACATCATTCAGAGCAAATGAAATAATCAGAGAAGGGGAGGCATTTGATGAAAAGTTAATGTAAGTACACTTGAAATACAATAATATTTTATACCATTAATGAAATGAGACGATGAACTATGTTTTTTTTACAGATCGTTAACAAATCTTGTAACAGAATGTCATGAAGAAGCAATGCGCCAAAACAAGTTTCTTCTGGAACAAAACAAAGAATTAATTGAGCAAAACGCTACACTGAACGACAAAATAAATACAATGGCAACCCAATTAGAAGAATTCATCAAATGTAGCAAGAGGACAGAAATAAATGATTCTTTTCTTCAACACCTGCCAGGTTTTCCCTTAAAAACAAGACAGGAATTTGACGAATTAGAAAACAACAGTGATGAGCGACATAAATTGGTAAAATATTATTTTCTGTATTATATGCTTAAAAAAAAAACATAATTAATATATTGCATTATGTTTACTTGTTTTAGTCGGAGCATTTAAAAAAAATAGGTGCTGCGAAATTAAGAAATTTCATTAAAATGTCTCTTAAAGAAATATTTAGCGACCAGTTAGTGAATAACCATATAACATGGAACGGCTGTAATAATACCATTGAGTTTGGTAATTCAATAACAGCTAATATTATATTTTGTACGTATTATAATCTTCGATATATGTATATGTTTCGCACCATGTTTCTTTTCAGAATAAATGTCTAAATATTAAATTTTCTTACAGGTGCTGCGAAAGAATGCACATTTTTCAAGGGGCCAGAAAACAAAACCGAATTTAAAATCGAACTTATTGACATTTTACGACTTACTAAACAAAGATATAAAAATCACTTAAAACAACCATCTCCCAACTGTAATAAGGAAGTTAGAAACGAAATTGAGGAAATAGAAGTCGAACTGAGGAGATTGGAAGATTCTGAATAATAATATGTAATTGGTAAGTTCTTGTAATTGTAAATATATGATATACATTAATTTAAGGTTCATTTAGCGATAGGTACCAATTATTTGTGGAAAGTGATATACGATTATAAGAAATGTATAGAAAATAATTTCAGTAATATTCACATAAATAATGATTTAAACATCTTTTGTACTTACAATAAAAATGTCTTGGATTTTACTAATTTTTACTTTTCTTTAATTTTTACTAACCTAACCTAATTTTCAATAACTTTTTTCTAGGAATTGGTTGAAATAATGCTGGGAGCACACCTAAAAACTGTGATTGATGACTACTGAAAGTACTTACAGATCTGTAACTCGATATGAGAAAAAGCAATGGATACATTACAATACAATTGGTACATTTGTTCACATACATTATTTTCCTAAATAATCGTCACAATTGAAAAGTTGTAATGGTTCCTTTAAACCCGGTTTACATTGACGTAGAAATGCAACCACTTCGATGAAAATGAAATTCAAACAAAAAGCCAGAAATCTTGTAAGCTCTAGAAATCTTGTAAATGAAATTCGATCACTTCGATATTCTCGATTATATTGATATGTCCGAACACCCATACATGGCAGCGATTAGCGAGATATAGACATGAATATATCGAATAGAGTGAAAATTGTATTTGACGGTCCACTGGTTCCCTTTTAACGCTACATATACATGTAGAAATTGTGCTTCTCTGAGACGTCCTAAAGCCGTCTCTATATCATTACAAAAAAATCGTATAGGATACGATATACGCATCCTCTACCTAACCGAAAATGAAACCTGAAACTCAAAGTCCTTTGTGGTCAAAATTCGAGTGCGACGAATCATTGTGCTTAGGCCTGATGATGACGAACAGAACGAATCTGCCATGCATATGTGTGTTCGAAAATATCGATGTGACAGAGAATATTTAAATTATCGAATTTCTTTTTTTAAAAACGTTAAAACTTAAACAATACTCTGTGTAAAGGACCCCTAACAGTTGATTTGATAAAAAAAATGTCAAGTTAAAAGATTCTTTACTGATGAATTACTTCAGATATAAAAACATTTTTTAACGTGGCACTAATTAAACGGTAGTCAATAAAAGACATAAACGAGATAATACACTTTTGACACCGACCAGTGAAATTGAAACTGCTATTTGAAGAAATACTTTGTAGATAAAATGATCGACAAGGGATTTTTGCAGAAGAAACTTGATCAATGCTGACATGTAATAAGTTAAGATATTTATATATTTAAATCCGCTGTCGGTGGCGAAAATGTATTATCTCTTTCATTGACTGCAGGTCTATATATAATAATAACAATATATATACAATAATAATAAATTCGTTGTAATGTTTCATAAATGGTAGTTGTACATGAAAATGTATGTTGCTTAAATTATATTAACATGTGTACATTTTGTAGAAGAAGAAGTATCCAGGACGACCAGGACTCCACGCTTTCGAGCAGAATGGTCACAGCGAAAAGCATTTTGTTTTATAATATTATAAATTTATATAAGTTTTCGTTTTTTGCATAAATTGTTATAAAAATAAAAATGTATAAATACATAAATGT
Source organism: Trichopria drosophilae (assembly GCA_030407085.1). Classification (NCBI taxonomy): domain Eukaryota; kingdom Metazoa; phylum Arthropoda; class Insecta; order Hymenoptera; family Diapriidae; genus Trichopria; species Trichopria drosophilae. The sequence goes on along the minus strand of CM059582.1, from coordinate 64,462,019 downwards.
ATTAAATTAATAATTTTATGAATATATTAAAATTTAATCCAAAATCCTATTTTCCAATTTTATTTAATTTAAATTTCCCGCAATTACAAAGTGAAGAGAAAGATTTTTATTGCGCATGCTCATACGTACTTCGTAAACTAATTTTAAATTTCGCGCGCTTTTGAGGATAGCCTGTGAAAATGCCACCATTGCGCAGGCGCTTATTTCTGATAAAAGGAAATCTCATTCGTGAGTGTCGATTCGCTACCCGATCTGCGTTCACAAATAGCACTCACATGGAGACTCATAAGTGAGAGTAAATCTCAGTGGCATAAGCCATCGTGAGCTTGTTATTTATATTTGAAATGAACGAATTATATACCAATTGTGTGTGAATAGGTGTTATTTAGGTCTTTTTCCAGGTTAGTACATACATCTCAAATTAAGGTTTGAGGTTAACTGACCTGTCAAATAAAAAACCCATATTTTCTAAATCCTTCTTCCCATTCTCATTATTGCAATCTACAATTCAAGCCTTTTACATACTCAGGACATCTTAAAAGTTCTTTCGTTTTTCCTATTCAATAGCTGCCAATGATATTAGAAGAATATGTTAAATGAACTATTCGCACTAAAAATAATGGTACAGTCATGGTTTAATTTTACACCATGTGTACACTGTGAGAGCCCAATATTAATTAGATTAATTAGATTAGGACAGCAATATTGTGGTACCTCTACAGCTATGACACCAGTCACTTAAAAAACATAGAAGCAAAGGTAACGTATGAAAGAGTTTTGTCGACGAATGGGCCTATTTACTTAATGTATATAATTAATTATATATAATTAATTATAATTTAATGTAAATAAATATAGTAAATGAAATTGAATTGAATGTACAGGACAGGCATTTAAAAAACTTAGAAGCATAGAAACCGTATCAATGAAAATTAAATAATAAAAAATTCAACGTCGACTAGACTTTTTGTACGTGTCAGCAAAATGTTCAAATCAGACTACATAGTGATCATTTCGTATCAATTTGTATTCCAACACACCTTTCAAAATTAAATTGACAATACAGTATCTGTAGTGAACTAATAATTCCTGAAATGAATCATATTAATTGTAAAAGTGAATATTTCCTTCGCATCGTATTGATAAAAACTGTTTGGTCCAACACGAAGACCAAAAATGTTGTTCACGCCTTAATTTAATCTAAAATTATGTATCTCAATACTTTTTGGTCTCACCAACTTAAAAGAATTTGTTTCAAACGGATTGGTTGAAATTATGTTGCTTAAAAAGGTAAAATTAAATAATAAAAAATTCAACGTCGACTAGACTTTTTGTACGTGTCAGCAAAATGTTCAAATCAGACTACATAGTGATCATTTCCAATCAATTCCAACACACCTTTCAAAATTAAATTGACAATACAATATCTGAAGTGAAATAATAATTCTTGAAATGAATCATAATAAGGGTGTTCTTCTGAAGCCCCTGAGCGCCGCGGTGGCCATTGTGGAACTCCAAAACGGAAGTAAAACTCCTTTGCAGATTACGCCACCGAAAGAAATTTTCTTTTTTCACCACTTATAAGTCGAATCCATTTAAAATTTATATTTCGTGATATTTTTAAAAAGCATGAAAAATGAAAGAAAAAAATCCAGGGCACGAGTGAAAGGTTAAAAAGTAAGTAAATTCAAAGCATCTGAAACTGAATAAGAAACTTACAAAAATTTGTGTTATTGACAAAATTTAGAGTAATAAATTTTGGTAAACAATACAAAAAAAATTGTTTATAAAAATGTAAACAAACACGTATTCCTTTATTTTTCAAGTAGAATATTGCATCTTGAAGTTAATTCTTAACATACCATCGGTCTGCCTGCATCATTTTACAATTACATGGATTCCCCATATTCTTAGTTTAAAATGCATGCTACAAATCGATTGGTTACAAAATATGCATAAAAAAGTCGGCATTGAAAATGATTAAAAATTCTAAAAAAAGTGACAATCTTAATAATCAAATTTGACAGTCTTTGACTCTTCTGAAAAGTCTTGTTATTAATAAATACTAAATTTCAACAGTTAATATTGGATTTGTACTTCATTGCCTAGAATATGCTCAACTGAAATATTTTTTGGAAGTAATGTTGAAATAATTATGAAATAATAATGTGAAATAATAATCAATAATATGCATATTTACATGGATATCATTTTTTCTGTAAATGGACTTCTTATAATTCTCTGGCAGGGTATCCGATGGTTCTTTCTTTATTTGCCTATCAACATTCACTTAAAAGTTGTTGTGTGACTTTTTTTTTAAAATATTTATCGATGTCATCAGTGAAAATACAATGTAAATTCACAATATTAAAAAAAAATTTTAAATTATTCTTTACCAACAAATAAAAATACTTGTAATAAATAATGTCAAACAGTGCATAAAAACTGTTCTTGAAGAACTTCATTAACTGCACGTTTTGAAGAATACGTTTATAATTTTATCTATCTTCAAAGTCTGTTCTTTTACAAATAATAATTATGAATTTACATTATTTTTCTCGATTAATATTTAGAAACTGAAGAGTATAGCGATTCGGGATCCAAAATAAAAAATTTCTTTCAACAAAATTGTTTTATCACAGTTTTTAAGTTATATCTGGGTATTCGACATATTTTGATAAGGTTTTGCAATTCTCACCCTGACCAATCCCGTTTCATATCCTGCAGTGAAAAAGTTTCAAATTTAAAATCATGGTAAATGCAGAGAACTTCTGGTTTTGATTCCAGAAGTATTTTTAGCCAACTTTTTCGAAGTTTATGAAATTTTCGTATTCGAGGCTATTTTAATATTTATTTTTAAAATTAATTTTAATATACACATTGATGGTGATAAATATTAAAAAAATATGACAAATCCGAAAATATTTATCACCATCAATCTGTATTTTTAAAATTAATTTTAAAAATAAATATTAAAATAGCCTCGAAGACGGAAATTTCACGAATTTCGAAAAAGTAGGCTAAAAATACTTCTGGAATCAAAACCAGAAGCTCTCTGCATTTACCATCTTTACGAACTGTAATAGTCATATAAGAATTTTAATTAATTAATGTTAACGGTTCATTTGCAGAAAAAAATAATGTTTAAAATCATGTTTTATACTATTTTTATTGTTATTTTAGGTAAATTAAGAGATACGTATTTTTTGTTTTGCAGAAAATCTCTCGTTGGTGATTTCATTTTTGTCCGAAACAGGTAGGAAATTATTTTTAAATCTCTCTATTTCCGTTAAAAATCGATATTTTAACATTCTGTTTCCCTAATTCAGTAGTGTTTTAAATGTTCTTTCATGGCCATTTTGAAATTTTACAAAATTTTGAAAATTAATAAAATGGCGGTCATTTTGTGAAAAAAAAAGAAAAACTTGATTTTCAAAATTCTAATTTTTTTTTCATAATTAGACACTATAAAAAGGAAAGTTTTCCAATAAGTTTGGTCTGCGCTAAAATGGTGTGAAAGCGTCAAGATTTTTTTTTCTTTAAAAAAGAAATCGTTATTTATCAGGTTTCAGCGACGTCATCTTTCAGTTAGTAAAACAACAGGAAAATGTTGAGCATATATATTACAAATAGAAACTTTTACACATTAACATTAACAAACCATTTTGTATATTTTAAGAATAAAAACGTGCTATCGCTTACTCCGTTATCGGCCTAAGGAAAATATGCTCAAACACCGTTATGTCTGTTCATAAAATTGAGCGTATCGCCATTGTTGATGTCTAATAATAATGCGTAAATAGAACAAGAAAAAAAATAAGAAAAGTGCAAAATTTTCAGGAGAAATTTTTCTTTCATATATGTATTAAGAATCTTACAATGAATATTACAACCCTACTTAGCGCTACCCATGCAGGATGAACGACATGAACGTGATAGGATTCTCATCCCGTTGGGGTACTTTTTGAAGTGAGTCTCATTGCCTCTCACGAATTGGGGTGCTTTTTTAATTGTAATTGTTTCACGATTAGATAAGTAGATGTGTGCTTCATCTGCAACATGAAACCTGAACGACACGTTCATTTTTATATACTGACAGATAAACATTTTTCAACAAATGTCTTCCACCGATCGTTAACAACAGCACGCATTTATTCTTAAAATATAATCAAATTGTTTATTAATAATAATATTTGAAAGTTTCTATGGCTAATATCCAAATTTCTCTTTTATTTCATTAACTGAAAGATGACGTTGCTGCAACCTGATAAATGCCGATTAAAAAAAAACTTGACGCTTCCACACCATTTTAGCGCAGACCAAACCTATTGGAAAACATTCCTTTTTCTATTGCCTAATCATAAAAAAAATTACAATTTTGAAAAATGATGTTTTTGAGAAAAACGAGTTTTTTTATTTTTCAAAATATGGCCGTCATTTTGTTAATTTTCAAACTTTATAAAATTTCAAAATGGCCATGAAAACAGAATGCTAAAATATCGATTTTTAACGGAAATAGAGAGGTTTGAATATAATTTCCTACCTGTTTGGCAAAAATGAAATCACCAGCGAAATTTTTGTGCAGGCCGTAACTTCGCGAAAAATTTTTTGTTTGCAAAACAAAAAAATACGTATCTCTTTATTTACCCAAAAGAACAATAAAAATCGTATAAAACATGATTTTGAATTTTAAATTTATTTTCATTGCATGATTAGAAATGGAATATAGGTCACCTACAATATTCGTTTTCTAAATTTTTATATATTTATCGTGTTATAGAATATATTTTCTATATCAATAATTTCCATTTAAAATCCATATTAATTACATTAGAAAGTGTTAATTAAGGCCCATGCGTACCACAGCACAGATAGCACCAAACTAACTATCGAAAATAAGATATATGCCAAAAATTAAATATCCCTGTATTTTGGTTTTTAAAAAATACTTGTTTATAACAATTTGTTATCAACAATTTCGTCAAAAGTGGTTTTAGATGAAATCTGGCTGCGCCAATCGATTTTACGGGAAAAATTAGATGCTAATCATTGGAAGTACGATATGTCAAAAATAAAATACCTGTTTTTTTTGTTTATAAAAAATAATTATTTATAACAATTTATTGGTAAAGAATATACAGAAATTCTATACTTTTCTGTAATAATGTGGATTTACATTGTTTTCCATTGTCAACTGTCGATAAATATTTAGAAAAATAACAGTTTTTTGTTGATAAAGCCCGCAACAACTTTTAGATGATTGTTGATGAGTAAATAAAGCAAAGAACCATCGGAAACCTGCCAGAGAATTATAGGAACTCCATTTACAAAAAAAATTATATCCATGTAAATATGCATATTATTGATTATTATTTCACATTATTATTTCATAATTATTTCAACATTACTTCCAAAATAATTGAAATATACATTTCAATTGAACATTTTATATGCAATGAGAGATGATATCATTCCATCTATTTACTATGTCGTTTCGACGCAGATCCGCAACCTAGTATATATATATATATATATGATGTGTGTTATTCACATATATGTATACATATATGCACCCATATACTTTTTTAGGCATGTCTAAGAAGTGTACTACTGATGGTAAATGTTTTTTGATTTTCTATGCAGAAGTCTAATATTACATATTAAAATTTAGTATTTATTAATAAAGACTCAAATTTTGTTTAGCGAAAAAAATTTTAAATTTGACTATTACAAATGTATTTTGTCTTACAATTTTTAATATTTTTCAACGATAATTTTTTTTTCTATGTATATTTTGTAATTTTAAACTTCTCACGTGGATTTGAAAAAAGTGGTAAAGAATGGAAAATTATGAACTGATAAAAAATTACAATTTGGACATTTGTACCACTCTATATGTTTTTAGGTCGAAAATGACGAAGAAAAGAAATAAAACCTTAGCTGAAAATTAAAATATAACTATATATATACTAATGTTACATATTTGCAAAAAAAGTTTTAGCCATCTATTCTATGCGATAACTTCATGTATAGAAACGATTTTCCGAAGAAGACGCACGAGTTACATCGTCCGAATCCGTCGGATAGCCGGGAGAAATTCTATCGCAAGCCGCAAGAAAAAAAATGAGCTTCCCGTCGAAACTATCGGACGATCGCTGTAAATGCATATACATATATATGTATGATACAGCACCGATTTTCGGGAAGCTCTTGGCGATCTCGGCCAACTTCGGCCTTCCCCGCTACATGTATGAATATCGTTTGTCCTATACATGTGTATACGTAACATGGAAACAAAATTGTGGGGCCCCGGTAAGAACCCTTCGAGAAAATCTTTGATACGGTCCTGACGAGAGAACGAAAGTCGAACTTCGTAATATCATCGGCAGATGTCACTCCAATCAGTGCACTTAAAAGTTGTAGGCGTCGCTACAGTCAAATCTGACTTCCGACTTTTTGGAAGTACACCCTTAATTGTAAAAGTGAATATTACCTTCGCATCGTATTGATAAAAACTGTTTGGTTCAACATGAAGACCAAAAATGCTGCTCACGCCTTAATTTAATCTAAAATGATATATCAAAATACTTTTTGGTCTCACCAACTTAAAAGAATTTGTTTCAAACGGATTGGTTTAAGTTATGTTGCTTATAAAGGTAAAATTAAATAATAAGAAATTCAACGTCGACTAGACTTTTTGTACGTGTCAGTAAAAAGTTCAAATAAGACTACGTAGTGATAATTTCCGATCAATTTGTATTCGAACACACCTTTCGAAATTAATTTACAATGAAATATTACAATAATACAAACGTGGCCAAGTGGTTCGGTGCATGGACTGCAAGCGAGCGAGATAGGGTTCGAATCCTACTTGAGGAGACAATTTTTTTTACATTTAGTAACATATATATGCATATATACGTAGCACTAATAATTGTCTATAATAACCTATTCGGGCCCAGCCCGGGCCCATTGAAAATTTCAGATTGGGGCCATACCAGGCATATCTGGCATGGGCCAGACCAGGCATACCTGGCATGGGCCAGGCCAGGGATGTCAGGCATGAGCCAGACAAGGCAATACATGTGGTATGTACGAAAGACGTATACCTATTCGGGCCCAGATCGGGGTCACCAGACTTTACGCCTCTGGGGCCCGGTCGGGCCCACGTCCGTATTCGGGCGATATTCTGGCAATTTCCGCTCGGGTAACGACTTTAAAAAATCATATAAAAATAATATAAATAACCACATCGTCTAGAAATTATGTAGAAATATTCTTAAAGACATAAGAAAAGTATACCTATTTATAGGAAAAAAAAATTTGAGGATTTCGAATTTTAATTGTCATTTTACGTCTTTACTCGCGATCTGCTGGACAGTGGGAAGCTATTTTAGCTTAACAATCTCGCTGGAGCGACGTTCTATTTTTTTTCGTGTGGAGGCTTTACGGATATTAACCATCCTTCGTCATACGAAATTAGAAAAGAGCGAGCGTAGCGTAGTGGTTAAGGCGTTAGCGTAGTAAGCGAAGGACCGGGTTCGATTCCCCACCGTGGCGAGCGTTTTTCTTATTTGTTTTCGAGCGTTACTAACTTATTTGCGATCGTTGTTATTTAAGCAACAAAAGTAGCAAAAGATAACTAAACTTCATTTTCACATGAAATTACATATAATCGTATAATACATATAACAGCATATTTAATAAAGAATTTGAATAATTTGCTTAATTGTACATTTTTCATCTTACCAATCTAGTGAATGTACTTAAACTGTACGGTAGAAAACTATAGTGTGGATAACCTAAATATTGTCGAATTAAAATAATTCAACCTTTCAGTACTCTCCATAATTGTGCCTCTGAAAAAATTACAGTAAAAATTGCACTTGAAAAAATGATGTAATAATATTATATGATACATTTACGTACGTCCAAAGAGGAGAATCACCATTTGCGCTATTTATAAAATGTGCTAGACGCCGTTGTGTGCTAGCTGCATAATTTTCAAACTGTAGCGGACGTCTTGGCATAATTAAAATAATTCGACCTTTTAGAACTGAAGCACATAACAAAATCTTTCACTTCGATCGTTGTGATAAAGAAATCGGGATTTCGAATTACGAAAAGTAGAACGTAAGTAAAAAAACACATATGCCTTCTTCAGTATTCTCCAAACTTCAGACTGTAACGTCATTTTTGGAGGTTCGCCGTTTCATTCTAAACTTGTTAACTTCTAATCTTAAAACATTAACAAAATATAATGTTTAATTTGGTGTTTTGGCTGAAAACCAAAGAAGTGTCGGTAATGAAGAAAAAATATCTTCCGAATAAAGGTGAAGGGGTGGAGCGGGGTAGCGAAATGAAAATTGAATTTGGCAGAAAGAAATTTATGGGGAGAATCCTGGAGATAAGCGGTAATGTATTATAATGTTCTTTTCTTAATAAAAATTGATTGATGATTAAATACCTATAAAGAAATAATTAAACAATTTGAAAACAAAATTTAATAAATTTATTTATTTTCAATGAGGTCATGAGATATGTAGGGAGGTGCTTCCATTCATTTTATAATATGCAATATAGATGATAAAGAATGGCTGGATTCGCTGACGGTGAACAGAGATGGAGAAATTGAACGAACAGGCAAGAAATTTCGAAAGATGGAGAGGAATCGAGAAGAAAAGAATCAAGAGAGGTTGACGAAAATGGGACATAATAGAAAGAAGAAAAATAGCCAAAGAGCAGTGGAATCTGACATTTTAGAGTTACCTGCACTTGGACCATGCACGGAGGGAACAATGGAAGAAAGCCGGAAAAGGAAGGAGAAAAAAAAACAACGAGAAACAACAAAAGGTGTATGAAGGTAAATTTCACTAAATATGTTCAATTGGTTGGAATTTCACTGATGATGTAGTAACCTACGATAGAAAGCGTAATTAAAAAATGATTGAAAAGATTCTCAAAATTAGGGCTGCGACAAAGTAATTCTAACTACTGTTAACCATCTAATAAAAAATATCAAATAAATTAATTGAGAATTGAGAGAGAATTTTCAGAAATAAGTGAAATTTACATATTTAAAGAAATTGTCGAATTCAATTTCATTGATATTTTTTAGAGTGTGGTTAGAAATGGTTAGAGTTACGTCGTCGGAGCCGAAATTTTGAAAAATCGATTAAATCATCTTTTACTGACGTTTTCTAGCTTAGATTATTACTTTCACGGCTGACCATTTTAGCAACCCCTTAATGAGGTTACAAAGTGCTCAATTAGTATGATAGTGAACATAAAACTTGTCATCGATAATCTAATCAACTTTATAAGCCTCTTAACCTACAAATTTTTATTCCTTTTGAAAAATAACGAATTAATTTTTTTTCAACTGTGTGCGCGAAGTACATAATAATCAAACCTTTCAGTTCAATCCCAGCTGACGTACGGTCATGTTCATGTGCGAAAATGTTACGAAATATACAAAATGTTTTGTATACTGTTTGTATATTTCGTTAACTTTTCGTTGACGAATGTGACAGTGTGTTAGCTGGGATGAGACAATTTTTATTTAGAGCAATTTTCACTGGCCGTACTAGTGGAACTAGTGTAAAATGCTATTATACTGCTGTGTGTCTTAGAAAAGGTCGTATCTACATTTCTACGATTTTCACTTATTCGTGAAATACGGTTTTTAATCATAACAGTAATTTTGTATTTTTAAAAATGATTTTTGACGGCTATCCATTTAGCACGATTCTCAGTGGATTGTTAACTAACGGGTTTTGATATTTTTTGGGACATCATATATATTCATTACAGTTTCTAATACAGAGCCTGAATTTTGAAAAATCAATTAAATCATTTTTAATTTAAGTATCTTTGTGATAATTTCTACCTTATTGACTGAGCCGTACGGAATCCCCTTAAACCTACATACCCGATTGTATGAAACATATAAAGAACGTTATTTGTGAATAACTACATTCAAATATTCGCGGATATTCACTTACACAGATATTCACAGATGGCGCGTTTCTCGCTAGCGCGCGAAAATGATAGATTATGTATAAATACAACTTCTGACTCAGTGTACTAATGAGTAAATATGTCAGCGTTCCGTTAATACCGTTTGCGTGCGTGCGTATATTAACTGTTATCTAGTTTAATATTATTGTGTAGGTCTGCGTTGTAATTCGTTTAGCGATGTATTTCTATGTATGGGCCTTGTGTATAAAATGTTAGAAAAGTTTGTTCTTGAATTAGTAAATGGTGGTTAAAAGACATACATACGAAAACCAAATTTTTTCCCTTAAACTAGTCGGATTATTTAATTATATTAGCTTCGAATTTTTCTTGAACTGATTCGAAAATATTTCCGAACTGTTTAGAAATGATCTTAGTTATAAGATCTTAGATATAATTCGAGCATATTACTTCACAGTTCGGGAACTCCTCATGAATTAATTTGACTTCTTCATGAAAAAGGGTCTACAATATTTCCAAGGAGACAGTTCCTAATCTTCTTTAAAGCATACTGAAATCCTCAACATCCGAACGAGTTCGGGAATTTTCACTGGATTATTATTTTCCGTGTATGTAAAATATGACAAACCTAAAGAACACCACCAAATTATTCCAATTGCACCGAAAACGTCTAAATTTTTTTCGGGCCCTATCAGGACGGGCAACCGCAAAATAACCGAAAAAAAATAACCGGTCGAAAACCGCCAAAAAATAACCGTCGTACAACCGTAATTACCACGAAAAAACCGGACTACGAGAAAAAGGCGTATGGTTAAAATTTATAAAATCACCGCAGAATAACCGATAAGAAACCGCTCTTCAGGAGCGTCAACCGGTCATTTCCAGCAAAATTACCGCAAAATAACCGATAAAAACCCGATCTTCAACAGCGTCGACCGGTCGTTTCCAGCCAAATTACCGCAAAATAACCGATGAAAAACCTCTCTTCAAGAGCACCGACCGGTTGTTTCTAGCGAAATTATCGCTAAATAACCGATGAAAAACCACCATTCCAAAGCGGCGACCGGTCGTTTCTTGCACAATTACCTCAGAATAACCGATGAAAAACTATTGTTCCAAAGCGTCGACCGGATGTTTCTAGCGAAATTTATCGTAAATAACCGATTAAAAACCGCTCTTCTAGAGCGTCAACCGGTCGTTTCTCCCAAAATGACAGCAGAATAACCGATGAAAAACCGTTCTTCCAGAGCGTTGATCAGTTGTTTCTCGTAAAATTACCGCAGAATAACCGATAAAAACCGTAGTACCATAGGGTGGATCGGTCGTTTTTTTAAAATTACCGTAGAATAAACGATAAAAAACCGCTGTTCAAGAGCGGCGGCAGGTTGTTTCTCTCAAAATTACCGAAGAATAACCGATGAAAAACCGAGGTTCAAGAGCGGCGGCCGGTCGTTTCGGACCAAAATTACCCCAGAATAAACGCTGAAAAACTGCTCTTCAAGAGAATATAATAGTTAATAATTATTTGCAAATATATTTATATATGAGGTTTTTATTTACTTATTTTCTGTTTTGTTATGCATAACTATAATCATCTTTTATAGATCTAACAAAACTGCTCAGTCGCTGTAGTAAATGTGTATGTAGGTACCACGATGACAGAATTCACAAACGTGCATGGTGAAAACCCGAACGGTCAGGCTTATTATACGAATTACGGCGCTACTTTGCTAGAGGATTTCGACGCCACCTAGTGCTGGCCGAGAAAACTCTATTTGAATGAAGGGTACTGTTTGTCGGGACGTATCGTGTCGAAATTACCGCTGAATAACCGATGAAAAACCACCATTCCAAAGCAGCGACCGGTCGTTTCTTGCACAATTACCTCAGAATAACCGATGAAAAACTATTGTTCCAAAGCGTCGACCGGATGTTTCTAGCGAAATTTATCATAAATAACCGATTAAAAACCGCTCTTCTAGAGCGTCAACTGCTCGTTTTTCCCAAAATGACAGCAGAATAACCGATGAAAAACTGTTCTTCCAGAGCGTTGATCAATTGTTTCTCGTAAAATTACCGCAGAATAACCGATAAAAAACCGTAGTACCATAGGGTGGATCGGTCGTTTTTCTTAAAATTACCGTAGAATAACCGATAAAAAACCGCTGTACCATAGCGTCCACCAGTCGTTTCTCTCAAAATTACCGAAGAATAACCGATGAAATACCATTGTTCCAGAGGGACGACCGTTCGTTTTTTACAAAATTCCCGCAGAATCACCGATAAAACGTGTCGTAGAAGAGCGTCGACCGGTTAATTCTGTCGTAAAAATACCGCACAATAATCGACAAAAAACCGCTGTTCAAGAGCGGCGGTCGGTCGTTTCGAACCAAAATTACCGCAAAATAACCGATGAAAAACCGATCTTCCAGAGCGTTGATCAGTTGTTTCTCGTAAAATTACCGCAGAATAACCGATAAAAAAACCGTAGTACCATAGGGTGGATCGGTCGTTTCTCTCAAAATTACCGAAGAATAACTGATGAAAAACCGTTCTTCCAGAGCGTTGATCAGTTGTTTCTCGTAAAATTACCGCAGAATAACCGATAAAAACCGTAGTACCATAGGGTGGATCGGTCGTTTTTTTAAAATTACCGTAGAATAAACGATAAAAAACCGCTGTTCAAGAGCGGCGGCAGGTTGTTTCTCTCAAAATTACCGAAGAATAACCGATGAAAAACCGAGGTTCAAGAGCGGCGGCCGGTCGTTTCGGACCAAAATTACCCCAGAATAAACGCTGAAAAACTGCTCTTCAAGAGAATATAATAGTTAATAATTATTTGCAAATATATTTATATATGAGGTTTTTATTTACTTATTTTCTGTTTTGTTATGCATAACTATAATCATCTTTTATAGATCTAACAAAACTGCTCAGTCGCTGTAGTAAATGTGTATGTAGGTACCACGATGACAGAATTCACAAACGTGCATGGTGAAAACCCGAACGGTCAGGCTTATTATACGAATTACGGCGCTACTTTGCTAGAGGATTTCGACGCCACCTAGTGCTGGCCGAGAAAACTCTATTTGAATGAAGGGTACTGTTTGTCGGGACGTATCGTGTCGAAATTACCGCTGAATAACCGCTAAAAATCTGTTAATCAAGATCGCCGACCGGTCATTTTGCGAGAAATAGATTTTTAGCGGTCATTCAGCGGTCATTTCGACACGATACGTCTCGACGAACAGTACCCTTCATTCAAATAGAGTTTTCTCGGCCAGCGCTAGGTGGCGTCGAAATCCCCTAGCAAAGTAGCGCCGTAACTCGTGCAATAAGCCTGACCATTCGGGTTTTTACTAAGCACGTTTGTGAATTCTCTCATGGTGGTACCTACATACACATTTACTACAGTGACTCAGCAATTTTGTTAGATCTATAAAAGATGATTATAGATATACATAACAAAACAGAAAATGAGTAAATAAAAACTTCATATATATACATGTTATTGCAAATAATTATTAACTATATTCTCTTGAAGAGCGGTTTTTCAGCGGTTATTTTGGTCCGAAACGACCGGCCGCCGCTCTTGAACCGCGGTTTTTCATCGGTTATTCTTCGGCAATTTTGAGAGAAACGACTGGTCGAGGCTATGGTACAACGGTTTTTCATCGGTTATTCTTCTGTAATTTTGAAAGAAAAGACCGGTCGTCTCTCTGGAACAACGTTATTTCATCGGTTATTCTTCGGTAATTTTGAGAGAAACGACCGATCCACCCTATGGTACTACGGTTTTTTTATCGGTTATTCTGCGGTAATTTTACGAGAAACAACTGATCAACGCTCTGGAAGATCGGTTTTTCATCGGTTATTTTGCGGTAATTTTGGTTCGAAACGACCGACCGCCGCTCTTGAACAGCGGTTTTTTGTCGATTATTGTGCGGTATTTTTACGACAGAATTAACCGGTCGACGCTCTTCTACGACACGTTTTATCGGTGATTCTGCGGGAATTTTGTAAAAAACGAACGGTCGTCCCTCTGGAACAATGGTATTTCATCGGTTATTCTTCGGTAATTTTGAGAGAAACGACTGGTGGACGCTATGGTACAGCGGTTTTTTATCGGTTATTCTACGGTAATTTTAAGAAAAACGACCGATCCACCCTATGGTACTACGGTTTTTTATCGGTTATTCTGCGGTAATTTTACGAGAAACAATTGATCAACGCTCTGGAAGAACAGTTTTTCATCGGTTATTCTGCTGTCATTTTGGGAAAAACGAGCAGTTGACGCTCTAGAAGAGCGGTTTTTAATCGGTTATTTATGATAAATTTCGCTAGAAACATCCGGTCGACGCTTTGGAACAATAGTTTTTCATCGGTTATTCTGAGGTAATTGTGCAAGAAACGACCGGTCGCTGCTTTGGAATGGTGGTTTTTCATCGGTTATTTAGCGATAATTTCGCTAGAAACAACCGGTCGACGCTCTTGAAGAGAGGTTTTTCATCGGTTATTTTGCGGTAATTTGGCTGGAAACGACCGGTCGACGCTCTTGAGGATTGGTTTTTTATCGGTTATTCTGTAGTTATTTTAAGAATACTAACCATATGCCTTTCCCAGGTTTTTTCGCGGTAATTATGGTTGTACAACGGTCATTTTTTGGCCGTTTTCGACCGGTTATTTTTTTCGGTTAAATTACTGTTAAAGTGCGGTCGCCCGTCCTGATAGGTAGTCCTCACCAACCTCGGTTGCCTGGGTATTTCGTGCAATGGGCGACCATTATTTTGCTAAAAAATATTAAATAAAACGAAGCGAATTAAATGTGAATTAATGCAAAATTCTGATGGATTTTTTGTCTCCAAAAATATTGATCGTCACGTTGAATCCGCTATTTTGAATTTTCCACCTCTAGCATCATATTCGATATTTTAGACCCCAAAAACCTCCTAGTGGACATTTTCAACCGAAAGTAGTTAAAAGAATTAAAAAAATTCCACCATATTGGATCCGCCATTTTCAATTTTTTGAATATTGCCTAATATTCATAATCAGAATTTTCCGAAATCCTTGAATATATGATTTAACAAATTATCGAATGTCATAGGAATGAAATATAGTAAAACAATTCGTTAATATGAGTATAACACGCAAATAACCGATGTTATCGACTTTGAGAAGCTCGTATTTGCAGGAACAAATTTTTTAAAACAAACTACCCACATATTTTTTAAGTACAGGTATTAATAACACTTTGGTAGCCATTTATTGCATAAAGAAACCGTTTTCCTGATTAGAATCGGTCGTTATCTAAAAAAAAAACGTTTAAAAATCTTTTAGCGAAAATTTGCAAAAAAATAGTACAAGATTACATCTTTCGGTTTGTTTTAATAGTTGAAGTGTGTAGAGGACACCCAAAAACATGAAAAAAGTGTAGTGGTACGAAAAACTAACAGCAACTTGATTAAAATTTGACAGCCCAAAGTCGCGATTCAATTTTGTGATATTGAGGCGTTGATGGGCTAATAAACCTGGAATGTGGTTTTATGAGACAAATAAATAAAAATAATATATTTTCCACGAATTTCGCAGTCGCAGTAAATTATTATACGCATTTTGGCCCAGTTGAAACTTATACATTTCTGCCCACACATATTTATTAGTGAGTACCCGAGTAAACATTTGCCTCCGGATCGAATCCGATACTGATCCGGGACCCTTATCTCGGTTGAATTTCAGATCCGTATCAGATCTGGGTTTTAACGCTGCCGCACATCCGTAACGGATCCGGAGTCCCGGACGTCCGGCAATCCTGATCCGTTCCTAACCTGATCTGGATTCGAATCGACGGTAACGTTTAAATACGCAAAACTGTCAAAATTTGCTTAAAACTTATTGCTGACGACTTACTTAAACACATCATTATATCGACGCCTGAGTCCAAGAACCTGCCGTTTCGCCGCAGCGTTGAAGAACCGTCCGTTGCGTGATGAGTTCGAATAACCGGCCATTTCGATAACTGTTCGAAAAGCGGCCATCTCGTGAATGACAAGAAACAAACGGCCAATTCGGAAAGGGATTCGAAGATGCGGGCCATTTCGTAAAATACTTCATGTATATGGTAATTTTATAGTTGTACCACTGCCGGATAGTGGCGTGACATAATTATATTTATTTCGGAGATTAACAAACTTGCAAATACAATATGTGACATTAAAAAGGAATAATGCACGTTATATTGAAATGCAATCTAACATTATTATTTCTTTCATGAAGCATGTACAGAAAAATTTGACTAATACTCATCACGAAACGGACGGTTCTTAAACGCTGCGGTGAAACGGCAGGTTCTTGGACTCAGGCGTCGATATACAAATGACAATGTCAGATGGTAAAAATCCTTTACCAATGCGTCGTTTCTCTTTTATTCAGTCTTGCGTACATGTCGTCCTTTCATATATAATTGAACCCCTGGCGATCAAAAGAAGATACGCGCGAAACGCCGGAGAATTTGTTGGCCCCTCGGCTCGTAATATTTTGACTTTCGAATTTTAAAATTTTCATTAGATATCTTAATAGGAAAATTAATTACGCGTATTTTTTGTTAAAATCAAAAATTTATATCTCTCTTCGTTTTTAATATAATCGCAAAAAATGAAATTATTTGAAATATAAAATAACTTAATTATTTTGTCTTTAACTCGTCATATCTTTTACAATAATTGGAATTTTTTAATGAAATTTTTAGAGAATATGCACTATTCTATCTACAAACTAACGTATTTTTCCAAATTATGGTTAGTTATTACGGAAATTTTTTAAAAATTGGTTTTTGTTTTACTGTACAAAGTTGACATTGAAAGCTTTGAACACTTCGGGAGTCGATGGAATTTTATTAAATCGAAATTTCCTTCCCACCGAAAATTCGAGGAAGGTTCAAAGAAGTTTTTTGTAAAGTTATAGACTAATCTGACTTGTATTTTTCAAGTAACAATTGAAAGTTGTAATGCTGTCGCGTCGCGTCGTCTCTTTCACGAATTCCATGAATTAGAATAATCTGAAAACCTTGAATTATTTTTGGTGTTATAATACGTTTTGAAACGCATCATATCATCTCCGTTTTTACTACTTAATTTTAGATAAGCCTACATGTAAATACATTTAAAAGAAATATATATTAAAATTATAATAAATATAAATAATAGCGATTGAATTCATAGGCTACGTTACAAGTATGAGGCAACTGAAGAGAGTTTATGCTTTTTACATTATTCTGTATATGGGTAAATCCACAGACCTTTTAACTTTACGCTTTCAGAAAAACATTTTTTTTCGGTGGCACACATTTAAAATCAACCTGAGGCCACTCCTAAACATATAAAATGTAAAAAAAACGACACGTTACGACTTTTAAAGGATTGTTCCAGCGTAGTCAGGTAAAACAAGACCTAAAATTATATCTTCGCACCAAACATATTTCTGTACGCGGAAAACAGATGAAATTTGTTACTCGGGGTTTTTTAAGTTACTGGTCACGAATCCGTCAACAGATATTTAGAATTCAATATGGAAGATCGAATTTGTAAGAAGTTACTCGCACAAGCTCAAATTGGGTATTCGGGGGTTTTATTTCTTTTTGCTTTTATGTGCATAATATACAAATTTTAGCAGCAAACATTTATTTAAGTCGATTTAAGGCATTACAATCCCGGCAATCCTGAAAAAAAATTTTAAATAGGTATAACGTAAGTTGTCATTAGTACCATATTTATTCATTTTTAACCAGAAAAGATGAAGCAAGGGAGATGAAAAACAATGTTACCCAAAGTTACATTTTCATTATTTCTGGAGCAAAACTATAGCGAATCTCGACCGATGAGCGACCCTGAATACACAGTTTCAGCTGGTTCAAGCAACTTTTTAGGAATTTGGTCCGCCATATTGTATCTACCATCTTCAATTTTTAATATTTGTCATCGTATTTATGATCAGTTACCAATAAAACCCGCGCGTAACAAATTTCAGCATTTTTCCGTGTAAAGTAAGGAGTTTGTGTCAAAGAGATAATTTCATGTCTTGTTTTACCCCTGAACATCGTATTGTATTCCTGGAACAACTTCAGAGTATTATTATGATACCTAAAACAATAAATTACGCCCATAATCGAGGCATTTAATTGTGTATAGTTCGTGTGCCTGACAAAAGTTACGCACGAAGACTATAGGTTGTAATAGGCACAGAATTGAGATGAGACAAGGCACACCTTATTCCTTGGAATACGTCACTTATTATATCATCAATTAAAAATTCTTAAAGTATGGAGCCATAATATTTTTTGTTCCAAAAGTTATTGTTAGAAATTAACGAATATTCCATTTTCCATAAATCTTCTGCACGCGACTTTGGACGCATGTCATTCTTATTAGGCGATAGGCACACTTATTTTTCAAGTATCTTTGGCTTTTACAAAGTGCCATTAATCAACAACATGATTTTCAAATGAAAAGAATACACGTTCCAAAAGTTTCGGAACAAAATATTTAAAAAAATACGGTTTGCACGCAGCAGTTTATTCAAATTTTATGAGCTTTCGTGTTTCCTTCAGTTTTTTAATCAACTATCATGCAAAATAAATAACTGTACCTTGAAAAGCATATCCTTTTTAGTAAATAGTAATGTTTTATAAATATTTCTGTACAGCTTATTTACGTGAATCTTAAAATAACATGAAAGTCAAAAGCTCTGTGGATTTGCCCATATGAGGCTACTTATTATATAACGAATGTTATAGTCATTAATAAAATAAATATATTATTAATATAAAATGAATAATTTAATAATAAAATAGTTTTATTCCACTTTTAAAATATTAAGGCGTTGTACAATGCATCCAATAATCTAGAAACCTTGTACTCTCTTTGACGCTGTAATTCTTCTCAGAACTTATCCTATGCTTTAAAACTATTTTAATTATATTTATTGTAATTTCAATTCATATTGCGTGTAGATATGCCAGGAAATAAAGGTAAAATTCGATTGTTAAATAGTGAAAACACTGTCAAGTTCTAACATTCAGAGTCGTAGAGCTGAATTGATCTTGCGATGATTGTCATATTACTTTACTTACACATGTTATTAGCCTTAGTATTTAATAAACATTCACTTTAAACTTGTTTTTAATTTAGTTTAATTTTCTTAATACTTTTATTGCATTTATTGTGAACTAAGAAAGCGTAAGACACAATTGAGGTTTAGGGAAAAGGTTGTCAATTTGGAAAGTTAACCTCACATCTGAATTTTGGTTAACCTTCCAAAAAAATAAAACTCACTGACACTGTATCACATTTTTTTATATTTCATTTTCTTTCTCCTTATTTTTTTCTTGTTCAAGATAATCCTTTGATACACCGTAGTACGTTAAGACTTTAAAAACGAAACGCGATAAAGTCGAACAGGTCGAACTGTCGAAACCCATGGTGGAAGTATACATATATGGTGTGCTCAGTAGTTTTTCCTTCTCTCTCTAAAATCGTTTCTCTCTCCCACGAATCGCCGAGAAACAGGAAATGTTGCCAACTGTGGAGAAACAAAATATTATGCTTTTATGTTGGCTGTATCAATCAGGGCTCTGGGTGTCGCGACACACGCGATACATGCATCAGCCAATTGAAACGATAACGGCAAAATCGTGGCATTTTTAAAATGACATCGCGCTTATCAATCTAACTTTTCTTGTTAAATATTAATAAATTATTGTTCAACAATATTATAGAAACAAACTATTTTTGTCAATGTCGGCGTAAAATACATTCGTTGAAATATTTATCAAGAATTTTGATAAATATTTTTTTTTCACGCATACAAACAGTCAAACTCTTGTTTTTCAGTTACAATGCAGATAAAATAGGTATATTATCAAATTTGTGATTAAATAATCCCCATTTCAGTTTTAATTAAACTGTCATGACAATAAAGCACTTATAAGAAAATAATATAGAAAGTACAGCATAAATGGTAACTTCAATGTTACTGTTTATCATATATTTTTTTTTTTTTTTTTTTTTTTTATATTAATTAACGGGCGGAATCGCCCTTTTTACTTAATCGTTTTGCCGTATTATGAGTCGTATGATTTTGCGAGAGCTGCAGATCGACTTAGAAAGATGGCGCCATACTTCACATTTGTGTATGAAATGTAGGACTGAAGAAACCTACACCAAGTACAGCAGCGGTCTTGAGTCGATTTCCGCCAGATAAACAATACTTTCGAAACGTAAACACAAACAATGTGGCTCGTCTTACCAACAGCGAGCTGCTGCTTGGAAACGAAATCGAAAATTTGTTCACCAGACGGGGATCGAACTCACGACCTACGACTTCGTAGTCCAGTGCGTTAACCGCCTGAGCCACGAAGCCGATTTTTATAAACAATTATTATTTAAAAACATCCTAGTAGTAAATTATTTTAATTGAATGATAATAACATTAATATATTTTTCTGGTTATCCCGTGATCAAATGCGACCAACATTTGATGCTTTACGTTTGAGTCTTGTTGGCTCCATTGGTAGAGCGTTTGCTTGTGGAACCGGAGGTCGGTAGTTCGAGTCCTCGGGGTTTCTGTCTTTCCTTTTTTTTTTTAATATTTTTTTTAACAAATAAGTATTAAAATTGTGAGAAGTATTTTGAAAAATTATTTGTTATTACAAAAAAAATTAAAATTTTTAAATTTCATCTGTATATTCATATATATTTATTATTTATTTATTTTCAAAAATTACTCTTTTTAACGTTTTGTTTTTAAATATTCTACAAGTGAATTATTTTAATTCATATTTATTTATTATTTATTTATTTTCAATAATTAGTGTTTTTAATGTTTTTTTTTAATATTCTAGAAGTTATTTATTTTAATTGGTTAATAACACGAGGGAATTTAATTTTCTTACGCATTATTTTATTTATTGTTGAAGACAAATATCTTTTGACATCACAAAGGGACACGAAGAAAATTCATG
Organism: Trichopria drosophilae; assembly: GCA_030407085.1. NCBI lineage: Eukaryota > Metazoa > Arthropoda > Insecta > Hymenoptera > Diapriidae > Trichopria > Trichopria drosophilae. The sequence continues at coordinate 64,441,024 of CM059582.1, read as the reverse complement.
TAACATTTGATATGCAAACATAAATGTTTAAAATATAAAACATAAATTTCGCTGTTATTGAAGGAATTGTTAGACTCGATTCGAATACCAAAATTATAATTCTTGACTTAAATTAATGTATAATCATATTTTTGCATACGTTTTACTCTCACCAATTTACAATCAATTTGTGTTAAGATACGGATATCAAAACCAAACTAGTGGTAAAATATCACAAATTAATTAAATTGTCACTTTTGTCCAGATGTGCGAAAAGGTGTGCCGGACTTAAATTTCTTATCATTTTATTTTAACTCTTTGAACATGACAACTTCAACCGATCGGGCTGAAGCAAATTTTGCCAAGTATGCAAGAGTAACACGTATTCAGAAATGCAGTTGAAATTTAATGTAAGGCAACAATTACACTTATGGTCTTAAAATACAGCCTAACAATTGTCTTCGATATCAGCAAAATTTATGTTTTATATTTTACAGATTTATGTTTGCATATCAATTTATTACATGAATTCTCTTCATGTTCCTAGATGATTTCAAAATACTGCACTATCTTTAACAATAAAGAAAAGAACGGTAAATTTAAATAAATTTTATAGTAAAGTTTAACCAGTCATAGTCGAAGATATTAAAATTATATTAAGAAATACGAAATTCTATGAAGTCTGTCAATTTATTATTATTAAAAAATTGGAAATTTCACATATGTAAACTTGAATTAAATTGTATTAACAAATATTTTATCGAAATTCCAAACAGGCTCCAAGTGAACTTAACTAAAAGTCATTAATCTGCAAGATTTAATGTCAATTAATAAATGTTACTTACTGTAGAATCAAAATACACGATGTTCGCCAATTACTTTGTATAAAAAGAAAGGAGTGAATACATTTTTATTCAAGATTGCAGAAATTAACAGAATATACTTCCTTAAGCCTTTAACGCCGGAATGGACAAGATTTTGTCATGATGTTTGATGAAATATTTTGGCATATGTAAACCATATACGAAAAATTTTAGAGTACCCATGTCCCGATGTCCCTTCTTTCGAATGGCGAAGTTAAAATATGTGAAAATTTTGATGTGAAAAAGTTATAAACGATTTATACTAAAATAACACGTTTTTTCGATATTTTTTGTTATTTTTTAAATATTTTTCGTGACAAATTGGAACGGTATACCTCTAACTGTTGCAAATATCGCGTAAAAATTGTCTAAGGTAGATAGAACCCACAAAAAATTAATTTTCAACCTGGCGACGAAAGTTACATTTTTCATGGAAAATTACCGCTTTGAGTATAAAACTTTCGGTAGTATTCAGATTCACCCAAAAAATATTATTCAGAGGTTTTTGGGGTCACTGATTGCGAATCTCAAGTCGGATTTTCAGAATTACAAATGGCGGTTCTGGTATGGCAGTTTACAAATTTTAATTTCGGTTCCTTTGCACAGAAGGAATCAAAATTTGTTATTTAATTGACTATTTCCGACATCATGAGAATTTTTTAATAAAGAACCTGTATTCCCTTTCAATGATCCCAGTTAGGGTGCAGGCTATAAATTTTGGGAATTTAAAAAAACAGCTCGACTTTGTTAAAAGAAAATAAATAAATTAAATCTGTAAACAATTTGGACATGCCGAGATCTATGCCTTTTTTCGTCAAAACCTTGTTTTCGAGCAGAAGGAATTCAGATATCGACGGTTCTTACGAAGACTATGTTATTTTTTATTTTCATTTTATGCAAAATCAAACTGTGTATCGCATAGCTTATATCTCTAACCTAATTTACGATCAAAAATGACCTTCATAAGATTATTAGATATCGCAAAATATCGGTTTCTCTAAAAATGTAACATTTGTAGGGAAAAGTCGGCCATGGGGCGAATTTATAAAACAAAGGCGGATTCGTCTAGATTGTTCAAATATTCAACGAAACAATTACAGAATGCAATACGAGAAGCAGAGAAACGTCAAAAATCAATGTTACAAATTTCAAAATTAAAAATGGCTGAATCAACATGGCACCATATCGGGTCCGACATTTCGAATTTCGAAAATCTGACGACATATTCTTAATCAGCGGCCCCAAAAACCCCGTAGTAAACCCCAAGTACAGAGTTTCATCGAAGTCGAATTAAGCTTCGAATTTTCGTCTGCCATATTGTATCAGCCATTTTGAGTTTTGTGATTTTGACAACATATTCGTAATTAGTGGCCTCGAAACCCCCCCCCCCCCATCATTGAAATAGATATTGATTTACTGACATGAAGAAAATTATTTACAGGTGACTCCCACTATGACTCCAAGGGTTAAAGAGCGGATTTCACACATAGAAATTTATGAGATGGACATATTTTATTTCCAATTGTGTTAGAAAATTGTTTTGTTTTTTTACGATAGCTTACTTTTTCGATGTATGACGATAGCCGACTTTTCGCGCATTTGGGGTAAAAGTCGGCGATGACAAAATAGTATATACCCTTAATTCTAAGAAGTAATTTTCTTTTCTAAAAATACCAATAATTATTTTCTCATGAGGATTTAAGCAAAAAACCATGAAAAATAGCCGACTTTACCCCAATATACGGTACGTTGAATAGAATTTTCTTCTTTTCAACAGATTCATTATTGTTAAATTGAATTAAAAACTTAATATTACAATAAACAACAAAATTATTTGCACAAGCTGAATGTCTATAAATGCTGACAATACGTCGAATATCTATAGAAACATTTAGCTTATGCAATCATTTTTTTGTCGACTTTAATTCCGTTTTTAATTCAATTTGACAATAATGAATCTATTGAATTAATTTAATAATAATATATTAAACTCGATATTGTGATCAAGGATTAAACGAATGTCGACAACATTCCATTTTATAAATAATCTTTCTAAAGATATCTGCATTCCGGTAAAATAGTAAATCCTAATTGTATTAATAGAATTAATTTTGATTTTGTTGTATCCGTGATTTCCAGTTGTAGTAGTTTAATCTTGTATTTTTGAATAAGTTCTTGATGTTTGTGTGTGTGCAATGGTGTATAAAATTCAGTTCTATGTGTGAATTTATTAGAAAAAATATGTTTAGGTAGGAAATGTATTATATTTAATTGTATTATATTTAACATATAACATAAAACTATAAATAACATATAGTTTTAATTTCTGTATTAAAGCGATGGTGTCGATTATATATACAGGGTGTTTCTTTTAAGTTGAAACTGTCGAATATCTCGAAAAGTAGGCACTCTACGAAAAAATGTTAAGAATAAAAATTTAATTGGTCTAAGGTATACATACAGTGATATTAAAATTGGCCCCCCCACACCGACCCTGGGGACGGTGGTGGGGGTAAGTTCGAAATCTTAAATAGGAACCCCTATTTTTTTATTGTATATTCAGATTCTTTGATGCGTATGATTTGTCTAAAACATTTTTCTCGTTTCGCGATAGATGACGCTGTAATCGACGAAATTCAATTTTCCTTCATTTTACTGTTATTGAGAATACACGCTTACGATTCTGCAATACTCAAAATTAGTCTTAAAGCAAAATTTTCAGATTTTGAATTACTTACATTTCAAATCTCTCACGATTCGAGGTACTTACGGAATCATCGTTTAATTAAAGTAAGTGTTAAAAATGATGACCTTCGGCTTCAATGCATTTATTAATCCGTAATTCAAATGAATTTATACAACGGAGAAGTGTATCTTCTTGAATTTCAGCACATGCACTTGTAATTCGATCAATCATATTCTCACGTGTTGTTGGTTTTTCTTTGTACACTTTGTCTTTAAGATAGCCCCACAAAAAGAAATCTGGCGAAGTAAGATCGGGCGATCTCGCAGGCCAGTTGATCGGACCGCCTCTACCAATCCAGCGATCATTGAAATCACGATCAAGAACTTCTCGTGCTACCGCTGAATAGTGTGCCGGACAACCATCATGTTGAAACCACATGTTCTGCCGTATTTCTAAGATCAAGTCTTCAAGCAATATTGGCAGTTCATTTTCCAAAATGTCTCGATACTTCGGACCATTTAAGCTGCCTTCAATAATGTGGGGACCGATCAGTTTGTTGCCAATTATTCCACACCATACGTTGACAGCCCATGGACGCTGGTGTTCGACTTCACGAAGCCACTGCGGATTTTCAGTACTCCAGTAGTGCATGTTGTGTCGATTAACTATTCCATGGTTTGTAAAAGACGACTCGTCAGAGAATAATACATAACGAAAAAAGTTGGAATTTTGTTGTACTTGTTCACGTGCCCACTGACAAAAAGCTACCCGATTTTGAAAATCAATACCGTGCAATTCTTGATGTAAAGAGACATGATACGGATGAAATTTATTACGTTTTAAAATTCTCCAAACACTGCTCTGAGTTATTCCGGAATCACGACTAATATCTCGTATACTAACGTGAGGATTATTAGTCACTACAGCTAATACAGCAATTTCATTATTTTCTCCAGTGACTGTTCTTGTACGGGTCTTTATCTTAGGTTGAACACTTCCGTCCGTAGTAAATTTTCTAATAGTACGATAAACTGAAGCACGTGACACAGTTTTATTTGGATAACGCTGAGCGTACAGATTGACAGCATCATCAAGATTTCTTTGAGCTTCCCCATACACCAGAACAATTTCAATTTTTTCTTGTACAGTTAGATACTCCATAGTAAAGTAGTATTCGGAATAATCTTTGATCTAACTAAATGAGAGATCTAACACAATAATACCAGAGCTAAAATGTAGAAATATTCAGGAAACACTGTTAACGTAAACGTATTACTTAATAATGACGTTGAAACTGACAGAATATTCGCCAGCAGGAGATCCAAACACGATCGTAAATAAACCCGTGTTTGTTTACATTCGCGCTCGAATCTCCTGCAATAACCTGCCAATTTCAGCGTCGTACATAATAATTAATTTTTAAAAACGTACGTGCGATTTGGCATGTTTTTCAAAATAATAATTACCAAAGAGACCCTAAGCTCCATTGCCCTTACTTTTAACCGATTTCAAAAAGAAGAAGTTTCTATGTTCATCGCGATGTATGTTTTTTATGTACGAGTTTTTATTGCACTCCTTGAACGCTTCTAAAGCAATTTGAAAAATTCTTTTTTTCTGTGGTCAGTCATGTCATAGTGGAAATGGTGTATTTTTATTGTTAATGTTTTGCAGAATCGTAAGCGTTCATTCTCAGTAACAGTAAGATGAAGAAAAATTGAATTTCGTCGATTACAGCGCCATCTATCGCGAAACGAGAAAAATGTTTTAGGCAAATCATACGCACTTTTATTCAAAGAATCTGAATATGTAATAAAAAATAGGGGTTCCCATTTAAGATTTCGAACTTACCCCCACCACCGCCCCCAGGGGCGGTGTGGGGGGGGGCAATTTTAATATCACTGTATGTACACCTTAGACCCATTGAATTTTCATTCTTAACATTTTTTCGTAGAGTGCGTACTTTTCGAGATATTTGACAGTTTCAACTTAAAAGAAACACCATATATATATATATATATATATATATATATATATATATATATATATATATATATATATATATATATATATATATATATATATAGTATATATATAGTATATATATAGGGGAGAATGGGGAGTTGTGAGTCACGGGGAGTTGTAAGACAACGCCATCTTGCCTCATAATTGAGAATCTTGACGTTCAATTGTACGCGGCAACATTGTTTTTCAATGCAAAGTCACTTTTACAATATAATTCCTGAAGTAAACACGCATTATAACCGTCATTTCGCGTGGTGTGTTTTGAAAGTGTTCTCAGAAGTTTCTCGAACAATTTATTTGTATCAAAACTTGATCAGTTTTTCAAGCAAATTTCAAAGGTAAGTATATAGAAATTAATCGTCAGTCAGTGAAGTTTCAATACACATTTTGACTTTTTCATGACCATACAATGTGCTAATAATTATGCGGTCACTTTGAATATATATGATTTGGGGAGTTGTGAGACACTATTTTTTGGCGTTTTTTTGCATCTTTTATATATATTTCGCAATGTTCATGCATTTTTGTGAATATTTTATTGAATTTTAGAGTAAATTTGACAGTGTTTGCGATTTTTCATTTTTTTTTTGTAGATTTCGTATTCACCATGCCGCGTCACAAGTATGTGAGTGAATCAAGCAAATTGTATTGCATTTTCATAACATTTTGTAATAACAATTCACATTTTTCTTATTTTCCATGTTCAATAAAAAATAATTACCAAAATACATCATTTTTATTATTTTTAAGCGGTGTCTCACAACTCCCCACAATTTTCGGACATTCAAAAAATCAATGTTTTTTTCACGTACTTCAAGTTTTGACAGAAATTATATTTTCGATAAAGAACATGAACTAATGGCTTCTATTATTGTCGAACTAGAGCTTAAAACTTTTACATACACAGAATATAGTGATTTTGGATTAGTTACAGTTCAGAAACAAAACCCGTCTCACAACTCCCCATTCTCCCCTATATATATATATATATATATATATATATATATACTATTCTAATAATTTCTTTCCTGACATGAATATTTGTTTTTGCCAATTTCTCAATTCCAATTTTGCATTTACTTAAATATTATGGAAAAATCAGTATATAACTTATATGCAACAAACGTTTTATTAATTCAGAAATTTGTTAATACAACCTATTTATCAATAAACGTTTGGATTTTGCGAACGTTTCTTTACTATTTCTTATAAATATAGTAAACTAAATTTATTGTATATTGTTATAAAAGGAAAAATCAGATTTAAACCATTTTTTTAACGAAATGATTATCAATTATTTATCACCTTTTATAGTCGGGTATGAAATTGCACAATTTGTTGATAAATAATAGAGCATATATCCAGTCTTGTGCCAAACATGTGGTTTTTTAATAGGTTAATGAAAATCAGTATCTGAAACATAATGTACTAATTTTCGATATCTTAATCGGCGTATTACAGTAACATTAGTATAATATATTTATTTAATTAATTAATACGTAAAGGAATAAATTAAAAAAATATTGGTGAAAATGTATAACTAATTTAAATAAGATATTATACTATATAGATATAATGATTTACAGAATGCTGTTAGTGCAATCATATAAGTTTTCCAACGGGATAAAAATATTATTGTCTAGTAGTATTGAAATATTTCAAAAAAGCAGTTAGTAATTTAGTACAATTTCATTGCAGAAGTAAAAAAACATCTTTTTATTTTAATATTACATTAATCGAGTATTACAAATATTTATTTCCTAAATTTGTTTACACGATAGTTTCGTTTACTCTGTATTCTGCAAAAGTTTATAAGTAATATCTTTTGAAGTTTTGAAAAATAAACTATTCAGGCTATTTAATTTGGATCAGAAGGGATTCTAAAGTGGTCTGCCGATAAAGTAGAAATTTACGCTAAAAACCGTAAATTAAAAATTACTGTATCAAGTTTTCAAAATTCGGGCACTATAAAAATAATTAATTCCAATCGCTATATTTGTCTTTGATTTGGGGTCAGACTCGAATTTAGGATTTTTCGTAAGCCATCCTTTACAAACGAAATACTGGTTTTTATTTTATCATATGTATATACACGGCAGTCCTTAACATATTTTAACCCCAAAGTTCTGTCACTGTAAAAATTTCTTCATATCTTGAATCTGGGCACTTTTCTGAGTATTTTGCAAAAAAAATCAAAGTATAAAGTGCACACAAAATTCAAGAAGAAATTTCATACCAAATGTTTTCTAATCATCGAACAAAGTAAGCCTCATGCACAAAATGCCCGTTTTAAATGCGATTTTTCCGTACCTCGATTTTTGAAACTTTTTTAATGACAAATGGTTACGTATGATGGCTCACTAATCCCTGCAAAATGTTAAAATGAGCATATGTGTCGGTTAAGAAATATAGGGGGGTAAAAGATATTTTACAATCGCGCATTTTTATCAAAAAGGCAGCTTTTTTTACTGGACATTAACTTCAAATTTTATATTATTTTTAATAAAAAAAAAAACAGTTTCTATAAGCTACTACATATATGTAAGTACATACATAAGTGAAACAAATAATAAGGATATTCAAGACTACTAGGAAAAATCGCGTAATCAGAATAAAACGACGATGTTAATATATTATTTTTTTCTAATAACGTGATAACAATTATTCATAAGCGTGCGCACGCGCGCACGCACGCTTGCAATTGCTATCCGCTTATCACCCAAGAAGAAATTAAATCAAAGTCCGTTTTATTTTTATTGAACGTGGTCTGCACTTTTAACCAGACGAGCTGAATCCGAATCTGAAGTCTATTTAGTCCGTACACCCCTCAGTTTCGAGTAAATCGCAAAAAATGGCGAATAATCGCGAAACATCACATTAAAATTTGCGAAAAAATTCGGAAAAAATTGTTCGGACCTTTATGTAGTAAGTTTTCATAGTTTCATAACCCAAAATTGAATCTGCAGGCCATTTT